>JAQPPZ010001641.1:0-2400000 GCA_028583015.1 Wollemia nobilis
ATTTGTCATATTACAAATAATAACACGCAACTTAGAGTCTCGAACAAAAGACTCTTTCTTGCAAAGAAATAATTTATTTTATTTTCCTTCCTTTTATTATTTCTCCAAGTTTCTTTGTGAAACAGCTTTTACGTATATAAAAATGAATTTCAATTTAATACATGCAACTGATATATCCCAGAATAACTCAAAATCCTGTAGATAGCTGTTAACAAGGGGCCTTTGTTGATTCTTAATGAACTTTGTAATCTTGACTTGTTTGATTAATCAAAAAAATAAACAAAAATCCTTTTGATGTTCTAATATTCACAATTTATTCTAAGGTTAACTTGTTCGTTTTATCTATATTCAATAGTTATGTTATTTCAGTGTTAGTCTCTGACATGAAATTAAGCATATCAAGGAATAAAACAGAAACTGTTATTTTGAATCAGCTGGAAAATAATGAAGGATATTAAAATGGTTCACGATCTCCTCCCTGCAAAATCCCAAGTTAAGAGATGAAATCCCCAAAACAACCCAACCGATCAGATCTGTACTAACACACAATCTAATCAGATCGGATGCAAGACTCTAAGGAAAAGAATATAAGCTGCATCATTCTACCATTCACCTATCGTAACCCATCCCATGGCGTAAATGAAATAGATACAAGACAAAATGATGCAACGGAAAGATTGACAGTAAAACAATAGTTTTGGCTTCGATCTCCTTTTGATTTTACACACAAAAGTCGTGTTACCAAAGAAAAATCCTTTATTTCAATAAGTAATGCTTTTTTTGTTACAATCTCCAGCCCCTGTATCCATCTACACTTTTGCTATTTAACCTTTCTGTCGCGCGTTCTCGGCTGCTCCATGACGCTTCGTTTCGACTCCCGGGACCCTTCGCTTCAATTCCCGCCTTTTGGTATTCTAACCCTTGCATGCAATCGTAACGCTCGATCTCTGCGGCCAGTAACTGTTGTTATGAAACGTTACTCTGGTTCTGTCATTTCTGCCACGTGTCCTGCGTCTCCTGCACCTTTCGTAACGCTTTCCCGTGGAAATCTCGGCAGAATTTGCATTTGGCCTCTTCTGTTTCCTAGCCGCGATAACGCGACATGTCGCGAAATCGTGACATGTCGCGATATCGCGACATGTTCTTGGTCCGTACGCCCGTCGTAGCTCGTTGTAGCGATATCGCTACCGACTTTGCTTTGCCTTCTTTTCAAAAAAGTGGTAGCGATATCGCTACCACTTTGGTTCCGAGCCTTCCTTTCAAAAAGTGGTAGCGATATCGCTACCACTTTGGTTCCGAGCATTCCTTTCAAAAAGTGGTAGCGATATCGCTACCACTTTGGTTTCGAGCATTCCTTCGATGAAGTGGTAGCGATATCGCTACCACTTTGGTTTCGAGCCTTTGTCTTTACGAAGTGGTAGCGATTCGCTACCACTTTTCCTTCGAGCCTCCGCTTCACGAAGTGGTAGCGATTCGCTACCACTTTTCCTTCGAGCCTCAGCTTCACGAAGTGGTAGCGATTCGCTACCACTTTTCCTTCGAGCCTCCGCTTCACGAAGTGGTAGCGATTCGCTACCACTTTTCCTTCGAGCCTCCGCTTCACGAAGTGGTAGCGATTCGCTACCACCTTCAACCTTGTGCTTCCTCTCGGCAACTCGTAGCGATGGAGAGACAGGTCGCGATTTCGCGACATGTCGCGATTTCGCGACCCTTTCAACTTTCCGTACGCTTCCAAAAAATGCGTCGCGATTTTGCGACATCCCCTTTTTCTTTGCCGCCGACACGTCGCGATTTCGTGACATCCTTTTTTTCTTTGCCATCGACACGTCACGATTTCGCGACATCTTTTTCTCTCCGACACGTCCGATTTCCAGATTTTCTGTCCTGCTGCCGACACGTCGCGATTTCGTGACATCTTTTCTGTCTCTGCCGACACGTCGTGATTTCGTGACAGATTTCAATTTTTTGCAGCGATGGAGAGACAGGTCGCGATTTCGCGACATGTCGCGATATCTGTCACGATTTCGTGACCCTTTCAACACTTAGGCATTTTTCTTCTTTTCTTCATTTTTAGCATCCGGGTCTTTGAGATCTTCCCTAAAACCTGCAAAAACAAAGGTGGGTCCCCACTTCTGGGGTGTGTTGTGGATGAACCACAACAAATGGCGACTCTGCTGTCAAATGCTCTTGAGCATTTTAGTAAGAACCCAACCTAACATAAATCACAAATTTGAAAACATGGGTTAGCCCATAATCAATATAACTAATGCCCAAAATCAGAAGTACATGAATTATTAGAATCATCAAGTATTAGCTCGGTGTGTGCAATGAATTCCTTTCCTTATCATTTGAATTTGATCCACATTCCATCATCGGTTTTGCATGAATGCATATGCGAAATTGTGAATGATTTGTGTATCCTACTGAATATGCCATGAGAAAATGCATAGTCACTCTTGTAGTATTATGTGCAAACATTCAAGACTGCCAAACCCTCTTAGGATCCACTAGTGAACGGTTCATTATATCCCAAAGTTGGTTATGAGTCCCTACTATCTTGAACCCATGTGCAAGTGGATGTGAAATCAGAACTTTGGGGAATCGGACTCCCAACCAACCGAGATGAGAGTTTAACCCTATCCTTACTATTCTGATTTAGAATTCTTTACCTCACTTTGAGCAAAATAACTAAACCAATTATGGAAGAAATGGTCATGCTAGTCTAACCCTCTAGACAATCAGTGGTCTTACTTTTTAGGCAAGACATGATGTCATGCATGGGCCTATCTAACCCCATAATCCAAAACTTATCTTCATTTCTTTGGACCTTGGGGATGACTACCCATCCCTTGCAGAGGACAAGTAGTACGATCCTTACAATCCAATATAAGGATGAGATGGGAAAAATTTATTTATTTTACTTCTTGGACCTTGGGGATGACTACCCATCCTGGTTAGGGACAAATAGTACGATCCTTACAACCCAAGATTTTAAATGTAAATGGAAAATATTAATCTTGTTACTTAGACCTTGGGGATGACTACCCATCCTTTGCTAGAGGACAAATAGTACGATCCTTACAATCTAAGATTTAATACGAAATGAAATATAAGAGCTTTGGGGAATCAGATTCTCAACCAACCGAGATGAGAATTTATGCCCTATCCTTACTACTCCATGTGGGTCCAATCAAAGCTTTGGGGAATTAGATTCTCAACCAACCGAGATGAGAATTTAACCCTATCCTTACTACTCTGATTTTAGGCTTTAAGCTCTATGGAAGTGGTCAAAACCACTATTTTTAGGATCATGTTGCATAATAGGATAGACATGAAAACCATTTTCGCCCAACCTTTTCCTCCAAGTTAGGTTTTGATCATTTTGCTCAAGATCCTTTTTAATGTATGAAACGTGCTTGGTCCTAGATACTTCAAGACTCAGTTTCCAACCTTAGGATTTACTTAAATTTATGTTATAACATAACCCTAAGAGGATTCAACATACTCAAATGAATTGCACCTAAGATGCATATGCCACTACGGTGAAATGTATGAAAAGTGAGATGGAACATGAATGCATTATTTCGTGAATTGCAAATGAGATGATTTGTCATGCAAAACCGACTTTTTCATGCATCACAAGCTTCAAATGATCTAAATTAACTGTTTGTATTACATGTGGAGCTTTTACAACATGATTCCAATGTTTCATATTCTCCCAATCTTAGGCATGTGTTCAACATCAAGCTTTTATTCCCTCTTTTTTTTTTTTTTTTTTTTTTTTTAAGGCAATGAAAAGGAAATCAAAGGAACACCACCGCCTAAATGTCCAACCTGCACACAAACGCAAAAACCCAACATTAATACAAGAAAAACCTGAAACAAAAATGAATACATACTAACATATCAAATCTGCACATCAAAAAACTAAATTACAGCATTGACACAAAACTAGATATCTCCTGAAACACACACTTAAGTATCAAATCTGCACACAAAGAAACAGATCACAACATTAATACAAAGCTTAGACATGTCAAAGAAGAACAAAAAAAATAATGCACACCTAAACATGAAAAATGAAAGCAAGAAATTACAGCGTTATTACATATAATACAAAGCCCAACTACCTCATGCTTGAAAGTAATGCTTCAAGTGCAACCCATTGATAGGTAGTGCCAAATCCTTTCCATCCAAGGTTTTTAGTCTAAAACTATTTTCCCCTAGGATCTCTGAAATCTGGTAGGGACCTAACCAAAGGTAATCAAATTTATCATGTTCCCCCTTCTTCTCATGTCTTTTGTCCCATAACGACACTAAATCTGAAATTTTAAACGCCTTGGCCTTAGACCTTTTGTCAAACCATATTTTTACAATGTCTTGGTGTTTACTAAAATGAAGCATAGCTTCATCCCTTTTTTCATCCAAGCGCATTAATTGCGTTAGTCTAGACTCAAGTTTATCATTAGTTCCAAAATAATCTTTCATGAAGTGCAGCGTTTGTAATCTGAGATTTATGGGAAAAATGGGATCTTGTCCATAAACCGGATGGTAAGGAGATGTCCCTATTGCTTCTTTGACTACGATTCTGTCAGCCCAAAGGGCCAACTTAAGCTTATTGTGCCGGTCCCGCGGATTCCTTTCCAACAATTTTTTTATGACGAGTCAACAGATTCTTATTGGATGACTCGGCCAATCCGTTACCTTGCGGGTAATAATTGGAGGAGAACTTTAAACTCACGTTGTTATCAAATGCCCAATTAGAAAACTCCAGAGAGGAAAAGGCCGAACCATTATCACTTACGATGGAGTTAGGCATCCCGAATCTAGTGACAATGTTATCTTCTAAAAATCTAATGACCACCTCTGCAGTAGCATTCTTTGTGGGGATAGCTTCGGTCCATCTCGTGCAATAGTCCGTAGCCGTCAGAATATATTTGTGAGTATCGGAGGAATTGGGGCTGATAATCCCAATAAAATCCAGGCCCCATTGCGTGAAAGGTCTGGACTCGATTACGGACTGTAAAGGCATGGAAGCGTTTCTATCTCTATTGGCTGCAGTTTGACATATGTGACATGACCTCACATGAGAATGGGCATCCTTGAATAGTTGAGGCCAATAATAACCGGCTCTGAGGATTTGATGGGCTGTGGCATTGGCAGACCCATGCCCTGTCCCATGTTTACCATGAAACTCTTCGAGTATTCGCACTGCCTCCTCTTGATCAACGCAACGAAGGTAAATACCTTCATGGTTCTTTCTGTATAATGTGCCAGATCTAACCAGAAAATTAGCAGACTTCAAACGCAAGGCTCTGCGCTGAGTAGCATTCAAAAGTGATGGACACCTACCATTTAGTAGATAGTACACCACATCTGCATACCACTCCTCCTTGGTTACATCCGCGACTTCATAATGTTGACAAGGAATTGCGAGATCCTGCTCTGCGATTGCCTTAGCTAACCCTTGCCCCCGCACTATCTTCATCGATTGAATCTCCGGATCAAATTCCTGCAAAGTTGAAACCCACTTACCACGCTTCTCACCTAATTCATTCTGAACGAACATGGCTTTGACGAGCGGGATGCGGGACGATAGCAAAGACCCTATTGTGGACTATGTAGTGCCTAAATTTTTTACGGTCTTAACCGGCGCATACATTTGCTTGTCTAGGGTAGAATATCTCGGTTTCGCATCTTTGAGAGGACTAATCAGGAAAGCAATGGGATTTTCAATGCTGCCTTCACTCTTATGAGTTAAAACACTCGCAAAGGAGTGATCTGAAGCAAATGTGTAGATATAGAAAGGCTTCGTATAATCGGGACTCACCAAAATCGGGGCTTTAGAAATCGCATCCTTGATATTATCAAAAGCCTCTATCCTTTCATCTGTCCAAATGATCTGGACCTCTTTCTTTAGCATGTCGTTCAAAGGTCTTGCTATCTCTGCAAAATCTGCGATAAATTTTTTGACAAAATTGATCTTTTCGAAAAATGATCTCAACCCCTTCTTGCTATTGGGACGAGGAATTTGTTGTATGGCTTCTATTCTCTCAAGGTCAATGGAAATTCCATCCTTAGATATTATATGTCCCAACAGTTTTCCTTCTGTTACCCCGAAGATGCACTTCTTTGGGTTGAGAGATATACCATGTTCCCTGCATCTTTGAAAGACTTTCTTAAGATCCTTGACATGGTTTTCCCTGTTCTTAGAAAATACAGGAATGTCATCGACGTAAACAATGATGCACTTACCAATAAGCCCTTTAAAAGCAAAATCCATAGCTCGTTGGAAAGTGGCACCTGCGTTCAATAGTCCGAAGGGCATTCTCCTGTATGCAAAGGTGCCCCATTTTGTCGTAAAAGCAGTCTTCATCCTATCACTAGGATGGATAAGGACCTGATTATATCCCGAATAACCATCCAGGAATGACATCATCTCCGACCCGTTTACCTTTTGGAGTATTTCATCGATGGTGGGTAACGGGTAGTTGTCCTTTTGGGATGCCTTGTTGAGATTTCTGAAATCAATGCACAACCTTATTTCTCCACTCTTTTTCCTCACGGGGACTAGGTTAGCAACCCACGTGGAATGCCTAACGGGAAAGATGATCTTAGCTTCTAACAGTCGCTTCACCTCTTTCTCTATCAAGGGTTCTAATAATGGATTAACTCGCCTTTGTCTTTGCACGAAGGGCTTGGACTACGGCTCGGTGGAATCATGTGCATTATGACATTACGATCATAGGTTTTCAACTCCTTATAACTCCAAGCAATGCAATCTATGTATTCTTTTAATGCATCTGCTATGGAATCCTTCTCCTGCTTGGTACATGCTTTTGCTATGAATACCTCCCGGGGATTTTCTGCACTTCCAATGTTAACCAAATCACAGGCCTCTCCAGGAGATGGAACCCTTTTACCTTTTCTTGGTTTGCTTCCGATATCAAAGATTTTTTCTAATGAAGCTATCTCATCAGGCATCCGGTTGTTTTTTACAGGATTTTTATCTTTCGAAACTACCTCCTCTACGTCCCTTTCTTCTTCATCTATGTACTGCTTTTCAAATATACCAGAATTAGTGACAAAGTGAAATATGTGCCTGTCACTATCAAATACTTGGAAGTTCGTAACATTATCTGGTATCGAGGGACAAGGGACCAACTCTATAGAGAACTTCTTGCATTTCTTATGGTCCACTGGCTTCAACATACTCGTTTGCTACGGCTAGGGAGTCTGCACGGACGATTGCCCTTTCTCGAGATCGGAGAAATGTTAAAGGCGTCGAACTCATCTATTAAATCTCCGACCCTAGTTCGGTAAAGCTCTGAGCCGCCTATCCTTGCATATGTATTGTCCCCTCACTTGTTTCACCACCGAGTTCCGAATCACCAAGGACTTTGATATATTTAATTTTCTTCCGAATGGCCAGTTGTAGTCCAAGAATCAAAGCCTCATATTCTGCCATATTGTTGGTGGCGAGGAAGCGTAGTCCGTATGCAGCGAATATAGGCTCCTGGTCCGAACATGACAATTCAACACCGGCTCCTGCTCCTTGTCTGGACCTGGATCCATCAAATCTCAAGGTCCAAATGTCTTGATGTCCTTCAGTAGAGTTGTGCCCCATCCTTTCATCATGGGTATTTTCGAGTGCTTCTATGTCCAAACAGTATGCTCCCAACTCAGCTTCAATGTACTGGATCTCGTTCGGCTTGTTGTAATCTGTGATCATCTCTTTGAGTCGGGGTTCACTTTCAATTCGAATTTGATTGGCCACTCCCCTCCAAGGTAGCCACATGTGTGAAGAGTCTGTCACAATGTAACCGTTTAGGTTCTTACTCCAATCTCTTCCCAATACCATGCCATATTTGATAGGAATATCGAGCACCAAAATGTCTATGCTGTTGTTGAATTACGGGTTACGAATTGACTTGAATATGCACATCACCCAACTCTCCTACTGCCTCCATGGTTGACCTGTCCAACTGCACCACCCTGCTCCTAGAAGGCTTTGGTGTAAGTCCCAATATTTTACAGATTTCTAAGGGCATGATAGTAGCCGAGGCCCCTGAGTCTATTAAACAATTGTGCAAGTTTTTACCTGCAATTCTAATGGTTACCAAAAAGGGAGGTATATCTCATTTTTCTTTTTGTACAACCACTTGGGACTCAGCACTTTTAGCTTCATGAACTTGTGCAAATGGATTTAATCCTTTTGGTGAACTCACTTCTTGGCCTAATAATCGGGCCATGTCATACATCGATACATTGGCCCTATTCTTCTTCATATCTTCCACCAAATCGTAAGTGAGCTTTTATGGATTTGGCAAGTTTTGCATCATCTTAGACTTTTCGACCTTCGATGGAGGAGGGGGATTGACATCTCCTTTAGGGTCGGGAGGGAGTAATTGATTATTAGGAGGAGCGGAGGAAGTTTTGGGCTCTTTAGAACTCCTAGTGTAATATTTGTGATTTGCTTTCCCAAAACGTTTGTTTGCATGAACTTCCAAAGCTTCTTCATCTTCGCTTCCAAAAAATTCTACATCCTCCTCTTCTTCATTTTCATGGGAATGTATGACCTCCGTTAGCATAGACTCCGGTTTCACGTGGCCACAGTGCGGGCAATCATTATCACAAGATCCTGCATCTCCACGAGTCTTCCGAAATGTCTACCTGGTTGGCAACGGGATTGGGTACCCGCCCGTTGTTAGGCTGCGTGTTATACATTCCTTTTCCTCTATGATTGTGAGGTCGGTTATGGCCCATGGCCTGATCAACTTTTTTATTGACATTCCCCACTTTTACCAACACCTTGGCCAACGTTTCTTTCATATTTTCTATGGCTGCTTCGGACCCTTGTGGTTGAGGCACTGCAATTGCAGGTCCGGTTGTGTTGGCTGCATTAGCCACCTCTGGACTGGGTACAATGGCTTGGGTTTGGGCAGGTGGATTCCATCCCGGATTCCCATTTTGAATGGCTTGAGTTTGGGCGGGTGGATTCCATCCTGGATTCCCATTTTGAATGGCTTGAGTTTGGGCGGGTGGATTCCATCCTGGATTCCCATTTTGAATGGCTTGAGTTTGGGCAAGTGGATTCCATCCTGGATTCACACTTTGAATGGGAGTGATTGTTGGATAATTCATTGAGCTTGGCGTGTTAATTGGAGCAAACCCCGACATGGTCAACAGATTATTGCCCATACCGAACCCATGCAAACCCATCGAGTTATTTTGAATCAAACTCTATGTTTGAACAGCGGCATTCGGATAACCTGACAATGGCGTAACTTGGGTGGGTGTTTGGAAGTTGTTCAACATCGGAGCCTGTGGTGCTACTACCTGGTTCATCATGGCAAATTGGCTGTATGGGCCATATTGTCCCATCCCAGTCAATTGAGACAATCCTGCGCCTGGCAGGTTCATCTGCTGTTCGAGAGTCATTGTTTCTGCATAAGCCAAAGGAAGGGTTGTAACCTGAGGGTTCCTTCTAGTCAACAAAGATGTTAAAGGATCTAAGGCTCCGAAGTATAGCTGCAAGGCAATTGCAGGGTCTACCGCAAAGTGACGAGTCACATTCGTATATAGCTTTTGAAATCTCTGATTGAACGCTCGAATGGGTTCATTGGTTTGTCTTTTGCAAGATACGAAGAAATTGTATGTCATGGAGGGATCTACTAACTGTCACGAATTGCCCTATGAACGCAGTTTCTAGCTGGGCCCATGAAGTTATGGACCCTGCTGGCAAATTTCGATACCATTCGTTAGCAATGTGGTCTAGACTAGCAGGGAAAACTCGACAGGCAACATCCTCGTGAGTAACCCCTTGCCTAAACATGTAATCTTTATAGATTTGGACATGATCTTCTGCTGTTGTTGGACCATCATGAATGAATTTGGGTAATCCCCTTTCAATGTTTCTAGGCAAGTCGTGGACTGCCCCGGGAATATCTAAAGGGGAACTCTGAGCACCATACCAAAGGGCAGGTGGTTGTTGTTGTTGTTGTTGTTGGGCCATGTTATTCAAAGGTGTCAACCCTGTGGGAACAATTGGAACTCCTGGAACTGTGGAGACGAGATACAACTGGTGTTACTATCCCACTTGAACTTAAGGGTTCAGGCCCACTAAAGGCACTTGAGTCCAAAGAAATCCCTAACTCAAGTATACTGGGTGGTATTTCAACTTCTAATGTTTTGTTTTTCGGCCTCCTAGCAGTGGGAGAAAGACTTTGGAAGATAGTTTCCCCTGTGGTTTTAGACCTAGTAGCAATGTACTCAGGTTGGGCCAGCTTGGAAACTCTAGGACTCTAAAAGATTTCTCAACTCTGCTGCCAGATAAAATGTCTAAATGTTATACCTGCAAGCACAATAGGTGGAAACAAAACTACCCACGTTAATTGTTAGAACAAATCAAAATTGCAAAGCAATACAGAAGGCCCTCCTTCTAGCGCCAAAATGTTGAGCGTTAATTTGTCATATTACAAATAATAACACGCAACTTAGAGTCTCGAACAAAAGACTCTTTCTTGCAAAGAAATAATTTATTTTATTTTCCTTCCTTTTATTATTTCTCCAAGTTTCTTTGTGAAACAACTTTTACGTATATAAAAATGAATTTCAATTTAATACATGCAACTGATATATCCCAGAATAACTCAAAATCCTGCAGATAGCTGTTAACAAGGGGCCTTTGTTGATTCTTAATGAACTTTGTAATCTTGACTTGTTTGATTAATCAAAAAAATAAACAAAAATCCTTTTGATGTTCTAATATTCACAATTTATTCTAAGGTTAACTTGTTCGTTTTATCTATATTCAATAGTTCTGTTATTTCAGTGTTAGTCTCTGACATGAAATTAAGCATATCAAGGAATAAAATAGAAACTGTTATTTTGAATCAGCTGGAAAATAATGAAGGATATTAAAATGGTTCACGATCTCCTCCCTGCAAAATCCCAAGTTAAGAGATGAAATCCCCAAAACAACCCAACCGATCAGATCTGTACTAACACACAATCTAATCAGATCAGATGCAAGACTCTAAGGAAAAGAATATAACTGCATCATTCTACCATTCACCTATCGTAACCCATCCCATGGCGTAAACGAAATAGATACAAGACAAAATGATGCAACGGAAAGATTGACAGTAAAACAATAGTTTTGGCTTCGATCTCCTTTTGATTTTACACACAAAAGTCGTGTTACCAAAGAAAAATCCTTTATTTCAATAAGTAATGCTTTTTTGTTACAATCTCCAGCCCTTGTATCCATCTACACTTTTGCTATTTAACCTTTATGTCGCGCGTTCTCGGCTGCTCCATGACGCTTCGTTTCGACTCCCGGGACCCTTCGCTTCAATTCCCGCCTTTTGGTATTCTAACCCTTGCATGCAATCGTAACGCTCGATCTCTGCGGCCAGTAACTGTTGTTATGAAACGTTACTCTGGTTCTGTCATTTCTGCCACGTGTCCTGCGTCTCCTGCACCTTTCGTAACGCTTTCCCGTGGAAATCCCGGCAGAATTTGCATTTGGCCTCTTCGTTTCCTAGCCGCGATAACGCGACATGTCGCGAAATCGTGACATGTCGCGATATCGCGACATGTTCTTGGTCCGTACGCCCGCCGTAGCTCGTTGTAGCGATATCGCTACCGACTTTGCTTTGCCTTCTTTTCAAAAAAGTGGTAGCGATATCGCTACCACTTTGGTTCTGAGCCTTCCTTTCAAAAAGTGGTAGCGATATCGCTACCACTTTGGTTTCGAGCATTCCTTTCAAAAAGTGGTAGCGATATCGCTACCACTTTGGTTCTGAGCATTCCTTCGATGAAGTGGTAGCGATATCGCTACCACTTTGGTTTCGAGCCTTTGTCTTTACGAAGTGGTAGCGATTCGCTACCACTTTTCCTTCGAGCCTCCGCTTCACGAAGTGGTAGCGATTCGCTACCACTTTTCCTTCGAGCCTCCGCTTCACGAAGTGGTAGCGATTCGCTACCACTTTTCCTTCGAGCCTCCGCTTCACGAAGTGGTAGCGATTCGCTACCACTTTTCCTTCGAGCCTCCGCTTCACGAAGTGGTAGCGATTCGCTACCACCTTCAACCTTGTGCTTCCTCTCGGCAACTCGTAGCGATGGAGAGACAGGTCGCGATATCGCGACATGTCGCGATTTCGTGACCCTTTCAACTTTTCGTACGCTTCCAAAAACGCGTCACGATTTCGCGACATCCTTTTTTCTTTGCCGTCGACACGTCACGATTTCGTGACATCCTTTTCCTCTACGTCATTTCACATTTTTCTCTCCGACACGTCACGATTTCGTGACATCTTTTCTGTTTTGCTGCCGACACGTCGCGATTTCGACTTTTCTCCTCTCCGACACGTCGCATTTCGCGACATCTTTTCTGTCCTGCTGCCGACACGTCACGATTTCGTGACAGATTTCAATTTTTTTGCAGCGATGGAGAGACGAGTCGCGATTTCGCGACATGTCGCGATTTCGCGACCCTTTCAACACTTAGGCATTTTTCTTCTTTTCTTCATTTTTAGCATCCGGGTCTTTGAGATCTTCCCTAAAACCTGCAAAAACAAAGGTGGGTCCCCACTTCTGGGGTGTGTTGTGGATGAACCACAACAGGTCCCAGCACCTCGTGCACATAAATATGAGATGTATGAGAGGCACAACCCCTTAGTGCGAGACAGGTCTCTACGACCTCATCAAGCACTACCTCTAAGACCTCCTAGACCTGAGCGGGAGGCCACTCCCAGAAATTATGATGGGCACCCTCCACGGGCACCCATCAATGTTTACAGTCCTAGGCCAGACACTCCTCAAGAAGCTTATGAGGACTATGAACAAGAAGAAGAGCGGGCCGAAACGCCCTATCCAGGTGGAAGGGGTGCTACCCAGCTACCCCTCCAAAGGCCTCAGGTTCCCCAGAATCCATAGCGGGAGCAAACCAAGGAGGAGGAGATCAAGTCCTTCGATGCATACAAAGCATTGTTAGAGCACTTAGAGACTATGGAGCTCAAGACTTATGGGCCCCAAAAGCCTACTTTACGCCAACTCCGTAGTCATCATATGCATCCGTCAGTTCCGACACCTCCATACCCCAAACACTTTAAATTGCCTTAGTTGGCACTCTTTAGAGGGGAGGAAGATGCCCAAGAGCATGTGACTCGATTCCTGAGCCAATGCTTTGGCATTCAAGATAATGATGCTTTGTTATTAAGAACATTTATAACCACATTCGCAGGCCCTGCCTTGGACTGGTTCACCCAATTACCAAAGCACAGCATCTGTAACTTGGATCAGCTAGTGGACGCATTCCTAGAACGTTTCACCTTCAACACAAAGAAAAAGGCATCACTAAGCGATCTAGCTAGCCTCAAGAAGTATGAGGAGGAATCTATGGCGGCATATGGGAATCGATGGAGGACATTGCTTTCAAAGCTACCCTACCTCCCTCCTATGTCCGACCTAACTCAAATATTCACAAAGAGCTATTTGTGATCGATCTCTGTGCTATTGCACCTACAGCAATATGCCACTTTAGAAGAAGCTTTGGCACAAGCCAGAATCATCGAAGAGATCAAGATACAGGATGGCAAAATTGCCAAGCCTAAGAAAAAAGAATGGAACAAGAGCACTAAAATAGGGACTACGCAACAGAAACCCACCACGGTCAATCAAGTTGCTATCAATGCCCCTAAGCCTGCCCAAGCAACACAGCCTCCAAAGGCTAACTATCAGGCAGTGCCTCCTAACAACTATGATAGAGAAAACCAAAAGCAGGAACAAAATCAGCAGCATCGCCCTAGGCGATAATTTACGCCATACATAGAGTCCAGGGACTCCTTGTTTGACCACTTGTCAGTGGCAAATTTTATCAATCTGCCAGAGATTCAAACCATAGATCCTAATGCGCCAAAGCCTAAGGGGTATATAGAGGATTTGTACTATAGGTTCCACAGACGAAAGGGACATGACCTTAACGCCTATTGGAAGTTCAAAGGTTTGGTGCAAGACCTCATTGACAACAATACATTGGCAGTGGATAACCCCATAGCGCCCAACAACCAACAAATGGGAGTTTTTAGAGACCCTTTGCCCGCACATGATGCACAAGCAAAACCCCTTCATGTCAATGAGGTGCAACAGAATTGCCCCATGGAGGGGTATGTAGGGATGATAAGCATAGTGACAAGGAACAAGAGATACCCAGGAGCTGCCCCCGTAGTAGCCACAAGAGAAGTTCCATCAATGTCACAACCTCAACCAAACCCTACACAACTTCCCCCGCCTAGACCAGTGGCCACGATTCGAACTAGACTTACTCAAAGTCTAAGGACCACATCGGCTAGGCTCTCCATATATGAGCTTATTCAACAATCAGCGCCCCATCGGGAGGCTCTCATGGAGATATTAAAGGCAATTGAGCTACATCCCCATGAAGCAAATTCTTTCAACAACTTCGTGGGCCATGTGAAACAATGTACGGAACTAGTCATCACCTTTAGAGAAGATGAATTAAAATTCGGTGGTTGGTGATGTGGCGGATCCACCCTTGCATGTTATTGTGTGGGTCAACGGGATTCCATATAAGCGGGTGTTGGTAGATACTGGTTCATCCAGTAACATTATTACAACCGCCGCATTAAAACATTTGAAGTTGTCGGCCTCTCACATCGTACCTTCCACTTATACTCTTCGAGCATTCAATGATGCGATATGCTCGATAGTTGGCACAATTGTCCTACCCATCCAAGTGGGACAAAAGACCATTCATACATTGTGCCACATTTTAGAAGGTGAGATGGCCTACAATATCTTGTTGGGGTGACCTTGGATCCGGGACATGAAGTGTGTCCCTTCAATTGCTCATCAATGCTTGAAGTATACATTTGAAGGATAGGTGCATGTAGTCCCAGCAGACTTGGAGCCTTTCAAATACTACAATTTAGTGCAACTAATGCCGCAGTTGACCCTTCCATCAACGCACTTGGATTTTCAATTAAATCCATCTAAAAGGGGTCCGATTACGTAGGAATATCCATTACCAAGGCAATCAAATTCCCATGCAGGTCCATATTCCTCATTTGGTCCTCCAACAATGATGCCACCTACGGTGGCCACACCAAAGGACAAGGGAAAGAAAACCCTGGAAGAGGAACCACCCTTAGTCTCCAACATCTCAACAAAAGAGAAGCCTAGTAGAATGGAAGTCGAGACACCTAGTTCACCCCACATGGAGTGGACTCAGGGAGACCTCCCATTCGCTCCCCCTCAAACGCCAACAATCACAGTTGAGATGGCCAACATAGGATTGGGGGAGTATCTAGTGTAAAACATTATAGCAACGCCTACACTTGAGTCCATGTAGGACATGGGGAGACCTAGACTCCCCATTGACTCTGTCGTGCCTCTAGGCTACCCACCCAATCAGACAAACTTCATTTATGGGGGCCTGGATAATGGCGTTGAACCTTCCCTACAAGAAGAGGAAGATGAAGAGCCCTTTGTTGAGGATGTCAATTATCTGTCTAACCCAAAATTCGCATTGAGATATCTTAGCCAATGCAATTGGCATGGATATGGGTTGGGTAGGTATGAGAAAGGAATGCGTGTTTTGTGCCATCCAAGATACCAAATTCCTTATGACAAGTAAGGAGTAGGTTTTAATCACCCCTTACCCCTAGACATCTTGGTCGAAAACATGCAAGGCCTAGGGATAGGCAACAAGGATGGGTTGGCATCAGATCCATATGCCAATCCAAACACAACTTATACATTGGGGGATTATTTCCCCATTACAAACAAACAACCTTGTTGACCTTAACAACCCTTTCCCTTCGGTTGAACAAGGAGACAATTCAAGGACTCACCCCCACGAAGGGTATGGACAAGACCAAGAAGGGTCTTCTAATGATGAGTTGGAGTACGAGGTAGCACCTTGGGATCCTCTTGAGTTGAATATCAATCATTCCCAAATGCTTCCCATGGATGATTCTCAAGAAAGCTTCTTGACCATGTTCCCTTTGGATGTTCCAATGGAGGATATGCCCGCTCAAGAAAATCAGATGCGACAGCAGCAATATCCCTTGGACATAGATGACATGTTTGAAAAATTACACATAGGGCCAAGACATAGGTGGCACCTCAACCAAGCATAGTTATAGCAATTACTGCACCCGCCACTCTAGGTATACAGTGAACATCTTTCGCCTGGAGACCCTATAGCACCATTAGTGCCTAGGGCAGATCATGTCCTCTTATACGCACATAGGGCTGATCCATTTGTCCCAGTGCCTACAGAGCCAGATCCAAAGCACCAAGAACATCCAAAATGTCATAGTCATCACACCTATGGTAATGGAGGTTACAATCATTTCATCAACATGATCTCCATTGACTTGACCACCCCCATCCATGATCTAGCCGACCCAACATGGTCATTGCATCTAGACATAGAGGCTATAGATTGGGATCGTGCTGACACACCACCATCCCCATCGAAGTACTAGCCTTGCGGTGGGATGTTTCATTTCATTCCAGGATAGACTCAGGATGTCTTCCATGCTGAAGAGGAACCTGACATTCCTAACGATGATCTTAATTCAGAAAATGATATCCATCTGATCCCAACTCCACACCAGTTGGAGGACGGATCCCACATGTCGATCGAGGCAATGAATGACGTAGACATCGGCACAGATCCAATGAATCCATGGATTATCAAGCTGGGGGTAAGTCTCTTCCCCGAAGAGCAAGCCGATTACATTGCCCTTCTCAAGGAGAAGAAGGAGGTTTTTGCATGGTCATACAAAGACATTTCAAGACTAGACCCGTAGCTAGTCATGCATAATTTAACGCTTGATTTGACAATCAAGACAGTAAAGCAAAAACTACGCAAGATGCACCCAACAGTGGCCTTAATGGTCAAATATGAATTACAAAAGTTGTTGGATGCACAGTTTGTCATCTGCGTGGATTATCCACCATGGTTGTCTAACATGGTGCCCATCAAGAAGCCCAACGGGAGGATTCGCATATGCATCGATTTTTGAGATCTAAACAAAGCGAGTCCTAAGGATGATTTCCCCTTGCCTAGCATCGACGCCTTGGTAGACGCTACAGCGGGCCATGAAATGCTTTCCCTCATGGATGGTTTCTCAGGATACAATCAGATTCGTATCAATCCCGAGGACCAACTAAAAATGGTGTTCACAATCCCTTGGGAGATATTTTGTTATAAGGTCATGCCTTTTGGCCTTAAAAATGCTTGGCGCCACCTACCAACGTGCCATGACATACATCTTCCACGATTACATGCACAAAACTTTGGAAGATTACATGGATGATTTGTTGGCCAAATCTCTTTTGCGCCCAAATCATCTCGATGACTTACGCAAGATCCTCGATCGCCTCATTGAGCATAAGGTCAGACTAAAACCTAAGAAGTGTGTATTTGGCATCACATCTGGAAAGCTTTTGGGTTTCATAGTCTCCAAACGAGGAATCAAGGTGGATCCCAAAAAAGTCAAGGTAATCCTTGAAATGCTTCCCCCAACTACCATCAAGCAGCTCAAAAGTCTGCAGGGAAAGGTTGCATCGATCAAATGCTTCATAGCGTAGTTATCTGACAAGTGTCGACCCATGAATAAATTATTGCACAAGGGGGTAGCATTTCACTGGGATGACGAGTTCCAGTCAGCCTTTGATGATATTAAATAGTACTTGGCTTCGTCGCCAGTATTGGCACCACCTAGACCAGGAGTGTCGTTCTACTTATACATCTCAGCTACTGAGGTGGCACTGGGTGCCATGTTGTCCCAGCACAATGAATTGCATAAAGAACAGGCTACTTACTATCTTAGCCACACCCTGGTCAATTATGAACTTAACTATGCATACATCGAGAAGCTTTGCTTGGCAGTGGTGTTTGCTACCAAGAAGCTACGCCATTACATGCTGAGCAACAAGACGTATGTTGTGTCTAAGGAGAATCCATTGTGATACATGATGAGTCGTACTTATCATAGTAGCCGCACGGTGAAATGGATCATGTTGTTGATAGAGTTTGACATAGAATTCATTGGATAGAAATCCATAAAAGGTCAAGTCATCACCGATCAATTGGTAGAGGCTCCTCTTGAAGATTATCAGCCTCTAACCATAGAACTATCATATGATGGGGTCTTCCATGTTTTAGAATCACCAGATTCTGATGAGCCTGAGTCACAGGTTGACATAACCCTATTCTTCGATGGTTCTAAATGTGAGCAAGGAGGTGGTACGAGAATTGTATTCTTCACTCCACAAGGGGCTCCAATGCCTCTTTCATTTAAATTAGACTTCTCGTGCACCAACAACAATGCAAAATATGAAGCCTTGCTCATAGGTCTTCAGACAACAGTCACCATGAACATTAAATGTTTAAACATCTTTGGTGATTCATTGTTAATTGTCAATCAAGTCAAAGGGATATTCCAATGTAAATGTCCAGTTCTACAGGCCTACAAAGCCCTTGTGGACAAATTCTTGGCACAACTTGAATGGTATGACATCGAGGCACTCCCTCGATCATAGAATCATTTTGCGGATACTATGGCCTCCTTGGGGTCACTAATCCCGCAAGATCCTTTCTGGTGCAATGACAACCATTCAGGTTAAAACACTATCGCAATCCACGATGGAGCATGCAAGCTCTGACCTAATGCCAGGAATCCACTTGATCCAAATTGAACCATATTAGGATAGGTTCTCTCGAATTCATGATTGTTTGACTCAAGCCAACTAGGGGTCCTTGTTCTCCCCTACCCCTCTTAATAGCAACACAACGTTGTTTTTACAAGTTCTTTCCCACTCAGCTTTTGCTAGGGATGAACTTCAAGAGGGATTGGTCATTCATACCATCGAGGTTTTTGATCAGTAGGATTGGTACACACCCCTAAGGGATTACCTCAAGCTAGGTACTCTCCCACTTGGATTGACACAAGCCACGAAAAGATCATTCAAATAGAAAGCGGCAAAACATGTCTTGCTAGGAGACATTTTGTATCATCGAAGCTATGAAGGAATCCTCCTCCATTGCTTGGACCAGTAGGAGTCCGCTTGGGTGATCACCCAAGCCCACGATGGTACATGCGGTGGCCACTTCAGTGGTATGGCCATCGCAAAGCGCATTCTTTGCATGGGTTATTATTGGCCATCTTTAGAGCGAGATTGTTGCGCATATGTGAAGAAGTGCGTGAAGTGTCAACATCATGCCAATTTGACACACGTACCTTCTCAGGCCTTGCAACAGATCCAATCGGCTTGGCCTTTTTCGTAGTGGGGCTTTGATCTAATCGAAAAGATCTCCCCTACGTCGTCGGGTCATCACACATTTATCATAATGGCCACAGAGTATTTTACCAAGTGGGTGGAAGCAATTCCGCTAACCTCTACGATTGGAACCCGCATTGCGGAGTTTATTTTGCATAACATCATATGTCATTTTGGTATTCCATCCAAGATCCTCTCGGATAATGGGATGCCCTTCAAGAAAAAATACGTGCGTGCTTTGACCACAAAGTACAAAATTTAGCACAGTTTTTCAACACCCTATTATCCGTAGGCAAATGGGCAAGCAGAGGCGTCCAATAAAATGCTAGTTGCCATCCTTAAAAATACTGTCGTAGATAATCATAAGGATTGGCACATTTAGATCCCGCTTGCCCTATGGGCTTATTGCACTAGCATTCGGATGCCCACTGGGGCAACGCCATTTTTGTTGGTGTATGGCTCCGAGGCTGTCATGCCTCTTGAGTTGGAAATCCCTTCCCTGTGTATTTCAATGCAAGAGTTCATCGATGATGACACTGCACGGCAGGCCCGGTTAGATCAACTCATGTTGCTTGATGAACGACGTGTCAATGCTCTCAAGCATTTGCGTATCTATCAAGAGCGACTTAAGAGAGCATATAACATGAAGGTTCACCTAAGGGATTTTTAGGTTGGAGATTTGGTCTTAAAAGAGAACTAGCAGAATTCTAATTTGCCATCCCATCTACGGGACAAGTTCACGGAAAACTGGTTAGGTCCTTATGTGATTGACAGTAGAATAGGACCTAGAACCTACCGGCTTGCCTCTCTTGAAGGAATCAAGGAGCTAGAACCCTTGAACATCAGTCATTTGAGGCCATTCTACATTTAGAGAGCCATAGTCCACACAAAAGCTCCAAGGATTTCCACAATCGCTTGGTCAATCCCAAAATGCCCCAAAGGTGTCCATAAACCCTTTGGTCAACCACAAAAGCTCCAAGGATTTCCACAATCGCTTGGTCAATCCCAAAATGCCCCAAAGGTGTCTATAAACCCTTTGGTCAAACCAAAAGCTCCAAGGATTCCCTTAATCGCTTGGTCAACCTAAAATGCCCCAAAGGTATCCATAAACCCTTTGGTCAAACCAAAAGCTCCAAGGGTTACCATAATCGCTTGGTCAACACAAATATTCAAAAACCAACAAAAACAATAAAAATCATCAAAAATCACAAAAAAAAAAAAAAACAACACATTTCATGCATACTCTTAAATATCAAAATACAAAAAAAATAGGTTGCATTAGGCATCACCTCCATACATTGCATATTCGCTAGGTCATACAAGTCAAAAGCACCATAGATTGTAATTGCTCGGCAATTTTCTCATTTTTCACATAAAATCAATTTTATCAACGCATACATCCCGCATCACACCATCCCCATTTTTAGCAAATTCGGTTGTCTCCTAATGTATTTAGGGTTTTCGTCATTCAGCTGTCTTTAAATTTCTAGCCAAAAATTGTACAAAGTCAAACAGATTTTACACAGGAAAGTTTTACTTGGGTCATGCCTCATTATGTAATATCCCTACACAAATTAAAACACATAAAATAATTCCTAAGTTGTGTGAACGTAAGATGAAAACTACAAAGCAGTCTAGAGTACCATAGGTGAAAGATTAGCCTGTTCATCCCCCTATGCGAATGGTTCAAGAATGCTGAGAATTGACAAAAGGACAAGCTCTTCCCCATCCATTCCTTCTAATCAACAGTGGTTTTCACCACTAACAAAAATTCAAAAATCACCATTGGTCCCTAAGGTTGTAAGGATTCGTACTACACGTCCCTACCAAGGATGGGTAGTCATCCCCAAGGCCTAAAAGAATCAATGACCATTCAAAAACAACATTTCCACTAGCTATCCTCACAATCACCTTTGGTCTCTCAAGTCGTAAGGATTTGTACTACACGTCCCTGCTAAGGATGGGTAGTCATCCCCAAGGCCTAAAAGATAAATACCCTTACTTCATAATCTCCATACTACCCTTTGGTTCCCAAAGTCGTAAGGATTCATACTACACGTCCCTACCAAGGATGGGTAGTCATCCCCAAGGCCTAAAAGGATCAATGTTATTCATCAGTCACAAACATACCAGCTTAACCTTACAAAGCTCAAAAGCCAAATCAAATAACAGTGGTTATCACTACTCTTTAACATCCTTGCTCCAAAAAAAAAAAAAAGAAGAGAACAAAATAAACAGTGATTTTCATCACTTTGTATACGAGAAAATATCCTAAACCATTGAGCCAATAAAAAGCCTAAACTTGAATCCCTAGAATTCTCAGTATTCGAAAACCATCTAGGTGATCCTCATTACAGGTTTGGTGGACAGCCTACCTGGCAATGGTGGTATCCTACCCGCATGATGATATGTCTATCACATTAGCTTTGCATGTGAGTAGACCAATGTTTGCATGTGGATGAGCTAGCTTATGGTACCTTAGATTGTCCCATGGATTAATCTTGTTAAATACAACAATAGAGTTAGTGGAGCTACTTAGGTGATCCTCAGTACAGGTTTGGTTGATAGCCTATCTAGCATTAGCGATATCCTGACAAATACCACATAAACAAACTCAATTGCACACACGGGGATGTGAAATAACTTGGTTCAATTCAAGTCGGATTTATACCTTGTTCAAAAGTCTTGCATGATAAATGTACAGTCTTGGCTAGTTAGTTAAAATATCTGAATCTCAGAAAAGCTTAACTACATTTCAAAAACAACTGGTACATTGCATTTCGTACATTACCATCAAAAAATATGCAACATACACAAACAAAGTTTTCACCTGCACAGTCATTCCACACCGTCATCCCATAAGTACACCCAGCCAATAAATCTTGCATAGTCTATGGTGCCATCGACAAGTTATCAACCAAATAAGTTCATTCATTCCATATGCATACATCATATAATTAGAAACATCGCATTCATAATACCCCATGCATCCATCATCATAAATCAATGTGCATAAATAGACAGACACACCATGAAAAGTTTATAAAAACCAAAAAAGAGTCATCTGTATATATATCATCAAAAATTCCTGTAGGCTACAATGAACCGGTCCTCTGACCCTACCACAAAAACAAAAAGCTCAAAAACCCCCAAGCCTAGGGCGTCGACCACCATGATCACGCAGGATCGATGCGAAAGGAACTACCCCCCATGGTGTGGGTCCTATGGGACCTCTCAAGGGCAATTGCTGCTCACCCCTACATCATGCCTACTAGTGCCCCCCTCATCTAGCCGCCTATGACGAGATGATGCTGACTGCTCAGTATCGATGTCTCTTATCCGACACGAAGAGCCACCTCTAGGAGGCTCAGGTAACCGCCCACCAAGGCGGATGATCTCTCCCTCCATATCCATCCGATGTCGATGCCAATATGCCTCCTATCGATGCCAATCTACCTCCCACCGACCCCACTCTACCTCCCATTGATGGTAGTAAGCTACTACGTCATCGTGATGTGCTAGCTACGTCCACAGGAGATCCCTCTCTTATGCAGCATTGGTATCCCCCTCCTATCGGTGGGACGCAGCCCATGCATTCTCCTGCTCCACTAGCTGAGTCCACAGGAGATCTCTCTCCTGCAAAGCCTCTCCCAGCTCCCCATATTACCTCCGTAGTAGCCCCGCCAATCATGCATTCTCAGCGTGCAACCCTACCTCCATGTCCTTCGACACTACCTGAGGCCTCGATGAATCCGGGACAGCAGCCTGCTCTGGCTCCCACTACTCCGGGACGTCCTACATTTTTGGCTGGTCTAGAACCCCATAATCCACACCCACATCCTCAACCTCCACCATCTCCGCATCATCCAACGGAGCACCCCAACCCTCATCTGGTGCCTCTGCACCCTCATCCCCTACTGCTGCCACCTTCGCCCCACCTAGAGGCCCCTCACCTCGCCACCATCGCAAGGTCCACCACTGCTCATACTCGGTAGTAACTCCGATGTCATCCACATCTGGGATATCAATAGCCATATCTAAATCCTCGCCAAGTGGCGCAATGACTGGCCGGTCCAAAGTCCTCTCATCCCCTCGACGTCGATAGACCATGGGCTCACCAGGAATCCCCTAGTGCACCCCAAACTGTCATGTAACCCGGCCATATGGGAACAACTCCTGCTTAGTCCCATGCCTCCCAATCAGCCACCACTCCCTCCATACCTATCGAAGCCACTCTCCAACCTCAGGCCAGGCTGGACAGTCCTGGTAGGGGTGCCAGAACACCTCCCTTGGAGTAAGCCGAGCGAAGGCATCGGCATAGTGCCCTACTGCACCTGCCCATCATCGACTCTGACCTTGCTCCTTCGACCTCCACCACAGTACCCCATATCCAATCTCCTAGTCTGCCATATCTACCCAAGTCATCTAGGGTAGCCCCGTCGACCTCTCCACTGCTATGTGCTGCCAAGCCTAGCACTGCAACAAGTAGCTACAACTAATCCCCTTTCGCTTTTGGTAGCATACCTCGTACAACTCATCATAGAGCTATGCCAATAGAGTCTGTCCCCATCTCATGATCATCGGTGCATCTGTAGGACACTCCACCAGCATGAACACCACCTCCAGTAGGTTCCACAGGAACCTCGCACCCGAAGAGTTAGGGAGCATCATGTTGGAAATGAGGCCCATGAGTAATGCGTGCCTCATTCCCAACACACCCCTCTCTAGCCACCATCGAACCAGTATGCCACCAATATGACAGTCGATCTCTGCCCTCTCCACTGGGCTCTCCACACCCAACTCCTCCCCATGCCCAAAATAGCATATCAGTACTGTTGTCCTCCGATCCCATGGCGTCGTTCGGATCGATAGTCCATCTATTGGAATCCAAAGAATTCGATAGACATCCTCCAAGGTCACTATCATCTCCCCTATTGGGATATGGAAGGTGTTGGTCCGGGGATCCCACAGATTGATCAGGGCCATCAGATAGGCCCGATCCTCGACCATCGGCTCCAATTGAGTCACCTGCTTGAGCCCAAGGGCATCAAGCCAATCCCAGTCAGCCAAAGTCAGCGTTGCATGCGCTTCAGTGAACACAGTAGGCACCCGGTACCGGCTCTTCACAACCTGCAAAAGAAAACAACATAAAAACATTAAAACAATGAAAAAAAATGTGTACAGAGCACAAACAAAATAGTAATTACAAAATTCAAAATTAATTTGTCAGATTTAGGGTTTTTAACTCTAACTGATTAATTAATAACAAAAACGTCATTTTTCAGATCTAGGGTTTTTAACTCTAACTGATTAATTAACAACAAAAAAACAATCATTTGTCAGTTTTAGGGTTTTAAATTTAACTGATAAATTAAACAAAAAAAAAGCAACAACAACATTCAAAAACATAATTTTTTAGATCTAGGGTTTTTAATTCTAATTGATAAATTAACAACAAAAAAATTACAAAAACAAAACCTAATTTGTCAGACCTAGGATTTTCAACTCTAACTGATAAATTAACAAAACAAAACAAAAAAAATCATTTGTCAATTTTAGGGTTTTAAATTTAACTGATAAATTAAACAAAAAACAACAACATTCAAAAACGTAATTTTTTAGATCTAGGGTTTTTAATTCTAACTGATAAATTAACAACAAAAAAAATTACAAAAACAAAACCTAATTTGTCAGACCTAGGATTTTTAACTCTAACTGATAAATTAACAAAAAAAAAAAATCATTGGTCAGTTCTAGGGTTTTTAACTCTAACTACAAAACAAACAAAAATAGTCACAACAATAATTTTTCAAACCTAGGGTTTTTACCTTTAAACTGGAAAATTAACACCACAAAAACAATAGTTAACTAGGGTTCCAGTTACGCTTTCCGCTTAGTTTTACCCTACGTTTTTAACCTAAGTTCTGATCTTGGTTCAATTTAGGTTCAACGACGTTTTTAAGTTGTGTTCTAAACTAAGTTTCTAGCTCAGTTTTCAACTAAACTTTTGATCTATGTTTAACTAGGGTTAAATTAAGTTTTCTGCTAAGTTTTCATAGACTAGGGTTTCATTTTTACAATTTGAAAAACCAGATAAACAAAAACACAAGAAATAAACAACTTGCGGTTTTCAAACTATGACACAAACTAACAAAGAGGACGGGAACTCACTGGTATCGCTTCGGCTTCGCCGCTCGATCCGGTGTGTGAAATCATGGTCGCAAGAACATTTTGGCAGTGCTTCGCTTCGTAGAATTGACCTCCTCCTCCTCAGAGCTCCAAATCACCAAGAAAAACAAATGCAAATGAGCCCAAAACTTAGTTTTGGCATTTAAATAGGCTTTTTGAGCCTGTACTCATCCCCCTTGGGATGAGCACTCTGGTTAGCACTCGTACCACCCTGGGATGAATACTAAATAGGAATTCGTCCCACCCTGGGATGAATACAGAGCAAAAACTTTGAAAACAGCTAAAAACTACACAAAATGCACCAAAAACAAGGCCTAAAATTGTCCAATGAGAGTGCTTTTGCACTTGACATTCTAGGCATACAAAACAGATGTCGGGGTCACAAATCCTCACTATCCTACTCCCTAAGAAGGCTACCATAGCCGGACCGCTCCATGGGAAGCCGAATTTTCAAGAATTTCATCCCCAAATGGCATCACCAAAATGGGTCAAAACCCACCCAAAAATAGCAATACCATTGTCGAACGAAGGTGCATTTGCACCTAACATTATTGGCATCCAAAATAGACATTGGGGTCACAAATTGTCACTCTCCTAATCCTTAATAAGGCTACCATATCTGGACCGCTTGTTGGAATTTTTGCCACATTATTTTGATTGTTGATTATTCATGCATAAGATGTTGAAGTTCTCACTCCTTTACAGGTTTTGATGCAAAAAAAAAAAGCTAAGTCCGAAGACTGTCGTGAAATCACAAAAAAAAGCAGCATGGAAGGCATAGTTTGAAAATCGTCATGATATCGCGACATGTCGCATTATCGCGGGTCTGTTGAGGAGAGAGAAGCAAAGTCAGAAAATGTCATGATTTTGTGACGTGTTCCAAAATCATGGTCAACGCAGTCAACGACAGCAAAGCAGCAAGGTTGTCGTGATATCGCGACGTGTTGGAGTTTCACAACATATTGGGGCGGAAGGACCAAGTGCAAAAAATTGTAACGATTTCGTGACATGTCACGTTTTCGCGGTCAAAAGCAGTAAAGTCCAAGGAGATAGAACCTATCGCGATTTCACGACATGATGGAGATTAACGAACCACTTGAGGCAAGAGTGTCATGTTTTCGCAGGTTAGAAGTAGGACCGTACAGGGTGGATGAAAATTGTCGCAAAATCGCGATATGTCTGATTTTCACAACTTAGAATAGAATATTGAGCAGCAGGGAGATAGTGCAGCGATTTCACGACATGGATGGTTTTTGTGGTTCCAAAGTGACAAAGTGTACGAAGCAAAAATACGTCATGATTTTGTGACATGTCACGTTTTCACGACCTATTACAGTTTCACGCCAAAAAGCAGTTCAAATGGCCTAATGAAGTTTTGCGATTTCCAATGATTAAAAGCACTCCATAATTAAATGTTTTGTTGCTTTCCAATGTGAGCAAGGTAGAAGAACATGTCCAAGCCACCAGAATTAAATATTTCCATTATCCAAAGTTGTTGTTCGTGATTTTTCTAACGGTTCAAGCATGTTTTAAGAACGACCATTTAATGAAGACGATCGACTCCTTATTTCATTCAATTTTTGGTTTCTTCGAGGCTGGTTTAAGGGGATCATTTCCTTGTTTCTGTTGCACATTTTGTAGATCTTGAGGAAGTTCGTTGTATATTTTTAATGTTGTAAAGAAGCAAGACTTCTATATAAATCAATGTAGATCTCAAAAAGAGGGATCGGGAGTTTGAGAGACAGGTTGCATGAAAGCTTTCAAGTTCTTTGCATGAATGAAAAATATTTGGCCTCTGATTTTGCAAATGTCTTTCTGTGTGATTTCCTTCTATTTCATGTATTTTTCAGTTATGCTCGTCTTTCTAATCTGCTATTAGATTTCGATTCTGTATTTGAATTTGAGTATCACAAATGAGGAAGTGAGTTCTGGAATGCAATCCTGAAGGTTGTCTGCGCAAGGTCGTAAGTGGATTATGTTGTATTCTATTATTATATGTTGTTTATGCACTTGAGGTTATATTCTTGCTGAGTTTCTTTCCCTAATCATACAAATTTGGCCTGTGGCTATATTTCCCATCTCTTTTCGTGTATTTCCCATTTCTTTCTACACATTTATAATTCCTTTCCAATAACTTTCGTCTTAATCAAGCTTAGAAATAGTAAGGGAACCAACCCTCTCTGGAGATTGGTCTAGGAGACATTTCTTTCTCCCGACCTTTCAATGTTGGTCGGGTCTAGGGTGCATAGACATAGAAAATCCTTTCCTGTGGCAGATTTGTGACCAACGAGTTTTTGGCACGCCCGATGGGATAGACTATTTCTATCCCAAAAATCCATAATCGGTGAAATTTATTATTTTATTGTTTAACACTCGGAGGTATCAATATTTTGATGAGCTATCTTTACCTCATAGTGGAGATTTGTAAGTTCATCTAGTGACTTTACTGAGCTGAAGATCCAAATTTCTTGATCGTAGACGCCTACATTTTAAAGCTAAAATAAGATAATGGCGAGGGTATGTTGTCCTAGATGGGATGATCCTGGCCCTTTGAATCTCCAAATTTGGCATGAGATTCCCAAAAGTGCCCTGAAAGCCCTAACAAAATACAATGGCACCCAGGGAATGGCCCGAGAGCATATTGATGATGTTGCTACTTTGTCAACCCTCCATGATATAATTCACAAAGATGTTATGATCAGACTTCTGGTGCAGTCTTTGGAAGGAAAGGCATTGTAGTGGTACAGAGTGCTCGGGTGTAAAAGTATCTGCTCATGGGATGATTTAGCGGGAGCGCTCATTACAACATTTGATGGCTCTCAGGATCCCTACCAGCTTTTGATGCATCTCTCCACCATCACAAGAATACCTTAGGAGAGCATCACAGATTTCAATGTTCGGTTTTGTAGAACTTGGAAGAGAATTCCAGGGGAGATCCGACCAACACCCGCCCAAGCCCACTTCTTCTATGTTCAAGCTTTCCATCCGGACATAAGCCTCCTCTTGCTACAATCAGGCGAACATAGATTCCCTCAAATATTTGAGGAAGCATTACAAGAAAAGCAGCTTTTGCTCCTATTAGGAAAATTATCGTGGGAAGAAGCTCCATTACCTTATCCAATAGTCACCACTCCTGTCTACCCTATGCAGTATTCATCATGGCTGATCCCACATACTATGTAGATACCTAAAATGCAGTTGTGTGGAAATCAAGAGCCAAGTTTTGTCCAAGGCCAATGATGGGCATATGCAAGCACTGTCCCAGCAATAGATAATATGATTGCTTGTAGTTTCCATCAGGAGATGGGCCAAGGAGAGAAATAGATTCCAGTTCCAGAACTTGAGCACAAAGAGGGCACACTTTTGCATAGCATGCAAGTATTCAGCCAGAACCCATTAAGCATGCCTCACCAAAAGGTTGAACTTGAGGAGATCCCAGAAGCATATTTCTCATTGGAAGAGCCCTATGATCACATCAAGGGGTTGGAGGAGCCTATACTCAGCCCACAGCCAGTGGAGTCTGCAAAGTTGTGGTATTGGTTCCAGCCACTACATCTGATACCTGAAGAAATCCCCCATGTGGCAAACCTCTTTGCCACATTACTCATCAATAGCACGGGTACTAGTAAGAATGATAACCTGCCACATTACACTCTGTTTGCACCATGGAGAACTTCAGGAAGAGGCTAGCCAAACTTTAGATATCGACTAAAGTATGATTAGATCTGGTTTGGACATTGCAAGTTCACCGGATAGACACTAGAATCTGGGTTTGTGGTGGCGGCATGCCAATCATGTCACAAACTTTTGTAAATATTGTACATAGTAAAAAAAAACAAAAAGACAAAAAAAGGAAGAAAAAATAGACAAAAAAAGAAAAAAAAAATTGTTTTTACTTTGGCTCTTTTTGCATGTGAGCCCGCAGGTATGTTTATTTCTTTTCCTTTTCCTTTTCCTTTTCCTTCCCAGAAGCTAGTGGATTTTCCTCTACTTCTTCTCTCCACGTCCTTCCTTCATTCCCGTCCTCTCCTATTCCTTCTTCTTCTACAATTACTCAGCCACTATTGTTGTTTCTTTTTTTCCTTTCTGATATTCTCGTTTCCTTTTTTCCATTTTCTTCTAACTTCATTGTTTTTTTAGCATTTATCAGTTCCATTCCACCACTTCACTCCTTCATTCCCACCTTCCATTCCATTCACTTCCATTTCCATTTCATAGCAGCTGGTAGCACAGAAGCACTTTGTTACTATATCTACCGCATCACTCCCTCCATTCCATTATTCCATCATTTACTACTTCCATTCCATAGTACTCACTCCACTTATTTCATTTATTTCCACTTTGCAACCCCTAGTGCTTTCATGGAGATTCTTTTACAGCACCTGGTCAGCTAAGCCAAATACAGATTCCTTGAGTTTTTAGTAATTCAGCAAAAGTTGTTGCAGCAGTCCGCAAAGATGTACCCCATCAGCCAACTTTCTATTCTCAACTTTTTTTTACTCTGTTGCCCAATGGATTCATGCCTGGGATTCATGCATACAGTAGAACTGTATACCCCGTGAAACGCCAAGAATGTTGGCATTTTTGCCACATTATTTTGATTGTTGATTATTCATGCATAAGATGTTGAAGTTCTCACTCCTTTACAGGTTTTGATGCAAAAAAAAAATCTAAGTCCAAAGACTATCGTGAAATTGTGACAAAAAGCAGCATGGAAGGCACAATTTGAAAACCGTCGTTATATCGCGACATGTCGCGTTATCGCAGGTCTGTTGAGGAGAGAGAAGCAAAGTCAAAAAATGTTGCAATTTCACGATGTGTTCCAAAATCGCGATCAACGTAGTCAACGATAGCAAAGCAGCAAGGTTGTCGCGATATCGCGACGTGTTGGAGTTTCGCGACATATTGGGGTAGAAGGACCAAGTGCAAAAAATTGTAGCGATTTCATGACATGTCGCATTTTCACGGAGAGGAAGCGAAGAGGCAGCCAAATTGTATGGAATGTCGTGATTTCATGACATGACGAATTTTCACGATCAAAAGCAGTAAATTCCAAGGAGATAGAACCTGTCGCAATTTCATGACATGATGGAGATTAACAAACCACTTGAGGCAAGAGTGTCATGTTTTTGCAGGTTAGAAGTAGGACCGTACAGGGTGGATGAAAATTGTCGTGAAATCATGATATGTCTGATTTTCGCGACTTAGAAGAGAAGATTGAGCAGTGGGGAGATAGTGTAGTGATTTCATGACATGGATGGTTTTCGCGGTTCCAAAGTGACAAAGTGTACGGAGCAGAAATACGTCACGATTTCATGACATGTCGTGTTTTCGTGACCTATTATAGTTTCATGCCAGAAATTAGTTCAAACGGCTTGATGAAGTTTTGCCATTTCCAACGATTAAAAGCACTCCAGAATTAAATGTTTTGCTGCTTTCCAATGCAAGCAAGGTAGAATAATGTGTCCAAGCCACAAAAATTAGATATTTCCATTATCCAAAGCTACTGTTCATGATTTTTCTAATGGTTCAAGCATGTTTCAAGAACGACCATTTAATGAAGATGACCGACTCCTTGTTTCATTCAATTTCTGGTTTCTTCGAGGCTGGTTTAAGGGGACCATTTCCTTATTTGTGTTGCATGTTTTGTAGATCTCAAGGAAGTTCGTTGCATATTTTTAATGTTGTAAAGAAGCAAGACTTCTATATAAATCAATGTAGATCTCAAAAAGAGGGATCGGGAGTTTGAGAGATAGGTTGCATGAAAGCTTTCAAGTTCTTTGCATGAATGAAAGATATTTGGCCTCTGATTTTGTAAACGTCTTTCTGTGTGATTTCCTTCTATTTCACGTATTTCTCAATTATGCTCGTCTTTCTAAACTAATGTTAGATTTCGATTCTGTATCTGAATTTGAGTATCGCAAATGAGGAAGTGAGTTCTAGAATGCAATCCTGAAGGTTGTCTGCGCAAGGTCGTAAGTGGATTATGTTGTATTCTATTATTATATGTTGTTTATGCGCTTGAGGTTAAATTCTTGCTGATTTTCTTTCCTTGATCATACAAATTTGGCCTGTGGCTATATTTCCCATCTCTTTCTGTGTATTTCCCATTTCTTTCTGCGCATTTATAATTCCTTTCCAGTAACTTTCATATTAATCAAGCTTATAAATAGTAAGGGAACCAGCCCTCTCTAGAGATTGGTCTGGGAGACATTTCTTTCTCCTAGCCTTTCAATGTTGGCCGGGTCTAGGGTGCATAGACATAGAAAATCCTTTCTCGTGGTAGATTCGTGACCAACACCGCTCCACGGGAAGACGGATTTTTACCAATTTTAGCTCCAAAATGCTTCACAAAAAGGGTTCAAACCCACCAAAAATAGGTCAGAATGTTCAAAAACTTCTTTCATATTTAATGGTAAACAACTGAAGGCACACTTCCCTAAGTCATCTTGGGTCAAGCGACTTGTCACTTTTCTCATGTCGATCATTCCCTCATCGAGTCATCGCTTGATGGGGTAGTTACACTTAGTCGCTAATCAACAAAAACATACCCAATCCTAGAAATGACATGCATTCAAAGGATCATTGACAAAGACAATCACGCCCCTGCTTGGGGCAGCAAACAAGCAATTATCACAAGCTGATCAAACACTTGGCATTCATGAATCATGAACTCAAGGTTCCCACAAAAAAAAAGTCGTGCCCTTTGCCTATTCATGACTGATCAATGTCCAAGTTCAAGTAACACCTCACTGAACAAGGTTAACACTTGAATTAAGTTCCTTAGCTCGTCAAAGGCAAGGATTCAAGAATGCGTGCCCCTTTCCATACTTGGGGCATCAAGAGTTGGTTAGGTTACCAATAAACCCTAATCATTAGTTCTTTGGTTATTTATTTTTGCTCAACGCTGCGCCTTACATAGTGCTTCCCAAAAAGGGGCATCTGTAGACACCAAAATAGCATCAATTTGATTATGTGACAACAAGCGTTGATTTCATTGACACAAACAGCCCCCAGGGTAGCCCTCAGAGGTTAAACCATGGTCCTAACCACTCCTAAAAGTAGTTTGGAAGATCAAAGGTCAATTTTGCACCTTTTTGGCACCTTGCTCTCTGCTCGTCCCACCCCATGACGAATGCAAACTGGCATTCGTCCCACCTAGGGACGAATAGAAGCATTCACCCCAAGGTGAGGTGAATAGAAGGTTTGACTGGCAAAAAAAATCAAACCTCGGAAACTCCGCCAGTTAACTGAGGCTTCAGGCCATGCAATTGCAAGGAATAGCTTTTATTCAAGAAGAGAGACTTCAGTCATGCATGTATTTATTTTAGAGACCTCATCCAAGGAGATTCTAAATCAGGGAACTAGATTTTATCTGAAAATAGGACAGTTAACTCAAGTGGTGCCCTCGCATGCGCAATTTAAACAAGGAGACCCTAAGGTCTATAAATTGGAGAGTTTTCCCACCCAAAAGAGATACGGAGAAGGAGCATTTGAGCAACGAAGTGTTTCCAATTTACATACCTACTTGCAATTTGTGTCTTCACATCCTTAATCTCTCATTCAAAAGGAAGGTTATTGGGTGACTATTGGAAGCATGAATCCTGACCCAAAACCTGATTTTTGGCCACAATATTCCACAAAATTTGTTGACAACACCCTATAAGGAGTTTTGGACCCATCCCAAGTGGATTGGTGTCGAAACAGTGTCCCAAACGGTGGGCGTCCTGCCCTCGGGCGCTCTCCAAACTGTCACAGTCTTATTTGCCCCACCCCAGGATGATTAGAAATCTGTGATAGATTTCTTTGGTTTTCTTTTGCATTTTATTCTAGATATGTTAAATAGGTTACAGTTCAAATTTCATTTCATTCTGAGCAATTTTGACCAGGTTTTTGTCATTTCTCGCCTTTACTAACTTGTAGATGGCACCAGCAAAATCTAGGTGATAGAGGTAAAATTGGAGAAATTTTACCTTCTAGGTCTTCCAAAAACACCCCCAATTAGCTAACCCCAAGTTTGCAAGTCATTTGGAGCTTCTAGGACAGGACATTGAAGAGGGTGCTTTCTGATAGGTTATTGTAGGTCTATTCATCCCACCCTAGAGCGAATATAAATCTATGAGGAATTTTCCAACTGTTCTTTTTCAGGGGTCTTCTGATAACATATTTATGCTTCTATAAAAATTTTAGGTCAATCCGAGGTCATTTGATTATCGTTTTAATATTTTCATGCATGGATTGACAGTAGGTCTGGGGAAATACGTGCTTTATTCTATCTGCAGGTGCTAGTAATCTTTTATGTTTCTTTGAATGCAGGTTTTTGACATCAGAAGAGTAGGAAGGAGTGAAAATTCATACACACAAGCGGTGTCAACATTTTGGTCTGCCCATCTTACATGTGGGCACACGGAAGAAGGATTGTTGTTTATAGATGCGATAAGAAACTTATTTGATGCTCCTATTCCCTAAAAAGGAAGGAGACGTATTGTAACACAACTCTGAAAAGCATATCAATAAAATGGGCTGTATTTTATATTGTTTTTATCTTGTGTCAATTTGTCTATGCTCTTTCTTTTTGTGTATTTTGCAATACATAGGCTTTAAGCGTAAGTTTGATTTTATAAGCATCATATTGGGCACTTTCCTTTTTGTTTCCGTATCCTCATGCTTTTAGGTGTTACTAGAATGACTCTAGATATAGCATCCTTCATGCATAAATATCCATCAAAAAACAAATTCCAAGACTTGGACTCTTCAATGTCAACATTGAATCACTCATTAGGAAACTCAACAACTATGCGATGTGTATCTTCTAGAGGAGCGAAGGCTAGCTGATCAGCAATCACATGAATCTTGATAGCCTTCTAACCTATGAAATTTAGATCAAACTCACTAAGTACCAACACCTATTTAGTAGCTCGATTTAAAATGTGAGGTTTAGATATTAGATAACGCAAAGGATCAAACTTAGCTATAACTAAAGTCTTATGGCTAAGCATATAATGTCTTAACTTTTGGGAATCCAACACTACAAGGCAAAGCTTCTCCAAGGGAGTGTACCTGGTCTCATAGCTAACTAAAGTTTTACTAATATAGTATATAGATCATTCCTTATTTTCATCATCATGTTGGATGAGCATGGCACCTAAATATTGTGTTGTAGCAGCTATGTAGAGCAACAAGTGCCTACCAGGTATAGGAGGAACTAAAATAGGTGAGGAAGTGAGATATATTTTGAGGTCATCCAAATATTGTTGACATGCATCATCCCACTTAAATACTACATCCTTCTTAAGAAGTCGAAGAAAAGGCTAAGAATTATTGGCTAACTGGGCAATGAACCTATGCATACATTGCAATTTGCCTTGTAGACTACGTAGTTTAGTCAACGTACGGGGAGGAGACATATCATTAATAGCTTCTATATTCATAAGGTCTAATTTAATGCCTTGCCTAGACACCATAAAGTCTAACAACTTGTCAGATGTGACTATGAACATAGACTTAGAGGGTTTAAGACAAACTTTAAATTGTTAGATTTGGTCAAATATTTGTCTCAAATCATGAACATGATTCTTCCATTCTAAAGATCGAGCTAAGATATCATCCACATAATCATGAAGGATATCGTGCATCATATTTTGAAAGATATAAATCATAGCCTATTGATAGGTAGCTCCTATGTTTTTAATGCCAAAAGGCATGACCTTCCAGTAGAAGGTACCCTAGGAAGTAGTGAATGTTGTATTGGTCTGATCTTCAGGAGCAATCATAATCTAATTGTAACCTGAGAAACCATCCATAAGTGAAAGCATCCCACATTAAGTAGTAAAATATACAATCTAATCTATGTTGGGTAGGGTGAAATTATCCTTGGGACATGTTAAGTTAATATCCTAAAATTCAGTGCATACTCTGATTGTTCCTTCCTTTTTAGCTATGGGAAAGATATTGGAAATCCAATCGAAATAGTCTATGGCTTTGATAAAATGACATCATGTTGGCAATTTTGGGTACCTTGAGTACATTGCCTTTGCTCAAGTGTAGTTGTTGTCATTGATGTCAAGGAGTTCTTGAAGCAATTTGTTTTTATGTCAAATAATGTGTTTTGTTGAAGGTTTCAACATGGTCAGTAAGTTTCCAAGAAAATCAGAGTAGCCCAGTTGCAAAAGATCAAGAAAAAGATAAGGTAGAAAAAGTATGCAGGCGGCTGGAAAAACTATCATGATTTCACAACATGTTTCAGGAGAGAGAAAGTGCTGGCAAAACTGTCGTGATTTCACGACATGTTGGAGGAGAGAGAAAGTTTTGGAAAAACTATCGCGATTTTGCAACATGTTGGAAGGCAGAGACGAAGCAGGCAAAATTGTCACAATTTCGTGACGTGTCACATTTTCACGACTCGGACAGTGCAGGAAGGCAAAGAAAGAAAAGTGTCATGATTTCACGACATTCTGTAAAGGAGGCTGTACAGACAAGAAAGTGTCACGATTTCACATGTTGTAGAAGAGAAAGTCCGCAGTGTGATCTGTCGTGATTTCGCGACAAGATTAAAGAGAGAGAAAGTGATTCAAGAACTGTCGCAATTTTGTGACATGATGCAAAGTTCCAAGTAATGGTTGTCGCATTTTCATGACATGCTATAGAGGTCAAGGTGAGGACTGTCACGATTTTGTGACATGCTAAAAAATCTCAAAATGAGAAGCGTCGCGATTTCATGACATGCAGCAAAGGAAAGAGTCTGAAAGGAGCAGCATCGTGATTTCACGACAGGTAGTGGAGAAAGCGTACGGAAGCCAAAAGTGTCGCAATTTCACGACAGGCAGTGGAGAAAGCGTTCGAAAGCCAGAAGCATCGCGATTTCGTGACAGGTTGTAGGAAAAGCTTTCGAAAGCTAAAAACGTTGCGATTTTGCGACAGGCTACAAAGAAGTTATACGGATGCAAAAAGTATCATGATTTTGCGATAGGTTGAGATGGCAGCTTGCAGTTGGAGATGGTGTCACGATTTTACAACAAAAATAGTTAGCAAGTCTTAAACAAAAGAAGCATCATGATTTTGCGACGAATTGAAGAAGGAAGAGCTTGAAGGTGAAAGCGTCACGATTTCACGATGGAGTTGCAGATGACGTCAGTAGAAGCAGATGTGTCATGATTTCATGACAAAAACAGAGAAGAAGGCATTGTAGACTAAAGCGTCACGATTTCATGACAGAGTGCAGATGACGTCAACAAAATTCATAAGTGTCACGATTTCACGACAAAAGCTGAAAGGAAGGCCATGAAGACTAAAGTGTCATGATTTTGTGACAAAAGTGTGATGACGTCAGCAAGAGGCAAAGGTGTTGTGATTTCATGACAGAAGCTGAGAGGAAGGCCGTGAAGACTAAAGTGTCATGATTTCATGACAAAAGTGTGATGACATCAACAAGAGGCAAAGGTGTCACGATTTCGTGATAGAAGCACAAAGGAAGTCGTCAAAGGCCAAGGTGTCATGATTTCACGACAGTAGGCTATAGAAGATGCACGGCTATAAAAATGTCACAATATCATGACATGTTGCAGTTTCATGACAGTAGCTATAGGTGAGTTCCAGAGGTGGTTGAAGAACATAGTTAACTTTGAGTCGACAAAGTTAAATCTAGGCTGACGTAAAATAGGGCATGTAGCCAAATAAGTTTGAGGGTTTTGATCGTGAAATTTAGCCTATAAAAGGAGGGCTATTTTGAGATTGAAAGCATTGAATGTGTGTATCAAAATTGCGCAAGTAGAGTCCATGGTGAGCAGAGACCGAGTGGAGTCAATACGAGTAAAGTGTGCAAGATGTAGCCATAACAACGTAGATAGCGTAGAAGTGACAAGTTGATGTGCAGAGTAAGAAGTTCTATTGCAAAGTGTTGATTGATGCTGTGTTTATGAAGACTGTGCAAAAGTTGGTTTCTACCAAGTGCAGTCGTGACAGAATAGTGAGAAATTGTTGGCCAGATTTGAGCAAGTTTTTTTTGAAGCTTGTGGAGCAGTTTTGGCAGATTCTTCTGAGAACTTGCAAAGTAGATCTGAGACAAGTCTTGGTGAAGACTTGGGTGAAGATCAAGCAAGCTATTTTGAAAGCTTGAGAACCATTCTTATAAACCAGATTTGAGGATCTATTGAGGACATATATTGGTGCAGATTTGAGGATAGATTTGTACCTAGATCAGAGGAAGAGAAAGAGGACAGACTTGTGCCAGACCGAAGGACTATGTTTGGTGCATACCAGAGAAATAAGTAGAGGACAGACTTGTGCCAAATCGAAGGACTATGTTTGGTGTAGATTCGAGGACTAGTTTTGCGGTGATAGATTTGAGGACAAAGATCTCCAACCAGAGCAGGGAAGACAGGTGTCTTCTGTGGATAGAGTTCCACTTGCTAAGGGTAGAGGAGGTAGAGGTTCTCTAGAGGATCACTAGCCAGAGCAGAGTTAGGTGAAGGTATCTCCTTTGAGCAGAGGCTCATAAACTTTGTAATTGGGAAGGTTTCCCAAAGAACTATGATATAACTTTTAGAGAAAATTTTTATCCGTGAAGTAGCCCACTTTGGGTGAACCACATAATTTGTTGTCTCTTTGTGGATGGTGTTTTTGTGCATTGCTTTGATTACTACTATTGTTACTGCTATCTTTATACTGCATAATATTGAATTGAAAGTTGTTTTGAAAGAAAAGGTTAAAAGTGGTCTTATACTTGTTCACCCCCCCTCTCAGTATAAGCTTGTGTTCTTCAATTGGTATCAAAGCAGGTTCCTTTAGAAATTTTAATAGCTTGAAGGAAGATCTTACAAGAACACGAATGGCAAGGAAAGGCAAAAGCAAAACCATAAGACACAAGAAGAAGAAAACACACATGGTCATGAAAGAAAATGAAGATGATCTCAATGTTGCTGTTTTGGGAAGAAGAATGGAAATAGATTCAAGAGATGAATCAAACAATGGAGAACAGGCCAGATTAATAAAGTTTTGCACTAGATGTGGGAAGACCGGTCACTTTGTAATTGATTGTTCACAAGGTAGAGAATTTTTTGTTTGTGGTCAACTCGATCATGATAAACATCATTGCCATGGGTTTAGTAGCAGTGAATATGAAGATGATCCATTCAAAATTAGTGAAGAAGCAGATTCAGAACGAGAATGTGATGAAGAAGGAAGTGATGCAAAAGCAAATTGGAAATAGAAACTAATTTTAGCTCTGAGTAAAAAGGTTGAGGATGCAGAAGATATAATCACCAGTTTAAAATTACAAACAGAAGAATGCAAGAAATTTTTTGAAGATTTCGAAATGCAATTACCTAGAAAAACAGAGTATTATAGTAAGCTAGAAAAAGAAATTGACGGTTTAAGAATGCAGGCAGAAGAAATGAGTAATAAATTCGATATATGTAGAAAACATGAAGAGGAATCCAACAAAGTTGTTAGCAATCTGAAGCTACAAATAGAAGAGTCCAAAAGGAGTGAAGAAACTCTCAGGTCTCATATGAATGAGAAAGAGACTTTTTGTTGCAAACAAGAAGAAGAGATTGTTTCATTGAAGAAACAACTAGAAGAGGCCAATACAAATCTTAAAATCAAATATGAGCATAGCAATCAAGAAAAGAGTATGTATTAGGATGCTTCAGAAATCTATAAAGAAGATGCATGTATGGTTTTTGAAAAAAGTAGCACCTCTAGTGATAAGAAATCTGGAAAAAGCTTTGATGATTCAAAATGCAATCAAATAAAGGATCTTGAAGGTGAACTCACTAGTGCTCTTAGTGCTTTGGAAAAGGAAAGGAAAAAGAATGCTAATCTCAAGGATGAGTTAGAGTCTAAGGTTCTTAAGTATAGTGAGTTAAAACAGAAAATGGCTTCTCTGTAAGTGGAAATTAAAGAGTACAAGGATAAGCTATACAGGTTTCAAGATAGCTCCAAAATGGTTAAGTCTCTCATCAAAAGTCAAAGAAATCCAATAGATAAAATAGGTCTTGGTTTTGTTAAACCAAACAAAGAATAGTTTGGGGAATCTAGTAAGAAATTTCAAAAGGAAGAAAGTTCAGATGAAGAAAGTACTTCAGATCATGAGTCCGTGAGTAATAGATGTGCAGAAACAGAAAACAAAATTCAGATTGAGAAGAATTTTTCAAGACCCAAGAGGTCGAATAAAGGAAAATTTCACGACAGATGTTTTACGTGTCATAGGTTTGGTCACATGGCTGTACATTGCATGGCTCAAGTGAAAAAGGTAAATGATAGTTTTAGAGGTAGTAACTTCTTTCATGGGTATTGCTACTCTTGTAAATAGTTTGGGCATAAGGCAGTCGATTGTGAGGTAAATAACAGGAACAAGTTTAATCAAAACAGGTTCGGACAGAACAGGTGGTTTCAAAAAACAAGTATGCCTCAAAGAAGTAACATAGTTACTTGTTATAAGTGCAACAATGAAGGTCACCTAGCTAGACAGTGTAGAGCTGATCTTCCAAGGTACAGGAACAGAAACAGTGGCATGATCAAGTCCAAGGATCAAGGCATGAACAAAAACAAGGATGGGAACAATAATAGGAACAGTAATAGGAACAAGAAAATGGACAATGAGCTCAAGAGAAGGCCCGGCAAAGAAATTGTAGACACTGATGATGATGAGTGCCCAATGGGAGTTTTACTCCCACCCCTATTTTAATCACCTCATCAGGAGGTGGGGGAGGGACTAAGCCTAGAGGCTCATTTTTAGTCTTGAGCCCCAAATGTGACCCTTTGCCATTGATGACAAAGGGGGAGAGATATGAGTAAGGGGGAGAGCTTCAAGTGAAGAGGAAAGCTTCAAGTCAGGGGGAGCAAAACTTCAAAGAAATATTCTCAGTTGTCAACTCAGATTTATTTTAGTTTTGTCTCTTGAAGATGTATTTTTAGTAAAGGTTTGCCATCAATGACAAAGGGGAAGATTCTTGGCAATTTTGGGTACCTTGAGTACATTGCCTTTGCTCAAGTGTAGTTGTTGTCATTGATGTCAAAGAGTTATTGAAGCAATTTGTTTTTATGTCAAAGAATGTGTTTTGTTGAAGGTTTCAGCATGGTCAGTAAGTTTCCAAGAAAATCAAAGTATCCCAGTTGCAAAAGATCAAGAAAAAGATAAGGTATAAAAAGTATGCAGGCGACTAGAAAAACTGTCACAATTTCGCAACATGTTTTAGGAGAGAGAAAGTGCTGGAAAAATTGTCACGATTTCGCGACATGTTTGAGGAGAGAGAAATTTCTGGCAAAATTGTCACAATTTCGTGACATGCTGGAAGGTAGAGACGAAGCAGGCAAAACTATCACGATTTCATGACATGTCGCATTTTTTTGACTCGGACAGTGCAGGAAGGTAGAGAAAGAAAAGTGTCATGATTTTATGACATTCTATAAAGGAGGATGTACGGACAAGAAAGTGTCACGATTTCGTGACATGTTGTAAAAGAGAAATTCTGCAGTGTGATCTGTCATGATTTTGTGACAATATTGAACAGAGAGAAAGTGATTCAGGAACTATCACGATTTCACGACATGATGCAAAGTTCCAAGTAAGGGCTGTCGCATTTTCATGACATGCTGCAGAGGTCGAGGTGAGGACTGTCGTGATTTCACAACATGCTAAAAAATCTCGAAATGAGAAGCATCGTGATTTTGTGACATGCAGCAAAGGAAAGAGTCTGAAAGGAGCAGCGTCATGATTTCGTGACAGGTAGTGGAGAAAGCATACGGAAGCCAAAAGTGTTGCGATTTCATGATAGGTAGTGGAGAAAGCGTACGGAATCCAGAAGTGTCGTGATTTCGTGACAGGCAGTGGAGAAAGAGTTTGAAAGCCAGAAGCATCGTGATTTCAAGACAGGTTGCAAGAAAATCTTTCAAAAGCTGAAAGCATCATGATTTTGTGACAGGCTACAAAGAAGTTGTATGGATGCAAAAAGTGTCATGATTTTGTGACAGGTTGAGATGGTAGCTTGCAGTTGGAGATGGTGTCACGATTTCATGATAGAAACAGTTAGCAAGTCTTAAATAGAAGAAGTGTCACGATTTTGCGATGAATTAAAGAAGGAAGAGCTCGAAGGAGAAAGCATCGTGATTTTGCGATGGAGTTGTAGATGACGTCAGCAGAAGCAGATGTGTCACGATTTTGTGACAAAAATAGAGAAGAAGGCATTGTAGACTAAAGCATCATGATTTTGCGACAGAGTGCAGATGACGTCAGCAAAATTCATAAGTGTTGTAATTTCATGACAAAAGCTGAAAGGAAGGCCATGAAGACTAAAGTGTCATGATTTCATGACAGAAGTGTGATGACATCAACAAGAGGCAAAGGTGTCACGATTTCACAACAGAAGCTGAGAGGAAGGCCATGAAGACTAAAGTGTCATGATTTCACGACAGAAGTGTGATGACGTCAGCAAGAGGCAAAGGTGTCATGATTTTGCGATAGAAGCACAAAGGAAGTTGTCAAAGGCCAAGGTTCCACAATTTCATGACAATAGGCTATAGAAGATGCATGACTGTAAAAATGTCACGATATTGTGACATGTTGCGATTTCACTGTAGTAGCTACAGGTGAGTTCCAGACGCGGTTGAAGGACAGAGTTAACTTTGAGCCGACAAAGTTAAATCTGGGCCGACATAAAATAGGGCATGTACCCGACTAAGTTTGAGATTTTTGATCATGAAATTTAGCCTATAAAAGGAGGGTTGTTTCGAGATTGAAAGCATCGAATGTGTGTATTGAAATTGTGCAAGTAGAGTCCATAGTGCGCAGAGACCAAGTCGAGTCGATTCGAGCGAAGTGTGCAAGATGCAGCCATAACAACATAGATAGCGTAGAAGTGGCGAGTTGATGTGCAGAGTAAGAATTTTGATCACAAAGTGTTGAGTGCTACTGTGTTTGTGAAGACTATGCAAAATTTGGTTTCTACCAAGTGCAATCATGATAGAATAGTGAGAAATTGTTGGACAGATTTGAGCAAGCTTTTGTTGAAGCTTGTGGAGCAGTTTGGGCAGATTCTTCTAAGAACTTGCAAAGTAGATCTGAGACAAGTCTTGGTGAAGACTTGGGTGAAGATCAAGCAAGCTATTTTGAAAGCTTGAGAACCATTCTTATAAACCAGATTTGAGGATCTGTTGAGGACAGATATTGGTGAAGATTTGAGGAAAAATTTGTACCTATATCAGAGGAAGAGAAAGAGGATATACTTGTGCCAGACCGAAGGACTGTGTTTGGTGCAGACTAGAGAAATAAGTAGAGGATAGACTTGTGCCAAACCGAAGGACTATGTTTGGTGTAGATTCGAGGACCAGTTTTGCGGTGATAGAGTTGAGGACAGATATCTCCAGCCAGAGCAGGGAAGACAGGTGTCTTCTATGGATAGAGTTCCACTTGCTAAGGGCAGAGGAGGTAGAGGTTCTCTAGAGGATCACCAGCAAGATCAGAGTTAGGGGAAGGTATCTCCTTTGAGTAGAGGCTCATAAACTTTGTAATTGGGAAGGTTTCCCAAAGAACTATGATATAACTTTTAGAGAAAATTTTTATCCATGAAGTAGCCCACTTTGGGTGAACCACATAATTTGTTGTGTCTCTTTGTGGATGGTGTTTTTGTGCATTTCTTTGATTACTACTATTGTTACTGCTATCTTTATACTGCATAATATTGAATTGAAAGCTATTTTGAAAGAAAAGGTTAAAATTGGTCTTATACTTTTCACCCCCCTCTCAGTATAAGCTTGTGTTATTCACATCAAGGAGTTTTTGGAGCTCCTCCTTGATTGAAAGCGTGACCTTTGGATGCATCTTCCAAAGTTTTTTTTTAACAGTCTTAGCATTAGGTATCACTACCAAATGATACATAACAAGGGAGGTATCAAGCCCTGACATGTCGATGTATGACAAAGAAAAAATATCTTGATACTCTTTCAATAAATTGGTCAATTGCTCCCGCTCGTCCATAGTCAAAGTTTTTCCTAACTTAAGGATTCTAGGGTTTTTCTCAAAACCTATGTTCACATATATGGTCTCCTCAATAATAATAGTCAAATCATCCTCAAGAGGAGTTGGGGTAGGAATTACTCCTAATTTCTCAAGGTCCTTGGGAGACATAGAACCAAAGTCCACATGAGAATTAGAAGACTCAACCTGCACTGTGAAAGGGATTGGCCCATCAAATTTAATGTCATTCTTAAGTAAAGCTTCATTTATAACATGTAACTCTAGGTTTAAGACTCTGGGAGAGGGTGGACCCTCATCCTCAAGACTCCACTCTAAACCTTGATGATATTTATCAAAGAGAATATATAAACAAGAAGAGTCATCTTTATTGGGTGATTAAATATTTGGAGGATTTTTAGAGGAAGATTAAGATGAATTAATTTGGGCTAAATATTCCAGTGAATAAAATCCAAATGGGTGGAGATCTCCCATGATGGAAATAATTTGATTTTCAAATTCAAATTTTAAGCATTGATGAAAATTAGAAGGGATGACCTTCATGGCATGGATTCAAGGTCATCCAAGAAGAAGATTAAAAGATGTAGGATAGAACACCACATAAAACATTGTTTTAAAAAATTTAGGTCCAACCTTAAGAGGGAATACTATAGTACCACAAGTTGTCTAAGAATCATTATTGTATGTCTTGATAACATCATTATATACACTTAAATATTCTTTTCCCAAATCATTTATCTAGTAAGAAATGATACGTGCAAACATTAAGTGAAGAACCATTGCACACCATAACCCTTTTAATAAGAGTATCTCCAACACAAGTTGTAAAACATAAATATGAATCTTATTGTATTTCTAGAGAAGCCATATCATTATCTGAGAATGTGAGAGAATATTTCCCAAGAGAACTTACAATCTTTGTCACATCCTTAGGAGAAATATCTAAAAGTAATAGTTGTTTTTTTTAAATATTCATCATGGCTTCTTTATGAGGTTGAGAAGTCTATAAAAGTTCTAGAAGAGAGATGTTTGTTGAATCATTCATCTCTTGTTGAGATCGGTGAACTTGGTGACTTTCCCTTATGAAGTAGTTGTTATCATTCCAACCATATGATTATCATATTGATGTGGTACATTGTTGTAAGATACATGATTGGTTTGTCTTGTTCTTTGGCTATTTAAAGATTGGAAATTACTAATGTCTATCTAACCATCATAAATTAAATCTTGAACCACATGTTTCAACCTTTTACAAGAATTAGTCAAATATCCTTCTACCCTACGATAAGCACGATATTGATATGGTTTATACCAATGAGCTGAAGTATATGGTTGTCCAATATGAGGTAACTCAATTGCTTTAGCATCCAATAATTGTTTTAAAAATGCTTTCATAGATATATTTTCTTGTAATATTCCTTTGAGGAGGTTTTTGAAGCACTATCTATTGCAGGCTATTGTTGACATTGTTAACAGGTCTACTATCATTATCACCTCCTGTATGTCTACTCTTATGTTGAGACTTAGTATATTTTTCCTATCTATTCTTAAGTTGACCTCTTTTAATGAGTGCTTGTTCCATTTTTATGGCTAAGTCAATAGCTTGATCTAAAGATGTAACAGTAGTAGTCTAATACATATGATAGTTGTTCATACAAATTGCCAATAAATATATCAATCATATCTCTTTGTGACACAAGTTGTCTTAACTTTCCAACTAAACTTCTCCAATGAGCTAAAAAATATGTAAAGCTTTCTTCCTTGTTTTATTTTAAGTCATACAAATCTCTCATAGTCACTTCCTTTTCATTGTAAGCACTAAACTTATGAACAAATATTTTAGTTGTCTCTTCAAAACTTGTCAAAGAATAGTTAGGTAACCAATAATACCACTCTAATGCAACTCCACCAAGACTCTTTGAAAATATTTTCAATATAAGCATATCATCATAAAAAATATCATGGCAATCTATCCTTAAACGTATGAGATGTTATATTGGATCCTCTATCCCATTATAGATTGGCAATACTGGTATAGGAAAATGCTTTGGATAAGGTCTTGAAGAAACAATAGGATCCAAAGGTTGACGACACAATTCCTTATAGCTATATGTAAACCCTAAAGGTTGCATCATATCCATCCTTGAAACTAACTGATTCACCACATTTGCTAAACTCTGCACATCTGAATTATATAAATTCCCAGTATTCCCTTGGATTAGTTTGGACAGGAAATTTGTTGTTATATGTGGTGCTTGGAGGAGTGGAAATATTAACTTGTGGTGGGATATGAGAAGTAGTGTTGACATTATAAGATGAAGAAAGAAAATGAGAAATATTTTGGGTGTCACTACTAGTTGGAGGAATTACTATTTTTCTTACAATATTGGTGGTTACACTAGTGGCATAAGTAGGTTGACAAGTTTGATTACCATGATTCAAATGTGCATCAAATGATTGACTTGGAGATGGGATATTATTCTTTTCAAGTATGATTATTCCTCTAAAGCCAAATCTATTATGATATTTATAAAAAGTCCATATATGTTCAAAGGATTTAAAAATAATATTTCCATTAGGGTCTTGGATGGGATCAAGATGACTATTATCTTTTTTTTCTAAGTTGTGATTTTCTTTATCAACTTGATCATTCTCATTAAATATCTCATCAAACCTAAAGATTTCTTTCCCTTTCTCAAGACCGAAAGCCATTGAGAAAGAGGAAGAAGACAAGAAGAAAAAGCTAAAGAGAAGACACACCCACAAAAGAAATTATATATATTTTAAAAATATTTACACACAATTTTAATGATCTTGTTTAAAGTTTTAAAGACAAAGGAGGTGTTCACATCGGGTTCACCAAAGATGTAGAGGGGAAAAACTACCCTACCATGTATGATTCCCTAACAAAGGCTAGATCCATAAAAGGGGGAAACCTTTGTAGGGGTGAACCATGGGGTATGTTGTACTCTACACTCGGTTAGCTAAACAAGTATTGGGGGAGGTTCACCAAGAATGGTTTTAGGACTCACTTCAAGTCCTTTTTAAGATACAAGAGAAGGAGACTCCTTAGGATATACAAGAAAAGTTTTAATGTGTTCACTTTAAACAAAAAGCCTAGGTTTAGCATCACTAATTTTAAACTAAGAAAAAAATAATAGTATTAATAGAAATTAAATGGAAATATAAACAAAACATAAATTAACTAACAATATAAAATAGAATGGAATGAAAATATAGAAAAATATAGAATACAAGAGTTAACCTAATATGATTATTTTCTTTGAATGAGGCTAACCTAGGGTTTTGTTTCAAGCAATTTTTAAAACATAATTAACAAATTAATTAAAACATAATTAATTAATTAAAATAGAATTAACTAATTAAAACAAAATTGCTTAATTAATTAAAATAGAATTAACTAATTAATTAAAATAGAATTAATTGATTAATTAAAATAAAATTAACTAATTAATTAAAATAGAATTAACTGATTAATTAAAATAGAATTAACTAATTAATTAAAATAGAATTAACTGATTAATTAAAATAGAATTAATTGCTTAATTAAAACAAAATTAACTAATTAATTAAAAAATTATAATTAAAGATAAATATGCAGGAATTAACCTAAATGTAAACTATATGCTTTTTAATATTCATATGCCTAAGAATGTAGATCAAAAAAACCAGTAATAAGAACAAAATCATTTAACTCAAACCGATGGCTGATCCAAGCTTTAATTCTCCTTGCCCTAATGAAGTCAAAATAAACCTGTTTCTGTAAAGACAAATAATGGACTAGAAAAATGTTTGATTAGCATTAGGGGGCCTGCTTAGGCCACTATAAGATATTCCTTGGAGGCGCAATAGTCAAGCTCCCTATGTCCAATTAGATGACCTTTGCAAATAAAATCAAAAATTGACCTTTGGAGTTTAAACTTAAAATAGATGTACCAAAATAGTAAAAAAAAAAATAGAATATGCTACTATATGAAAAATACATAAATGGAAGTAACAGAATTGATAGATCAGGAAAAATTGCCCCTAGGCAAAGCCTAGAATACGAAATAACATGTAGATAATATGATGAGTGACGTTTTACAGTAATCTATAGATGCAATGCATAGAAATAACAAAAAGATCATATTTACTAAATGCTTTTAATGATGATGGAAATATGTAAATAAAAATATAAGAAAAAAAATACAGTGCTTGATGTATGTTGAGGGAACAACAATAAGAATATGAGAGCCTCCACAAAAGGCACTTCATATTTTCACCAAGCTCACACCAACGGATCCACCAAGCGGAAAACAAATCATGCAATGTAGATCAAATCTAGAAGTTGCACTTTGAGGGTTAGTAGCGAAACACACAATGAAGAATAAGCAATGAGAAATAAACAAATAACAATCATATTGTAAGCAAGAGCGTGTCATTCATGAGTTCGTGTTTGTAGTATCATTCATGTTCATGTTATTAAAATTTGATTTTGATCTTCCTTTTATAGGTAAAGAAATAGGTCAAAGAATCTCATAGCCGACACCAATAAAACCTAGGGCAGGTTTAATAGGTGGTCCAAATGGGCAAAAAGTAATAAAATAAATAAATTAAATAAATTAAATTAAATTAGAAACAACAAAAACGTGCCCCATAAAAGTGGGACGCGATGTCACACCTATTGGACCCCATGTGGTTTTAATGTATTTAAAAGGGTCAAACGAAGTCAAAATAGGTCATATCATATACCGTTGGAAAGATCTTTTTGAGCTTGATCTAATGGTATAGGATTTATAAGAAATGGAGAATATTTAGTAGAGTAGAAATTGTCTCAAATATGAACCTATATTTTTAAGGAGAAAACAAGACATCTAAGGAAAATTATTCACCTTAGTGGGTCAATTTTATGTGCCTACAGACTGAAACATACGGGAGAGAGATATGATTGTTGTGATTAAATAAAAAACTAGTTTAAATGAGTGAAAAGTTATGCTTCCGAAACGATTGCGCTTCTACCTCTGTTGGCGACCCAAGCGAACACTCTTCGTGGAATTATTATTTTTTCAAAATCGTTTTGTATACCGAGGAGTTTTCGATTGGAGTGGATAGGAATAACATAAAAAATATAATTATTTACTTGTATTATTGATGATGTGACCAGTTCAATATTTACAACTGATATTTACAAGAAGTATTATTAAAAATAAAAACTAATATATATATATATATATATATATATATATATATATATATATATATATATATATATAATTGCAAAGTTTAAAAAGTAAGTAAAAGAGTAAGAGGAAGAGGAAAAGGTAAGTGAAAATAGAAAAGTATGTACAAAAGTATAAAAATAAGAGTTTTTAAATAAATAATAATAATTTGAAGAAGTTATTATTAATATTATCATTATTTTATATAATGATGTATTTTTCATGAGTTAATTTATTTATATTTGGTAGATTATTTAACTTATGCATTGTTCATAGTTGGATTAGATTGTATGGAGTGAAGATAGATGACAACAACATCTTTATTATTGATTAGTTAAGTGGTGTAAGTGTAATATAGTGTGTGTATGAACAAATTTACATGCTTCAACACTTCAGAAATAATTTGTATGCTTCTACAATATCTCATATGAGAGGAATTTGAGTATCAAATAGTATATGATCCTAACAATTGGTATCATAGTATATGATTTTACAATTTAGAATGAGAGCATGAGAGCAAGGTTAAGGGAGGAGCCATAATTGAATCCCAAAGCTAATGTTGAAGATAAGAGTCCCAATACTCATAGAGTAGTTTGGGAGTATGTTGAAGCAATGAGTGGGACACCTACATTCAAATCATAGATTGATTCAAGAGGATCTAAAAACTCTTTGGTGGATAAACCTTAAAATATGGAGATCCTAAATTCAACCTCTAACTAGTCCATACCTTTAACAAGGTATGATATCTAAAGTAATCAATTTTTAAAGTACAAGCAAAAGTAAAAAAAATGTTGTAATAAAAAGAGAAAAAATAAGAGTATCCTTAGAGAGGGGAGTGATATTTAACCATATGATGAAGGTTATGTGTGCTAGAAGCAAGGTTCCACACATGAGAGAAAAAATATTATGATTTAGTGTAGAAATAACATTGTGAACCTTGTAAGATTGTTAGAAAATCACCACTATTCTCACAAAATTATTAATCACTAGGATCAAATAATATCTCAATAATATCAAAGGAATTAATGAACATAGGTCACCCAAACAATACAAAAATAAACTCACTCAAATATTTATTAAAAATACATCTATTAAAAGCAATGCATAGTTTTATCTTCAATATATACATACATGAGACTCTTCATATGCACATGACTCTTGACCTTTGCTCTCCTCAAACTCACAGGAGATCCAAATCTTCATATTTTTCTCTTACATAATAAATATCACATATTGCATAAAGGTAAAGTCTCTCATGATTGTTTATAACCACTCACATCTAAACATGATACTTTGTTCATATAATTCACAATTACAAACATGACACCTTACAAAAATAACTCTATACTTATTTCTATGACACATAACTCACACTCGATAACATGACACCTATTATAGACTCAATTTTATTTTTAATTGGTTATATGGGATTGAAATAAACCCTACCTATTGTTAAAATTCAGTCAAACACATACTGGTTGTAACATTAAACTCTCTTTAGGATTTGATAAACTAGAAGGATGGTTGATTGTTAGGGTACCTAGGAATAGATATTTTGGGATATATTACTATATTGTATAAGGGTTGGCAAGTGCCACACATAAACCAAGGTTGATATTATAATATTATATTATATTATAGTATAATACTATATTAGTAGTAGACTCCCCAAAGGAATAAGAGGATGGATATATAAAGAAAAGATATTTGTCATTGTAATAATCATTGGAGAATAACTTATGTAATCATCGTTGTCCACGAAGTGGCTTATGGGACTTTGCCCTCCTTAAGTGGCATCTCTCGTCTTGGGAGATCTTGTGGAGTGATTCCTTAAGGATTATTATTGTTGTTCCCTACCTTAAGGGTATTATCTATCTCTCTCTCATTTATGGATTGTTATTATGAATAATGTATTATATATGAATGATTTGATATTTATGCATATTGGTGAATGATTTCTAATAATATTATATTAGTATTTGGCTCTCCAAAGTAGAATAAGAGGATGGATATATAAAGAAGGGATATTTGTCATTGTAATAATTATTAGAGAGGAATCGTAGGTAATCGTTTATGCCCATGAAGTGGCTTATGGGGCGTTGCCCTCTTTAAGTGGTATATCTCATCTTGGGAGAACTTGTAGAGTGGTTCCTTCCTTAAGGAGTATTATTGGTGTTTTCCTACCTTAAAGGTATTATCTATCTCTCTCATTTATGGATTTTTATTGTGGATAATGTATCGTGAATGAATGATTTGATATTTTTGCATCTTGGTGAATGATTTATGTTATGAGAATATAGTTCTATAACAAGTGGTATCAGAGCAATTATTTTGGAAAAGTGAATATTTCTATGTGAAATTTCAGAATTAGGGTAAATTTTTTTTGGAAAAATATCTCATCTTTTAGGAGCCATATCTTTGCAAAAGTTTATCCAATTCAGGTGATTCTTGGATCATTTTGTGTATAATTTTAAGAGATTTAAAATGAGTGGTCATATGAAGGAATCCGAGTATTATTGAGTGATATGCAACCTTATAAAGTCATCCATCTAGAACAAGTGTAGTGACAAATTTTGAAGTCATGAATTTTTTGAAAAACAAAAATTTTTAGTTCGAGTAAGCATATCAGTTTCACTTTATTTTGTTTGGAAGAGAAATTGTAGATTTAGTTGTCTATATGGATTTTTAGCTTCAACATAGTGGGAATATGTTTATTTCTATAAAACCCTAGTTTGCATTAGGGCATGATATATATTTAAAAAAAATAGTTGCATTAGGTCACCAACTATGGCAGGGGAAAATTTTAATGGAGAAAATGATATTGATGTGAGATAGTGGTTGAAAACAGTAAAATCTCAATATAATGAAGACATGTTCAACCTTCACTTTCATGATTTTTTTGTGGGGAAATATTTACAATTGGTAGACAACTTTGCTAGGGGTAAATGCTTGTCCTTTTAGGATCAAATTGATCTGACATTCGTAAGCACATGGATATCTATTCAATTATAAATAAAGTTAAATTCTAAGGAATATATTAAGGAAAGACTTAATAAAAGGGATAAAAAGATAGATAGCATGATGGATGTCATCACAAAACTTAAAAATAAACTATAGAAATTTCAAAATGAGCAGAATGAAATGAAAGGAGAATGGAAAGTTTTCAAAAAATAGAATTAATATGATGAAAAAGAAATACAATTACTCAAGGAGAAAGAGGAAAAGGTCAAGGAATTTAATGAGAGGAATATAGAAGGCACATTGTTAGATTTACAAAAGCAATAGAAGAATAAAAATATTTAAATTCAGCTAAAGGTTCTATTTTGAAGGTTCATGGAAGTATTCAAAAGTAACAACTTATTATTTCCATTGACCCTAAGTAGCAGATATAATTTTATTAATATTGCTTTGGATAAGAATTTGCAAGTTCAAGCAAAAAAAATTAAGGACATACAATTAGAGAGTGAGCATGTTCAGATTTTTTAAGATTTGAATATCACCATGGATAAATATTTTTTACATTCAAATTTTTATTCTATTTATATGGATGATGAGGATATTGTTCTTGGTTATTCTTGGTTAGATTATGTAGTTACTGTTAACATTAATGTGAAAAAGAAGTTTATGAAGTTATGGTACATGAAAAGGAAGATAACATTGTAGGATATTTTTCAACTTAAGGAGTAAGGATCCAAGGAAAATCAAGAAGTGGTTGTAGAGAAACAAATTGAAGAACCTAAAATAGAATCCAAGAAAGTAGTAGTGGCGACAGAGTCTATAGAAGAACTAGCAGTAATTTATTTAGTGGAAATAATAGTAATAAAGTCTAAGGAAGATTTGATAGAAGAGCACAAGGACACACCAAACAAATAAAACATGAAATAATAATGTGTAGAAGAATTTAAAACAATGGAGCCAAATGTTGGGAATTCAAAGAAGGTAGAACATCAAGTTAAGGTTGCACCATATCACCATCCACACCATCATGAGAATCAATAATCTTGGAGGTATGATTCAAGGCAACAATATTATGGTTCTACATGGAATCATAATATCACCAAATATGGTAGTGTTTGGCAAAGAAAGCATAGTTATCTTGGTTTTTAGAGTGGATCATCAGCATCAAGGAAAAAGTAGACCCATCATTCAATTTATCAAAATACAACAACAAAAGTGTCGAGACAACGAAGCGAATTTGGATACTCAAATAAAAAAATGGCATACCAACATCAACATGTTTCACTTGGATGGATATATGATCAATATTGGTACCAGTTGGTAACATTGCTTAGCAAATCATATTATCTTGTTTCTTCGCATATTTTGAGGATGAAACATTTGTAAGAAGGATGGAATGGTAGGGTACCTAAGAATAGATATTTTGGGATATATTATTATATTGTATAAGGGTTGGCATGGATCACACATAACCCAAGGTTGATTGTATTATAATATTATAATATAATATAATATTATATTATATTAGTAGTAGGCTCCCCAAAGAAGAATAAGAGGATAGATATATAAAGAAGATATATTTGTCATTGTAATAATGATTGAAGAGGAATCTTATGTAATTGTCTATGCCCACAAAGTGGTTTATGGGAATTTCCCCTCCTTAAGTGGCATCTCTCATCTTGGGAGATCTTGTGGAGTGGTTCCTTTATTAAGGAGTACTATTGGTGTTTTCTTACCTTAAGGGTATTATATATCTCTCTCTCATTTGTGGATTGTTATTGTTGAAAATGTATTGTGGATGAATGATTTGATATTTTTACATAATTATGAATGATTTATGCTATGAGAATATAATTTTGTAACAAGTGGTATCAGAGCAACCATTTTTGTAAAATAGATATTTTTGTGTGAAATTGCAAAATTAGGGAAATTGTTTTTTTGGAAAAACATCTCATGTTTCAAGAGCCATATCTTTGTGAAATTTTATCCGATTCAGGTGATTCTTAGATCAGTTTGTGCTTAATTTGAAGACCATTAAAATGAGTTGTCATATGAAGGAATATTATTATTATTGAGGTAAATAAAAAATTCTAAAGTCGGCTGTCTAGAACAAGGATAGTGATAAAATTTTAAGTAACAAATTTGTTTAGTTGGGTAAGAAAATTAGTTCCTCTTTATTTTTTTTGGAAGAGAAATTGCATATATAGTTGTCTATGTGGATTTTTAGCTTCAACTTAGAGGATAGATATTTATTTCCATAAAACCCTAGTTTGCATTAGAACATGATATATTGAAAAAAAACTAGTTGCATTAGGGCACCAACTATGGCAGAGGAAAATTTTAATCGAGAAAATTATATTGATGTGAGAGAGTGGTTGAAATAGTAAAATATCAATATAATGAAGACACATTCAACCTTCACTTTGATGAATTTTTTGTATGGAAATTTTTACAATGGGTAGACAACTTTGCTATTTGGGATCAAATTGAATTGACATTCATAAGCACATGGGTATCTATTCAATTACAAATAAAGTTATATTCTAATGAATATATTAATAAAATACTTAAGAAAATGGATAAAAATATATATAACTTAATGGATTTCATCACAGACCTTATAAAAAAAAACTATAGGGATTTCAAAATGAGTGAAAGGAAATGAAAGGAGAATGGGAAGTTTTCAAGAAATAGAATAAAGACTATGAAAAAGAAATAAAATTATTCAAGTAGAAAGAGGAAAATATTAGGGAAGATAATTAGAAGAATATAGAAGACACATCGTTGGATTTACAAAAGCAAAAGAAGAATAAAAAAGGTTTAAATTCAGCTAAAAGTTCTATTTTGTAGGTTCATGGAAGCATTCAAAAGGAACATGTTATTATTTCCATTAACCCTGGTAGCAGATATAATTTTATTAATATTACTTTGGCTAAGAAGTTGTAAGTTAAAGCAACAAAAATTAAGTACATACAACTAGAGAGTGAGCATGTTAAAATTTTTGAATATTTGAAGATCACCATGGATAAATATTTTTTACATTCAGATTTCTATGCTATTGAGATGGATGATGAAGATATTGTTCTTGGTTATCCTTGGTTAAATCTTTGGTTACTGTTAACATTAATGTGCAAAAGAATTTTATGAAGTTATGGTACAGGAAAAAAAATATAACATTGCAAGATATTTCTTATCTTAAGGATCAATAATCCAAGGAAAATCAAGAAGTGGTTGTAAAGAAACAAATTGAAGAACCTGAAATAGAATCCAAGAAGGCAATAGTAGCAATAGAGTCCATGGAAGAAGTAGAAACAACTGATTTAGTAGAAATAACAATAATAGATTCCAAGGAAGCTTTGATAGAAGAGCACAAGGACACACCAAACAAAGAGAACATGAAAGAACAATGTGTAGAAGAATTTAAAACAATGGAGCCAAATGTTGGAAAGTCAAAGAAGGTAGAACATAAAGTTAAGGTTGCACCATATCGCCATCCACACCACCATGAGCATCAATAATAGTGGAGGTATAGTTCAAGGTAACAATATTATGGTTCTATATGGAATCATAAGGTCACCAACTATGGTAGTTTTTTGAAAAATAAAGTATAGTGAACTTGGTTTTTAGATTGGATCTTCAGCATCAAGAAAAAAATAGACCCATCATTCAAGTTATCAAAATACAATAGCAAAAGCGTGGATTCAAAAAAGTTGATTTGAATACTCAAATAAAAAATGGCATACCAGCACCCAACATGTTTCACTTGGATAGATGGATGATCGAGATTGGTACCAGTTGTTAACATTGCTTAACAAATCATATTATCTTGTTTTTTCACATATTTTGAGGACAAAACATTTGTAAGAAGGATGGCATGGTAGGGTACCTAAGAATGGATATTTGGGGATATATTATTATATTGTATAATGGTTGGCATGGATCACACATAACCCAAGGTTTATTGTATTATAATATTATATTAGTAGTAGGATCTCCAAAGTAGAATAAGAGGATGGATATATAAATAAGAGATATTTTTCATTGTAATAATGATTGGAGAAAAGTCTTATGTAATCATCTATGCCCATGAAGTGGCTTATGGGACTTTGCCCTCTTAAGTGGCATATCTCATTTTGGGAGATCTTGTGGAGTGGTTCCTTAAGGAGTATTATTTGTGTTTCCCTACTTTAAGGGTATTATCTATCTCTCTCTCATTTGTGGATTTTTACTGTGGATAATGTATTATGGATGAATGATTTGATATTTTTGCATATTTATGAATAATTTATGTTATGAGAATATAGTTCTGTAACATTGGTAGGGGTAATTTTTTTTTTTTTGATGTTAAGTTTTGCACCCTTTTTGTATTAGTACGTAGCATGAAAATCTACTTTTAAGAATTTTATCACTACAAACAACCTCCCAAGTGGATGATACTGGCAAGATCTTGTAGAAGGTATCATTTAGTGATCCTATCTCCTACCCAATTTCTTTGATGAAGTGAGGATCATGACATAGGTTATCCTCTATGACTCATAATACCTAGAGAGGGGATGCACAACTCTTATCTTTACATGTTAATTGGTAATCCAAAGTATAGTTGTTATAACTCCATATATTACTAAACATGCAAGGGTTTTAGTGTAGATATTGTGATGCTTAACTAGAGACCAGGATACACCATGGGAAAATAAGGACGTTTCATTTTCCTAGCTTAAAACATGAATGTTTGATGATATTGAAAATACAGTGATATATCCCATTCCATACCATTGAAGAGTTTATATTGAATTACTAGATCTTCCACCAATATTTTCTTGTACCAAATTATCTTCACTTAAGATCTATTTATCCCTTCAAGGATCCTTATTTATCAATCCTACCCAAGCTCCACCATCGTACTACTTGTACAAGGACATAGAGGAGATATCCTATACTACCCCTTCTTACTTGTTCTAATTTATCAGAAAGCAATCATTCCTTAATCACATTGAATGCATACCCACATCCCAATGGTAGAGTGTGACTTAGTTTCTTATCATCCTCATCGATGATCAAAGTTTTTTTATCATCCTCTCTAATTATTTAAAGTTAAGGCTAGTTTATAGTTTTCTTACCATCCTCACCAATGATTAAATTTTGACCTAGTCCATTTAAAGTTTAAACCTTAGTCTTAAGAAACCCTCCTACTTTCTTTAAGGATGAAAAATTCTAAATATCTCTATCATTCATAACAACATTATAAATAGCAATATAATATTTCTTTTAAAATTGATTTACCAAAATAAATATAAAATATCTAATCAATATGAGTGGGCTTAATGAAAAAATATAATATTTCTTTTAAAATTGAAATATAAAGTATTCTATTCAAATGTTAGCATGTCGTATTCCATATAAATTTCTCATGAATAATAACATTATGAGTAACACTATAACATTTCCTTTAAAATAGAAATATAAAATATTATATCATAGAATATCATTGCTCAATACTTGAAAGTATATTACACAAAAATTTTTGTGTAAATAAAGATAATAAAATTCAAGGCCAAACTACATTAAGTAGTCTCAATAAAGGTATTATATTTTGGATAAATTATCTTATATAAATGGGTATTATAAGAGTTGTATATTTATTATGTATATATTTAATGGAATTATGTGCATTATCTAATTTATGTGTGAGGTCCGTTTTGTGTAGATATTTACTAATTTTATCATTTTTTCATTAGTCAAGGTCCTACATGGACTTGGTATGTTTCTACTTCAATGGGTCTAAGGCATATATGGGATGGCATCTTGATCTTCAGGTAGTCACATGGATCGAAGGTGCCTTGATCTTCAAGTAGGCACCTTGGGCAAGGGCACCTTACTCTACAAGTAGGTGCCTTGGTCAAGGGTGTCTAACTCTACATGTATGTGCCTTAGTCAAGGACACCTTACTCTACAAGTAGGTGCCTTGGTCAAGGACACCTTACTCTACAAGTAGGTGCCTTGGTCAAAGGTGCCTTACTCTACAAGTAGGCATCTTGGTCAAAGATACCTTATCCTACAAGTAGACATCTTGTTCAAGGGTGTATTACTCTATAAGTAGGCATCTTGATGCCTTACGCTACAAGTAGATACCTTGACATCATACTTCAAGTAGATGCCTTGATGTCATACATCAAGGGTGCCTTGATCCTCAATTAGGCACCTTGATGCTAAGCACCTTGACTTTGTGACTAAAGAAGGCCCTTTTAACTGTGATAGGCATTTGACTCCATGTTACACATGCTATCCTTGGAAGGCTATCGAACGCATGAGCTATCCTAGCCGTATTGGAGAAAATGCACAACCACTTGATGAAGCAGAACATTTGCGACATAGAGATTGAACTTGAAAATTTACTATCCCTAGAAAAATACAAAAGTTATTAACTATTTTTATCATATGTCTATTATAGTAACTAAACTATCTTAGTTTAGATTATAACAAGGTCTTTCATTGTAACAACATTATATAGGAATCTCTATATGTATTATATAAACACATAGCCTTCTTCGAGAAATACAATAGGTTATGTATGTAAGAATTTAGCATTGTACTACAATATTAATAAAAGTTGCTCAAGATTTCTTCCATTCGCATTCTATCTTTGTAACTAGTCGGGAAAAAGCTACTAGAGCCTGGGCCAACTCCAAGTTAGTATTCCTCCCCTTATTTATTGCTTTCTATATTAGATCATTTATTTTTAGTGTGTTGTATCTTTTATTTCCACAAGTGTGTTTTACTACTTTCCTTTATTTTCAAGCATGGTGTGGTGTGATTTATTTTTTCATACTTTTATTTATGCATGATTTAATTGGTGTGGATGAATCAATGACATTTCACAAACACTCCCCCAATGGTATGCTTAGTGGAATCATATCAACATGGTGTTATAATTAACCTTTAATGTGGTACTTCATAAGCTTACAAGTTCCCTGGTTTAACAATTTAAATGAGAGGGTTGTGATAGAAATAGGATCAAATTTAATTAGTGTTTTCGCCCCAATATTTTGGTACCATTGTTGGGGAAGTGCCAATAATATATTAATTATAATACCTTAAGCCTTCCATATAACTTTTCATGATTCCATTGAGGAAAAGAGGACCCGATAATCGTTTCATAAAGTAAATCCCATAGGAAAAACTTGAGCCAGCTTAAAATTCTAAAATTAAGTTAGAATATCCTCAATCACCATCAGTAGTGCACTAGAGTGAACACCTCATATTTGCACAAAGCTCTTCCTCATCCTATTGAATAGGAAAATAGTTGATTATACAAAATCCTTTTTTTTTAAATGACACATTCAAAAGAGTATCTAATATGGAAAGCCATAGAGGATAAAACCATAACACTAGTTGACTTGGAGGCCCTCGTACAAATGGTTCAAAATGACATAAAGGCTATATAATATACGTTAGAGACCACATTTCCTAAAAAAATAGCTAAATAGGCTTTGATTGATTTTAGCTTCCTGATAGAAGAAGGTGTGGGAGATACCAAAATGAAAAATATATTCCCTACCCATTTTCCTACCTTCAGGGGATACCCAACAGAAGATCCTGGCCTATTTTTATTTAAGTTTGATGTCTTATGCAGGTCTATGGATTATAAATCAGAAACCCATAAGTTGAAGATATTTCATTCAATATTGGATGACTCATCCCTATTTTGGTTCATCGGATTGGGTAATAAATAGATCACCACTTGGGAGTAAATGAAAAATATATTTCTAGAGTAGTATCAAGACTTTAGTAAGGAAGGAGTTTTTGAGCATGACGTAAAATAAGGATAAATCCTTGTAGGAGTACTATAAAATATTCAACTTTAATCTATATATATCCCCTCATACAAAGCTAAGCAACAAGTCCCTCAGGAGTATTTTCTTGAAGGGACTTAACAAAAAATCACTCAAAACACTCAACATGATCTTTGGAGGTGATGTTTACCAACACCTAATGGAAGACATTTGAAAACTATATCAAAACTACTCACAAAGAAGAGGTAAACCACCTTCCAAGACCATGAAATATATAGACACCAAAATAACACCAATCTGATCATGTGGCTACAAGCACTGACCGAATTGGCATACATAGCCCCTAGGGCAGCCCCCAGAGGTTAAACAGTGGTCCTGACCACTCTCAAAGTAGTTTTGGAAGGTCAGAGGTTAATTTGGAACCTTTAAAGCACCCTAATACTTACTCTTTCTACCCTAGGGTGATTATAATGCTATTCGCCCCACCCTAGGATGATTAGCAGCAATCACTCCAAGGTGGGGCGAATAGCAGGTTTGACGGGCAAAAAGTCAAACCTTGACAAATGGCAGCCCAGATCCACCACTCAACTCCACCTTCAATGCATGGGAGTGTGAGTGAGCATTTCAAAGATCAAAGATGCAGTCATAGAGGCAGTCATGGAGCCCTTAATCAGGGAGGAATCTCCTCTCCCTTAACAAGGCATGATGGCCAAGTGGTGTCCCTGCATGCACATTCAAAGCAGACCTTTAGGTCTATAAAATGGTGAGTCTTATCACCCCAAAAAAATATAGAGTAAGAGCATTTGGAGAAATGGAGTGCTACCAAATTATACCCTCACCCCTCGTTTGTGCTTCCTACATCCTTGATCTCTTTTGGAAAGGAAGTTATCGGGTGAACATTAGGAACGCAATCCGAACCCAAAACCTGAACAATTGGCCATAATACCACACCCAATTTTTTGACACAACCCCCTAGGAGGTTTTGGACCCATACCAAGTGGATTGGTGTCAAAACCAAGCCCCAAATGGTGGGCGTCCTGCCCCCGGGTGCCCCCCACACTACTGCAGTCCTAATCGCCCCACCCCGAGTGATTAGAAATATACAACATATTTCTTCACTATTTATTTTGCATCTTGTTTTATGTCATTCCTATATGCTTCCATTCAAATTTCATGCCATTCTAATAAGTTTTGATTGTGTTTTCATTATTTTATGCCTTCACTAACATACAAGGAGCATCTTTGGATATAGGGTGATCGGGGCAGAATCAGCCAAATCCAACCTTCTAGGTCATCTCAAAATGCCCCATTTTGCCTAACCCCAAGTTTTAAAGTGTTTTGGAGGCCTCTGTATGGGAAATTTGGGAGGTCACTTTTGGGCATTTTATGACAGTCCTAATCATCCCACCTTGGAGCGATTAGAAATCTACAACAAATTTCTTGACTGTTATTTTTGTAGTGTGTTCATGATGATATTTACATGCTTTTTTTCATGTTTCATCTTATTCTGACATGTTTTTATTACTATTTAATTATTTCATGCACGAATTAACCGGAGGCCTTGGGGATTGCATGTTTCTCTCCATCTATGGGTGCTATTAATTGTTTGCTATTTCTCTTAATGCAGAATATCAACATCGGAGGGGAAGCAAGGAACTATAGATGCATTCACACAAGTTGCAGAAACATTTGTCCCACCCATTTCAAATGTGGGCACGCGAAAGATCCCGAAGGGAAGCATATCATCCGTTGGCATATCAAAATTATATCTAATGCTTCGAGCCTATGAAAATGGGGGGAGATGTATTGTAACCTGATCACAAGAAAAATTAATAAAAGAGGCTGCACTTTACTTTTGCTTTACATCTCATTTCATTTCATTTGCTTTCCCTTCTCATGCACTTTAGTTCTTTGTTCATTCGTAGGACTTAGCGTTTTGTATGTTTTTTTTTGCATCACACTCGATACGCTTGTGCTTCCGTAGACATGCTTTCAGTGGTGATCATGGTGGGACCCTATCCCCTACTATTGGGATCAAATTTTTGATCAAAAATTTGGTGTTTTTGCTTGCAGGTGTTAATCCTTTAGGCATTGGACTGCTGCTCGTGCCACCCTGTGACGAATACAGAGCTGGAATTCATGTCACCCAAGGATGAATAGGAATTCATCCCACCCTATGACAAATACAGATCTTCTATTCATCCCACCCCGGGATGATTAGCTCTCTGTGCATTTTCTAAGCAAAAACTTAGAGGCATCTGGTGTGGGCAGAGAAGAGGTAGGTTTTCTGAACACTCTGTAATTTTCTATCTTTGTTTCTATGATTTTTCTATTTCTTTGCTTGCATAGAAAATTTTACTGCATGTTTTCTTTCTTTGCACAAGTAAAAAGAACCCCACACACCACGTGATAATATAAACATCAAGGAGTTGGTCGTAAAACCCCAACACTTGATCAAGACTAATGGTGGATTTCATCACCACCTTAGATCGAATTTTGCATACATAACCTCGATCGTGACTATTGCTAAACGTAAATCCTAATGAAAGCTGACCAAGTGTAGCAAGAGTGATTCCTAGTGCATGAGGATAAGTCTTCTATGGTAGGTGTCAAAAATAGAGTGATTCCCATTTTGTACCACCTATGTTCCACATACTGTTATGCTCTCGCGTACCAATAGTTTCCCTCACGTAAGGGTGAGTATATTGAGAGGCTCGGTATAACTGCCTGGAAGTGGTATATTTAAGGGGCGACCATTTTGGGAGACATAAGAACCCTCATATTGCATGTACACAAAAATTTATTTACAAGGTTTTCAAAACAAAAATCAAAACACACTGAACCAGATCTAGGACACACCTTTAATCTATAAATGAGATAATCACTTCTTTGTGTGTGTGGTCCCGTTTGTTTGGTGTAGCATAAAAAATCATAAATAAGATAAAAAAATATGCATATTTTAGAGAACCACCACCATGGTGTACACCCGTAGCCAAGCCCAATCATGGGCAGAAGCTACAAAAAGTGTACAAGGGGGCACAAGTCACCTCCGGTATAGCCCCAAGGACTAAGTCATACCACCTTGGCAGCCTGACCCACAACATAGTCCACATCATGCCATTACATAATGAGACTATAAAGGCACCCCTTCGAGGGGGCTTCCATTCAACATAGACCCTTTCAAGAGGAGTACATGCATGTGGCACTCAACCTAGACAAGGCCTCCTTAGAAACTCATTATGAGTGGCCACCACGTGATGAAGTGCTAGAATAGCATAAGGTCCATAAGGAGGGTCCACATGATTATATCATCCCTCCTCTACCCCTCATTGCTATTAGAAACAATAGGCCAAATCCAGAGCACAAGGCTCTTCAAACAGGGTGAGCCAACTCCACATATCCCTTTCGCATATATGAAAGGAAGCATGAGGAAAACCACTATATTCCTAAAGAGCAATACATAGCATGGGAGCAATGTGCCTCCATGCCTACTATTTATTAGGATCACCTACTAAGGCCAGATCCTCAAGTGAATGCTGCTAAACTCGACAGAGGGAAGTGATCGATAGAGATATCAGATCACTATGACCAAGGTAGATATGTAGGGGAGGCATCTAGGCCTCTTAGACCTATGATGGTGGAACAAATTGACTTGGTAGTTTCCAAACATACCACTTTCCAAGTGCAAATCACGTAGCTTGAGCAAGATCAACAATAGTTAGAGCACCTATACCATATTAGCAAAGAGCACATTCAACATCAGATAGATGAGTTGCTCCATAACACTGTGCATGAGAGGATTCCAACCCCTCACACACATAAGATAGGGCTTTATGAGAGGCACAACCCCTTGGTACGAGATAGGTCTCCACGACCTTATCAAGCATTGCCTCCAAGACCTCCTAGATCTGAGTGGGAGACAACTCCCAAAACCAATGATGGATGCCCTCCTCGGACACCCACCCATGTTTATAGGTCATGCCCAGGAACTCCTCAAGAAGCCTATGAGGGATTATAGCAAGAATAAGAGAAGACTAAAACACCCTACCAAGGCAAGGGGGGCACTATCCGGCTACCCCTCCATAGGCCTCAAGTTCCTCGTAATCCATAATGGGAACAAACCAAGGAGGAAGAGATCAAATATTTCAATGCATACAAAGCATTTCTAGAGCGTTTAGAGTCTATGAATACCAAGAATTTTGGGCCCCAAAAGCCCACTTTTTGCTAGCTCTGCAGTCACCCTGTGCATCCTTCAGTGTCAGCACCCCCATACCCTGAACACTTCAAAACGCTGCAATTGGTAATTTTTAGAGGGGATGAGGATGCCCAAGAGCATGTGACAATATTCTTGATTCAATGCTTTGGCATTCAGGACAATGATGCTTTGCTTCTAAGAACATTTGTAACCAGATTTACAGGCCCTGCCTCGGATTGGTTTACCCAATTATTGAAGCATAGCATCGACAACCTGGACCAGCTAGTGGATGCATTCCTCAAACATTTTGCCTTCAACACCAATAAGAAGGCATCATTAAGCAACCTCGCTAGCCTCAGGCAATATGAGGAAGAGACCATGGTGGCTTATAGAAATTGATGGAGAATGTTGCTTTCAAAGCTGCTTTACCTCCCTCCCATGGTTAACCTGACCCAAATGTTCTCAAAGAGTTGCCTAAGGTCAATATTCGTGCTATTGTAGCTATAGCAATATGCCACTCTTTAGGAAGCCCTGGTGCAAGCCAGAATAATCGAGGAGATCAAGATACAGGATGGTGAGATTACCAAGCCACACAAGAAAGAGTGGCCCAAAAATACCAAAATTGGGTCCATGCAACCGAAACTCGTCGTGGTCAATCAGGTTGTCATAAACATACCAAAGCCTACATAGAAAACACAACCCCCAAAGGCTAATTATCAGGAAGTTCCTCTTGATAGCTATGAGAAGGAAAATCATAGGTAAGAACAAAATCAGTAGTGTCGCCCTAGGCAACAATTCACACCCTTCACAGAGTCTAAAGACTCCTTTTTTAACCGCTTGTCCGTGGTAAACTTGATAAACCTACTAGAAAGTCGACCCGTAGACCCCAACATGCAAAAACCCAAGGGCTATAGGGAATACCTATATTGTAGATTTCATCGATAGAAAGGACATGACCTTTACGCGTGTTGGAAGTTCACAAGCTTAGTGCAAGACCTAATAGACAATAAAACGCTAGAGGTGGATAATCCCGTAGCACCATGCAATCAACATATGGAGGTCTTCAAAGACCCCTTGCCTACCTATGATGCACAATCAAAGACTCTACAAGTCAATGAGGTGACACAAAATAGCCCCATGCAAGGGTATGTAGGGATGATAAGCATAGTGACACGAAACAAGAGGTACCCAAGAATAGCTGCCCCTGCTGCAGCTATAGGAGAAGTTCTATAAACATCACAACCTCAACAGCACCCTACGTAACATTCCTTGCCTAGACCAGTGGCCATGATTTGGACTAAACTTACCCAAAGTTTAAGGACCACGTCGGCTAGGCTCTCCATCTACGAGCTCATCCAATAATCATCGCCCCATTAGGAGGCTCTAATGGAGATACTCAAAGCCATCAAGCTATAACCCCATGAAGCAAACTCTTTCAACAACTTTGTGGGACATGTAAAATGATATACAGAATGAGTCATCACATTTAGAGAAGATGAATTGAAATTGGTGATTGGTGATATGGCAGATCCACCCTTACACATCATTGCGTGGGTCAACGAGATTCCATTTAAGAGGGTGTTTGTGGACACTGGCTCGTCTAGTAATATAATCACAACAATGGCATTGAAACACCTGAAGCTACCAGCATCTCACATTGTGGCCTCCACCTATACACTTTGAGCATTCAATGATGTGATATGCTCAACGATTGGCACAATTTTCTTGCCCATCCAAGTGGGACAAAAGACTATTCCTATGTTGTGCCACATCCTGGAAGGTGATATGGCCTACAACATCTTTCTAGGCCAACCTTGGATCAGGGACATGAAGTGTGTCCCTTCGATAGCCCATCAATGCCTAAAGTACACATACGAAGGGCAAGTGCATGTAGTCCTAACAGACTTAGAGCCCTTCAAGTATTGCAATGCGATGTAGCTGATGCCACAGTCGACCCTCCCATTGACACATTTGGACTTTCAGTTGAATCCATCCAAACAGGGTCTAATTTTGCATACATCCCCATTGTTAAGTCCATAAAATCACCAATCGAGCCCATCTTCATCGTCTGGTCCTTCACCAATGACACCACCTACGGTGGCCACACCAAAGGACAATGGAAAGAAGCCCTTCGAAGAGATACCTCCATTGGTCTCAACCATCTCTATCGAATAGGTGCCCAGCTGAATGGAAGTCGAGATGCCTGGTTCACCCAACATGGACTGGACTCAGGAAGAACTCCTATTCCCTCCCCCTCAATCACCAACAATCACCATTGAGATGGCCAATACGGGCCTGGGGGAGTATCTAGTGCAAAACATTGTGGCAACACCCATGCTTGAGTCCATGCAGGACATGGGGAGACCTCGCCTCCCCATCGGTACTATTTTCCCCCTAGGCTACCCGCCAAACCAGACAAATTTTGTATATGGGGGCCTCAACAATGACATTTAACCTTACCTGCAAGAGAAATAGGATGAAGAGCCCTTTGCTGAGAATGTCAACTATCTGTCCAACCTTGACTTCGCTTTGAGATACCTTGACCAATGTAATTGGCATGTATATGGGTTGGGAAGATATGAACAAGGGGTACGCATTCTTTATCAACCAAGATATCAAATGCCATATGACAAATTAGTAGTAGGGTTCAACCATCCTTTGACCCTTGACATCTTGGTAGAAAACATACAAGACCTAGGGCTAGGCAACAAGGATGGGTTGGCACAAGATCCATATGCCAATCCTAACACAACATACACATTGGGGGATTATCTCCCATTGCTAACAACAAAACTTGTGGGCCTCAAAAACTCCTCCCATTTGATTGAGATAGGGGAAATTTTAAGAACTTGCCTTCAATAGGGATATAGACAAGGCCAAGAAGGATCTCTAGAATACGAGTCAGAGTATGAGGTAGCACCTTGGGACCCTTTTGAGTCTAATAGCAATCACTCGCAAGTGACGCCCATAGATGACTATCAGGAGAACTTCGTGGTAATGTTCCCCTTGAATGATCCAATTGAGCAATTGCCACCTCAAGAGAACCAGGTCCTCCCATAGAGAGTGGAACAACCCCAATGGTACCAAATTAACTTGCTCAAGTAGAACGAGCCTCACATGTTGCAACCATTTTTTGGAGCCAACGAAGACCTAAGGATATCTGATAGCGATTATGAATATGAGACTAATATGGCATATCTCAACCATATGCGGTAGCAACAATACCCCATGGACATTGATGACATGTTTGAATAGCTAAACATGGGGCCAAGGCATAGGTGGCATTTGAACCAGGCACAGTTGGACCAAGTGCTGCATCTACCACTTTAGGCATACAAAGAGCACCTTCCACCCAGAGATCCTATAGAGCCATTAGTACCAATGGTATACCCTATCCTTTTATCTGTACATAGGGCCGATCCATTTGTGCCAATACCCACAGAGCTAGATTTGATGTACAAATATCACCAAGGATTTCTTAGTCACCACCCGCACAGTAATGGAGACCAAATTCACTTCGTCAACATGATCTCCATTGACTTAGCTACCCCCATCCACAATCCATCCGATCCAGTATGACCATTGTATCTAAACCTAGATGCCATAGACTGGGATCACGCTAACTCACCACCATCCCCATTAGAGTACTGGCCTTGTGGTGATATGCTTCATTTCACCCCAGGACTAACTCAGGATATCTTCCATGCTGAAGAAGAACCTTATGTTCCAAATGTAGATCTAAATTCAGCAAATGATATCCACCTGATCACAACTCCACACCAGTTGGAGGACGAGTCCCACATGTCATTCAAGGAGACGACTGATGTAGACATTGGCTCTAATCCAATAAATCTGCAAATCATCAAGCTGGGGGTAAGTATATCCCCCAAAGAGCAAGCCGATTACATTGCCCTTCTCAAAGAGAAGAAGGAGGTTTTTGCATGGTCCTACAAATACATGCCAGGGCTAGACCCGTAGCTAGTCATGCATAATCTAATGCTTGATCCGACAATCAAGCCAATCAAGCAAAAACTATGTAAGATGCACCCAACAATAGCCTTAATGGTCAAATATGAGCTACAAAATCTATTGGATGCACAGTTTTTCATCTGTGTAGATTACCCACCATGGTTGTCCAACATGGTGCCCATCAAAAATCCTGATGGGAGGATTTGCATATGCACCAATTTTTGAGATCTAAACAAAGCGAGTCCCAAGATGATTTCCCCTTGCCTAGCATTGATCCATTGGTAGACGCTACAACCAACCATGAAATGCTTTCCCTCATGGATGGTTTCTCGGGATACAACCAGATTTGTATCAATCTCGATGATCAAATCAAAATGGCATTCACGATGCCTTGGGGGACATTTTTTTATAAGGTCATGCACTTTGGCCTTAAAAACATTGGCACCACCTACCAACGTGCTATGACATACATCTTCCATGATCACATGCATAAAACTTTGGAAGATTATATGGATGATTTGTTGGCCAAATCTCTTTTGTGCCCATATCATCTTTATGACTTGCATAAGATCCTTGATCGCCTCATTGAACACAAATTTAGGCTAAACCCCAAGAAGTGCATATTTGGTGTCACATCTGGCAAGCTCTTGGGTTTCATAGTCTCAAAATGAGGCATCGATGTAGATCCAAATAAAGTCAAGGTAATCTTTGAAATTCTTCCCCCAACCACCATCAAGTAGCTCAGAAGCTTGCAGGGTAAGGTCACGTCAATCAAGAGCTTCATAGCACAACTATCTGAAAAGTGTCGACCCATGAATAAATTATTGCACAAGGGGGTAGCATTTTAATAGGATGACGAGTGCCAATCAGCCTTCGATGACATTAAACAATACTTGGCTTCATCGCCAGTATTGGCACCACCTAGACCAGGAGTGTCATTCTACTTATACATCTTAGCTACTGAGGTGGCACTAGGCACCATGCTAGCCTAGAAAAATGAACTACATAAAGAACAGGCTACTTATTATCTTAGCCACACCCTGGTCAGTTATGAACTTAACTATGCATACGTCGAAAAGCTATGCTTAGTAGTGGTATTTGCCACCAAAAATCTATGCCATTACATGCTGAGCAATACAATGTATGTTGTGTCTAAGGAGAATCCATTACGGTACATGATGAGTCATACTTATCATAGTAGTCGCATGGTGAAATGGATCATGTTGTTGATGGAGTTTGACATCGAATTCATTGGAAAAAAGTCCATAAAAGTTCAAGTCATTGTCGATCAACTAGCAAAGGCTCCTCTTGAATACGATCAGCCTCTAACCGTAGAACTACCCGATGATGGGGTCTTCCATGTCTCAAAATCGCTAGATTTTGATGATCCTGAGTCACAGGCTGACATAACCTTATTCTTCGATGGTTCTAAATGTGAGCAATGGGATGGCATGGGAATCATATTCTTCACACCTCAAGGGGATCTAATGCCTCTATCATTTAAACTTGATTTCTCATGCACCAATAACAATGCTGAATATGAAGCCTTGCTCATAGGTCTTTAGACAACCATCACCATGAACATCAAACGCTTGAATATCTTTGGTGATTCGCTTTTAATTTTCAACCAAGTGAAAGGGGTATTCCAATGTAAATGCCTAGTTCTACAGGCCTACAAAGCCCTTGTGGACAAATTCCTGTCTAATATTGAATGGTACAACATTGAGGCACTCCCTCGATCATTGAATCATTTTGTGGACACTATGGCCTCCTTGGGGTCACTAATCCCGCAAGACCCTTCTAGTGAAATGACAACCATTCAATTCATAACATTATCGCAATCCACGATGGAGCATACAAGCTCTGACCTAATGCCAGGAATCCACCTGATCCAGATTGAACCATATTAGGATAAGTTCTCTCAAATCCATGATAATATAAATCACACCAACTGGGGGCCCTTGTTCTCCTCGACCCCTCTTAATAGCAACACAATGCTATTCTTACAACTTCTTTCCTGCTCAGCTTTTGCAAGGGATGAACTTCAAGAGGGATTGGTCATTCATACCATTGAGTTTTTTGATCAATAGGATTGATACACACCCATAAGAGACTATCTCAAGTTAGGTAGCCTCCCACTTGGATTGTCGTATGCCACAAAAAAATCATTCAAACAGAAAGTGGCAAAACATGTCTTGCTAGGAGACATTTTGTACCATCGAAGCTACGAAGGGATCCTCCTCCATTGCTTGGACCAATAGGAGTCCACTTGGGTGATCACCCAAGTTCACAATGGTACATGTGGTGGCCACTTCAACGGTATGGCCATCATAAAGTGCATTCTTTGCATGGGCTATTATTGGCCATATTTAGAGTGAGATTGTTGCGCGTATGTAAGGAAGTGCGTGAAATGTCAACACCATGCTAATTTGACACACATACCTTCTTAGGCCTTGCAATTGATCCAATCATCTTGGTCATTTTCACAGTGGGGCTTAGATCTCATTGAAAATATCTCCCTTGCATCATCAAGTCATCACACGTTTATCATAACGGCCATAGAGTACTTCACCAAGTGTGTGGAAGCAATTCCACTTACCTCTATGATTGGACCCCGCATTGTAGAGTTTACTTTACATAACATCATATGTCATTTTAGTATTCCATCCAAGATCATCTCAAATAATGGGACGTCGTTTAAGAACAAATACGTGCATGCTTTGACCATAAAGTATAAAATCCAGCATAGTTTTTTGACACCTTATTATTCGTAGGCAAACGAGCAAGCAGAGGCATCAAACAAAATGTTAGTTTTCATCCTTAAAAATATGGTCATAGATAGTCTTAAGAATTGGCACATTCAAATCCTACTTGCTCTATGGGCTTATCACACTAGCATTCAGACGCCCACTGGGGTAACTGCATTTTCACTGGTGTATGGATCCGAGGCAGTCATGCCTCTCGAGAATACCTTCCCTGAGCATATCAATGCAAGAGTTAATCGATGATGACACTGCATGGTAGGCCCGATTAGACCAACTTACATTGCTTTATGAACGATACATCAATGCTCTCGAGCATTTGCGTATCTACCAAGAGCGACTTAAGAAAGCATACAACATGAAAGTTCACCTAAGGGAATTTTAGGTTGGTGACTTGGTCTTAAAAGAGAACCAACAAAATTCTAACTTTCCGCCCCATCTAAGGGACAAGTTTGTGGCAAATAGGTTAGGTCCTTATGTCATCGATAGTAAAATAGGACCTGGAACATACCAACTCACCTCCGTTGAAGGAATCAAGGAACTAGAACCCTTGAACATCAGTCATTTGAGGCCATTCCACATTTAAAAGAGCCATGACCCACCCCAAAAATCTCCAAGGATTTCCATAATCGCATGATCAACCCAAAAATGTCCCAAAGGTGCCCATAATCCCTTTGGTCACCCCAAAAGCTCCAAGGATTCCCAAAATCACTTGGTCAACCCAAAAATGCCCCAAATGTGCCCATAATCCCTTTGGTCACCCCAAAATCTCCAAGGATTCCCATAATCGCTTGGTCAACCCCAAAATGCCCTAAAGGTGGCCATAATCCCTTTGGTCCCCCAAAAAAGCTCCAAGGATTCCCATAATCACTTGGTCAACCCAAAAATTCCCCAAAGGTGTCCATAATCCCTTTGGTCAAACCAAAAGCTCCAAGGATTCCCATCATCACTTGGTCAACCCAAAATGCCCCAAAGGTGTCCATAACCCCTTTGGTCAAACCAAAAGCTCCAAGGATTCCCATCATCGCTTGGTCAACCCAAAATGCCCCAAATGTGTCCATAACCCCTTTGGTCAAACCAAATGCTCCAAGGATTTCCATAATCTCTTGGTCAACCCAAAAATGCCCCAAAAGTATCTATAAGCCCTTTGGTCAAACCAAAATCCCCAAGGGTTCCCACAACCGCTTGGTCACCCAAAATGCCCCAAAGGTGTCCATAATCCCTTTGGTAAAAACCTCCAAGGATCCGAAAGAATCACTTGGTCCGCACCCACTCGAGATAAACCAACCATAAAAAAATTTCAAAAAAAAAAAAATAACAATAAAATAATCAAAAATAACAAAAAAAATTGCATCTCACTTCCATGCATACTCCTAAAAATCAAAACACAAAAAAAAAAAAAAAAACAATAAGTTGCATTAGACATCGCAAACATACATTGCATATTTGTTGGTCATACAGGTCAAATACACCATAGACTATAATTACTCGTAAATTCCATCATTTTTCCACTTTGTAAATAGTCCAGCAAAAATAAATGCCATCCACATTTTTCACCATATCATAATCAGTTGTCTTCTAATGTATCCAGGGATTTCGTCATTCAGCTGTCTTTAGATTTCTAGCCAAAAACTCTACAAAGTCAAAAATATTTTTACAAAGGTAGAGTTTTACTTGCATCACACCTTGTTACGTTGCATCCCAACACAAGTTAAAACACATAAAAAAATTCCCAAGTTGTGTGAAAGAAAGATGAAACCTACAAAGCAGTCTAGGATACCATACAGTGAAAAGGTTATCTCACTCAACCCCCTGTGTGAATGACCCCAAGAGTGCTAAGAGTTGGCAAAAGGACAAGCATCTTCCCTACCCAATTCCCCAAGCATCCCAAATTCTCAAAAAGTTGCAAATATCCAAAAAAAAAAAATGCAAAAAGTCAAAGTACAAACTCCAAAATTTGTCATCAAAACCCACACAGTGCATACATCAAAAAGCACAAGAAATAGTGATTCTCATCACTCAAAATTCCAATCCCTTGCTCAAAAGAAAAAAAAAAAAAAAAAAAAAAAAAAAAAAAAAATATATATATATAAACAATGATTTTTATCACTACGTACGCGAGCAAGTATCCCAATGAAAGTAAAGAAAAGAAGGAAGTCGAACTTGAATTCCTGGAGCTCTCAGCATTTGGAAGGTCAGGAGGTGATCCTCAGTACCGGTTTGGTGGATAGCCTGCTTGTCACTGGTGGCAAACCTCCCGCATGATGATATATTTTTCGCATCAAAATTGTGTACAAATCGATGTTTGCATGTAGATGTGTTGGAAGTTAAAAAGGGTTTTACTAGAAAAGGGAGGTAAAAATATTTTTACTACTGTAAGCTTTGGATCTTACCTTTTACCTTCATGGATGGCATCTGACTCGACAGGATTGGATGGCATGGAAAGCATGGAGTTAGACTCCTACGTTAAATTTTCCTTTCCTCCCTATTATTCCTCCTTCCCTAAAGTATCTAGATTATAGTTATTAATCTAGTATTTAAGCTTTGTAACCAAGGGTTTGAATAATGAATTTTGTCACATTTTTTCATTCTAGTTAATAATCTCTAGCTCCTAACTTTGTGCCATTTCATTTCCAATATCTGGTATCAGAGCCAACGGACACGAATCCTGAGGATCAGGCTAGACAGGTGGACACAGAGCCCGAGGCGATCGACAGGTGGACACGGATCACGAGGAGGTCCAAGAGGCTCATAGATCAATGAACTCGAAGGAGGCCCACAGGATAACATGGATCTCAAGGAGATCAGAGCACATAGACCGAGGAGCTAACTAGACTGACACATGGTGAGCAGACTGACTGACATGTGGCGAGCAGATAGACTGACAGAGACACGATAAGTGGCGAACACATGTGGGAGATAGACACAACATGTGGCAAACACACGTGGGAGACAAATGCTACACGTGGCTAACATATGTGGGAGACATATGCGAAAAGTTGCACGCGACAAGTGGTAGACGACAACGACAAAAGGCTCGATCGATAATCACCCAAAGGCAATCAAAGACCTTTGTGTCTTCAAAGGGTTTTAAACCCTTACATTGGCTGTGCATAGCCAATGTGGGACTAAAGTCCCATGTTTTTTTTTGGAACTACGCAGCCACGATAGTTCAAAGGAGGGAAGCCTCCTTTGGCTTCCATCGGGCCACGCAGCTCGACTGGCTCGATGAGCCAGCCTAAGACGTAGCCGTAAGCTTGATCACGAGTTCGTCTCCCACTCGCTGCCTTTTTTATTGATTAAAGTTTAAAAAAAAAAATAAATTTTAGTTTTATTTTTATTTTTTAAATTCAAATTTATTTCCATATTTAATAAATCAATTATAATTGTTTTTTTTTAATTCTTCTAAAAGAACAATTATTATTTTTTATTAAATAAGTTTATAAATTTTTTTTAAAGAAAATATAATAGTAGCAATTGCCTAAGAGGCAATTTTCTTGTAAAAGGCAAAGTTTTTTTATTGATTCGGGGATTCATCAAATTGAGATTAAAAAACCCGAGAGGCTTAATTTTGTAAAAAAAAAAAAATTGTAAAATTGTAACTAGGCGTTGATGATAAGACCGAATGGTTGTTATCATGCCTTACGTGCAATTTTAGCAAGAGAAAATCTAGAAATATTTGATGATAGAGTAAGGAGTTACGGACTCCATGTTGTATTTAATGAACTTCAAAATGCAGTAATCGCACATCAAAGGCATCCTGACTCAGGGTACGAGGCTGATTTTGAAGACAATTCATTGAGGAGTAAATTTGAGCAATCCGAATCAATTGCAATTGAACATCAAGAAACTGAATATACTCATTATAGTTATTCAGTAGAATTTCTAGAACCAGATCCACCAGAGATCATTCTAATTAGCTACAATGAAGAAGAAATAGCAGACAATTTTGTTCCTCAAGAAGTAGCAGCACCACAACAAGAGGAATAAGCCATCAGTGATAGAGTGAGTCAAGCCAGATTTGACTTAAATTTGTAATCTCTTCTTTCTTTCTTATTTCAAAAAGCAGAGTATTTTTTTGTAAACAATAAATAAAAGTGTTTTAGAAACTATGAACTCAAGAAACAACATACCTATTCTAGAATTTAATGGATATGACTATGAGAATTGGTCTATCAAAATGAAGACCTTGCTCTTAGGGAAAGGTTTATGGGACATAGTAGAAGAGGGTTACACAGAACCCAAAAACTGGGCAATTTTAAGTGTCGCAGATAAGAAAACACTAAAAGAAGGACAAAAGAGCAAATCTTCTGCTCTTTCTCATCTTCAATCAGCATTGGAGAAGAATATATTCCATAGAATCATTGCTTGTACAACTGCACAAGCTTCTTGGAAAGATTTACAAGATGGATTCCAGGGTAGTGATCAAGTGAAGCAAGTGAGGCTTCAAACACTAAAAAGATATTTTGAAAATCTTAAAATGAAAGAAGATGAAAAAGTAGGTGATTACTGTGTCAGAGTAAAATCAATTTTTGATAAAATGGTTACACTTGGCAAGGATATTAAGCCTGAGACAATTGTAACAAAAGTGTTGCAAACACTTCCAAAAATATGGAATCATGTTGCTATGATCATAGAAGAATCAAAAAATCTATCCACTTTTTCATTTGATGCCTTAATCGGATCACTAATGTCTCATGAAGATAGATTACAGGAATCTACTTCCACCAGCTATGGAAGCGATGATAAAGCCTTCACCTCAAATGAAAATATTGGAAGAGGACTTGGAAGAGGCCAAGGTAGAGGTCAGAGACAATATAGAGATAGAGGCAACTCCAACAGAGGAGGCAATCAGAATAGAGGAGGCAAATCCAATAGACGAGGCAACTCCAACAAAGGAGGCAATCAAAATTGAGGAGGAAATTCAGGACTAAGTGGAAATCAAGGGCGAGGAAGTGACAAGTCCAAATCAGCTTGTTTCAACTGTGGCAAGACAGGTCACTTTGCTCACGATTGCTGGTCAAAATCTTCTCAAGATAGCAGCAGTCAATATGGAACCTATGGAGAAGAAGATGAACAATCTAATCTTTTTCTTTCATATGGTCAATCAGAACAAAATCTCAATGACACCTGGATTTTGGATACTGGTTGCTCAAACCATATGAGTGGAAGCAAAAATCTATTTGCTACTCTAGATTCCACTTATACATCCCAAATAAAATTAGGGTATGATAAAGCCTTGCAAGTCAAAGGCATCGAAACCATGGAAGTTCCAATAAAATGAGGACTCAAGATAGTGAATGACATCTACTACACTCCAAATATTCAACACAATCTACTAAGCATTGGTCAAATGATGGAGAACAATTACAAACTTGTTTTTGATGAAGGAAAATGTCTCATTCTTGGTAAAAATAATTGTAATCGAGTCATCACACAGGTTCCTATGACCAAGAATCAGTTATTCCTTCTCAATTTTGGCGAGCTATGGAGAGCTAAACTTGCAAATCTAGCCATAGATAATCCAAGTGTACTTTGGCACTTGTGATATGGTCACCTTAATTCTGCTAGCTTGAAATTACTAACTTCTCAAGCTATGGTGACAGGACTTCCCAAAATGATAGAACATAAGGTAGTCTGCGTAGGATGTGCTTTGGGAAAGCACTCAAGATCAAAGTTTCTGAAAGGACAAGCATGGAGAGCCAGTTATCCACTTCAGTTAGTACATTCAAACATCTGTGCTTCAATGCAAACAAAGATTCTAGGAAACAATTCTTACTTTCTCACTTTCATAGATGATTTTTCTCGCATGTGCTGGATTTATTTCTTGAAACATAAAGATGAAGTTTTTGATTGCTTCATAGATTTTAGAAACAATGTAGAGAAACAAAGTGGGAATTATGTAAAATGTCTTCGAAAATATAGAGGAGGTGAATACTCCTCAATAGAATTCTTGGCATATTGTAAAGCAAATGGGATCAAAATGTAGTTCACCATTGCTTATACCCCATAACAGAATGGTGTAGTCGAAAGAAAGAATCGCACCATTGTTGATATGGCAAGAACAATTCTTTAGACTAAGCATCTAACTAATATGTATTGGGCTGATGCTATAAGAACCAGTGTATATATTCTAAATAGAAGTCCAACTTCTAGTTTAGATGGTGTCACTCCTTATGAGGGGTGGTACGAAAGGAAACCAAATGTAAAGCATCTCAAATTTTTTGGTTCTTTAGCATATGCACACATTCCTAATGAGAAGAGGAAAAATCTTGATCCCAAAATTCAAGCTTGTATATTTATAGGGTATTGTGAGTCTACTAAAGCTTATAGACTCTACAATCCCAAGACCCACAAGATTATCCTTTCCAGGGATGTAATTTTTGATGAAGGGGGGAATGGGGTCATCAAAATTTTTTTATTGATAATGGATCCCAAGATGTAAATTCTACACAGATTCAACAGGTACAACAAATGTCTCCAAAGAAGAAAGGGACACCCCCTCCAAGCTCAAGCAAGAGTACTATAGGTACATCAGACACTAGTGCAAGTCCTTCTCCACAAATATCTGTAAGTTCTTCACCAATGGACATTGAATCTCCATCAAGAGGTAGAAGAACTTTACAACATCATCCATCATATCAAATGCTGGATCAAAATTTCTAGCGAAGATTCACTAGAGGCCAAGCTAGTGAAATGAATTCAGTTCTGCAAAAACTTGAAAACTTGCAATTGTATGGGGATGATGACTCTCATGAACCTAGAGGAGATGAATTCAATTATGCTTTATTGACTAGTTCACAGCTAGAGCCAGCTAGCTATGAGAAGGCATGTAATCAAAATATATGGCAAGAAGCCATGGAAGAGGAAATCACCTCTATAAAAAATAATGATACTTGGGAGCTGGTCAAGCTACCCAAAGGTAAAAAATGTGTTGGATGTAAATGGGTCTACAAGACCAAGTACAATGCTTATGGAAGCATCGAAATGCATAAGGCGAGACTAGTAGCAAAAGGTTTTGCTCAAAAATATGGAATTGACTACGAGGAAACTTTTGCTCCTATTACAAGACAAGAGACAGTCAGATCAGTTCTTTCCTTAGCAGCACATAAAGGATGGAATGTTCAACACATGGATGTAAAATATGAAAATAGTGAACATAATTTCATTAATCAACTAAGACTATATAGTACAACTTAGACTATAGTTAGCACGTAGGAATAGCTAACCACTAACCAAATAGTGCTAACAAATAATAACAAATATTCGCTTATCAAAGTGGTTAAGTGAACCTTAGGTAGATAACTAACTACCCTAACAAACCAAATGAGGTAATAAATAGAATTACCATAGTAAATCTAACATCCCCCCTTATTACATTATTTGGGTAATAATATAACTACCAGCTACACTATCATCACCCATACAAAAATATTTGGGTAAAGTATATAACTGCCCCAATACAGTGAAGAAGAAGTTGATCTGTTGGTTCTTTGCTCTATCACAGTGCTCTGGCTACTTCTAAGCAAAAATTGGATCATTCCTTACTATGTCTTCATGCCAACGAATGTCCTTATGGTAATCACATCATCCAACCGATTTGCATGGGTAACCAACCACTGCAATCGCTAGGTGTAGTAAAATAGATCACTTCATACAAGGTTCATTCATTTACAATATGAATTTGCAAAAGATAAGGTAGCTAAGGTGTCGGTCGCTGCCGAAAATACACCCTTATAAGTTCCCCCCTTCTTATTGCAAAATATAGTGTAATTAATTTATGAAGGAAGTGTGACTAAGGTGTCGGTCAAAGCCGAAAATGCACCCTTATAAGTCATCTTCCCTATTTACAAAAATTAGTGAAGAAAAAAATGGATATCCCCCCTCAATTGCAAAAAATGTGCAACTCAAGAGTGTTGTGAAGGATTTTACAAATATTGTCTCCTAGACAATTGTACATCACAAAAAATCGCTCCTCTTGTTACAAGTACTTCAAACACCTAGAATTTGCTATTTATGAAGCCTAAAAAAGAGGTACAAGCACCCCTAAAAAAGAGGTACAAGCACCACTTATTGCAAACAAAAAATTATGCTATTTATGAAGCCTAAAAGAAGAATGAGATAAAATGGTGCTTTTGCCCAAGGGACACATGTGTTTTCCCTCTACAAAATTGTTTTAGCAATGTAGCACTCCTTGTGCTATCTTTGAACCAGAAACAAAATCAGAATGAGACACTTCACAAGAAAGATGGCTTCTGTGATGTGCCTTTGCCATTTTAGTTTTGCTTTGTTTTGAAACCAACACTGAATGGTGTCATGGTTTTCATTTTTACAATTTGTGCAAAACTATGCTTTCTAGGCAATTTGATCAAAAAGTTCACCAATTTGTCCTTTCTTATTGCAAGTACTTCAAGCATGATTGCTATTATGAAGTCTAAAAGAAAAGGTCTAATGTTTATGATTTGGACTTCTCTGATTGCCTTTACAAGTTTTATTTGCCTCTTATCAAAATCTATGTTTGAAGGAAGAAAGGAATTATCCCCCTTTAGTACAAAGGATTGCAACTTTTAAGGTTCCCTATTTTCAAAAAAACTTGTTCTTTCTTTTGATTACCCTAAAAGAGTACCAAAATATAATTCACTCAAAAAGATATTTAATGGCACCTGCCTTAACACCCTTCAGAAGGATGAGAAGTTGGAGGAAATTAAGCCAAACAAATAAGAGTGAATTAGGGGTTTTGTTGATTTAGGAGAGAATATCAATTAATTTTGGCTTTAAATCTGTGCAAGGATTTACACAAATTTGTGAAATTTTGGGGTTTAGTGTGTTCTTGATTCTATGACTTATAATTGCAAAAGAAATAATGCAATAATCAAACAATAATGCCCACAAAAATCTTATCACCTAGGTGTCGGATGCAACCGAAAATGCACCTAATTTGCCAATAAAGGTGTCGAGTAAAATCAAAAATGTACATTTTAATTTTTGCAACAAAATATGTGTTTTGTGTTGTGCAAAAAATGATATTTTTATGTCTCCTACTTTGTTTTCCAATTTTGCAAAAGAAGTACAATGTTGTCTTCTCCCCTAAATTTTGCAAAATTAACAATTTTGAGCACTCCTTCCAAGACAAGTCGACACACGACCCGCATTTGGAAAGCTTCCAAAACTAGTCGACACACGACTTAGTTTTTGATGGACCAAAGGTTACAATTACTTCTCAAATTTTTTTGCAAACAAAGAATGTGCAATTTTATGTCTTATATCCCCCCTTGGAGAAAACAAATACACACTTGGCCTTTGAATTTTACAAAAAAAATTGGGTCTCCTTGTGTTACAATTTGGCAAAAAAGAATTCATGTTTGAACCTTTATTGTATGCTAAATTAACAAGGTTGAGAAGAGTAGAGGGTTGTCTTATTTGCAACAAAAAAATGAGGCTCTTATATGTCTTATATCTCCTTGTTTGTGAGAAAACAAAAGCACTCTAAAATTTGTAAAGTTGCACTATCATCCCTCAAAATTGATTTTTAATATATTAATCTAATTAATTCTAGCTAATATAAATTAATAATAAAATTATTTTCATAAAAAATCACTTAAGACTAATGTAAAATGATTTTTATATAAAAAAAAATTAAATTATTAATAAAATTAACTAAAAATAATTAAAAAAATCGTACCTTTTTTTTTCTCTGTTTTATTGCTCCTTGGAGCAAAATATTATATGCCCCCCCCGACGGGAGTCGAACTCCCGACCTCCCATCGGGCAGCGCCTTAGCACTGGCCTGCTCTCCAGTCGGGTTGGCTAGCCCGACGAGAGGGGGAGGGCATTGCCTTCGTATTGAAGGCTTCCCCCGCCCCGTGACTCTTAAAAAAAATGGGACTTTTGTCCCACATTGATGCCATGGGGCATAATTTGCTCTGTAAAAGAGCAAAAGCGCGTTAAGCGCTTGTGACTGACTATGGACAGTCACTCCCCCACATGGTTGGTTTTTCTGCCAGCCATGTGGACTATCCATGTCGAGACACATGGCTTGTCCGCCACGTGTCATCCTCGTCAGGTCTAGTGACACGTGGCTAGTCTACCACATGTCATGTTCGTCGTCGTCCAGTGGTTGTCCGCCACTTGTCCAGTCCAATGGCTATCCGCCATGTGTCCAGTCTGATCTTTCATCCAGTGGCAGTGCCACGTCAGCACCTCAGGATCTCTGCCTGAGGTTGCATCAGCCTATGCAGTGTTTGGTCTAAGTTAGTGCCTCGAGATCTATGCCTGAGCACACGTGGGTCCCAGCTACAATTGTCCTCGAGATTTGTGCTCGAGATGGTCCACTAGTCACTGGATGTCTATCGCCAATCATCGAATATCAGAGGGCATGCCTGCCCTCTCAGATCTTGGTCGTCGGATCTTTGTTGCCAGTCACCGAATATCGAAGGGCACGCCTGTCCTCTCAGATCTTGATCATCAAAGATCTAATAGGGATGTCCCCTATTAGTGGTGGTATGATAGGGATGTCCCTTGTCAGTGGGGGCAGACCTGAGGGTGCTCTTACCCTTGGGTTTTGGTTTGGTCTTTGCCTGGGAGGGCACGCCTACCCTCTTGGCTGTGTGTTGGATCCACGGGGGCAACACTAGCAGCTATCGATAATCGAAGGGCCTCTTGCCCTCGGTATCCAGGCCCTGTGCTACGGGCTCTAGCCTCTTGTGAGGCTCGATAGGTCAGACAACAAAATGTTGTCAGATCTATTAGGGTCTACGAGCCTGCTCCCATGGCCGCCCGATGATGTGGGCCTGCGAGCCCTCTCCCATGGTTGCCCATTGATATGGGCCTGAGGACCATGTTGCCTGGGAGTCACCTCAATCCATGTGTTAGTGCTAGATGTAGTGAGCCCGATCAGCAACCTCGAGATCCGTGATGTCGAGGTCAACCAAGAGTCGCCTGCTCTGATACCATGTGAAAACATGGTATCAAAATAGTGAACATAATTTCATTAATCAACTAAGACTATATAGTACAACTTAGACTATAGTTAGCACATAGGAATAGCTAACCACTAACCAAATAGTGCTAACAAATAATAACAAATATTCGCTTATCAAAGTGGTTAAGCGAACCTTAGGTAGATAACTAACTACCCTAACAAACCAAATTAGATAATAAATAGAATTACCATAGTAACTCTAACATAAAAAGTGCTTTCCTAAATGGATACTTGACAGAAGAGGTGTATGTTCAACAACCTCAAGGTTTCCAGGAATAGGAAAAAGAAAACCTAGTTTGCAAATTGAAAAAAAGCACTTTATGGCCTCAAGCAGGCACCAAGAGCTTGGTACTCATGCATTGACGACTATTTTAGCAAGTTGGGATTCATAATAAGAAAAAGTGAACCAAAACTGTACTACCTAAAGCATGGAGTAGACATTCTCATATTTTGTTTGTATGTGGATGATCTAATATTTATGGGTAGTAACACTAGAATGAATACGGAGTTCAAAAAATCCATGATGAAACAGTTCGAGATGAAAGATCTTGGTCTAATGCGATACTTCCTAGGTATGGAAGTGCATCAATAAAATAGAGGGATATTCATATGTCAACACAAGTATGCTCGAGACATGATCAAGAAATTTTCCATGGAACACTACAAATCAGTTGCAACTCCAATTGGACATGGGATCCAATTGAGCAAGGAATATGGAGCACCAAAGGTTGACATGACCAATTACAGAAGCATGGTTAAGAGTTTGATTTTTCTCACTAACACAAGGCCCGATATTCAATATGTTGTTTCTCTAGTTTCAAGGTTTACGGCAAGTCCATCTGAGCTACATTTACAAGCAACTAAAAGAATCTTAAGGTATGTAAAATGTACATTGGATTTTGGAATCCATTATCGCAAATGTAATTCTATGAAATTAGTTGGCTTCAGTGACAGTGTTTGGGGTAGCAATATAGATGATAGGAAATCTACATTAGGGAACTGTTTTAGTCTAGGATCAGGACTAATAACTTGGAGTTCCAATAAGCAAACTATTGTAGCATTGTCATCTACTGATGCTGAGTATATAGCCATCACTCATGCGAGTACTCAAGCCCTATGGTTGAGAAAAATCCTTGAAGAGATTGGAGAAAGTCAAAGTGGTCCAACTCGACTGTATTGTGATAATATTAGTGTCATTTAGTTGGCATACAATCCAATCCACCATAGAAGAACAAAACATTTTGATATGAAGTATCACTTCATTCGAGACGTGGTGGAACAACAGATAGTTGAGCTGAAATATTGTAGCACTTTGGATAACATTGCAGATATCTTCACCAAAGGCATGGCTAAAGCTCAATATTTAAAGCTGAGAGACTTTATAGTCAGTCCTCTCAACTTTAATGGGGATAATGTTAGAAGTTAAAAAGGGTTTTACTAGAAAAGGGGGGTAAAAATGTTTTTACAACTATAAGCTTTGGATCTTACCTTTTACCTTCATGGACGGCAACTGACTCGACAGGATTGGATGGCATGGACGACAGGGAGTTAGAATCCTAAGTTAATTTTTCCTTTCCTCCCTATTATTCCTCCTTCCCTAAAGTATCTAGATTATGGTTATTAATCTAGTATTTAAGCTTTGTAACCGAGGGTTTGAATAATGAATGTTGTCGCATTTTTTTCATTTTGGTTAATAATCTCTAGCTCCTAACATTGTGCCATTTCATTTCCAATAGGATGAGCTAGATTATGGTATCCTAGATTGCATCATAGATTAATCTTACTAAATACAACAAAGGAGTTAGTGGAGCTAATTAGGTGATCCTCAGTACAGGTTTGGTTGACAGCCTATCTGGCACTAGCGGTATCCTGACAACTACCACATAAAAAAATTCAATCGCACACACAGGGATGTGAAATAACTTGGTCAAACTCAAGTATGATTCATACCTTATTCAAAAGTCTTGTGAGATAAATGTACAGTCTTAGCTAGTTAGTTAAAACATCTGAGTCTCAGAAAAATATTAACTACATTCTAGAACACCTGTGGTACATTCCATTCTTATATCACCATCAAAAAATACAAACAAAAAATCATTCTACAAAGCAATCACATAGTACAGAAAGCTAGTAAATCCTGTACAGTCTATGGTGCCACCGCCAAGGTATCAACAAATCATTTCATCCATTCCATATGCATACATCATATAATTAGAAATAGTCACATTCATAATAACATATGCATACATCAATGTAAATAAATGTGCATAAAAGTAACAATAAATCATGACAAGTGTATAATAAAAAAGAAATTCAAGTATATATATATCACCAAAAATGCCCGTAGGCTATAATAAGTCGGTCCTATGACCTCACAAAAATTATCAAAAACTCAGAAAACCCAAGCCTAGGGAGTTGACCACCATGATCATGCAAGATCGATGTGACTAGAACTACCCCCGATGGTGTGGGTCCTATGGGACCTCTCAGGGCAGCTTTTGCCAGCCCTCGCATCATGCCCACTAGTGCTACCCTCACCCACCCTCTTGCGATGAGAGGAAGTAGACTACTCAGTCTCACTATCTCTCATTTGGTGCAAATATCCACCTCCAGTGAGCTCAGGTAACCATCCACCAAGGTGGATAATCTCGGCCTCTAACTCCACCTAAAATCGACCCCACTCCACATCTCGCTAGTGGTATGCAGCCAATGCTTCATCCCGCTGTGCCAACTGAGTCCACAGCCGATACCTCTCGACACTGTGCTCCTCATACCATATCTGAAGTAGCTCCTCCAATCATGCTATCTCAGCACAAAACCTAGCCTCCATATCCCCTATGACTTCTTGAGGCATGGGCATCTTCGGGACGGCATGCTTCTCCGACACCCACTACTTCGAGACGTCGTGGACATCCGACTACTCCAAAATCCTTGCATCATCCCTAGTGAGGTCATCTACCTCCACCATATCCACAACATCACATAGATCCCCCAACCCTCCCCCAATGCCTTTGCAACCCCACCGCCCACTGCTGCTACATCTGGACCTCCTACAGGACCCTCACCCTACCATCGCAGCATTGTCCACCACTGGTTGTACTTTGTAGTCACCTCGACATTGTCCATGTTGGGGACATCAATCACTGCATTAGACTCCTTGACCAGTGGCTCAATAATCAATTAGGCTAGAGTCCTCTCATCGCCTCAATTCCAATATATCAAGGGCTCACCAGGCAATCCCTGGCGCATCCCAAACTATCGAGTCACCCGAACATACAAGAATTACTCCTGCTTGGTCCCGTGCCACCCAATCAACCATCTCCCCCTATGCACCCATCGAAGCCACTCTCTAGCCTCAAGGCTAGGTCATACTATCCTGGTATGGCCGCGTAACACCTCCCTTAGAGCAAGATGTGAGAAGGCATCAGTATAGTGCCCTATGACACCTTCCCACCATTGACTCTACCCCTGCTCCTTTGACCTTCACCATAGAGTAGCATACCCAATCTCCATGTCCACCATCTCTCCCCGAGTGGTCCAAGGCAACCCTTGCGGCCACTCCATAGCTATGTGCTACCACCCCTAACACTACAATAGGTAGCTACACCCAATCCCCTTTCGCATCTGATAGCGGACCTCGTACAGCTCATCATACAGTTGTGTCAGTAGTGTTTGACCCCACCTCATAATCACTGGTGTTGTCATTGGACACTCCACAAGTATGACCACAACCTCAAGTAGGTTCCAAGGGAACCTCACACTTGAGGAGTCAGGAAGCAACATGTTGGAGATGAGGGTCATAAGAAATGCATGCCTCACCCCCAACACACCCTTCTCAAACCACCATCGCACCAAAATCCCGCCAATCAAGAAATCCCCCTCTACCCTCTCCATTGCCTCATCCACCCCCATAGCCGTCACATTCCCAAAGCATCGTGTCAGCACCATCATATGCTGATCATGAGGAGTCATTAAAATGGGTAGCCCGTCTATCAAAATTTGTAGAATCTGATACACGTACTCTAGAGTCACTGTCATCTCCCTTGTTGGGAGATGAAAGGTTTTGGTGCAAGGATCCCACAAATTGATCAGGGCAATCAAATATGCCTGATACCCCACCACAGGCTCCAACCGCATCACCTGCTTGATCCCAAGGGCAACAATCCACTCCCAGTCCCCCATAGTCAGCACCTCCTAGGCATCAGATAATACCATTGGCTGATGGTACCGACTCTTCACAACCTAAAAAACAAAAACAACGCAAAAACATTAAAACATGAAAACAAAAAAAAACTGTACAGCAACAAAATGAATGTACAACAATGTATACAAACAAAACCAAAAATAAACTGCATTTTAGGGTTTCTACCTTAATTTCAAAATGAACAGTGAAAATAAAAACACATTAACACAATGTACAACAAAAACATTCAAAAAAATAAAAATAAATAACAAATTTTAAACTAGGATTTTTTTAATCTTAGTCTAAACAAAAACAAAAATACAAATAACAAATTTTAAACTAGGTTTTTTTAATCTTAGTCTAAACAAAAACAAATATACAAATAACAAATTTTAAACTAGGGTTTTTTAATCTTAGTCTAAACAAAAACAAAAATACAAATAACAAATTTTAAACTAGGGTTTTTAATCTTAGTCTAAACAAAAACAAAAATACAAAAAACAAACTTTAAACTAGGGTTTTTAATCTTAGTCTAAACGAAAAACAAAAAATTCAAACTAGGGTTTTTTAAAACCTTATAATGAACACAAAAAAACAAATTAAAACACAAAAATTCAAACTAGGGTTTTTTAACCTTATGATGAACAAAACAAAACAAATAAAACCACAACATTCATTTAAGGTTTTAACCTTAATATGACAAAAAAAAACAATGATAAAATGCAAATTTAAAAAAATTCATATAAAAAAAACAAAAAACAAAAAGAATGAAGGAGCACCTACCGGTCTCACCTTGGCTCCACCACTCAAGGATCCGGTCCTTGAACTCATGGTGTCTATGAAAATTCGGCAGCGCTCATCTTCACAAACTAGCACTTTGCATCCTCACAGCTCCAAATCGACAGAAAAAACAATTGCAAATGAGCCCAAAACCAATGTTGGGGTCACAAATTACGACCCCCCAACACCACGGGAGGATGGTTTTGAATTTCATCCCAAAAGGCGCCCAAAAAGTCAAACCCCCAAAAAATACACTTCGAAAAGGACTGCGCCAAAGGAAAACCAATGTTGGGGTCACAAATTGCCACTATCCTACTCCTTAAGAAGGCTACCATAGCCGGACCACTCCATGGGAGGACATATTTTTGATAATTTCATCCCCAAAAGGCATCACAAAAAGGGTCAAAACCCACCAAAAATAGCAATAAAAACTGTCGAACAAGGGCACCTTGCGCCTGACATTCTTGGCATAAAAAATAGACGTCGGGACCACAAATTATTGATATCCTACTCCCTAATAATGCTACCATAGCTGGACCGCTCCATGGGAGGACAAATTTTTGACAATTTTTGCCCCAATAAGCATCACAAAAAAAGGGTTAAAACCCACTAAAAATAGGTCCAATTATTGGGAAACTGCATAAGCATTCAATGGAAAACAACTGAAGGCACCCTTAAAAAAGCCATCTTGGGTCAAGCAACTCATCGCTTTTCTCATGTCGTTCATTCTCTCATTGATTCGTCGCTTGAGGGGGTAGTCACACTTAGTCACCAATCAACAAGTACACACCCAATCAAGGAAATGGCATGCATTCAAAGAATCATTGACAAAGACAATCATGCTCCTGCTTGGGGCAGCAAACAAGCAATAATCACAAGCTGATCAAACACTAGGTATTCTAGAATCATGAACTCAAGGTTTCCATGGACAATAGGTTGCGCCATTTGCCTATTCATGACTGAACAATGTCCAAGATCAAGTAACACCTCACCGAAAAAGGTTAACACTTGAACTAAGCTCCTTAGCTCATCAGAAGCAAATATTTAAGAATGCATGTCCTTTCCATACTTGGAGCATCAAAATTTGGTTAGGTTATTGAGAAACCCTAATCATTGAGTGCTTTGGTTATCTATTTTTACTTAGCACTGCGCCACACACAATGCATCCCAAAAAGGGGCATCTGTAGACACCAAAACAACACCAATCCGATTATGTGGCTACAAGCACTGACCGAATTGGCATACATAGCCCCTAGGGCAGCCCTCAAAGGTTAAAAAGTGGTCCTAACCACTCCCAAAGTAGTTTTGGAAGATCAAAGATCAATTTGGCACCTTTCAAACACCCTACTCCTTACTCATTCCACCCTGGGGCAATTAGAATGCTATTCACCCCACCCCGGGACGATTAGCAGCAATCGCTCTAGGGTGGGGCGAATAGCAGGTTTGACGAGAAAAAGTCAAACCTTGACAAATGGTAGCCCATATCCACCACTCAACTCCACCTTCAATTCATGGGAGTGCAAGTGAGTGTTTCAAAGCTCAAAGAGGCAGTCATAGAGGCAGTCATGGAGCCCTTAATCAGGTAGGAATCTCCTCTCCCCTGACAAGGCATGATGGCCAAGTGGCGCACCTACATGCACATTCAAATCAGACCTTCAAGTCTATAAAATTGTGAGTCTTCTCACCCCAAAAAAAATATAGAGTAGGAGAATTTGGAGTAATGGAGTGTTGCTGAATTATACCCTCACCCCTCATTTGTGCTTCCTACATCCTTGATCTCTCTTTTGGAAGGGAGGTTATTAGGTGAACATTAGGAGCACAATTTGAACCCAAAACCTAAACAATTGGCCACAATACCACACCCAATTTTCTGAAACAACCCCCTAGGAGGTTTTGGACCCATCCCAAGTGGATTGGTGTCAAAAACAAGCCCCAAACGACGGGCATCCTGCCACCGAGCGCCCTCGCATTATTGCAGTCCTAATCGCCCCACCCCGAAGTGATTAGAAATCTATAATAGATTTCTTCATTGTTTCTTTTGCATCTTGTTTTATGTCATTCCTATATGCTGCCATTCAAATTTCATGCCATTCTGATAAGTTTTGACTATGTTTTCATTGTTTTATGCTTTCACTAACATACAGGGAGCACCTTCGGATACAGGGGCAATCGAGACAAAATCAACCAAATCCGACCTTCTGGGTTGTCTCAAAATTCCCCATTTTACCTAACACTACATTTTTAGGTGTTTTGGAGGCCTCTAGATGGGACATTTGGGAAGTTAATTTTAGGCATTTTATGACAGTCCTAATTGTCCCATCCTAGAGCGATTAGAAATCTACAGTAGATTTATCGACTGTTCTTTTTGTAGTGTGTTCATGATGATATTTACATGCTTCTATTCAAGTTTCATATTATTCTAACATGTTTTGATCACTATTTTAATTATTTCATTCATGCATTAACTAGAGGCCTTGGGGATTGCATGTTTCCCTCCATCCGTGGGTACTATTAATCGTTTGTTGTTTCTTTGAATATAGGATCTCAATACTGGAGGGGCAGCAAGGAACTACGGATGCATTCACACAAGCAGCAACAAATTTTGACCCACCCATTTCAAAAGTGGGCACGCAGAAGATCCCGAAGGGAAGCATATCATCCGTTGGTGTAACAAAACTATATCTAACGCTTCGAGCCCCTGAAAAGAGGGGGAGACATATTGTAACCTGATCACAAGCAAAATTAATAAAAGAGGCTGCACTTTGCTTTTGCTTTACATCTCATTTCATTTTGTTTGCTTTCCCTTCTCATGCACTTTAGTTCTTTGTTCATTCATAGGACTTAGCGTTTCATATGCTTTTGTTTGCATTGCACCCGGTATGCCTGTGCTTCTATAGACATGCTTTCAAAAGCAACTACTTTAGATATGAAGATAGAGATAAGCAATATGCTAAAGGAATCAAATTGTGAAATGCTCTCCTCTCTAGCATTGTAGTTGGACACAGTCCTGTTAGAGAAAAAGAAGCAAGAGAATGAGTGATAGCCTAATTCTATACAAAATGCAAAGGAAAACATGCAAGGAATGCATGCCTAGAGAACAAAGTTAGAGTATCTACTATTTTCTAGCAAAATCATAAGACATGACTATGCCCACAGTTGTCAAATATTAAGGAATATGTTGAAGTCATCGAAGCTTATTTCATAGGTAACATAAGGAACTGGAAACAACCCCCTATGGAGAATATTCCAATTCGAATGCCGCCCTATGGAGGAGGACCTTACGTGCCATAAGGGTAGCATCAACCACCCAATATGGGATGGTGGATGCCACCACCATTGATGAACGCACCTCCAGGGGCCTCATTTTCCATCCAACATCCATGGATGTCATTTCAAAAACTAGGTATCAATGGAAAAACCATGGTTCATGGAACTTAGCTTCATAGAACATAGTGCAAGCTCCACCACAACAAATATTACTAGATCTCCCTGTAGTGATACCTACACAACTACCAACATAGCCAATGATCAATATGAATAACAAGACAAACCAACCTGCATACCAACTAGAAGAAGAGATGTATCCAATGTATAACATTGGTTATAATCCAATTCAGCTTAGATTAGGTAGGCAGTTAGGAGTAGAATTTCCTCCCTTGATAGAATAGGAGTAGAACATGGGAGAATCACCTCTCGTAGAGGATAGTGAAGAAGAGTCGATTGCTAAGAAAATAGAAGCTTCTTTTCTCAAGAGGTTATAGGAGCTTATACAACCTGAGTTTGATATCCTTTCAAGCTTGAGGAATTTAATAGTTACCATCTCATTCTTTCAAGCTATCAGATATTTTCCTATTTACACCAAAGCAATCAAGCAACTTTATTTGAGAATACTAGGATGAAATATAGCCCATACTATCAATGTAGTAGGGAATCTGGTCAATTTAATGATGGGAAATACATGCCACCCTAAATACGTAGATCCAAGCAGTTCAATTTTGACTGTAAAAAAAAGGTAGTCACTTGTTGGCTAACACTCTAGTTAATTTGAATGTAGCCATAAATGTTATATTGAAGGAATATATATAGAAGCTAAGGCTCATAGATTTAAAACCCACCAAAATAGTGCTATAGCTAGTTGATAGGTCAACTATAGCACCATAAGGGATGCTATAGGATATCATTGTGATGGTGGATGCATGGGAGTACCCAACAGATTTCTTGGTTTTGCAATCCAAATTAGGATTGGGTGGCTACTCACTCATCCTGGGGAGTCCATGGCTAGCAATAATTGATGACTACATAAGCTACCATAATGGACAAATGACCATTTCAAATGATCAAAATGTTAAAAGGTTGATAATATCTCCCCTTGCATAGTTCATAGACATGTTTGGAGAGCCCATGTGGGATAACAAATATGAAGGGCCACTATCAATGCTACAATCAATGATGACACTGAAGGAATTGGAGTAAAACACTTATGAAGATAGCATTATTATGATTTTCCTCTATGAAGAGTCCTCTCCTCTTACTCTTGAATCACCATTGGTTGGTGCCCAAGATCACCATACTAGGAATATTGAAATAGGTTCTTGTAGGACATTAAACATTAGTAGTGGGTTGAAACCCACATACCTGACTAAATTAGGAGAGGTTTTCACTAGGCATCAAAAATTCTTTGCTTGGTACTACTCAAACATTAAATTTATCTTGAAGAGCAGGTGACTCCAATCAAATAGCCACAAAGGAGGATGAATACTACCATGAAAGAGATCATCAAAGTGGACTTTTAGAAGCTCCTATCAATAGGATTTATATATCTTATATCTAATAGCGAATGGGTGTCACCACTAGTGGTGGTTCCCAAGAAAAATGGAAAATGGTAGATTTTTATCAACTATATGTCATTGAACAAGGCAACCAATAAATATCATTTCTCGCTACCTTTCATTAATCAGGTCTTGGATACACTATCAGGGAGAAATTAATTCTCATTTCTAGATGGGTTTAGTGGATATAACCAAATATATATTAAGGAAGAGGACTAGGAAAAAATGACATTTACTTGCCCATGGGGGACATTCTCCTACAGAGTCCTGCCCTTAGGGTTGTGCAACATACCAACCACCTTTCATAGGGTGGTGCTAAGCATATTCTTAGATATGGTGGGGGAAGTAGTGGAGGTATACATGGATGTTTTCATTTTTTATAGTGATACCTTTGATGAAGCGATGACCAATTTGAAACAAGCACTCTAGTGATGCAAATAAAATATTTTTTCCTTTAGAAAAACAAAATGCTTCATGATGATGCATGAAGGAATAGTGTTGGGACACCACATCTCATCAAAAGGGATTAAGGTGGAAAAAAATAAAATTGAATTCATTAAGGATCTACCTTGTCCTAAGACATAGAGATATGTGAGGAGATTTCTTGGCTCTGTTGGATATTATAGGTGATTCATCATTGAATTCAACAAAATTGCTAAGCCCCTACACACACTAATATCCAAGGATGTGTGATTCATATGGATAGAAGACTATGAATGATCCTTTCAAATGTTAAAATAAAAATTGATAACTACCCTAGTTCTATAGGACCCAATTTGGGCCATCCCATTCCATATTTACTTTGAAAAATCCAATAATGTGATTAGAGCAGTATTGGGATAGAAGGATGGCCAAAAATTCTATGTCATCTACTATGTTAGTAAGAATCTAACTAGATCTAAGCTTAATTACATGATGATAGAGAAATAATTCCTCATGATCATTCATGCCATCAACAAGTTTCACCACTACATTACAGGTTACAAAGTGTTCATCCATATGGAACATGTAGCTATCTGATATTTAATGAGCAAACCCATAATTAGTGATAAAATCATAGATGGCTCTTACTCCTACAAGATTTTGAAATCACCATCATGGATAAACCTAACAAAGATAATCTAGTAGAAGACTTCTTTTCTAGACTGATACCATCAGATCACACAGTCGGAGAATATCAATTCTTGGACGAGCATATTTTCATCATCAATGAGCAAACATTGTGATACATATACATAGCCAATTACTTGGCCACTTATAGAACATTCCCTGCTCTTTCACCCTATGAGAAGTAAATGGTGATACAAAAGAGTGCATATTTTTCATGGGTTGACAACCTTTTATTTAAAATAGGCCCTAATAAAATCATGAGAAGATGCATAATTGAGCATGAATTTTTAGAAGTTCTCAAAGCTTGCCATAATGAGCCATGCAAAGAATATTTTTTAGGGAGGATGACTACGTACAAATTCCTACAGAGTGGCTATTATTGGCCTATGTTGTTCAAATATGTATCCAAATATGCCAGTCAATGTGATAAGTGCCAAAGGATGGGCATGGGAACCCCCAAGAATGAAATACCTCTCCAATAGCACGTGCACATAAAACCCTTTGAAAAATGGGGGATGGACTTTGTAGGGCCAATAAAACCACCTTTGATCAAAAAGAGATACATTCTAGTCTACACTGACTACATAACCAAATAGGTCAAAGTGAAAGCACTGAAGGATTCTAAAGAAGGAACGGTGGTATAATTCTTGTTTGCTCAAATTTTTACAAGGTTTTAGGTACCTAAAGAAATTACAACGGATCAAGGGTCTCAGTTTACCTCCAAGTTAATTTAGGAGCTCATGCAGTAATACAATATTTGGCACAACAAAATCATCCTGTACTATCTGTAGGCAAATGGATAGGTAGAAGTAACCAATAGGGATCTAGAAAATATCCTTATAAAAATCATGCAACAACATAGAAAATATTATTCTGCAAGACTACTGGAGTTGGTATGGGTATACAGAATGACATGGAAGATAGCCATAGGTTTTACTCCATTCCAACTAGTATACAAAAATATTGTGATGATGCCCTTCAAGTTTGAAATCAAAACTCTTAAAACTATAGTGGAATTGATCCCGATCCTAGACGATGCACATAGGGATATGATTCGAAATCTAAATCAGATGGATGAATATCAATTGTATGCCTTGAAAAATATTAAAATCATCTAAAGAAAACGAAAACAATGACATGAACACCACATTAAGTTAAAGCAGTTCAAGGAAGGAGATTGGATATCACTATATGATTTCAGATTCCAAGAATGAAAGGGTAAGCTGATGTAGAGGTGGATGGGACCATATGAGGTGGTAGAGTTGATAAAAAATGGTATTGTGCATGTCAAGACAATTGACGGTAGCAACACTATCTTGATAGTTAACGAGTCAAGGGCTGCGTCCATATCACATGTTTAAAAATTAAATGATGGATTAAAAATAGGTATGACAAAGACCCCATCCAATTGAAAATATCTTAACTTCTTAGCAATACAGTGGACATAAAGCTATCCACTTAAAATAGTTTAGTTCTTAGTTTTTTTTTTTTTGTAGGTATGGTACCCCCATTCAAGCTGCAAGCATTCTAAGAGATAGGACCTAACAGGAATGGATTGCACCAAACTTCCATTTTACTACTTTCTATTTTATAGTTTGTTTTACAGGAACAACACTTGCATGCAAGTTATAGATATCCTAAGAGCTAGGCCCTAACAGACACACATTACACTTAACTGCATTTTCCTTTTAGTTTTTATCATTTTATTTTGCATGTGAAATGGTCTGATTGTACAAAAAATAAGCATCCTGGGAGACAAGGCCAAAATCAGCTCAACATCCATTAACCTACACATTTTTAGGAGGTAAAAAATTGACTATTTCCATCCGAAGGAGATAGTCCTTATCTGAGCATGGATGTGGGAATTAATTTCTTGCAAAAGAAAAATACTTATCTCTGTTTTTGGATGAAGCATATGCTGAAACATCATGAGAAAAGTTTTGGAGGACACAATCAACCTTGCACCAATGAACACATTGGCTACTAGTGACTTTTCAATACTAAGAGAGCATCTTGATGCCCATGAAGGCACCTTGATCTTCCAGTAGATGCCTTGATCTTCAAGTAGGTGCCTTGATAAGGGTGCCTTGATCTTCAAGTAGGCACCTTGATAAGGGTGCCTTGATCTTCAAGCAGGTGCCTTGACGAGGGTGCCTTGATCCACAAGTACACACCTTTTTCAAGGGTGCCTTACTCTACAAGTAGGCACCATGGTCAAGGGTGCCTTACTACCCATCAATAGGGGCACTTGAATTTTGTTGAAAAGTTTATTAAAATATATATATATATATATATATATATATATATTGAATAAGTCATGAGGAGCCTTGATGCTATACAGAAGAGGCACCTTGATTAGGGGTGCCTTAATCTACAAGTAGGAACCTTACTCTACAAGTAGGTGCCTTGGTCAAAGGTACCTTGGTCAAAGGTTCCTTACTCTACAGGTAGGCACCTTGGTCAATGGTGCATTACTCTACAAGTAGGTGCATTGGTCAAGGGTGCCTTACTCTAAAAGTAGGCACCTTGGTCAAATGTGCCTTACTCTACAAGTAGAAACCTTGGCCAAGGGTACCTTACTCTACAAATAGGCACATTTATCAAAGGTGCTGTTGAGAAGCAACACACCCCCACTAAAAAAATGAAATTCCATCCTTTGAAAATATTTAGTTTTCATTTTGCCGCAGGGACCCTCTTGATGTTTTTCAGGTTTTAATTCCAAATTTTGCTTGCCTCCTTCTTCTTCAAGTTTTGCATATATCAAAGTATCCAAGTAGGCTTGCATATGGCTTTGATTTCAATTTAGAATTCATTTTTTAAATGTTAGAATCATTCTGAGTAAATAAGATCTTTCACTAATATGTAAAAATGTAGAATACAGATGAATAAATTCATTGGAGTCAACCTACAATTTTTGGAAAATTTGCTAAGTGGAAGTAACTTGAGGAAACATCGCGATTTTGCGACATATTCCATTTTTGGAAACGTCACGATTTCGTGACATATTCCATTTTTGGAAACGTCGCGATATCGCGACATATTCCATTTTCGAAAACGTCGTGATATCGCAATGTGTTTTGGTAAAAAGAGCCAAGTGATAAAAACGTCACGATTTCACGATGCATTTGGATTGAAAGAAAGCTTGAAGAAAAACGTCGCGATTTCGCTACGTGTTTTGGTAGAAAGAGCCAAGTGATAAAAACATCGTGATTTCATGACACATTTAAATTGAAAGAGCCAAGTGAAGAAAAACATCACGATATCGCGACAAGTTTTAGCTGAAAGTAGGTCTTATGGAAAATGTCGCGATATTGCGACACATTTTGGTTGGGGGCAAACCTCAAGGAAAACATCGCGATTTTGTGACAGGTTTTAAGAGGAAGCAAAGTTTAAGGGAAACGTCACAATATCGCGACATATTTGGATTGAAAGAGCCAAGTGATGGAAACGTCGTGATATCACGACATATTTGGATTGAAAGACCCAAGCGACGAAAACGTCGCGATTTCGTGACACATTTGGATTGGAAACAAACTTCAAGGAAAACGTCGCGATATCACAACACATTTTGATTGGAAGGAAATCTAGCGAAGATGTCGCAATTTTGTGAACTGTTCCATTTTTGCAAAATCATAAGCTTGAAAGAAATGAAGTATGGAAAATGTCATGATATCGCGACATGTTTTGATTGAAAGAGGTACCTTGAGGAAACATCTCGATTTCGTGACATGTTTTATTTTCGTGATGGCATAGACTCAGAAAGAGTCAAGGAAGGGAAACGTCGCAATATCGTGACATGTTTTAGTTGGGAGCACAGCTCGAAGAAAATGTCATGATTTCATGACATGTTTCATTTTTGCGATGACATAAGCCTGGAAGCATCAAGTGACAAAAACGTCGTGATATCACGATAGGTTTTAACTGGAGGCATCAAGTGACGAAAATGTCGCGATATCGCGACGGGTTTTGATTAGAAGCAAAGCTTGACAAAAACATCATGATTTCATGACACATTTGGATCAGAAGCAAAGCTCAAGGAAAACGTCACGATTTCACGACATATGTTGTTTAAAGGCAAATCTAGAGGAAAACGTCACGATATCGTGACAGGTTTTAATTGGAAATATCAAGTGATGAAAACGTCGCGATATCACGACGGGTTTTGATTAGAAGCAAAGCTTGACGAAAACGTCGCGATTTTGTGACACATTTGAATCAGAAGCAAAGCTCAAGGAAAACATCATGATTTTGCAACATATGTTGTTTAAAGGCAAATCTGGAGGAAAATGTCGTGATATCGCGACAAGTTTTAATTGGAAATATCAAGTGACAAAAACATCGCGATATCACGACATATTTTGATTAGAAGCGAAGCTTGACGAAAACGTCATGATATCATGACATATTTGATTGGAAGCAAGTCGTTGGAGGAAACGTCGCGATATCGCGACATGTTCCATTTTCGTGATGACGTAAGCTTGGAAGAAGTAAAGCAAGGAAAACGTCGTGATATCGTGACATATTTTGATTTCATGAGAATAGGAAGGGAAACGTCGCGATATCACGACATGTCCCATTTTTGGACCTATCTCATTATCGCAAGGGCAAAAGCGAGGGAAAAGCAAGTGAGGAAAATGTCATGATATCGCGACATGTTTTAAAGGAAATCAAGCCGACATGTATTAAACATTAGGGTTTAATTTAATAATATTAAAACTCTAACCCTTGCTTTTCTTTTGCAGAAAGCAATCCGACAGTTGCATAATAGCAGAAGTAATGGCAAGAAAGACAAAAATAAGCACAGATCAAGCGAGGACCGTCAGATTGAAATGGGAGATGCCGAGAATTTTTGGTCCGTCTAAATTTTGCAGATCTAGCCGCAAATAAAGACTTTAAGGTGTGACCGAGCAGCTGCCCCATTTAATGAAATATGTCGACGATTGGCCAAAGAAAATATCCATACACAGTCATCGAAATTTGACGATGGATGCAGTTAATGGAAAATTTATGGTGGAAGTAATGGCGGGCAGAGAATTTCAACTCGAACCAAGCGAAGGCGCCTCTGCAAGGATAGAAGGCCCAGGAAACCATTGACTCATCCAGATTTCGTAGAGGAATTAATGAGATGCTCTGACAGCCTACCTAAAAGATAAAGATACATTTACGTGTAGCATCAATTTGATGAAGATGAAGTCAAATCTCATTTTCTCCATTTATGGCAAGATCCCCGTGAAGATTTTTAGAGTAATTAGGGTTTATCGAAATTCTATATAAAAATGCCTTATATTGTAAAACCTAGGCGGTGGGATTTTGATGATAAGATTTAGGGTTTTAGGAGAAGATATTCTTGAAAAGATCAGGGTCTATCCTGAGTCTATATATACTTCTTTCGAATGTAAACTCGAGAGGTGAAAACTTAGAATAAAAGCTATTGGAGCAATTTCCTACAAATCTTGTTGAATGCTTTGTTTTGGACTTGGAGTTGGTGTGATTTTCATTTTCTGTGATAGCGTGGCCAGGAGCCTAATCTCTTTCGGATTGTGATAAGTTCATCTTCTTTTGCTTTTTTGTCTCGTTAAGGTTTATTTAATTTATGCTATAGATCTGTGTTATCAAGATTGGATATGCTACTAGGCTTCATTCTTTTTATTGTATGTTAGGGAAAATTACAGATTTAAGGTTCAGGCCTATTCTAATTGCTCTGTCCTCACTGTGTGAGCTAGGCTGCTGGTGAGAGATACCAATTTCAATCGACTTCCCTTCTATTTATAATTTTCTTTCAGATCTGTTTCATCTCTGTCTTATGCTCTTAGTAGAAGGTGATCTTAGAAAGCTCGACACTTTCCTCTTTGATTTGTTCTATTGTGAAGCTAAATAGTATAACTAAAATTGGTAGTTTTGGTTTTGCAGCTAAGTTAGATAAACTTCTCTTTTCGCCCTACCCTACTCTCTCTGTTCCACCGATTGAATGATCCATTTTTATCTTCTTTAAAATTTGTCTTTTATTTAAATCTGCTAAAGCATAAAGAGCTAGATCAAAGAACTGATTGTAAATTTGAGTGTCCACAAAGATAACCAACTCCAAAAACATTACTAAACTAAAGTCCCGAACCCGTTGTAAGGTAACAGACAGTCCGCTTGAAACTATTCCAGAAGCAGAAAAGAGTGAATAGACATTCGACCCAACTTTGTAACTCACACCTTGGATATCCAGCAAGATCCTAAAGTGAGTGGGATTTATCCCTTATAAGTGTTATCGGTATTTCATGCTCATTCTTCACAGGGTGTGTATAAAAGTCGAACCAACATTTAAAATTAGCGCTAGAAGGAGGGCCACTGAACTTCGTTTAGTATTGTAAGTTGTTTGTGTAGAGTCTGGTGTTTTATCTTTTGAATCCTTTTCCTTCCTCTTTACCTCTTTTGAATCTTGTTTGTTTAAGTTTTTGCCTAAACCACAAAACTCGGAACCAACATTTAAAATTGGCGCTAGAAGGAGGGCTTGAACTTCATTCAGTAGTTTGTTAAGGATTGTAAGGTTGTAAGTTGCTTGTGAAAAGCTGGATTCTACTTACAGAGTAACAAGGTCCCACTCTAGAGCTAGAGAGCTCCTTGTGCCTGAGTTAGAAACCCCAAGAAGAAGCAGCCTCAGAAGGGCCAAGTCCTTGTCCGAAATAGTTTTATCACCACTTGTAGTTGCTCCAACTACAACTGAAAATATCATCATTAATCAAGTAGTAATGGCAAGCTGGTTGGGTTCCACTGCCTTGAACATCCCTGGTGTAGTGCATGATTTGCCTAGAAACCCTGAGAAGTATCTTCCTACTTATAAACATGATGGAATTAGAATAGCAGAAGAACACCTGGTAGCTTTTAAAAATGCTCTAAAGTTGCTAAATGTACAACATGAAGATGTGGCTTGTAGGTTATTCCCTTTCACTCTCCAGGAGGGAGCATACGACTGGTTTTTGAATCTCACTAATGATTCTATTACTAGTTGGAATGACCTAGAAAAAGTTTTTATATCACAATTTGGGGAAGTGATTGACCCCAGTGTGTTATATCAACAATTTTCTAGTATTAAAAGAGGAACCAATGAGACTGTCAGATCCTTCAATATCAGGTTTCAAAAGGCTTATGGTAGATTGACAGGTCATTATGTGCCAACTGCAAATCTAGCATTGGAAATTTTTAAGAATTCCCTAGATCCAGTGACCTCTGTTTTCTTGAAAAGAGATGCCAATGTTACTAATCTAACAGAGGCTTATAGAGAAGCTTTGGTTCTTGAAAGACAGTTGGGACCTCAACCTTTGAATGTTCATCAAATTCCTTTTGTGTCACAAAACACCCCTATTTTCAATCCTATCCCACATCAAGTAATGTTGCCAGCATACCAAACTCCACCGATAGGAAATCCATTGGCTGTAACGCAGGCTGAAAGTGTACAGAATCCAGTAAAAGAATCTGATAACACAAGAGTTGAGGAAGTCTCAAAGACGGTCCAAAGGTTGGCAAATGACTTTTTAAGTTTCAAAAGGCAAGTGTCCATCGGAGAAAATGCAAACAGATTTCCTTATCAACAAAATAGATTCACTAGACCACCGTACGAGCCCAATAAAGATTATAAAGGAAAGGGGCATGATGTGAATATTTGTGACTTGGCTTTGCCTAACTGGTGCAGGATACATGGGACATCTCAGCATGGGGAATTGGACTATTTGGAGTTCTACAATGCTTTTGAAGCTCTATCTGGTGAGTTGGTTTCTCCTGAACATCAAAGAAATGTGGATGGTCCAAGTTCATCCAAGCATAGTACAGCTATGGTCTTAGATTCATTTACTTTTCCAAATGAATCAGAGAATGTTGTGGAAATACCTATGGATGAGGTGCAAGATTTTCAACAATATAGGAGGGATAACTACAACCTCAGGAATAGAAATCTAGAGCCTAATACTGCATCTACGCCTCCAGATAACTCCCATAATGTTCCTCCAGGTCCATCTCCAAATGATAACCCACCTCCGCCCAAGGGAGGAAATCCGAGAGGACTAGATGCATTTGTCCCTCCACTCAATAAGGGATATAATATAGTGGAGGACATGAAGAAGATCAAAGCCAACATCACTCTTCATGAGTTGGCCCAAATTTTTGAACAAAGGGATAACCTGATCAAAACATACTCTGAACCTACTACCAAACCTCTGGAAAAAGGGAAGAAGATAGCTAATGCGAATATGGCTATGTACAAAGAAAAGACTGAAGTTCCACCTTTCCTACTGACTGTCCAAATATTTGGGAAAAATTTACACAACTGTCTGGTAGATTCAGGTGCTTTAGCCAATGTCATGCCTCTAGCCATCTGTCAGCAGTTGGGTTTGACCCCCATGAACTCCGAGATGAGAGTCATCCAATTGGATAAGTCTGAGGTTAAAGTGGTAGGTGAACTTCAGAATATACACATCTAGCTAGCATCTAAGCCGAGAGCGCAACACAGAATTGACATTCAGGTGGTGGATATTCCTATAGGATACGGAATGCTTCTGAGCAGGGATTGGTCAAAATCCTTGAATGGGTACTTGGCGACTGATTTTTTGCATATGTGGTTACCCCTGGAATGGTTTTGCAAATAAATTAAGAATCGACAGAGAACCAAGATATAAACTCATGATCATAGAGTATAATGCCAAGAATGAGACTATTAATCTTGCTAAGGGTTGTTATATCGAGGTTTATAATTTGAAAACTACTCAAAAGGAGAAACCGGTTAAAGCTCATCGAGATCACGATAATGAAGTTGGAATGCTTCATATTGATGGAGCTAAATCTAAGCAAGGTTCTGGTACAGGGGCTGTTCTTAAAGGACCAAAAAATCAAACCTATTTTATGTCTTATCGCTTGCAGTTTCCCTGCACGAATAACTTGGCAGAATATGAAGCATTAGTACCAGGATTAAAATTTGCTTTACATTACTTTGATCATGCAGATACGAAAGCTCGTATGTTGGACTTGATTGATTTGCAGGGTGGACGACTTCGAGCCGTGGAGCATTTTAGTCGACACCAAGAGACAGTCAAGTGCTGGCTTGACGAAAGGGCCAATTCGAAGGCCTTCAAACTTGCAGACCTGGTGTTTCTATGGGACAAAGCCCATGAAAAGAAGCATAAATACACCAAGCTACAACCTCTATGGACAGGGCCATACCAGATTGCCGAGATCCTAGGTAATAATGCATTTCGTCTACAGGACCTCGAGGGTAATTTTTTGAACCTTCCTGTTAATGGTCAATACCTAAAGCATTATTTCTCAGCTGTTCCATCCAATACATCATTTGAATAAATCACAAAGACATTGTAAAATATGTATACTATTGTAAATGAAGTGTGAAGTAGTGTGTTTTTGTTTTGTTTTATTTAAAAGTTTGAAGTTCTGTGTTTTTTCTTTGTAGGTCTGTGCAATTTTGTCTTTTAACTAGTGGCCTTTTTCCTTCCCTTTTAACTCTTTAATCTTGTTTGTTTGAGTTTGCCTAAACAAAGAAAACACAAATCAACATTGAAAATTGGCCTAGTGTGTTTTCATTTTGTCTCATTCTATTTTAAGAGATAGTCTCGCTAGGATTAAAAAGTGGGACTACTTGTTATCTAGAACAACAAGTAGAAAGATAATTGGATTTTGTGTCTTGCTTGCCATAATTATTTTTATTATAAAGAAATTACTATACTGTTTGGTTGAAGAACTCCCGGGGAATCCAAGAAAAGTTGGTCATGAGAGGGGAATCCGATTCACAAAATTACATCAAAGCGTCCAAGGAGGTTGTTGGTACCTGAGCTGAAATAGTTAGTTGTCAATTGCTTGATGAATAAATAAAAAAAAAAAGAAGCAGCAAGGCACTCCAGTAATTGGTATCTTTCAAAAGAAAAGAGAGAGATGGTGAAAGTTGGACAAGCCAATATAAAACTGGCACTCTTTCCTACACATAGCCAGGGCTCCCAAAGGATACATCTCAAACATGTTCACCAAGCTATAGATGCCACCTCATAGTTGTGATCATGGTCATGAAAATCTAAAGAGTAACTCTGTCGGGGCTGTAAAAGGCTAAACTAGTAAACAGATCTCTACTCGGTTTCCCCTACACAATCCAAATAGTTGTTCAATCCATAGAAAGCATTTGAAGCCCCAGTAATCCTTGGAAGAAGGTTTATACACTTGTAATCGCACATCAGAATCTTACTTAAGTGGTTCAACCTAGTATGTCCTTGGGAAACTTTAACAGCCAGCAGATAGTAGTTGAGTCATTTTAGAAAATATTTTGTGACAAAGCATGGTACATAGTCTAAATTGTTTTGAAACTAGAGTTCTGGATTCTAAATAGTGCTACTATTTTCTCTCGTAGATATCACCATTTGTTGAGAAGCAACACACCCCCACTAAAAAATGAAATTCCATCCTTTGAAAATATTTAGTTTTCATTTTGTCATAGGGACCCTCTTGATGTTTTTCAGGTTTTAATTCCAAATTTTGCTTGCCTCCTTCTTCTTCAAGTTTTGCATATATCAAAGTATCCAAGTAGGCTTGCATATGGCTTTGATTTCAATTTAGAATTCATTTTTTAAATGTTAGAATCATTCTGAGTAAAGAAGATCTTTCACTAATATGTAAAAATGCAGAATACAGATGAATAAATTCATTGGAGTCAACCTACAATTTTTGGAAAATTTTCCAAGTGGAAGTAACTTGAGAAAACGTCACGATTTCGTGACATATTCCATTTTTGGAAACGTCACGATTTTGTGACATATTCCATTTTCAAAAACATCGCGATATCGTGACATATTCTTGTTGGTCACGAATCTGCCACAAGAAAGGATTTTCTAAAACTAAGCACCCTAGACCCGGCCAACATTGAAAGGCTGGGAGAAAGAAATGTCTCCCAGACCAATATCCAGAGTGGGCTGGTTCCCTTACTATTTCTAAGTTTGATTTCAGATTAGAGTTGCTGGAAAGAAATTACAAATGTGCAGAAAGAAACAGGAAATACATGGAAAGAGATGGGAAATATAGCCGTAGGCCAAATTTGTTAGATCAAGAAAGAATAATAGTAGATCACTTCAAGTACAACAACAACATATAACATAAGATATCAACTTAATTCTCTTACAACCTTGTGCAGAAAATCCCTCCAAGATCACATTCTAGAACTCACTCCCTCATAAGCAATATTCAAACTCAACATGTAGAATTCAAATGAAGCAGCAAATAAGGAATATGAGTGTTATATTAGGAATGTAAATAACAGAAAGAAAAATCACACAAACAGCTACTTGCAAAATCAGAGGCCAATTATCTTTCATTCATGCAATGAACTTCAAGATTTTAGCAAAAGTTTCTCTCGAACTCTCGATACCTGTTCTTGAGATTTACATTGATTTATATAGAGGTCTTGCCTCTTTGCAGCATTAAAAACTTGCAACGGACCTCCTCGAGATCTACAAATTATGCAACGAAAACAAGGAAATGATATCCTTAAATAGCCTCGAAGAAACCAAAAATTAAATGCCATAAGGAGGAGTCGGTCGTCTTCATTAAATTGTTGTTCTTGAAAACATGCTTGAAATCGTTAGAAAAATCGTGAACAACAGATTCGAATAATGGAAATCTTCAATTCTGGTAGCTTGGGCACGTTCTTCTTCCTTGACCACATCGGAAAGCAACAAAAAATTTAATTTTTTAGCGCTTTTAATTCTTGAAAATCGCAAAACTGCATCAGGCCGTTTGAACTGCATTCTAGCGCAAAACTGTAACAGGTCGTGAAAATGTGACATGTCACGAAATCGCAACGTCTTTCTGCTTCGTACGCTTCTCTTACCTCTGGACCATGAAAATAAACCATGTCATGAAATCGCGATGTATTCGGCTTCCATATCTCCTCCGCAACCTTGAACCACGAAAATGCGACACTACGTAATTTTATGACGTTCGTACAATTATGCTCTTTCTCTATCTTGTTGCCATGAAAATGTGACAATGCGCGATTTCGTGACGTTCTTCATCTTTTGTTCTCTTCGCTGCTTCAAATCACGAAAATGTGACACTCTTACCTCTGTGTTTCTTCAAATTCCACCATGTCACGATTTCGCTACAAGTTCTATTTCCTTGGACCTTGTTGTTCGTCAACCGCAAAAATGTGACACTGTGGGATTTCACTATAGTTCTCTGCACTTAGTCTTTCTTCAACAATGTGTCGCGAAATCGCTACGTCAACTTCTTTCTTGCCCTTAGACTTTATCTTCTTGAATGTTGTGAAATCGCTACCATTGTCTACCTTAAGCCTTTCTTGCTCACTGCATCGTGAAATCGTGACATTTGCTTGCACTCTCCACTGTTCACACTTCCTGTCACGATTTCGTGATGTCTTCGTCTTGCTTGGACTCATTCTCAAAAGTGTCACGATATCGCTACGCCATTCATGCCTTAGACTCTTTTATCCACCTACACCATGAAAACGTGACACGTAGCGATTTCGCTACATCCTTTGCTTTGCTTGGCTTCATCTCGCAAATGTCGTGAAATCGCGACGTATTTACGTCGTAAGATTTTCTGTCCACCTACACCGCAAAAATGTGATGCGTCGTGATTTCGTGACATCTTTTGCCTTATGTGCCTTGCTCTTTATTCCATCGCGATTTTGCTACCAAGTTGAGTCTCATCGCCTGTCGCTCAATTATGTTGCATTTTCACTACAATTTTGCTGCGCTTCCCTCGTTGACTGGTTTGATCGTGAAAATCCAACACATCGCGATATCGCGACGGTTTTACCTCCCTGCTATCGTTGACTATGCTGACCATGATTTTTTGACACATCGTGAAATCGCGACGACTTGGCGTTTGTTTTCTCTCTCCTCATTCGACCCGCGATAACGTGACATGTCGCGATATCGCGACGGTTTTCAACTTTGGCTCTCCATGCTATTTTTTGTTGCGATTTCGTGACAGTCTTCAAAATTAGGCATTTTTTGCATCAAAACTTGTAGGGGAGTTAGAATTTCAACAACTTATGCATGAATAAATAGCAATCAAATAAATGTGGCAAAAATGCCAACAATTCCATTTTTTGAAACGTCGCAATATCGCGACGTGTTTTGGTAAAAAGAGCCAAGTGATAAAGACGTCACAATTTTGCGACGCATTTGGATTGAAAGAAATCTTGAAGAAAAATGTCGCAATTTTGTGACGTGTTTTGGTAGAAAGAGCCAAGTGATGGAAACATCGTGATATCATGACAGGTTTTAATCGAAAGCGAAGCTTAAAGAAAATGTTGCAATTTTGCTACGTGTTTTGGTAGAAGGAGCCAAGTGATGAAAACGTCATGATTTCACTACGTGTTTTGGTAGAAAGAGCCAAGTGATAAAACATCATGATTTCATGATGCATTTGAATTGAAAGAGCCAAGTAAAGAAAAACATCACGATATCGCGACAGGTTTTAGCTGAAAGCAGGTCTTATGGAAAACGTCGTGATATCGCGACACATTTTGGTTGGAGGCAAACCTCAAGGAAAATGTCCCGATTTCGTGACAGGTTTTAAGAGTAAGGGAAACATCATGATATCGTGACATAATTGGAGTGAAAGAGCCAAGTTATGGAAACTTCGAGATATCGCGACATATTTGGATTGAAATACCCAAGAGACGAAAACGTCATGATTTCGCAACACATTTGGATTGGAAACAAACTTCAAGGAAAACGTCATGATATCACAACACATTTTGATTGGAAGGAAAGCTTGTGGAGATGTCGCGATTTCATGACCTGTTCCATTTTTGCAACATCATAAGCTTGAAAGAAATGAAGTATGGAAAATGTCGCGATATCACGACATGTTTTGATCGAAAGAGGTACCTTGAGGAAACGTCTCGATTTCATGACATGTTTTATTTTCGCGATGGCATAGACTCAGAAAGTGTCAAGAAAGGGAAACGTCGTGATATCGTGACATGTTTTAGTTGGGAGCACAGCTCAAAGAAAACATCACAATTTCATGACATGTTTCATTTTCACGATGACATAAGCCTAGAAGCATCAAGTGACAAAAACGTCGCGATATCATGATAGGTTTTAACTTGAGGCATCAAGTGACGAAAACATCACGATATTGTGACAGGTTTTTATTAGAAGTGAAGCTTGATGAAAACGTCACAATTTCGTGACACATTTGGATCAGAAGCAAAGCTCAAGGAAAACATCACAATTTCATGATATATGTTGTTTAAAGGCAAATCTGGAGGAAAACATCGCGATATCATGACAAGTTTTAATTGGAAATATCAAGTGACAAAAACGTCGTGATTTCACGATGGGTTTTGATTAGAATTGAAGCTTGACAAAAACATCATGATTTCATGACACATTTGAATTAGAAGCAAAGCTCAAGGAAAATTTCATGATTTTGTGACATGTTGTTTAAAGGTAAATCTGGAGGAAAACGTCGCGATATCGTGACAGGTTTTAATTGGAAATATCAAGTGACGAAAATGTCGCGATATCACGACATATTTTGATTAGAAGCGAAGCTTGACGAAAATGTCATGATATCGCAACATATTTTATTGGAAGCAAGTCGTTGGAGGAAACGTTGCGATATCGTGACATGTTCCATTTTCATGATGACGTAAGCTTGGAAGAAGTAAAGCAAGGAAAACGTCACGATATCGCGACATATTTTGATTTCATGAGAATAGGAAGGGAAACATCGTGATATCGCGACATGTCCCATTTTCAAACCTATCTCATTATTGCGAGGGCAAAAGCGATGGAAAATCAAGTGACAAAAATGTCATGATATAGAGACATGTTTTAAAGGAAATCAAGCCGACATGTATTAAACATTAGGGTTTAATTTAATAATATTAAAACTCTAACCCTTGCTTTTCTTTTGCAGAAAGCAATCTGACAATTGCATAATAGCAGAAGTAATGGCGAGAAAGGCAAAAATAAGCACAGATCAAGCGAGGACCATTAGATTGAAATGGGAGATGCTGAGAATTTTTGGTCCATCTAAATTTTGCAGATCTAGCCGCAAAAAAAGACTTTAAGGTGTGACCGAGCAGCTACCCCATTTAATGAAATATGTCGGCGATTGGCTAGAAAATGAAAATATCCATACACAGTCACCGGAATTTGTCGATGGATGCAGTTAACGAAAAATTTATGGTGGAAGTAATGGCGGGCAGAGGATTTCAACTTGAACCAAGCGAAGGCGCCTCTACGAGGATAGAAGGCCCAGGAAACCATTGACTCATCCAGATTTTGTAGAAGGATTAATGAGATGCTCTGACAGCCTACCTAAAAGATAAAGATACATTTATGTGCGGTATCCATTTGATGAAGACGAAGTCAAATCTCATTTTCTCCATTTATGGCAAGATCCCCGTGAAGATTTTCAGAGTAATTAGGGTTTATCAAAATTCTATATAAAAATGCGTTATATTGTAAAACCTAGCTGGTGGGATTTTGATGATAAGATTTAGGGTTTTAGGAGAAGATATTCTTGAAAAGATCAAGGTTTGTCCTGAGTCTATATATACTTCTTTTGAATGTAAACTCGAGATGTGAAAACTTAGAATAAAATCTATTGGAGCAATTTCCTGTAAATCTTGTTGAATGCTTTGTTCTGGACTTGGAATTGGTGTGATTTTCATTTTTTGTGATAGTGTGGCCAGGAGCCTAATCTCTTTCGAAATGTGATAAGTTCATTTTCTTTTATTTTTTCATCTCGTTAGGGTTTATTTAATTTATGCTGTAGATATGTGTTATCAAGATTGGATATGCTACTAGGTTTCATTCTTTTTATTGTATGCTAGGGAAAATTATAGATTTAAGGTTTAGGCCTATTCTAATTGCTCTATCCTCACTATGCGAGCTAGGCTGCTGGTGAGAGATACCAATTTCAACCGAATTCCCTTTTGTTTATAATTTTCTTTCAGATCTGTTTCATCTCTATCTTATGCTCTTAGTAGAAGGTGATCTTAGAAAAGTTGGACACTTTCCTCTTTGATTTGTTCTATTGTGAAGCTAAATAGTATAACTAAAATTGGTAGTTTTTGTTTTGCAGCTAAGTTAGATAAACTTATCTTTCTACCCTACCCTACTCTCTCTGTTCCACCGATTGAATGATCCATTTTTATATTCTTTAAAAATTGTCTTTTATTTAAATCTGCTAAAGCATAAAGAGCTAGATCAAAGAACTAATTGTAAATCTGAGTGTCCACAAAGATAACCAACTCCAAAAATAATTATTGAACTAAATTCCCAAACCCGTTGTAATGTAATAGATAGTCCGTTTGAAACTATTCTAGAAGTGAAAAAGAGTGAATAGACATTCGACCCAACTCTGTAACTCACACCTTGGATATCCAACAAGATCCTAAAGTGAGTGGGATTTATCCCTTATAAGTGTTATCGGTATTTCATGCTCATTCTTCATAGGGTGTGTATAAAATTCGAACCAACATGTGCCTTGCTCCACAAGTAGGTGCACTGATGGCATGCATCAAGGGCACCTTGATATACAAGTAGGAACCTCACTATCATATATTTTAAAGGCACCTTAATCTAATCAAAGCACTTGTGTAATTTGATAGCACGAGGGAGTGATCAAAGTTGATGTCATCACTTCACATGATGGAAATTTGAAGTCACCCAAAAATATTGAGAAATCATTGGGAAGGATTTCTACATGTCCCAAAGCCGATTGGAAAATGAGATATGCATCCTATTATCTAAATCAATTGGATATCTATATTTTTAGCATGGGACCTCTAGAAAATATGTTTGTAGTATCCAAGGTAACATAATCAGCACATGGGGAATATGCCATCACCCTTTATAGACACTAAAATGTGGTCCATCCAATTATGCACCAGCAAACATGATCAAATTGGAATCATTCAACTTCTTCTACAACCCTTAGGAGGCTCATAATGGTTCTAGCCACTCCGAAAGGCATTTTGGAGGCTACTGACCCAATTTTGGGTATTTTTGGCCCAAATTTTACCACCATCCCACCCTGGGATGGTGGCAGATTCCCACCATCCCACCCTGGGATAGTGGTGAGCCCTCATCCCATGGTGGGATGGTGAGTAGGTTTGACCCAAAAAAAATCATATTTTGGCCAAGTGGCACCCAAAAATTTTCATTTGATTAGCCAAAAAGAGCATGCGAGGTAGAGGACAAAGAATCCTTATGACACTCACCTTAATGGAGGCCCAATTTGGATATTCTCTTACACACCTTGTGCATGCCTCCTAGTTGACAAGTGGCACCTCTTGCCATGCATGCCCTTGCATGCATTTTTGCACTTGAGCCCCTTTTACCTATAAATTAGGTTCAAGTCTCACAAAAAAGAATATATAGGAGTTCTATGATATGCAATAGAGTGCTTCCGATATTTCCCCTCACCTCATTGCACCTTTTTGCCCTCGAAATCTCTCTTTTGCCAAGGAGGTTCCCGGGTGACTTCAAGAAGGTAATCCGAGCATAATGTTTCCATACGGGTGAATTTATTCACAAAATTTGATGATAACACACCTTAGGTTTTTTAGGAACATATGCTAGTGATTTTGGTACCAAAAGTGGTCGGATTTTGTGGGTATCCCCTCCTAGGGTGCCCCCCAAAAAGTTGCAGTCACCATGATCCCCCCTGGGATGAGGGTACATTATGAAAAAAATTCATTATTGTTTTCAATAATTTATTTTCTATATTATCCCATTATTCTACAATTCAAATTTTAGGTGATTTAGAGCTAAAATGAAAAAGTTATAGCATTTTTAATTTTCTGCAGGCTCGCAAGGCCCATCCGGGCAGCCCAGTTTGATGCAGGTGGATATGGGCCCAAATTTGACAATATTATAATATGGTTTGTTTTTAAATGTTTATTTATGTATACTAACCAAATTTCATGAGTTTTGGATATGTTTAGGTTTGGTATTTGCTTGTCTTCTTCTTCACGGGTTGCAGGCGGGCGACACAAAATCAAGGGGTCTACAGATGCAATTTCTGATATTTTTTTTGTGATATCCCCTAAAATCATAATTTTTAACATATCTGAAAATTTTCAAGTCATTTGGATCTTATTTGATGCATTTTTAATATATATGTCTTTTTGCCCCTGTGGGGATTGCATGTTTTCACCATAGACCTTTTCTATTTGACCCCTTTTGCTTCTTTGTGTGAATTTGAAGGTCCTCAGAAGTCATTGGGAAGGAATATAATACATAATATAACATAGACACAAGCAGTGGTGGCATTGTCTCACCCACTTCGATTGTGGGTATGCGGAGGAACATTGGATGTGCACCTGGATTCCATGAAAGACTTGGTCTTTGGGCGCACAATATTGTAAAAATTGTATCACCCTTTTGAGACCTCAAGGGGACTGCTGTAACCTTGGATCTTATCCAATTAATTAATTATAAAATACTTGTTTTGCTTTCATTCCTTTTGTTTGGCATTCTTTCATTTTCACAGACATGCTTCCTTTTTTATGCTCATTAGTGAGATGGGGTAGATATGCTTATTGTTTCGTATAATTTGGTGAATCATTTTTCCCTAAGTCACCCTTATCATAAAATACAAAATTGACATGCTCCATAATGCATGAACAACCAATCAGGTATGCACATGATTTTTGTTAAATATTTATATAATATTTCATTATTAAATATACTTCTCTAAAAATAATTTCATGACAAGAGTTGTATTGGTCCCCCATGTCAAATACATCATGTCTAAAATAAATTTGTATGGCATATCCTATCAATCCCAATGCAAAATTAATTTTTTGGATAAGCACCTTGATCTATAAGAAGGTGCCTTCCTATGGAAGTAGGGCATAAAACTAGTGAGAAAGGGTAAAAAGAGCCAAGAATTCACAATGGTAGGATGATCGAAAAACCATGTGTAGAAGAAAAGTGAGCCCAACACCATCGAGGAAATTTATGGTGAATTTAGGGACCATTTTGAGGTGCTTGGTTGGATGAATTATTACGTCCTTATCAATTGAAACCAAGACCCCAAAGTAGCAAAGAAGTTTTTTGCTACTATGAAATGGGAGGTCACTCAACTATACGAACTGGAAATCCTAGTCACGTCAAAGTATATTTCAATTGTTATCGGTATCCCCCTCACTAGAGAGTGCACTTACAAGGAGGGTGTGCTAGCCCAATGTGCAAAGCTACTGCTAGGGTAGAGGAACATCTGATTAAATTTTTCAAGGCTACCATAACAAATACTCCAAGAGAAATTATAGAGACTCTTAGATCAAATAGTGAGGTTATTTACATGCATAGGTAAATACTTCTACCTGAATTCAAACCACATGTAATTTTTGAATAACCTGGTGCATGGAAAAAATATTAATTTGCCATTCTACCTAGCAAGGTCTCTGAAGGATGAGGTTCAACGATATCAGAGAGGATTAGTCATTGCTCTAGCCCATAAGGGGCTAATTACAACTCTGATTAACTATGCTAAGTAACACAAGGAGAACCTACCAGTAGAAAGGGCTGAAGATTTTGGTGTGCAGATGCGATCTCAAAATAGTTGAATTATGGGGGATGTCCAAAGAGGAAAAATAATGGCCTCAAACCTCCCAAGATGCTACAGTAAAAGGGGAAATTTCTCTACCCGATTATATAGAGGATAGAATGGATTCTTCTAGTCCTAAACTAATAGGAAGTACCTATGATGATTAATTTTTTCAAGTGAGGAGGAAGAGGAGGATAAATTTTTTGGATTTGTAGCCCAAACATTGTAGACTTTGGCCACTAAAAGTCCATCAAACCCGCAACCTTTAGTAGACCTATGAAGGCAACTTGAATTGGTGCTGAAAGAAGGCCTCACTTTGTAGAGTGAGTTTTTGGAAGCACACATGTTTTTATGGATTTTGGGAAATGATTGTAGGTAAATTGAGGAGGTATGAGGCCACCATAGCTTAGCTACAATATATGGTTTAGTAGCTCAAGGTATAAAATCAATAGCTACATACCAGGGTGGTGGAACAAGTAGATGGCTACACCTAAATAGATTGGGTGATTGAAGTACCCACAAACTCTCCAACCTCTCCAAAAGTGTTAGTTTCATCTATACTATTTAGGTTATATTCCATAAATGAAGATAGGGAGGTAGGGGAGAGTTTGTTTATTTTCAACAAGATGACTATGGAGGAATAGAGGAACTCTATTTTTCAAATAAATCCCCATGTTATAGATATTATTGATGATGAAGACCACTTGATTCAGAGCCAGTGGCAAGGCCCTAAGCCTAACACTAAGGAGAAATCTTAGAAGCAACAAATACCCATAGTGGAAGGACCCACAAAGCAGTCGTCGAATGACCCTGAAATAGAGGAAGCAACTAGGAGTGATTCAAGACCAGAGGGGTAGATACCTAAATAATATAATACCAATAGGGAAGCATTTCCCATGGAGGATGGGGACATCCCCACATAATATACTCCAATATTAGTGAGTCCTAAGAGGAATGTATCTTGAACATCATAGAAGAGGGCCAAGAGCAAGGCCAAGGTTACATTTGCAAAACCTACCATCCAATGAAACAAAGAATGGGTGAAATGCATCAAGATTTTTGTTGAGCAAAATAAGTTTGAAAGACTTTGTAAATAATTCAAGGTGTCAAAGGCAATAAGGAATTCTACCAAGAAGGAAAAAAGAGGGCCTTACATTTGCATTGACCCTGCTATGGAATATCAATTTTGGTGGATATACGGTTTATCCCAATGATGAAACTCTTGAATGATAAAATACATGAAGAGACATGGTATATTCAGTCCAGAAGCATGGGAAATGACAATTTATAAAGAAAATTTTGGTCTCATTCCTAAAGAGGCCTAGTTATTAATATCTAGGATGGTTAGACGATAGCAGGATGACTATGATATTCCATTGGGTGAATTATGGCCTCAGCATACCAATATTTGGTAGGAAGTAGAAGCTACATTCCAGAAGGAATAAACCACTATGGTTGTGTTGCCCAACACAAGTGCCAAGTCAAGTAGAATAGGGAAGCATAGCCAGCCTAGCTAAAAGTTTTTCCCACAATAGACTAGTCCCCTCTTTAAAAATATAAACCTCAAAAAAAATGGAAGGCTAAGGTCACCAATAATAAAATAAGATAGAAGGATAAGGCCTATTGGAAGGGGTTGACTACCAGCTTCAAGTGCCATGAGGGCATGGCACATTTTAGGCATGGGGGGATGATGAGCATTAGAAATGCTCATATTTTTGTATGAGTTTCTAATGATTTTTTGCAAAAGTATTATAAGAGTTCTATTTTTTAAGAATTTTTATGTATATATTTAATGGAATTATGTGCATTATCCAATTTGTGTGTGAAGTGTGTTTTGTGTAGATATTTACTAATTTTATCATATTTTGATTAGTTAAGGTCCTGTTGGCATTTTTGCCACATTGATTCTCATTGATGAATGCATTGATGTATTGTTGGGGATCTGACCTTTGATTGATGCAGCTTGGGCAAAAAAAGGAGAAAAATTGAGCAAAAAATGGCTAAGTCCGAAAATGCGACGACGCGCGACATGTTGCGAGAATCGCGGTCCAACGCGATCCAACGCGAGCGGGTTGGCGGAACCGTCGCGATATCGCGACGTGTTCCGAAATCGCGAGTCGGCGGGCAAAAAAGCATTAAGTTGAAAACATGCGGCGATTCGGCGACATGTCAGCGAATCGCGACCCGGGAGCGTCGAAGGCAAAAAGTGCAAACTTGCAGCGCGTCGGCGACATGTCAGCGAATCGCGACCGAAAATGGCGATTGATGCGGCGACGGAAACATGTAGCGAAATCGCTACATGTTCCGATTTCGCGGGGCAGAGCGCAGGGAGGAGCCAACGGCGGAAACATGTAGCGAAATCGCTACATGTTCCATTTCCGCGGGTCTTCGACGGCGAAGCGTACGGCGGAAAAACACGTCGCGATTTCGCGACCCGTCGCATTTTCGCGACCTGCGCGATTTTCCCGCCAAGTGCAGTATGAACGGCCGAGAGGGTTTTTCCGATTTCCGATGATTTAATGCTGACCCGAATTAAATAATTTGCGGATTTCCGATGCGGTTAAGGTCGAAGAGTGCCCGGGCCACCAAAATTAAAGGATTTATTGGTTCAAAGCTGCGGTTCGTGGATTAATTCAACGGTTTTCATGCACATGTTCGAAGAATCGTATTTAATAAAGGACCGCGAACGTTTCATGGCATTTAATTTTTATTTCCTCGAGGCCGCTATTAAGGGGTCGTGTTCCTGATTTTCAAGATATTATTGTAGATCACGAGGAAGTTGGTTTTACGTTTTTAATGCTTCAAAGAGGACGGACCTCTATAAAAACCAATGTAATTTTCATTTGCAAAGGTTGGAAAAACTTGCTGCTAGAAACTGGAATTGTATCTGCGGGAATACAAGGATCGACTTCTAATTTTTCAAGCGTCGCATGGATGAATTTGCTTTCTGTTTTCTGCATTTCTAATAGCATTCGTACTCCTGCATTGCTATTACATTTAAATTCTGCATCCTGGATTTAAATACTGCGGTCAGAGTACGATTCCTGGAATGTGGGTTTGGAGGGATTTGCGGCATGTGATTGTGCGAGGATGAAGCTGATTTCTTATGTTACTTGCTGTTGTTGCGTTTGTAGTTTCCTGCTGTTGTTTTTCGATCCCATCACTTCGGCTGTGGCCATATTTCCCATTTCTTTCCGCAACCTTTTAAATCTCTTTCCAGCAACCCTATCTTAAACCCAATTTTAGAGTAGTAGAGGGAACCGACCCACTCCGGAGATTGGTGCGGGAGCCATTTCTTGCTTCCGACCTTTCAATGTTGGCCGGGTCTAGGGCGCAATTGTAAAAATCCTTTCTGTGGCAGATTCGTGACCAACGGTTTTTGGCACGCCGGTGGGACAGATCCATTCTGTCTCCAAGAATTCATAATCGGTGGGATACGCATAATTTTCCAAAGTGATAACCCCACCGGTGCCAACGATTTTGGCACGTTTTAACACCCGGAGGTCTCAAGATTTGATGAGCTGTCTTGGCCTCACAGCGGAGATTTTTAAGTTCATCTGGCGACTTTGCTGAGTTGAAGATCTGTTCGTGGACGCCTTTGTTTTGTTTAAAAAAAAAAAAAAAAAAATTCAAAGAATGTTCATCTGGCGACTCTGACTTAATGGCGATGGCCGTGATTCCACAGACCACTGCCACAAAGGCGAGGGTTTTTTCTAGATGGGATGATCCTGGCCCTATGAATCTGCAAGTTCGGCATGAAATTCCCGAAGGTGCCCTGAAGAACCTGGCAAAATATGATGGTACCGAAGGCATGGCTCTGGCACATGTTGAAGATATTGCTATTCTGTCCATGATCCATGTCATAGAACACGAAGATGTCATGATCCGACTTCGGTTCAGTCTTTGGAAGGAAGAGCATTGCAATGGTACAGATTGCTCAAATGTCAAAGCATCAGCTCATGGGATGATCTCGCGGGAGCACTGATCAAAAGATTTGATGAAGATCCTTTCTACAGTTCTTTGGATCTCTACCAATTTTTCATGTACATCAAGAGAGCACCTCAAGAGAGCATCACGGACTTCAATGTCCGATTCTTGATAAGTTGGAAGAGAATTCCAGGAGAAGATCCGTCCATCACCCACCCAAGCCCACCTCTTTTATGTTCGAGCTTTTAATTCGACATAGGTCTCTTTTTCTTGCGATCAGGTGAACAACGCTTCCCACAAATCTTTGAGGAAGCAGTGCGAGCGGAACAGATTGTTGCTCTTATCAAGAAAATTACCGTGGGGAGAAACTCCATTACCTTCTCCGGTGGTTGCTGCTCCTGTTTACCCTGCACATTCATGCCAGATCCCTGAGATGCAGTCATGTGGAGTTCAAGGGACAGATCTCGTCCAAAGTCAAGGATTGGGACATGCAAGCACTTTTCCAGCAATGAACAATATGGTTGCTTGCAGTTTTCATCAAGAGATGGGCCAAGTAGAAGAACAAGTGCAAATTCCAGAACCTGAGGAGATCCCAGAATCAGAGTTCTCACTTGAAGAGCCCTGTGATCACATCAAGGAGTTAGAGGAGCCTGTACTCAGCCCACAGCCAGTAAAGTCTGCAAAGTGGTGGTGTTGGTTCCAGCCACTACATCCGGTACCTGAAGAAGTCCTCCATGTGGGTACTAGTAAGAAGGATAATCTGTTGAATTGCATCCTATCAGCACCATGGAGAACTTCAGGGAAGGAGCCGGCCTAATTTCAAGGACCGACTTAAGTATGATCGGATCCGGTCGGGACATTGCAGATTTACCGGATAACATTACGAGATTGGGTGTACGGTGGCGACATGCCAATCATGTCGTGCATTATTGTATATAGTATTTTGAAAAAAACAAAAAAAAATAGAAAAAGAAGAAGAAAAAAAAAAAAAACTGGTATTGTTTTTATTTGTTCATCTCGGCTCTTGTTCCCTGCGAGCCGTAGATGCTTGTTTTTTCCTTTGTTTTTCTCCTCCCAACAGTTTGGTGGCTTTCTAGCACTTTCTTCTTTTCCCTTCCCCGTTTCCTCTCTTTCCTTTCTTCATCTTCTTCCTTCTTTTTCTTCTGCATTAAATCAAAATAAGCCACAGCTGTTGTTTCTTTTTCCCTTTTCTGTTTTTTCCCGTCCCTTCTTATCCCTTTCCTCTAAGTTTAGTCTTTTACGCATTTGCTAACAGTCTAGTTCATTTCATTTCACAGCTTTCCTAGTTCCATTCCCACTCCATAACTTCGTTCATTTTCATTTCATCATTCCATTGCAGTCACCGCTTGCGCAACCGCAAGAGCTCACTCCATCATCGCGTTCCATTAGTCGTTTCATAATCAGTTATATGCGGGTTTTTCCAGTTTCAATTTTTCAGCAGAACATGTATTGCAGCGACCCGCCTTCTGTTCGGATATGACTCTGTGCCCAATGGACTAAGGCCTGGATTCTTGCATACAGCGAGTTTGTATACCCCGTGAGCCGCCAAGAATGTTGGCATTTTTGCCACATTGATTCTCATTGATGAATGCATTGATGTATTGTTGGGGATCTGACCTTTGATTGATGCAGCTTGGGCGAAAAAAGGAGAAAAATTGAGCAAAAAATGGTTAAGTCCGAAAATTGCGACGACGCGGCGACATGTTGCGAGAATCGCGGTCCAACGCGATCCAACGCGAGCGGGTTGGCGGAACCGTCGCGATATCGCGACGTGTTCCGAAATCGCGGGTCGGCGGGCAAAAAAGCATTAAGTTGAAAACATGCGGCGATTCGGCGACATGTCGGCGAATCGCGACCGGGAGCGTCGAAGGCAAAAAGTGCAAACTTGCGGCGCGTCGGCGACATGTCAGCGAATCGCGACCGAAAATGGCGATTGATGCGGCGACGGAAACATGTAGCGAAATCGCTACATGTTCCGATTCGCGAGGCGGAGCGCGAGGAGGAGCCAACGGCGGAAACATGTAGCGAAATCGCTACATGTTCCATTTCGCGGGTCTTCAGCAGCGAAGCGTACGGCGGAAAAACACGTCGCGATTTCGCGACCCGTCGCATTTTCGCGACCTGCGCAGTTTTCCCGCCAAGTGCAGTATGAACGGCCGAGAGGGTTTTTCCGATTTCCGATGATTTAATGCTGACCCGAATTAAATAATTTGCGGATTTCCGATGCGGTTAAGGTCGAAGAGTGCCCAGGCCACCAAAATTAAAGGATTTATTGGTTCAAAGCTGCGGTTCGTGGATTAATTCAACGGTTTTCATGCACATGTTCGAAGAATCGTATTTAATAAAGGACCGCGAACGTTTCATGGCATTTAATTTTTATTTCCTCGAGGCCGCTATTAAGGGGTCGTGTTCCTGATTTTCAAGATATTATTGTAGATCACGAGGAAGTTGGTTTTACGTTTTTAATGCTGCAAAGAGGACGGACCTCTATAAAAACCAATGTAATTTTCATTTGCAAAGGTTGGAAAAACTTGCTGCTAGAAACTGGAATTGTATCTGCGGGAATACAAGGATCGACTTCTAATTTTTCAAGCGTCGCATGGATGAATTTGCTTTCTATTTTCTGCATTTCTAATAGCATTCGTACTCTTGCATTGCTATTACATTTAAATTCTGCATACTGGATTTAAATACTGCGGTCAGGGTACAATTCCTGGAATGTGGGTTTGGAGGGATTTGCGGCATGTGATTGTGCGAGGATGAAGCTGATTTCTTATGTTACTTGCTGTTGTTGCGTTTGTAGTTTCCTGCTTGTTGTTTTTCGATCCCATCACTTCGGCTGTGGCCATATTTCCCATTTCTTTACGCAACCTTTTAAATCTCTTTCCGGCAACCCTATCTTAAACCCATTTTTAGAGTAGTAGAGGGAACCGGCCCACTATGGAGATTGGTCTGGGAGCCATTTCTTGCTTCCAGCCTTTCAATGTTGGCCGGGTCTAGGGCGCAATTGTAAAAATCCTTTCCTGTGGCAGATTCGTGACCAACAGTTTTTGGCACGCCCGGTGGGACAGACTGTTTCTGTCTCCAAGAATTCATAATCGGTGGGATACGCATAATTTTCCAAAGTGATAACCCCACCGGTGCCAACAGTTTTGGCACGTTTTAACACCCGGAGGTCTCAAGATTTGATGAGCTGTCTTGGCCTCACAGCGGAGATTTTTAAGTTCATCTGGCGACTTTGCTGAGTTGAAGATCTGTTCGTGGACGCCTATTGTTTTTGTTTAAAAAAAAAAAAAAAAAAAATTCAAAGAATGTTCATCTGGCGACTCTGACTTAATGGCGATGGCCGTGATTCCGCAGACCATTGCCACAAAGGCGAGGGTTTTTTCTAGATGGGATGATCAAGGCCCTCTGAATCTGCAAGTTCGGCATGAAATTCCCGAAGGTGCCCTGAAGAACCTGGCAAAATATGATGGTACCGAAGGCATGGCTCTGGCACATGTTGAAGATATTGCTATTATGTCCATGATCCATGTCATAGAACACGAGGATGTCATGATCCGACTTTTGGTTCAGTCTTTGGAAGGAAGAGCATTGCAATGGTACAGATTGCTCAAATGTCAAAGCATCAGCTCATGGGATGATCTAGCGGGAGCACTGATCAAAAGATTTGATGAAGATCCTTTCTACAGTTCTTTGGATCTCTACCAATTTTTCATGTACATCAAGAGAGCACCTCAAGAGAGCATCACGGACTTCAATGTCCGATTCTTGATAAGTTGGAAGAGAATTCCAGAGAAGATCCGTCCATCACCCACCCAAGCCCACCTCTTTTATGTTCGAGCTTTTAATTCGACATAGGTCTCTTTTTTTGCGATCGGGTGAACAACAGTTCCCACAAATCTTTGAGGAAGCAGTGCGAGCGGAACAGCTTTTGCTCTTATCAAGAAAGTTACCGTGGGGAGAAACTCCATTACCTTCTCCGGTGGTTGCTGCTCCTGTTTACCCTGCACATTCATGCCAGATCCCTGAGATGCAGTCATGTGGAGTTCAAGGGACAGATCTCGTCCAAAGTCAAGGATTGGGACATGCAAGCACTTTTCCAGCAATGAACAATATGGTTGCTTGCAGTTTTCATCAAGAGATGGGCCAAGTAGAAGAACAAGTGCAAATTCCGAGATCCCGAGGAGATCCCGAGATCAGATTTCTCACTTGAAGAGCCCTGTGATCACATCAAGGAGTTAGAGGAGCTCGTACTCAACCCACGACCGATAAAGTCTGCAAAGTGGTGGTGTTGGTTCCGACCACTACATCCGAGTACTGAAGAAGTCCTCCATGTGGGTACTAGTAAGAAGGATAATCTGCTGAATTGCATCCTATCGGCACCATGGAGAACTTCGGGGAAGGAGCCGACCCAATTTCAAGGACCGACTTAAGTATGATCGGATCTGGTCGGGACATTGCAGATTTACCGGATAACATTATGAGATTGGGTGTCTGGTGGCGACATGCCAATCATGTCGTGCATTATTGTATATAGTATTTTGAAAAAAAAAACAAAAAAATAGAAAAAGAAGAAGAAAAAAAAAAAAAAGTGGTATTGTTTTTATTTGTTCATCTCGGTTCTTGTTGCCTGCGAGCCGTAGATGCTTGTTTTTTCCTTTGTTTTTCTCCTCCCAACGAGTTTGGTGGCTTTCTAGCACTTTCTTCTTTTCCCTTCCCCGTTTCCTCTCTTTCCTTTCTTCATCTTCTTCCTTCTTTTTCTTCTGCATTAAAACAAAATAAGCCACAGTTGTTGTTTCTTTTTCCCTTTTCTGTTTTTCCCCGTCCCTTCTTATCCCTTTCCTCTAAGTTTAGTCTTTTACGCATTTGCTAACGAGTCTAGTTCATTTCATTTCACGACTTTCCTAGTTCCATTCCCACTCCATAACTTCGTTCATTTTCATTTCATCATTCCATTGCAGTCACCGCTTGCGCAACCGCAAGAGCTCACTCCATCATCGCGTTCCATTAGTCGTTTCATAATCAGTTATATGCGGGTTTTTCCAGTTTCAATTTTTCAGCAGAACATGTATTGCGGCGACCCGCTTTACGTTCGGATATGACTCTGTGCCCAATGGACTAAGGCCTGGATTCTTGCATACAACGAGCTGTATACCCCGCGAGCCGCCAAGAATGTTGGCATTTTTGCCACATTGATTCTCATTGATGAATGCATTGATGTATTGTTGGGGATCTGACCTTTGATTGATGCAGCTTGGGCGAAAAAAGGAGAAAAATTGAGCAAAAAATGGTTAAGTCCGAAAATTGCGGCGACGCAGCGACATGTTGCGGAATCGCGGTCCAACGCGATCCAACGCGAGCGGGTTGGGCGGAACCGTCGCGATATCGCGACGTGTTCCGAAATCGCGGGTCGGCGGGCAAAAAAGCATTAAGTTGAAAACATGCGGCGATTCGGCGACATGTCAGCGAATCGCGACCCGGGAGCGTCGAAGGCAAAAAGTGCAAACTTGCAGCGCGTCGCTGACATGTCAGCGAATCGCGACCGAAAATGGCGATTGATGCGGCGACGGAAACATGTAGCGAAATCGCTACATGTTCCGATTTCGCGGGGCAGAGCGCAGGGAGGAGCCAACGGCGGAAACATGTAGCGAAATCGCTACATGTTCCATTTTCGCGGGTCTTCAGCAGCGAAGCGTACGGCGGAAAAACACGTCGCGATTTCGCGACCCGTCGCATTTTCGCGACCTGCGCAGTTTTCCCGCCAAGTGCAGTATGAACGGCCGAGAGGGTTTTTCCGATTTTCGATGATTTAATGCTGACCCGAATTAAATATTTTGCGGATTTCCGATGCGGTTAAGGTCGAAGAGTGCCCAGGCCACCAAAATTAAAGGATTTATTGGTTCAAAGCTGCGGTTCGTGGATTAATTCAACGGTTTTCATGCACATGTTCGAAGAATCGAATTTAATAAAGGACCGCGAACGTTTCATGGCATTTAATTTTTATTTCCTCGAGGCTGCGATTAAGGGGATCGTGTTCCTGATTTTCAAGATATTATTGTAGATCACGAGGAAGTTGGTTTTACGTTTTTAATGCTGCAAAGAGGACGGACCTCTATAAAAACCAATGTAATTTTCATTTGCAAAGGTTGGAAAAACTTGCTGCTAGAAACTGGAATTGTATCTGCGGGAATAAAAGGATCGACTTCTAATTTTTCAAGCGTCGCATGGATGAATTTGCTTTCTGTTTTCTGCATTTCTAATAGCATTCGTACTCCTGCATTGCTATTACATTTAAATTCTGCATACTGGATTTAAATACTGCGGTCAGGGTACAATTCCTGGAATGTGGGTTTGGAGGGATTTGCGGCATGTGATTGTGCGAGGATGAAGCTGATTTCTTATGTTACTTGCTGTTGTTGCGTTTGTAGTTTCCTGCTGTTGTTTTTCTGATCCCATCACTTCGGCCCTGTGGCCATATTTCCCATTTCTTTCCGCAACCTTTTAAATCTCTTTCCAGACAACCCTATCTTAAACCCATTTTTAGAGTAGTAGAGGGAACCGGCCCACTCCGGAGATTGGTCTGGGAGCCATTTCTTGCTTCCAGCCTTTCAATGTTGGCCGGGTCTAGGGCGCAATTGTAAAAATCCTTTCCTGTGGCAGATTCGTGACCAACAGGTCCTTGGTGGAGTTTGCATGCTTTTGCTTCAATGAGTCTAAGACATTTATGGGAAGCACCTTGATCGAAGTTGTATTTATATTTAGTTAGGCATATTGATCGAATATGCCTTGATCTTCAAGTAAGGGCTTTGATCGAAGGTGCCTTCATATTCATGTAGGCACCTTGATCGAAGGTGCCTTGATCTTCAAGTAGGTTCCTTCATCTAGGGTGCCTTACTCTACAAGTAGGCACCTTGGTCAAGGGTGTTTTACTCTACAATTAGGCACCTTGGTCAAAGTTGCCTTACTATACAAGTAGAAACCTTGGTCAAAGATGCCTTACTCTACAAGTAGGCACCTTGGTCAAGGGTGCCTTACTCTACAAGTAGGTTCCTTTATGCCTTATTCTATAAGTAGGTGCCTTGATGCCATACTTCAATTAGGTGCCTTGATGTCATACATCAAGGGCACCTTGACCTCAAGTAGGTGCCTTTATGTTAAGCATATTAACTTTATGATTAAAGAAGGCCATGTTGACTATGGTAGACCTTTTACTCCACATCATGTAGGCTATTCTTGGAAGGATACCAAATGCATGAGTTGTCCCAATTTCATTGGAGAAAATGCATAACCACTTGATGAATAAGAACATAGGAAACACAGAGATTGAACTTGAAAATATACTATCTGTAGAAAAAGATAAAAAAAATTAACTATTTTTATCATACGTCTATTACAGTAACTAAACTATCTTCGTTTAGATTGTAACGAGGTCTTTCATTGTAACAAAATTGTACATGAAGCTTTGTGTGTATTATATAAACACACAAAATTCTAAAAGAAAGATAGTAGGTGATGTATGTGAGAATTTAGTATTGTACTGCAATATTAATAAAAGTTGCTTGAGATTTCTTCCATTCACATTATATTTTCATAACTAACCGGGTAGAAGTTGCTAGAGTATGGGCCCACTCCAAGCTAGTAATCCTTACCTTCTTTTTTTTTTTTTTTTGTGGAAAACATCCCAAAAGGGATGCCACTTTCGGGTAAGACCCAAGGAGGCAGGGGTATCCATTCCACCAAAAATTCCCAGGACTCGAACCTGGACTACCACCTTAAACATACTCAAGGAGAAAACAAACACACAAAACCAATTTAAAAATAAGTAAATAACAACAAAAATAATAAAATAAAATAAAAAACATGCTCTTTGAGTGTGTCAAAAACAAAAGCACAACGAAACACGCACAATAAGATAAAAGAAACAACACAAACCACATAGAAAAACACAAGAACCACATAACAAAACACAAACAAGAAAAAACAACAGAACACTACAAAGACAACCCAAAAAAAACATGAAAAATAAACACAACCAAAACCTAAAAAATAAAAATAAAATAAAATAAGAAACAACCAACAATAGACAATAAACAAAAAGAAACATAGAAAAAACTCACAAATAAAAATACGAAATAACACAAACAAAGAGAAACCCAAGAACAAGAACAAAAAAAACACAAGAACAATAACAAAAAACATTAAAACAAAAAAACACAAAACAACAAAAACACATGAACAACAAAAAATAACACAAAGAACACAAAAACAAAACAAAACAAAAGAACCCACCCACCTTAAAAAACTAAACAAAAAAAATAAAAAATAAAAAAGGAAAAAAAAATTGAACATAACAAAGACCTATCTAGACTAGAAGACTATTAAGGCAAGAATCAATAGAGGAAACAAAATAAAGAATAAAATGAGCTAGGGAACTAAAAAAAAACTGAATGAACCAAAGAGAAGCAAAAAAAAAAAAAAGCAAGAATAAACTAGGTACCTTCAGAATTGGAGCCATCCAAAGAAATGATAGAAAGAAGAGCTTCCCTAATTTGAGAAGCCCACCATATAGGAGGGTGGCCATAACAAGTAAGATCACATTTTTCCAAAGCCCAATTAGCTAAAGCATCAACACTCTTGTTTTGATCTCTGACCACATGATTGTAATCAACTTTCAAAAATCCCATCTGGATTAATTGAATCTTCTCAATAATTCTTTTTATTCTCCAATTTACCTTATGATTCTTAGGAGTCTTTAAGGGATTAATCATAAGTTGAGAGTCATACTTAACTAACACATTTTCCCATCCAACCTTAGTAGCCTCATAAAGGCCTCTGAGGATACCATACCCCTCAGCAAGGTTATTGGAAAGAATACCCAAATTCTTAGCAAAAGTAAAAACCAGGGAGCCATATGAAACTCTACCAATTCCTCCCATGCTGGTTTTTCTAGGGTTACCTCTAGAGGCTCCATCAGTATTGAATTTTCCAAAATCCTTAAGATGAGGTTACCAATTTCTAGTCCTATCCATCTTACTAATACTCACAATCCCTTTAAGTTGGTTGCCCTTAGAAGATTTAATCTTCAATCTTTGCATCACTTGATCCCATATTTGGTGGGAGTTTTGGGGGTGATTAAGGAGTTGATTGACTGATTCAACTAAGTTGGCTATGGTCTTTTGCCAAATATAGTGAATATCCTTCCTATCTTGATTAAAAATTTGGTTGTTCCTTTCATTCCAAATATTCCAAAGAAGAATGGTAGAACCCATACAAACTAACTGCCTAATAAAATGATCAACACCCTCTTGATTAGGCCAATCCCTCCAAAGTTGTTCAAAAGTAAAAAAATTGGACCACTATAAGCCAAGTAAAGTGGCCCTTATCCTCCATAGCTCAGAGGCTAAAGTACACTCAATAAAAATATGGTTGATATTTTCTACATTCTCTTCACACATTTCACATCTAAAAGGGCCATGAAAACCACGCTTCATAATTTGCTCACCAGTAAGCACCCTACAATGCAATAAAATCCAATTAAAGAACCTCACCTTAAGCCAGATCTTTTGAGCCTACAATCGAGAAAATATGTTAGAAGAATGTTTGGGATTATTATGGCATAAGGTCAAATAACCTTGAGCAACTGAATACTCACCCTTAGTAGTGTTGTTCCATCCAAAAATATATTTTTTATGGGACCAAGAGAGGTATCTCATATGAAGGATGCCTTGGATAACTTGTCTTTGCCTTTCTGGGATTTGAATAGGCTAGTCCTCAATAGGGATCCAATATCTACCAACATTTGAATTACCAGTATGGTACCGACAGTAATTAACCACCTTTATCCAATTAGCTCAGTGAAGCTCCTCCATCCAAGGCCTCCAATCGAGAAACTGAGTTATCAAAGGCTTGTGACCATCCCAAGAATCTATCCAAAAATTTACCTATTGACCATTATGAATGATCCAAAATAATTTTTTCTTTATCAAATCCTCACCAGTATTAAGAACTACTAAAATGGGAGAACCTTTGGTAGGAAGTTGATAGCGAACAAGGTCTTCAAGACTTTTGTTCTCATCATATTTAGCATAAATATTATTGGCCCAAAGAACATTGGGGTTATGCAACATCCTCCAATATAATTTAGCAGCTAAAGCTTTGTTGTTATTAATAGAATATCGGAATCCTAACCCCCCTTCACTCTTAGGAAGACATAAAGTATCCCATTTCACCAAGGCCCATTTTATTTTCTCCTTAGTACCACTCCAAAGGAAACAATGACTGATTTGATCCAATTCTCGAAGAACAACCTTTGGGATATTCAAAATGGAAGAAAAATAAATAGGAATAACTTGAAGGACTGATTTTACCAAGGTGATTCTACCCCCAGAAGAAAGCATCTTGTTGGTCCTCTTTCCAATTTTCTTCTTGACTTTGTCCAACAACCAATTCCAATATTTATTTTTCTGCCTTTGAATATTTATGGGAATACCTAAATAAGTGATTGGAAGAGAGGTCTTCTTATATCTTAATTTATCCAAGACCATGGATTCTTGTCTAGCAGAGCAGTGAAAGAAAATAACTTTAGATTTATCTTCATTGATCAACTACCCAATAGCCTTAGAAAAATAGCTAATGATTTGCTTAATATTAGAAGCTTCCTTAACTATAGCTTTACCTAAAAGAGTAGAGTCATCCAAAAATTGAAGATGAGAGATAGGTCTAGCTCCATGAGCAATGGTAACTCCCTCAAGGGTTTTGTTTTCCCTCTTTTTGGTTATAGTCCTACCCAAGCATTCAGGAAGAATGATGAATAAATAAGGGGATAGCAGGTCACCTTGCCTAATACCTGTGGAATATGGGAATGACTGAGAAGGCCTGCCATTGATAATAACTAAGTAGGGAACTTAAGAGATACATCCTATAATCCAATCCATCCAATCCTTAGAGAAACGAAATTGCCTCAAAAATTTGATAAGGAAGTGCCAATGCACTCTGTCATAAGCTTTGGATAAGTCTAACCGAATGAACATGGAAGGAGAATTTTTCATATCCATGGAATGGATGGCTTCCTGAGCAAGAACTATCTCATATACTATTTTATTGAAGAACACAAGCTTATACTGAGAGGGGGGGTGAACAGGATAAGACCTCTTTTTACTTTTTCCTTTATACTTCAAAATAGTAAAGCAATATACCCAAAGCAATATCAAAGCAATGCACAATATCATCCACAAAGTGACACCAATTTTAACGTGGTTCACCCAGAATGGTTGGGCTACATCCACAAAACTTTTCTCTAAAAGTTATCTCAAAGTTCTTTGGGAATCCTTCCCAATTACAATGTTTATGAGCCTCGGCCCAAAGGAGATACCTTCCCCCAATCAAAATTTATGAGCCTCTGCTCAAAGGAGATACCTTCCCCCAATCAGAATTTATGAGCCTCTGCTCAAAGGAGATACCTTCCCCTCTACTCTGGAAATGATCCCTCGGAAGATCAACTGCCTCTACCTCTTGCCAGCACGTGGAACTCCTTTCCACCGAAGACCTCCTATCCTCAATGCTTAGCCTAAGAGACCTCTACCTTCTATGATCACGTCCACAGTAGCTCAACAACCTATACCAAACACAGTCAGTCGGTCTAGTACAAGTCTTCCTCTGTCTGTCAGATCTGTCCAACTCTTGAACAAATCAATCCTCTGCATACAAGCCTTCTCAAAGACTTGCCAAATGTCCTCAGGTTCTTCTCATAGAACCAATGCACCTCTGTCCTCAAGTTCTCTGCTAGAACTATCAAACTCAGCTCACAAGTCCTCTGCTAGGACCTGTCCAAATCTGCTCACAAGTCCCCACCGAAACCTGTCCAAAAATTGCTCACAAGTCCCCACCGAAACCTGTCCAAAAACTGCTCACAAGTCCCCACCGGAACCTGTCCAAAAACTGCTCACAAGTCCCCACTGGAACCTGTCCAAAAACTGCTCACAAGTCCCCACTAGAACCTGTCCAAAAACTCAGCAAGCTCACCAAGAAAAACTTTCTTAGTAGGAAATCACAAAGTGAATTGTTAGAGACCCAATGTGATTTGTCAAACTCATAGAAGCATAAAGAGAATTGTTAGAGACTCAATATGTTCTATACTCAAATCCCAATCTCAAAACTCAACTCAAATCAACTCAGCTCAATCTCAATCTCAAATCTGAAAACTCAACTCAATATCTGAAATGGATAGGATAGAATGTTTTCTTTCAAGAACATGAAACCCCAACAATTGCCAACTATGCAAAGAATCACATAACAATGATACTCATGTTCTTTTCACCATCAATTAGGGTTTCAACAACAATGCTCATCAAACAAGGTTTAGTCAACCAACACCATTCAACTCAACATCAACCTTGAAGCATTCAACCAATCATCACAAGAAAAGGAAACAAGTAGAAATCCTTTTCCCTCCAAAGATATTTGAACAAAACAGCCACCAACACAATATCACCAAATGCAAAGAATAACTTGCTCAAATCAACTCAATGGAGTAAGCCCAATATCATGAATCAAGTAAAGCAATAACTTGATCAAACAACCTCTATGGAAGCAACTCAACCATCAAACTCAAAACAGCCAACCAAGGGTTCCACCAACTCAATGCAAGTAGCTAGACTCACAAATATAAACCCTAGTGCACAAAGCTTCCACTATCTCAAACCAAAAATTATGCATTCACCAAAAACTCTCCTTAAGGATAACAATGCATAAGTAGTCTTCAACAAACCAGAAAATAGGATTTACACCTAGCCAAAGGATACCTAGTAGAATACCTTTTCACTCCAACCTTATTTCAGAAAACATACACCAATCATACTCATAAGAAGAATGTGCCCATACCTTATTGGAGTAGAAGATAATTGAACCTTCAAGTTGTCACCACACACAACTCTCAAACTTCCAACCAAGTTAGGGTTAGAATAAAAAGAAATGAGCAATAATATAAACTTCCTTTATTACACCTTTTAGCTCCACTTCTTTAAACACAACCACCATAACATGCCAATAAATCAACAATCACAGACTCACACCTTATACCTCCATTTTTAATTTTAGCATAGCAAAGAATAATCTTAAAAATACATCCAAAGAAATATGCCCTTATTTCTCCTAAGCTTTTATTCAATGCTAATCACAAAAGCCAAAACTCATAAAATTTAATCACACCTTATAAATCGCTGTCCAAGAAACTCCGAATTTCGTGGCATAAAGACGTTTTAATAAAAACGTGTGTTACTCTAGCAAAGCACCCCCGCGAGACTCGAAACGGTGACCTCCGCCAATGCAAGCGCCCAACAGCGGCCTTCGCTCGCCACTAGCCCACGTGGGCTACGAAGTTCACAAGTGAACTTCCCTCCACTTCACCCTCAAAAAAAACTCCCGAAGACTTTTCAACCGCACGTGCTTCTAAGTCTTCCTTCGATCGCAGTGAATACAGAGCACAAACACCGCAAATTGCATTCGGGGAATTTCGAATTAATTAGCCTTCCAACCTTAGGAGTTGGAGAATAAATAGTCTCTTCGAAGACACCTTGACGTCGGCGAAAATAATAATTAATTAAAACCTTGAAGGGTTTTAAATAATAATTAAATAAATAATAAAGAGAACCTCCATTGGTTTTAATAAAAACCATTTAACTTGGTTTTAATAAAAACCCTATCCAATGGAATCTCTCTGGATTCTCTTAAAAATATTCTCTTGGAATCTTCCACCTTTGAAGCCAACACATCCTCTTAACATTAATGCCATTTCCTTTTGACATCAATGACAACTCATAGACAAGAAGCTAGGATCTCAAACCCAAAATTGCCAACAATCTCCCCCTTTGTCATTGATGGCAAACCATGCTTCTCAACAACATAGAAACTCAACATAAACAGCTCCCCCTGTCTTGAGGCTCTCCCCCTTACTCAAATCTCTCCCCCTTTGTCATCAATGGCAAAGGGTCACCTTTGGGGCTCGGGACTAAGAATGAGCCTCTTAGCTTAGTCCCTCCCCCACCTCCCGATGAGGTGATTAATTCTTGGGTGGGAGTAAAACTCCCATTAGGCACTGATCATCATCAGCGTCTATAACTTCCTTGTCGGGCCTTCTCTTGAACTCTTTGTCCATATTCCTATTCCTGTCACTGTTCTTGTTCTTGTTCTCATCCCTGTTCTTGTCCATGCCTTGATCCTTGGACCTGATCATGCCACTGTTCCTGTTCCTGTATTCTAGAATTTCAGCTCTACACTGTCTGATTGTGTGACCTTCATTGTTGCACTTGAAACACTTGACGATGTTGTTTCTCTGAGGTAAACCTGATCTTTGAATCCACCAGTTCTGACCAAACCTGTTCTGACCAAACCTATTCTGGCCAAACCTGTTCTGACCAAACCTGTTCCTGTTATTTGCCTTGCAATAAACTGCCTTGTGCCCAAACTGTTGACAAGAGTAGCAATACCCTTGAAAGTAACTAGCACTTCTGAAACTATCATTTACCTCCTTCACTTGAGCCATGCAATGTGAAGCCATGTGACCAAACCTGTGACAAGCAAAACATCTGCCTTGAAACTTTCCTTTAATTGACCTCTTAGGTTCTGAAAACTTCTTCTTCTCATTCTGAATTCTGTTTTCTATTTCTGTGCATCTATCATTCAAGGACTCCTTTTCTGAAATACTTTCCTCATCAGAACTCTCTTCCTTTTGGAGTCTCTTACTAGACTCTCCAACTTGTTCCTTGTGTGGCTTAACAAAACCAAGGCCTATTTTATCTCGTTGTCTTTCTTTGACCTTTGATGAGTGACTTAACCTTTTTGGAGCTATCTTGAAACCCGTAAAGCTTATCCTTGTACTCTTTAGTTTCCTCTTTCAAAGAAGCCATTTTCTGTTCTAACTCACTATACTCAAGAACCTTAGACTCTAACTCATCCTTGAGTTCTTGTGTCTTAGCCATAGAGAAGTCAAGACTTTCTATAAGATCATCTCTCTCCATACAACATTCATCTAACTTATCCTTGAGTCTAGCATTCTTCTTTCTTTCCTTTTTCAAAGCACTAAGAGCACTAATAAGTTCACCTTCAAGATCTACTTCACCTTCCTCTATATCTTCCTCTATTTGTTTGCTTTTTGAATCATCAAAGCCTTTTTTAGATTTCTTATCACTAGAGGTGCTACCCTTTTCAAAAACCATACATGCATCTTCCTTATAGTTTTCTGAAGCATCCTCATACATACTAGAAACCAAATCATTATTTGTGCAATCATCCTCAAGGTGACCAAAATTTCCACATCTAAGACATTTCATGATAATGAATCTATGTTTCGGTTCTTCCTCTTTTTCTGATATGAACAACATCTCATTTTCATTATCACTTGAAGAACTTTCACTATCACTACTAGAACACTTACTTGCTTTGTCTAGGTAGAAACTCTTCTTGTGCTTGTGAGAATACCTCTTTCCTTGATTGTTGTGCTCATCTTTGTTTTTCCTGTGATGCTTGTGCTTTTTAGAATCCTTGCTCTTAGAATCCTGTTTATCTTCATCACTTTCATTCTTGGGAACAATACAGTCAGTAGCATAATGACCAAACTTTCCACAATTGAAACATCTTATATTTTTCATACTTTTGTGCTTTCTAGAGAACTTGCCTTTCTTGTCGTAATATGCCTCTTCATCACTAGAAGACTCATCACTATCTTGAAGTTGTTTACCCTTGGAATTCTTGGTAGCCTTGAAAGCTGCCTCTTTCTTGACATCAACCTTCACTTGAGTTCTCAACTCAAATGCTGCAAGTATACTATGGAGCTCATCCTTTTTCAACTTATCCAAATCTTTAGCTTCCTCAATAGCAGAAATATTTTCACTAAATCTATTAGGAAGAGATCTTAAAATCTTATCACAAACATCATTTTCAGCAAGCTCAAGACCTAAGTCTTTCATGGAGTTAACAACCTCATCCATACGAAGCATGTAGTCACTAATATTTTCATCATCATTCATCTTGAGTTGTTCAAACATACCTTTGAAGTGTCTCAACTTGGCCTTTCTGACATTTGTATCACCTGTATGAACCACCTTCAACTGTTTCCACATTTCACTAGTTGTCTTGCGGTGAATCACTTTGGTGAGATCTGCTTTACGTAAGCCTTTCAGGATTGCATTCATTGCTTTTGAATTGTTGTGATGTAGGAGCCTTTCTTCTTTAGTATTAGGACCATGTTCAGGAATAGTGTACTCATCTTCAATCACTTCCCAAACCTCATTCCCAAGTGCCATTAGATGAACCTTCATCCTTGCACTCCAAAGACCAAAATCTGACCCATCAAGAATAGGTGCTGCATTGCCACTTGAATGATCCATTGTGTTCTTTACTAGCTTTTCCTTCAAGCTGTTAAACTTTCTGAAGGCACCTGCTCTGATACCAATTGAAGAACACAAGCTTATACTGAGAGGGGGGGTGAACAGTATAAGACCTCTTTTTACTTTTTCCTTTATACTTCAAAATAGTAAAGCAATATACCCAAAGCAATATCAAAGCAATGCACAATATCATCCACAAAGTGACACCAATTTTAACGTGGTTCACCCGGAATGGTTGGGCTACGTCCACAAAACTTTTCTCTAAAAGTTATCTCAAAGTTCTTTGGGAATCCTTCCCAATTACAATGTTTATGAGCCTCGGCCCAAAGGAGATACCTTCCCCCAATCAGAATTTATGAGCCTCTGCTCAAAGGAGATACCTTCCCCCAATCAAAATTTATGAGCCTCTGCTCAAAGGAGATACCTTCCCCTCTGCTCTGGAAATGATCCCTCGGAAGATCAACCGCCTCTACCTCTTGCCAGCACGTGGAACTCCTTTCCACCGAAGACCTCCTATCCTCAATGCTTAGCCTAAGAGACCTCTGCCTTCTATGATCACGTCCATAGCAGCTCAACAACCTGTACCAAACATAGTCAGTCGGTCTAGTACAAGTCTTCCTCTGTCTGTCAGATCTGTCCAACTCTTGAACAAATCAATCCTCTGCATACAAGCCTTCTCAAAGACTTGCCAACTATCCTCAGGTTCTTCTCATAGAACCAATGCACCTCTATCCTCAAGTTCTCTGCTAGAACTATCAAACTCAGCTCACAAGTCCTCTGCTAGGACCTGTCCAAATCTGCTCACAAGTCCCCACCGAAACCTGTCCAAAAACTGCTCACAAGTCCCCACCGAAACCTGTCCAAAACTGCTCACAAGTCCCCACCGAAACCTATCCAAAACTGCTCACAAGTCCCCACTGGAACCTGTCCAAAACTGCTCACAAGTCCCCACTGGAACCTGTCCAAAAACTCAGCAAGCTCACCAAGAAAAACTTTCTTAGTAGGAAATCACAAAGTGAATTGTTAGAGACCCAATGTGATTTGTCAAACTCATAGAAGCATAAAGAGAATTGTTAGAGACTCAATATGTTCTATACTCAAATCCCAATCTCAAAACTCAACTCAAATCAACTCAGCTCAATCTCAATCTCAAATCTGAAAACTCAACTCAATATCTGAAATGGATAGGATAGAATGTTTTCTTTCAAGAACATGAAACCCCAACAATTGCCAACTATGCAAAGAATCACATAACAATGATACTCATGTTCTTTTCACCATCAATTAGGGTTTCAACAACAATGCTCATCAAACAAGGTTTAGTCAACCAACACCATTCAACTCAACATCAACCTTGAAGCATTCAACCAATCATCACAAGAAAAGGAAACAAGTAGAAATCCTTTTCCCTCCAAAGATATTTGAACAAAACAGCCACCAACACAATATCACCAAATGCAAAGAATAACTTGCTCAAATCAACTCAATGGAGTAAGCCCAATATCATGAATCAAGTAAAGCAATAACTTGATCAAACAACCTCTATGGAAGCAACTCAACCATCAAACTCAAAACAGCCAACCAAGGGTTCCACCAACTCAATGCAAGTAGCTAGACTCACAAATATAAACCCTAGTGCACAAAGCTTCCACTATCTCAAACCAAAAATTATGCATTCACCAAAAACTCTCCTTAAGGATAACAATGCATAAGTAGTCTTCAACAAACCAGAAAATAGGATTTACACCTAGCCAAAGGATACCTAGTAGAATACCTTTTCACTCCAACCTTATTTCAGAAAACATACACCAATCATACTCATAAGAAGAATGTGCCCATACCTTATTGGAGTAGAAGATAATTGAACCTTCAAGTTGTCACCACACACAACTCTCAAACTTCCAACCAAGTTAGGGTTAGAATAAAAAGAAATGAGCAATAATATAAACTTCCTTTATTACACCTTTTAGCTCCACTTCTTTAAACACAACCACCATAACATGCCAATAAATCAACAATCACAGACTCACACCTTATACCTCCATTTTTAATTTTAGCATAGCAAAGAATAATCTTAAAAATACATCCAAAGAAATATGCCCTTATTTCTCCTAAGCTTTTATTCAATGCTAATCACAAAAGCCAAAACTCATAAAATTTAATCACACCTTATAAATCGCTGTCCAAGAAACTCCGAATTTCGTGGCATAAAGACGTTTTAATAAAAACGTGTGTTACTCTAGCAAAGCACCCCCGCGAGACTCGAAACGGTGACCTCCGCCAATGCAGCGCCCAACAACAGCCTTCGCTGCCACTAGCCCACGCGGGCTACGAAGTTCACAAGTGAACTTCCCTCCACTTCACCCTCGAAAAAAACTCTCGAAGACTTTTCAACCGCACGTGCTTCTAAGTCTTCCTTCGATCGCAGCGAATACAGAGCACAAACACCGCAAATTGCATTCGAGGAATTTCGAATTAATTAGCCTTCCAACCTTAGGAGTTGGAGAATAAATAGTCTCTTCGAAGACACCTTGACGTCGACGGAAATAATAATTAATTAAAACCTTGAAGGGTTTTAAATAATAATTAAATAAATAATAAAGAGAACCTCCATTGGTTTTAATAAAAACCATTTAACTTGGTTTTAATAAAAACCCTATCCAATGGAATCTCTCCGGATTCTCTTAAAAATATTCTCTTGGAATCTTCCACCTTTGAAGCCAACACATCCTCTTAACATTAATGCCATTTCCTTTTGACATCAATGACAACTCATAGACAAGAAGCTAGGATCTCAAACCCAAAATTGCCAACATTTATGTCCTTCCACATAACCCCCTTGCTCTGGGGAAATAATATTATGCAAAATGCCATGATTTTAGTAATGATTTTGAGAAGAACATTACATAAAGCAATAGGTCTAAAAGTTGAGATATGATCAACATCTTCAACTTTTGGAACAAGAGTAATATAAATTTTATTGATAACCTTCAAAATTTCTTTGGCTTTCTTGGCTTCTTCCACCACCTCTAATAAATCAACATGAAGGATATCCCCTAACTCTGGTAGAACTCAATGGGAAAACCATCAAGACCTGGGGTTTTCCATTTTTGCATTTTAAAAAATACTTGTTGAAGCTCATTGATAGTAACAGGAGCAGTCAAAATAGAGTTCTCCTCAAAAGTGATAAGAGAAGGGATTGCTTGAAGAACATTTTTTTGCAAAGCTGAGTCAAAAGGAATAGCAGCACAAATATTGGAAAAGTAATCAACAACAATAGATTTCATGCCATCCCAAGTATAAACAACATCTCTAGAATATGATTTTAAGGAAGAAATAAAGTTGTGAGATCTTCGATCTAGAAGATATTTGTGGAAGAAATTTGTGTTTTGATCTCCTTCTTTGAGCCATTGAATTCTAGATTTTTGCTTCCATAAGATTTCTTCTCTTTTTTCCCATTCCTCTAAATGAGTTGTGAGTTTAATTTCATTTGCACTTCTCTTCTCCGTGGGGCCATCTAAATAGATTTTCTTATTCAAATTTTCAATATGAGCAATAACTTTATGTTTTTTTTTATGAACATCCCCAAAATCTTTCCAGTTCCAAGTCTTGATTTTGGATTTAATGTGTTGCAGTATTTTGTAAAAATAGAACATCTTAGTCCCATGCCTAGGTTTACCTTCCTTCCACCATTGTTGCACACGAGGTTTGAAGGAAATGTCTCTAAGCCACATTGATTTAAAACGAAAAGGAGAGAAACTCACATTGGTTTTCCACATTTCCACCATGATTGGCCAATGATCCGAACCAACATTATTAAGAGTCTTCACTTTAGAAATGTGACCATGGATTAAGAAATTTTCAGAGAGCAAAAACCTATCCAATATCTCCATTATACAAGCTAAGCCTTGCCTTCTATTAGACCAAGTCATAAGGCCATTATCTGGTTGTATATCCACAAGATGGAGGTTTGCAATATATTCGTTCATGAGGTCAGTACTTTTATCTAAATTTCTATTTCCCCCCTTATCTCATCCAAAGAGAGGATGGTATTGAAATATCCTCCGATCAAGATCTAAGCTTTAGAAAAATGAGAGATAATATGAGTAATATCCTTCCACTACCTTCTTTTTTCCTCCAAAGAAGTCAGAGCATAAACAGTAATGCATAGCATAATCTAGTTGGAATGTCTACTTTGAATAGCTATAGCCAACAAACCCCAATTGCCAACCATATGGTGAATAACTACCTCTTTGGGTCCCAAAGACAAGCAATGTCACTCGAATTCCCTTGGGAGCTGAGGGAAACCACTTTTCCAGCTGGCCAAATTTTACTAGCAATTGAGTCCATATCCTCCATGTTAGAGTAATATTCCATTACTTGGGATAATTACCATTTACTCCATTAGGTAAAATAAGCTAGTGTATTGCATTACACTACTTAGGGTTTATTACTACATTTACTGTTTTAGTTTCTACCATATAGATATTTACTGTCCTAAATATCTAATGGTAACTAGCCTAAATATCCTAGGGTAGTCAATCCTAAACCTAACTCTCTACCTAGACTAACGCATTTCTTAGCTTGGTTAGTGGGGAATTAGTTAGGTTTACTATTCATTGTATTATATAAACATTAGTCTTAAACCTAATGTTAAGTTAGTTAATTTGATTATTATTTCATTTGACTTACCTTGCATCATTGGTATTAGAGCGGGCGATGGAGAGGCCTGCAGCATTGGGAGAAAGGCGGAGCTGACTAAACCCCAGGGGCATAAATCCTAAAACCAGGACCCCCCTTGGACTTGCTGCTTGGAACGAACCCCAAGGAGGATCCTGAGCAGCAGAGCATGCTTCCCGAGGCAACATGGTATCTCCATAGAAATTGAGGTGGCCACTGAGTAAATAAAAGTATGAAAAAATAAATCACACCACATCATGCTTGAAAATAAGGAAGGTAGTAAATAAATTATATGGGTTTTTTTGGTGTGCTAGTTTTTTTCCATGTGTTTTATTACCTTCCTTTATTTTCAAGTGTGATGTGGTGTGATTTATTTTTTCATACTTTTATTTACTCATGATTTAATTAGTGTGGATGAATCAATGACATTTCACAAACACTCCCCAACGATAGGCTTAGTGGACTCATCTCAAAATGGTGTTGTAATTAGCCTTGAACATAGTACTTTGTAAGGTTATGAGTTCCCTAGTTTGACAATTTAAATGAGGGTCGTGACAGAAATAAGACCATATTTAACCAGTGTTTTTGCCCCAAAACCAAGAAAATTATTTTTCAAGGTTGAATAACAATGATTAAATAAATCCTAATTTAATTAAAGTGAAATCTTCTTTTCTAATAATTATCTCATACATTCACAAATAATGGAAGCCTATTAATCAAAAGCGTTTTAAGATGTTAAAGGTCAACATTATTACCTAGCAAACTGTAGTTAATATTACTTAAACTCGACTAGAGTGAGACCTTCACTCATAAAAATTATTTTCTATTTTCATAAATAAAAAGAGCACCTAGTTTCACTACAGACATAAGAAAACCAAAGTATGGTCCATAATAAGGATGGATTCATGTGATTATTCTTCATCCTTTGATATGATCATCCAAAAAAATACTTGAGGAGAATTAATGTCTCCCTTCAATAGTTGACACCATGGAAAACACTACCACACTATGGACATTCTAGTCACTATGAATCTCAAACTCAAATGTTTATGAGATTATAGTGGCTCTTTTAATATGCAATGTAAATGATATAAATTTTTCAAGAAATGCAGTATTTATGATGTAAATCCACCAGAAACATACACATCATAACAAGAAATTACAAACAAGAAGGCTTGTATTTCCATTCTATGACTTTGCAATGTTCTAATTATTTCCTTAGAGCAACGCACATGAAAATAAATAGTTCTCATGATATATAAACATAATTAATATTACTTTACATCACCATACAATATAATAAATTTAGACACATAAATCTAGTTTATTGTCATCACATGATAAGTTTTATGTTTTTAGCCATACAAATATTATTAAAGATATTTTATTTTAGCAATACCTTGCAGGCTTTAACCTATATCTCTCTTAACTTAGCAATACACAACAAACTACAACCTACTCGACCATGCAATATATTATTATTATTAATTCATTCAGCATTATAAATCAAAACTTCATTCCATTTAGTCATGCATATTTTAATTGATTTTATTCTTAAATATCTAAGCAATATACAATAATATTTTAGCCTATTCAACCATGCACAAATCACTTAGCATTACTTAAAAAATATACTCAGCCATGAAAATTTTTAAATTAATATTCCTTTTAGACCATTCAAAAATACATGATACATTAACCTATCCAGCCATGGATTTAAGTATCTTTCACCAATTTTATTTACTATTTTCTTCACAACTACTAAACACATTGCACCATAAAACCTATGGCATATAAATAAATGAAACTAATGTACAATCTACCATTATCAGGATGACATCTAAAGGAAGAACAACAATTTCCAAAATGGAATAAGTGAAACTCTTACTAAACATAAGGTATATCTACATACATCAAATGGGTATTGTTGGGCACTGAATTGACATCAAGTTTTACTTGACACTGTGACTATCTATCTTCCAATTTTCTTGCCAAGCGTGCACTCGATAGTCACATATCAATACTCAGCATTGGATGGGTCAAATGTTACTTCAGCCCAACCTCCACTGTAGGCTAGTTCCTTGTCAAATTAGCAATGTTTTGATAAAATTAAAGCTCATTTAGTGTTTTGATAAAACGGTTAGAAAAAGGTATAGGGTTAGATATTTTATAACAAACATTGGTTGGATAGGCTAACAGAAATGGCATGTACAATAAAAATCTCCCACAAACTATTTTTGGTGTCTCATTATTCAAGATTAATAGAACCCAAACCCATGAAATATTCATACATTAAAGCATATATAGAGATATGTTGCAAAAAACAATTCTAATATCTAACATTGCTAATCCAAATTAGTAGAATAGACCAATAGTAATATTTAATAGAAATAAACTTCGTAACAATATAGATCTAACTATGAAAAGATTTCAATTACTCTCACAACTGGTAATCCAACAAGCTGGAATGAACTAACCACTAAAGTATTGATAGAAATGTAGCTCACAACTTTGAACCTCTTGCACATAAGATAGAAAAGATGACAAATTTTGAGTCAAAAATTAGAGTAATGCTACTTCCATTAGTTTACAAGAATATTTACAGTAGGGCAAGCAAACACACTAGAGCTGACCCTTTAGAATGAGGGTTTAGCCTCTATTTATAGTTTGTCAAATGAAATAAATTGAGAAGACATTACAAAGATTACAAATTTCCAGCTCAGTAGAAATATTTTTTGGCATTATCTCATTGGATTATGAAGTCTAGGAAATCCACTATAAGTAATCCACCATGGTAGCTTAGCTCTACAACTTGATGGTTTATTGATGGTAGTTGGAGTTCAAGTGGTTGGAAATTACATTTGATCCATTCATCATTCGTGGAAGCTTCATTCCACCATAGATATGCAACCATTCTGGTTCTTGATCTTGAAAACCCTTCGATGCTTTATATTCCTACCTTCAAACTAATTGATATTGAATTCAGAAATATTCCACCTTTATATGCACCAATAGTGTTAGAAAAATCTAATCTATTGATCTTCATTGTAGATGAATGATTAAACCTTTGAAAATTCTCTACAAACTAGCGAGGAAGGAATGAGATGCCATTTTGCACTTTTTAATCATTGATGTCATCTTTAGTATCCTTGGTTCTATGATATTTGATTTCGATGTGAAATGTACTAAAGTGCAAGTAGAATGAATTTCATTGTCACTCTTCTACTTAGTCTTATTTCTCTCTTCTTTGGCATCAAGAAATCACAATCCACACAAAAATATGTTGACATCATCTTTAACTTAGTTGGAATGTGGAATTGCCAATATACACTAGAAGTAATGTAAAATAGTCTTTGTCACCATTTCACACTCTTTGTAGTATTTTCAGCCTTCCTATTTCCATTATGTACCTTTTATAATGCTTTCAACCTTCATGTTATCATTCCACACTAGAATACTCTAGGAAGTCAACAGAATCAAACTTTTCGACACTTAGTCACTAGAGCATGCAGAAAAATAGCAATTGACATTCCACACTTTCTATAATTTTGACATCATATTTGCTTAAAAGTTTTACAAAATCAAGTTTTGTCTAGAATCCACTACCAAATGCACTAGGCACTGAGTAGAATGAAACTTTATCTCGTTAAGGCAAAAAACACTAAGTGTTGAGTAGATTGGAGAACTCTCATTGTGGATCTGCTCTAAAATACTCTATGTCCTCAATGGAATAGAGATTTCATGCCTTAGAATAAAATTTTCAATGTTTTCTAAGGATGTGGCCATTTTGGGCCTACATCCTGACACCTCCTGATTGGATTTGCTTGCAAATCCATTGAAATCAAAGTCTTATCCATTGGGAATCAAGAGTCAAAAAATTCTTATCTTCAAAAAATGTTTCAAAGAATAATTTCCATAAGAACACTACCCTCTAAAAACTTCAGAGATATTCTAGAGGATAATTTTTCACATGGAGACTATATTGAAAACAAAAATATTGCTACCTCTCCATTCAAAAATGCACCAATGCTTTAGCAAAAATACATCTATGTTCTTCTTTTAAAGCCTTTTCACAACAAATTATATGAATGCCTTCACACAAAACTTATTTTCTACCTCTATCTGACCTCATGATTTTATTATTTCCTTATGACAATGTCAGAGTAAAAATGTAAATAAAATATAAAACTTGTACATGACTACAAAAATGTACAAACAAAAGATATTTTAAGCTTGTTCCCCTCCAGGGTTCACAGTTGCTCTATCTAGCTCTTCTTCTTCTTGCTAGACCTCTTCCTCAACATTATCCTCTTATTCTAACTCAGATTCCTCTTTTGGTGAACTTTGCTCCTTTTCCTTCTTTAGGCACGGGAAATATAAGCATTTTTGTGAGCTTTTACCTTTTAGAAAGTGTTGCAATGTGGAATTTATTTTCTTCTCAAAAGTAGAATTAAAACCTGGTGGATTAGAAACCTTTGCTATTTTGTTGCAACTTTAGTCTTTTAATTGTGGAATATAATACATGCATCATTTTGTTGGCCCTGTAGTTCATCTGAGTGTGGATTAGAGTTAACTTATCATTTCGTTGTCTCCTTAGTACACTTGATTATGGAAGGAAAACTTGCTACATCCTTGGGAACACTTAGCTTAATTTTGCAACTTTTATTTTCTTTTATTTCTTTTTTTTATACAACATGTTACCAAAATGAAACTTGATATAAAATGCAAAAAATAATATAATACAAAGTATGTACATATGCAATGAGTTTGTATTTCAATCAAAATAGAGTTTAAGATGAAAACCATTAACCGAAATCGGATTTATGTTACCCTCGAAATCTTCAAGTTAGAAAACATTAGTCTCTTTAACCTCTATTATCTTGAAAGGGCCATCCCAAAAGGAGTTAAAATTTTGATGATATCCTAGTTTAGCTCTTTTAACATTCCACCTGAGTACAAAATCTCCAACCTAGAATTTTTTAAACCTTGCCATCTTGTCAAACCATACCTTGATGTCACCTAAATGCTTTTAAAAATCCTCATATGCATGAGTTCTCTTTTCTTCTAACCATAGCAAGTGTGTCAACCTTGTTTCTACTAGATTTTCTTCAGATTCCTCTTTTGTGTCTATAAGCTTTAGTGTTAGAATTTCCAGATGAACAGGTAACACTACCTCCTTGCCATAAACTAAGGCATAAATAGAATCCTTTATGGACTTCTTAATAGTAGTTCTATCTACCCACAAATCCTACTCTAGCATTAGGTGCCAACTTCTTTTATTACCCTTCACTTATCTTCTTAAAATCCTTAACAGATTCTTGTTAGTTGATTATGCAAGTCCATTCCCTTGGGGGTAGTAATTTGAAGTATTATTTATATTGATGCCATACTTACTAGCAAAATCAATGTATTTGGCTCCTATGAATGCTAGTCCATTATCATTCACCAAGGCTTCTAGAACACCAAACCTTGAAATCAAGCTTTCCATGAAGTTTATCACCACTTATTGATATTATTTCTTTGTATGGATAGCCTCTACCCATATAGTGAGGTAGATTGTAGTAGTAAAAATGTACTTATGCTCAGTTGAGGAATGTGGATTGATAATTTCTATGAAGTCCAACCCCCACTACTGAAAGGGTTCTTCCACTTGAATTAGCTTAAGGGGAAATGATGTATTCCTTGTTCTTCCTACATATCACTAGCATTTGTCATAGGCTCTAGTGAATTTGAAAGCATTAGCAAATATGGTAGGCCAATAATAGCCTAATTTTATAATCTTCAAGGCTATTACTCTTCTTGATAAGTGAACTCCTTATGGTCCCCCATGGAAATAATCTATGACCTTTTGTTGTTGATCATCCTTTAAGCATCTAAGGAGAAATCCATCAAGGTTTTTTTTGTACAGAATATATGGTAGAAAGACATACTTCAGAGCCTAAATTTTGTATCTTCTTCTCTGTGATGCATTTATATCAAGAGGGCATACCCTATTTTGAAAGTATTTGGTCATATGATCTACCCAGTTTGATTCATAAATTGTTACCTCTCCAATATGATTATCTGATGTTGATTGATAAGCTATCACTTCAACTGAAACTGATACTTCTATCAAGCCTTGGCACATGGCTCTATCTCTTACCAGCTTGGTGGGATGGATCTCCATATAATATTCCTATATCTTGGTGATCCAACCAGCCCTCTTATCTCCTAGTTTACCTTGTATAATAAAACTTCTTAAATCTAGGTAAACCATATAGATCGGGATCTTAATATGAACCAATTATTATCTAAACATTTTCAAAGACCTCATTATAGAAAATACTTATTTCTTAATAAAATTGTACTTAAATTGATACTCATGAATATTCTAGTTCCAAAATAAAATGGGATGCTCCTCTCCTTCATCATTTTTTTGGGTAAGCACTGATGCATAACTTTCCTTAGTTCCATAGGCATAAAGAATAAAGTCCTTGCTAAAGTTCATATTGACTAATACTAGATCTATAACATTGGCTTGCTTGATAATTTTGAAGGCTTGCTTTCTTATCTTGATCGATTTGAAATTTGTATTTTTCTTTAGCATTTCTGATATGAATTTTCTAATAAAATTTATCTGGCCAAGGAAATACTACAAGTTTTTCTTATTGAAAAGTAGTGGAAGAGAAATAATGGACTTGATTATATCCATATCAATGGTCATGCCTTCTTTTAAAACCACATGACCTAGCAGTTTTCCCTTATGAATTGCAAAAAATGATTTCTTAGGATCGAGGGAAATGACAAATTCTTTGCACTTTTGAAATATTTTTTCAAGGTGTGATAAGTGGTGATTATTGTTGTGGTAAAATATATTCATGTCATCTAAATATATTAGAATGAATTTGTTAATAAATTCCCCAAACGCATAGTCCATGGATCTCTAAAATGTGGTTGCCGCATTGGACAACCCAAAAGGCATTCTCTGATATGCAAATGTGCCCCATTTGGTGGTGAATGTTATTTTAAACTGATCTTCATATTTCACTTAAATTTTGTTATATCCAAAGAAGCCATCCAATAGTGAGAACCTTTATACCCCTACAAATATCTATAATATTTGATCAATTTGTAGGAGGGGGTAGTTATCCTTTAGTGATGCTTGATTCAGATTTTTGAAATCCACACACAAGCAAATATCACCATTATTTTTTATTACAGGTACCAAGTTGGCTACCCAGGTTGAATGTTCAATTGGATAAATAATCTTAGCCTTTAGAAACTTCAAAATATCTTCTCTCATTATGAATTTGATACTAGGATTTACAAGCCTTCGCTTCTACCTAAAAGGCTTTGCAGTGGGCTCTAGCTCAATGATGTGTTGGATAACTTTCTTGTAATATACTTTAAGGTCCTCATATGACCAAGCTATAATATCTTGGTACTTTAGGAATAAAGCTTTGATATCCTCTACCTCTTCTTGAGAACATCAGACCCCAACCTTGAGCTTCTTTTATTTTTCAATTTCAATTTTCGTATAGATTTTCTCATTGACTTCCATGGATCTGATCTTTTTTATGTCTTCATTATCAAACAAGCTCTCTAGAGTAACCAAATATATAGGTATATGATTATTTTTGAGTTGAATGACATCCTGTTGATCAATTTACTTTGGATTTATTTCTTTAATAGTGGATAAATAGGCTTCTATTACCAAAAAATCAATGATTTCTTCATCACTATCAAAAATATACTAGAATATTTGCTTATCTGGCATTGTAGACCTAAAAATTATTTTGAACCCTTTGTCTTTCTTGAATCCTATTTATACAGAAGGGTTGAAATCAGCTCCCCTTACTACTAAGGAATCTGTCGAAGTATTCTTTTTTTTGGGAATAAAATTTATGTTTAGGTCTTCAAAGGATTCCATTAAATCCCATACCTTGTTTCTATATGTTTTTAGGTAATTGTGCTTACTATTGCACCTTTATCTTACCTTATTTATGATCAATTCAGAGTCACCATATACCTTCAAAATATTAATACCCATGCTTTCAGCCTGCATTAGTTGAAGGTATAAAGTGTCGTATTATATAATATTATTAGTGCATGACCATATTAATCTATATGTGAAACTCTTTGTCCCTTCTGATTGGGACTATAATACAACACCATCACCAACACCATTTTTACATTTGGTACCATTAAATTGCATGGTCCATGTTTCTATTTCTCTTAGAGACTAATTAGATATAGCAAGAACTTTCTTCTCTAATTATGTATAAATATTGTATGTGAACATACCTATCCCAAATTGGTTGTAGTCCTCTCTAAAAGGCAAATCATATTTAATTTCCAATTCCTTAAAATTATCAACCAGTTCAAATTCCTCAAGAGGAGTAAGATTGCACATGTCTTATTCTATTTTATCTATATGATAAGACATAGGTTTATCAAGTGTTATTATTATCCTATTTTCTTTGGAAGGAATCACCATGCTGGAATAGTCCATGTACATGCATCCACCAAAGTTTGTAGTATATTTTCTAGAAAGACGGACCAAAATAGGGCTCTAGATCCACCACCACTATTTCTTGCACTATAGTTACCTTAGGTGCTCTATGCGTGTAACCCTGAGAAATGTGCACCACTTACACTACTATTCTACTTGCAATATTATATCAAATGAAAGACCATAAAGCAATAGATAACATGGAAATGATAAAATAAAGAAAGATCTTTTATTAATTTCTTTGCACAATCCTAGTTACATATCGATCTCTCTAAGGGATACCTAGTTTTTGATAAAATAATATATGTGTAATAACAAAGCAGAAGAATTATGTCCCCTTACAAATGGGTGGTGCACTTTTGCAGGCCTCCCAATATTGCACACAAACTTGTATGAGGGCTTATAGATGCCTCCTTCTCCTTATCTCATCCTAGGGGGATCTTATGCTCTGAATACCTTGAATAAGTCTTGTGAACATGTAACTTGCATGCATACAAATAAAATAACACACTTGGTAGCATGGTTAGCCTCTTTTAATGAGGTCTTTATCATTAGATCTAATGAACATGATATATGAGCATGATAATGTTAAAATGCAAGCACAAGCTAAGTGATAAATGCATAGAAAACATAGAAATACAGTGTAAACACATTAATGAAATCAGATCTATGCTAAACTAATTAATATATTGAAAAAAATAATTATATCTAAGCTAAACCTAGGAAACTAATGTCTAAAAATCCCAGGCTATACTTGTGAGACACTATCAATGACAATGACCACAAAATGAAGTTATTCTCCTTGTAAAGTAGGGGTTGTTGTACTATATTTCTTGCTCTAATTGATGTTCAAGGGTCACCTATTGTGTCTGGTACATTTATGGGTGGTGAAGAATAAACATATCTAAAATTAGGTTCATATATGTAGCTCAGTCATATAGTGCTTTGCTGCTCCTCAAAGGGATATGGATTCACTCTCCAATCGGCCAGGGCTTCACTGCACAAAATTTTGATATTTGCAAATATTTTTCTTTTCTTGGGAGAGTCCATATATAGACCTCTCCCTTCTCAAATCTATATCTAGATCTTAGCTTCCTAGAGGAGCTAAAATCCAAATTTGCATGCAACTGACCATCCCGAGTGGAAAGTATCAGTCATAAATTTACATTGAAGGGGATGTGTTGGTCACAAATCTACCTAAGTACAAGATTTAATCACTTGTGCACCCTAGAATTGGCCAAAATTGAAAGGCCAAGAGAAAGAGATGTCTCCCGAGCCAATCTCTAGAGAGGGCTGGCTCCCACGCTAGTCTAAACTGGTTCAAGATAAATATGCAGGAAAGAAATGGGAAAATGCGGAAAGGAATGGGAAATAATTGCGGAAAGAAATGGGAAATATGGCCGAAGCCGATAGTTAATGGGGAAAAACCTCAGATAGAAAATATTCTTAAACTAGATCCTAAAGCTTAAGTGACAACCAATTCTTAGGCATAGACAGAAATCAGATCAAAACTAGCCATAGATTCACCTTCAATTATACTTCAAACATTCAGATGAAAAATATAGCTAAATTCAAGAAAACAAAATTCAACTTATATTAACACTGGATGAGACAGAAGTAAAATACTCAGAAAACAAAACGTGAATAATAGTTTGGATCACCAACTCAAAAGACACTAAGAATGGAGCGAGATTGCATCTAGGATTTCTGCTTCAATATTTTTGCAAAAAGGTTCTCCTTCCTTTGCTTGAGGTTTTACATTGATATTTATAGAGGTGCCTACCTCTTTATTTCATATTACAACATTTAATACATGAAACAAATTTTGAAGAATGATCCCCTTAATCTGCCTTGGAGAAATGACAGTCCCTATTTTTTAATGAATTACAACTGAAAATAAATGGAAACAAGGGACCATATTTCTTCATTTAATGACCGTTATCGGGGCAAGCCGAAAGTTGTTAAGAAACCACAAACAAGAGTTTTGAATATTGGGGGCGTCTTTAATTCTGGCAGCATTGAAAACTACCTCAGGTTCTTCCATCTTGCGCACATCGGTAATCAGCAACATTTAATCTTGATGCTTCTTTGACCATGATATTGAAAACTATTGGCACTGGCAGGTTTACCAATTTGGAATAAAAACTGTCCCATCGATTTTATCATTTGGAGAGCTTTTAATTGATCCTTATCTTCTCCGCATGATCTCCTATGCAATTCTGAAGGAAAATGCAAACTGAACTGTATCGGGCCTTTGTTGTTGCTTCGGTCACGAAAATGTGACAGGTCCTAAAAATGTGACATGTCGTGATATCATGATGTTTTTACGTTACTATCTCCTCTTCTTGCCACCAGTCATGAAAATGCGACATGTCACAAAATCACGACATTCTCCTCTTGCGCTGTCTTTTCCACCTTCTTACCCGTGAAAACGCGACAGGTCACGAAAATGTGACATGTCACAAAATCGTGACGTTTTCGCCATTTTGGTCTTGCATCCTCAACATGTCGTGAAATCATGACATTTTTTGTCTTCATGCACTTTGCACTTTTTACCCCATGAAATCATGACATTTCATACAATCTGGCTGCTTCCTTGCTTCCTCCTCGCGAAAACGTGACATCTTTCTCTTTCGTGGCTTTCATCTTCCTACAAGGATTGAAAATGGGACATGTCATGAAATCACGACAGTCCGTACTTAGCATTGTTTTTCAAGTTCCTTTGTCACAAAAATGTGACATGTCGCGATATCGTGACAATTTCTGTTTGCCTTGTACTTGTCAACTTTTGTTCCGCAAAAACGCGACAAGTCATGAAAATGCGACATGTGTGAAATCGCGACGTTTTCTCCATTTAGTTCTCCCTCATCGCAACAAGATGCAAAAATGGAACATGTCGCAAAATTGTGACAGTCCATACCATTTTGCTCTTTGGTCTTCAACAAGTCGCAAAATCATGACATGTTTCGCCATTTGGCCTTATCTCCCCAATATGTCATGAAATCGTGACATTTTTTTGCCTTCGCCTTCATTACCGCTTCTTGTCGTGATATAACGACAAGTTTCTCCTGATTAGCTTCATCCTCAAAAATGTCGCGATATCGCGACATCTTTCTTGCCTTGTGTTTTTCTTTTAGCCCTTTTTGCGATAACGTGACATGTCGTGATATCACACCATTTTGTACCATTTGCCCCTTGCTCACTTTTTTGTCATGATATCACGCCATTTCCATGGTGCTCATCCTTGCTGCTTTATGTCGCGATATCACGTATCTTTCTATCATGTTGCTTTGTTGCCTTTGCAAGTTGCAAAAACGCGACATGTCGTGATATCGCGATAATTTTCATTTTAGTGTTGCCTTTGACTGCGTTGACCGTGAAACTCCAACATGTCACGATATCGTGACAGTTTTACCCCCTTGCTGTCGTTGACTATTTTGACCGTGAAAATGCGATAGGTCACAAAAATGCGACATGTCGCGATATCGCGACATTTTATGTACTTAGCTCCAACACAAAACTTGCAGAGATTTTTGTGTTTTTCCTTTCAAAGTGCTTGAAGGGACAAACAGAGAAGTTAGTATCTCTACAACTTATGCATTCTTTTACATGAATAGTAACAACAAAAACAATGTGGCAAAAATGCCAACATTCTTGGTGGCTCGTGGGGTATACAGTTCTACTGTATGCATGAATCTCAGGCCTTAATCCATTAGGCAACAAAGTCAAGAAGTTGGAGGGGCAAAAAAAGTGAATGTTGGTTGATGCTGGATGGCTCTGCGGACTGCTGCAACAATCTCTTGCTGGTACTCGGCACTCAAAACAGGACCTTCAACAAAAATTTATGGGAGAGCAGAACTTCCTTTATTTTTGAACGACTGCATTTTGCCTAGCTCGGTTGAGCTAGGTAATCACCAGGTGCTGTGAAAATATCTCCATGGCAGTGTGAAAAGCACCTGAATTGCAAAAATGGAAATGAATGGAATGATGACTAGCGAATGCGCAAGTCGTGGAACGAGAATGGGGAATGATGAAATGGTGGAAAATGGAGGAGTAGAAGCGGTAGATATAGCAATAGGGTGCTACTGTGCTACCAGCTACTAGGATTCTATGAAAATAGATAATGAAATGGAAGTGGATGGAATGGAGGAAGTGGTAGGCACTGTGGAAAAATTCTCAAAAGACAAAGGATTGGAAGAAAGGGGAGTGAAGAAAAGGGAACATCAGAGAAGGGAGTAGAAACAATAGTAGTGGCTTGATTATTAGCAGAAGAAGAAGGAGAGGGAGAAGAAGGGAGTGAAGTAAGGAAGTGGAAGAAAGAAGTAGAAGAAAGCCACTATCTACTGGGAAGGAAAATAAAAAGGAAAAGAAATAAACGTACCTACGGGCTCATGTGCAAAATGAGCCGAAGTTCACGAAAACAACTTTTTCTTTTTTTTTTTACAAGGTAACTCACAAATTTAGCTGTGAACTCTCGGGAGAGACACATACCCAAGCATGGCTCTATGATCTCTTGGATCCCAGACCTTGAATAGAAACATATTGGTCTCCTGATTGATAAGCAACTCGGAGTCATCAAATATTTACAACTGACATGGTCCAAGTTTCTCAGCCAGTTGAATTCCATAAGGTAATACTAGAACATTCCCAGTGTCAGCACCATTTTTGTATCTTGCTCCATAAAAATAGAGTTGATCTGGCACAGAGTCTTGACCAATTTGATTAGGGAGTAACTCTACTTCAACCGCTTCAGGATTTGTAATGGAGTAATAACCAATCTCAGTTTCCATCATGGCATTAAAATTGAGCATTGAAAAATCATCCTTTAGGCAAAAATCGAGCATTGAAAACTCATCCTCCAGGAAAAAATCGAGCATTGAAAACTCATCCTCTAAGCGAGGCTCATCCAGGACTTCATCCATCAAATCAGGATCTTCCAATTCTTCAGTTATCAAGTTGACAGAATGTTTGGACTTTTCTTCCTCTTCCATCTTCTCTACATGAAAATTAGAAGGCTTTTGATTGTAAATACGGACTCTTCTTCCTTTGAAAGGAATTTCCAAGTGAGAATAATCCAGAGAAAGGTAGCCTCCCAACTTGGCAGTGAATTCTCTTGACAAACACATACTAAAATATGGTTCCAAATCAACCACAACTATCTCCTGAATTGCTATAATCTGAGGCATACTATGTAGAGCGATAGGAACATCCTTGATTACACCCACTATTTTCATGGGAGTTCCATCCAACTGTAAGACACTAGGGCTACTTCTTGTATACTCCATACCCATGACTTCACAAACTACCTTTGGCATGACAGTTGTAGCAGCACCAGAATCAATCATACAATTATGCACTATCCAACCCTCCATTTTGAGTGACAAATAAAATGGGGGTGGTCTATTTTTTCTAGTGGCTGAAGAAGTCAGAGTTTGAGACATAACTACCTGGTTTGGAGCCTTCCCCTTACTCTGTATGTTTTCCAAGGATTCCTGTAAGATATTTACCTATCCAGGCAGCTGCAAGGTGTCATACAAACTTACCTTAGCTAGTATCCTTTTGAGTTCTTCAACAATGTTATACTCCATCGAGATCTGTTCTTTCCCTCCACTAGCAAATTCAAATTTGCTTTTATATTGCTAGGTGGCCTCCACTCATTATTGTTTAGTCAATGATGGATACCGCAATGTCGCTCTAGCTTGTTCCTGTGTTTTTGCTTGTGGCTGAGAGATAGAAGCTTTTTCCTTCTCTTTTGCTTGTGGTGGAAGCGGATCCTTCGACAAAACAAGTGGTTGCTATGGAGCTAGAGAATCATGAGCCTTTGCAGGTATTTGCTACTTTATTGCTTGTATAGGAGGCACTTTCAATGGCTCCATCTTAGCCGGATCTACCAACATTGGTTTCTTGCCACTGTGTGTCAAGACTGCCATGTATTCCTCAAGAGACAATGCAGAACTATGATCCACCTCACGAATCATGTTTACACGGCTTCCCGCAAGAACTTGCAAATAATTTTGGTGAACCATGCAAGTGGACTCATCATGTGGATCGTTGCATGAAGAACACCAGTAAGAAGGCTCATGTGAAACTTCAGAAGGGCTAGCCTCTTCACTTACCAGGATCACTAAGTTCCTCTTAGGTACTTTCTCCATAGCCTTGCTAGGAGCAAGTTGCTCTCTAGTTACCGTCGAAAAAAATCTTCATGGCTGATAGTTCCTTTCTGCCTCTCTCCACTCTAGAGATGTCACCTTGTTAGTGAGAGCTCTCATGGTCGACTGAATTTCTTGCAAAATAGCCAATTAAGGATCTGGGCTTGTGGACACAGGCAGTGTAGGTAGAGGTAATGGAACTGGTGGAGAAGGTAATGTAGGAATTGGAAGTGGAGAGGTTATCTATGGAATGCGAATCATAGGTACTAAAGTTATGGGAGGATTCCATGAAGATGAAGGATATATGGATGGAGCAATGTAAGATGTTGGGGCTGCACCTGTATGCTGATATTATGGAAGCTCGGGAAAAATAGGCATAGTCATTTTTAGAGGCAATTTCCCAACAACAATCATATCAGCCTTAGCCTTCTATGCCTGGGCATATAGTGCAGGAAAATTTTGAACACCAGACATCCTAATATTCAGACCAATATCTAAATGGAAAGACCTAAGAAAGTATAATGATGCTTGTTCATGAGTAGGGCGAAGACCTTCAGGAACTCTCTGCCAAGTTTGGGCGAACCTAACATTGAAATCCACTATCTCCTCTTGAGGATGCCTCTTGATATTATTAAATTGATGCACTAGAGAAAATGGATCTGCTTGCTCATCGAACCCTTGGATTAGCATCTCTGCTAATTGATCCCATGAATTGATGGAGTTGGGAGGCAAAGATCTATACCAGCACAACAACTTACCTCGGAGTGACAAGACGAGCAATTTGATCATGACATCTTCGTTTGTGATATTGTAAATTGAAGCCAAGGTTTCCACATCTGACACATGCTCGTACATCGTCTTTCTAGTCCCATCATATGTAGGTAAGGCTTTTATTACTGCAGTAGGAACTGGATTTTGAAAAGGTAGGTCCAACGCTCCCGAATAATTCCAAGCAGGAATTTGTCATGGCAGAGGTTGTTGACCAGCCATTTGGATTGCTGGATCTAGATGTAGAAAACTCGTAGCAGTACTGGGAGGAGTCAGAGATGGCACAAATTGATTTGCTTCTTGCAAAAAAATAGCAAATGACGGGTTCATAGGACTTACCAATCTTGAGAGCTCCCTCCAGTTCTGAACATCAATCTCAAAGAATTCGACTGGATCTTTCGATTCTTTGGCACTTGATCTCGTGATCATGAAGCAAAGATGCAAATATTTTCACCAGCTTCAAGATTAGAAATTTCTAGGTACTATACAGTCACCTTCAACAGAGTCACCAAATGAACTTACAATCGCCGCTTTGAGGTCAAGACAGTTCATCAAAAATCTTGATTCCTCTGGGTGTTAACAAATGGAACTTGTGAGTCCCACCGGGCGTGCCAAAAATTGTTGGTCACAAATCTACCTAAGTACAAGATTTAATCACTTGTGCACCCTAGACTCGACCAACATTGAAAGGCCGAGAGAAAGAGATGTCTCCCGGGCCAATCTCCAGAGAGGTTTGGATCCCATGCTAGTCTAAACTGGTTCAAGATAAATATGTAGGAAAGGAATGGGAAATACTTGCAAAAATAAATGGGAAATATGGTCGAAGCCGATAGTTAATGGGGAAAAACCTCAGATAGCAAATATTCTTAAACCATATCCTAAAGCTTAAGCGGAAACTGATTCTTAGGCATAGACAGAAATTAGATCAAAACTAGCCGTAGATTCACCTTCAATTATACTTCAAACATTTAGATGAAAAATATAGCTAAATTCAGGAAAACAGAATTCAACTTATATTAACACTGGATGAGACAGAAGTAAAATACTCAGAAAACAAAATGTGAACAATAGTTTGGATCACCGACTCAAAAGACACTAAGAATGGAGCGAGATTGCATCTAGGATTTCTGCTTCAATATTTTTGCAAAAAGGTTCTCCCCCCTTTGCTTGAGGTTTTACATTGATATTTATAGAGGTGCCTGCCTCTTTCTTTCGTATTACAACATTTAATACAAGAAACAAATTTTGAAGAACGATCCCCTTAATCTGTCTCGGAGAAATGACAGTCCCTATTTTTAATGAATTACAACTAAAAATAAACGGAAACAAGGGACCATATTTCTTCATTTAATGACCATTATCGGGGCAAGCCAAAAGTTGTTAAGAAACCACGAATAGGAGCTTTGAATATTGGAGGCGTCTTTAATTCTAGCGGCATCAAAAACTGCCTCAGGTTCTTCCATCTTGTGCACATCGGTAATCAGCAACATTTAATCTTGATGCTTCTTTGACCACGATCTCAAAACTGTTGGCACAGGTGGGTTTGTCAATTTGGAATAAAAATTGTCCCATCGATTTTGTCAGTTGGAGAGATTTTACTTGATCCTTATCTTCTTTGCACGTTCTCCTATGCAATTCTAAAGGAAAATGCAAACTAAACTGTATCGGGCCTTTGTTGTTGCTTCGGTCACGAAAATGTGACAGGTCGTAAAAATGTGACATGTCACGATATCACGACGTTTTTACCTTATTGTCTCCTCTTCTTGCCACCAGTCATGAAAATGTGATATGTCGCAAAATCATGACATTCTCCTCTTGCATTGTCTTTTTTGCATTCTTACCCGCGAAAACGTGATAGGTCATGAAAATGTGACATGTCGTGAAATCATGACGTTTTTGCCATTTTGGTCTTGCATCCTCAACATGTCACGAAATCGTGACATTTTCTATCTTCATGCACTTTGCATTTTTTACCCCGTGAAATCATGACATGTCACGAAATCGCGACGTTTCGTACAATATGGCTGCTTCCTGGCTTCCTCCTCGCAAAAATGTGACATATTTCTCTTCCGTGGCCTTCATCTTCCTACAAGGAGTGAAAATGGGACATGTCACAAAATCGTGATAGTCCGTACTTAGCATTGTTTTTCAAGTTCCTTTATCATGAAAACACGACATGTCGCGATATCGCGACAATTTCTTTTTGCCTTGTACTTGTCAAATTTCATTCTACGAAAACGCGACAGGTCGTGAAAATGCAACATGTCATGAAATCATGACGTTTTCTCTGTTTAGTTCTCCCTCATCACAACAAGGTGCGAAAATGGAACATGTCACGAAATCATGACAGTCCATACCATTTTGCTCTTTGGTCTTCAACAAGTCATGAAATCATGACATGTTTCACCATTCGGCCTTATCTCCCCAATATGTTGCGAAATCATGACATTTTTTTGCCTTCGCCTTCGTTGCCGCTTCTTGTCATGATATCGTGACGTTTCCCTGGAACTCATCCTTGCTGCTTTATGTCGCGATATCGCGCATCTTTCTATCATGTTGCTTTGTTGCCTTTACAAGTCATGAAAACGCGACATGTCACGATATCGCGACAATTTTCATTTTAGTGCTGCCTTTGACTGCATTGACCATGAAACTCCAACATGTTGTGATATCGTGATAGTTTTACCCCCTTGCTGTCGTTGACTGTTTTGACTGCAAAAACGTGACAGGTCGCGAAAATGCAACATGTCACGATATCACGACATTTTCTGTACTTAGCTCCAACACAAAACTTGCAGAGATTTTTGCGTTTTTCCTTTCAAAGTGCTTGAAGGGAGAGACAGATAAGTTAGTATCTCTACAACTTATGCATTCTTTTACATGAATAGTAACAACAAAAACAATGTGGCAAAAATACCAACAAGATGTTAGGAGGAACTCTAGGAGTTCCTCACCAAAATCTACTCGTAAGCAATGCAAGGTGTAGTTAGAATATGCGATTTGGACCCATGTTCATGGCCAACATTTGTATGGTGCTAGCCACTATTTAGAGTAGTGGCTAGGTGTGGCCACTATCATCTTCAGTGTCCAAATGTGGTGGCTGCTCTTCTTGAGAGCGACTAAGCTTGAATGGTCTAGACATACCATTTTTGAGTGGCTAAGACCATTGCTATCTCCTGGAAATATCCAATATCATTCATATGGTCTTCAGATGTGCCCATTTGAGTAGTCTCCTAAACATGACATATTTTAGGTGTCTACATATGCCCCTTTTGGGATGCATTATGGGAAAATATAGTGAAAAGAAAAAATAGACCACCTAGGGCCACATTGTAGGTTGTGTGATGATCATTGATATGATAAATATTGGATGCCCTAGTCATGTAGAAGGTGTGCATCCTAGAATCATTGCTTCCAATAGAATGAAAGGCTTAAATTTTCAAAATCTTGCACACATCCATCAAACAATCGGGTAGCTTTAGTGCTGCTATAGGCTTTAGTGCAACTATAGATCCGAGAGGAGGAGATCTACAAACTTAACTGTCATGTTTGCTTTGTGATCTAGCAAAGGGTAAGCATATGATATTTGTTGGTAATGATTCGTAATATGAACAAAACTTGACATGATATTTTATTGATTTTGATTATAATTGTTGATATTATGACTATAAATGATGAGCCTATGAGGGAAGGACAATGAATAAAGCAATGAGTCGCTTGACCAAGATGATTTATTTGGACCCTTGAAGAGGGTTTCTTTGTTATATGGTAGGTCCTCGGATTGTATACGACTATTTTTATTTATGTTATATATCCTAATGTTTAAATATTCATACTCCAAGGAGAACTAGGTGATAAAAGGGTAGGTTGGGTATCAAAGATTCAAGAATATGATATGGAGATCCGACCAACAAAACTAGTTTGCGGGTGAGCTTTTTGTCAAGAGTTAGCTAAAAGCATTGCCTCTGAGTCATTGGATGTGGAACATGAAGGAGACACGAGCAATCTGTGTAAACCATGCTTTGAGTGGTTAGGACTAGGTAGAATAGTTGATTGATTATTTCACTTCAAGCAGGTGCCCAACTCACCTTGATGCCTCATAGCATCGAAGGCTTAGGTTTCAAGCTCTCAAGTAAGTTCTATTACCAAATGGATTATTCCATAAGAACATTTATGGAGTTCTTCTCAGATGTGTAAAGGAGTCTGAGAAGGATAAAATATTGGAGGAATTTCATTATGGACTATCTGGTGATCACTACGCAAGAAGTCTCGTAGCTTTGAAAATTATCTGATCTAGCTATTTTTGACCCACTTTGTTCATTGATGCTCATAAAGTAATTCAGAATTGTGATATCTATCAGTGATATGTTGGCAGAACTAGTAAAGGAGGTTTACATCTATGCCCAATCCAATTGGAAGCACCTTTTCAATAATGGGGTCTTAACTTCATCGTAGTTATTGATCCATATTCTTCCATGGAGCACAAGTACATCTTGAAAATGATTGACTATTTCACTAGATGGGTAGAGTCCATTCCTACCAAGCAGGTTGATCAAGAAACTATTATATCTTTTCTAGAAGGGATCATAACTCATTTTGGCATCCTCGATTCAATTGTAATTGATAATGACACTCCATTCATTGAGGCCAAAATCATAGAGTTTGCTATAAAATATGGCATTTATTTGAAGATATCATCCAATTATTATCCTCAAGGGAATGGGTTGGCTGAATCTACTAATAAAAATATATAGTGAATTTTAAAAAGGTTGATGGGCAATAACAAAATAAACTGGCACTTGCTGTTGAACCGAACGCTTTGGGAAAATCGTATCTCTATGAAGAAATCTATTAAAACTTCCCCATATGCCTTTATTTATGTAAAATAAGGTATTCTCCCAACTCATATTGAGATATCGATACTCCAAACATTGAAACTATTTCAATATAAAAATGAAGAGTATGATCATATGAGTGCAAGGCTGGCATAGTTGTTGTAGTTAGAGGAGGATAGAGATCAGTCTTATAGAACATTTTTTGAGCACACAAAAGAAATGCAAAAGTGGTTTGGGAAGAAAACAACTGAGCACAAATTTTAGGTAGAAGATTTGGTTTTGAAATGGAATGAGAAGAAGGCTAAGCCAGGAAAACACCATAAGTTTGATGTTATCTAGGAAGGCCCTTTTCAAATTTCTATAGTAAATTCAGTGAATGCCTATCATCTTTGTGATATGGAGGGTTGTGATCTTCCTATCCCGATAAATGGTCTTCATTTGAAGGCCTATATTCAATGAAGAAGTTCTAAAGAGGTACCCACTTGTACATATGTAAATATTCCTTTTAATATGTTCTTTCATTTTAATTGTGGACATTATTTTTAAGCATATATAAGAAAAAAAAAGGAAGAAATCTTGAGACACTCCTAGGTTTGTTGGCCCCAAGGAAAAGGCAGTAAGATGATTCGAATTAAGGTAGGGGTAAATTCACCGATGACATTGACATCCTATTCAGAGAAGAACAATGTAGATATAAAAGAAGTATATTTGAAATCATGTTCATCTCAACATGGGGCGACGCGGTCGTTCACCTTTTGATTGGGGTGAACTCATTAATAGATTGGATGTCATGTTCAGAAAATATGAGTTTGAGATTAGTTTTTTGTTCGCCCCAGATTATGGGCGAATGGGTTGTTCGTCCATGGTCTAGACGAACATGTTTGTTTGAAACAAGGACATAAAAGGGTTTATTTTACTTAATAAATAAAATAAAAAAAGGGAGAAGAAGTTGCTTTAAGGATGATTTTTTCTTCTAAACTTGGAGAAAGAGGGTAAGAGAAGGAATTTTCTAAAAAGTAAATTTAGCTATAAGTTAGTTTTATAAAATTTAATTTTCTAATTATGGTCAAAAGAATTGAAGCAAGAAAGTTTATTAAAGGATCCAAGTAATTCAGAGGTGCCCTGGAATGAGGAAAAGGGAGATATTTTGATCTAGTTTTTGCAAGTGCAAAGATAAGGGATAAAATTATTGAGCATCCAAAAGTAATTTCACCAAAAATAGGGAAACAATTGCGTTTCTTTTCGAAAGCATGTTGTAAAACTAATCGCATCCTTGTATATGTGGCAGTGTTCAAAAAGCTGGAGTGTAGGTAAAAGGGTGTTCCAAAAGCATTTAATTTAAAACATGTACTATGCTGAATATTTATTTTCCCAAGGAGCAGCAAATATTTATCATTGGTTGTTAAGTGACTGATTTAGTTTTCCAAGAAAGCTTTGGGTGCTAGGGCACGATTTACAATGAAATTACATAGAGAAAAGGGCACTCTTTCCTAGGAATATCTAGTAGCAAATCAGAGAAAAAATCATTGGAGCATTGGGAATGATTTTAGGCTAGTGGATCAATGCCCTCATTCTCTTGAAAGAACTCAAAATTAATTTAGCATTTATTACGATAGTTGTAGAAGTTCTCTATATAAAGTATGAGGTAAAAATTTGCAATTTATTCTTCTTTTAAAATTTTACTGCTATATATTTCAAACTACAACTGTAAACATGTCTAGAGTGTTCAGAGTATTTATCAAAGAAAAGAGATAATGAGAAAGTGGAGTAAGGATTCCAAGGATGTTACAGAGGCTACAAAGCCCAAGAAGTCAAAAAATAAGGAAGGAGTCTCTAGATAAAAAAGGGCTTGAAAAAATGATTGTTGATTTGGACCCTTATGAGGATACTATGGCATAAATTGGTGACTACCTAATTACCCACAAAGGCGTGGAGAGGTTAAGGTAGGATGTTGAAATGGTAGTAAGCCAAGGAGTAGCATCACATAGTTGGATGACAGTGCCTTATCATTTGTAGTTGTTTTGGTATTTATGTCCGCTAGTTCATCCTTGCCTCAAGCTGGTATGGCTCATTATGTAATTCTACGATCTATTTACTAGAGCAGTTAGAAATTCCAGAAGAGAGATTTTGTTCACCATCACCCCATACAAGGTTCGGGAAGCTTTTTATTGTGGATTGAAATCCCCTTCTTATGTAGTTAATAAAAAACTGCATACTAATGAACAAGAAGATAGATATGTCTCTACGATAACAATGTGCCAATTTATGGAGACTCAACTGATTAAAGAGTCGTCAATGGGGTAGCTTCCCAATTTATCGAAGCTGCTTTCATACTTTAAGATCCTTGACATATATTCAATGTTGGCATGGGTCCCTAGTTTACCTTTAGATGAAACCATGCATAAATGGTAGGTGGCATTAGCACAATGTATTTTCCAAGTGGAATTTTATTCTCCTACAGTGATGAGGTAGGGTAATAACCCATATTTCTTTTATTGGGCTGACTTTATTTCCTGGAGGTTAAATTTTCAACTAGAGAAGATGCATATTGGGGAGTTAAGATCATTCAAGCACACTTCATTTTTGGTATGGTTTTTATTCTTTCAACTTTAGGAGTGCTTCCCTTTATTGCAATAATGCAGGTGGGCAATAAAAATGAATCCCTGCCAGTTTATATGTGGACTCTTATTTTTTCAAGAAAAAGGTTAATTTATAGCTTTAATAGTTGGTTTTTGGGATTGACAAATAGACTTTCTTTGTGGTACATTTGAAAATGTGTCGCAATATTTAAGATATGTAGTTGTTGTGTAGGAAAAGGATGATTATTTTTTTCTTATCGAGGGTATAGTTGTGAGAATTTTTGGTTTCACAGGTAAGTAATTTTTATTGTTGTATTTTGCTACAGAGCATATGTTTGCCATGGAAATAGTGTGCCATTCATATTATGTAAATGATGTGTAGGGAGTTGGGCATAAAAAAAAGGCAACATGCAAAATGCCCTTTATATTTGGTAGCATAGAGGTGAGCCAAGTTGGATAGAATAGACTCCTAATAGTAGCATTGCAATATTTGGGCCTAATAGAGCTATTGCAGCACTGGAGATATGATCCTTTGGATAAATTTTTAGCAATCATAAAGGTAAAATCCTTTCATTGTTGCCCTTGATTGGATATTCAAAAGAATAGGAATAACTTTGATGGGCTAGATGTGAATTGGCACAATGAAAAGAGGACAATGCTTCAACCTTGACATGAATATTATAAGTAGGAAGTAGAGTATAATCCGGTCTGGTATAAGACATAAATCCCTCTACCGGGTTTGTCCAGTCAAGTTCAAGAGAGTGAGCCCAAATGGACCAACAAGAAGATAATAAATTGGTGGATAATGTGGGTTCACTAAGGGAATATGACTACTCCATATGGTCTAAAATTGGATGAGCAATTTTTAAAAAATTATGATGAATATGTCGATTCGTATCAACCCGTCGCCTTTACCAACATTTTATCACAAAGTTTTCAACACTCTAATAGTGGCGAAGGAAAAACTAAATGAGGACACCCATCAATTCAGGAAGATATCCCAAAGGAAGGAGAGCAATAGTATATGTTCTTATGGAGATTGCAATAGGTGAAACCAAAGGTGGAGCAAGCACCTACACCAGAAAAGAAAAATGTGTTGAAGGTACCCCCATTTTCAAAAGTGGCAAAAATACCAAGGACTAGTGTTGTTGTTACTTCTATTATAGAAATTCTAGTTATCCCAACTATTACAATTCCTATTATTTTAGCTACATTCATTAATACTTCACCCACGGGAGATATCTCGACTAGAGTTACGCAGGTTTTTCTAATGGCTCAAGAACAAGAGTATTATCATCAATCGAAGATCTCTCACATGGAAGTCATGGATGTTGAGGAGAATCTGAACATTGAAGAGAGGGTAAAGATGTAGCATGAAGAAGCAATTTTCTAGCCATCCCTATCACCACCTCATATGGCACCCACACCCGAAGGGAGGTCTTCTCTTCCCTCTTCTTCCTTAGAGTATGCAATAATTTTCATTTTTCTTACTTCTATTTCACTTCCATCATCCTCTATCTCCATTTCTCCACCTTTCGATATGCCTTCCACATTTGTTTCTCTTCCATATTATTTTGTCCTCAAAGTCACTATTGCTTCTTATTCTATTCCCATTTCTTCGTCCTCCATTTCTTTTATTTTGTATGCATCAGGGCTGAATCCCTTCTCGCATCCTTCCCCTTCCATTACCACCAGTACCACCATTGGGGCTGTAAGTATGCAAGCTCCTCCCAGAGTAAGCATAACTATGACTAAACTCAGTTCCTCCATCCAGTATGCCATTTATGTTCCTCCCATTTTGAAAATCTTATCCACGTTCCTTGAACATAGCCACTTCAATGTTGTGATCCCATTCACCCCATTTTTGGAATAGTAGACTTTACTTGAAGTTCAAGTGGCCCAAAAGTAGCTTGATGTAGAGAAGATTAATCGGGCACACTTGAGATCCTTGCAATGGTTTAAGAGCATGAGGTACAAGGATGCCTTGGCTTCAACTTGACTAAATAAAAAAGTTACCTTTGATCCTATAGCTATGGAGGCCCACATGATGAAAATCACTCCTTTGGTTCAAAATTTGTAGGAAGAAATGTTGTCGAGTGATTATAGAAGTGAGACTATCATAGAGGACCTCACAAAGATAAATCCATTGGAAAAAATGGGCAATATACAAGTTGATATGAGATTGGTGTACTTGTACGACGAGCATTATAAAGAAAAATATTTTGAAAATGAAATTAGAATTATTGAGCTCAAAAATCCCCTAGCAAAGAGCAGAGCGCAAGAGGAGAAAATTTCTATAGAAAATGAACACTTGCACCAATAGGTCAAGGTACACTTGAAGGAATGAGACATCACCAGGATAGAGATGCACAAACTCCAAGAATAGCTTGAAGACATGAAGTAGTTAGCAAAGAAGGCTACACAGGTGGCTAGTTTTTTGCCAAAGAGTGTCAAGGAGACCCATCTTTGCTCCACCTAAAATTATGAAAATCTAGCCATGCAAGTAGTTTAGGTATTGCACTATCTATGGTCTATGTGAATTCAGATTCATAACAGTAAAAAGTTGTTAGATACTATCGATGGCATGTTGGAGCTGCACATGGAGGTGGCCATCAAAATGCAAGACATGACCTATTCTAATATTCATGTTTTCCCTCTAAGAAAAATGGATCACACCTGGTTGACTACCAAGATTACACTACATAATTATTTTCAACATATGGACTTGGTGAGAGAAGGCCGAAAAATTATCAACACTATCAAGCGAGAGCATACTATCTCCATGAGCCATTACAACACTCTTATCAAATTGGGATTTTTGTACTTTATAGATGAGTGGGGCAAACCCTTGCCACTGGAGTAGTTAGAGGTAAACTAGTGAAATTTTAGGGAAGACACCTCCAAAATTGATGCATGGGAGGAGATCCTCATAAAAGCATAGGTATTGCCTTTGATGTAGAAGTATACATGCTTGGAGATTTCATTATATGAGTTGGCTCAATGAGCAAAGCGCCTCAACATTGATGATATTCAAAATATGTTCTTTGTTCATAAATAATTGAGTGTTCCATGCTTGTTTACGACTCACACCTGGAAAGAAGTAGTTATAGTTTATGAGGTCATGTCCAAGACCCTCTAGGAATATGTGGATCAAGCAGTGGTTGAGTGCATAGGGGCTAAAAAAGTAGTGAAGGAAGCCGAGTGAGCCGAAGTGCTCAAGGTCACGGCCAAAGCTGAAGCACAGGAGCAGGTAGAAGAGGAAGCATGATGGAAGGCATCTAAAACAAGAGCGCTAGCCAAGGTAGCTGGAAAAAAACTCCTTAATAGCCCAATGGATAAAGGCCTAGGATCACTTGCATCCACGCAAACTGGATACCCCATGAGTCACTAGAAATGTTGGTAGTTTTGCACTTTGCTACATTGAGAATTTTGTTGGAGTATTTTGATGGGAAATTTTGATTGTATATGACAATATTTATTTTGAAATCAATTCCATATGTTACAGTTTTATTTGCATATGTATTATTTTTGCATTAGAACTATACATATTTTAAAATAATAATTTAAGCTTCATTTGGGATGGGATGCAATTTTGCTATACTATAACTGCCACTAAAAAATGAAGGCATATTTAGGTTTATAAAAACAAAAAGAAGAAGGATCAAACTGAAAAGACTTAAGACACTAAAATTTTTGAAAGTGTTGCAAATAGATAAAATATGGAAGTGCATTCACCCCAAATATGGAGTGAACACCCCATTCATCCTGCCTTTGGACGAATGATATTTCAAAGGGCAACAAAAGGGAAGTTTAGAAATTTAAAAGTGGTGCGACAAATAAAAGTCATGTTCATCCTGGTTGATGGGCAAACATCCTGTTTGTCCCTCCCACGACCAAACATGCCCCAACATTAAACATAATCATGTTTTTCCTGGTTGAGGGGTGAACATCCTGTTTGTCCCTCCCATGGGTGAATGTACCCTAAAGACAAAGTGCATTCACGTTTGCCTTGGTTAAGGGGTGAGCATCCTATTCACCCCTCCCATGGTTGAAGGTGATCTTAAAGGATAATCGTATGAGTGCATTGAACGATAGGGGATTGGATGAAGGTAAATTTGTCGGAGAGTTCAATTTTTGAGCAAAAAAGGGTGAAATGATTATGAAAATTGAGTTGTTTTGCCATGGTTTATGAGGAATATAGTCAAAATTTCAAGAGTGCCTAGAGGGGATTTTACAAGCATTAAATAATGGTGGTTGTGACTAACTCAAATTGTGGATCCCAAGTGAAGGAGGAAGTCGTGTAGAATCATAGGGGTATTTTTCATGATTTTCAATATGGGAGTGCATTTCCAATATATTGAATATATTCTAATTCTCTATGCACCAATGCCCAAATTATTGTTTCCTTGGGAATGTTACTTAGAAATATGCATCACTATTCCAAAAGGATGGATTTTAATTATTCCAAGGAGCAATTTCCGCATTTTTGTTCTTTATCTATGATTATTTTGTTATCATGTGCATTTAATGAAAGAGGAAAAATCCTCTATAAATACTAATCAAATTTCTATTGTAAAGGAGGTTGGACATTCTACAAGAAAACTTTCTAAGTTCTCTGCATCAATAGAAGAGAATTGGCTTCTAAAATTTACAAGCATTCTTATGTGTGTGATTTCCTTCTATTTTTAAGCATTTTTGTTTATGCTCATGTTCCAACTATTAACTTTAAAATTCTATTTGTGGATTTAAAATATTACGGGTGAATGAGTTAGTTTTGTAATGTAATCTGGAGGTTGTTACTACAAAGGTGTAAGTGAAATTCTATTGCTTTATTTATGTTACATGTTGTTATAACACTTGGTGGAATTCTTGGTGCTATTTTACCCCAAATCCTACATTCTGACATGTGGCTATATTTCCCTTTATTTCTATTATTTTCCAATTTATTTTTGGCATACCTAGTCTTCAACCAGTTTAGGATTAGTAAGGGAGCCAACCCTCTCTGGAGATTGGTATGGAGGACATTTTTTTCCTTCAACATTTCAATATTGGTCGTATCTAGGATGCACAAATGTAGTTTTGTTGATTAGGAAGATATTTGACCAACACTACCATAACTAATTCACCCCAAGTGGCCTTATGGTAATTCACTCATCTTGCTGGGTTGCATGGAGCACTAGTCGCTGCAACCACCAAGTGTATTGATTAAATAACATAATATGAGGCTCACTTGAGATTTTATTATTATTTGATTTTTATGTCAATTTGAATTTTATGACGTTTTTATTCTTGATATACTAATGCTAGGAGGTGCGGTGTTAAAGAGAGTTTTGCTGACTCTCCACCATGGTGTGTGACATATTCCTAACGATGTTGCACATGCATGTGGAATGATATCCTGGAATAAATTTGCATGGCACTATAATTTATATTTCTTTTTATTTTCATTTATGTGATTTTTTGGGTATTTGTGCATTTTTTGGTTGTTTTGGACCGATAGGTGTGCTTATTGGCCGATTTTGAGGTGCATCATGGTAAGAAATTGAGTGAATTTATCTTTGTTTCTTAGTTTTTGTTAGGTCCAGTAACCCCTAATTGCTACTTCATGGTCACTATTGGGTTCAACATCCAAAAAGTGTGAGTCGTTGATGCCAAAAGTAGTCAAGGCATAAAATGAAACTACAAAAGCAGATTTTAGGGTTTGAATTTTTATTATTACTAGGTAGAAATTTACACTTTTGAGCTCTGATCTTGAGAGTGACTGATTGTGACCCTAGATGTTATCGAAACTAGACACCATGGCTGAGCAGGGTGAGGCTTCAACAAGTAGAGGAGCTGATGACTCACAAATATCTCTCAAACCCTAGTTTTTAATTTGTTTTATTTGGTAAAATGAACCTCACTAAGTAATTGGTAAATGAATCACACTAAAACCATTGGTAATGAACCGAACCAATCAATAGGTCCAAGTTAGGGTTAATTTTAGTGGGTCTAGGCTAGTTTTAGGTTTTTCAAATTTTTTATTTTTTTGGATGAGGGGGGACATTGTAGGCATGTTACCTCATGGTTGTTGATTCTCAGAGTGGCCCCTAAATGGCCAAAGGGCTATTGTCACTGTCATTGACTAGCTTGAATTCCAATGGCCAAATTTTTAACCATTTGTGGTTGGCCACTATCAGCTTTAGCGACCACTACGTGGATGCTCCTAGCATGAGCAGTTACACAACTTTAGGCTTATTTTTAAAATTTTTAGAATTTTAAAGGTTTTAATTGATTTTTTTTTAATTTTGAAGTGTAGAATTTGATCTTTTTGAATGTTTAGGTGCATTTAGTCATTGTTTTTGTAGCCTTAGGCTTATCTTAGATTATTTTGCATCATTTTTGGATTATTGCTTCTTTTTGCTTTTAAGTGCATTTAATTTAGGTATTTACTTTGCACTCTTATATTTTGTCTACATAGGCTCAGGATCCCAAATTTCTCATGCAGCTTCTAGATTTTGCCCCAGATGGATCCCATATATTGGGCCTAAATGGATGCTCGTGCCCTCCAGTATGTCACTAGGCTACCAATGATTATGTTGGATCAGGCCTACCTTACTACCTTAGCTCATCGATGGGACTCTAGTACCAATACCTTCCATATTCCTATAGGTGAGAGGACCATCACACTAGAGGATGTCTATAGGATATTTTGAATCTATTTCTATGGAGTCCCCATTGTTTCTTCCCCTACTAATGACAGGGAGGTTGTATTTACAAGGGTATTTTGTGCTCATACAACTACTATGTTTGGTGACTATCATCATGGTGGGATCTCTATGGATTGATGGTTCTAAAAGAATGTATTCTCTCAGAGGTATGTCATTTGCTAATGATTATATATAATATAATTTTTCCCAACTACTCCAGAGTGAGGTTCCCATAGAACCTCCTAGCTATGGTTTAGGACTTGATGGACAACACAAAGTTGATCATCATAGCTTGGTGAGTGTATTGTTAGGTCAATGTTATGATGAGCTCTACCAGATTCAACATCATGGATGAGTCAACATTACCTATAGCCTACTCCTCCAGATATGGTTATGGGAGTACATTAGGATGGACTACCTAGGAGGACTATTAGTGGAGGTTACTAATATAGTAGGTGTAGCTCAATATTACAATAACAGGTGGTCCTAATAGCATGAGGAGTGCAATATTCAATGCCATTTAGGGGATATGTCTCACTATATAGTGACTCTGACTGGCATGTAGGCCAAGGATATCACCTGGAAACTTTATCATGATTGCCCCACCTAGGTAGAGGTAGACAAGTTCACAGCTTGAACTCAACATGATCGATGGGTTATTGATCACAAAAATGGCATTAGGGAGTTATTCCACTATTCTCGGGTGCTTTGATAGTATGAATGTTGGTTAAAATGACCACACCCAGGGAAATAAGGAGTAATATTCTCAATATTTTCCTAAGTATGGATAACAGTCATGATCAGGCAACTTTTTGAAGGCCTTGTTGGGAGTGAAACTGAAGGGATTAATTTTATTGATACAAATGGTTACAATATATAGACACAAGCCTATATTCAACACATGACACTTGTCAAGTGAAACTAACAAGTGTCAAGGTGAAGGCATAGTGCACTTTAACTCGAACATTCCCCCTTAAAGTGCACTATCCTAACTAAAGAAAAAATAAGTCAACATTAAGTAACATTCCCCCTTAAAGTTGACTTCTATAAAACAACCTATCATCCTCTCTTATTTCTGATTTGGTCTAGGCTCGTGCTCTTTGCACTTGGCTCTCCAACTATGAATAATGTTAGATTCACTGTGTATACATCTCGGTCTGTTGCCTCAGGGTCATCCACTTCCACGGGTCTGTTGCCATTGGGTCACGCCAAGTGCCTCGGTCTCAGGGTGCCTCAAGGTCAGCCACTCGGGTCTGTTGCCTCTGTAGGTCATCCTCAGAGGATGTTGCCTCTCGTAGGTCACTGACTAGATTCACCATAAATATCAAATCTCTCTTTATGGTGAACTCAATCTAGAAGGTGTCGGGCTCTACCAAAAATGCACCTAATCCAGTTTAATGCTAACAGATCCTTGCCCATGTGACATCTAGTGTCTCCTCTGGTTTGCATTCTGAAACAACGTTAGATCCTTACAGCATTAACGCTTTGTGGTGGGGCCTGCAAGTATGACTTTAGGCATTGATGGGCCCGTCCATCCATTTACAAGCTAAAAATAACGGGCCAAAGCAGTCATTTGATTCAACATGACCAACAAAAATCCAATATTGTATGTATCTTCTTACTCACAGAGGGCCAGCACCAGGGCCACGGTCTACATTAGATGAAAGCAAGCAATCAGTCACGTCACTGCCCATGCGTCAGAAAAAAATAGAATATCACATAGCTGCCATAACAGCTAATCTGGCGGGACATCTCCCGATCTGTTCGAGGCTGTAGGCAGGGCCCTCACATCGCCACATCAAAAAAAAACTTTCACTACAACACCTCCGGTGGATCCGGTAGCTGTCAACAGTTTCGTCGTCCTCATTGTTTCAGGTTTCTCCGATTCAGCCAAAATTTGAAATCGTAGAAACATCACATTCATTTTTTTTCAAGCACTGTAAAGCAACTGTCACGGAGCCTACTCCGTTGCGTCTCTGCCCGTGCTTACTCATCGGGCGAGTTGACGACCCCGATCATGGTGGTGACGCTGGCTATTCAGCGGCCGCTGCCGGCGCAGCAGCAAATTCAACGGCAGATGATGCAGCCGTGGCAAATTCAGTAGTCGACGATGATGTTTGGGGCATTGGCGGTCGGAATGGTGGGGTGAGAGAGGCCACGCTCACCGCACCAAACAGTCTACAACCTTCCCTCTGCACTTTTGGCTTTGAGATCTGAAGCCAACATATTAGTATTTGGGCAAATGAAAAACTAAAAAAAATTAAAATTTTCGCCCAATTTTTAATATTTTTACCATCTGGTTTCTGATCCATCAAAATATGGAGAGCATACTCCCTCGGTAAAAAAAAAACTTAAAAAATAGGGAAGAAAAAAAAAAAGGGGAGGGAGGATTTCCATGAGGGAAATCCCCCCTCAAGGGGTTTCACAGGGCAGGGAAAGCCTGCTCTGATACCAAATGTTGGGAGTGAAACTGAAGGGATTAATTTTATTGATAAAAATGGTTACAATATATAGACACAAGCCTATATTCAACACATGACACTTGTCAAGTGAAACTGACAAGTGTCAAGGTGAAGGCATAGTGCACTTTAACTCTAACAGGCCTAAGGTAGAGCTAAGGTGAGAAGTCATGATTCCATGATATTTTGAATGCCTAAGGTAAATCTAAGGTGAGAAGGCATGATTTTACATCATTTTTAAAGCCTAAGGCAGAGCTAGAGCAAAAAATCATGATTCTGCAACTTTTTGAAGGTCTAAGGTAGAGATAAGGCAAGAAGACATGATTTTGCAATATTTTGAAGTCCTAAGGTAGATCTAAAGCGAGAAGTAATGATTCCACAACATTTTGAAATCCTAAGGCAAATATAAGGTAAGAAGGCATGATTCCACAATATTTTGAAGGCCTAAGGTAAAGCTAAGATGAAAAATTGTGATTCTATGACTTTTTGAAGGCCTAAGGTAGAGCTATGGTGAGAAGTCATGATTCTGCAATATTTTGAATTCCTAAGGCAAAGCTAAAGTGAGAAGTCATGATTATACAATATTTTGAAGTCCTAAGGTAGAGATAAAGTGATTAGTTATGATTTTATGACATTTTGAAGTCCTAAGATAGAGCTAAGGTGAGAAGTCATGATTCCATGACATTTTAAAGGTCAAATATGAATATAATATGGAAAGTCATGATTTTATGACATTTTGAAGACCAAGTGGACCATGATTTCTAAAGATGTTAAGGAGTATTGACATAAAAAAAATATCTCCAACCACTCCTAGTTGAGGATCCCATGTCCCCTTAACAACTTCTAAACTAGAATGAGTCTACGGGCATGATGTTGTAACAAATTTTAGTTTTTTTTGTTATGTAAAACTCTTATATATAGAATGAGCAACCAAAATAAATGGTCAACTATTAGGCATTTACAAGGCTACGTATACAAACTTTTGAAAGCTTAATAAATATCACCCATTCTCATTCTTGAATCATTGGTGTTTCAAATCAAGTATATATGTGTTGTTTATTGCTATATAAATCTAAGTTGAATGTAACATGTGTTAATTCTTAATCTAGATTTTTGCATTAACATTTAGTTAGATCTACAATTTTCTTCATGGATAAACTATTTTTAAATAAGACATTCACCAAGAATTTTAGTTTCTATATTTTAGTTTTGTTATGCTTCTCTGCAAAAGGTTGTGGTAATTGCTTTGTTGTTGCTTAATATATACCATTTTGACTCTCTATACATAGCTATATTTCACTATATTTATGCATTCCTCTCTCTCTCTCTCTCTTTTCCTAAAAGAAGCAAAGGAACTGGTCTCCTCTAGAGATTGAACTAGGCAAACTTTGTTCTAAACCTGGTCTTTCAATGTTGGCAAAGTCTTGGGTGCAAACGTAACCAAAGAAAGAGTTTGATCCAATAGTTTTTGGCATGCTTGATGGGACCCAAATCCCATGAAATATATAGATCAAATCCCTGGTGAATATCTTTGCCCTATAAATATTTTAAAATCACCTAGCGACTCCATAGTATAAAGGAACCCTATAAAGGCATTTACCCAAATTTTGGTTATACATCATCTTTTATGATAACCAAATCCAAAGCAAAAAATTTAGAGAAACCCATAGAGTTCTTCGAACTGCACCTTGTTAGCCTCCAAGCTAATCCTATTTTGGTGTCCAGAAGAGCCTTTGCATATACCCATAATATAGGATACATAAATTCTTCCCATGTAGCCCTCCCTAGTACTATTATTAGTGGAACTTTAACTCCAGCTACCCGTATAATTGTAATGGTCATAAATTAGTCTATCCTACCTTACCCCGTATGGAACTACATAGGTCCCTTAAACCTGGAAGCTCAGCACCCAATTCCTACATCAGCCTTGAAAGTGTTACGCTAATATGATGGTATAGGAATTACAGCTTATGAACATTGTCAAGAAGTAGATGCAAGCAATGATCTATAACATCCATGGAGAAGATGTTATGATAAGATTTCTAGAAATTTCCTTGATAGGAAAAATACTCTATTAGTACAGAGCTCTTGAAAATCATGTTAGAGTAGGTTGTTTACCTTAGCTCATGTTCACCTAGGTAATTTATTTCCTTTTATTTAGTTATTCCATGTATTTTCCCTACCCACTTATGTGTGGATATTTCATTTATATTATTTAGATATTATGAGATGTTACATATTTATTTCTTAGATATTATGAGGATATTTTTAGATTTTGACTATTCCTAGGTGTTATGAGGATATATTTAGGTATATTTGGAGTGTTGATATTATTTCTCCCCATAGAAGTTACAGATATATGAACCATATCACTTATTCATTTTGTACTATGGATATTTATCCTTATCTTGATCGTACTGCTATGGTTGATCATCCTTGATTATATAATCAAGGCACCTTAATTGTACTCATTACACCTTGATTATATAAGAAAGGAACCTTTAGAACCTATTTTATATAGGTAGGTCACTTCAGATAGGGATAACCTATCACCATGGATTATTGTACTTGTAGAGGATGATGACCCTCTAGTAGTGGATGTTAGCATTGCATATGGTAGGGTCAAAGACCATGACTTTGGAATGGCTACAGTAGCTTAGGCTAGGAAAAAGATGAGGTAAATTTCAAGGAGGATCCTGATGGGTGCTTAGTGCAGGCCTAGATAGATGATTGGTGGTAGGCAGAGCAATAGGTGGCTTCCTCAGGAGGAGTAGGAGTTGGATCTAGAGGAGAAGGAGTCCCCTCTCTGAGCTTAGCTAAATCTCATGGAGGCTAAGCTTCTATTAGCTTACATCCAAATATTACAATGGGACTCCACTATTTCTATGCTTTAGACATAGGTTAGGAGATTTTATGAGGAGAGGACCATTTTCTAGACATAGATAAGCTTGACATAGACTAGGATAGATGATATTACGGCCAAGAGGGATGTGACCAGGGATATATTATGCCAACCAATCCTACTATACAAGGGCCTATAGTTTGGATCTAGGTGTAGATATCATACACCTCTAAGGCTTATTAGATGAGTACGAGGCTCATATATCAAGAGACACTGGTTATATTACCACTTTGAGGGTTATGATCAGATGACTAGGTGGTACTCCTCTAGAGAGACCTTCAGTTGGGAGCTCATACTAGAGTGGGTGAATCACGTCAAGGTAGTCTTTAGCTTGATTGAGTCACAGGACTAGGACTTGAACAAAGAAGACCAGAGTTACCAATTCTATACCACCTCCTAGAGAGGGAAACAAGGGTGGAGGTGATACTAGTGGTGCAGGCCACTCCTAAGCATACCTTTTGCCTATTGTATATTTTTAGTGTAAGGTTGGATGACCTACACTGTTGTAGCCTTATGGCCTTTTTGTACCTCCATGTACTTATTTCACACACACACACACACACACACACACACACACACACACACACACACACACACACACACACCCATAGATGATAGTTGTGTTTTGAAACTCATTATGTGTATTTCCATGTTTTTGCTTTTATGTCTATGTGATGCAGTATTATGATTTTATGCTATATTATGTGATGTATTGATTTACATGTTCTATATATACAATGAGTAGATGCTTATATGTTATGATCTAGATGTATAGATGCATTATTATGATGTATGCATATATGGTTGCAGTGATTATTGTTAAATGTATGTTTAATTTGATCTATTTGTATGCATCTAACTTATATTGTTATAATATAATAAATGAAATGCATCTACATGCATTAGTTATATGAAGGTGATTTAATATAAATGAACCTGTATGCTTTAATCACATAAAATATAAGGTATTATGTGATATGAGTTTAACAATCTTATGGACGACACCATAGAATGTAACACAATTATACATGTAAATGATAACCCTTATCATAATAATTAATCATTTAATTATTCAAATGTGAGATGAGATGATATGTTATGTATGTACTTTCTTTATAAGCTTCTATAAATTAAACAATATGCACAAAATAGTTAGTGGTCGTTTAAACACAATTGTGATATGTATCTGTTATTTTATGCACATTGTTTAATGAAAACAAACTACTAAGGATAGGCGATGATGTGATTGATGACATGAATTTATTTCTATGAGGGGATTTTCTATGTTTTCTATGAGACTCAAACACCGTAGTTACTTCATCAAAAAGTTGTATACTGACCATAAATGACTCTTCAAATATAAAGACCACATGGGTGAAATCTTGCCTTACTATTTCAACTCATGTAGCCAAGATGAGGCTCTAGGGATATAGGAATTTTAGGATCCAACCTATGGACCAATGAGATGATGGGATCATTAGGCTGCAATGACTCTCTGAATGAAGGCAGATCGGGGAAGACCATGCGATGAACCTCATTTGTAGTGAATTTTCTTCCCCTAAAGTGAGGACCAAGATAGATGGTGTGAAGGATCTCATCTATTTCAACCATATGATTGACTTGATGCAAGTGTTGAGGACCAAGATAAGCCATCTTGGTTACATCCTCAAAATTATCATTGCTTATGAAAAAACCCTCGTTTCTACCCACTGAAATTGAGCGGTGACTTACCCAATAATGCATAAGGTAGGCCATTTTACTCTCATATTTAGAGTCATCATCACTTATGAATAATCGATTAGTATTTATTTCTAGCCCTAGTATGTGGTGTGCATGTCTAGACCCAAGGTAGGCCACTTCAGTTGAGTCCTCTAACTCATAGCCACTCTCTTATGAGATGTATCCACTATCTTTGTTACTAGACCAAGCAAGGTTTTGCAGATACTAAGGCCCATGATGAGCCAAGCAAGTTTTATCTTCATATTCACTTGAGACACTCATTTTCCTATTGTTCATAACCAAGACTTGGTTTGTCATCCCATAGGATGATTCCTGATGGGTTTGCTTCGAGAGAGAAATTATGGTGATACTCATCGGGTGGTTCGATATTGACCATAGACACCCATCCCTCACCCAAGTAGTTCTTGGTAGGGGATTGATATGGATTCCAATTAATGTCTTCCCCGCACCTCGAGCTTAGCCTATCTAGGGATGCTGCTAGTGAATCATCATGGCTCTGGATTTAATACCCTAGACCTCACCTATCAGTAGGTAGTTGGTATTGTGGCTAGAATGGAAGTTGATTCCCTTGCTTGTACAAATCTAAGCCATATCCATGCCAATAATAGCACTCAAAGTACCATAGAGCAAACTCATGATTTGATAACTAATGAATATTTATGGTGAATGGTTCATCCTCATCCTCTTTGATATTAGAAGCATTATGGGCATAATCCAAACCAGCATATACGAAGTTGGTTTGGTTAGGGGGAGTCCCTAATGGAACCACTATCCCTATTGGAAAATTTGGGACTCTTGGTCATCCCATGTCTTGCATAGACTCGATAATTAGTCATGTTTTACACAAGACATTCAATTAAACCTGTTTTGCCTAAGTGAACTATCAACTATGGTGCAGATGATGTTGTTGATGAAGCAGGTAAGGCAAGATGAGGTACCTTCTTGGCTATGTCCTGGGAAGCTCCCTCCTCAATCAGATTCAAAATTTCTACAGTTGCTATAGTTAGTAGCTCTTTGGGTTTTTTTTGCATTGGAGGTGCTTTCAAATTTTGAGTATATTTTGCTTTATAAGTTGAATGTTTCTCAGAAGTGCTAGTAGCTTTAGAGGTGGGAGGTGGTGCTGATGTGGATGGGTCACCTCGCAATGGTTTTATCTTGTTTTCTAGTTGCATGGTTTGAGATGAAGACCTTATGTATAAGTGTGTTGATGAAAGGACAAAATCCCTCGATAAGTCAACCTGATGCACATATTTTAAATGATTCTTCATCAGACGAAACCACATGAACCTATCCCTCATTCACATACTTGATACATTGGTGCAATATTGATGGCACACACTACATGTCTTTTATCCAGGGATTCCCTAAGAGGATGATTTACTGCATTACTCTGTTCAATACATGACACATCATAGGGATGGTCTTATGTCCTATATTTATAGGTAAAACAAGCATTTCCACTATGGAGCATAGTGCATCATTAAAAGCCCTTAATGTGTAGGAATTTGGGACAATGTTTGAATTAGAAATATTTAGGTGCCCCATAGCATTTGTTGTGATGATTTTGATGAGACCATATAGATTATAATTTGCTTGAAGTTTACATTATTGATAGAAATGATAATATACAAAGGCATGTCTTCTATAGTAGTAGGTACTACTTTGATTTTGTGATCGTAGAAATGGATCACAGGCTCTTGGCACTTCTACACTACCCAAAATGTGTAAACTCATCTAGGTTCTGGGTCTAGAGCTTGATTGATCTCAATATATCCATCAAAGTATCTTTGTTCCTAGGGGACTATTGTATGAGCTCATAAATTGACAATTTGGGTAAAATTATTTGTAGATTTTGCTCCAGTCTACTTGAACAATCACCATAGGTCACATTACTGGAGTTGGTGGATTGTTTTGCACCTATCTCTATTGAGGTATATCTAGGATACAAATAGGGGTTGTAGGTGGTGTTGGTTGATTGTATAATTGAATCCTAGTTGCCACATTAACTATATCAACCATTTTGATGCATCTCTAAGTGGGAGGTTCAACTCAAACTTGGTTGAATTGGGTGCCCTAATCCTTGGGGACCTCATGATTTGGTAATGGGTTCCTGAATATAGCTATATCTCTATTATTAGGTGCTAGTAGTTTGTCAACTTTTAGCTCACCCTTCTCGATCATGTTTTGGACAACGTGCTTAAATTTGATGCACACCTAGATATCATACCCTTGTTGTCTATGATATGGGTAATATTGGTATTCCCTATATCCCTTGGGCTTGGGATGGTTAGGGTCCCAAATTTGTACATTGGAAAATCTGATCCTTTGTGCCTCACGTAATTGATTAAATATCAATTGCACCAATTTATATAGTCATGAAATAACGAGGTGGTCGATGCTCCTTATTTTGATCCTAGTTGTTTTTTTTATTATAATTGGTTGGTGGGGGATGAGCTTGATATTTTTGGGGTTGATATCCATTTCCCTCTTCGGTGTGCTCAATACAACCTGATTAACTTGAGTAGGCTTGGCCTATTTTTGTTTATTATTTTCATTTTAATTATTTTTACTCCACTCCTTGTTTTAGAGCTTGAGGTCTCCTTAGTTAACCTATACATCCTCTATAAGTAGGGTTATGCATAAGGGATTAGCCCCAAAATGTATTTATAAAAATTTGGTGAATCAATTTTGAAATCCAGGAAAATAGTGTCCAAATGCATGTAGAAGGTTCACTATTATTAGGGGCAATGTTGGAAATTTAAACTTAAAATGGTCAAATTATTATAAAATGAGGGCAAATCAACCCAAAAAAAATTGCACTAAGAAATTTTTGGCTAATGGGCCTTGGTCAAGGGTCCCAAATATTAGCCAATTCCAAATTTTGAAAATCCTAATTTTAGCCAATTTGGTGATAAATAGTCACTATGCATAACCTTGTCTATAAGCTTGGCTTGAGTCAAGGATTCTTCAAATAATTCTTACTGCTATAGTTGCAATAACAATGAGATGTGTTTAGCTCAACTCTTTATGAATATTCGAGTGAGCTCTTCAGTGGGAATAGAGAATGGTAGTTTTACCATTATTTTCCCCCACCTATCCCTATAGTCCATAATTGGCTCATTGTCATATTGCTTTAAGTTGGCCATATTGGAAAAGTTCACCTTCTTCTTGACACCAAAGAAGAAGCGTTCAAGAAATGCATTCACCAATTGCTCAAAACTGATGATGTTATGCTTGTATAGTTGATTGAACCATTGAGTTGATGCACCTGAAAACATCATGATGAATGTTCTTAGCATTAGGGTGTCATTATGATCAATATGGAAGCACACATTTATAAAATTCATAATGTGTTCTTGCACATCTTCCTCTCCTTTGAACTTGTCTTTCCTAGGCATATCAAAGTGTCTAGGGTATGCAGGATTCACGACTGAAGGACACAAAGGTTGCTTGTGTATTTTGCTCAAATTTAGATTTACCTAATCGTGTCCTACTTATTGAGATATTTGACTCTCTTAATGAGTATTTGGTATTATTTCAAAGAAATAATCTCCTACTCTTGAAGGTTTACTTATGGTGGTAAGGGAGTGTTGAGTGAATATTTTCCCTATTGCAAAATGATGACCACAATCTGAGTATTAAATTGAAAACTCCCTCTTGCAAATAAATTATATGAAAATACGTATTTCTTCAAGGTTCTAGTAAGTAAACATTCCATACATACCTGTAATCGAAAATAATTAAAACATAATATAGATATAACATAATAAACTTAAAGTAAACAAATGACAGTCAACAATGGGCCTTGATGATCCAATTCCTATAATGCTTAGCAATCACGATCCTTGTATCCTTAAAATGCATGTGAACTTAGCAAATGTGAAAGTGATTCCTTTTAATACTCTTGACATTAATCTGATTTACCCTGAATCCCAGTTAGTAAGTTCCTTTTATCTTCAAATTAAATGTGTAAAAATGCAAGAGTGTGTGGAATAATCCACTTAATTTTAGATTTTTTACCTTTAATGTGAGATTCATTTTACACTTAGTAGATTCATTTTATCTTCATTATAAGCATTCTACTAAAGCTAAGTCAGAATTTGGTGTTAGTACTTGTTAGAAAATTAGCATGTTAGTGTTCATTTGTTTTATTTTCCATTAATGTAAATTTAGTGTTAGTACCCTCCCTCCTAAGATTGATTTTATCTAAAAATTAGAATTAGTGCAATTTGGAGGTGCAAAATTTTTGGATAAGGACCAAAATGCAAGAAAATGAGCATAAATGTGAACTAAAATTCTAGAAAATGGACCAGAATAAAATATTGAAACTAATTGGAAAATTCTAGAATGACCAGAATAAAAGGAAACTAAAATAGAAATTCTAGAAATGACCAGAATGAAAAGAAAAACTAAGTACAAAATTTTTGAAAAAGACTAGAACGGAAAGAAAACTATGTGCAAAAATTTTGGAAATGACCTAGAATGTAAAAGAAATGCAAACAAAAATTCTAGAAATGACCAGAATCAGAGAAAATAATGAGTAAAAATGAAAAAAAATCAAACTAATTGAAGAAAATAAATCAATAGAAAATATCTACAAAACAACTAGAAAACAATAAAATAACATTAGATTTTGGTATCACAATCCCCTCCCTGCAAAACCCTAAGTTATGAGATGAATCTAGAGGCAACTTGATCTAAAGGACTTGCAAAAAACACAATCAAGTTAGACCAAGTGTGAGACTCAAAGGCCAAATAACAATTGCATTTCATTCCAACATTCACCTAGTATAACCCTTAATGACATTGATCCATAGATACAAATTGAAATAAAATGTATTAAAGATAAATAGTAAATTTGGTAGCCTTAGATGCAATCTCCTTTTGGTTTTGCACACACGGTTTGTATTTGCCAAAACGAATGCATTTTATTCTTCAAAAAAAATTGATCTTGTTTACAAAAAATTCCAGCCCTTACACCATGACATATTTGGATATTTAAAGTTTTCAAAGAAAGACAACAACTCATTGCTTCACCTTCTTTCCTTTTTACAATGTTAAAATGAAATACAAACTAAATAAGATTTTTTTATTTTATTTTTTACTTTCCCTTATTCCTCCTTTTTAACATTATAAAAAAATAATATCCTTGCACCCTTGTATGTCATTCCTTATAACTCCCTTATATTCATATTAAAAAAATACATATATATGTATAACATGCCATTTGTAATATGAATATAAACAATATAATATAATATTTTAAACAAGTCTTTCCCTTATAGCTCCCTTGATATTATATATATCATAATATAAATAAGAAAAAAAATTCAAAACTTTTTATCAATCCCTTATAACTCCCTTACCTCATACATTATAATATATAATAAAATTGCATTTCAAAATGATTCCCTCTCGAACCTTAATGCAATATATTATGTAGTAATAATCAAGGTAAAATATTTTATCGTACATTTTCTTTTCCCTTATGACTCATGTTCCTACGATATGCTCTTGAACTGTGATGGCCCTTGCATCTGGTAATCCCCTCCACAAATGTCTCTCATAGCAAAAACAAAATGAAAATATATTTCTATGATATGGTTTTAAGAAGCTAATTCTTACAATTAGGGTTAGGGTTTTTGGAAATCAACTCTACTATTTTTCCCCTATATATTTGTAGTGCCTTCTATCCAGGTTTGGCAGATGCTCTGCCATGCTGCATTGTCTACTCACCTACCATCCATGCCCAATTGGCATATTAGTTGACTTGCTATAAAACTTGGTCGTTGCTGGAATCCTTTTGATAGTATATCTTTGGATTGACCTTGTTCTCGCCACTTGTTCCACGTTTCACCCTGCTACCTTTTGCTATGATGTCCAATCGATATTTGTCTTGTTAATTTAATAATGGAATAAAGTCCACTACTACAATCCTTGGCACTCGAATTGCCACATTGTGTTCTAATTTATTCTACGCTCAGGAGTTATGCCAGCTGTAGACATGAAAAATTGACCTATTTTCTTTAGTTTTTCTCCTAGAAAGCCAAGGTTATCTTCAAGAGAATTTTTACCCTATCAAGTCATCTTAACTATTCTTAAATTTTATACCATTGGATAGGGCTTGAAAATATATTTCCAATGGTATATTATATGTCCAATTTCGACATCGTTTGACCCCTCAAACTGCAATAAACCTATGCACAAACCTATCTATCACGAAAATCACAAGAAATGCGCATTTAACTTTATAAAATCTATTTGATTTTGGCTCCAAGACTGTTTCAATGGAAGGCATATTTTTGGTTGATTTGTTTTAGCCCTAATTCGAGTCAACAAATAATTCATATTAGTAATTTACTAATTTAATTAAAATTGCTCAACAAATTCTTAGATCGGTTATCTCATGAAAGAGATAAATACACGGGCTCAGTCTCCCGATCAAAAGAGGAAAAAAGAAGTAGAGAGGAGAGAGAGATCGAGAAGGGAGAGAAGTAGAGAGAGATCACGTGAATGAAGAAGGGAGAGGAATGGAGAAATTAAGGGCAATGATAGTGCTGAATTGAGAGATGCTTATGGATTAATAATTTTCTGTTGCAAGTGAATATCCAGAACAAGTTTTCTCTTCCCATTTTTTTGCAGGTTGAATGCTTGAATATGATTGAAGACTATTGTCGATCGTTGTCATTACTTTGAATTAGCAATATATGAAACCTGTGATACTCTCATTGTAAGCAGGTTTATTTTTTACTTTTAATTATCCTAAAAATTATCATCTTATTTATTTTACAATTGTATTTTATATTTTATTTATTTCTCTTAAAACGTAATATCATCTTTGGGTTGCATTGTCTCTAAGTAAATCGCATTTGTTTCCTAAATATCATACCATTGGATAGGGCTCAAAAAGAGATTTCCAATAGTATATTATTTGTCTCATTTTAATAACGTTTAGACTTTGAAAATGCTAAAAAATTGTATGCAAGTCTAGTTATCACGAATTCAACCAGATCTATAAATTTATAGAAAATTAAATATGGAGAAAAATAATAGAATTTAAATTAAATATTATTTTTCAAATATTTATTCTTATTTTCTTCATCAATCATTGCATTGTTAGTACCCAGATATTGATTTAATTCATTTATAATCATTAACTTTATAGTCTTTGTTGTTTATTTATGTGTAATTTATAATAATAATATATATAAACATTAGAGTGCAAAAATTTTAGGCCTACATTCTTTGGTGAACCCGACGTGAAAAATATTAGACATCTTTTTTATTTATATATAAATATAAATATATATATATATATATATACAAGAAAAAAAATAACAAAATCATCATTTTAAGTTTGTATGTTTTAGATTCAATTCTAAATAGTAGATACTAAATATTACTTTTAGAAGTACTAAAGAAACCATGAGTTTTAACTCAAATCAATATGAGCCCATCAGTAATGTTGGGAAAATTCAGCCAAATGCATTTATCGATTATGACCAACCTCGTCCATATTCAATATCACCTGTATCATATTTTTTATTTTCCATTTTTTTATTTTCCATCCTTACCCCAACAAGACAATCCCTTTTCCAATCCTCTTCATAACGATATTATCTATTCTCCCATATATCCATATTATGCCTATCGATCTACATACAATCCTTCTCCACCATTTCAACATTATTCTTTCAACACGACCCCTCCATTTCAATAAGAAAATTTTTATTCTTCCAATCCTACCATGCACTCACATTATACTTAACAATATTCCTATCATTATTCTACCCATAATAAAGAAAAAAGAGGTAAGAAACCATTAGGTCCTTTGATTGATGAATTCCTAAGGCAATTATCAAAAACCTCTCGAAAATTTTCATCACATAAATTTACTAAGCTCAATCGACCAATGGATATAATTCTCAAGAATTTACTTGATACAAATAGGATTGAATTACCTCCCATAAGACAACCTGATACCACAACAGATTGGTATAAAACTGAGCTATATTGTGAATATCATAGAGTAGATGGACATATGACACAAAATGTAAATATTTAAGATGTGCAATTCAAGATTTGATTGATGAGGGTGTTTTTACTATAAAAGAATTACAATCTACAACTGAATATAAATATCCAATAAACAATCAAAATCCTGCACAATGAATACCCATAATCAATCAAGACATGGGGATCTTCCAAGAACCCCTACTCAATTATCAACAATAGGAAACCAATCAAATATTGCATCTTAATATGTCCCATAAAAATGATATCACTAATATTGTAATAGAAACTATAAATGAGCAACCTCAAGTTCAATCAACTCAATTTGATATTCAAGAGATGGATTCCTCATTTGACCAACCTTCAAAACTATCTTTGGCTCTAGAGAATGATCTAAAATTGAATCTAAGCATAGAAAACCCATATTTAGAATCAAAATCTCAATCTGAAGTCCACTTTGATAGCCAACAACAAGTGGTTAATCCTCAAGCAAAGATACCCCTTTTAGAAGTATTACAAAGTTTTCATAGGGAAACTTTGTTCAAGATACCTAGCCAACAATTTGTTCCTCGTGACATTTTTCCTAAGAACACAATTAATGGTGTAAGCCCTCTTGAGGTTAACCATATTTCATTATATGATGAGGATATTCCTTCCTCTACTCCACAAGAAGACTCCTCTCTTTACATTACAAGATTTATTAAAGAAACATCTATTAAAACTATCATGGTAGATAATGGCTCCTCTCTTAATTTATGCACTATTCAATTACTCTAAAAACTCGGATTAAAAGAATAAGGTCTCAATGAATCAAATGTTATTATTAAATATTTTAACAATGAAATTCAAGAAGCTCGAGACACTATAATTCTTCCCCTTAAGATTGGACCCAATACCCTGGATACTTTGTTTTGCATCTTGCTCTTCACCTTACAACCTACTTCTCAGAAGTCCTTGGATTCATAAAATCAGGATTGTCCCTTCCACTCTTCATCATTATTTGAAGTTTAAACTTGCAAATAAAATTGTTACCATACATGGTGACCCAACAGAATTTGAAGAATATTTAATGGTTGAAACATCAAGTTCTATACATTCTCCATTGTCACAATTACCTCTTATCAATCACTTTTCTTCATCCATATTTGATCATCCTTGTTTAACGAATAACACCCATGCATATCTTTCACATATACTCCCTCCATATTATCAAGACTTGGAAGATAGTGATAAGAATGAAGAACCTTCATATCCTTCTAACATTTTGTTTTGTAACATGATAAATTTTACACATAAAAGTCAAATCTTCTGCTACATTGTTCTATATTATAACAAAGTTTTTTTATCGCTACCTTTTATTCATCACATTTTGTTTTTCATTATCTCTTTCATTATTATTATCACATAAAGTTCTCTAATATTTTCCTCTTTATCATTATCATCTTTTGTCCATCACTTTTCTTCATCTACATCTCATTCTTCATCACAACAATCTCAACTATCAACCAAACAACTTCACATACACCACAAACAAATTATCCTTCAAAACCTCCTTTGATTTTGAAGCCACCTTAGACATGCTATACTCAAATAAAATTGTATAATGTATATAGATCATATTGTATATACCACCAATTCCATCATTAAAAGTAAAAAATCAAAAAAATAAAAATCAAATAAAACAAACTAAAAAAATAAAAAAGTATCAAAATCTCAAAAATATTTCATATTATTCTGCATTGTTATTCATTGTTGTATTTCAAAATTTTGAAGTTATATTTTTCTTTATTTCGGATTAATTCAAAAGTTATCTTGAACCATACACTTAATTTCACAAATTAAATATTTTTATTTTATCACTATGATTATAAATCTCTCTTGTATCGAAGATCACTATTTCACTAAATAATATTTTGAGTTTTGGAAAATGATCTTGCTACTTTTTGAACCAAGTACACTTTTATACATTAAAATGATTTGTTGCAAATTTGAAAAATGATACTACATAGTAGTCTTAGTCTCTTGAGCGAAAAGTTTCCCCTGCTATCCTATCATGTGCATGGTCTAGAATTTTTTAGAATTGGCAAAAGGACAAGCTCACCCCTACCCGAATAAAAATCCCTTGCTCTACATCTAAGTTGAGAAAGTATCCCAAAAGAAAAATCAAGAAAATAAAAAATCAAAAATCAAAAGAAAAATAAAGAGAAAAATTAAAAAAAGAGAATGAAAAGAGAAAAATAAAAGTAATAAAATCCCCTTGTTCAAAACAAAATGAAAAAATCCCTACCCCTTGAAAGTGAAGAAAATAAGGGTGAATGAGCTTGAATCCTTGGAATTCTCAGTTATTTGAAAATCATGAGGTAAGACCCATAACAGGTGATTTGTGCCCAACTTGTTTGACATTGGGTAATTCATTTTTGTGTGGCAACATATCTATCACATTATCGACCCTCTTTTGTATAGACCTATGTCCACTTGTGGATTAGATAGCTTTTGATGACTTGACTTACATAGTAGTCTAGTACGATTTCATGCACAAAAATCATGGTTAACGAACCCTTCACTTCCACACACATTGGTTCATTCAAGTTAACTTGCATCACTACCTTACTCAAAATTGGTAAATGAACATTACAAAACACACACATTTGATCCTTGAGATATTTTGTATCATCATGACAATAAAAATGGATAATGAACTCACTTATCACACACTGGTTCTTGATAAATTTGAATTTGTCTTAGAAATAAGTTAAAATATTTCTTTGAAATTTGTCGGACAACATTAGTTTATTGTTACTTTCATTACATAGATATTTCCAAAATTTCAAAAAAATCTCAAAAACAACTTATTGCAAAAATAACATGTAGTTCAAAATCACTTATCATACATAACATTCATGACTTCGTGATGATGGTATAATTCCTAGGAATTATTTTGCTCAAATTTCACACTAGGAATTCTATACCTAGCGCATACCATATTTCTAAATTTTTCATGCCCAAAATTAATCCATATATTTTCATAAAAAATTCATAATCTTTTTGGAACATGTGACACCATGATTTATCTTATATTACTTTGCATTTTAAAAAAGAACAAATAATTTCATATCATCATGCAGTTCATTTTGATTTTTGCAATGATGGTATAATTCCTAAGTAATTATTTCATATAATTTCACAGTTAGAAATTATATGCTTAGCGTAAATCATCCTTCAAATTTTTCATGCTTTACTCAATATATTTCACAAACATCACAGATATTCCTATTACCATAGAAGCCTTAAGATTATTCTTAAGCATACAACTATTCTCAACAATATCAAAAACATTCCTCACAAACAGGATTAGCTTCAAGACTTAGCGAGCTTTGAACTCCACCAACAGTCTCATAATAACACAACATCCTTTGAGGTTTATTGCTAGAATCTATCAAACATCCTATCCCAAGATAAAATCAAATATTTCTTTCTCATCATAAATCCTTAGGATTTTTCTTAAGCACACAATATTTTGGTATTAGCAATACAAAAACTCCCTCACAACAGGATGTGCTCTTCGACCTAGCGAGCAACGATCTCCAAAATGGTCACATCCCAACACAACTTCCTTTCAAGTTTCATTTCTAAGTTTATCAAAATATTCTTTTACAGAACATCACAACAACATTTGTTGTATTTCTATCATTCAACACATTATTCAAAATTATTTATTTAAACATGATCAAAATTATATTTAAAAATCAAAGCATGATTATAATAAATTATGTAACACAACCATCATAAGAAAATGTAATGAATAATCCAATCAAATTGCACAAAGTCACATAAAACAAAGAAGATCAATATATATCAAAAAAATTTGAGTTTTCCACCAAATATAAAATTTGATGTAAAAAATCGAGGGGGCATCCTAGTTAGTAAATTAGTAATTATTTTTCTAAAACATCAATTTCATATGAACTATTTATTCTAAACCATCTACTTAATTTTTCCCATGTCAATAATAATCACTTCTACTCAAGTGTCTACACTTTTCTTTGACACATTTATTGTTCATAAATACGCCAAAGAGGGGGCAAAATGTAGACATGAAAATTTGACCCATTTTTCTTAGTTCTTCTCCTAGAAATTCAAGGTTATATTCAAGAGAATTTTTGACCTATAAATTCATCTCAACTATTCTTAAATTTTATACCATTGGATAGGGATTGAAAAGGTCTTTCCAATGGTATATTATATGTCCAAATTCGACATCGTTTGACCTCTCAAACTGCAATAAAACTATGCAGAGGCCTAGCTATCACGAAAATCATGGGAAATGCACATTTAACTTTATAAAATCTATTTGATTTTGGATCCAAGACTATTTCAACAGAAGACATATTTTTGGTTGATTTTTTAGCCCTAATTCAGGTCAACAAATAATTTAGATTAGTAATTTACTAATTTAATTAAAACTGCTCAACAAATTCTTAGATCAGTTATCTCATGAAAGAGATAAATACACGGGCTCCGTCTCTCGAGTAAAATAAGAGAAAATAAGTAGATAGATCGAGGAGGAAAAGAAGCAGAGAGAGAAAGGGAGGAGATAAATAAGTAGAGAGAAGCAAAGAGAGATCGATAAGGGAAAGAAGTAGAGAGAGATCACGTGAATGAATAAGGGAGAGGAATGGAGAAATTAAAGCCAATGACAGTGCTAAATTGAGAGATGCTTATGGATTAATAATTTTCTGTTGCAGGTGAATATCCAGAACAAGTTTTCTCTTCCCTTTTATTTTACAGGTTGAATGCTTGAAGATGGTTTAAGACTGTTGTCGATCGTTTTAATTACTTTGAATTATCAATATATGAAACCTGTGATACTCCCATTGTAAGCAAGTTTATTTTTTTCTTTTAATTATCCTAAAAATTATCGTCTTATTTATTTTACAATTGTATTTTATATTTTATTTATTTCTCTTAAAACATAATATCATCTTTGGGTTACATTTTCTCTAAGTAAATCCTATTTTTTTTCCTAAATATTATACCGTTGGATAGGGCTCAAAAAGAGCTTTCCAACGAGTATATTTTTTGTCTCATTTTGATAATTTTTAGACTTTAAAAATGCTAAAAAACTGTATGTGGGTCTAGTTATCACGAATTTAGCCAGATCTATAAATTTATAGAAAATTAAATATGGATGCAAATAATAGAATTTAAATTAAATATTGTTTTTCAACTATTTATTCTTATTTTCTTCATCAATCATTGCATTGTTAGTACCCATATATTGATTTAATTCATTTATAATCATTATCTTTATAGTATTTGTTGTTTATTTATGTGTAATTTATAATAATAATAATAATAATAATAATAATAAATATGGAGGCAAAATCTGATTCTTAATCTTGTCATATTAATGTTACATAATCTTATAAGCATTTACACTCATTTTATTATTCTTTGTTGTATTTAATTGTTATTCTTTGCATCATATTATTATATTTCATATTTTTCCAACGATTATTAAAGAGTCGAGGGGATCTGACTATTGCAGATCATGATTCACTATGACCTATGCAGATCCCCCATCCCTAATTAAAATTTTTAGTGTGTCATTGTGAAATTTGTAGGTTTTGACAAATACAAATGACCGAAACCGATTCAAAGATGTGAATTCATGGTCCAGATATAAATTTATTCAAAATTCAAATTGTAGATCCAGGTAAGGTATAAAACCAAAATTCACTGTTTTTCACATCAAAAATCTACAATATTCTTTATTTTACACACTCTTTGCATTGAAAAATAAAAGAAACCCAAAAACATAGACTTTAGCTGCATAAGACAAACTTGCATAGAAAAACTATAAAAATCCAAAAACACTCATTCTTGCATTTTACATTATCGTGTTTAAAGATTTCTTAGATTACATTTGTTTGCCCTTGTTTTCATAGAATATAAAATTGTATTTATTTACGTAGAAATTGCATTCTGGCAAAACCTAGGTTGTATGTAAAACAAATCAAATCAAAACACTACCTCACCTAGGCTCGAAAACAACCATAAAACATTTCCTAGTGAACCCAACCAATTTGTAAAAAATCACCACAAGAAGGCACGATTAAGTGCCTGTCTTTCGAGGTGTAGTTCTATCATTTTTATATTCCCCTCTGAGGTGTGGATCCATCAGCCTAGAGGAAAGGAGTGCAAAAATTTTAGGCCTACACCAACTCATGCTACATTGAAACCTGTCTTTGATAGGCATCTTCACCCTATGCTACACAACGAGTTTCAACATAACTCCTACTCCTTTCTTTGCCATGCACTACCAAACTTTTAACTTTGCATGTTGGTCAGTTTTCCCATCGAGATAAAATTATAGTCTAATTGTGCTACTTCATAGTGAATCCTTGCATCTCGATTTATGTCGTTAATATCCAAGGTGAGTGGGGAAACACCCATGTCAACTCCTAGCTACCATTTATCATGTATTCCATAGCATTAACCGATGCCACTATAGCACTCACCCACTCTATCTCCAAAATTAGTACCATCCACATCATCATGTCTACATTTCTAGAATGCATTGATCAGTATCAAGAATGCCTAAGCATAAGTACATTTTAGTATACCCTAAACCATTATTATTACATACTTTGTGCTGCATTTAGGATCTCTATCGATGACTACTGGTATTTCCCATATAAATGCCTACCATAATTTCCTACTACCACAATGAACTAGCCTACAAGCCCCTTATGAGATGTCCTCGTGTGATGCCACACTTCAAATCTACCTACACCCTCAAATATCGACCACAAAAATTGTATTGGAATCTTCGACCTCCATGGTAGTTTGTTCTTCATCATCACTTGACTCGATGCCATGTTTCCATGATCTATCACTTTCCATGGTTAGTCCATGTTGTATCTGGATACCCACATTGTGTGTGTACCATCGCTTTGCCACTGGTCTACCTCGTAAAGTTGCCTCAGTGCTGGCATGGATAACTTGCTAATTGATGTCAATGCTCGTCAATGGGTTTTCGATTGATAGTCCTAATTAAGAAATTTTGCATGCCACATCATTGTCCAAATCATCCTCACTATCCATGATATTTCTCATCGCAACCTAAATCTACCCAAATTGACCAACTAATACATGCACACCCATCCACACAGCCACGTCACCACTACTAAACACTTGGTTGCCACTGATCAAATTTCCTTCTCTGCCACATCAACATCGATAGTGTCCTTTGGAAATCTATTTTTGTTTATACTATGTTGATATTACAAGATGATGTGGCTCACTATGGGCTCCACATCATCTATATTAACCAGTAGTAGACTCTGCCTCATTCTATGTTGACATCAATCCACATTAGCATCCATCTTTTGTGGGCTGGTGTTCCATGCATTAGCCATGGTCGTCGTATCTTCCACGTTGGTACTAAAACTAAAATGGATGACACTATTCACAATGGGACCAGATGACATCTAATATCCGACTCTTATCATCAAAATTTATCCACTTACGTGGTAGGGTCCACGATGTCCAGTTTGAACTGACAACCTGTACATGGAGCACAAACCATATGTTAAAACAAACTTGCACTATGCAAAATAACAAAGGCCACTTCATTGCTTTATTAAACAAATATGAAAAATTTATACACAAATAAGGTTTTTCTCTTTGACATCTTTCATTATTATCATTTTTTTAATTTTTTTTATTATTAGCATTTTTTTTTTAATTTCTTAATTTGATTTTTATTCTATATATTAATATTATATAAAAAATATATCATAATATATATTTTATTAATTTTTTATTTTTTATTTTTTATTTTTCATTTTTATTTTTTATTTATTTTACTTTGATATATATATACTTTTATTTTAGAAGCTTAACTAATTTTAATTATTTGAATTGATTTAAACCAAAATATTAAAATTGATTAAGGCTTCCCCACTCAAAAAAAAAAAAAAAAGCTAAACACAACTAAAAGGCCACCTTAGCAAACCACACCCCCAGGAAGATGGTATTTTGATAAATATCACTCCAAATATTTTCGATAAAAACAAAACATCAACTTCTACAAGAAAACAAGAAAATCTCACAAAATGAGGAACCTCAAAGTCCCCGAGGTGAGCCCATGGCTAGGGCTTCATCAAACATGCCTGGTCAAAGGCAATCAAAACTCTCAAAACCACAAAACAAAGGTGGGTCCCCAATTTTAGGGTGAGTTGTGGAGCAGCCACAACAAATGATGACTCTACTGGGAAATACTCGTGAGCATTTTGGTAAGAACCCAACCTAAAATGAAAACACACAATATCAATGAGATATAATAATTTAGCGATGTCTCCAAAAGGTGTGAGTAAGCAGCTTTAGAATGAAAAAAACTTATCTATATGCCTTTGCTCAATGTGTGCAAAAGTGATTCATTCCCGTATATCTAAAAATCCTCCATATTCCATCATCCCTTTTTTCTTTAGGCTATAGAATATCACTCAATACAAAATGGCTATGGATAGAGCCCCAATGCCAGTCAGACATCTATAACCCCGATGAGGTTTATCCGACTCATCTTTGTTTTGCTCAATGCTTTGGAAAGCCTTTCCTTGCCCAAGCTATATATATATATATATATATATATATATATATATATATATATATATATATATATATATATATATAGCCCTAATGTTGTTTAGGCATCCATAGCCTTGGTAGATTTTATCTAGATCTTGTGACTGATTTGATCAATCTTTTCGATGCTCATTCTCTTTTTTTTTCTTTTTTTTTTTCTCTTTTTTCTCTCTTTTCTGTTATAAAACATATTTTACTTTTTAAAAGACAAACCTTGTAAAGCTTCAAGCATCACTGGGGTAAGGCAGCCTACAAGTGAAGCATTTTAGATTTTTACCTAGGGTTGCAGATCAAGATAACTTCATCCTTCCTAATTCCAAAAACACCATTTAACATGTGTGAGTTCCATGTGGATCTTTGGCTAATTTTTCATTGTTCCACTTTCCACCATTTTGGTCCCAAAATTTGAGCATGATCACTAAATAACTAATCCTCCTTTTCTCAGGTTCACCGGTTTTCAGATCAGGTACTCCAACCTACAAAGTAGAGAAACATCAACAACCGGGTCAGGATCCAAATAGATTTTTTTTTAGGGTTTATCAATTTTCAGCTCATGTAATCCAACCTACTAAACAAAAGCAAACCAACACAGGCTAGAGACCAAAAGTTAGCAACTACCAAAATCTTACCCCAAACTAGGGAATAACTCACAACACAAAATTAATAGACCATACTCTTAACTAGAACTAGCAATAAACATATAACTTGAAAATAAGTAAAACACAACACACACAAACAAAGCCAAAACCAAATAAACACCAAAATACAAAACCTATATACATATGATACAAGACTATACACCTTTTAGTCCTTGAAATAGTGCTTTATATGTAGCCCATTAATGGGCAAATCCAAATCTTTCCCATCCAATGTTTTTAGTCTAAAACTATTCTTACCTAGGATTTCAGAAATTTGGTATGGATCCAACCACAAAAATTTGATTTTTTCATGATCTTCTTTCTTTCCATACCCTATATCCCACAATAATACTAGATCTGAAATTTTAAATGTTTTGGTTTTAGACTTCTTACCAGGCCATATTTTTATTATATCTTGATATTTTTTGAAATGAAGCATAGCCTTATCTCTCTTATCATCAAGATGCATTAATTGTGTCAATCTAGTTTCAAGCTTATCATTGGTTCCAATGTACTATTTCACGAAGTTCAATATTTGTAACCTCAAATTTGTGGAAAAAATAGGATCCTACCCATAAAATAAATGATATAGAGATGTTCCTTTTGATTGTTTTGTTCTGATCCTATCGACCCAAAGGGCAAATTTTAGCTTGTTATGCTAATCCCTAGGATTATTTTCAAGTAATTTTTTATTACACAATAATTTTTTATTAGAGGGGTCCGTTAAACCATTATCTTATGGGTAATAAATTGAGGAGATTTTCATGCTTACCATGCTATCATATGCCCAAGTTGAAAATTGCAAAGAAGAAAAAGTAGAGTGGTTATCACTTACAATTATGTTGGGCATTCTAAAATGGGTGACAATATTATCCTCTAAGAATTTAATAACAACATCTATGGTATCATGCTTAGTGGGAATAGATTTAGTCCACCTAGTGCAATAATCCATGACAGTAAGGATACATTTATGAGAATACGATGAGTTAGGATTAATAACCCCCACAAAATTGAGTCCCCATTGTGCAAAAGGTCTTACCTCTACCACAAATTGTAATGGCATTGCTACATTCCTTTCTCTATTGGCTGCCAATTAGCATGTGTGGCACGATCTCACATGTGTGTGTGCATCTTTGAAAAACTAGGCCCAATAGTACCTAGCCCTAAGAATCATATGTGCCATTGCATTGGTTGACCTGTGTCCAGTTCCATATTTACCATGGAAATACTTAAGTACTTGGGTTGCCTCTTCTTGATTAACACAATGAAGGTAAATCCCTTCATGGTTTCTCCTGTACAAAACACCAGACTTAATTATAAAATTTATAGACTTCAAATGTAAATCTCTATGTTGAGTGGAATTGATATGCGATGGGCACTTACCCTTCAGTAATAAATACACAATATCAACATACGACTCATCTTTAATTATGTCTTCTATCTTGTAATGTTGGCATGATATCCATAGATTAATTTTTGTGATTGACTTAACCAAACCTTGTCTACGAACTATTTTGATATGTTTGATTTCTAGATCAAATTCTTGAAGGGTTGAAATCCATTTTCCCTGTCTTTCACCTAGTTCATTTGCAAAAACATAGACTTAACAATAGGATCAGGAACTACAACAATGACCCTACTATGAACTATGTAATGTATGAATTTCTTAATAGTCTTGAACAATACATACATTTGTTTATCCAAAATAGAATATCTCAGTTTTGCATTCTTTAAAGGAGAACTCAAGAAAGCTATGGGATTTTCAATGTTACCTTTGCTCTTCTGAGTTAGGACGCTTGCAAATAAATGATCTAAAGCAAAAGTATAAACATAAATAGGCTTTGAATAATTTGGACTAATTAAAATAAGGGCCCTAGATATGGCATCCTTAATGATTTTGAAAGCATCCCTATTTTTATTTTTCCATTTGATCTGAACATCCTCTTTTAACATGTCAATCAAAGGCTTGGCAATCTTGGCAAATCCTGAAATGAACTTTCTTACAAAATTGATTTTATTGAAGAAGGGTATTAACTCTTTCTTGTTATTGGGTGGATCAATGGCTAGTATAGTGGCTATTATTTTTGGATCAATAGCACTCCCATACTTCAAAATTACATGACCCAATAGCCTATCTTTTGTTACTCCAAAGATGCATTTTTTTGGATTGATGGAGATCCCATGTTACCTACATCTTTAATGTACTTTCCTAAAATCCTTGACATGATTTTACCTTTTCTTAGAAAAAATAGGAATTTCATCTATGTAAACAATGATACATTTTACAATGAGCCCTTTGAATGCAAAATCTATAGCTTGTTGGAAGGTGGCACCCACATTCAATAATTTGAATGACATTCTTCTGTATGCAAATTTACCCCATTTTGTTGTGAAGGCTTTCTTCATTTTTTTATTTGTATGAATAAGAATGTGATTATATCTTGAATAACCATCCAAGAATGACATCATTTACAAACCATTAATCTTTTGAAGAATCTCATCGATAGTAGGCAAGGGGTAATTATCCTTTTGAAAAGCTTTTTTTAAGTTCCTGAAATCAATACATAGCCTTATCTCTTCGCTCTTCTTTCTCACCGGGACAAGATTGGAAATCCATGTAGAATGTTTAATGAGAAAGATGATTTTTTCATCTAGTAATATCTTTACCTCTATCTCAATTAAGGGCTCTAATAATGGTTTGATATGTCTCTATCTTTGTTTGAAATGCTTGGAGTCTGGTTTTAATGGAATGGTATGCATTTTCACATTTTGATCATAGGTTTTCAAATCCTTATAACTCCATGTTATGCAATCCACATATTCCTTTAATGAATGAGTGATAGAATATTTTCTTGTCTTGTATATGCCTTAGCAATTAATACCTCTCATGGATTTTTTGCATTCCCTAAATTTATTAGATCACATGCTTCTTTAGGGGGTGGTACCTTTTTGCCTTTTTTTGCTTGATATATGATATCAAATATATTTTCTATTGAAACCAAATCATTTGGCATTTTATTCATAATTTGGGTTGTTTCACTTTCCACATCTATTTCTTCTTGCCCTATCTTATCTTCATCTATCACCTAATTTTCAAAAATACCAGAATTAGTGACGAAGTTGAAAATGTGTCTGTCACTATAAAATACTTGGAAGTTGGTCATATTATCTAGTATTGAGGAGAATAGCACTAGCTCAATTGAATTTTTTTTATATTTTTTATGGTCCACAGGTTTGAGCATGCTTTCAGCTACCACTAAAGAATATGCCATTTGATTTTTTTCCCTAGACATAAGCGAGATATTGAAAGCATCAAACTCATATACTAAATCCTTAACTCTAGTTTTGTAAAATCTTAATCTTTTATCCCAACACGCATATTGTCATTTCACTTGTTTAACTACTAACTCCAAATATCCCAAAACTTTAATGCACTTATCCTTCTTGTTTAGGTCCAATTTAAGTCCAAAAAATAGCGCTTCATATTCTACCACATTATTGGTGGATAAAAACTATAATCTATAAGCAGCTAGCATAGGCTTGCTACCAGGGCATGTAAGCTTGATACCAACTTCAAAACATTGCTTTGACTTAGATCCATAAAATATTAAGGTCCAAACCAAATTATCCTCTTCAAAATTGCCACAATAAAGGCTTTCCTTTTGAGGTTCTTCAATAGCTTCTTCTATGTCAAATGTGTAGAAACCTAACTTAGTTTTAGCAAATTGAATCTTGTTAGGCCTATTATACTTTTTTATCATCTCTTTAAGCCTTGGCTCACTATCCACCTAGATTTGGTTTGCTACTCCTCTCTAAGGTAGCCACATATGGGAAGAATCTGTAATGATGTATCCATTCAAGGTCTTACTCCAATCTCTTCCTAATACCATGCCATATTTAGTGGGGATATTAAGCACAAGAATGTCCATATGATGTTGAACCCTAGGTTTAGAATTGATCTAGATCAAGCTATCATTTAAATTTCCAACTACATCAACCATCGATCTGTCCAATTGTACAACCTTACTCTTAGAAGCAATTGGTGTGAATCCTAGATTTTAGCAGATCTTAAGGGGCATGATGTTATCCAAGGCATCTAAATATATCAGACAATTATGTAGGTTTTTACCTACAATCCTAATGGCTATGATAAAAGGAGGCTCTTTTCATTTTTCTCTTCTCAATACTAATTGGGACTTGGCGCCTTTGGGCTCATGAATTCGATTGGAAATATTCGACCCTTTCACAAAATATACCTCTTGACCCAATAGTTTAGCAACCTTTAACAACAAGATATTAGCCCTGCTCATTTTCATATCCTCTTCTAATTTGTAAGTGGACTTTTTAGAATTTGGCATATTTTGCATTGTTTTGGACACTTCAATAATCAGAGGAGAAGGTGGATTAGTATCACCTTTTTTATCCTAAGGAAGTAGGGGGTTGTTTGGAGCAATAGAGGAAGTTTTAGGATCCTTATAACTTCTTGTGTAATACCCATGATTTTCTTTCCCAAAACATTTAATGGATTGGACTTCCAAAGTTTCATCTTCTTCTCCTAAGACTTCATTATCTTCCTCATCCTCACTTTCTTAATAGTGGACAACTTTAATCACCAAAGCATCCTTTTTCCTTGGCAAAAATGGGGTAATTCCTCATCACAATACTCTAACTCACCATAATCTTCCAAATTATCTACCTGATTGGCTACAGGGTTGGGTACACATCCATTATTGGGGTGAGTATTGTATGGTCCTTTTCCTCTATGGTTATGATTTTGATTGGGTATAAAGGCTTGGGAAACTTGTTTCTATAGGCAGAATAAGTCATTACCTTGTTTGATAGTGATTCTCTTTAATTATTCCAATTCATAATTAGATCCTTGTGATTGGGGCATAATTATGCCAGGTCCACTAGCCTTTCCTATGTTGACAACCTCTTGAATAAACATGATGGTTTGATTCTAATTATTTTAGTCCCACCAAGGATTATTACTCTGAAGAGGTGTAACCATAGGATAGGCTATCGAGGTTTGAGTGTTGATCACCTTGAATCCTAGTGAAGCTATCTGATTGTTTGCTATCATTGGTGAGGTAGGTGGAATGGTTGCATTAGGATAGGTGGGAGAGGAAATATGTGAGGGCATGAATGGATATGGTTGATGATATTGTAATGTGTTCATCATTGGAATTTATGATGTCATAATTTGATTCATCATGGAAAACTGACTATAAGGACCATATTGTCCCATCATGGGCAATTGGGGTATTCCCCACCTTGTGATGTCATTTTTTGCTCAATGGTCATGGATTCCGCATAAGTTAGGGCAAGTTTTGTAAACTAAGGATTTCTCCTAGCAAACATGACTGTCATGGGGTCTAGAATTATTAAGTATAATTACAAAGCCATGATGACATCTACCGTAAAGTGATGAGTTACATTCACATAAATCTTTTGGAACTTTGAATTGAATGTCCTAATTGGCTCATTCAAAAACCTTTTGTAGGACACAAGTTGATTGTATATGATAGTAGGATCTAACAATGACCTAAAATGATTGATGAAGGCTGCATCTAGCCAGGACCAAGATGTGATGGACCCTATGGGGATATTCCTATACCACTCATGGACCATTTGGTCAAAACTATTATGAAAAATTCAACAAGCAACGTCTTCATGATTAAATACTTGTCTAATCATATGGAATTTATAAATTTGGACATGCTCCTCAGCTATAATGGGGCCATCATGGAGAAATTTGGATTTTACCTCTCAATATGTCTGGGTATGTCATGGACATCTCTAGGTATATTCAAGAGAGAGATTTGCACACCATACCAGGGAGCTAGTTTTTGGGCCATATTATTCAATGGTGGTGGTCGTATGCAAACTATAGATATCGTTGAAGTGATGGGGATAGATACACTCGATGTAGCTATCACTATGGAAATAGTGGGCATAGGCCCAATAGATATACTTGAGTCTAAATATGACCCTAGATCAAGTATGTTGGGTGGGATTTTGATCTCTTGAGTTTTCTTTCTTTGCATCCTAGAATTGGGAGGAAGACTTTGAAAAATGGTTTCCCTAGTGGTTTTAGATCTAGTAGCAATGTGCTCAAGTTGGGCCAGCTTGGGAAAAGTAATGCTCTACAAGGCTTTCTCACAAATCACTCATGGTAAAACCTAAATAAACACTATACCTAAAAGCACAATAAAGTGGAAACAAAACTACCCACATTAACTATTAGAAAACAAATATCTAAATCACAAAGCTACAAAAGAAGGCCCTCCTTCTAGTGCCAAAATATTGAGTGAATATTTTCCCTATTGCAAAATGATCACCACAATCATAGTAATAAATTGAAAAATACCTCTTGCAAAGAAATTAGATTAAAATACGTATTTCTCCAAGGTTATGGTAAGCAAACATTCCATACATACCTGTAATCGATAATAATTAAAAAATAATATACATATATCAGAATAAACTTAAAGTATGAAAATGAAAGTTAACAAGGGGCCTTGATGATCCAATTCATATAATTCTTAGCGGTCATGATCCTTTAATCCTCAAAATGCATTTGAACTTAGCAAAAGTGAAAGTGATTCCTTTTAATGCTCTTGATGTTAATCTGATTTACCTTGAATCCCAATTAGTAAGCTCCTTTTATCTTTAAATTAAAGGTGTAAAAATTCAAGAGTGTGTGGAATAATCCACTTCATTTTAGATTTGTACCTTTAATGTGAGATTCATTTTACAATTAGTAGATTTATTTTATCTTCATTATGAGCATTCTACTAAATCTAAGTCAGAATTTGGTGTTAGTACTTGTTAGCAAATTAGCATGTTAGTGTTCATTTATTTTATTTGTCATTAATGTAAATTTGGCATTAGTACCCTCCCTCCTAAGATTGATTTTATCTAAAAATTAGACTTAGTGCAATTTGGAGGTGCAAAAATTCTGGATAAGGACCAAAATGCAAGCAAATGAGCAGAAATGTGAAATGAAATTCTAGAAAATGGACAAGAAAAAAAAGACCAAAATTAATTGGAAAATTCTAGAATTATGGGAATAAAATGAAACTAGAATATAAATTCTGGAAATGACCATGATGAAAAGAAAAACTAAGTACAAAATTTTTGAAAATGACAAGAATGGAAAAAAAACTATGTGCAAAAATTCTAGAAATGACCAAAATGTAAAAGAAATGCAAAAAAAAATTCTGGAAATGACCAGAATCAGAGAAAATAATAAGCAAAAATGAAAAAAATTAAACTAATTGCAAAAAATAAATCAATAAAAAATATCTACAAAAAACTGGAAAACAATAAAATGACATTAGATTTTGGTATCACAATCCCCTCCCTGTAAAACCCCAAGTTATGAGACGAATCTAGAGGTAACTTGATCTAAAGGACCTGCAAAAAACACAATCAAGTTAGACCAAGTGCGAGACTCAAAGGACAAAGAACATTTGCATTTCATTCCAACATTCACCTAGTATAACCCTTAACGACATTGATATATAGATACAAATCGAAATGAAATGCATTAAAGATAAACAGTAAATTCGATAGCCTTAGATGGAATATCCTTTTGGTTTAGGTCACAAGGTTTGTATTTGCCAAAACAAATGCTTTTGATTCTTCAAAATAAATTGATCTTGTTTACAAAAATTTCTAGCCCTTACACCATGATATATTTGGGTATTTAAAGTTTTCAAAGAAATGCAACTCATCACTTCGCCTTTCCTTTTTACAATGTTAAAACGAAATACAATGTAAATAAGAAAAAAATCCTTTTTTTTTTTCACTTTCCCTTATTCCTCCTTTTTAACATTATAAAAATAATAATAATATCCTTGCAACCTGGTATGCAATTTTTTATAACTCCCTTATATTCATATAAAAGAAACATATATATGGATAACATGCCCCTTTTAATATGAATATAAACAATATAATATAATATTTTAAACAAGTCTTTCTCTTATAGCTCCCTTGATATTATATATATCATAATATAAATAATAAAAAACTTCAAAAGTTTTTATCAATCCCTTATAACTTCCTTACCTCATATATTATAATAAATAATAAAATTACATTTCGAAATGATTCCCTCTCGAACCTTAATGCAATATATTATGTACTAATAATCAAGGTAAAATATTTTACTGTGCATCTGATTTTCCCATATGACTCTCATTCTTGCATTTTGCTCTCAAACTATGATGGCCCCTGCACTTGTAATCCCCTCCACATATGTATCTCACAACAACAAAAAATGAAAATGTCTTACTACGATATGGTTTTAAGGATCTAATTCTGACAATTAGGGTTAGGGTTTTCGACAATCCGCTCTGCTGATTTTCCCCATTGTATTTGTAGTGCCTTCTGTCTAGGTTTGGCAGATGCTCTACCATGCTGTGTTGTCTACTCACCTACCACCCATGCCCACTTGGCGTCTTAGTTGGCTTGCTATGAAACTTGGCCACTATGGTAATCCTTTTGACAATATATCTTGGGATCGGCCTTGTTGTCGCCACTCATTCCATGTTTCACCCTGTTGTCTTTTGTTGTGCTATCTAATCGATATCTGCCTTGTTAATTTAATTAAGGAATAAAGTCCATTGTTGCAATCCTTGGCACTCGAATTGCCACACTGTTTTCTAATTTATTCTATGCTCAAGAGTTATGCCAACACATGCTGCATTAAAACCTCCATCTGACAAGCATCGTCACCCCATGCTACACAGTAAGTTTTGACATAACTCCTACTGATTTCTTTGCCATGTACTGCTGAACTTCTAACTCTACGCGTTGGTCAGTTTTCCCATCGAGATGCTGTTACAGTCTAACTCTGCTACTGCATAGTGACTCCTTACGTCCTATTTTATATTGTTAATATCTAAGTCAAGTGGGAAAATACCCACATCAACTCCTAGCTACATATTCTTGTGCATTTCACAACGTTAACCGATGTCACTACAATATTCACCCACTCTGCCTCCAAAATTTGTGCCATTCACATCATTGTGTATGCACTACTAGAATGCCTTGATCAACATCGAGAATGTCTGGGCATAAGTACATTTTAGTCTACCCTACACCGTGATTATTATATACTCTAGGCTACTTGTCAGATATCTGTCAATGACTTCTAGTGTTTTCCATGTAAATGCCCACCATAATTTCCTACTACCACAAAAAATTGGTCTACAAGCCCCTTGTGAGTTGTCCCCGTGTGATGCCACACTTTGAATCCATCTACACCCTCAAATCTCAACCGAAAAACTCGTCTTGGAATCTTCAACCTCTGTGGTGGTTTGTTATTCATCATCACCTGACTCGGTGCCATGTTTCTAGAATCTATCTCTTTCCATGGTTAGTCCATTTTGTATGCGGATACACACGCTGTGTGTACCATCGCTTTGTTACTAGTCTACCACACAAAGTCACCTTAGCCCTACCACATATTACTTGTTAATCGATGTCGATGCTCGTCAATGGGTTTTTGATCGATAGTCTCAATTAAGAAATTTTGCGTGCCACATCATTATCCAAATCGTCCTCAATGGTCACAACATTGCCCATTGCAACCTAAATCTACCCAAATTGACCAACTAATACATGCACACCCGTCCACACAGCCACACCACCATTTCCAAACCTTTGTTCGTTGATCAAATTTCCTTCTCCACCATGTCGACATCGGGAGTATCCTTTCAGACTATTTTTTTTTGCACTATGTGTAGCTTATGCAGTGATGTGGCTCACTATGGGCTCCATGCCATCTATCCTTGACTGTCAGTAGACTCCACCTCATTCTACATTGATTTCAATCCAAATTAGCATCAGTCTATCATGGGTTGGTGGTCCACGTATTCGCCATGGCTGTCGTCTAAAATGGATGCCACTGTTCACTATGGGACCCAACAACACCTAATCTCCAACTCTTGCCATAAAAATATATCCACTTACGTGGTAGGGTCCACGTGTCTAGTTTTAACTAACAACCTACACATGGAGCACAAACCGTATGTTAAAACAAACTTGCCCTATGCAAAATAACAAAGGTCACTTCATTGCTTTATTAAAAAAAGATGAAAAATTTATACACAAATAAGGTTTTGTTCTTTGACTTCTTTCATTATTATCATTTTTATTTTTATTTTTTAGTTATTATTAGCATATGTTTTCTTTTTTAATTTAAAATTTCTTTATTTGATTTTATTTTTATATATTATTATTATATAAAATATAAAATAACATATATTTTATTAATTTTTTATTTTTTTTGCTTTGATATTTTTTTTAGAAACTTAACTAATTTTAATTATTTTAATTTATTTAACCCAAAAAATTGATTCAGGATTCCCCACTCAAAAAAAAAACAACAAAGCTAAATTTAACTAAAAGGCCACCTTAGCAAACCACACCCCCAAGAAGATGACCTTTTGATATTTATCACTCCAACAAAGATTTTTGATAAAACAAAACATCAACTTCTACAAGAAAATAAGAAAATCTCACAAAATGAGGAACCTCGGTGTCCTCGAGGTGAGCCCATTGCTAGGGATTCATCAAACATGCTTGCTCAAAGGCAATCAAAACTCTCAAAACCAAAACATAAAGGTGGGTCTCTAATTTTGGGGTGAGTTGTGGAGCAGCCACAACAAATGGTGACTCTTCTAGGAAATGCTCTTAAGCATTTTGGTAAGAACCCAACCTGAAATGAAAACACAAAAGATCACCGAGATATAATAATTTAGTAGCGTCCCGAGAAGGTAGGGGTAAATAGCTTTAGAATAAAAACAACTAATCTATCTGCATTTGCTCAGTTTGTGCAAAAGTGATTCATTCATGTATCTCTAAAAATCCTCCATATTCCATCATCCTTTTTTGCATTAGGCTATAGAATATCGCTCAATACGAAATGGCTTTGGATAGAGCCCCACTGCCAGTCAGGCATCTATAGCCCCGATGAGGTTTTTCTAACTCATCCTTGTTTTTCTCAATGCTTTGCAAAGTCTTTTCTTTTATCCGAGCTATATCTAGACAAATCCCTACTACCGATCGAGCGTCCATAGCCCCGATAGATTTTATCTAGATCTTGTGACTAATTTGATCAAGCTTTTCAATGCTCATTCTCTCTCTTTTTTTTCTTTTTTATTTTTTTCTCTCTTTTCTTTATATAAAATATTTTTTCCTTTTCAAAAGACAAACCTTGCAAAGCTTCATGTATCACTGGGGTAAGGCAGCCTACAAGTAAAGTGTTTTAGATTTTTACCTAGGGTTGTAGATCAAGATAACTTCATCCTTCCTAATTCTAGAAACACCATTTAATGTGTGTGAGTTCCATGTGGAACTTTGGCTAATTTTTTCCACTTTCCACCATTTTGGTCCCAAAATCTAAGCATGATCACCAAATAACTCATCCCTCTTTTCTTGGGTTCATCAATTTTTAGATTAGGCACTCCAACCTACTAAGCAAAGAAACATCAACAACTGGGTCAGGATCCAAATAGATTTTTTTTTAGGGTTTATATATTTTCAGCTCATATACTCCAACCTACTAAACAAAGGCAAACCAAAACAGGCTAGAGACCAAAAGTTAGCGACTACCAAAATATTACTCCAAAACCAGGGAATAACTCATAACAAAAAATAAATAGATCATACTCCTAACTAGAACTAGCAATAAACACAAAACTTGAAAATAAATAAAACACAATACACACAAGCCAAAACTAAATAAACACCAAAACACCAAACCTATATACACATGATACAAGACTATACACCTTTCAGGCCTTGAAATAGTTCTTTAGATGTATCCCATTAATAGACAAAGCCAAATCCTTCCCATCCAAGGTTTTTAGTCTGAAACTATTTTTACCTAGGATTTTAGAAACTTGGTATGGACCCAACCACAAATAATCAAATTTTTCATGATTTCCTTTCTTTTCATGCTCTTTATCCCACAATAATACTAGATATAAAATTTTGAACATTTTGGTTTTAGATTTCTTATCAAACCATATTTTTACGATGTCTTGATGTTTGTTGAAATGAAGCATAGACTCATATCTCTTCTCATCAAGATGCATTAATTGCATCAATCTAGTTTCAAGCTTGTCATTCGTTCCAGTGTACTCTTTCATGAAGTGCATCATTTGTAACCTCAAATTTATGGAAAAAATGGGATCCTACCCATAAACTAAATGATATAGAGATTTTCCTATTGATTCGTTTGTTCTGATCCTATCGGCCCAAAGGGCGAATTTTATATTCCTATGCCAATCCCTAGGATTCTTTTCAAGTAATTTTTTGATTACACAAAGAAAATTTTTATTAGAGGATTTCGCTAAATAGTTACCTTATGGGTAATAATTTGAGGATAATTTCAAGCTTACCATGTTGTCATATGTCCAAGTTTCAAATTACATAGAAGAAAAAGTAGAGTCGTTATCACTTATATTTGTGTTGGGTATTCCAAAATGGGTGATAATATTATCTTCTAAGAATTTAATAACAAAATCTATGGTAGCATGCTTAGTGGGAATGGCTTCAGTCCACCTGGTGCAATAATCCATGGTAGTAAGGATATATTTATGATAATTTGATAGTTTAGGATTAATAACCCCCACAAAATCAAGTCCCCATTACACAAAAGGTCTTGCCTCTGCCACAGATTCTAATGTCATTATTGAATTCCTTTCTCTATTGGCCACCACTTAGTATGTGTGGCACAATATCACATGTGTGTATGCATATTTGAATAGGTGGGACCAATAGTACCTGACCCTAAGAATCTGATGTGCTATTACATTGGTTGACCCATATCTAGTTCCATACTTACCATGGAAATCCTTAAGTACTTGGTTTGACTCTTCTTGATTAATGCAACGAAGGTAAATCTCTTCATGGTTCCTCTTGTACAAAACACCAAACTTAATTAAAAAAATTATAAACTTCAAACGTAAACCTCTATGTTGATTGGAATTGAGATGTGATGGGCACTTAACCTTCAGTAAGAAATGCACATTATCAACATACCACTCATCTTTGGTTATGTCTTCAACCTCGTAATGTTGGCATGATATCCATGGATTAATTTCTATGATTGACTTGAGCAAACCTTATACATGAACTATTTTCATGGGTTGGATTTCTAGATCAAATTATTGAAGGGTAAAAATCTATTTTCCCTATCTTTCACCTACTTCATTTTGCAAAAACATAAAATTAATAGCAAGGTCAGGGACTACAAAAATGACCCTACTATGAACTATGTAATGTCTGAATTTCTTAATGGTCTTGAACAATGCATATATTTTTTTATCCAAAATAGAATATCTTAGTTTTGCATCCTTCAAAGGAGCACTCAAGAAAGCTATTGGATTTTCAATGTTAGCTTTTCTCTTCTGATTTAGGACACTTGCAAAGAAATTATCAAAAGCAAACGTATAGACATAAAAAAGCTTTGAATAATATGGACTAATTAAAACAGCGTCCCTAGAGATGGCATCCTTAATGCTTTTGAAAGTGTCCCTAGTTTCATTTGTTCATTTGATCTAAAAATCCTTTTTTAACATGTCATTCAAATGCTTGGCAATCTTGAAAAATCCTGAAATAAACTTCCTTACAAAATTGATTTTACCGAAGAAGGATCTTAACTCTTTCTTGCTATTGGATGGAGCAATGGCTAGTATAGCAGCTATTCTTTCTAGATCAATAGGAATACCATCCTTCAAAATGACATGGTCCAATATCCTAACTTAAGTTACTCCAAAGATGCATTTATTTGGATTGAGGGAGATCCCATGTTCCCTACATATTTAAAGCACTTTCCTCAAATCCCTAACATGATTTTCCCTTGTCTTAGAAAAATAAGAATGTCATCTATGTAAACAATGATACATTTTCCAATGAGCCCTTTGAATGTAAAACATATAGTTCATTGGAAGGTGGCACCCACATTCAATAATCCAAATGTCATTCTTCTATATGCAAATGTACCCTATTTTTTTGCGAAGGATGTCTTCATTCTATAATTTGGATGAATAAGAATCTTATTATATCCTTAATAACCATCCAAGAATGACATCATTTTCGACCCATTAACCTTTTGAAGAATCTTGTCGATAGTAGGATAGGGATAATTATCCTTTTGAGAAGCCTTGTTCAAGTTCTTGAAATCAATACACAACCTTATCTCTCCATTCTTCTTTCTCATCGGGACAATATTAGCAACCCACATAGAATGTCTACCGAGAAAGATGATTTTTTATTCTAGTAATCTCTTTACTCTCTCAATTAGGGGCTCTAATAATAGGTTGAAATATCTCTATCTTTGTCTGAAATGCTTGGAGTCTGACTTTAATGGAATGGTATGCACTACCATATTTTGATCATAGGTTTTCAAATCCTTATAACTCCATGCTATGCAATCCACATATTCCTTTAATGCATGAGCAATAGACTCATTTTATTGTCTTGTACATGCCTTAGCGATGAATACCTCTCATGGATTTTTTTCATTCCATAAATTGATTAGATCATATGCTTCTTTAGGGGGTGGTACCTTTTTGCCTCTTTTTGCTTGATATCTGATATCAAATATCTTTTCTAGTGAAACCAAATCATTTGGAATTTTATTCATAATTTGGTTTGTTTCACTTTCCACGATTGTTTCTTCTTGCCCTCTCTTATCTTCATTTATCACCTAATTTTCAAAAATACCATAATTAGTTATGAATTTGAAAATGTGTCTATCACTATCGAATACTTGGAAGTTGGTGACATTATCTAGTATTGAGTGGCATGGCACTAGCTCAATTGAAATTATTTTGCATTTTTTATGGTCCATAGGTTTGAGCATACTTGCGGCTATAGCTAAAGAATTTGTCATTCGATTGTTTTTCCTAGAGATAAGGGAGATATTGAAAGCATCAAACTCATCTACCAAATCCTTAACTCTAGTTTTGTAAAATCTTAATCTTTTATCTTGACATGCATATTACCATTTCACTTGTTTAAATACTAAATTTGAATCTCCCAAAAATTTTATGCACTTAACCTTCTTATTTAGGGTCAATTTAAGTCCAAAAATTAGTGCTTCATATTCTACCACATTATTGGTGGTTGGAAACTGTAATCTATAGGCAGATAGCATAGGATTGCTACCAGGGCATGTAAATATGATACCAGCTCCAGCACCTTGCTTTGAATTATATCCATCAAATCTTAAGGTCCAAACTAAATTATCCTATTTAGAATTTCCATAATAAAGGATTTTATTTTGAGGTTCTTTGGTAGCTTCTTCTATGTCAAATGTATAGGTCCCTAACTCAGTTTCAACAAATTGAATCTCATTGGGCCTATTATACTATGTTATCATCTCTTTGAGACTTGGCTCACTATCCACCTAGATTTGGTTTGCTACTCCTCTCCAAGGTAACCACATATGGGAAGAATCTGTAATGATGTATCCATTCAGGTTCTTACTCCAATATCTTCCCAATACCATGCCATATTTAGCAAAGATATTAAGCACAAGTATGTCCACATGATGTTGAACTCTAGGTTCTGAATTGATCTAGATCAGGACATCATTTAAAGTTCCAACCACATCCACCATCAATCTGTCCAATTGCACAACTTTACTCTTAGAAGCAATTGGTGTGAATCTAACTTTTGATAGATCTTGAGGGGCATGATGTTACATGAGGCATCCGAATCTATTAGATAATTATGTAGGTTTTTGCTTGCAATCCTAATGGTTATGAGAAAAGGAGGCACTTCTCATTTTTCTCTTCTCAATACTAATTGGGACTCAGTGCCTTTGGCCTCATGAATTTGACTTGATGGATTCAACCCTTTCACAAAATATTCCTCTTGACCCAATAGTTTAGCAACCTCAAACAACAAGATATTAGCCTTGCTCCTTTTCATATCCTCTTCTAAGTCGTAAGTGGACTTTTTAGAATTTGGCATCTTTTGTGTTGTTTTGGACACTTCAATAACTAGAGGAGAAGGTGGATTAGTATCACCTTTTGTATTCATATGAAGTAGGGGGTTGTTTGGAGGAGTAGAGGAAGTTTTGGGATCCTTAGAACTTCTTGTGTAATACCCATGATTTCCTTTACCAAAATGTTTAATGGCTTTGAATTCCAAAGTTTCATCATCTTCTTCTCCTAATACTTCATTATATTCCTATTCCTCACTTTCTTGATAGTGGACAACTTCAGTCACAAAATTATCCTATTTTCCTTGGCAACAATGGGGAAATTACTCATCACAAGGCTCTAACTCACCATAATATTCTAAATTATCTGCCTAATTCGCTACAAGGTTGGGTACACATCCATTATTAGGGTGAGTATTGTACAATCCTTTTCCTCTATCGTTATGATTCCTATTAGGTATAGATTTTTGGGAATATTATTTTTGTAGGTGTATTAAGTCATTGCCTTGTTTGATAGTGATTCTCTTTAATTCTTCCAATTCAGAATTAGATCTTTGCGATTGGGGTATAACGATGCCATGTCCACTAGAATTTTCTATATTGACAACCTCTTGACTAGATGTGATGGTTTAATTCTGATTGGTTTGGTTCCACCAAGTATTCCTACTCTAAAGAGGTGTAACCATAGGATAGGCTATCAAGGTTTGAGTGTTGATCACATTGAATCCTGGAAAAACTATCTAATTATTTGCCATCATTGGTGAGGTAGGTAGAATGGCTACATTAATATAGGTGGGAGAGGACAGATGCATGGTCATGAATGGGTATGGTTGATGATATGGTAATGTGTTCATCATTGGTATTTGTGATGTCATAATTTGATTCATCATGGTGAACTAACTATAAGGACCATATTGTTCCATCATGAGCAATTGGGGCATCTCCTCACCTTGCAATGTCGTTTGTTGCTAAATGGTCATGGCTTCTACATAAGGTAGGGAAAGTGTTGTGACTTGAGGGTTTATCCTAGCAAACATGGTTGTCATGGGGTCTAGATATGTGAAGTATAATTACAAAGCCACAACGACATATACTGCAAAGTGACGAGTTACATTCACGTAAAGCTTTTGGAACCTTGAATTGCATGTCCTAATTGGCTCATTTAGAAACCTTTTGTAGAACACTAATTGATTGAATATGATAGTATGATCTAAAAATGACCTAAACTGATTAATGAAGGATACCTCTAGTTGGGCCCAAGAAGTGATGGACCCTATGGAGAGATTCTTATACCACTCATGGGCCATTTGGTAAAAACTATTAGTAAAAAATTGACAAGTGACATCTTTATGATTAAATCCTTGTCTAATCATATGGTCTTTGTAAATTTGGACATGCTCCTCATTTGTAATGGGGTCATCATGCACAAATTTGGGTATTCACCTCTCAATATGTATAGGTATATCATGGACATCCTTGGGTATATTCAAAAGAGATCTTTGTGCACCATACCAGGGAGCTTGTTATTGGGCCATATTACTCAATGGTGGTGGTCCTACAGGAATGATAAAAACCATTGAAGTGATGGGGATAGATACACTCGATGTAGTTGTCACTATGGAAACAATGGGCATAAACCCACTAGATGTACTTGAGTCTAAAGATAACCCTAGATCAAGTATGTTGGCTGGGATTTTGATCTCTTGAGTTTTATTTCTTGGCCCCCTAGAATTGGGAGAAAGACTTTGAAAAATGGTTTCCCTAGTGGTTTTAGACCTAGTAGCAATGTTCTCAAGTTGGGCCAGCTTGGGTAAACTAACGCTCTACAAGGCTTTCTCACAAATCACTCATAGTAAAACCTGAATAAACATTGTACCTACAAGCACAATAAGGTGGAAATAAAACTACCCACAATTAATTGTTAGAAACAAATATCTAAATCACAAAGATATCAAAAAATACCCTCCTTATAGTGCTAAAATATTGAGTGAATATTTTTCCCTGTTGCAAAATGATCATCACAATCAGAGTATTAAATTGAAAACTCCCTCTTGTAAGTAAACTAGATGAAAATATGTATTTATCCAAGGTTTTGGTAAGCAAATATTCCATACATACCCGTAATCGATAATAATTAAAAAAAAAATTATAGATATACTAGAATAAATTCAAAGTATGCAAATAATAGTTAACAAGGGGCCTTGATGATCCAATTCATATAATGCTTAGCGATCATGATCCTTTAATTCTCAAAATGCATGTGAACTTAGAAAATGTGAAAGTGATTCCTTTTAATGTTCTTGACGTTAATCTGATTTACCCTGAATCCCGATCCGTAAGATCCTTTTATCTTCAAATTAAAGGTGTAAAAATGCAAGAGTGTGTGGAATAATCCACTTCAATTTAGATTCTATACCTTTAATGTGAAACTCATTTTATAGTTAGTAGATTTATTTTATCTTCATTATGAGCATTCTACTAAAGCTAAGTCAGAATTTGGTGTTAGTACTTGTTAGAAAGTTAGCATGTTAGTGTTCATTTGCTTTATCTACCATTAATGTAAATTTGGCATTAGTACCCTCCCTCCTAAGATTGATTTTATCTAAAAATTATACTTAGTGCAATTTGGAGGTGCAAAAATTCTATATAAGGATCAAAATGCAAGCAAATGAGCATAAATGTGAAATGAAATTCTGGAAAATGGACCATAATAAAAGACTAAAATCAATTGGAAAATTTTGGAATGACTAGAATAAAAAGAAACTAAAACAAAAATTCTGGAAATGACTAGAATGAAAAGAAAACTAAGTACAAAAATTATGGAAATGACCAGAATGAAAAGAAAACTATGTGCATAAATTTTGGAAATGACCAGAATGTAAAATAAACGCAAACAAAAATTCTGGAAATGACCATAATCAGAGAAAATAATGAGCAAAAATGAAAACAAATTAAACTAGTTGTAGAAAATAAATCAACAAACAATATCTACAAAATAGTTGGAAAACAATAAAATGACATTAGATTTTGGTATCACAATCCCCTCCCTGCAAAACCCCAAGTTATGAGATGAATCTAGAGGCAACTTGATCTAAAGGACCTATAGAAAACACAATCAAGTTAGACCAAGTGCGAGACTCAAAGGACAAAGAACATTTACATTTCATTCCAATATTCACCTAGTATAACCCTTAGCGACATTAATACATAGATACAAATCAAAATAAAATGCATTAAAGATAAATAGTAAATTTGGTAGCCTTAGACGCAATATCCTTTTGGTTTTGTTCACAAGGTTTGTATTTGCCAAAACAAATGCTTTCGATTCTTCAAAAAAAATTGATCTTGTTTACAAAATTTTCCAGCCCTTACACCATGACATCTTTAGGTATTTAAAGTTTTCAAAGAAATATAACAACTCATCGCTTCGTCTTCTTTCCTTTTTACAATTTTAAAATAAAATAAAAAGTAAATAAATAAAATAAAATAAAATTTACTTTCCCTTATTCCTCCTTTTTAACATTATAAAAAATAATAATAATATCCTTGCACCCTCATATACCATTCCTTATAACTCCCTTATATTCATATATATATATATATATATATATATAATATATATATATATATATATATATATATATATAACATGCCCCTTTTAATATGAATATAAACAATATAATATAATATTTTAAACAAGTATTTCCCTTATAGCTCCCTTGATATTATATATATCATAATATAAATAATAAAAAAACTTCAAAATTTTTTTATCAATCCCTTATAACTCCCTTGCCTCATATATTATAATATATAATAAATTTGCATTTCAAAATGATTCCCTCTTGAACCTTAATGTATTATATTATGTAGTCATAATTAAGGTAAAATATTTTCCCTTATGACTCTCGTTCCTGCACTATGCTCTCGAACTGTCATGGCCCCTGCATCTAGTAATACCCTCCACGGATATCTCTCATAGCAAAAAAAAAATGAAAATATCTTTCTGCAATATGGTTTTAAGGAGCTAATTCTCATAATTAGGGTTAGGGTTTTCAGCAATCAGCTCTACTAATTTTCCCCTACGTGTTTGCAGTGCCTTCTATACAAATTTGGTAGATGCTCTACCATGATGCATTATCTACTCACCTACTACCCATGCCCACTTGGCATCTTAGTTGGCTTGCTATGAAACTTGGCCATTGCCAGAATCCTTCTAACAGTCTATCTTGGGATTGGCCTTGCTGTTACCACTCGTTCCACGTTTTCACCTTACTACCTTTTGATGTGTTGTCTAATTGATAGCTACCTTGTTAATTTAATTATGGAATAAATTCCACTACTGCAATCCTTGGCACTCAAATTGCCAAACTATGTTCTAATTTAGTCTATGCTCGAAAGTTATGCTAGCTCATGCTGCATTGAAACCTCCCTATGATAGGCATATTTACCTCATGCTACACAATGAGTTTTGACATAACTCCCACAGATTTCTTCACCATGCACTGCTGAACTTCTAACTTTGCACATTGGCTAGTTTTCCTGTCAGTCTACCATTATAGTCTAACTACACTACTGCATAGTAACTCCTTGCATCCTAGTTTATGTCGTTAATATCCAAGGTGAGTGGGAAAATACCCACATCAACTCCTAGCTACTTGTTCTCGCACATTCTATAGCATTAATTGATGCCACTACAACACTCACCCACTCTTTATCCAAAATTTACACCATCCACATCATCATCGAGAATGCCCAGGCATAAGTACGTTTCAATTCACCCTACACCATGATTATTACATACTTTGTGTTGCCTGTCAGATATCTATCGATGGCTAATATTGTTTTCCATGTAAATGCCTGCTATAATTTCTTACTGCCACAATGGACTGGTCTATGAGCCCCTTGTGAGCTATCCTCATGTGATGTCGTACTTTACATCTGCCTGCACCCTCAAATATTGATTGCAAAACTCATCTTGCAATCTTCAACCTTCATTATAGTTTGTTCTTCATCATCATCCGAATCGATGCCATGTTTCCATGATCTATTGCTTTCCATGGTCCATGTTGTATTTGGATACCCACACCATGTGTGTACCGTCACTTTTCTACTGGTATGCCTCACAAAGTCACCTTAGCACTACCGCAAATTACTTGCTAATTGATGTCAATGCTCATCAATGGATTTTCGATCGATAGTACCGATTAAGAAATTTTGCATGCCACATCATCGTCCAAATCGTCCTCACTATCTGTGACATTGCCCATCGCAACTTGAATCTATCCAACTTGACCAGCTAATACATGCACACCTATCCACATAGCCACATTGCCACTGCCAAACACTTGTTTGTCGCTGATCAAATTTCCTTCTCTGCCATGTCAATGTTAGTAGTGTCCTTTTGGACTCTAATTTTGTTTTCACTATGTGCAACTTGCATGGTGATGTGGCTCACTATGGGCTCCACATTGTCTATACCTGATCGATAGTAGACTCTGCCTCATTTTATGCTGATATCGATCCACATTTGCATCCGTCCATCGTGGGTTGGTGGTCCACGCATTCACCATGGTCGTCATCTCTTCCTGTTGGCACTAAACCAGGAATGGATGCCACTATTCACTATGGGACCCAAAAACACCTAATATCCAACTCTTGCCATCGAAATATATCCACTTATGTGGTAGGGTCCACGCACTCTAGTTCGAACTGACAACCTACACATGGAGCACAAACCGTATGTTAAAACAAACTTGACCTATGCAAAATAACAAAGGCAACTTCATTGCTTTATTAAACAAAGATAAAAAATTTATACAAGAATAAGGTTTTGCTCTTTGACTTCTTTCATTATTATCATTTTTATTATTTTTTATTTTATTATTAGCATATGTTTTTTTTTCAATTAAAAATTTCTTTATTTGATTTTTATTCTATATATTATTATTATATATAAAATATATAATAATATATATTTTATTAATTTTTTTTTACTTTGATATATATTTTTTATTTTTTATAAAAACTTAACTAATTTTGATTATTTGAATTAATTTAACCCAAATTATTAAAATTAATCAAGGCTTTCCCACTCAAAAAAAAAACAACAAAGATAAACACAACTAAAAGGTCACCTTAGCAAACCACACCCCCACGAAGATGGCCTTTTGATAATTATCATTCCAATGAAAATTTTTGATAAAACAAAATATCAACTTCTACAAGAAAACAAGAAAATATCACAAAATGAGAAACCTCGGAGTCCCTGAGGGGAGCTCATGGCTAGGGCTTCATCAAACATGCTTTCTCAAAGGCAACTGAAACTCTCAAAACCAAAAAATATTATTGGGTCCCCAATTTTGGGGCGAGTTGTGGAGTAGCCACAACAAAGGTAATCATGTGTTTACCTGATTTGGGCACCTGTATTCATCGCCTATGACCATGAATGGAGGTTCAAGATATGTATGCTCCTACTCTTCCATACTTGCCTATTCCTCATTAAGTTATGTTTTTTGAGATCTAGGTATTTTTGGTGTTGTCAGCCATGGTGAGTGTGCTCATATCTTTGTCTAGTGTGTCTCTCATGCTAAGAATAAGCACATCTATCATGTTGGTATTCCTCACCACCTATGTGTATGTTGGCTTGAGCCAACCTGCCTACTTGCTCTTCATGCCCAACCTTTTCCTCTCCCAAGCATTGTTCATGTAGGTGTAAGCACCATTTTCTTTGTTCTTCTTACTCAAGAGTTTCCACATGCTCTTGCTCAGTGCGCAATGCTTCTTCTAACCTACGTATGCAGTTGGACCAACATGCTACTAAATGTTAATTCTTTTCTAACTTTGTGTGAGGAGTTATAATGGATAGGTCTCTTGGAGAGGCTCATGCTATGTTCTTGCCCTTGTCTATCAAGGTGACTTGTTTTGTGTGCTATGATATGTATTGTGTACCCCCATGGTTAGAGGTAGTATTTGTGCTTGGAGGTAACTTTGAAGCTTCACCTAGTTCATTGGTGTACCTTTTGGTTATGCTATGTGAAAAAAATAAAATAGAATGTGCGATAGCAATGCTTCTTTGAGTTGGTCTCGAGGGAACTCGATCCAACTCATCAAGCTATTTGGTCATCCATGGCTGACTCTACGGATCCCCATTTTCACCAATGAGATTGTAATATAAGGGTACCCTCCCATATTCATGGAGGCTATAAGACGCTATTAGTTTGTGACTGGGTGCATGCCTAATGTTTTACCCCTCAATGGGATGATCTATCCTAAGTGTGTCATGTAAATTTTTGGGTCTTGCAACCCCTATATGCCTATGTGATGATGGGGACCTTGAGGCCTCGGTATATATGTGTGATTATAGAGATCTTGAGGCCTCCATATTTATATATTATGAGTGAGGCCTTGATGCCTCTGAATGTCTATGTGATGAGGTAGACCTTGAATCCTCTGCATGTCTATGTGATGAGGGAGACCTTGATGCCTCCACATGTATGTGTGATGAGGGAGGTCTTGAGGCCTCCTCATGTATGTGTTATGAGGGAGGCCTTTATGCCTCCTCATGTCTATCGTGAGAGGAACCAAGATATGACTCTATCACTAGGGTTTCTCAAGGAATCCCTCCAAAGGTTGATTTGTCTCCCCTAAGACTTTCTAAAATTTATTCGGTGACACTGTGGGTGGGCAGCTCAACACTAGTGTGATTGTGAGTGTGTGAAGTGTTAGTTCCCACCGTGGTGTTGGATCGAAGTTGGTTTCTCTACATGTATACCATGATGACTGTGAATTATATTCTTAAGAAAATTTTAAACCACACAAGAAAAGCAAACAAATGTTTATCTCATTCAAGGATTAGTGTGTGTTCCGTAAGCTATTTTGTGTGTTTTGATTCATTGTTTATAAAGAAGACCTTGTGTCATGTGTTTTGCTCTTGTTAGATGGTATTATTGTGTTTAAGTTGATTTCACCTATATACTCACAACTCAACAACCTGGTGATGAAATATAGGCCGTATAATCTAACCTATAATGTATGGTAATAAAGTCCACACATGGTCAGGGAGCACAAATCCTCCTGGTCCTCATCCAGTTCACCTACAGTTAGCGATATACCTCTCCAAAGAGAGATACATATAAATTTTCCATGGGCTATGATGGATCTTGGAGTCGATATTGGCCAATAATAATAGGTACATGGGATTTGAGGTAGTGGATGGAGATGAAAGCCACCTCATTGATCTCTACTAGTGGTTGGCCATAACTGTTAAGACCCTCCTAAAATTTCCTAATTACTTATATTATTTATTCATTATATTCTAGGGTCACAACCCTTCACTCTTACAACTATTAGACTAGGTATTTAAATGCAATCCAAATATGATAATAAGGCATCATCGAACAAATATATAAATTAAGTCTATTGTGGGTTTTCTACCTTACAATCAAAAAGTGATTCAATATAAAAACGATCCTGCTTCCCGCACCATTTAGTTTCATACCATCTGGATCAGAGCTAGATCAAGGAGTAAATTCACCATTATTTTTTTTCCCACCGCAAATTTCAGCCAGTCCACATTCGCAAGGACGCAAACAACATTCACGCTTCATGGATCCGTGTCAAAATCCTCGCAGAAAATTAAACCTTCTTCTAAGGTATGAATTAAGTTGTCTTACACCCAAATTGCTCGACCTTTCGCGTGGTGACCGGTGGTTGTTTTGAAAAAGCTAAAATCTTCAACGCAACATCAAGGTTTTCGATGTCCGAAACGCAAAGGAAAAAAAATTAAAATTATTTTATTTATTTATTTATTTATTTTGCTCACCTATACCAAGTCATATTGATCGTTACCTACACCAACCACAATGGCTGAAGGACGACGATCACTAGATTCCATTCATGAGAAACATGAAAGGCTCGCTAAAGAAGTTCAACAGGAAAGAGGAGAATACCCGTACCACAAGAGAAATCTTCGAGAAAATATTTGCAATGGATGTTAAACTTGATGCCATCAGTAAAAATCATGCAACAACACATGCAAATTCACCCAACCACGGGTCATCAAACCGAGCAATGTTAGGAGGTCCACAAACTTTCATTCTACCATGGACGACAAAATTAGACTTCCCAAAATTTGAAGGAGAAGACCCTACAAACTGGATCTATCGAGCAGAGTAATATTTCTCACTAAATCAAATTTTGGAAATGCAAAAAGTGCATATCGCCTCCTTCCACTTGGAAAATGACGTCATCCAATGGTACCAATGGTTCGATAAAACTAACGACACTCCGATGTGGTCAACCTTTACACAAAATCTATTAGTGTGATTCGGCCCTAGCAAGTTTCAAAGCTTTACAGGGGCCCTCACTAAATTATGCCAAACCACTTCATAAGTGAATACCAAGAAGAATTTGAAATGCTAGCTAATCGAACATCCGGATTAGACGCTGCCTTCTTTCAAGAATGTTTTGTCAACAGATTAAAATAAGAAATTCGAATAGAGGTGCAAATGTATAACCTTACAAGTATGTTAGAGACCATCAGCTTGGCAAAATTAGCAGAGGACAAAATCAAGGCACGAAATCAGTTCACAAAACCAACTTGGAGGAAACCATGAAACACTTATACCAACCCCAAACCAATGCAAAATAGATGAACCCAAAACTCCTACACAACCCCCAAAATTAACCTCGCTCTACCAATTAAGCGTCTGAGTTTTGAGGAAATGAAGGAAAGACAAGCTAAGGGTCTTTGCTACCATTACGATGAGAAATTTGACAGAAATCATAAATGTGCCTCACAGAAATTATATATTCTAGATGTCACAGAGGAAGCAAATTCTACTGAAGAGGAACCTGAACTCGAAGTAGAGGTATTATCCAAAACACTTGAAAGTGATGAAGAAAATGCACCAAAGGTTTCCTTCAACGCCCTTGCCGGATTTTTTGCCCCTCAAACAATGCGAGTTAAAGGGTATTTTAAGAAACAAAACCTTACCATGCTCCTATATTCTGGTAGCACACACAATTTTATCGATCCAAAGGTGGTTAAACAAGCAAATTGTTTTATATACCCTTGCAATAACTTTGAAGTGATGATTGGCAATGGTGGAAAAATTGCATGCAAACGAAAATGCATAAATATAAAACTAACTATGGGGGTTTATAACATGAAAGGCAACATGTACGTCCTAACCCTAGGTGGGTGCGACATTGTACTAGGTGTACAATGGTTACGAACCTTGGGTGTATTCCAATGGGAATTTGATGAACTATGGATGAAATTCATAGCAAAGAACCAAACCTATATTATCCAAGGCCTGAAATCAAGACCTTCCCAAATCATCAGCTCGCATAGAATGGAGAAAATTATCCGAAGAGGAAACAAAGGAATGGTCGCCTAATTATTTTCAATTCAACCTAGTCACAAAGAAGACGAGACACTAGAGTTACAAAACATTTTAGACCACCTTAAGGTGGTATTCAATGAACCAAAAGGACTACCTCCACAACGAAGTCATGATCACACTATTCCACTATTTCCAGGGCATCACCCTCCTAATATTAGACCTTATCATTATCCATACCTCCAAAAGACCGAAATAGAGAAATTAGTACAAGAGCTTCTTAAGGCAGGAGTCATTAGACCTAGCAAAAGCCCTTACTCCTCTCCAATTATTTTAGTTAGAAAAAAGGATGGCTTGTGGTGTTTATGTGTCGATTTTCGAGCGCTTAATAAAATGACCATCAAAGATAAATTTCCTATTTCGGTCATAGACGAGCTATTAGATGAACTCCACGGGGCAGCTTATTTTTCCAAGTTAGACTTACGGTCAGGCTACCACCAAATACGAGTCAATGAAAAGGATATTCCTAAGACGGCCTTTCACACTCACGAAGGGCACTACGAATTCTTGGTGATGCCATTTGGCCTGACCAATGCTCCTTCTACCTTTCAAAGTCTAATGAATAAGGTATTTCACCCTTTTCTTTGTAAATTTATATTAGTTTTCTTTGATGACATTTTGATTTATAGCAAAACATGGGAATAACATTTGGACCATGTTAGACAAGCATTCCAAATCTTGGAGGAAAATCAACTTTATGCAAAAATATCAAAGTGTTCCTTTGGAAAACAAGAAATTGAATACTTAGGGCATATTGTCTCAAAGGAAGGAGTTATGGTAGATCCTTCCAAAATCGAGGAGGTAAAAAATTGGCCTATTCCAAAAACCTTAAAAGCTCTACATGGGTTTCTTGGACTAACGGGATATTATAGAAAATTTGTCCAAAATTATGGTAAAATCGCTGCTCCTCTAACAACATTACTTAAGAAAAATGCTTTCAAATGGTCGTCTAAAGTGGATGAGGCCTTTATCACCTTGAAAACTACAATGTGTACCACCCCTGTTCTAGCCATGCCCAACTTTTCTAAACCGTTCGTCATTGAAAGTGACGCTTCAGGAATAGGAATGGGAGTCGTACTCATGCAGGATGAAAGGCCTCTAGTTTTTATAAGTAAAGTATTTTCTCCTAAGAATTTAGCTCGCTCTACGTATGAAAAAGAGATGTTAGCGATTTTCCATGCTATTCAACATTGGAGGCCTTACCTTATTTTCCAACATTTCATTATATGCACTGACCATCAAATCTTGAAGTATTTTTTGGAACAAAGGACTAATACCCCAGAACAACAAAAATGGGTTACTAAACTTTTTGGCTATGATTATGAAATTACATATAAAAAGGGAAAGGACAACATGGCAACTAATGCACTTTCTAGAAAATTTGAAGATATGCCTCAAGTCCATGCTCTTTCCTCCCTTATTCCTAAATGGGTAGATGAGGTGCATGAAGAATGGATAAATGATCCTACTATCCACGCCTTAATTCAAAAACTTCAACATAATCCTAGTAGCAAAACTCCATACACTTGGAAGGAAAATATATTAAGATATAAAGGGAGGATGGTCCTCACACCCAATTCAACTTATCATGAAAAACTTCTTCATGAGTTACATACCTCACCCACTGCAGGCCACTCAGGGTTCTTAAAAACCTATAAAAGAGCCACTACCTCCTTCTATTGGGTAGGAATGAAAAATTACATCAAAAACTTTGTAAAAGAGTGTGAAGTTTGCCAAAGACAAAAGGGGGAGATCCTCGCTATTCCAGGATTACTTCAACCTCTTCATAGACCCACCAAAACATGGGCAAATATTTCTATGGAATTTATTGAAGGATTACCAAAATCAGGAGAAAAAACAACCATTTTCGTAGTCGTTGATCGTTTATCTAAATATGTCCATTTTTTTTCCGTGGCTCATCCTTATACCACTAGCACTATAGACCACCTCTTCCTAGATAACATCTTTAAATTACATGGTATGCCCTCCACAATTGTTAGTGACCGCAACCCAACTTTCACTAGAACCTTTTGGAATGAATTGTTCAAATTACAAGGTACTCAACTTCATATGAGCTCCGCTTACCATCCTCAAACCGATGGCCAAACAGAAGTTGTAAATAAATGCTTGGAAACATACCTTCGATGTTTTGTTTCTACTCAACCACTCCATTGGGTAAAGTGGCTTTCACTAGTAGAATGGTGGTATAACACTTCATACCATACGTACATCAAAATGACTCCTTATGAAGCACTATATGGTCAAACACCACCATCGCTCACTTCCTATATTCCAGGGACTACAAAAGTCCATGCGGTGGAAATGAAACTTGCTAATAGAGATGACATACTACGGATCCTAAAATAGAACCTACACACCGCCCAGCATCGCATGAAGCAACAAGTCGATCAACATAGAAGCGAACGTAGTTTGCACGAGGGCGATATGGTTTTCTTACGTCTCCAACCTTACCGTCAATCCTCTCTTAAATAAAAAGGTTCTTAGAAGTTAGCACCCAAATTTTATAGGCTGTATAAAGTTCTCCAACATATTTGGATCGTTGCTTACAAACTATATGGTAGGGTACCTAGGAATAGATATTTGGGGATATATTATTATATTGTATAAGGGTTGGCATGGGCCACACATAACCCAAGGTTGATTGTATTATAATATTATATTATATTTTAATATAATATAATATTAGTAGTAGGCTCTCCAAAGTAGAATAAGAATATGGATATATAAAGAAGAGATATTTGTCATTGTAAGGAGATTCATATCATTGAAGAAGAATCTTATGTAATCGTCATGCCCACGAAGTGGCCTCTCATCTTGGGAGATCTTGTGGAGTTATTCCTTCCTTAAGGATTATTATTGGTGTTTCCCTACCTTAAGGGTATTATCTATCTCTCTCTCATTTGTGGATTGTTATTGTGGATAATGTATTGTGGATGAATGATTTGATATTTCTGCATATTGGTGAATGGTTCATGTTTAATAATAAAAGTTATGCAACAAGTGGTATCGGAGCAACGATTTTGGCAAAGTGGGGATTTTTGTGTGAAACCCTAGAATTAGGGCAATTTTTTTTTGGAAAAACATCTCATCTTTCAGGAGCCATATCTCTGCGCAAGTTTATCCGATTCAAGCGATTCTTGGATCAGATTGTGTAGAATTTGAAGAGCTTTAAAATGAGTGGTCATATGAAGGAATCCGAGTAGTATTGAGGGAGATACGACCTTTTGAAGTTAGTCATCCGAAACAAGGATAGTGACGAATTTCGCAGATTTTTTTGGAAAAACGTCTCATCTTTCAGAAGCCATATCTTTGCGACAGCTAATCCGATTGAGGCGATTCTTGGATCAGATTGTGCAGAATTTGAAGAGCTTTAAAATGAGTGGTCATATGAAGGAATCCGAGTAGTATTGAGGGAGATACGACCTTTTGAAGTCAGCCATCTGGAACAAGGAAAGTGACGAATTTTCAAGTCGCGAATTTTTCAAAAGACAATTTGTTTAGTTCGGGTAAGCAAATCAGTTGCACTTTATTTTGTTTGGAAGAAAAATTGCAGATGTAGTTGTCTTTGGGATTTTTAGCTTCAACTTGGTGGGAAGATATTTTTTTCCATAAAACCCTAGTTTGCATTAGGGCATGATATTTATTATCAAAAAACCCTAGTTGCATTAGGGCATGCACAATGGCACTCCAAAGTTTTTCTGGAGAAGATGATATTGATGCTATGGAATGGTGGAAAAAGTTTGTCTATCGACATCATAGTAATCCTTATTGGAAATACTTCCTTAATTTATCTCTTCAAGGGAAAGCTTTGTTTTGGTGGATAAATTTTTGTCAAGAAACAAATAATGAATACACTTTGGAGGAAGTGAAGCATGCATTCTTGAGTAAATGGGACCCATATTATGTAGATCGCCTAATGGATTTGATCGACGACTATGAAAAAGAAATAAAATTACTCAAGAAGAAAGAGGAAAAGGTCAGGGAAGATAAAAAAGATGTCAGTATGCAGACAGAGGAAACCATACCTTTGGTGGAAGATAAATTAGAAAATGGACAAAGGAATTTGTTTAAATCTAAAAAGTCTATTTTGCAGGTTCATGGAAGCATTCAAAAGGAACAGAGTTATTATTTCCATTGACCCCGGTAGCAGATATAATTTTATTAATATTGCTTTGGCTAAGAAGTTGCAAGTTCAAGCAACAAAAATTAAGGACATACAGCTAGAGGGTGAGAATGTTCAGATTTTTGAAGATTTGAAGATCACCATGGATAAATATGTTTTACATTCAGATTTCTATGCTATTGAGATGGATGATGAGGATATTGTTCTTGGTTATCCTTGGTTAGATTCTTTGGGTACTGTTAACATTAATGTGCAAAAGAAGTTTATGAAGTTATGGTACAGAAAAAAGAAGATAACATTGCAGGATATTTCTCAGCTTGAGGAGCAAGGATACAAGGAAAATCAAGAAGTGGTTGTAGAAGAACAAATTGAAGAACATGAAACAGAATCCAAGAAGGCGATAGTAGCAACAGAGTCCATGAAAGAAGTAGCAGTAACTAATTCAATGGAAATAACATTGCAAGATATTTCTCAGCTTGAGGAGCAAGGATACAAGGAAAATCAAGAAGTGGTTGTAGAAGAACAAATTGAAGAACATGAAACAGAATCCAAGAAGGCGATAGCAGCAATAGAGTCCAAGGAATATTTGATAGAAGAGCACAAGGACACACCAAACAAAGATAACATGAAAGAACAAGGTGTAGAAGAATTTAAAACAATGAAGCCAAAGGTTGAAAAGTCAAAGAAGGTAGAACATCAAGTAAAGGTTGCACCATATCGCCATCCACACCACCATGAGCGGAAACAATATTGGAGGCATGGTTCAAGGCAACAATATTATGGTTCTACATGTAATCAGTAGGGCACCAACTATGGCAGTGTTTGGCAAAGAAAGCATAGTGATCATGGTTTTCAGCATGGTTCATCAGCATCAAGGAACAAGTGGACCCATCATTCAAGTTATCAAAATACAGCAAGCAAAAGCGTGGAGCCAACGAAGCAGATTTGGATACTCAAGTAACAAAATGGCGTACCAGCATCATCGGGTTTCACTTGGATGGATGGATGATCGAGATTGGTACCAATTGCTAACATTGCTTAGCAAATCATACTATCAAGTTTCTTCATATGTTTCGAGGACGAAACATTTGTAAGGAGGGTGGCATGGTAGGGTACCTAGGAATAGATATTTGGGGATATATTATTATATTGTATAAGGGTTGGCATGGGCCACACATAACCCAAGGTTGATTGTATTATAATATTATATTATATTTTAATATAATATAATATTAGTAGTAGGCTCTCCAAAGTAGAATAAGAATATGGATATATAAAGAAGAGATATTTGTCATTGTAAGGAGATTCATATCATTGAAGAAGAATCTTATGTAATCGTCGTGCCCACGAAGTGGCCTCTCATCTTGGGAGATCTTGTGGAGTTATTCCTTCCTTAAGGATTATTATTGGTGTTTCCCTACCTTAAGGGTATTATCTATCTCTCTCTCATTTGTGGATTGTTATTGTGGATAATGTATTGTGGATGAATGATTTGATATTTCTGCATATTGGTGAATGGTTCATGTTATAATAATAAAAGTTATGCAACACTATATCTTCCTCCCTCTTCCAAACTTCACCCCGTATTTCATGTATCTTGCCTTAAGCTTGCAGTGGGAGCCCATATCATGACACAACCCACTCTCCCTGAATTCTTCGATGATGGAGTACTTCTAGTCGAGCCCAAAGCTATCTTGGATCACCTCTCTCGTCACCTTCGTACTCGCGATATCACGAAAGTTTTAATCCATTGGATGTTAGTCTTACAATGGCATTGAGAGGGGGGGTGAATCAATGCAACTATTTAAAACTTAAAACTTTAACTCTTAAAGCCAAAACAATGAAAGCTTAAAACCAAAAAAAACAAGTACCACAAGAGAGCATCACATAACACAAGATGTAACGAGGTTCACCAATTTTGGCTACTCCTCAAATTAGACTGCTTGGACTCCCATCCAAATCCAGCCATTGCAAAGCACCAACTTTACAATCAATTTACCAGCATCCACTGGAAGGAGCACCAACCCCTAATTTACCAGCACCAACTGGAAGGAGCACCAACCCTTGATTCCAAGCACCAACTTGGATTTCTATTTTAAATCTTGATTGACATAAAAATGCCTTATGTGTTACAAGACCCTCACTGGTCTATCTTAACTCAAATCAATCTCATGGAAGCATAAGGAGAATTGTTAGAGACTCAATATATTCTATTTCTTACTCTTAATCTCAACTTCCTATCCACAAAGCATACACTCTTTTACAGCTCTATCTACTGCACACTTATAGCACTTTCATATGGCTTGTGCTTGTAGCTCTCACAGCTCTGTACTTACAACATTCTTCCAGCCCACAACGCTATCCCTCTATACAGTAGCACACTTTTTTTACTAAGCAACACACTATTTTTTCTTCCCGCACAGAGCTCAATGCTCTCTTACAGCACACTCTTACAACCTACTTTTCTTAGGACATTTATTCTTTTGTCTGTGACACCTTCCCTCTTTATGGCGGCACACTTTTCAATTCTGAGCAGCATTCACTTCTGCACGCAACTACCCTTTTATAATAATATATTCATCTTGAAACCCTAAGTCTTCTGTAACTACCATAATCTTGCATGTAGCCTATTAATAGATTTGTCTCTTTAATTGGGATTCTCGGTAGCCACCGCTCACCGAATTTACTCCGTAATGGACCCTGTAACTGTCGCTCTGACTTCACTGACACTCCTATAACTGTAGTTCTGACTCCCATTTACTGTCACTGTAACTGCCCCTTTAACTGCCGCTCTTTCTCAGCTTTTGCATGTTTTACAGCAACCTATTATATTCTATTACAGCCCATGCTTTCTGCGCTCTTTTTGCAGCACTGCGGACCCACTACTGCACTCTACTTTTTCCTTGTTTTCTCGTGCTTTCCTTTTTACCATGTTTTGTCGTGCTTCCTTTTTCTTATTTTGCCATGCTTTCATTTTCCTCGTTTGCCGTGCTCATTTCGCCGCACTATAGTTTTTGTCTGCTTGTTACACTGTAGCATTTCTATAACCCCACCTGTAACAGTTCTTGTTTTGCTGCATGATTTTATTCTGCAACTGTCCCTATGTATGCTTCTCGACTTTTACCCACGAAACTAAGACATGTCACGATATCACGACATTTCTGCCCCTTTGACTTTTTCTTGGCGTTTGACCACGAAAACAAGACATGTCGCGATATCGCGACACTTTCGCCTTCTTGCTTCATTATTCAGCTTGCACCCGTGAAAACACATGTCACAAAATCGTGACACTTTCGCTGCCTTGAACTCTTCTCTGTCTCTTGCCTGCGAAAATGAAACATGTCACGAAATCATGACATCATTCTCTTCCGTACACTCTTCTCTGCAAGCCCCAACGAAAACCTAACATGTCACGAAATCGTGACACATTTGCTACCTTGTGCCTTTCTCTGCCTCTCGCCCGTGAAAATGGAACATGTCGCGAAATCATGACACTTTCACTTCCTTGCACTCTTCTCTGCTTGCACTAGCGAAAACATGACATGTCACAAAATTGTGACATATTTTGCATCTATACATTCTCCTTTGCATGCACCAGTAAAAACATGAAATGTCACGAAATCGTGACATCTTTCACATCCGTACATTCTTCTTTGCATGCACTAGCAAAAATGGAACATGTCACGAAATCATGACACTTTTCACTTCCTTGCACTTCTCTTCCACATGCACCAGTGAAAACGGAACATGTCACGAAATCGCGACACTTTTTTTCCTTGGCGCTTTCTCTTTGAACCTGTCGCAATATCGTGACACTTTTTCATCCATACAATCCTTCCTACAAATTGTCATGAAATCATGATCCTTTTCCTTGCAAGCTCTTTCTCTCAAACATGTCGCAAAATCATGACACATTTTCGTCCATACTGCCTCTCTTGCAGATTGTCGCGAAATCGCGACACTCTTCTTTGCAAGCTCCTTCTCCCCGAACATGTCGCGAAATCGCAATAGTTTTCTTTGCTTGCGTCTTCTTTCCAAACATGTCGTGAAATTGTGACAGTTTTCCCTGCATGCTCTTCTTCTTCAAACATGTCATGAAATCGTGATAGTTTTCCCACTTGGCTTTTTCTCTGCCAACATGTCACGAAATCATGACAATTTTTCTACTTGCCTTCTTTGCTTTCAACATGTCGTGAAATCATGATAGTTTTGCTAGCATTTTCTCTCTCTTCTAACATGTCGCGATATCACGACAGTTTCTTTTCCAGCTTCTCAACATGTCATGATATCGCGACAGTTTCTTTTCCAGCTTCTCAACATGTCACGAAATCACGATAGCTTTTCCAACTTTTTCTCTCTCCTCCAATATGTCACGAAATCATGACAACTTTTCTAGATTTTTCTCTCTCCTCCGTTATGTCACGAAATTGCGACAAAAAACATGTCACGATATCACGACAGTTTTCTTACTTGTCTTTTTCTTTGATCCTTTGAATCTGGGCCACTTCCGTCTTCTTGTAAATTCACTGTACATGCTCTGTATGATCTCTGAACTCTTGTTCACTTCATCAAACGATCTATATAATGAATTCTGCACTCCTGTCCATTACATCAACCGATCAACCTGACTGTGTTGACAACAATGACAATACTTTGGCTGCACCTTACTCATCAATCAACTCCTGTCCATCACCTTGCTCATCAATCAACTCCAATCCATTACATCGACTGATCAACTTGACTGTGTTGACAACAATGACAATACTTTGGTTGCACCTTGCTCATCATTGGAAAGTTCTACCTTTAGAATACGCAATGTGGGAAAAAATTTAAGATATCCAACAACAATTTCCAAATTTCCAGCTTTGAGGACAAAGCTCCTTTAAGGGGGGTGGCATGTTAGGACCCTCCTAACATGTCCTAATTACTTATATTATTTATTCATTATATTCTAGGGTCACAACCCTTCACTCTTACAACTATTAGACTAGGTAGTTAAATGCAATCCAAATATGATAATAAGGCATCATCGAACAAATATATAAATTAAGTCTATTGTGGTTTTTCTACCTTACAATAAAAAAGTGATTCAATATAAAAATGATCCTTTTGGGTCATTGAATACAACTTGTATGATGGATTATAGATGCCTCCTTCTCCTTCTCTCATCCTGGAGGGATATTATGCTTTGAATACCTTGAATAATCCTTGTGAACCTATAACTGTTGGCAATTTTGGGTTTGAGATCCTAGCTTCTTGTCTATGAGTTGTCATTGATGTCAAAAGGAAATGGCATTAATGTTAAGAGGATGTGTTGGCTTCAAAGGTGGAAGATTCCAAGAGAATCCGGAGAGATTCCATTGGCAAGGGTTTTTCATTAAAACCAAGTTAAATGGTTTTTATTAAAACCAATGGAGGTTCTCTTTATTATTTATTTAATTATTATTTAAAACCCTTCAAGGTTTTAATTATTTAATTATTTAATTAATTAAGGGAGAAATTATTTTTAATTTATCTTAAGGGTTTTTAAACCCTTTAGAAAGCAATTTCGATTAAATTCGAAATTACTTTTCGAATTCAACCGACGTGTTTGGAAATGCATCAAAGTGCATATAAAATGAGGCAAATGAATTCATTTATGTTTGGCCAAGAGTTCGACATTAATCCCTGAGCATTTCAATTTCGACATCGAAGCCCCTGCGCCAGCGAAGGAGGAAGACAAGCGTTGCGTGGTCAAAGGTGTGACGGGTTGGTCTTGGCGCCAAGGAGGAGGCGCACGCGGTGATAAGAATGGAGAATTCCCTTCTCCCTCACGTGGGCTCTCCTAGCCCACGCGGCATGGCCAAAGGACTTAGTAGCATGGTGATCGGCGGTTCGAATCGTCGAAGACCCTTTTGAGGGTAGTGTATGCACTTCGAAATTCATGGGATATTTACCAAAGGTATGCGCTCCAATTTTTGCAGAAAGAGTGGCAATTAAATTTTAATATTTTGCTTGCTAAGGTTTTATAAAGTTAGCTTTGGGAGGTATAAGGAATGCAAGCTTAATATTTTTGCTATAGTCGGATTGAAAATTAAAGGGGAAATAATTGCCATGGTGGTTGAGTTATTTTGACATGCCAATGTTGGGTTAATAATTTTTAGGGAAGATCAAAATTATTAATTGTGGTAGATTTTCAAGGGCTTATTCATCTTCAAAAAGGGTATGGGCACATTTTTCTTATGAGTATGATTGGTGTATGTTTTTCTGAAATAAGGTTGGAGTGAAAAGGTTTTCAACTAGGTTTCCTTTGGTTGGGTGTAAATCCTATTTTCTGGTTTGTTGAAGACTACTTATGCATTGTTATCCTTAAGGAGAGTTTTTGGTGAATGCATAATTTTTGGTTTGAGATAGTGGAAGCTTTGTGCACTAGGGTTTATATTTGTGAGTCTAGCTACTTGCATTGAGTTGGTGGAACCCTTGGTTGGCTGTTTTGAGTTTGATGGTTGAGTTGCTTCCATAGAGGTTGTTTGATCAAGTTATTGCTTTACTTGATTCATGATATTGGGCTTACTCCATTGAGTTGATTTGAGCAAGTTATTCTTTGCATTTGGTGATATTGTGTTGGTGGCTATTTTGTTCAAATATCTTTGGAGGGAAAAGGATTTCTACTTGTTTCCTTTTCTTGTGATGATTGGTTGAATGCTTCAAGGTTGATGTTGAGTTGAATGGTGTTGGTTGACTAAACCTTGTTTGATGAGCATTGTTGTTGAAACCCTAATTGATGGTGAAAAGAACATGAGTATCATTGTTATGTGATTCTTTGCATAGTTGGCAATTGTTGGTTGGGTTTCATGTTCTTGAAAGAAATCATTCTATCCTATCCATTTCAGATATTGAGTTGAGTTTTCAGATTTGAGATTGAGATTGAGTTGAGTTGATTTGAGTTGAGTTTTGAGATTGGGATTTGAGTATAGAACATATTGAGTCTCTAACAATTCTCTTTATGCTTCTATGAGTTTGAAAAATCACATTGGGTCTCTAACAATTCACTTTGTGATTTCCTACTAAGAAAGTTTTTCTTGGTGAGCTTGCTGAGTTTTGGACAGGTTCGAGTGGGGACTTGTGAGCGGTTTTGGACAGGTTTCGGTGGGGACTTGTGAGCAAATTTGGACAGGTCCTAGCAGAGGACTTGTGAGCTGAGTTTGATAGTTCTATCAGAGAACTTGAGGACAGAGGTGCATTGGTTCTATGAGAAGAACCCGAGGACAGATTTGGCAAGTCTTTGAGAAGGCTTGTATGTAGAGGATTGATTTGTTCAAGAGTTGGACAGATCTGACAGACAGAGGAAGACTTGTACTAGACCGAGTGACTATGTTTGGTACAGGTTGTTGAGCTACTGTGGACGTGATCATAGAAGGCGAAGGTCTCTTAGGCTAAGCATTGAGGATAGGAGGTCTTCGATGGAAAGGAGTTCCACGTGTCTGGCAAGAGGTAGAGGCGGTTGATCTTTCGAGGGATCATTTCCAGAGCAGAGAGGGAAGGTATCTCCTTTGAGCAGAGGCTCATAAATTCAGATAGAGGGGAAGGTATCTCCTTTGAGGAGAGGCTCATAAATTTAGATTGGGGGAAGGTATCTCCTTTGGGATGAGGCTCATAAACATTGTAATTGGGAAGGTTTCCCAAAGAACTTTGAGATAACTTTTAGAGAAAAGTTTTGTGGACGTAGCCCGACCATTCTGGGTGAACCACGTTAAAATTGGTGTCACTTTGTGGATGATATTGTGCATTGCTTTGATATTGCTTTGGGTATATTGCTTTACTATTTTGAAGTATAAAGGAAAAAGTAAAAAGAGGTCTTATACTGTTCACCCCCCCTCTCAGTATAAGCTTGTGTTCTTCAATTGGTATCAGAGCGGGTGCCTTCGAAAAGTTTAACAACTTGAAGGAAAAGCTAGTAAAGAACACAATGGATTATTCAAGTGGCAATGCAACACCTATTCTTGATGGGTCAGATTTTGGTCTTTGGAGTGCAAGGATGAAGGTTCATCTAATGGCACTTGGTAATGAGGTATGGGAAGTAATTGAAGATGAGTACACTATTCCTGTACATGGTCCTAATACTAAAGAAGAAAGGCTCCTACATCACAACAATTCAAAAGCAATGAATGCAATCTTGAAAGGCTTACAGAAAGCAGATCTCACCAAAGTGATTCACTGCAAGACAGCTAGTGAAATGTGGAAACAGTTGAAGGTGGTTCATACAGGTGATACAAATGTCGGAAAGGCCAAGTTGAGACACTTCAAAGGTATGTTTGAACAACTCAAGATGAATGATGATGAAAATATTAGTGACTACATGCTTCGTATGGATGAGGTTGTTAACTCCATGAAAGACTTAGGTCTTGAGCTTGCTGAAAATGATGTTTGTGATAAGATTTTAAGATCTCTTCCTAATAGATTTAGTGAAAATATTTCTGCTATTGAGGAAGCTAAAGATTTGGATAAGTTGAAAAAGGATGAGCTCCATAGTATACTTGCAGCATTTGAGTTGAGAACTCAAGTGAAGGTTGATGTCAAGAAAGAGGCGACTTTCAAGGCTACCAAGAATTCCAAAGGTAAACAACTTCAAGATAGTGATGAGTCTTCTAGTGATGAAGAGGCATATTACAGACAGAAAGGCAAGTTCTCTAGAAAGCACAAAAGTATGAAAAATATAAGATGTTTCAATTGTGGAAAGTTTGGTCATTATGCTACTGATGTACTGTATTCCCAAGAATGAAAGTGATGAAGATAAACAGGATTCTAAGAGCAAGGATTCTGAAAAGCACAAGCATCACAAGAAAAACAAAGATGAGCACAACAATCAAGGAAAGAGGTATTCTCACAAGCACAAGAAGAGTTTCTACCTAGACAAAGCAAGTAAGTGTTCTAGTAGTGATAGTGAAAGTTCTTCAAGTGATAATGAAAATGAGATGTTGTTCATATCAGAAAAAAGAGGAAGAACCGAAACATAGATTCATTATCATGAAATGTCTTAGATGTGGAAATTTTGGTCACCTTGAGGATGATTGCACAAATAATGATTTGGTTTCTAGTATGTATGAGGATGCTTCAGAAAACTATAAGGAAGATGCATGTATGGTTTTTGAAAAGGGTAGCACCTCTAGTGATAAGAAATCTGAAAAAGGCTTTGATGATTCAAAAAGCAATCAAATAAAGGATCTTGAAAGTGAACTTATTAGTGCTCTTAGTGCTTTGAAAAAGGAAAGAAAGAAGAATGCTAGACTCAAGGATAAGTTAGATGAATGTTGTATGGAGAGAGATGATCTTATAGAAAGTCTTGACTTCTCTATAGCTAAGACACAAGAACTCAAGGATGAGTTAGAGTCTAAGGTTCTTGAGTATAGTGAGTTAGAACAGAAAATGGCTTCTTTGAAAGAGGAAACTAAAGAGTACAAGGATAAGCTTTACAGGTTTCAAGATAGCTCCAAAAAGGTTAAGTCTCTCATCAAAGGTCAAAGAAAGACAACAGATAAAATAGGCCTTGGTTTTGTTAAGCCACACAAGGAACAAGTTGGAGAGTCTAGTAAGAGACTCCAAAAGGAAGAGAGTTCTGATGAGGAAAGTATTTCAGATCATGAGTTCTTGAATGATAGATGCACAGGAACAGAAAACAGAATTCAGAATGAGAAGAAGTTTTCAGAACCTAAGAGGTCAATTAAAGGAAAGTTTCAAGGCAGATGTTTTGCTTGTCACAGTTTGGTCACATGGCTTCACATTGCATGGCTCAAGTGAAGGAGGTAAATGACAGTTTCAGAAGTGCTAGTTACTTTCAAGGGTATTGCTACTCTTGTCAATAGTTTGGGCACAAGGCAGTTCATTGCAAGGCAAATAACAAGAACAGGTTTGGTCAGAATAGGTTTGGCCAGAACAGGTTTGGCCAGAACAGGGTTAGTCAGAATAGGTGGATTCAAAGAACAGGTATGCCTCAAAGAAATAACATTGTTACTTGTTATAAGTGCAACAATGAAGGTCACATAGCTAGACAGTGTAGAGCTGAACTTCCAAGGTACAGGAACAGAAACAGTGGTATGAACAGGTCCAAGGATCAAGGCATGGTTAAGAACAGGAATAGTGATAGGAACAGGAATAGGAATATGGACAAAGAGTACAAGAGAAGGCCCGACAAGGAAGTTATAGATGTTGATGATGATCAGTGCCTAATGGGAGTTTTACTCCCACCCAAGAATTAATCACCTCATCAGGAGGTGGGGGAGGGACTAAGCTAAGAGGCTCATTCTTAGTCCCGAGCCCCAAAGGTGACCCTTTGCCATTGATGACAAAGGGGGAGAGATTTGAGTAAGGGGGAGAGCCTCAAGACAGGGGGAGCTGTTTATGTTGAGTTTCTGTGTTGTTGAGAAGCATGGTTTGCCATCAATGACAAAGGGGGAGATTGTTGGCAATTTTGGGTTTGAGATCCTAGCTTCTTGTCTATGAGTTGTCATTGATGTCAAAAGGAAATGGCATTAATGTTAAGAGGATGTGTTGGCTTCAAAGGTGGAAGATTCCAAGAGAATCCGGAGAGATTCCATTGGCAAGGGTTTTTCATTAAAACCAAGTTAAATGGTTTTTATTAAAACCAATGGAGGTTCTCTTTATTATTTATTTAATTATTATTTAAAACCCTTCAAGGTTTTAATTATTTAATTATTTAATTAATTAAGGGAGAAATTATTTTTAATTTATCTTAAGGGTTTTTAAACCCTTTAGAAAGCAATTTCGATTAAATTCGAAATTACTTTTCGAATTCAGCCGACGTGTTTGGAAATGCATCAAAGTGCATATAAAATGAGGCAAATGAATTCATTTATGTTTGGCCAAGAGTTCGACATTAATCCCTGAGCATTTCGATTTCGACATCGAAGCCCCTGCGCCAGCGAAGGAGGAAGACAAGCGTTGCGTGGTCAAAGGTGTGACGGGTTGGTCTTGGCGCCAAGGAGGAGGCGCACGCGGTGATAAGAATGGAGAATTCCCTTCTCCCTCACGTGGGCTCTCCTAGCCCATGCGGCGTGGCCAAAGGACTTAGTAGCATGGTGGTCGGCGGTTCGAATCGTCGAAGACCCTTTTGAGGGTAGTGTATGCACTCCGAAATTCGCGGGATATTTACCAAAGGTATGCGCTCCAATTTTTGTAGAAAGAGTGGCAATTAAATTTTAATATTTTGCTTGCTAAGGTTTTATAAAGTTAGCTTTGGGAGGTATAAGGAATGCAAGCTTAATATTTTTGCTATAGTCGGATTGAAAATTAAAGGGGAAATAATTGCCATGGTGGTTGAGTTATTTTGACATGCCAATGTTGGGTTAATAATTTTTAGGGAAGATCAAAATTATTAATTGTGGTAGATTTTCAAGGGCTTATTCATCTTCAAAAAGGGTATGGGCACATTTTTCTTATGAGTATGATTGGTGTATGTTTTTCTGAAATAAGGTTGGAGTGAAAAGGTTTTCAACTAGGTTTCCTTTGGTTGGGTGTAAATCCTATTTTCTGGTTTGTTGAAGACTACTTATGCATTGTTATCCTTAAGGAGAGTTTTTGGTGAATGCATAATTTTTGGTTTGAGATAGTGGAAGCTTTGTGCACTAGGGTTTATATTTGTGAGTCTAGCTACTTGCATTGAGTTGGTGGAACCCTTGGTTGGCTGTTTTGAGTTTGATGGTTGAGTTGCTTCCATAGAGGTTGTTTGATCAAGTTATTGCTTTACTTGATTCATGATATTGGGCTTACTCCATTGAGTTGATTTGAGCAAGTTATTCTTTGCATTTGGTGATATTGTGTTGGTGGCTGTTTTGTTCAAATATCTTTGGAGGGAAAAGGATTTCTACTTGTTTCCTTTTCTTGTGATGATTGGTTGAATGCTTCAAGGTTGATGTTGAGTTGAATGGTGTTGGTTGATTAAACCTTGTTTGATGAGCATTGTTGTTGAAACCCTAATTGATGGTGAAAAGAACATGAGTATCATTGTTATGTGATTCTTTGCATAGTTGGCAATTGTTGGGTGTTTCATGTTCTTGAAAGAAAACATTCTATCCTATCCATTTCAGATATTGAGTTGAGTTTTCAGATTTGAGATTGAGATTGAGCTGAGTTGATTTGAGTTGAGTTTTGAGATTGGGATTTGAGTATAGAACATATTGAGTCTCTAACAATTCTCTTTATGCTTCTATGAGTTTGACAAATCACATTGGGTCTCTAACAATTCACTTTGTGATTTCCTACTAAGAAAGTTTTTCTTGGTGAGCTTGTTGAGTTTTGGACAGGTTCCGGTGGGGACTTGTGAGCAGTTTTGGACAGGTTCCAGTGGGGACTTGTGAGCAATTTTTGGACAGGTTTCGGTGGGGACTTGTGAGCAGATTTGGACAGGTCCTAGCAGAGGACTTGTGAGCTGAGTTTGATAGTTCTATCAGGAGAACTTGAGGACAGAGGTGCATTGGTTCTATGAGAAGAACCTGAGGACAGATTTGGCAAGTCTTTGAGAAGGCTTGTATGCAGAGGATTGATTTGTTCAAGAGTTGGACAGATCTGACAGACAGAGGAAGACTTGTACTAGACCGACTGACTGTGTTTGGTACAAGTTGTTGAGCTGCTGTGGACGTGATCATAGAAGGCAGAGGTCTCTTAGGCTAAGCATTGAGGACAGGAGGTCTTCGGTGGAAAGGAGTTCCACGTGTTGGCAAGAGGTAGAGGCAGTTGATCTTCGAGGGATCATTTCCAGAGCAGAGGGGAAGGTATCTCCTTTGAGCAGAGGCTCATAAATTCAGATAGAGGGGAAGGTATCTCCTTTGAGCAGAGGCTCATAAATTCAGATTGGGGGAAGGTATCTCCTTTGGGCCGAGGCTCATAAACATTGTAATTGGGAAGGTTTCCCAAAGAACTTTGAGATAACTTTTAGAGAAAAGTTTTGTGGACGTAGCCCGACCATTCGGGTGAACCACGTTAAAATTGGTGTCACTTTGTGGATGATATTGTGCATTGTTTTGATATTGCTTTGGGTATATTGATTTACTTTTTTGAAGTATAAAAGAAAAAGTAAAAAGAGGTCTTATACTGTTCACCCCCCCTCTCAGTATAAGCTTGTGTTCTTCAATAACTTGCATGCATAGAAACAATAGAACACACTTAGTAGTATGGGTAGCCTCTTTGAATGAGGCCTTTATCATTAGATCTGATGAACATGATATATGAGCATAATAATATTAAATACAAGCACACACTAAGAAATAAATGCATAGAAAACTCAAAAATATGATGTAAACATGTTAATAAATTTAGATCTATGCTAAACTAATCAATAAATCAAAAGTAATAATCAGATATAATCTAGAACTAGGAAACTAATGTCTAAAACCCTAGGCTATGCCTATGGGGTACTGGTAATGACATCAACTACAAAATGAAGCTCTTTTCCTTGTGAACTAGGGGATGTAGCACTATATTCCTTTCTCCAATTGATTTTCAAGGGTAGCCTATTGTGTTTGGTACATTTATGGGTGGTGAAGAATAAATAGATCTAAAATCAGGTGTGTAGATGTAGCTCAACCGAACAACACTTCACTACTCCTCAAAGGGGGTGTGGATTCACTCTTTGATTGGCCAGGGCTTCACTACATAAAATTTTGATATTCATGGATTTTTTTATTTACTTGGGAGAGTCCATATGTAGACCTCTACCTTCTCAAATATAGATCTGGGTCTTAGCTTCCTAAAGAAGCTAAAATCCAAATTTACATGCAATTGATCATCTTGTGGGGAAATCATTGGTTACAAATTTGCATTTTAGGGGAAGTTAGGAGGATCTCTAGGAATTCCACACTAAAATCCACTCGTAAGTAATATAAGGTGTAGTCATACTACATGATTTGGGCCCATATTCATGACCATATTGTGTATGGTGCTAGTTGCTATTCAGAGCACTGGCTAGGTGTGGCAACTTTTAGCTTCAGTGATTAGATGTGGTGGTCATTATGCTTGTGCAACCCCAAGAAGCGTGCACCACTTACACTACTACTCTACTTGCAATATTATATCAAATGAAAAACCATAAAGCAATAGATAACATTAAAATGACAAAATAAAGAAATATCTTTGATTAATTTCTTTGCACAATCCTAGTTACATATCGGTCCCTCTGAGGGATACCCAATTTTTGATACAATAAGATACAAGTAGAATAATGATGTAGAATAATGATGTCCCCTCACAAAGGGGTGGTGCACTTTTACAGGCCTCTTGATCTCACACATGAACTTGTATGAGGGCTTATATATATCTCCTTCTTCTTTCATCTTGGAGGGATCTTATGCTCTAAATGCCTTTAATAAGTCTTGTGAACCTGTAACCTGTGTACATAGAAACAACAGAACACACTTAGTAGTATGGGTAGCCTCTCTGGATGAGGACTTTATCAATAGATCTTATGAGCATGATAATATTAAAATGCAAGCACAAAATAAGCGATAAATGTAAATATGTTAATGAAATTAGATCTATGCTAAACTAATTAATAAATTGAAAGTAATAATCAAATATAAGCTAGAACTAGGAAACTAATGTCTGAAAACCCTAGTCTATGCCTTTGAGCCACTATCAATGATAGCGACTGCAAAATGAAGCTCTTATCCTCATGAAATAGGGGTTGTAGCACTATCTTCCTTGATCCAATTAATGTTCAATGGTCACCTGTTATATCTGGTACATTGATTGGTAGTGAATAATAAATTGATATAAAATCAGGTGTGTAGACATAGCTCAACCGAATAGCACTTCACTACTCCTTAAAGGGGGTGTGGATTCACTCTCTGATTGGCCAAGGCTTAACTGCATAAAATTTTGATATCTGTGGATCTTTTGCTTTTCCTGGGAGAGTCCATATATAGATCTCTTCCTTCTCAGATATAAATATATATCTTGGCTTCCTGGAGAAGCCAAAATCCAAATTTACATGCAACTAACCATCCCAAGGGGAAAGCATCAATCATAATTTTGCATTGAAGGGGAAGTTAGAAGGAAATCTAGGAGTTTCTCACCAAAATCCATCTGCAAGTAATGTAAAGTGCAGTTAGACTACATGATTTGGGATTGTATTCAAGGCCATACTGTGCATAGTTCTAGTTGTTGTTTAGAGTAGCAGCTAGGTGTGGCCGCTATCAACTTCAACATCCAGATGTGGTGGTCACGCTACTTGAGAGTAGCTAAGCTTTAATGGGCTAGAAATACCTTTTTTGAGTGATTAAGACCACTACTAGATATTGGAAAGATCCAAGCTCATTCATATGGTCTTCATATGTGCCCATATGAGTAGTCTCCTAAACATGACATATTTTAGGTGTCTACATTATGTAGCCTCATCAAAACATATTTTATCACTCCCACTATCTTTACAGGTGTACCATCTAATTGCAAAACTCCAGGATAGGATCGAGTATATTCCATACCCATCTCCTCACAAACTACTGTAGACATAACTATAGTAGATGCCCTTGAGTCAATCATACAATTTTGGACAACCCACCCATTCATTCTCAAGGAAATATAAAATGGAGGAGGTTTGTTCTTTAAAACAGTAGAGGGAATTTCTTTCTTTTTGGAGGGCATGCTAAGAATTGTGGTGGCTTACTTTTCCTATGGGTATTTATTCAAAGAAAATTTTAGCAGGCCGGCCATAAATGAAGAGAGTGTCGTATAGACTAGCTTCGAATGCTATCTTCTTCAATTTCTCTACAATATTGTATTCAAATTTAGCCAAGGTGGGTCTCTCAGAACTCATCTATAGATCACCATATTTTCTCTTATACTATTTAGTGGCCTCGATTCTCTACCTTTTAGTAATAGAAAGGAACCTAAGCCTTTCTTGGGCTTCATTATTTGATCTCATTCTATCCCTCAGTTTCTTTCTTAGTTATTTGGGAAAACTGACTGTCTTTTCTTGGACCTTAGAATCTATGTCTTCTTTTTCATTGGCCTATGGGATAGGGAATATGTTACTACCTTGAGTAGGTGTATCCTTATTTTTCCGAAAGGGGACTTACAATTGATCCATATTTTATGGATCAAATTGGAGGGTTTTCTTGCCTGACCTTGTCATAACAAAAATAGGTCCATCCTCATCAAGATCTTTTCCAACCATGATTTGGTCTTATTGCCAAAGCATGTTGACTCTTCCTTTATAATTCCTTTATGCTTGTTCCATAGCTTGTTGAACATAGTGTTGATACATAACTCAATATTGTGAATCATGTGGAACATTACACACCAAACACTAGACATTGACTAGACTTATATTTGAAGAAAATTCAAGCTCTTCATACATTACATTCAATTTGACTTCAAAGCTATTACTAGGACCAGGTATTTTATATTTATTCACATAAGGAAATATCCTTTGTTGAGATCTCTCCATCTCTCTCTTTTCCATTAAAATCATCTTATTACTTAGAGTCTTCAAGGTATTTTGGATATCAAGTAGGATAGAGGAATCTTGGGGAATTTGAGAAGGAAGTGAAGTAAAAGGAACTATAATGGATGGTGCTTTTGAATGAGGGATAGGATTAATTTGTGTAAATTGTTATGATAATGTAGGAGGATCCATATAGTATGGAACAACTATCTGACTTTGGAAATTAGTATTTTTATAATTGTAAGGTAGCACAACATTTGGGGGTAATTTCTCCACATTAATTAGGATATTATCTACATGAAAAATTGAATTATATATCTATGGAAATGTCTCCACCCCATATTGTTGGATTTAAAAACCTAAATTTGATCCAAAATATCTGATATAATACATATATACAAGGCTTACAGTTGGTCTAGCTATTGGGGTTCTATTGAACCTCAAATTGAATCTGAGACAATTTCTTCTTGATATTTCTACATTTATGTGAACTGATTAAGGAGGGAAATGGATCATCAACTTCATTAATTTCTCCACAAAAGGCTATACTAATTCTGCCCATGATGTTATGGTATTATCCTCAAGATTCCTAAACCAGTACAAAAAATTTCCTCTAAACGATAGGATTGGGATTCTTACAATGACATCATAATTCTTTATATTGTGGATAGCTACCAAATTTAGAATATCTTGGTCGTGTTCATATGCAATTTTTCTAGATCCATCATAAGTGGTAATAGCCTTTGTTATAGCTTGAGGAATTTCATTCATATGGGCTAATCTAAGGGAGCTAGATGTGTTCCAGCTGAGGTACTTCTGTAAAGGCTGATTTGGAGGTCGATTTGGAGGTTGATTTTAAGCCATGTTTCTAGGTGTAGGTCCTATTGCTGAAGTGGAATTTAGATTAACTATAGGGTTTTCCGTAGGAGTATATTACTCTAAATGGAAATCTTGGTTCAAGTTCCTTATAACAATAAACCCTCTATAAGGTAACTCATAGTAAAAATAAGAGTCTGGATTGTTCCTTTTGAATGACTTGGTATACATGAAAAGCTATGATTTATAGGGATAATTATTTCTAGGTTTATATACCATGGAGTTTCTAGGTGAGTTTTCTATTCTTTTCTTTAGCAAGGTCAATAAAATTCACCAAATATTGATTTCTCTAATTAAAGATAAAATAATAAAACAAATGATGGGTATTCATTTTTCTTGTAAAATGGTCCCATGGGGCATGCCAAAAAGTATTGGGCACTAAATTGACATTAAGTTTTACTTGAAAATGTGATTGTCTATCTTCTAATTTTCTTGCTAGGCATGCACCCGATAGTCACAACTCAGTATTCAACATTGGATGGGTCAAATGTTACTTCAGCCCAACCTCTAATGTAGGATGGTTCCTTATCAAATTAGCAAAGTAATGACACAATTAAAGCTCATTTAAGGTTTTGAGAAAAGGGTTATAAAAAAGTTTAGGGTTAGAAAGCTTATAAAAAATAGTGGTCGTATAGGCTAAAAACAATGGCATCTATAGCAGAAATCTCCCACAAACTATTTTCAATATCCCATTACTCAAGATTAACAACATCCAAACCCATGAAATCTTCATACATTAAAGAAAAAATAGAGATATGTTGTAGAAATCAATTCCAATATCTAATTTTAATAAGCCAAATTAACATAATAGACCAATAGTCATATTTAAAATAAATAAACTTCCTAACAACACAAATCTAACTATGAATAGATTTTTATTACTCTCGCAACTAGTAATCCAACAACCTAGAATGAACTAACCACTAAAGTATTGATAAAAATGCAACTCACATATTTGAACCTCTTACACACAAGATAGCAAAGGTGACACCTTTTGAGTCAAAAATCAGAGTAATACTCCTTCCATTAGTTTGTAGGAAAATTTATAGTAGGGCAAAAAAAAACACTAGATTTGACCCTTAAGAATGAGAGTTCAACCTCTATTTATTGTTTTTCAAATGAAATAAATTGAGGAGACATTACAAAGATTACAAATTTATAGCTTAGTAGAATTTTTTTTTGGCATTATCTCATTGGCTAATGAAGTCTAGGAAATCCACTATAAGTAATCTTCCATGGTAGCTTAGCTCTGCAACTTGCTGGTTTGTTGATGGTAGTTGGAATTCAAGTGGTTGGAAACTGTATTTGATCCATTCATTATTCTTGGAAACTACTCTAGTTCTTGATCTTGAAAACCCTTTGATGCTTCATCTTCCTACCTTCAAATTGAATGATCTTGAATCTGGCATGATTCTACCTTTACACGTAGTAATAGTGTTAGCAAAATCTAGACCATTGATCTTCATCATGGATGGTTGTGATTAAACCTTCAAAAATGCTTTGCAAATTGGTGAGGAAGGAATGAGATGTTATTCTACACTTTTTAATTGTTGACATCATATTTAGTAGCCTTGGTTCTATAGAATCAAATTCTAGCATGAAATGCACTAAAGTGCGATCAAAATGAAGTCCGCTATCACTCCACTACTTAGCCTTCTTTCTCTCTTCTTCAACATCAAGCAAATCATAATCCACACAAAAGATATGCTAACATCATATTTTACTTAGTTGGAATGCAAAATTGCCAATCCGCATTGGAAGTAGTCTAAAATAGTCTTTTTTGCCATTATGCTCTCTTTGTAGTGTTTTTGGTCTTCGTGTTGTCATTTTGCACCTTTTATAATGTTTATGGTCTCCATGTTACCATTATGCACCAGAATACTCTTGGAAATTAACATAATTAAACTTGTCAACACTTAGTCACTGGAGCATGCAAAAATAAAAAACAATCGCCATTCCACACTCTCTATCATGCTGATATCATATTTGATTTAAATTTTTACATAATCAATCTTCATATAGAATCCAATGCCAAATACAATAGGCATCGAGTGGAATAAAACTTTAGCCCGTTAAGAAAAAAACACTAACTATTGAGCAGATTGGATAACTCTCATTGCATATCTGCTCCAAAATACTCTATGTCCTTAGTAGAATAAAGATTTTATGCCTTAGAATAAAATTTTCAATGTTTTCTAAGGATGTGGTCATTTTGGGCCTATCGATACTACTTCCTCGTAGAATTTATCTATCAAATTTGGTGTCTAATAAACACTAAAATGGTTGACATCTACAAAGGAATTCATCTATTCACAAACAAACTCTAGAGCTATATTATAGACTCGGCATTAGTCATAATCATAACATCATTCTATAAGATATTAGAAGGATTTATACTCAAACATAGGATTATTCCATTCATGAATAATTCAAAAAATTAGGAACCATCAACATCAAAGCACAAGTAATTAGAAAGAGAGAACCTATTACTAGGAAGTCGATCCCTACAAATTTCTTCTTCTTCCTTCTTTGGTGAAGTAAGACACATATGAATACACACCACACAAAAATATTTTTTTATAACAACTGATTGACCACTTTTATAGACCAAGGATGTGCATTAAGTGGCCAACTCACTAGGGCCTCCTTCTACCATATGGTTATGCAAGAACCAATCCAATTTTCAAAAGTAGATGATAGAGGAGGACTTTACTGGAATACAAAATATACACCTACATTTCTAAGGATTTATTTTCTCTTAATTTGTTGTTATATATATATATATATATATATATATATATATATATAATATATATATATATATATATATATATATATATTGAAAATTAACAAATATTGTTAAATTGATAAATTTTAAAATTATAAGCTAAATTTAAAATAATTTCTCTTCTTTTATTCATTTTTAATTAAATTTCTAAGGCAAGTAGAAGAGAACCAACAATCATACGAGTAAATTTACTTATTTATACCTACAATATGATTATTGTAAATTTGATGATAATGAGAGGTATCATCTACCTAGAAGGAATATCTCCCATGCCTATGCCACTTTCCTTGCCATTGGATATTTAAGTATTTAATTAGATAAAGAAGAAAATAAAACTTATATCAAACTATTCAAAGCATAAAATATATCAAACACATATACTCAATATGCGAATACACAATCATAATGCACCTATATGAATGCAAATGCATATGAGATTACATGTAATCATGAACCAATGGAGAGTCTATCGTAGTTAAGGCATTTTCCATCCTTTTAATTGTGAATATCCCACCACAATGATGTTTTTCACTACCATCATTTCTCATTTTACCTCTTATGGTTGACCTTTATTATCCTATCGAAGAAGCATACCTGGTCTTGCAATCACAAAAACCATTAATAGTACCATATTCTAGGAGCAAAAAATCAAAATACAACTCATAAAATTATTTGTACATAATTTAAACAATATCATACTAGGAGGATCGTTACATTCTTCCCTCCTAGGATTAAACATAGCCCTTGTGGTTAGTTTACCATGAAAAAAAGAAAACATACAGACACATATATATGTGTGTGTTTACTTGAGCAAAAATGGAAATTTTTATCTACTCTTTTAGTAACACAAATATTGAAAAATAGCTTCACTAGATCCTACTCCGATCTAACAATAATCTAGAAAATTCAAGAAACTTGCTATCTACATATTGAACATATCTCAAACACAAAGGAGAGTATCATGGTTTTCTAACAAGGTAAGTTGATAGGCCATGATCAAATCAAGGATTCATAAAATATGGAATTAGATTAGGTCTCATTATTAGGAAGACTTTGTATCCCATAAAGAATTTCTTTAGTGACCCTTCCCAATCAACATAGCTCTTTTATTGGTTCATGGCTTCTTTGAGCCATTAGTGAATCATTCTTGATTATTCCTACATCTCTATTATAGTATCTAATCTAATAGCTACTTGATCATCTGGATTGTCCCAAGATAGAGGAGTTTTACATTATCTCCCATATGTTGATCTTTATAAAGAACAAATTCAGCTAAGGATAACCTTCTACTTAGTTTTATAGGATAACCTCCCACTTATACTTGTGGTATAACCTCCAAGTTATACTTGTGGGATAACCTCCTAGTTAATTTTCTCATACCTTTAATTTTTACGCTCACAAAGACTCTATATCTCCTTAGAGAATTATCTCGATGATATTTTTTTAATTTTTCTTGTTGCTTACTAAATTCTCTATTGAATTATCATGAAATATTCTTTCATGCTTTTAATGATATCTGTTTTGATCCTCTCTGATATTCTAGTCTTACTCCTTGTATTGGTCAAATGTAAGTAGCCTTCTAATCCATGTAATGCATATGAAGTATGACTAGAATTTGGTCAACCCTCTTATATTGGTTATTTTAAGACCTTATCTATAGTGAAGACTTTCAGGGAATCCATGTAGATGCAAGTTAATTTAGCAAATTTTATTAACAATATTAGGTGCATCATCCCTGATATTTCAATAAAATCCATAGAGATAACTTTTTATCTCTATTTCAGAGTGTCTTGAGGGTAAATTTTCCCTACTCGGTGTTGATGTTCAACCTTAACCTTTTGGCATTTGATACATTTGTTAACAAAATTATTAATGTCTTATTTCATCCCTGACCAATAAAATATTTTCTTCATATTTTTCCCTCATTTTAGCCCCTCCAAGGTGTGCAGTGTAATGGTTTCTTTTAAAAAAACATTTCTTAATCCTCTTATTTTTGAAATTACAAGTTTATTTCTAAAGGACAAAATATTGTTTTTATATTGCAATCCTTACCTTTCATGGGTGCTACTTCTATCCATGACTGACAATTACTACAATAACTATCATTTGGTTATTGTTCCATGTTCCTATTAAATAAGTCTATTTGACATATGAATATAACAGTTATGTGCCTTCTACGACTTAAAGAATTTGTTATCTCATTTTATTTTCCCTTAATGTACTCTATCCCAAAGTCATATTTGGTAAGAAATTTCATCTAACATCATTGCCTTGCATTTAGAAGGTGTTGGGTGAAAATATATCTCATGCTTTGTTGATTTGTTTTTAAGTCAAAAGGTTTTTCCAATAAGTAGTGCCTTTAGATAATATGTGCATGTACTACAACTCCTAAATCTAAATCATGAGTAGCATAGTTGAGCTTATGCTTTTTAATATTTCAAGACTTGTAAACTATGATTACTTTATTCTAAGTTAGAATTCCACCCAAACCTTCAATAGAGGCATCAGTAAAAACTGTAAAGTTTTAGATGGATTAGGAATTATTAAAATTGGGATAGTTATCATCCTGACCTTGAGAGTTTTAAAATCTTCCTCAAACTACTCTATCTATTTAAAATGTCTTTAATTTCTTCTATAAATTAGTAATTTGACAAGAAACCTTAGAAAATTTCTTTACAAAATATCTATAATATCCTTCTATTCCCATAAAATTTCATACTTCAATCACATTGTGGGTGTAGGCCAATTGATCATTGCATTTATTTTCTTAGGATCAACAAAAATCCCATTAACAGATATGGTAGGTACTAAACTTGTGAAGTATAAAATTTACATTTAGAATGTTGTAAATATTGAGCATATTTTTGTCATTGATGTCAAAGAGTACATAAGGTAGAAATATTTGGATGTCAAAATGAAGAACACAAGCTTATACTGAGGGGGGGTGAACAGTATAAGACCTCTTTTTACTTTTTCCTTTATACTTCAAAATAGTAAAGCAATATACCCAAAGCAATATCAAAGCAATGCACAATATCATCCACAAAGTGACACCAATTTTAACGTGGTTCACCCAGAATGGTTGGGCTACGTCCACAAAACTTTTCTCTAAAAGTTATCTCAAAGTTCTTTGGGAATCCTTCCCAATTACAATGTTTATGAGCCTCGGCCCAAAGGAGATACCTTCCCCCAATCAGAATTTATGAGCCTCTGCTCAAAGGAGATACCTTCCCCCAATCAGAATTTATGAGCCTCTGCTCAAAGGAGATACCTTCCCCTCTGCTCTGGAAATGATCCCTCAGAAGATCAACTGCCTCTACCTCTTGCCAGCACGTGGAACTCCTTTCCACCGAAGACCTCCTGTCCTCAATGCTTAGCCTAAGAGACCTCTGCCTTCTATGATCACGTCCACAGTAGCTCAACAACCTGTACCAAACACGGTCAGTCGGTCTAGTACAAGTCTTCCTCTGTCCGTCAGATCTGTCCAACTCTTGAACAAATCAATCCTCTGCATACAAGCCTTCTCAAAGACTTGCCAAATCTGTCCTCAGGTTCTTCTCATAGAACCAATGCACCTCTGTCCTCAAGTTCTCTGATAGAACTATCAAACTCAGCTCACAAGTCCTCTGCTAGGACCTGTCCAAATCTGCTCACAAGTCCCCACCGAAACCTGTCCAAAACTGCTCACAAGTCCCCATCGAAACCTGTCCAAAACTGCTCACAAGTCCCCACTGGAACCTGTCCAAAAACTGCTCACAAGTCCCCACTGGAACCTGTCCAAAAACTCAGCAAGCTCACCAAGAAAAACTTTCTTAGTAGGAAATCACAAAGTGAATTGTTAGAGACCCAATGTGATTTGTCAAACTCATAGAAGCATAAAGAGAATTGTTAGAGACTCAATATGTTCTATACTCAAATCCCAATCTCAAAACTCAACTCAAATCAACTCAGCTCAATCTCAATCTCAAATCTGAAAACTCAACTCAATATCTGAAATGGATAGGATAGAATGTTTTCTTTCAAGAACATGAAACCCCAACAATTGCCAACTATGCAAAGAATCACATAACAATGATACTCATGTTCTTTTCACCATCAATTAGGGTTTCAACAACAATGCTCATCAAACAAGGTTTAGTCAACCAACACCATTCAACTCAACATCAACCTTGAAGCATTCAACCAATCATCACAAGAAAAGGAAACAAGTAGAAATCCTTTTCCCTCCAAAGATATTTGAACAAAATAGCCACCAACACAATATCACCAAATGCAAAGAATAACTTGCTCAAATCAACTCAATGGAGTAAGCCCAATATCATGAATCAAGTAAAGCAATAACTTGATCAAACAACCTCTATGGAAGCAACTCAACCATCAAACTCAAAATAGCCAACCAAGGGTTCCACCAACTCAATGCAAGTAGCTAGACTCACAAATATAAACCCTAGTGCACAAAGCTTCCACTATCTCAAACCAAAAATTATGCATTCACCAAAAACTCTCCTTAAGGATAACAATGCATAAGTAGTCTTCAACAAACCAGAAAATAGGATTTACACCTAGCCAAAGGATACCTAGTAGAATACCTTTTCACTCCAACCTTATTTCAGAAAACATACACCAATCATACTCATAAGAAGAATGTGCCCATACCTTATTGGAGTAGAAGATAATTGAACCTTCAAGCTGTCACCACACACAACTCTCAAACTTCCAACCAAGTTAGGGTTAGAATAAAAAGAAATGAGCAATAATATAAACTTCCTTTATTACACCTTTTAGCTCCACTTCTTTAAACACAACCACCATAACATGCCAATAAATCAACAATCACGGACTCACACCTTATACCTCCATTTTTAATTTTAGCATAGCAAAGAATAATCTTAAAAATACATCCAAAGAAATATGCCCTTATTTCTCCTAAGCTTTTATTCAATGCTAATCACAAAAGCCAAAACTCATAAAATTTAATCACACCTTATAAATCGTTGTCCAAGAAACTCCGAATTTCGTGGCATAAAGACGTTTTAATAAAAACGTGTGTTACTCTAGCAAAGCACCCCCGCGAGACTCGAAACGGTGACCTCCGCCAATGCAGCGCCCAATAGCAGCCTTCGTTGCCACTAGCCCATGCGGGCTACGAAGTTCACAAGTGAACTTCCCTCCACTTCACCCTCGAAAAAAACTCCCGAAGACTTTTCAACCGCACGTGCTTCTAAGTCTTCCTTCGATCGTAGCGAATACAGAGCACAAACACCGCAAATTGCATTCGAGGAATTTCGAATTAATTAGCCTTCCAACCTTAGGAGTTGGAGAATAAATAGTCTCTTCGAAGACACCTTGACGTCGGCGGAAATAAAGACCATTTCGAAATTAATCAAAAGTCTTTTCAAAAAGGGTTTAAAAACCCTTAAATAATTTTAATAAATTAAGAATAAAAAAAGGTTTAAAAACCTTTAAGTATTTTTAATAAATTAAAAATAATTTCTCCCTTAATTAATTAAATAATTAATTAATTAAAACCTTGAAGGGTTTTAAATAATAATTAAATAAATAATAAAGAGAACCTCCATTGGTTTTAATAAAAACCATTTAACTTGGTTTTAATAAAAACCCTATCCAACTTGGTTTTAATAAAAACCGGTTTGGTTTTAATGAAAAACCCTTGCCAATGGAATCTCTCCGGATTCTCTTAAAAATATTCTCTTGGAATCTTCCACCTTTGAAGCCAACACATCCTCTTAACATTAATGCCATTTCCTTTTGACATCAATGACAACTCATAGACAAGAAGCTAGGATCTCAAACCCAAAATTGCCAACAATCTCCCCCTTTGTCATTGATGGCAAACCATGCTTCTCAACAACACAGAAACTCAACATAAATAGCTCCCCCTGTCTTGAGGCTCTCCCCCTTACTCAAATCTCTCCCCCTTTGTCATCAATGGCAAAGGGTCACCTTTGGGGCTCGGGACTAAGAATGAGCCTCTTAGCTTAGTCCCTCCCCCACCTCTCGATGAGGTGATTAATTCTTGGGTGGGAGTAAAACTCCCATTAGGCACTGATCATCATCAGCGTCTATAACTTCCTTGCCGGGCCTTCTCTTGAACTCTTTGTCCATATTCCTGTTCCTGTCATTGTTCTTGTTCTTGTTCTCATCCCTGTTCTTGTCCATGCCTTGATCCTTGGACCTGATCATGCCACTGTTCCTGTTCCTGTATTCTGGAATTTCAGCTCTACACTTGTCTGATTATGTGACCTTCATTGTTGCACTTGAAACACTTGACGATGTTGTTTCTCTGAGGTAAACCTGATCTTTGAATCCACCAGTTCTGACCAAACCTGTTATGGCCAAACCTATTCTGACCAAACCTGTTCTGACCAAACCTATTCTGGCCAAACCTATTCTGACCAAACCTGTTCCTGTTATTTGCCTTGCAATAAACTGCCTTGTGCCCAAACTGTTGACAAGAGTAGCAATACCCTTGAAAGTAACTAGCACTTCTGAAACTGTCATTTACCTCCTTCACTTGAGCCATGCAATGTGAAGCCATGTGACCAAACCTGTGACAAGCAAAACATCTGCCTTGAAACTTTCCTTTAATTGACCTCTTAGGTCTTGAAAACTTCTTCTTCTCATTCTGAATTCTGTTTTCTGATTTTGTGCATCTATCATTCAAGGACTCCTTTTCTGAAATACTTTCCTCATCAGAACTCTCTTCCTTTTGGAGTCTCTTACTAGACTCTCCAACTTGTTCCTTGTGTGGCTTAACAAAACCAAGGCCTGTTTTATCTGTTGTCTTTCTTTGACCTTTGATGAGTGACTTAACCTTTTTGGAGCTATCTTGAAACCTGTAAAGCTTATCCTTGTACTCTTTAGTTTCCTCTTTCAAAGAAGCCATTTTCTGTTCTAACTCACTATACTCAAGAACCTTAGACTCTAACTCATCCTTGAGTTCTTGTGTCTTAGCTATAGAGAAGTCAAGACTTTCTATAAGATCATCTCTCTCCATACAACATTCATCTAACTTATCCTTGAGTCTAGCATTCTTCTTTCTTTCCTTTTTCAAAGCACTAAGAGCACTAATAAGTTCACCTTCAAGATCTACTTCACCTTCCTCTATATCTTCCTCTATTTGTTTGCTTTTTGAATCATCAAAGCCTTTTTCAGATTTCTTATCACTAGAGGTGCTACCCTTTTCAAAAACCATACATGCATCTTCCTTATAGTTTTCTGAAGCATCCTCATACATACTAGAAACCAAATCATTATTTGTGCAATCATCCTCAAGGTGACCAAAATTTCCACATCTAAGACATTTCATGATAATGAATCTATGTTTCGGTTCTTCCTCTTTTTACGATATGAACAACATCTCATTTTCATTATCACTTGAAGAACTTTCACTATCACTACTAGAACACTTACTTGCTTTGTCTAGGTAGAAACTCTTCTTGTGCTTGTGAGAATACCTCTTTCCTTGATTGTTGTGCTCATCTTTGTTTTTCCTGTGATGCTTGTGCTTTTCAGAATCCTTGCTCTTAGAATCCTGTTTATCTTCATCACTTTCATTCTTGGGAACAGTACTATCAATAGCATAATGACCAAACTTTCCATAATTGAAACATCTTATATTTTTCATACTTTTGTGCTTTCTAGAGAACTTGCCTTTCTTGGTTGTAATATGCCTCTTCATCACTAGAAGACTCATCACTATCTTGAAGCTGTTTACCCTTGGATTTCTTGGTAGCCTTGAAAGCTGCCTCTTTCTTGACATCAACCTTCACTTGAGTTCTCAACTCAAATGCTGCAAGTATACTATGGAGCTCATCCTTTTTCAACTTATCCAAATCTTTAGCTTCCTCAATAGCAGAAATATTTTCACTAAATCTATTAGGAAGAGATCTTAAAATCTTATCACAAACATCATTTTCAGCAAGCTCAAGACCTAAGTCTTTCATGGAGTTAACAACCTCATCCATACGAAGCATGTAGTCACTAATATTTTCATCATCATTCATCTTGAGTTGTTCAAACATACCTTTGAAGTGTCTCAACTTGGCCTTTCTGACATTTGTATCACCTGTATGAACCACCTTCAACTGTTTCCACATTTCACTAGTTGTCTTGTAGTGAATCACTTTGGTGAGATCTGCTTTACGTAAGCCTTTCGGGATTGCATTCATTGCTTTTGAATTGTTGTGATGTAGGAGCCTTTCTTCTTTAGTATTAGGACCATGTTCAGGAATAGTGTACTCATCTTCAATCACTTCCCAAACCTCATTCCCAAGTGCCATTAGATGAACCTTCATCCTTGCACTCCAAAGACCAAAATCTGACCCATCAAGAATAGGTGCTTGCATTGCCACTTGAATGATCCATTGTGTTCTTTACTAGCTTTTCCTTCAAGTTGTTAAACTTTTTGAAGGCACCTGCTCTGATACCAATTGAAGAACACAAGCTTATACTGAGAGGGGGGTGAACAGTATAAGACCTCTTTTTACTTTTTCCTTTATACTTCAAAATAGTAAAGCAATATACCCAAAGCAATATCAAAGCAATGCACAATATCATCCACAAAGTGACACCAATTTTAACGTGGTTCACCCAGAATGGTTGGGCTACGTCCACAAAACTTTTCTCTAAAAGTTATCTCAAAGTTCTTTGGGAATCCTTCCCAATTACAATGTTTATGAGCCTCGGCCCAAAGGAGATACCTTCCCCCAATCAGAATTTATGAGCCTCTGCTCAAAGGAGATACCTTCCCCCAATCAAAATTTATGAGCCTCTGCTCAAAGGAGATACCTTCCCCTCTACTCTGGAAATGATCCCTCAGAAGATCAACTGCCTCTACCTCTTGCCAACACGTGGAACTCCTTTCCACCGAAGACCTCCTATCCTCAATGCTTAGCCTAAGAGACCTCTGCCTTCTATGATCACGTCCACAGCGGCTCAGCAACCTGTACCAAACACAGTCAGTCGGTCTAGTACAAGTCTTCCTCTATCTGTCAGATCTGTCCAACTCTTGAACAAATCAATCCTCTGCATACAAGCCTTCTCAAAGACTTGCCAAATCTATCCTCGGGTTCTTCTCATAGAACCAATGCACCTCTATCCTCAAGTTCTCTGATAGAACTATCAAACTCAGCTCACAAGTCCTCTGCTAGGACCTGTCCAAATCTGCTCACAAGTCCCCATCGAAACCTGTCCAAAACTGCTCACAAGTCCCCATCGAAACCTGTCCAAAACTGCTCACAAGTCCCCACTGAAACCTATCCAAAACTGCTCACAAGTCCCCATCGAAACCTGTCCAAAAATTCAAGCTCACCAAGAAAAACTTTCTTAGTAGGAAATCACAAAGTGAATTGTTAGAGACCCAATGTGATTTGTCAAACTCATAGAAGCATAAAGAGAATTTTTAGAGACTCAATATGTTCTATACTCAAATCCCAATCTCAAAACTCAACTCAAATCAACTCAGCTCAATCTCAATCTCAAATCTGAAAACTCAACTCAATATCTGAAATGGATAGGATAGAATGTTTTCTTTCAAGAACATGAAACCCCAACAATTGCCAACTATGCAAAGAATCACATAACAATGATACTCATGTTCTTTTCACCATCAATTAGGGTTTCAACAACAATGCTCATCAAACAAGGTTTAGTCAACCAACACCATTCAACTCAACATCAACCTTGAAGCATTCAACCAATCATCACAAGAAAAGGAAACAAGTAGAAATCCTTTTCCCTCCAAAGATATTTGAACAAAATAGCCACCAACACAATATCACCAAATGCAAAGAATAACTTGCTCAAATCAACTCAATGGAGTAAGCCCAATATCATGAATCAAGTAAAGCAATAACTTGATCAAACAACCTCTATGGAAGCAACTCAACCATCAAACTCAAAACAGCCAACCAAGGGTTCCACCAACTCAATGCAAGTAGCTAGACTCACAAATATAAACCCTAGTGCACAAAGCTTCCACTATCTCAAACCAAAAATTATGCATTCACCAAAAACTCTCCTTAAGGATAACAATGCATAAGTAGTCTTCAACAAACCAGAAAATAGGATTTACACCTAGCCAAAGGATACCTAGTAGAATACCTTTTCACTCCAACCTTATTTCAGAAAACATACACCAATCATACTCATAAGAAGAATGTGCCCATACCTTATTGGAGTAGAAGATAATTGAACCTTCAAGTTGTCACCACACACAACTCTCAAACTTCCAACCAAGTTAGGGTTAGAATAAAAAGAAATGAGCAATAATATAAACTTCCTTTATTACACCTTTTAGCTCCACTTCTTTAAACACAACCACCATAACATGCCAATAAATCAACAATCACAGACTCACACCTTATACCTCCATTTTTAATTTTAGCATAGCAAAGAATAATCTTAAAAATACATCCAAAGAAATATGCCCTTATTTCTCCTAAGCTTTTATTCAATGCTAATCACAAAAGCCAAAACTCATAAAATTTAATCACACCTTATAAATCGCTGTCCAAGAAACTCCGAATTTCGTGGCATAAAGATGTTTTAATAAAAACGTGTGTTACTCTAGCAAAGCACCCCCGTGAGACTCGAAACGGTGACCTCCGCCAATGTAGCGCCCAACAACAGCCTTCGCTGCCACTAGCCCATGCGGGCTACGAAGTTCACAAGTGAACTTCCCTCCACTTCACCCTCAAAAAAAACTCCCGAAGACTTTTCAACCGCACGTGCTTCTAAGTCTTCCTTCGATCGCAGCGAATACAGAGCACAAACACCGCAAATTGCATTTGGGGAATTTCGAATTAATTAGCCTTCCAACCTTAGGAGTTGGAGAATAAATAGTCTCTTCGAAGACACCTTGACGTCGGCGGAAATAAAGACCATTTCGAAATTAATCAAAAGTCTTTTCAAAAAGGGTTTAAAAACCCTTAAATAATTTTAATAAATTAAGAATAAAAAAAGGTTTAAAAACCTTTAAGTATTTTTAATAAATTAAAAATAATTTCTCCCTTAATTAATTAAATAATTAATTAATTAAAACCTTGAAGGGTTTTAAATAATAATTAAATAAATAATAAAGAGAACCTCCATTGGTTTTAATAAAAACCATTTAACTTGGTTTTAATAAAAACCCTATCCAACTTGGTTTTAATAAAAACCGGTTTGGTTTTAATGAAAAACCCTTGCCAATGGAATCTCTTCGGATTCTCTTAAAAATATTCTCTTGGAATCTTCCACCTTTGAAGCCAACACATCCTCTTAACATTAATGCCATTTCCTTTTGACATCAATGACAACTCATAGACAAGAAGCTAGGATCTCAAACCCAAAATTGCCAACACAAAAATGCATGGTTATCAAGGAAATAATATTATATTGTGAAAGCAAGACAAAGGTTTAAAAGAAATAAAGGTTTAAATTCTAATGAGAAGGCAAAGGTCTAAAATAAAGAAGGGTTAAAATGCTAATGAGAATATAAAGGTTTAGAAGCAAAGCAAGATAAACTATTAATAAGAAGGCAAAGATTAAAAAGGAAGGCCAAAGGATAATATTATAATATTTTTGTAATATTATAATAAATATTTCAAAAAGGGGCTAAGGTTATAATATTTATATTTTAACCTAACCTAAGGACACAAAGTTATGAATTCAATAAATAAATATTTCAAAAATAGCATCGACTTTGTGTGAGAAATGGAGGGGAAAGGCTATTTAAATCTTAATCAAATGCAAATAAAATTAGTGTAGATTTGTTTGTGCTTGAGATAATCCATGCAAATTTAACAAGGATGAATAGAAGAGGAGAAAGGATGTAAAATTTAGCATAGGTTGCATAGTGAATAAATAAGAATCATTGCTCATTTGGTTTCAACTAGCAGGCTAGCATAGCTGGTCATTCAAGAAGCACCAAGGCATTGGAAAAATATAGGTTGTAGGGTCAAGATCCCTAAATGTCATTTTGGGTATTAAAATTTTTGAACTGTACATTGAGGACAATGATAAATTTTGATGGGTGCTTCCTTTGGTTCCAACCATCGCGGTAGTACAGTTGGTTAGGCCGCTTGTGATAGAGCATTGTTGTAGAGGTTTGCAAGTCAAAACCCATCGAGGGTGTCTTGCTTAGTTTTAACATTTTGGGAAGTATGATGAAGGGAATAAAATGACTGATGTGCATTTGATATTTCATCCACTTGGATATACCAAGCGGTCACTATCCATGTTTGGGTGCTAGAGGTCACCGGGTCAATTCTCATATGCGTTAGTAAATTTTGGTATAACGTATTTATAAAGTTTTTATTATTTGTAAATAGAATTTATAAAGGTTGTATGCTATAAAGGCTTTTATTTTTGCAAATAGGAGTCATAAGGGGTGTTTTTATTTAAGGATTTTATTTTGCAAATAGGATTCATAAGGGTGTTAGTTTTGCATGATTAAAAAGGGAAAATATAAGGGATAATTTTTGCATGTGATAAAAGGGGATATAATATATATTGTGAATTGTTTTGAAATTGGAAATGTTGCACATTAGAAAGGATACATAATTTTTATTGTGGTATCTTTGCTTGTTGTACTCCTGTTTGATATTTTGAGGGTTTTGGTTTATCATTAAGGGATTTATCTTGTGAAACCAAAAAAGAGTTATAGAGCATTATTTTTTAGGTATTCTTGTGGACATCTTTTGAAAGGGTTTTAATGTAGATTTTTTGAAAAGGAAATTTGCTAACTTGTTTTGGAAGTGGCAAGAGAAAAGAAAAGTATTTTTGTGATAGGTTTTGAGGTCACATCTTCATCAAACCAAGTTAAGAGGTATGGTGATATCATTCCTTATTTAAGGTGTTTGATTGAACAAATATTTTTGAATCATAAGGTGGAGAAATAAGGATTATGTATGAGCATCGTTGGTAATATACGTGTTAGGGTTTGAGAACAAAATTATGCTTCATTGTTGAAATAAATTGGAAACACTTGTGCTAGGGTTTTGAGAACAAATTGTGTATTCTTTTTTAACAAATTTGTGAATCATTTGGGCATTGAATGAAATTCAATATGAATGAGCAAGTGTTAGAGACCAGTTTTGTGAAGCAAATTTGTGCATTATTGTGTTTTCTCTTTGAGAGTAAATTTACAAGGAAAATAAACCTATTTTTGTGAAGCAAATTTATACACTAGCGTTATTTGATTTGAAAGGAATTTGCAATAATTAGAGATATGATTTGATGAATGTGAGACATGTGAAAGCAACAAACTTAATGAATGTTAAGAGAACATATTAAGCATTTGCATTTCATATTATTCTTTATATGTTCTTGAAATAATTATAGAAAGAATATGTCTGAATTGCCTAGTTGAAGAAAGCATTTCTTAAAGAGATACAAGCATTGTTTTGATTTGGGATTGGTTGAGCATGTGTTATGAGTATTGTTGAGTGGTGTTTTCACCCAATTGTGAAAGCACACTCTCCGGTAGGATCTGAGTCCCAAAATCCTCTGCTTGCAAAGAAATTATAACAAAGTAATTTCTCCAAGGTTCCTGTTATGTTGGTTCTTTAACACCAATGATGCTGTTCAATTTGAATGCTGGGAATACCTTAGGGTTGCAAGTGGATGTTAACAAGGGGCACTGTGGTTTATTTAATTTGAATTTGCAATGGACTCCAAATGAATAAATGTAAGAAATAAATCTATTTGATCTTAGGCTTTGATGGATTTTCAGTTATTTACTTGAATGAGAATAATTAAAATGCAGAAACTAAAATGAGGGTTTGAAAAATAAAAGAAATGCAAATGAAGATGCAACTAAACTACGTCCAGAATGCTGCCATCTCGACTTGATAAAACCGAAGATAATGAGGTTTTCTGCATGCAACCTAACCTATTGAACCTGCACATTCGCACAATCCTGATAAGCTAGGTGCGGGTTTCTAGGGTTTTTACTGTAATTTCAGATTTAGGCATTCGCATGAAGCAACCGAGAGGACTCGCATTAAACTCCATCTACAAGCCTAGAAATCTAAAATGGAAAGATAAGACATTAAATCATGCATGCAGAAATGACTCCTTCTTTCTCATCAATGAGATGCCAACTCTCTATATTTCTATATTAAAATGATATATCAATTACAATTACAGAATGTTCCAGGTATAACAAATCTAGAACAAATGAAGGAAATTGCTCCAAGTGCAGGCCCAGAATGGCATGCAGCCCTTGTCTCTGCAACTCTGCTAGCAGCAATTTCCAACCCTCTGTTCAATCTGCGCTTTCGATTTTATACTGTCTGGCATGGCTCTTCGGTTCACCTGCGTCGCTTCGTTTCACCTCCCAGAATGCGTCTTTTCAAATTCTTGCCTTTTCGATGCTTTTACTTCATGCTCGATGTCGAAACGTTCGAAATCTTTCGTTGCATGTAACGCTTCTGCAACTCTGACACCTGTATGCCACGTGTCTCACGCTTTCTATGCCTTCTGTAATGGTCCCATGGAAATCATGACGTTTTCATGCATGCAGCTTGTTCCTCTATTAACACAACGAAAATGAAACAGGTCGCGATATCGCGACGTTTCTCGGCCAACAGCCTCCTTGCCTTCTTGCTCAACGAAAACGTGACATGTCACGAAATCGTGACATGTCACGAAATCGTGACGCTTTCTATTTCGTACACTCTTGGCCACAACCCGTCGTGAAATCGCTACGCCTTTCGTTTCTTTCCTCTTGGCAGCTTTCTATCGCGAAATCGTGACACTTTTCATTCTACCTTTGCCCTTTTCATCTGAAATCATGACCAATTTTCACTTTGCTTTCCAACCTGTCACGATTTCACGACGCTTTTCCATTCTTCCCTTTCCCTTTTTCACGATTTCGTGACGCTTTTTCTTCGACCCTTTCACTCGATTTTGTCACGATTTCACGACCATTTTACACTTCATGCCTTCCACCTCAACCTGTCACGATTTCATGACGTTTTTCACTTCACTCCTTTCTGCAACCTCCTCACGATTTCGCGATGCTTTTCACTTCTACACTTTGCTCATTTTTTCTTTGTCACGATTATCGTGACATTTTTCACTTCATGCTTTTGACCTTACCCATGATTTTGCACCTCACGATTTCCTACCCTTTCTCTTTTCCCTTTTTCACGATTTCGACATTTTTCTTTCCTGTTTGACTAGTTTGACCCACGATTTTGCGACATGTCACGATTTCGCTACGCCTTTCCATTTGCCTTTCTCTCTCCTCTTTCGGCCGCGACGGAGCAACATGTCACGATTTCGTGACACTTTTTTGCTTTTGGTCACGATAGAGCAACATGTCACGATTTCGTGACACTTTTCAATTTTTCGGTCGCGATGGAGCAACATGTCGCGATTTCGCGACACTTTCTACACTTGTGCATTTTTTGCCCCTTTTTCTTCAATTTTAGCATCTGGGTCACTGAGATTTCCTTTGAAAGCATGCAAAAAAGGTGGGTCCCCAATTTTGGGGTGTGTTGTGGATCAGCCACAACAAATGGCGACTCTGCTATCAAATGCTCTTGAGCATTTTAGTGAGAACCCAACCTGAAACATATACAAACTCGAAAACATGTGTTAGCACATAAGCAATATAACAAATGCCCAAAGATCAGAAGTACATGAATCATCAGAATCATCAAGTATTAGCTCAGTGTGTGCAATGAATTTCTTTCCCTATCATTTGAAATTGATCCACATTCCATTGTCAGTTTTGCATGAATGCATATATGAGATTGTGAATGATTTGTGTAACCTAATGAATATGCTAGGAGATCTTGCTTTTATAAAATGCATAGTCTTTCTTCTAGTATCATGTACAAACATTCAAGATTGCCAAACCCTCTTAGGATCCACTAATTAATTGCCTTATTATATCCCAAAGTTGGTTATGAGTCCCTACTATCTTGAACCCATGTGCAAGTGAATGTGAAATCAGAACTTTGGGGAATCAGACTCCCAACCAACCGAGATGAGAGTTTAACCCTATCCTTACTATTCTGATTTAGAATTCATTACCTCACTTTGAGCAAAATAATTTAACCAATTATGGAAGAAATGGTCATGCTAGTCTAACCCTTTGGACAATCAGTGGTCTTGTTTTTTAGACAAGACATGTTGCCATGCATGGGCATATCTAACCCCACAATCCAAAACTTATCTTCATTTCTTTGGACCTTGGGGATGACTACCCATCCTTTGCAGAGGACAAGTAGTACGATCCTTCCAATCCAATATAAAGATGAGATGGGAAAAATTTATTTTTTACTTCTTGGACCTTAGGGATGACTACCCATCCTTGCTAGGGACATGTAGTACGATCCTTCCAATCCAAACTTTAGATGTAAATGGAAAATATTAATTTTATTGCTTAGACCTTGGGGATGACTACCCATCCTTTGCAGAGGACAAGTAGTACAATCCTTCCAATCCAAGATTTATTATGAAATGAGACATAAGAGCTTTGGGGAATCGGATTCTCAACCTAAGCGAGATGAGAATTTATGCCCTATCCTTACTACTCCATGTAGGTCAAATCAAAGCTTTGGGGAATTGGATCCTCAACCTAAGTTCGATGAGGATTTAACCCTATCCTTACTACTCTGATTTTAGGCTTTAAGCTCTATGGAAGTGGTCAAAACCACTGTTTTAAGGATCATGTTGCATAATAGGATAGACATGAAAAACTTCTTTCGCCCAACCTTTTCTTCCAAGTTAGGTTTTGATCATTTTGCTCAAGATCCTTTTTAATGTATGAGACGTGCTTGGTTCTAGATATCTCAAGACTCAGTTTCCAACCTTAGGATTTTTCTTACATTTATGTTATAACACAACCCTAAGAGGGATTGACATACTTTAATGATTTGTACCTAAGATGCATATGCAACTAAGATGGAATGTATATGTAAAGTGAGATGTAACATGAATGCATTATCTCTTGAATTGCAAATGAAATATTTGTCATGCAAAACTGACTACTTCATGCATCACAAAATCAAACGATATAACTTAAAATGTTTGTGTGACTTGTGGAGCTTTTACAAGACAATTCCAATATTTCATATTCTCCTAATCTTAAGCATAAGTTGACATCTCAATTTTTTTATATATATATTTTTTTTTTTATTTTTTTTTATTATTATTTTTTTTTTTTATCAAAATAAACAAAACATGTCAATTGAAATCAAATCCACAACCAAAATCCTAGCTAGACTAACAATCCTAAACAATGAAAACAAAATCTGAAAATCCCCACCAAAACCGAAAAGAATAACATCAAAATCTCACAACCTAAGGGCTAAAATAATGCTTTAAAATCTGCCCATTAACCGGTAGCATAAAATCTTTCCCTTCTAAAGTTTTTAGCCTGAAGGTATTCTTCCCAAGAATCTTTGAAATCTGATATGGGCCTAACCAAAGACAATCAAACTTTTGATGATTCCCTTTTTCCTCATGTCTTTTGTCCCATAGTAATACCAAATCTGAAATTCTGAATGACTTAACTTTGGCCCTTCTATCAAACCATCTTTTGATAACTTCCTGGTGTTTATTCATGTGATTCATGGCTTCTTCTCTCTTTTCATCAAGGTGCAACAAATGACTTAACCTGGATTCAACTTGATCATCTGTCTCCAAGTACTCTTGTATGAAATGCAAGGTCCGCAACTTCAAATTTGCAAGAAATATCGGGTCTTGCCCATAGACCAAATGATAGGGAGTATTCCCTATGGATTCCTTCACTTCGGTCCTATCTGCCCAAAGGGCAAACTTCAATTGGCTGTGCCAATCCCGAGGGTTCTTTTCCAGCAACTTCTTAATAGTGTTCAACAAATTTTTATTTGAAGATTCGGCCAAGCCATTTCCTTGAGGATAATAATTAGATGCAAACTTTAAGCTCACTTTGTTGTCATATGCCCAATCTGCAAATTGTGTAGAAATAAAAGCTTTACCATTGTCACTGACAATAGAATCGGGCATTCCAAATCTTGTTATAATATGGTCCTCAAGGAATTTTATTACAACGTCTGTGGTGGCATGTTTAGTAGGAATCGCTTCTGTCCACCTTGTACAGTAGTCTGTAGCTGTCAATATGAATTTATGGGAATCAGAAGAATTTGGGTTAATAACCCCAATGAAATCTAGTCCCCACTATGCAAATGGTCTCATTTCAACTACAAGTTGTAACGACATGGCTGCATTTCTTTCTCTATTGGCAGCCACTTGACAGATATGACAAGATCGTACATGGGCATGTGCATCTTTGAAAATGTGTGGCCGTAGTATCCTGCTCTCAGGATTTGATGCGCTGTAGCATTTGCCGCACCATGACCAGTTCCATGTTTCCCATGAAATTCCTGCAACACCCTCGGCAGCCTTCTTCTTTGTTCAAGCACCTCAGGTAGATCCCTTCATGATTCTTCCTGTAAAGAACACCAGATTTCATCAGATAATTGATAGACTTAAGCCTTAAAGCTCTTCTTTGGGTTGAATTCAGATTAGAAGGACACTTACCAATCAATAAAAATTGCACAATATCAACATACCAGTCATCCTTAGCAATGTATTCTATGTTCGAGTATTGGCATGTTATTTGCGGATTATTTTCTGCGATCGCCTTCGCCAGTCCTTGTCCTCGAACTAGTTTCATAGGTTGGATTTCGAGATCAAATTCTTGGATGGTGGAAATCCATTTCCCTCTTTTCTCACCTAGTTCATTTTGTAAAAACATGGTCTTAACAACAGAGTCAGGCACGATGGCAATAACTCTGCTGTGCACAATGTAATGCCTAAATTTTTTCACCGTTTTAAAAAGTGCGTACATTTGCTTATCAAGGATTGAATACCTTAATTGAGCATCTTTTAAGGGGGCACTTAAAAATGCTATGGGTTTTTCTGCACTATCCTCGCCTTTTTGGGTTAAGACACTCGCAAAAGAGTGTTCTGATGCAAAAGCATAAATATAGAAAGGCTTGGAGTAGTCTGGACTTATAAGGACAGGGGCTCTGGAAATGGCATCTTTGATGTTCTGGAAGGCCACCCTACTTTCCTCGTTCCATTTTACATCCACATCTTTCTTGAGCATCTTGTTCAGAGGTTTGGCTATCTCAGCAAAGCTAGAGATAAACTTCCTCACAAAATTAACCTGCCCAAAGAAAGATCTCAATTCTTTTTTACTACCCGGGAGAGGTAAGTTCTGGATAGCTTGTATCCTTTTCGGGTCGATGGATATGCCCTCTTTTGAAATGATGTGACCAAGCAATTTTCCTTCTGTTACTCCGAAAATGCACTTTTTGGGATTTAAGGAAATTCCATGTTCTCTCCATCTTTGAAGCACTTTCTTTAAATCTTTGACATGGTCCTCTCTCTTCTTCGAGAAAACTGGGATATCATCCACATACACGATGATACATTTGCCTATGAGCCCTTTGAATGCATAATCCATGGCGCGTTGAAAAGTTGCACCAACATTTAACAGTCCAAATGGCATTCTCTTATATGCAAATGTCCCCCACTTGGTGGTGAAGGCTGTTTTCATCCTGTCATTTGGATGTATAAGAATTTGGTTGTATCCAGAATACCCATCAAGAAAGGACATCATTTCAGATCCATTTACCATTTGTAGAATTTCATCGATTGATGGCAATGGATAATTATCCTTTTGAGAGGCTTTATTAAGATTTCAAAAATCTATGCACAACCTAATCTCTCCACTCTTTTTCCTCACTGGAACGAGGTTAGCAACCCAGGTTGAGTGCCTAACAAGAAAAATGATTTTCGCTTCCAATAATATTTTGACCTCCCTTTCGATTAAAGGCTCCAATAGCGGGTTAACAACTCGCTGTCTTTGCCTAAAAGGCTTGGAGTCTGGCTTCAAAGGGATGGTATGTGTGATAATGTCTTGGTTGTATGTCTTCAGCTCATTGTAATTCCAAGCAATGCAATCTATGTAATGCTTCAATGCCTGCATTATGTTGCTCCTTTCTTCATTTGTACATGCCTTTGCAATGTACACCTCCTTTGGATTGTCTCCACTCCCTAGATTAATTGAATCACATGCATCTTTGGGGAGTGGGACCCTTTTTCCTTTCTTGGTCTTGCATCCCATGTCGAACATTTTTTCCAATGAAACCACATCTTTAGGTATTTTGTTGGATTGATACGCAGTTTCAATTTCATTTTCTGTTTCATCTTGCCACCTTTGTTCCTCATCAATCACCTGATTTTCAAAAATACCCGAGTTCGTGACAAATTTGAAGATATGTCTGTCATTTTCAAAAACCTGGAAATTCTTTACATTATCGGGTATTGATGGACAAGGAACCAATTCAATGGAGAACTTTTTACACCTTTTTATATCAACCGGGTTTAACATGCCCGCGACGACTGCAAGAGAGTCTGCTATTCGATTTCCTTTTCTAGAAATAAGGGCTATATTGAATGCATCGAACTCCTCAATGAGGTCCATAACCCTAGTTCTATAAAGGCTTAGTCTCCTGTCATGGCATGTATACTGTCCTTTGATCTGCTTGACTACCAGCTTAGAATCTCCCAAAACCTTCAAGCATTTAACTTGCTTGCTCAATGCTAGACGTAAACCAAAGATCAATGCTTCGTATTCTCGCCACATTGTTCGTGCAAGGAAATTGCAATCTGTAGGCAGCCAATAATGGTTTACCTCCCGGGCCGGTGAGCTCGACTCCAGCTCTTGCTCCCTCGTCTAGATTTTGATCCATCGAACCTGAGCAACCACGTGCAATCATTTTCCTCAGAAGAGCCACCATGACATGTTTCCTCTTTAGGCTCTTCAGTAGCTTCCTCAACATCAAGTGCATAAACCCCCAGTTCTGGCTCAAAAAACTGAACTTCATTCGGCTTGTTAAATTTTGTTATGATCTCCTTAAGCCTCGGTTCATTTTCCACTCTGATTTGGTTTGCAATTCCTTTCCATGGTAGCCACATATGTGAGCAATCTATTGAAAAATAGCCATTCAGAGTTTTCATCCAATCTCTCGCAAGTAGCATTCCATATCTACTTGGGATATTAACAACCAGAATGTCGACAACCTGTTGGACCCTGGGTTCAGAATTTAATTGAATTTTGACATCATATAGGGTCCCTACCACATTTACCTCTGATCGGTCCAATTGCAGGACCTTGCATTTGGATGAAACAAGTTGCAGACCTAGCATTTGACATATCTCCGAAGGCATGAGGTTGCTCGTGGCACCCGTGTCCACCAAACAGTTATGCAAATTCTTACCCGCAATTCTCAGAGTCAATAAGAATGGCGGGACATCCCTTCTCTCCTTTCGCAAAATCAGATGGGACTCAACTCCCTTTTCCCTCCACATTTGATCAGGTGAGTTCAGAGCCTTTATCAACGCCTCCTTTTGGCCAGGCAATCTAGCCGCGTCCAAGAATGAAAGGCTAGATTTGGACTTCTTTAGATCCTCCACTATGTCATAGTTTGGTTTTTCGAATTTGACTGTCTTCTGCACGTCATTAGACATTTCTCTTCTGAGTGGAGGGGGAGGATTATTATTTGCCTTAGTATCTGGAGGAAGAATAGAATTGTTTGGAGGTGTTGATGAGGTTTTAGGGGCTTTAGATTTACTTCTCAAATGGTATCCATGATTCCCCTTTCTGAAATCTCGAAAAGCTTGCACCTCCTGTTCCAAAATTTCATCTTCTTCTTCCTCACTCTCACCTTCTTGATGATATACAGTTTCCATCACCATAATATTATCATCTTGATGTTGCGATGGACCCTCATTTGATACCAGTTCCAAATCATCAACTTGTGCCTGAAGACAATGAGTGTATCTAGCAATTTCAGGACAATTCCTCTCATTGTGTTCTTTTGTGTTGTGCAACCTGCACCCCCTTTCCCATGCCAAATCTGAAAGATTCAAAAGAGAATTGGATTGGCTAGGTCCTGCAGAAGTATCTAGTTGATTAGCAATGGGAGCGGGAACTCCCCCATTGTTTGGCTTGGTGTTCCAGTGTCTCCCTCTATTGTTAAAATTTTGATTTGAGTGAGGGGCATGGGACTCATACTTCTGCTGTTGAACCCTGTCATTGCTCAGTTTATGAACTAATTTCTTGAGCTCTTCGACTTTTGAATAAATCTCCTTCGATGGAATCACATTGTTGTTAACCCCTGTTGGATTCGCATAATTGATGGGGTCTTGATTCAACATTTGGGTCGGGTTCTGAGGAATTTGATTCCCATATGGATTGACACTTTGAATCGGGGTTGGATTTGGAAAAGGAACTATGGCCTGAGGATTGACTTGGCTAGTTCCTTGCATAGTCGATTGACTATTCTACAAAAATGCGGGGACAGGTGGAATGGATGTGATTGGTTGGATTGGAATGGGTGCATATGCAGGTGCTGGTGGATACGGCTACTGATATGGGAAGGCGTTCATGCTTGGCACTTGAGGTGCCATGATTTGATTTGCCAAGGGAGCTTGACCATATGGAGCATATTGTCCCATCATAGGCATCTGGGTAAACCCGTAGCCTTGTGGTGTCATTTGCTGCTCGATAGTCATGGCTTCATTATAGGCTAGAGCGAGCGTGGTGACTTGAGGATTTCGTCTTGCAAACATGGCTGTCATGGGGTCCAATGCCCCAAAATATATCTGCAAAGCCACTACGGGATCGATGGCAAAATGCCTAATTGCTCTATTATAGCACTTTTGGAATCTCTGATTAAACATTCTGATCGGTTCCCCCTGGCCCCTTTTGCATGTAATAAACTGATTGTAAATGGTTGCGGGATCCAAGGGTGACCTAAATTGATTAACAAAGGCATTTTCCATTTGCGTCCAAGAAGTGATTGAACCAGTTGGTAAGCATATATACCATTCATATGCTATTGGATCTAAGCTCATGGGGAAAAGTCTGCAAGCCACATCTTCATATTGGACTTGCAGCCTAATTAAAACATCCCTATAGGCTTGGATATGTTCTTCTACTGTTCTTGGGCCATCTGGTTTATATTTAGGCAAAAATATTTCAATGTTCTTGGGGATTTCATGGATATCCCCAACAATGTTCAAAGGAGTATTGTTAGCTCCATACCAAGGAGTTGCTGGAGCTTGAGCCATTTGACTCACAATCGACGAGGACAACCCTACAAGAGCAGTAGAAATATTACTGACAATAGGCACACTAGGGGCAACTGATATTACTGGCGTAGGTCCACTCGATGTTCCCTGGAGAAAATAGGTCTTTTGTGACTCGGTGAGCTTACGACTTGCTTGGTTTTATTCTTGGGAGTACCAGAGCGTAAGGTCATGAAAAATGGTTTCCTCGGTTGTTTGGGACCTGGTCGCAATACGACACGGTGGGTCCAGCCTTCCTGATGAAACCCTCGATTATTTCAAAGAAAACCTGCAACAAAAGAAAACAAAAGCTGCAGTTTAGCTGTTTGTGAGATTTAAGAGATGATTTCAAAATTAAATCAAAAGATATTACTCATGTATGAAAATCAAAATAAAGTAAACCGATTCGGGCCCTCCTTCTAGCGCCAATCTGTTGAGTGGTGTTTTCACCCAATTGTGAAAGCACACTCTCCGATAGGATCTGAGTCCCAAAATCCTCTGCTTGCAAAGAAATTATAACAAAGTAATTTCTCCAAGGTTCCTGTTATGTTGGTTCTTCACTCACCAATGATGCTGTTCAATGTGAATGCTGGGAATACCTTAGGGTTGCAAGTGGATGTTAACAAGGGGCACTGTGGTTTATTTAATTTGAATTTGCAATGGACTCCAAATGAATAAATGTAAGAAATAAATCTATTTGATCTTAGGCTTTGATGGATTTTCAGTTATTTACTTGAATGAGAATAATTAAAATGCAGAAACTAAAATGAGGGTTTGAAAATAAAAGAAATGCAAAAGAAGATGCAACTAAACTACATCCAGAATGCTGCCATCTCGACTTGATAAAACCGAAGATAATGAGGTTTTCTGCATGCAACCTAACCTATTGAATCTGCAAATTCGCACAATCCAGATAAGCTAGGTGCGGGTTTCTAGGGTTTTTACTGTAATTTCAGATTTTAGACATTCGCATGAAGCAACCAAGAACACTTGCATTAAACTTCATCTATAAACCTAAAATTTGAAAGGGAAAGATAAACATTAAATTATGCATACAGAAAAGACTCCTTTCTCATCAATAAGATGCCAACTCTCTCGTATTTCTATATTAAAATGATATATCAATTACAATTACGGAATGTTCAGGTATAACAAATCTAGAACAAATGAAGGAAATTGCTCCAAGTGCAGGCCCAGAATGGCATGCAGCCCTTGTCTCTGCAACTCTGCTAGCAGCAATTTCCAACCCTCTGTTCAATCTATGCTTCCGATTTTATACTGTCTGGCATGGCTCTTCGGTTCACCTGCGTCGCTTCGTTTCACCTCCTAGAATGCGTCTTTTCAAATTCTCGCCTTTTCGATGCTTTTACTTCATGCTCGATGCCGAAACGTTCGAAATATTTCATTGCATGTAACGCTTCTGCAACTCTGACACCTGTATGCCATGTGTCTCATGCTTTCTGTGCCTTCTGTAACGGTCCCATGGAAATCATGACATTTTCATGCATGCAACTTGTTCCTCTGTTAACACAGCAAAAATGAAATAGGTCGCGATATCGCGACGTTTCTCGGCCAACAGCCTCCTTGCCTTCTTGCTCAACGAAAATGTGACATGTCACGAAATCGTGACATGTCACGAAATCGTGACGCTTTCTTGTTTCGTACACTCTCGGCCACAACTCGTCACGAAATCGCTACGCCTTTCATTTCTTTCCTCTTGGCAGCTTTCTATCGTGAAATCGTGACACTTTTCTGTTCCGTACCCTTTGCCCATTTTTCGTCGTGAAATCGCGACAATTTTCACTTTCGGACTGCTTTGCTACAACCTGTCGCGATTTCGCGACGCTTCTCCATTCTGTGCCCTTTCGCTCGTTTCTGTCACGATTTCACGACGCTTTTGTGCTTCAGACCCTTTCGCTCGATTTTGTCACGATTTCGTGACACTTTTTACACTTCATGCCTTTTACCTGCAACCTGTCACGATTTCATGACGTTTTTCACTTGGCACTCCTTTGGCTACAACCTGTCGTGATTTCACGATGTTTTTCACTTCCGTACACTTTGCCAACTTTTTATCTGACGAAACCACTGTCACGATACCATTTCACCGCCGATATCGCGACTTTTTCGCTTCGTGCTGTTTGACCTGTTTGACCCACGATTTTGTGACACGTCACGATTTCGTGACGCCTTTCTGCTTCGTGCCCCGCTTTCTCATGATTTCGTTTTTTCTTTTGCCCGTTTGACCGGTTTGACCCACGATTTTGCGACATGTCACGATTTCGCTACGCCTTTCCATTTTGCCTTTCTCTCTCCTCTTTCGGCCGCGATGGAGCAACATGTCACGATTTCGTGACACTTTTTTATTTTTGCAGCAACATGTCGCGATTTCGTGACACTTTTTCTTTTCGGCTGCGATGGAGCAACATGTCGCGATTTCGTGACATGTCGCGATTTCGCGACACTTTCTACACTTGTGCATTTTTGCCCCTTTTTCTTCAATTTTAGCATCTGGGTCACAGAGATTTTCTCTGAAAGCATGCAAAAAAGGTGGGTCCCCAATTTTGGGGTGTGTTGTGGATCAGCCACAACAAGTATATTTGAGTATGTGTTATGAGCAGATTTTAATATGTGTTATGAGAAAATTTGAGTATGTGTTATGAGAAAATATGATTATGTGTTACGAGCAATTTTGAGTATGTGTTATGAGCAATTTTGAGCATGTGTTAGAGCAAAGTTGAGCATAGATAGTGAGGTAGGTTTCAACAAGTCTTGTGTGAAGACTTAAAGTAGGTTTGATGTAGATTTGAGAAAGTCTTGTGAAAATACTTGAAGTAAATTTGGACAAGAGTTGAGAGAATATTTAAGAAAGCTTTGTGAGTAGGCTTAGTGTAGATTTGGACAGATTTATGAGTAGTTTTTATTGCTAATTTGAGAAATCCTTGTGAGTAGGCTTGGTGTAGATTGGAGCAGTTAAATGATCAAATTTTGCTATAAATTTGAGTAAGCCTTGTGTGAAGTCTTGGAGTAGTTTTTGAGTAGAATATTTATTTGGCTTTGGATCAGACCAGAGATAAGAGGAAAGGTGTCTCTTGTGGATAGAGATCCACAAAATAGAGTAGTGGGGATAGAGGTATCATATGGATAAAGATCCATAATTCAGAGTAGTGGGGATAGAGGTCTCCTGTGGATAGAGGTCTAAATACTAGAACAATAGGGATAGAGTTCTCCTATGGATAAAGGTCGATAAACTAGAATAGTGAGGATAGAGGTCTCCTATGGATAGAGGTCCACAAACTAGAATGGTGGGGATAGATATCTCCTATGGATAGAGGTCCATGAACTAAATTTGAGGGGATAGATTTCTCCTGTGGATAGAGGGCCATAAACTTGAGCATAGGGGAATGGTATCTCCTTTGGATAGAGGTCCATAAATATTGTCATAGGCAATTGGTTCCCAAGATATTAGAAGAAAGGTTTTCTCTGTGTATGTAACTCACATTGGGTGAACCACGTTAACTATGTGTCTCTCATGTGTATGATGATTTATGCATTGATTTATTGCTACCATTGATGATATTGGTTAATTATGCTTTGGAAATATACCATTGTATAATATTGGATGGAAAGAAAAGTAAAATTTTATCTTATATTGTTCACCCCCCTATCAATATAAGCTTGTGTTCTTCAATTGGTATCAGAGCTGGTTCATTTGAAATAGTCTAAAAACTTGAAGGAAGATCTTACAAGAACACATATGGCTTCTCATAATGGATCTTCAACAAATAAGGCTCTAATGTTTTATGGGAATAATTATTATTTTTGGTGTATGAGGATGAAGAATTATTTAATGGCAAGAGGATATGAAACATGGAAATCTGTTGAGGATGGGTTCAAACATATAGCTCCTTCTTGTTGATCAAATACCTGCCTAATTGATAAACACTACATTTATTTATTTTTTTGATAATTAAACTATTCCATTAAAACTGGGTTTTACAAGTTGACCCAAAACCTATGAACAAAAATAGCATAAGCTAGAAAGTAGGATCCTTGACCCCCTAAGGATCCTCAGTCCTCGACCCTAACTGGACTTCTTAAGCCTACATCAACCAGAAGCCCATAAACCTGAATTCCCTTGGATAGATAGAAGATCACACCCCTGGTACCAATAAGACCCAGATTCAGATAAATTATTAAGGTCTTGCCATCCATTAATTTTGTATCGAGCATAACCTTGAATGGTGCTACTCCTCCTCATCCTCGTCCTCATTTTGTTACTCATCCTTATCTTCTTCTTGGGCATCAATCTCCGTGTTAGCCTTCATATTGTTACTTTGATATCCTTCATTGAAAAATACCTTAGTTAACACCTCATGGATCTCCTGCATCTAAATAATCATGTTTGCCAAGGAAAAAAACATGAAGCACTTGAGGACCATCATAGTAGTATCATGACCCTCTTCTTCAGAATAAAATTTAAGGGGTTTGGAACTCCCCTCCACTTGTTTGTTTTTCATCCTCATTGAGGATCTCTTGGGTCCTCTCGGTTCCTCAATCTTTAGTTTTTTCTTGACTGGTCATCCTTTTATAGTTAAATCTGCCCCTATTTTTGATAAACTAGTCATTGGTTTTCTGTTTGTATGATCTCTTCCACATAATGTGGATAATCTTGCAAACATGTGAGCAAACCATTAGCTTCCACATTGATGTTTTCTAGATTGTCCACTACTTTATTATCTTCTTAGAAAGTATGTTGCACCAATCTATCATTTTTACCTCTGAACAGGTTCCTAGCTTCCTTAATGCATGATTTGATCCTCCATAAAGGTTCCTTGTCATTATTGAGTAAGTTGATGATGTTTTGGGAATATCCTTCCACTATGAGTTTTCCTTGAGTGTCTTGCATTAACTCCAACCCTCACCACAAGGCTCTAGCTTCGGTTTCATTGTTGGTCATGGTTCCAAGATGCTCAGCAAAGGCCACCACCATTTGATCTTGGTTGTTTTTGACCACTCCTTTGGGTCCTACTCTGCCAAGGTTCCATCTAATTTTAGCTTAATCCAATCATCAGAAGGAAGGATCCATTTAGAATATGGTCTACAGTTGATCTTGTGAGGACCATCATCCAGGGGAATGTTTAAGGATTAGCCTAACAAATTTTCACAAATAGGAATTGGTTGTGCCTCAATAGAATGAATCAAGACATTTTCTTTTCCAAAGGCTAGAATTTTTTTGGTGATACACCCAAGATCCTGTTTTGACTTCTTGAATGCTCTAAAGTTTATTTCTAACCACATTTGACATAATAAGTGGTGGAGATAGATCTTCCACAGGAACCTCAACCTTAAGCTGACAAAGGGATTTGGCCATTGCTAGAAGAGGTCGAGGATGGACTTAGGTACTGCCCAAGCAATATCAAAATCTTGGAATACCCCATTTAGGATGGTTACTGCTATGGGGAACTCAAGTAAAATATGTTGATTTGATTCCTAGCTAGCCTTGCACAAGTAACATCTATTAGGCACTATCAATCCTTTCCTGAGCATATTATCAATAGTAAGAATTTTTCCTTGAATCACCAGCCATGAAAAAAATAAAATTTTGGGAATTAAATTTTTTATCCACACTAGCTTGGTCTAGAACTGAGGCTACTCAGGCTTGAGCAGTAGCTTATAGGTGAATTTGACAGTGAAATCCTCACTTTCTATTTTTTACCACCTTAAATGATCCTTATTTTCCCTTGTAGAGATAAATTGATGTCTTAGGATGTCTTCAAGTTTCTCTGAATCTACTTCCAACCCTTGTATTCGTATTGATTTCCATATGGGTCTATTCCCATCCAGCCTTATGAAGTTAGCCACATTTTACCTATGGATCCCACTAGAATAGTCCTTTATATGGTCTAGGTGGGGGTCTTGACTAAGGGCAGCATCCCTTGCCCAATTATATTCCCAAAATCTTATTTTTTTTCCATCACCTAGGATCCATATCATGCATTTTTTGACTGTATATTTGCTTGTTAATATGGCTTTTCAAAATGTTGGACCTCTGCTTTGGATGGTGTTGCTCAAAAACTCTATTCCTTGGAGATATTTCATTTTTATGATTTTTTTCCATTCTTTCTCCATGTTGGTTAGCAGTCTCCATGCTTGTTTGGCTAGTAAGGTTGTGTTAAGATGAGATACTTTCCTTATGCCCAGGCCTCCACTTCCTCTAGGTCTGCACACTTTGTTCCAACTCACAAGATGAACTTTCTTTTTTTCTTTAGAGCCAGACCAGAGGAAGTTTTTTGATATTGGTTAATTATGTTGTACACTTTGGCCAGTGCCTTAAACACAAATAGAAAGTAAATTGGAATACTTTGGAGAGATGCCATGGTTAGATTGGCTTTTCCTGCTTGAGATAGATGGTGTCCTTTCCACCCTGAAAGTTTTTTTTGGATCCTGTAGCACCCTAAAATTGGCGCAGTCAAATTGGAATAATTACATTCACCTTAGTAAATAATTTTAAATTCAAATTTAACCTCCCAAACCGCCCGTTAACCACCGAGAAACCCGTTTCCCCTTTTTCCTTGCCATTTTTAGAGGTTGTTTTTATCGTTTGACGATATTGTCGCCGATCAGACGATATCACCCCAAATTTGATGATTTCGTCTGGACTAGGACGTCCAGACGATCTTGTCGCAAAACTAAATTTGCATAGATAGACTTTGTTCCAATGGGTCTCCAATTCGGGCAGAAGCGTGTCTGCACCATTAGGACCCTTCCCCCGTTGGAGATCTCCCAAATTGGGATGATCTCCAACCTCCCAACAACTCCCCTATGCCTATTTAAACTCTAGGACATTCCCTCCCCAACCCCTGGCTGAATTTTATCTGCAAGTTGAATCCCTCTGCACTAAAACACCTTAATCTTATTTTTGCACTAGTCCTATAGTAGTTTTTATGCAGGTACACCACTGATTTTCAACCGGAGCCAGCACCCATCGCCGCTGACGAACCTGTCAAGATCGGATGCGAACCTGTCAAATTCGAGATGATTTCGTACTGATGCGAGACGATCTCGATTGCAGTCCACATCGAGGCAATTAGTGCTTGGAGTTTGTTTTTCTTAACTTTGCCTCAGTTATTTTGTTTTACAAATTAGATAATCTATTTAGTTTTTATCCTATTTTGCATCTGGAGTTCACCCATCTAGTCTAGATTGCATGTTAAGCTCATAATCTACCATTAAAGTATAGCAATTTACTTTAATTTCTATTTTTTAAACTTTGTTCAGTATTCAGTTTGTTATTTGGCATATTTTGCCTCTGTTTGCACAGTAGGAATTCTTGTATTTTGCATCTGTTCTCTATTTTGTAGGTCTCTGACGAATTCGTCAGATTTCAGACGATTCTGTCAGTCTCAGACGAATCTGTCAGATTCGGACGATTCTGTCAGATTACAGGTGATTACATCGAATTCCAGACGATCCAGACTACTTCAAGCATCAAAAACTTCTTCAGACTTTCGGATCAGGTAATCTCCATTGGCCTCCTGCAAATTCTCTATTTTTTGCTTTCTACTCTGTTTGTTGTATTCATTTAAATTGCATTTTCATATAGATTAAGTTAGATTCATTCGGCCAAACCTAGGATGAATTCTTAAGGATAAAACGAACTCATCAAAACACATTCCAAAAACCTAGGCGTGGAAACTGCCACCAAATGTTTCTTGGTGAACCCACCATCCATCAAAAAATCACCAAAACACACCTCCCTTGAGAGGTGGGACCTTCGTAAAGTCCTCTTGTCCGAGGTACCACACCATCCTTTTCCCATCCTCCTTCCGGGCGTGGATCCAATAGCCTGAAGGTAGGGATGCAAAAAATTTGGAGCGATACATTTTGGTGAACCCGACGTGAATGCATCATAACCTTTTGAAAACAAAAATAAAAAAAATAAAACAAAAAAAAAATTAGAACAACTAAAACTTAGATACATTTTAAAATATTTAAGGTTCAAAATCATGTTTAGATGGTAGCTCCTAAAAAGAGGTTAGCAGTTACTATAAACGTAGAAAACCAATTGGCAGCTATAGAAGTTAATTATGTCCTTAGTATCCCTGAAACAAGTAGAAATCAATCCTTGTGGGATGAACTTGTCAGGAGACTTAGTCTCATCTCATCTAGGTCCACACAACTTAAACAGATCAAGAGGCTAGTCTTGGATAGAATCCTGGATCCTCATCAATTAGTGTTCTATCATGAACTTCAGAGAGCCTTCCATAGATGGTTAGCCTATAGGAGAGCTTTGGTATCTTCAGAGTTGTTCAGCTTCGAGGAATACCTCGAGAATGCAGACATTGTACACCGATTCTTAGGCCTTGTAGAAGACCAAGAAGTTGTTCTTATAGATAGGGAAAGATGGAATAGAGTTCCTCGTGTTGTGTTATATCGAGAGTATTGCCACGAGCTTTACTTCTATCAACCAGCATCTGAGACAGACAATATCACCATAGCCCTTTTCATCAAATTCTTAAAAGAAAACTTTCAATTTGAAGAAGAACATTTCATGACCCCTGAACAACTCGAACCTATTAATGATATTCATAAATTGTTCATAGAAGATTAGTTCATTTACTTTCATCTTTATTATTATTGCGTGCATTTATTGTTTTATTTGCTGTCTTTATTGTATTATTTCAAAAATTAAAGAAAAACTAAAAAAAAATCAAAAAAAAAAAAACATAGCAAAAACTTAAACATTTCATTTCAAATATTGCATTAGGTATATATAAATATATACCTTTTAATTTGTTGCATATATATATATATATATATATATATATATATATTTTTCTGAAATCAAAACTTAGCACCATGCCTAAACTTAGGAATGGTAAAGAAACTCTAGGAGAAGGAGAAGATTGGTTACAAGATACAACTGAAAACCCAAATGTCCTTCTTGGAGACACAAATCCGGAAGGAGAAACTCTAGGTCAGTCAGACAAAGACTTAGGTGAAGATAAGGAACAAGAAGGAAGTGTTAAAGAGAATGAATCCTCATCCCCTAGAATAGCTCCAAATGGGGGCATCACTTTTGACAACGCAGAACATTTTCAAAAATTTCTCAATCAAAATATCGACATCCTTAATGTAGCAGTCCGTATTGATAGAGGGGAAATTAGTGATGCTCAAGCAGCTCTAGAACAAGCGTTTGATATACACACTAATCCTTTATCTTTCGTTGATCAAGAAAGTGATAAGGGTGGACCATCTAATACAGATTTGGTCACTATAGCTCAAAATATGTCAAAACAACAGGTTACCCAACCTCCTAAGGAACCTGTTACTCAACCTAAAATCACTCCTGCACAAAAGAAAATTCCCTTCACTACTTTGTTCCGCCAAACTATTGAGCAAAATGCTCTAAACAAACAGAAATCTAAAACAAAGCCAAATACAAATTTTCAACAATCTGGAACACAACATAATCCAACTTCAAAATTCCTCCATAACATTTTTCCTACCAATATTTTACACAATAGTAACATGGCATCTAATCTGCATGTTCCTCCATCCTACGCCCATAACACTCATGTCAATGCCCTACCAAATCAATATGGGGGGCAAACTAGTAATCTGGAAGCTATGGTGAAACAATTGGCTTCACGTATGGACCAGATAGATCCCTACCATCCCTCGTACAATTATCAAGAGATTTGTAGCCAACCATTGGGTCCCATAGTGGTAGCCCAACCATACCCTAAACATTTTCCCATGCCCGTCTTGCCTATATATAAAGGAACCGAAGATCCCATAGAACATCTTCGCATGTTTAGGATAGCATCTCACGACATATCGCATGATGACTTGTTATTACTAAAAATGTTCCCCAAAAGTTTAGGTGGAATGGCGTTAGAGTGGTATTATCAATTGCCCACTCACTCCTTAAGAAACTTTGAAGAAACAGCTGAATCATTTGTTCATCAATTTAGTGCCTACATCGAGAGGCATGTCACTATTAAAGACCTATACAACTTAAAACAAGATAAAGACGAATGTTTTTCTGATTTCTTAGTGAGATGGAGACAATTGATAGGAAAACTACACTTTGTGCTACCTTATAGGGAAATGTTAGACATTTTCATCAACAATTTACAAGAACAACTCTCTTATGAGCTATCAACAACCACTTTGACTACCTTCGATCAAGCTATAGATTTAGCTCGAAGAGTAGAAGATGCCCTCATTAGGAGAGGCCAACTTAGAAAGAAGGATTATGAGAAAACATCTAGAAATCAATATAAAAACAAACAAGTTGTCGGTGATGGAGTCACTGATAGCAAGAATGTTGCAAATGTCAATGCAACAAAGACAACAGAAAAATTCATATTGAAACCTCCTGATAAGCCTCCTCGAGAGTTCACTAGATTAAACCAACCTTTGTCAACTATTTTACCTCAACTGCTTGAAAGAGGTTTAATCCAATTACTTTTTAATTTTTTTTTTTAAGAATTTTTTTTTTTTTTTTTTATAATATTATTTAATTTTTTTTTTTTTTTTTATCAATTTTTTAAAAAAAACATAAAATAAATAAAAAGATAAAAAAATAAAAAAAAAAAAAACAACAAAAAATCTACAAACGTAAAACCACTAAGAAAGATAAAAAACAAAAAAAGAAAAAAAAAAATTTGGAAAAAAAAAAAAAAAAAAAGAAAAAAAAAAAAGGAAAAAAAATAAAATGAAAAAATAAATAAAAACATAAAAAACAAAAACAATACTATTTTTTTTTTCCTCTTCTCTTTCTATTTTTTTTTTTTAATTAAAAAATAATTCAAAGAATTATTTCAATATGAAATTTGATGTAGTAACTTATACTATTAACATTATTTCAAAATTTTAATTTTTTTTTCTTTTTTAAAAATTTTATTTAAATGTTGCGTCCACTTGATTAAATGAAACATTTAAGAAGGAACAAGAACCAAAAAGGTAATGGAGTTTCAAATTTTTATAAAAAATTTCCTCAAAGAATTGAGAAGCGTTCCCGCATAAAAAATGGGGAGGGGGGAAGAGGAGAGGGAAATTAAAATGTAATAGCAATGCAGGCTATTCGAATGCGAACCTAACCCAAGTATACCCGGATATAGAGCTGATTTGTACTGTGATTTCCATAGAGGACTTAGACATTCTACCAATGCTTGTAAGAGATTGAAACATAAAATACAAGATTTGATTAACAATAATGAAATGGAAGTGCAAGCCTTCCAACCCAAACAAAACCCTCCTAATAATACTCAAAATATTGTTCCCCAAAATCAAAATCAAAATGCCAATCAAACTTTAGACATATTTCAACACCCTTTACCATGACATGGTAAAGAGGTAGCTAATCAAATTGAACATCATAATGTTCCCCCTCCTACCCGATATGTAGGAACCATTAGCGGACAATTACCACTGCTCAGGATTCTCAAATATTTGACACAACCTTATCCCCTGGTTACAACCAGGCCCTTACATAATTTTCAAACCTCTGATTCTAGTGATATAAAATCAGATAGTGAAAGTGAAGTAGACACTATTCAATCGAATAGTTCTGAAAATGAATCAGATCCTATTCAACCTGTCACATATGCTAATGTTCCAGAAGAACCATTTCCCAGAAGAGTCACTACTCGACCTTCTTCTAATGTAGTTCTTCCTTATGAACAAGCCATAAATTCTCAACCGAGACCATTTCAACGACGTCACTATAACATTGTAGGTACCATTGGAGTCGTTACTCGAAAACAAGCTCAAAATTCTCAACAAGATCCAAACCAGAACGATGGATCAGCTCCATTCATTCTAAAAAATCCCAATAAAGGAAATCATGCTCCTATTGTTCAACCCAAACCTCCTTATAGCATTAATGAGCAATTGTCTAATACCACGGCTAGAATCTCCCTTCTAGATTTATTAAGATCCTCTCCCACACATAGGGATGAGTTGATGATTACTTTGAGCCAAATTATGGTACCTCAAAACATTCAACCTGAAGCTATGGCCAATACTATCATCACTCGAGAGATTGATTGTATTGACTTTCGGGATAGAGATATCCCACAACACAGTTTACACAAGGATAATCCCTTGTATATTACTTCTTTAATTGGTGATGTAGCTGTCAAACGAGTCTTGATTGATAATGGCTCATCTCTAAAAATTTGCACCTTTGACTTCTACCAATGATTTGGTTTTAGAAGTGATGAAATGAAGAAAACCGATATGATTATCAAAGCTTTTAATGACGAGACACAAGAAACGTGTGGAGTCATTACCCTCCCATTACAAGTTGGTCCTAGAACCCTTGAGACAACTGTGTTTATTGTACATTGCCCAGCATCGTACAATATACTTTTGGGTCACCCTTGGATCAACGCCATGCGAGCGGTCCCATCAACTTTACACCAATGTGTTAAGTTTGAGTTTAAAAATCAGTTGGTCACTATTCATGGTGACCCTAGACCTTTTGATATGTGTGCCTTGGCAGAACCAGTTGGAGTGCAATTTTGCCCTGCTCTGTCATCCACACATTCTAGTTCTTCTTTTTCATCTAAAACTGTGAAACATAAACCCATCACTTCATCTATTCCTCCTCCATTCATTTCATCTTCCTCTATAGACCAAAAACCTTCTAAACAAATTACTTTAGAACCTCAAAAATATCTCAAATCTACAACTAATCCTTCAACTATTACCCCTATAAATTCAAAACCTTTAGACACATCTATCATACCTTCTACATCCCAAGACATAGGTAATAAGCCTTCTACATCTTATGCCCTTTCTGATGATCTTTTACCAGATTTATCTACAACCTTAATATCATAAAAAATGAATGCTTTCATGTAAGATTCAAACCTTTTAAATAAATTATCGCCCTCTCCTCGTACTTTGGGCCTCCCACAACCTATGGGAAGTACTTACCAAGTCGGGAGTTGTGCCTTCATTTATAAAGGATATGACTGGGGAAGAATCCCTCGGAATATCAAAACTCATCATGAGGGATACGCTCACTGTTATTTTACCAATGATTATGTTAAAGCTAAACCCATGATGCTTAAAATGGGATATAAAGGGAAAGGCTTAGGACCTTTCCAAAATGGCATGAAAGAACCTTTCGAGGTAGAACCGTGGCCTGCCCGCTGTGGTGTGGGCTTATTTCCTAGTAAGGGACAACCCTTTCCTTTTGAGGATGATGATCACCTCATATGCTATCAAGATTATTTGGATAGGCATGTTGATTTGCCTCTTAAAAATCAGTCATTTTCATGCAACATGCTATCCATAGCCTACCCTGAAATGATTGTTGACCCCGATGAAGAGTTGGAAGGAAATATCTTCCATGATGTCTCTGTTGAAGAGATGTTGCACAATGGATTATGTTTTGATGGTTCTATACCAACTATAGCCCAACTTGAGGCCACTGATCCTCAGAATGAATTATCTAAATTAACTTTACAAGAATTACAAGAACTAGGTGTTTCACCCGCCCCACCTAACTTTGAAAGAGATCTACACATGGAGGTAGAAAATTTCATTAAAATTAATATTGGAACTGAGGACAATCCTCACATGATCAATATTGGATCAGAACTAAGTCAACAAAAACAAGAACAATACATTGCATTCCTTAAAGAGTATGAAGATGTCTTCGCTTGGACATATGAAGATATGCCAGGTCTAGACCCTTCTGTCGTCATGCACCATCTAGTGGTCCATCCGGATGCTAAACCGGTTAAACAAAAACTTAGAAAAATGCATCCCAAAGTGGCTCTACTAGTCAAAGGGGAGTTAGAAAAACTCCTGAATGTTACCTTTATACAAGCTATTGATTATCCTGAATGGATCTCAAATGTAGTTCCAGTAACCAAAAAGGAAGCTACCAAAGTTAGGGTTTGCACAGATTTTAGAGATATTAACGATGCATGCCCTAAAGATGACTTTCCCCTTCCAAACATGGATCAAATTATCGACTTCACTATCGAAAGTGGGATGATTTCCTTAATGGACGGATTCTCCGGTTATAATCAGATCAGGATAACTCCTAAAGACCAGGCTAAAACAACCTTTATTACCCCCTGGGGTACCTTTTGCTGGAAAGTGATGCCCTTTGGCTTAAAGAACGCCGGTGCAACTTACCAACGGGCTATGACCTACATTTTTCATGATATGATGCATGATATTCTACATGATTATATGGATGATATTATAGCTCGCTCTCTTATTGAAAATGATCATTTAGATGATTTGAGAAAAGTTTTTAATCGATTACGAGAATATCTCATTCGATTAAATCCAGCAAAATGCATATTCGAAGTTAAATCCGACAAACTATTGGGGGTTTTAGTTTCTTTACGTGGTATCAAAATTGACCCTCTCAAAATTGTGGCTATCACTGATATGCCCGCACCCACTAATATATATGAACTACGAAGTTTACAAGGTAAACTTCAAGCTATTCATCGCTTCATTGATAAGCTAGCGGACAAAACTGGTCCCTTTCTCAAACTTCTTAAGAAGGATGTCCCTTTCAATTGGGACACAGAATGTAGAGAAGCTTTTGAACTTCTCAAACAATATCTCCTTAATCCCTCGGTGCTTTCACCGCCTAAATCTGATCGTTCCTTTCTTCTATATATTTCTGCTTCAGATTCTGCTTTAGGAGCTATGTTAGCTCAACTTGATGATGAAAAACGAGAACGTGCTAATTATTATATTAGCCGCACCTTCATCAGCTATGAAACCCGCTATACAGCGTTAGAGAAGTTATGTCTAGCAGTCGTGTTTGCTACGCAAAAATTATGACATTACATGCTTAGCCAAAAAACGTATGTCATTGCCAAATATGATCCTTTAAGATATCTCATGAGTCGACCTTATTTATCGGGTCGCACAGCCAAGTGGGTTCTTGCTCTAAGCGAGTTTGATCTCACATTCATAGGACAGAAGTCTGTTAAGGGTCAAATCATAGCAGATCAATTAGCTACTGCACCCTTAGAGTCTACTCATCCAATCATTATCGAGTTTCCTGATGAATGCCTTCAATTAGAGGCCAACCATCCTGAACAATGGTCCTTATACTTTGATGGAGCCCGATGTATGAGTGGGGCTGGTGCGGGTGTTATTTTAATATCTTCGCAAAAACATCTTATTCCTCTGTCCTTCAAACTGACCTTTGATTGCACCAACAATACTACTGAGTATGAAGCTCTAATCCTTGGATTACGAGCTGCTTTAGCACTAAAAATCAAAAACCTCTTAGTTTTTTGGGATTCCCAATTGGTTATAAACCAAATTAATGAAGTTTATCAAACCCGAGATGATAAACTTCATCCATATAAGGCCTATGTTTTACAATTGATGTCTTTATTTGATCAAATTACTTTGGAAGCCATTCCTCGAACTAGCAACCGTGCAGCTGATGCTATGGCCGCAGCTGCATCCCTCTTGCCCTTGGAGTTAGACGATGAATATGCCACTATCATCATTCTTCGACTCCAGGAACCTACTTCAAATAAGTCATGCTTAGAGCCTTTGGATGTGTTTCTAATCAATGAAACTACTCCTGAACCTTGGTATACAAAAATATTTGATTTTCTCCAAAATGGGACGTTCCCTGCTAATTCTAATAGAAACCAGCGTCGGTTATTACGTCGATGAGCAAGTCAATTTGTAATAATTGGCAATACTTTATATAGAAGATCTTTTGAAGGTATCCTATTAAGATGTCTAAATTTAGAAGAATCTAAAACAGCCTTGAGTGAAGCCCACGATGGATCTTGTGGAGGACACTTTAGTGGTAGTGTCATTGCTAAAAAGCTCCTTCGGATAGGATACTTTTGGCCTACCATGGAAATGGATGCACATGAGTATGTGCGTCATTGCGACAAGTGTCAAAAACATGCTGACCTTGTCCATGCGCCTGCACAAGAGTTGCAGGCTATTTCATCTCCTTGGCCCTTTTCTAAATGGGGCTTGGATATTATTGGTAAAATCAATCCTGTGTCTTCTGATGGACACAAGTTCATCATAACTACCACTGAGTATTTCATGAAGTGGGTTGAAGCTATGCCTTTAGCTTCCTGCACTGGTTCACAGGTCTCTAAATTCATTTTTAATCAAATCATTTGTAGGTTCGGAATTCCTGTGAATCTCATCTCTGACAATGGAACTCCTTTCAAAAACAAAGATGTTAAGAAATTATGCCAAAAATACAAGATTCAACACCTCTGGTCTACTCCCTATTATCCTCAGGGTAATGGTCAAGCAGAAGCATCTAACAAAACTTTAATCAAAATCCTCAAATGATTGGTCAATAAAACTGGTCGTGACTGGCATATTCAGTTATATCCAGCCTTGTGGGCTTATCGAACTAGTGTTCGAACCCCCACGGGCACTTCACCATTTGTTTTGGTGTATGGTGCAGAAGCAGTTTTTCCATTTGAATTGGAAGTTCCTTCTTTGGCTCTGCTACTTCAAGATACCGAAGTAGGAGATGAATATCGTGTTGGCAGACTCAACCATCTGGAACTCTTAGATGAAAAATGCATCAATGCTTTGGAGCATCTCCGTGCATACCAAAACAAGCTTAAAAGAGCATATGCTAAGAAAGTTCATCACCGATCCTTTGAGATTGGCGACCTTGTTTTAAAAGAGAATAAAAAAAAATACAAACGCAACTAAAGAACTTAAAGGTAAGTTTGAGCCCAACTGGCTCGGACCATATATCATTACTGCAAAATTTGAATCAGGAGCATATAAATTATCTACCTTAGATGGTAAAGAACTGAAAGAACCTATGAATATTTTGCATCTTAAACGTTACTATGCATAAACTTGGTCATTTCATCCATGTATATATTTGTTCAAAATCATTATCTTATATTTCTTTCAAATTTATAAAAATCCAAAAACATCAAAAACATTCATAAATCTCCAAAAATCTTCAAAAACTATTTATTGCATTTATTTAAAGCACTTGTTAAGTTCTTTTTGCTCAAAAACAAAAATCTAAAATAATATCTAAAAACAACAATTCTTGACTCTTTCGAAACCAACACAAAATAAAGAAGAAAGAGAGAGTCAATAGTCTCAAAACTTTCTCAAAATTTATATTTTCTTACAATCATTGCAGTTGTATGTTTCAAATTATTTTGGGATAAATTAGCATTTATTTTGGAAGCCCTCACTTGCACACTCACAACAATAAATATCTTGATTTTATTTGGCATGATTACTAATCTCTCTTATATCAAAGTCCACAAAATTCAATTAACTAAAGTTTGAGCATAGAGAATTGATCTTGTTATTTACTTAAACCAAGCACATCTTTTCACAATAAAATGATTATATTTGTAATTTCCATGTTTTGCTACATAGTAGAAGTGATTTCTTGAGTAAAAAGTTTCCCCTGCTATCCTATCATGCACATGGTCTAGAATATTTGAGAATTGGCAAAAGGACAAGCTCACCCCTACCTAGAATAAAAATCCCTTGCTCTACAGCTAATCCGAGCAAGTATCCCTAGCACAGAAAAAGAAAAAAAAAAATTCAAGAAAGAAGAGAAAAGAAAAATGTTCTTTTATCGTTACAGCAATGTTCCAAGCATTATCAAGCAAAAGAAATACAAAAAGCAAAAGATAAAGCAAAAGCAAAAGCAATAAAATCCCTTTCCCTACCCTTTGAAAAGAAAAGAAGGGTTGATGAGCTTGAATCCCTGGAATTCTCAATTATTCGAAAACTGTGAGGTAAGCCCCATAACAGGTGGTTTGTGCCCAACCCGCTTGGCCTTGGGTAACTCCTAGCATGGCGATATGTCTGTCACATTAGCGACCTTCTTTTGTACAGACCTATGTCCGCTTATGGATTAGCTAGCTCTTGATAATCCAACCTACATAGCAGTCTAATATGGTTATATGCATCTACATCATGGTTAATGAACACTTATTTGGTTTCTTCAAATCACTTGTATCATAGTATCTTGCTCAAACCTAGTAAATGAACAATACAATTGCACACACATTTGTATTTGAGAGATTTTGTCTATCATTCTGATAAATCAAGATTAGAAATGAATTCACATATGCACATGGGATTCCTTATAAATCTAATTTTTGTCTTCAAAATACTTTGAAATATTATTTTTGCAACTTGTTTGGAATAATCAAGTACAATTATTTACCATAAAGACAACTATATAGTAGAAAAATCACAAATTTCTTTTAGAACATATCATATATATCATATCGACTTTCGCGACGATGGTATAGTTCCACAACCAAAATTGGAATTGTATGCCTAGCGCAAGTCCTCATTTTCATATTTTCTGTTCATCAAAAATCAATCATGCAATAAAACTATCTATTTTCTTTGATTTTCGCGATGATGGTATAAGTCTATACCTACATATTCTATGCCTAGCGCAAAGCATTGTAACAATTTTTATTCCCCCATTTATCAAAACTCATAAAAACCATATGACTTCATTTTATTACACAAATTTTACTTTTCAAAAGAATGCACATTTTCATTATTTCATGTCATTATGTCAAACTCCAATTTTGCAATGACGGTATAATTCCTAAGGAATTATTCAACAATTTTATCACACTTAGGAATTTATGCCTAGCAAAAATCATTTTTTACAAATATTTCATGCATAATATTTTTATGGAAATCTGAAAACAAACCATCATCATTTGCATCATCACAACAAAGTCTTAAGACAGTCTCTTAAGCACTCTTTCACTTTTCACAATATTTCTATAAATGGGATTAGCTTGACGACCGAGTGAGCAAGTGACTCCATGAAATGGTCTATAATAGTGACAATGTCCTTTGAAATTATTGTTAAAAGTCCCCTTTTCTTTTATCAAATCATTGCATCACAAACAACCAATTTGTTACATCGAATTATTTCATCAATATTACAAGCATGACATCAAAAGGTATAAATTCTTTTCCAACGACATAATTACAAGCATTATCAAAATCAATCAATCAAAGCATCATCAATATACTCATAACATAAGTCATATGACCAAAAATATCTCACTATATATATATCTCAAAAATATATATGTACATCATATCAGATAGATTGGTATGCCATAATCGATATCTTGGCATACTCAATCAAATGTCCTCCGAGCAGTGTCTCGAGAGCCCCTAGAGCTCTCAGCCTCATCTCCTCCCCCGCCCTGCGGAGGACGAGGTGGTCCCATCGCAGTATGTGTGGTACTGTGAGTCCTCGTCGTCGATCGGGATGAGCTCCTCGATGACCCCTGTCCTAATCGGATCTGCTATGGCAGCCGTCAGCTGTACCCTCTGGCCCTCCGGCACAGCCTGGTAGTATAGAGCCTAATAGAATGCGGTCTGAGAAATCAACCGTAGCAGCCTCCCGAGTGCTCACCCCTCCACCCCGTGCCCTGAGACATGCATTCTCGTCTCGCAGCTGCGACACCTCAGCCTGGTGTTGTGCGACCGCATCCTGTAGTGTCTACACCTGAGTCTATAGATGATCTCTCTCTGCCCGGAGAGTAGCCATCTCGCTACTCTCTCCTATATCCACGCCCTTGCCCTTATCGGGTGATGGTGGCCTCTGTGGAGATGGGGGTCTCGCCTCCCTCCTCTCCCTCTCTCTCTGTCGCGGCCGCTCCTGTGCTTGTGGCCTCCTCTGATATCTCCTGCCACGACCCTAGGCTACCTCTATCATCGCCTGGCATCCCCTCCCTATCTGATGCACGACTGCGTGGATAAGACCCTGTGCCCTCATCATACGAGGAGGGCGGATGCCTGCATACCAGGCATCATAGCCATCAGCTACTCCTGTGTCATCCCCATCCACTGGCTGAATGGGGGCATCATTTGAGTCCTGGCTCCAGAATCGCTGCATGTCTGGAGCCCCGCTAACAGTGGTGTTATCCTGGACAGTCCAGGAAAACTCATAATCCCTAAGAGATGGGATCCCCTGCTGTAGACCAAACTATCGCAAAACTCGGTCGTAGCGGTGGAGCTCCACCTCTCCCCTCTCCATCCTCAGCCAGCAGACTCGCCTGATGCGAGCCAGCTCCTGTCCGTCCTCTGCCCACCCTGGATGCTGCCTCCATGGCCTCCAGGTGATCTGGTCCGGGACAAGGTCATCCAGTAGTCTCCGGGACATCGACAGGTCGATCCGTCACTGTGCCCCTCTCCGAAGCCACCAGTAGAAGACTCGGGGCCTCTCCCCGTCTACCCCTGTCAGTGGAAGCCCTACCGGCCTCCGCATCGCAATGTGCTCCTAGCACCAAACCTATAGAAGCGATGTCATAACCAGACATCGCCCGCCCTTGTACACGACCCCGTAAAGGATCCTGTACAACCGGCATAGTACAAAGCTGCCCCATGAGAACCTGTACCCATGGTCCCGCATATCGTAGATCACATCTACGAGCATCCACGGTAACCTGCACCCGCTCTGGTGGCACAGCAGAAGTCCACCAACTACTCCAGCCAGAACCCGTGTCAGTCTAGATGCCCCAGGCATCTGGCGTAGTGCCTCGATGTTCACTCTGCCCTTCTCCAGGGCGAAGCTCGGGTCACCGCACAGCCATCCCATCTCATGGCCCTGATTGGCCGTAGGTGTGATCATCCATCCTTGTATGGGGATTCTCAAAATCCTCCATACGTCCTCTAGTGTGGGAGCCATCTCCCTTGTCGGTAACCGGAAACATGAAGACCCCGGATACCATCTCTCTGCTAGGGCTGTCAGTAGCCCCATGTCTGTAGACACCTGCGGCATCTCTGCCACATGCTGCAAGCCGACCTGTGCCAGCAGATCCCGCTCTGCCTGTGTGAGTGCAGCCAAGTCGTCTCTCAGTCCGCCATACTTCCACTCTTTGCTTTTTAGTAATCCTCTCTGCAAACATAAATAACAAAACAACAAACAATAATTAATCAATAAATTCTAGTAATTAATAATGCAACTTAAAGATCAATCTTGTGCAATTGATGATATCGCCCACTATTGGACGATATCGTCCCAAATTTGAGCATAATCGTCTCCGATTTCGCAGTTCGAAATCGTATCTAATTTGACGAAATCGTCCCCCTTTCGATGATTTCGCCCTCGGGCGAAATTGCCGAAATTGAGACGATTTCGTCGAAATCGGGACGATTTCGTCCCAACGACGTCGACGGCCAAAAACGGCCGCGATGCTCCAAATTCACTTAAAAATTCATCTAGAAAGCATGTAAAAGCAACTTAAATCAATCTAAATTGAGTTTAGACCCTTACCCGTAGACCGCGTCGGACCTCTGCAGATCTGTGCGCTGTCTCAACCATTTTTTGCTCCAGAGCTCTAAAACAAGTAAAATGAACAAGTAATAATGAATTAGGGTTTTACCCTATTTTTCTTAATTTTATTCAACAATAATTTTTTTGCTTTTCCGCGTTTTTACCTCAAACGTTTGATTTGGGTAAAAACACGGAGGGGGCACCATAGTAAGCTGTCGTACGATTCGACCAAGAATCTTCGCCTAAAAATGGGAATAATTTTTGCTTTCTCGTAGATCGAGAAGAACTCTTCTTTAACGCATTTTCTTCGGAAAATTCGCTAAAGAGGGGGCAAAATGTAGCACCCTAAAATTGGCGCAGTCAAATTGGAATAATTACATTCACCTTAGTAAATAATTTTAAATTCAAATTTAACCTCCCAAACCGCCCGTTAACCATCGAGAAACCTGTTTCCCCTTTTTCCACACCATTTTTAGAGGTTGTTTTGACCGTTTGACGATATCGTCACCGATCAGACGATATCGCCCCAGATTTGATGATTTCGTCTGGACTAGGATGTCCAGACGATCTTGTCGCAAAACTGAATTTGCATAGATAGACTCTGTTCCAATGGGTCTCCAATTCGGGCAGAAGCGTGTCTGCACCGTTGGGACCCTTCCCCCGTTGGAGATCTCCCAAATTGGGATGATCTCCAACCTCCCAACAACTCCCCTATGCCTATTTAAACTCTAGGACATTCCCTCCTCAACCCCTAGCTGAATTTTATCTGCAAGTTGAATCCCTCTGCACTAAAACACCTTAATCTTATTTTTGCACTAGTCCTATAGCAGTTTTTATGTAGGTACACCACTAATTTTCAACCGGAGCCAGCACCCATCGCCGTCGACGAACCTGTCAAGATCGGAGGTGATCCTATCAAATTCGAGATGATTTCGTACTGATGCGAGACGATCTCGACTGCAGTCCACATCGAGGCAATCAGTGCCTGGAGTTTGTTTTTCTTAACTTTGCCTCAGTTATTTTGTTTTACAAATTAGATAATCTATTTAGTTTTTATCCTATTTTGCATCTGGAGTTCACCCATCTAGTCTAGATTGCATGTTAAGCTCATAATCTGCCATTAAAGTATAGCAATTTACTTTAATTTCTATTTTTTAAACTTTGTTCAGTATTCAGTTTATTATTTGGCATATTTTGCCTCTGTTTGCACAAGTAGGAATTCTTGTATTTTGCATATGTTCTCTCGTTTTGCAGGTCTCGACGAATTTGTCGACGAATTCGTCAGATTTCAGACGATTATGTCAGTCTCAGACGAATCTGTCAGATTCAGACGATTCTGTCAGATTACAGGCGATTACATCGAATTCCAGACGATCTAGACTGCTTCAACCATCAGAAACTTCTTTAGACTTCCGGATTAGGTAATCTCCATTGGCCTCCTGCAAATTCTCTATTTTTTGCTTTCTACTCGTTTGTTGTATTCATTTAAATTGCATTTTCATATAGATTAAGTTAGATTCATTCGGCCAAACCTAGGATGAATGCTTAAGGATAAAATGAACTCATCAAAACACATTCCAAAAACCTAGGCATGGAAACTGCTACCAAATGTTTCCTGGTGAACCCACCATCCGTCGAAAAATCACCAAAACACACCTCCCTTGAGAGGTGGGACCTTCGTAAAGTCCTCTCGTCCGAGGTACCGCACCATCCTTTTCCCATCCTCCTTTCGGGTGCGGATCCAATAGCCTGAAGGTAGGGATGCGAAAAATTTGGAGCGATATAGATCCTTTCCAGAATGTTGTCCCACATAGACTTTACAGTAGCTCCCATAAACAAGGGGAAGCCCATGTAATAAGTGGGGATATTGGAAATGGAACAATCCAGAATCCTTGCTATCTTGATCTGCCTTAGATGGGGGGTGTTAAGGAAGTAAATTTTACTTTTGTTAAAGTTCACCTTCTGGCTTGTTGCATCCTCATAGAGCTAAAGGATGTGTTTAATGTTTTTTGCCTCTTAAACAGAATACATGGTTAAGAGCAATGTGTCATCGAGGAACTGCTGATGAGTAACTAGGTTGGTATGAGAGGTTAATTTGATGCCCGTGATGAGCTTTTCTGCACAGACAACTTTTATTTTCCTACCTAGGGCTTCAACCACTATGATAAAAAACATGGTACTAATAGGATCCCCTTGCCTTAACCCCCTGTAGCTTTGGAAATACCCTACCGCCATCCCATTTATGAGGACCAAGAACCAAGGCTTATAGATACAACCTTTGATGAGCCTTACCCACTCAGGATGGAAGCCAAATTTTACAATAATGGCATCCAAAAAATCCCAATTGATGTGTTCATAAGACTTATTCATGTCTAGCCGTAGAGCAAAGGTAGACTTCTTAGTCTGGGAGGCTAAGTGGAGGGCTTCATGGATGGTAATGACCCCATCAAGGATTCATCTCCCATGGATGGAACTACCCTAACAAGGATCAATGATCAAGGGAATGATTTCTTTCATAAGATTTGCTATGGCTTTAGTGAGGATTTTATAAGAAACATTATAGAGGATGACTGGTCTATAGTCTACCATAGACTTAGGGGTCGGTCCTTTTGGGATCAGGGCTATAAAAGTTGAGTTGAAACTTCAAGGGATGTGTTTTGAGGATTGGAATTCATGGATGGCAAAGAAAACATCAGATCTGACTATGTCCCAATAGAATTGGAAGAACTGAGGAGAAAAACCATCTAGCCCCGATGATTTACTAGGATCCATAGAAAATAGAGCATTCCTGATTTCCTCATCTGAGAAGGGAGTAATGAGTCTTCTATTGAGGGCATCATTAATGGTTTGGGGGATGGATTGTAGTAAGGAATCTTTGGTTGTATCCTGGCTTGAGGTTCCATCACCAAGGAGGTAGAAGACACGGCTTCATCCCTAATTTCCTAAATATCTTGGGTGGTGGACCCATCCTATTTGGTCAATTCCTTAATCTTGTTGTTGCTTATGTTCCTTGGGGTAGTAATGTGAAAGAACTTGGAGTTCAAGTCACCGTCCTTTAACCATAACGCTTTGGATTTCTACCTTCAGTAAATCTCCTCACATGCCAAGATATTGTGATATTTTGATAATAAGTTTTTCTTCTCAAATATGGTTGCATCATCACACTCCCCATTTTGGATTGTTCTCTCAATAGCTCTCATTTTTTCTTCCACAAGTTTTTTGTTCTCAAAGAGGTTCCCAAACACTTCTTTGTTCCATGTTCTAAGGTTGTCTTTCACCACTCTCAAATTTTGATATATCTTTTAGGAAGGACTTCCCTGACCTGATTGTTGCCACCATTGAATGATGTAGTCCTTGAGTTTGGGGTGCATTGTCCACATGGCTTCAAATCGAAAAGGTATCATAAAGGAAGTGGTTTGAGGTACATCCAACAGAATAGGTTGTGATCCGACCCAATATTGGAAAGTGAATGAAGGGTTGAGTCCCCAAACAATGAAATTGCTTCCTATGAGAGTAGGAACCTATCCAATATTTCCTAGATGAGGTGGATTCCTATGCACCGGTTGCTCCAAGTATATTTGTAATCCTTAAGCTTTGCGTCCATTAATTCATTTGAATTAATAAAATCATTGAACTCTTCCATGCTCCTAGATGGAGGACCAGACCCCCCTTTCTTGTCTGAATGGTATAGTGGTGTATTAAAATCCTCCGCTATCACCCATGGAATATTGAGGAAGGCCTCCTTAATATGGCTTAGGATTTCCCACAAGTTTGCTCTACCTTGAACTATATTGGGTGCATACACATTAGAGAGGATCCATGACATGTTATTGTCGAATTCATGAAAAATCACATTCAATACCCTATCATCACCCTAAATAACACTTCCTTCCACTTTATTTGGATCCCATAAGGTCATTAGACCTCCTGATGCACCTCTGGCTTGTTTGAAATCCACTTCCCCTTGCTTCCATATTTTGCATGCTAATGCTCTTGACTGTGCTTCATCTATTTTTGTTTCTTGGAATAGTAGTATTGTAGGATTAGTATTTCTCCTTAATGATTTAACCACCCTTTTCTTTGGTGGGTCGTTAAGGCCTCTCACATTCCATGAGAGAACCTTCATTTATATTACTTGGAGTTTTTCCCTCTCCCCCTAACCTATGGTGGAGGAGGTTTATTGGATTTGTTATCATCCAAGTTGGTGATAACTTGAGACAAAAGAGTTCTTTGTTTTTCATTTGCAATTTCGTTCTCAAGCCTAATCCTATAGTTTTTAGCCTCTAAAATACATCCTCTCTTTTTTCACTACCATAATCAATGAGGAATTTTGTTGAACTTCTTATCTATTTTGGACTAAATTTTGGGGGAATTATTTGTTGTAGAATGGGACTAGAGCACCCTTCGATCTCTCTTCTCTCTAGTATCTCTGTCCTAGACTCATAATTCTCCATACTTTGCCTATACTCTCCTGAGGCCTGGGGCATGCTGTAGGGGCAATTTAGAGGAGGGCAAGTGTGGATACCATTCGAGGATCCAAACCTTGATGGGGATTCCAGATTTTCTAGAAGGCTCATCCAAGGTTCCTCTTATTATATCATTTCTACCTCATCCTCAATGTTATCTAGGGCTTCAAACTTATTAGAGTTGGGAATCAAAGGAATTACCTAGGGATACTAATTATTTTGGACTTGTTGCTTTCCTCTATCCTCATGCTGCTTATCTTGCTCATAGTGGAGATGGTAATTTATGACTTCCTTGTAGATTTCTCTATTTGTGAGAAATCAAGGTCCTTGGTTCTTGGCTGACCTCTTCCATTTGGACCTCCCATCTCAGTATTTTTTGCACTTATTTTTTTTTTGCCAAGCTTGGAAACTGATTCTTGATGTGGCCCTAAGTTTTGCATTCCACGCAAAAATTTGTCTTGTTCTCCTATTCCACAAGTTGACTTCTAAGGTAGTATCCATACTCAAGTTCCACAAAGGTTGGGAGCTCAGAGTCAAGGTTCGCATTTACACATATCTTGGCATGTGTCATCCTTGACCTGGCCAAGGTGGAGTTATCAATGGCAACTAACTCTCCTATAATATTAGCAATCCCTCTCAAAAAATACTCATGAAAAAACTAGGATGGAAGATTTGGGAGACGAACCCAAATAGGAGTTGTATTGATACTTTGTGTATAAGGATTGAAATCCTCTCCCCAAGGTATTACGAAGAGGTTGCGCCTTCCCAATAACCATGGCCCTTCCATTAGAATTTATTTCATGTCTTCTTTGTTGTTGAGCTTGATGATGAAAAATCCCTTGTCAAGAACAACAATCTCCATGTGTCCTGTAGTTCTCCATTTGGAAAAGGCCCATGTCCTTATTGTTTCAATATCAAGCCTTCCTCATAGGAATTTTCCCACCAAGGAATGCATATCCATGGATAGAAAGTTATCCATGATGTTAGGTTAAACCCTTATTCAGTTGTTATCTATAATTAGGGGTGGAAGTGATTCGAAGAAGTCACTCCTTTTATTTTTAAGGGTTTCAACAAAGGACAGACCTCGCCAGGGGCCCACTACTCCTACCTGGATCCCTTTTTTAGGATCTTTATCAGGAGGATCGGTTCCTTGAACCTTGCCAGCCTTGAGGATGGAATCCTGACCAACCTCTACCTCTGGATCCTCGCCTATCACTTCCTGGTGACTGAGACCAAGGTTCCCACCCAAGATCAATGTCCTCCTTCCTCTACCTATGCTATTGCTATGTTGGGTCCCTTTGTCAATATATTTTTCAAGAGGATCGGTTCCTCAAACCTTGCCAGCCTCGAGGACGAAAACATGTCCATCCTATGCCTCTGGATCCTCGCCTATCGCTTCCTGGTGGCTATGACCAAGGTTCTCGCCCAACATCAATGCCCTCCCTCCTCTACCTCCATTTTTTCTTTGCTTCTCCATTATGTTATGAATGTTCATTGGTTATTTTAAATATTTACCATATAATGATGCTAAATGATAGTCTCCTAAGCATATCTTGGTTGTTATGACAAAGGGACCTACCCAAATGGGATAAAAATTACCTTTCATATCTAATCGAGAATTAGTGTTCTTCTAGTTCTCCTTGAGGACAAAGTTTCCAACCTCAAAATAATGATTGCAAAATCTTCTATAATAATATCATATTTTGATAGGCTTGAAGATGCTCTAATGCATGAATGCAATTTTCATCCAGTAACTCCAATTGGTTTAAATGATCTAAATGATAATCATAATCAATTGAGGCATTTTGTAGCAAGATGTGCAATTAAGGGACCTCTAACTAAAAAAAAAGACTACCTTAGTCCCATATACCAAGACATATAGAGAAGCACTTGTATGAGTTCACACACTGGTATGATAGGCCCACAAGGTGGGACAAAGTTGGATATGCCAATATTGATCTATATTACAAACCAAATTCTTAAGGATATTGACTAAATATTTATTTTTTATGAGACTTATATATGGCCAACATTGAAATTTCAAAGGAAATATATATCCTCTGTGCCAATCTCCAAACATGGCTGGTTCCCTTACTAATCCTAAAAATGGTAGAAGACTAGGGATGGAGGAAAGAAATTACAAAATACAAAAATAAACGGGAAATATGGCCATAGGACAAAATTTTTGAAGTAGAATTATAGCAAGAAAATACCCAAGCACAAAATAGCATCTATCAATAGGGAAAGCAACAAAATTACCCATAATCTTGTAGTAATAACTTTCAAAATAACACTCCAGCATTCACTTTCTCACCAACAATTTTAAATCCAATTGCAGAATTTAAATAGAACAACAAATAATAAAAATGAATTTAAAATAGAAGCACAACACATAAAAAGCAATTACACGTAATATCACTTGCAAATTCAAAAGCCTGATGCCTTGTATTAATGCAGAGAACATAGAGAGAATTCTTGCAGAGTTTCTAACCTCCTTTTACAATGAAATGTGCTTAGTATTTATAGAGGTTTTTGCCTCTTTCATTTAATACATAAGAGAACAAAATTTCCAAGGATCAGAGATAAAATAAGTAAAATCCTCCTTGAATTCATTAAAAGTCCATCTACCTTGGTAGACATCCTCCAAAAAATCTGCAACTCGAGCATCAGTGCATAGATAATGAGAATGGCATTAAATGTCTTGGAAGTGCCTTCTCTACTGTGGAAATTTGAAAATTTCTTCTACTTCCTTATTTGATTCAAGATTTACAAATACAAGTTTACTTTGATACCTCCTTTATTTAATATGTATGATCTAGGTATTTTTGAACCTTTGAATAATTTTTTGTTTCACCCCGAGATCACTTTCACCCTTAAAATTGCTTCGCCCCATTTCTTTTTTAGAGTGCACACAAAAAATGAATTCACCCCTTGGAAGGGAAAACAATGCATTCACACTTAAGAAAGAGTGAACACAATGTGATGTCGCCTTGAAAGTTCATTTGCCTATGGGAGGGGTGAACATGATGTTTTCCCCTCCATGAGGGTGAACCAAAATTATCATTTTTTCGTGCATGCGCGACATAGTTTTTCTAAAGCGCGTTCGCCCTTAGGAAGGGCGAACGACACGTTTAACCCAAGGAAAAGGTGAAAATTATCTCAACTATTAAACCTTCACCTTCATTGATTCTTTGAACACGTTCGCCCTTCCAAAGGGTGAATGGGATGTTCACCCCTATTTTGGGGTGAATGTGAATATGTGAAATTTTTTAGAAGTGTTTTATTCAAATCTTCCGCTTCTCCATCTTTTGAAAATTTTACTTACAAAAACTTCATTTTTCCAAATGCATTTATAGTGAAACAAATCCAAGGAGGATTTTTTTTTTTTAAATAAGTCTTCAAAAATGCATCAAAACTAGCGAATGCAAAAACATAAATACATAGAGAAGTAAAACATATAAACTTGTTATCAAATATATTTCTGCCATACACAAGAAAACTTAGCCTAAGTTTAAACAAAATTCCCCAATTATATAAACACAAAATGGTCAATATTTTTGGTGACTCACGGGGTATCCAGCTCGCATGGATACAAGTGATCACAGGCCTTTATTCAATGGGGCGTAGAGTCTTTCTTCCCAACTATTTTGGTTGGAGTTGCCTTCTTTGTTGTAGGCACCTTATTTTGTATCACATATTCTATGTGCTCTTCCTCCTCTACTATTGTGGCCACTCTAAACACTTCAGCGTGCTCAAATTTCTCAGCTACCTTTTCTACCATCGCATGGTCCACCGTTGCCTTTTCTTATTTCTCCTTTATTGTCTCAAAAATAGTTTCATAGGCACAGACCGCATCACTCTAGGCATGCATAGTAAACAAGGAGGGGATGTTGAGTGAATCCTAGATGAACCTAATTTTATATAATTTAGTCAAACAAAGGCATTTCGCCCTCTGATCCAAATCGTACAAGGAGAGTTCAAGGTGCATATATATTTCCATCAAAGGCAACACTTGTACTTCTGAAAGGGGCTCTTACATGGCATCAATATTTGAAGTATCTTAAGTGAACTTGCACTAGAGTGCCTACAATTGCTCCATCGAAAGAGGCTCACCCCATTCATCTATAAAGGTCAAAAAATCCAACCTGTCAACAGTCTCAAAATGGGACATGGAGATAGTGTGCTTGTACTCAATAATATTGAGGATGGTGCACCCTTAATTCACCAGGTCCATGTGCTGAAAATATCTTCATAGTGTTATGCATGCCTTTGACCAAGCATAATCTAGTTCACTGAGTGGGAAAATATAGAGATTAGTATTAAAAAAAGCTTGGATTTTAATAGCCATATCCATATGAGGTGCAAGCATTTCCTCCATTATTTAAATTAGTTTTTTCCCTTGTACAATTTATGTGTGCACCTCCCATAAGAATCGTAAAACCTTCACAACATGGGCAGCCAATTTTTTTGAATTTTACACAGAGTGAAGGCAAGCACTCTTAACACTATCACACAAAAATCCTAAAATAGGTTCTACTTTCTCTTCTAGATACTTTTTAAGTTCTTCAACCTACTGCTGAAGATTATGCATCTCAATCCATGCAGCATCACACTCTTTTAGATGCACCTTAACCTAATTTTACAAATATTCATTCTCAGTGGTTGTCTTCTCCTCAGTCGTCCTACTCTTGGCCAAGGCATTCTTGAGCTTGATAATTTTATTTTGGACCTCAAAATATTGTTCCTTATAGTGCTCATCATGCAAATAGACTGAGCTCATATCCACCTTAATGTTGCCCATTTTGTCAATTGGATCAATCTACATGAGGTCTTCTATAATTATTTTAGAAACAAAATCACCATGTTGTAATTCACCCGAATTCTGAACTAGTGGAGTAATAGTAGTGATATGGGCTTCCTTGGAAATAGGATAGAAAGCAACCTTCTTGATAGGTCATGTCAGTTAATAGGCCTAATTTTGTCACATGATTTTTAACCACTATGAAGAACTCAAGTGCATCCTATTAATTTTGTCAATATATGGCTGCCTTCAAGAGACCTGCACATTTGGGACTATCTAAAGCTCCAAAAACAGTGTAAACATAACCAAAAATTTTGAGCGACTGGGTCTAGTGGACATAGATTATACATATAAAGGCATAGGGATAGAAATGGAAGGAAGGGAAATGGTGAATGTGGTGATAGATGTGGGTTCGGTTGTAGTGACACTAACCTTGGGAGGAGCTTGTGTATTTACAACCATAGTAATAGAGGTGGTGGTGACCATGGGGATAGGGTGTGAAAAAGGATTTGACCATGATGCAAAAGAACTAAAAGAAATGGAGGACAAAGGGATTGGAATAGAAGAAGGAGTAGCAGTATTTTTGAGAGCGAAAGAAGAGAAAGTGGATGAATATGTCATGGAGATAGAAGTGGAAGGGACATCGAAGGATGGGGAAATATAAATTAGGGGAGAGGAAAATGTAACATATGAGACTGAAATGGAAACCTCTACTTGCTCTTTAAAAGAAGAAGAATAGGGAATAGAAGATGTACCTTGGGGTGTAAGCACCATATGCTGAGTGGATGGAGGCAATTCTGCAGCCTCTTGCTCTACTTGTTTAAGCACTTGCTCTCCGACATTGAGAGCCTCTTCCTCATCCATAATCTTGACATGTGAATCCTCCAAAGATGGTTTATCTTCCTCCTCCTCCTGCTGAGCCATAGGAAATACTTGCACAAATGAGGTTGGAAGTTCTTCCTTGAGCAAAGGATTCGAAGTTAGTGCACCAACAATGAAAAGAATTGTTATACTTGGCATAGCAGAAAACATAGGTGTTGTAACTATGGATGTTGCAACCACACTGGTTTGGGGCCTTTTAGCTAATTTTGGGATGAAGAACACAAGCTTATACTGAGAGGGGGCGGTGAATAGTATAAGACCTCTTTTTACTTTTTCTTTTATATTACAAAATAGTAAAGCAATATACCCACAACAATATCAAAACAATGCACAATATCATCCACAAAGAGACACCAATTTTTACGTGGTTCACCCAAAATGGCTAGGCTATGTCCACAAAACTTTTCTCTAAAAGTTATCTCAAAGTTCTTTGGGAATCCTTCCCAATTACAATGTTTATGAGCCTCAGCCCAAAGGATATACCTTCCCCCAATCTAAATTTATGAGCCTCTACTCAAAGGAGATACCTTCCCTTCTGCTTTGGAAATGATCCCTCAGAAGATCAACTGTCTCTACCTCTTGCCAGCATGTGGAACTCCTTTCCACCGAAGACCTCCTGTCCTCAATGCTTAGCCTAAGAGACCTCTACCTTCTATGATCATGTCCACAACAACTTAGCAACTTGTACCAAACATAGTCAGTCGGTCTAGAACAAGTCTTCCTCTATCTATCAGATCTGTCCAACACTTGAACAGATCAATCCTCTGCACACAAGCCTTCTCAAAGACTTGCCAAATATGTCCTTAGGTTCTTCTCAAAGAACCAATGCACCTCTATCCTTAAGTAGTAGCACTCCACATTTGTCTTTGCCCTTGTGCTCTCTATGCCCTCTGCTTTCTTTGCGCAATCATAGCCGCACTTGATTGAACTTCAACCTTTGCACCTCTACGTAATCATAGCAGCACCGTCTTCACACACTCTACTTCCTTTGTGATCTTTCACACTTGGAATGATTTGACGAAATGCACTCTGCACACTATGATTAAATTTTGCACTCTTCTCTCGGCGATCAAACTTCTTGCTTTGTGCACTATCTGCGAACGTCGCATTACAACCACTCATTCATGCTTCAACTGTCCAAACAGCCCTCCTTTTATAATAGAATTTTCATGATGAAAACTTTAATCCTAGTTGGCTGTTATACCAAAAACAAACCCTAATCTACGTCAACTGCAAGCCCTAATTTTTGTTAGCTAAAATTTAACTTTTTTGGCTTCACTGCCTCTGTAACTCTTCTATAGCTTCTACCGTGAAACTACAACATGTCGCGATATCGTGACACCTTTGAAACCTTACACTTTCTTTTGGCTTTTGTCATGATATCGTGACACTTCAGCCTTTGACGACTTCAACCAAGCTCTTGTCACGATATCGCGACACTTTTGTCTTTGTCAACATCAATTTTTCTTTTGTCGTGATATCGCGACACTTCTCCCTTTGTCGACCTTCTTTCTACTTTTGTCATGAAATCATGACACTTCTCTTATAGAAGACCTGCATTCAGTTTCTATCGTGAAATCGTGACACTTTTGCTTCCTTGCACTCTTCTCTGCTTGCACTAGCGAAAACATGACATGTCGCAAAATCGTGACACTTTTGCCTTTAAGCTCTTCCTTCTTGAATTTGTCACAAAATCGTGACGCTTCTTCTTCCAAGCTCTTTCATTTTGATTTTGTCATGAAATCATGACTCTTCTCTTGTTTAAGACTTGCTTTCTATTTCTGTCATGAAATCGTGACACTTTCTCCAACCGTATGCTGCCATCTCAATCAGTCGCAAAATCATGACACTTTCTGCATCCGTAAGCTTTCTCTTCAACCTGTCACGAAATCACGACGCTTTTAGCTTTCGTACATCTTCTTTGCAACTTGTTGTAAAATCGTGATGCTTCTCATTTTAGACTCTTCCCTTTGCTGCATGTCGCGAAATCATGATAGTTCTCACTTCGAGTTCTGTAGCATGTCATGAAATCGTGACACTTTATCTTGCTTCCACTTTATATTGCTTCAACTTTATCTTCTAACTTGTCACAAAATCGTGACACTTTTTCTCCTTAGCGTTTTTCTTTTCTTTGGGTCACAAAAACCCGACATGTCGCGATATCATGACACTTTTTCTCCCGGACTCTCTCTCCTCCATTATGTTGCAAAATCGTGACACTTTTTCTTTTGGACTCTCTCTCCTGCAACATGTCATGAAATCGTGACACTTTTTCGTCCGTTCAACCTTCCTTGCAATATGTCGCAAAATCATGACATTTCTGACTTTGAACATTCTCTCTCCTCTTTGAGTCGCGAAACTGCGACATGTCACGATATCGTGACACTTTTCTAACTTGCTTTCTTTCGAACCTATCATGTCGAACCTTCATCAAAACAAATTATTTTACATCAAATCAGATTCCTTCAAAAGCTTCTTGACATCAATGACAACTTATACACTTGAGCAAAGGCAATGTACCCAAGGTACCCAAAATTGCCAACAATCTCCCCCTTTGTCATTGATGGCAAACCTTTACTGAAAAACACGTCTCAGGAGCCAAAAATAAAACCAACTATGCTAACAACTGATAAAATGTGTCCACAACTAAGAATCTTCCTTTGAAGTTTTGCTCCCCTTGACTTGAAGCTTTCCTCTTCACTTGAAGCTCTCCCTCTTACTCATATCTCTCCCCCTTTGTCATCAATGGAAAAGGGTCACCTTTGGGGCTTGGGACTAAGAATGAGCCTCTTAGCTTAGTCCCTCCCCCACCTCTTGATGAGGTGATTAATTCTGGGGTGGGAGTAAAACTCCCATTAGGCACTGATCATCATTAGCATCTATAATTTCCTTGTTAGGCCTTCTCTTGAACTCTTTGTCCATATTCCTTTTCCTGTTCCTGTCACTATTATCATTCTTGTTCTTATCCATGCCTTGATCCTTGGACCTATTCATACCACTATTCCTATTCCTATACCTTGGAATTTTAGCTCTACACTGTCTAATTGTGTGACCTTCATTGTTGCACTTGAAACACTTGATGATGTTGTTTCTCTGAGGTAAACCTGATCTTTGAATCCACCGATTCTGCCTGAACCTGTTATGACCAAACTTGTTCTTATTATTTACCTTGCAATAGATTGCCTTATGCCCAAACCATTGACAAGAGTAGCAATACCCTTGAAATAAACTAACACTTCTGAAATTGTTGTTTACCTTCTTCACTTGAGCCATGCAATGTGAAGCCATGTGACCAAACCTGTGACACGCAAAACATCTGCCTTGAAATTTTCTTTTATTTGACCTCTTGGGTCCTGAAAATTTCTTCTTCTCATTCTGAATTTTGTTTTCTATTTTTGTGCATCTATCATTCAAGGACTCTTGATCTGAAAAAATTTCCTCATCAGAACTCTCTTCCTTTTTGAGTCTCTTACTAGACTCTCCAGCTTGTTCCTTGCGTGGCTTAACAAAACCAAGGCCTGTTTTATCTGTTGTCTTTCTTTGACCTTTGATGAGTGACTTAACCTTCTTGGAGCTATCTTGAAACCTGTAAAGCTTATCTTTGTACTCTTTAATTTCCTCTTTCAAAGAAGCCATTTTCTGTTCTAACTCACTATACTCAAGAACCTTAGACTCTAACTCATCCTTGAGTTCTTGAGTCTTAGCTATAGAGAAATCAAGATTTTCTATAAGATCATCTCTCTCCATACAAAATTCATCTAACTTATCCTTGAGTCTAGCATTCTTCTTTCTTTCCTTTTTCAAAGCACTAAGAGCACTACTAAGTTCACTTTCATGATCCTTTATTTGCTTGCTTTCTGAATCATCAAAGCCTTTTCCAAATTTCTTATCACTAGAGGTGCTACCCTTTTCAAAAACCATACATGCATCTTCCTTATAGTTTTTTGAAGCATCCTCATACATACTAGAAACCAAATCATTATTTGTGCAATCGTCCTCAAGGTGACCAAAATTTCCACATCTAAGACATTTCATGATAATGAATCTATGTTTCAGTTCTTCCTCTTTTTTCGATATGAACAACATCTCATTTTCATTATCACTTGAAGAACTTTCACTATCACTACTAGAACACTTACTTGCTTTGTCTAGGTAGAACCTCTTCTTATGCTTGTGAGAATACCTCTTTCCTTGATTTCTGTGCTCATCTTTGTTCTTTCTATGATGCTTGTGCTTTTAAGAATCCTTGCTCTTAGAATCATGTTTATCTTCATCACTTTCATCCTTGGGAACAATACATTTTGTAGCATAATGACCAAAATTTCCACAATTGAAACATCTTATATTTTTCATGCTTTTGTGCTTTCTAGAGAATTTGCCTTTCTTGCTGTAATATGCCTCTTCATCGCTAAAAGACTCATCACTCTCTTGAAGCTGTTTACCCTTGGATTTCTTGGTAGCCTTGAAAGTTGCCTCTTTCTTGACGTCAACCTTCACTTGAGTTCTCAACTCAAATGTTGCAAGTATACTATGGAGCTCATCATTTTTCAACTTATCCAAATCTTTAGCTTCCTTAATAGCAAAAATCTTTTCACTAAATCTATTAGGAAGAGATCTTAAAATCTTATCACAAACATCATTTTTAGCAAGCTCAAGACCTAAGTCTTTCATGGAGTTAACAACCTCATCCATACGAAGCATGTAGTCACTAATCTTTTCATCATCATTCATCTTGAGTTGTTCAAACATACCTTTGAAGTGTCTCAACTTGGCCTTTCTGACATTTGTATCACCTGTATGAACCACCTGTAGTTGTTTCCACATTTCACTAGTTGTCTTGTAGTGAATCACTTTGGTGAGATCTGCTTTCTATAAGCCTTTCCAGACTACATTCATTGCTTTTGAATTGCTATGATGTAGGAGCCTTTCTTCTTTAGTATTTGGACCATGTACAGGAATAGTGTACTCATATTCAATTACTTCCCATACCTCATTACCAAGTGCCATTAGATGAACCTTCATCCTTGCACTCCAAAGACCAAAATATGACCCATCAAGAATAGGTGTTGCACTGCCACTTGAATAATCCATTGTGTTCTTTACTAGCTTTTCCTTCAAGGTGTTAAACTTTTCGAAGGCACTCGCTCTGATACCAATTGAAGAACACAAGCTTATACTAAGAGGGGGGGTGAACAGTATAAGACCTATTTTTACTTTTTCTTTTATATTACAAAATAGTAAAGCAATATACCCACAACAAAATCAAAAAAATGCACAATATCATCCACAAAGAGACACCAATTTTTACGTGGGTCACCCAGAATGGCTGGGCTACGTCCACAAAACTTTTCTCTAGAAGTTATCTCAAAGTTCTTTGGGAATCCTTCCTAATTACAATGTTTATGATCCTCAGCCCAAAGGAGATACCTTCCCCAAATCTAAATTTATGAGCCTCTTCTCAAAGGAGATACCTTCTCCTCTGCTCTGGAAATGATCCTTCAAAAGATCAACTGTCTCTACCTCTTGCCAGCATGTGGAACTCCTTTCCACCAAATACCTCCTGTCCTCAATGCTTAGCCTAAGAGACCTCTGTCTTCTATGATCACATCCATAGCAACTCAGCAACCTGTACCAAACATAGTCAGTCGGTCTAGCACAAGTATTCCTCTATCTGTTAGATCTGTCCAACACTTGAACAGATCAATCCTCTGCACACAAGCCTTCTCAAAGACTTGCCAAATCTATCCTTAGGTTCTTCTTAAAGAACCAATGCACCTCTATCCTTAAGCAGTAGCACTCTGCATTTGTCTTTGCCCTTGTGCTCTCTACGCCCTTCGCTTTCTTTGCACAATCACAGCTGCACTTGATCGAACTTCAACCTTTGCACCTCTGCGTAATCACAACAACACTTTCTTTGCACACTCTGCTTCCTTTGTGATCTTTCACACTTGGAATGATTTGACGAAATGCACTCTACACACTATGATCGAATTTCACACTCTGCACTCGGTGATTGAACTTCTTCCTCTACGCACTATCTACAAACGTCACATTACAACCACTCATTCATGCTTCAACTCTCCAAACAACCCTCCTTTTATAATAGAATTTTCATGATGAAAACTTTAATCTTAGTCGGTTGTTATACCAAAAACAAACCCTAATCTACGTCAACTGCAAGCCCTAATTTTCATCAGCTAAAATTTAACTTTGTCGGCTTCACTACCTCTGTAACTCTTCTGTAGCTTCTTCCGTGAAACTACAACATGTCGCGATATCACGACACCTTTGCAACCTTACACTTTCTTTTGGCTTTTGTCACGATATCGCAACACTTCAGCCTTTGACGACTTCAACCAAGCTCTTGTCGCGATATCACAACACTTTTGTCTTTGTCAGCATCAATTTTGCTTTTGTCGCGATATCATGACACTTCTCCCTTCATCGACCTTCTTTCTGATTTTGTCATGAAATCATGAAACTTCTCCTATAGAAGACCTGCATTCGGTTTCTATCACAAAATTGTGACACTTTCACTTCCTTGCACTCTTCTCTACTTACACTAGCGAAAACATGACATGTCACAAAATCGTGACACTTTCGCCTTTGAGCTCTTCCTTCTTGAATTTGTCACGAAATTACGATGCTTCTTCTTCCAAGCTCTTTCATTTTGCTTCTATCATGAAATCATGACTCTTCTCCTATTGAAGACCTACTTTCTATTTCTATCATGAAATCGTGACACTTTCTCCAACCGTATGCTACCATCTCAATCTGTCACAAAATCGTGACACTTTCTGCATCTGTAAGCTTTCTCTTCAACCTATCATGAAATCACGACACTTTCAGATTTCGTACGTCTTCTTTGCAACCTATCACAAAATCATAACGCTTCTCATTTCAGACTCTTCCCTTTGCTGCATGTCGCGAAATCGTGATAGTTCTCACTTCAAGTTCTGTAGCATGTCGTGAAATCGTGACACTTTATCTTGCTTCCACTTTGTCTTCTGACTTGTCACGAAATTGTGACACTTTTTCTCCTTAGCGCTTTTCTTTTCTTCGAGTCGCAAAAACCCGACATGTCACGATATCACAACACTTTTTCTCCCGGACTCTCTCTCCTGCATTATGTCGCGAAATCGTGACACTTTTTATTTTGGAATCTCTCTCTTGCAACATGTCACAAAATCATGACACTTTTTCGTCCGTTCAACCTTCCTTGCAATATGTCACGAAATCATGACATTTCTGACTTTGAACATTCTCTCTCCTCTTTGAGTCGTGAAACTGTGACATGTCGTGATATTGTGACACTTTTCTAACTTTCTTTCGAACCTATCATGTCGAACCTTCATCAAAACAAATTATTTTATATCAAATCAAATTCCTTCAAAAGCTTCTTGACATCAATGACAACTTATACACTTGAGCAAAGGCAATGTACCCAAGGTACCCAAAATTGCCAACATAGGAAATGAGGCACCATTGACTATTTTGCTTGCTTTGGCATGGGAGCCTCCTCCTAAGGGCACTTTGTCCTCTGAGACCATCTCTAAAAATGTATTGCTGCTCTTCCTCCTCTTCGATTTCTTCTTCAATGGTCGATCTCTCCTACTCGGGTTCGCTTTTGCCACTTTCAAACTATTGGAAACTTTGTGGTAAAATAGTGGCAAAAGTGACGGGTTGATATAAATCCAAAAATTTGTCATAAACTTCAAAAACCTGAGTGTCAAGCTTCAAACCATAAGCTGCATGCAGCTTCCTCCTATGGATGTGCATCACCCACCAGTTCATTATCTTTTCCTCGCTCCATTCGAGATTAACTTCTTTAACAGTTCTGAACAAACCTAGAGGAGGAATATGCACCATATTCTTGGCTGGATTGTACTCTGCTTCCTACTTTTAATAATCATGCCATGGAGGAAGGCAGAACATCTTATCAAAATTCTAGTTCATTTCTGGCCTATCAAAATTATTCCATATCTTCTAAATATCAGGGCAAGGGTAGAAATAAAACATCTTCGCATTTATGAATGCCAAAAATTTGTGCAAGGGATCATACCGCTAGCACTGCAATAATTCTATTAACCCCAAGTGTCGGAGCACCACCGTCAAAATATGATTTTGCCCAACTTGGTTAACTTCTATGCTTTCGCACCTGAAGGGTATAGTGCATGTGGTATTCTTCCATCACCTAGTGCTGTAGATATCATTCATGTAATCCATATGGTGCATGACCTCCATCACAAATACATGCACTATAGCGAAATAGGGAAACAAAAAAGGTTTACCTATGTATCCAAAAATTCATATGACCGCACATTGTGTAAGCAAAAATATGTCACCCTTTTCTTTTGCGATTATTGAGTCTTTAAAATCATGTAGAATTCTATTTTAGGTATTGCAGAGTAATTCAATTATCGACCCTAAAAAAAATTGTTAAAACTATACATGGACTCTCTTCTTGTCAAAAACTGAGTCCACATATATATAGGCAAGGGCTCATTCTTTTTGCCCACATGCAAAACTTAAATAAATAAGAAATGATGCTGCATCTAAAAAATAAGAACCACACCAAGAACGATGTATGCCAAAATGACTTAGATTCCCTGGTTTACAACTTCTACCACTACGAATTAATCCTCTAGGAAATAAAATCCATCCAATCAAAATAAATTGAGTTTCCACCTTGTCTCATGGTAGTAGGAGAATAAAATTCTACTTTACATATGCATTGAGCCATAGTTGCCTACCATTTGCACACTATCTCGTCTGAAAGCAATCTGAAAATCCAGGACAACATAGAGTAAATATCTTGGCTCTTAAAATCTAAAAGATGCTTTAGCAAATTTTGAAGCTGGCCCATCAGTAGATCCTTGACAAGCTGCATCTCCATAAATTGTTGCAAAGTTATTGTGGAGATGTACCTATATTCCTACTCATCCGTATGTATTTTATTGTAAACTGCATAATTTGGAGGCTTCAATCAACATGCAAAGGCCTCCCAAATTTCATCTAGTGTAATTGTGAATAGAATCTCCCTCCTAGAGTTTTGCATGGCCTTGGCGAAAGGATCAAAAAATTGTGCAATCAGTTGCACTAGCTCAGGGCATGGATGAATCGGTAAACAGAGATACCATGAAAGTTATGAATTGTAGGTAATTGTGAGCCAACTATTATATGAGATATCTTGGATCACTGTTGGCTCTACATCTTGCCTCAATTTATCAATTACTTTATGCGTAATCAAGTAGTCCCCAATTTCTACCAGGTCATCTTCATAGGGATCCAATTCGACATAATCCTTCTTTCAATATTTCTTAGCCCTTGAGCTACTGTCTTTTTTCTTCGCCTATTTGGGTTATGCATATTCTTCAATGTCCTTAGGATCTTTGCTATGTCAACCCATTTTATCTAGAAAACTTCCAAAACATTTCTACAATTCTCTACTCTGAGGAGTCACTGAAAATCTTCTACAACTGAAACACAGGCCACAATAGAGTAGAATAATTTTAAAATAAGGAGAAAAAAAAAATTGACCCCTTTTACCTTTCAAAATTTATAGGATGCCTCCGACACCTGTTGTAGTAAATGCAAAATTAAATGCAAATATTTTTAGGATGAAATTCTTCTTGAGCTGGTAATAAATCACTCTTCCCAAGGTGCAAATCGTTTTTTGAAGAACATAAGCTTATACTGAGAGGGGGGGTGAATAGTATGGTGCCCACTTTTTACTTTATTTCCAAATAAATATCAATTAGTGTCCTTAATTGCAATAAAAAATATAGCAGTGTGCATTAATGACATAAATAGCAATAGTAAGCAAGTGCACAAATCACCACATATAATTGAGAGACAGGATTTAACGTGGTTCCCCCAATGTGGGGTAGTCCACAAGATAATATCCTTATAATATTTCACAAATAAATAGGAATAATTATCCTAATACAAATTATTACTTCTATCTACTCAAAGCTAAATTATCTTGATCTTCTTAGGTGGGTTCCACTGATATTCTTAGCTAGGCTATCCATTGATCTGCTTAGCTAGGCTATCCACTGATTTGTTCAGCTAGGAAATTCATTGATCTGCTCAGCTAGGCAATACTGGTTTGCTCAGGTGGGCTCTCCACTAATCCTCTCAGCTAGGTAATCCATTTATTTTCTCAACTAGGCAATATTGATCTTCTCGGGTGGGCTCTCCATTGATCTACTCAGATGGGTAATCCACTGATCTGCTCATCTAGAAAATCCACTGATATGCTCAGCTAGGCAACCGGTGTTGGTATGTTTTTCTATTTTTGTTCTTTCTCTTTCACTACTCATAAATATTCCTCAATTCCTTCTCATAAGGTTCAAACAATCATGCTCAAATGCTATCCCAAATCTATACTCAAGGCCTTCATAAAAGGCTCAAACAATCCTGCTCAAATGCTATCCCAAATCTATACTCAAGGCCTTCACAAAAGGCTCAAAAAATCCTACTCAAATGCTATCCCATATTTATCCACAAATCTGTCCCAAAAGCCTTCTCAAAGTCTCAATCAATCATGCACAAAATCTACCTCAAATATGTCCAAAAATTCTATCCCACAAGCCTTCTCAAAGGCTCAATAAATCATGCACAAAAGCTGCCTCAAATCTGTCCAGAAATTCTATCCCAAAAGCCTTCTCACATGCTCAATCAATCATGCTCAAGTAGCACTCAACTCTCATCCACAAATAAATGAAGGTAAGGCTCAATGATGAACTCAACAATGAATGGCAATGTACTCTTCAATAGATGACAACAATGATCCACAATGATCTCAACAATGTATGACAAATACTCTCTCAAATGGATGATAAAAATGCTCAACAATGAACTCAACAATGTATGACTAATACTCTCTCAAATGGATGATAGAAATTCTCAATGATGAACTCAACCATGTATGACAAATACTCTCTCAAATGGATGATAACAATGTTGAACAATGAACTCAATTATGTATGACAAATACTCTCTCAAATGGATGATAATAATGCTCAACAATGAACTCTCAAATATATGGCAAATGAGCTCCCTAATGAAAACATCTCCAAGCAATAACAATGAGGACTTTAACCAACCAAGGACAATCTCCACAAGTAATAGCAATAGGTTCTCAATACTATCTTCCTCATGCAATGTAATAAACTCTCAAGAAGCAAGCATAACTCCCTCAAGCAAAGAGCTCTCAAATAGACAACAATGATATCCTCAAATGAAAGACAAATGTATCCACAAGTGACTAGAAAATGATCTCCTCAATGGTCTCAAATAGGGGCAATGTACTCAACAAGTAACCACAATACTCTCCTCAAAACAATATCAAAAACCTCCTCAATAGTGGCAATACTCTCAATGAAATCCACTAAAGCAATTATGAATTCAAGCATCAATTTTATCCACAAAATTGATTTTATAATCCATCCACTACTTCTAAATAGCCAAGGCACATAATCAAGCAAATTGTCTTTAACTTCAAACCCTAACTCATGTGCATGTCTTCTAACTCAAGGTAGTAATTAACTAGGTCTCAAGTTCCTAGTTTAATTTCATAATTAAATCATGCACTAGGACATATAACAAGTTCAACACTTTTCAACCTTATGACTCCCTAATTTCATTAATACATATAGCAAACACCTATGCTTTTATTTTTTAATTCCACACCTTATAAATCCACATACAACAATCACAAATATTTAACTTCACACCTTATAACTCCCTAAACACATACAACAATCATTTATTTTTACTAAATACCTTATAACTCTCTAGTTATAATAGAAATGATTTTCAATGCACCACGACTTTGGCAATATCAAATATTACCATGCGCTAGATATAAATACCTTTTTACAAAATTCATAGCCTTCAAAACCTTAAAAATCATTAATGTCTTTGCCAAAATTAATGTGCCTTCACCATCTTCAAAATTGTTAATGCCTTGCCAAAAACAATGTGCCTTCACACCTTTGCAATCATCAATGCCTTGTCAGAAGCAATGCACATTCACAACTTTGTAGGAGTTAAACTATGTTCCTCTCACCTAGCACTGTGATCCACTTACCATGTGATCATCATCCCATATTGGGATTTAATCCCAAATACCCAAACGCTCAAATCTGGAAAACTTAAGTTGCCTTCCTTAGCAAAACACTTTGCCCCTAACGAGATTCAAACAACGAACCTACCTTGTGCAAATTTTGTGTGCTACCAACTGTGCTATAGTCTCCTGCATGACTCACTTTCCCACACTATCTACTTGACCTTGCTCTCAAACAAAATTTATTTTTCCTTCTTTCTTCGTTGCTCCCCTTTCGACGACTCTCACTCATGTGCTATTTCTAGTGACAAATAATCAAAGGTTTTTACCTTTTATTTATATGCTCCGTGATTATTTCGAATGATGTCGGTGAATTTTATTAATCTCCCCAACCATTTACACGTGGGTGAATAATGAAATTAAACTTTATACCTTAGAATTATTAAATAAAATTTTAATAATTCACCTCTTAAATTTGAATTGGGATATCTCCTTCGTTCTTTTGAATTTTGCCATGAAACTTTTTGCACCTAGGTTTTATTTGAAAAACCTTTTCATCCATCATTATTTGGATAAGCCTTAGCATAGTGGTTTTAATTAAAAACCCTTTCCATTTTTTTAAATAAAAAAACCTTTCCAATGGTTTTAATAAAAACCCTTACCATTGGTTTTAAAAAAAATCTTTAATATAATATTTTAAAATTAAATATTATATGCCTATTTTGCCACAAAACCCTGTATATATCCATGCTCTTCAAAATATCATTAATGATTATTTATGAAGTGCTTTTGCAAACAAAACTCAATGTGATCCATGTGACATCAATGACAACACAAAATAACTCAAATTGCCAACAATCTCCCCCTTTGTCATTGATGGCAACACCTATATTACAAATCACCACAATCACTACAAAAACAATCTCTGAGAATCAAAGTTGCTCCCTATGACTCAATACTCTCTATGGAGGCTGCTCCCCCTATCTCAATGCTCTATTTGGAGGCTACTCCCCCTAACTCAATGCTCTCTCCCTTACTCAAATTTTTCCCCCTTTGAAATCAATGGCAAAAGGGACACCTATGGGGCTAAAATATATGACTCTTAAGCCTAGCCCCTCCACCACCTTCTCTCTTGAAGTGATTAATTTTGGGGTGGGAGTACATTTACTCCCATATTAAATTGTTCCTTTTCGTTGTCAACTTCCTTCCACATATTTTTGATATCCTTTTCTTGATGAGTTACTTGATCTTATTATCTTGAACCTATTTGGAATTGAGTCCTACACCATTTTGCAATATGTCCAAAGTTATTATAATTAAAACACTTGATATTGTAGCCTTTGTATGGTGCCCATATCCTGAATTCTTTCTTGAAATCATTTCCATATCCATTCCTTTCCTGAACCCTGTATTGTGAAGTTTTGTTTTCATAATCATTATGACCATGACTTCTGAATTATGTAGCTCTAAAACCAAAACCATGTTGGTCATTTTCTTTGCACTAAAAACCTCTATGACCAATCCTATTGCATAATAAGCAATGTCCTTGAAAACCATACCTTCTTCCTTTAAATTTTCTTCTAGAAAAAGCAAACTTCTTTGATCCATAGACCTTGCAGTGTATAGCCTTGTGTCCAAATCCATTACAAGAAAAACAATGTCCTTGAAAAGCCCTTTATTCATGCCTTGGTTCATAATATATTTATTGACTATTATACTTTTGATCGTATTTGACTTGTGCATTGTATCCTTGAACCTTATTTGTAGTATCTAAATCCTCTTCCTTAATTTATACCTTGTTTTTATTTTCAAGAATTTCTTTTCCTCTTGAACTTGATTCACCTATCTCAAAATAAGATCCAAACTGGATTTTTGGAGCCATAGGAACTTTGGAACTTTCTTCATGAATCTTATGTGATTCCTTGATTTCATATTTTAGAGCTTCCTTTAATTCTGAATGTGATTCCCCAAACCTGAAATATGAGACCTTTGGTGCTTTGGAACTGTTGGCATTTTTGCCACATTTATTTGATCATTGATTATTCATGCATTAGATGTTGAAATTATAACTCCTCTACAGGTTTTGATGCAAAAAATGACTAAGTCCAAAGACTGTCGCGAAATCGCGACAAAAAATAGCATGGAGAGCCAAAGTTGAAAATCGTCACGATATCACGACATGTCACAAAATCACGGGTCGGATGAGGAGAGAGAAAACAAATGCAAAGTCGTAGCGATTTCGTGACGTGTCACAAAATCATGGTCAACGCAGTCAATGGTAGCAGGGGGGCAAAACCGTCATGATATCGCGACGTGTTAGATTTTCATGTTCAAAATGGTCAACAAAGGGCAGAGCGACAAATTTGTAGTGAAATCGCGCAGCGTCTCATTTTCGTGACTTGTGATGGCCAAGAAGCATAAGGTTTGAAGTTGTCACGAAATCGTGACAAAACCAAGCCAAGGGCAATGAGACTCGAAGCATAGTGAAATCATGACACAATATGGCACAAGGCACATAAGGCCAAAGACATCATGAAATCATGACGCATCGCATTTTCGCGATGTGGGTGGATAGGAAAGCTCAAGTTGTAAAATGGTCGCAATTTCATGCCAGTTGAAGAATGAAGCCAAGCAAAGCAAAGAATTGTAGCGAAATCGCTATGTGTTTCGTTATCGCTCCATTGAATGAAAAGAGTCTAAGGCAGAAAACCGTCATGAAATCACGACAGAAAGTGAGAACATTGAAGAAGGCAAGAAATGGTAGCGATTTTGCGACACATTGTTGAAGAAAGACTAAGTGCGGAGAAATGTAGCAAAATCGTGCAGTGTTCCATTTTCGTGGTTGGCGAACAGCAAAGTCCAAGGAAACAAAAGTTGTAGTGAAATCGCGACATGGTGGAAGTTGAAGAAACACTAAGGCAAGAGTGTTGTGTTTTCGCGGCTTATAGGCAAGACCGTACAGCATGCAAAAAAGTGGTAGCAAAATCGCACATGTCGGATTTTTGCGATGTAAAAGCCAAGACTGAGCAGTGGGAAGAGAGTGTAGCGATTTCGTGCATTGTCTCATTTTTGCGACATGAAGATAATGATGAAAGTGCCAACGAAAAGATGCAGCGAAATCGCACGATGTCATGTTTTTGCGATTTGATGCAGCAAAGAGAACAGAGAGATGAAGGATGTAGCAAAATCGTGCATTGTCACATTTTTGCGAAAACAAAGCAGAGGAAGAGCATAATTGTACGGATGTCATGAAATCACACAGCATTGTGTTTTCATGGTTCGAAGTGGCAGAAGCGTACAGAGTAGAAAGACGTCACAATTTTGTGACCTGTCGTGTTTTCGTGACCTATTGCAGTTTCACGCCAGAAAGCAGTTTAAACGGTCCAATGCAGTTTGCGATTTTTGATGATTCAAAGCACTCCAAAATTTAATGTGTTGCTACTTTTCGATGCGGTCAAGGTAGAAGAACGCGCTCAAGCTACCAGAATTGAAGATTTCTAGGATTTGAAGCTGCTATTCACGATTTTTCTAACGGTTTCATGCACATTTTCAAGAACATCATTTAATGAAAACGGCCGACTCCTCCTTATGGCATTTAATTTCTGATTATTCCAAGGCTGTTTAAGGATATCATTTCCTTGTTTCCGTTGTATAATTTGTAGATCTCGAGGAGGTCCGTTTCATAGTTTTAAATGCTGCAAAGAGGCAAAACCTCTATATAAATCAATGTAAATCTCAAGAACAAGTATCGGGAGTGAGAGATACTTTTGCTGAAAGCTTTTCAAGTACTTTGCATGAATATAAGACATTCGGCTCTCTAGTTTTGCAAGTGATTTTCTGTGTATTTTCCCTTCTATATTCTGCATTCCTAATTTGTGCTTGCATTTCTTATTTGCTGCTTAGTTTTAATTTTGTATTGAATTTTAACGTTTGCTAGTAAGGGAGTGAGTTCCGAAATGTTATTTTGGAGGTCATCTGCACAAGGTTACGAGTGGATCATGTCATTGTCTTCTATTATTTGTTGTTTGCGTACTTGGAGTTATCTGTTGTTGTTCTTTCTCGATCAGATAAATTTGGCCTACGGCCATATTTCCTATTTCTTTCTGCATCTTTTCAATTCCTTTCCTATAACTTTGATCTAAAAACAAACTTAGAATAGTAAGGGAACCAGCCCACTCTAGAGATTGGTCTAGGAGACATTTCTTTCTCCCAGCCTTTCAATGTTGGTTGGGTCTAGGGTGCATTTTCTATAAAAATCCTTTCCTGTGGCAGATTCGTGACCAACAATTTTTGGCACACCCAGTGGGATAGACTTCTTCTGTCTCAAAAGATCCATAATCGGTGAGATTACCTATTTTATGGTTTCATACCCGGAGGTCTCAAGATTTTGATGAGCTGTCTTGACCTCATAGCAGAGATTTGTAAGTTCATCTAGCGACTTTGCTGAGTTGAAGATCTAAATTTCTTAATCATGGACACCTGCCTTTTCAAGCTAAAAGAAGATACATCATGGTGAGGGTAAGTTGTCCTAGATGGGATGATCCTGGCCCTCTGAATCTCCAAATTCAGCAAGAGATTCCCAAAAGTGCCCTGAAGGCCCTAACCAAATACAATGGCACCCAAGGAATGGCCCGAGAGCATGTTGAAGATATTGCCGCTTTGTCGACCCTACATGATATAGTTCACGAAGATGTTATGCTCAGACTTTTGGTTTTGTCTTTGCAAGGAAGGGTGTTATAGTGGTACAGACTGCTCAAGCGTCAAAGCATCAGCTCTTGGGATGACCTAGCGAGAGCGCTAATCAAAAGATTCAATGAGGATCTCTTTTACAACTCTCAGGACCCATTTTAATTCTTCATGTACATCACAAGAGCACCCCTAGAGAGTATCACTGACTTGAATATTCGCTTTAGCAGAAGTTGGAGGAGAATTCCAGAGATGATCCGACCCACACCTGCCCAAGCCCACTTCTTCTATGTTCGAGCTTTTCATCCAGACATAAGCCTCTTCTTGTTGCAATCTGGAAAACGTAGATTCCCTCAAATTTTAGAGGAAGCATTACAAGCGGAGCAGCTTTTGCTCCTATTAGGAAAGTTGCAGTGGAGGGAAGCTCCATTACCTTATCCGATAGTCACCACCCCTGTCTACCCTATGCAGTATTCATCATGTTAGATCCCACATACTGTGCAGCCTCAAATACAGTTGTGTGGAACTCAAGAGGTAGACTTCATCCAAAAATGATGGGAATATGCAAGCATTGTCCCAGCCATAGACGATATGGTTTCTTGTAATTTTTATCAGAAGGTGGACCAAGAGGAGATGAGCGAAGGAGAAGAAGAACAACCTAAGGAGGGCATAACTTTGCACAACATGCAAGCATTTAGCCAGAACTTGTCGAGTATGCCTCATCAAGAGGAAGAGCCAGAAGAGATCCTAGAGAAAGTACTATTGTTGGACAATTTTTGTGATCAGATCCAGGAGTTGGAGGAACCTGTTCTCAGTTCACAACTAGGGAACCCTTCAAGATGGTGGCATTGGCTTCAGGAATTACTACAACTAGTACCTACAGGAGTTTTCCATGTGGCAAATTTCTTTGCTACATTATTTGTCGATTGTATGGGTACTAGCATGCAGGATAACTTGCCCGTGTCTGAAACATGGAGAACTTTAAGAGGAGGTCATCCCAATTTCAAAGACCGTCTCAAGTATGATTGGATCTGGTCGAGACACTATCGATTATCGGGTAACCCTCTGAGACTGGGTTTCTAGTGATGACATGCCAATCATGTCGTAAATTATTGTACATACATGAAAAAAAAAAAAGCAAAAATAGAGGAAAAAAAAAAGAGTATTGTTTTTATTTGTCTACTTCGGCTCTTTTTGCATGCGAGCCCGCAGGTACGTGTTCTTTCTTTCTTTTTCTCCCTTCCCAGCAGTTAGTGGATTTCTAGCAATTTCTTCCTTCCCCTTCCCTTTTTCTTCCTTTTCTTTCTTCATTTTCCTCCTTCTTCTTCTTCTTCTGCAGTAAAAAGCCACTGCTATTGTTTCTTTTCCCCTTTCTTGTTATTCCTGCTTCTTCTTATCCCTTTCTTCTCAATTCTCTGTCATTTTAGCATTTATCACAGTTTAGCTACGGTTCAGTTCCCTATTCCATTATCATTCCATAGTCCACACATTTCTAATCAGCATTCTATTTATCCCATCATATCACCATTTCATTTGCATTTCACCGCCTGCGCATCCGTAGGATATCACTTCATTCATTTCCATTCCATAATCAGTTGAGCCAAATGCAGATTCTTTCAGTTTTAGTTATTCAGCAAAAGTTGTTGCAGCAGTCCATCGAGATGAACCCCAGCAGCTAGCTTTCTGTTCTAAATTTTCATGACTCTGTTGCCCAATGGATTCAGGCCTGGGATTCTTGCATACAGTAGAACTGTATACCCCGCGAGCCGCCAAGATTGTTGGAATTTTTGCCACATTTATTTGATCATTGATTATTCATGCATTAGATGTTGAAATTCTAACTCCTCTACAAGTTTTGATGCAAAAAATGACTAAGTCCGAAGACTGTCGTGAAATCGTGACAAAAAACAACATGGAGAGCCAAAGTTGAAAATCGTCGCGATATCTCGACATGTCACAAAATTGCGGGTCGGATGAGGAGAGAGAAAACAAATGCAAAGTCGTAGCGATTTCGCGACATGTCGCAAAATCACAGTTAGCACAGTCAATGACAGTAGGGGGCAAAATCGTTGCGATATCACGACGTGTTAGATTTTCACGGTCAAAATGGTCAATAGAGGGCAGAGCGACAAAGTTGTAGCGAAATCGCGCAACGTCTCATTTTCGTGACTTGCGATGGCCAGGAAGCATAAGGTTTGAAGTTGTCACAAAATCGCGACAAAACCAAGCCAAGGGCGATGAGACTCGAAGCGTAGCGAAATTGCGACACAATATGGCACAAGGCACATAAGGCCAAAGACGTCGCAAAATCGTGATGCGTCACATTTTTGCGGCATGGGTGGATAGGAAAGATCAAGTTGTAAAATGGTCACGATTTCACGCCAGTTGAAGAATGAAGCCAAGCAAAGCAAAGAATTGTAGCAAAATCGCTACATGTTTCATTATCGCGGTCCATTGAATGAAAAGAGTCTAAGGCAAAAAACCGTCACGAAATCATGACAAAAAGTGAGAATAGTGAAGAAGGCAAGAAATGGTAGCGATTTTGTGACACATTGTTGAAGAAAGACTAAGTGCGGAGAAATGTAGCGAAATCGCACAGTGTTCCATTTTCGCGGTTGGCGAACAGCAAAGTCTAAGGAAATAGAAGTTGCAACGAAATCGCGACATGGTGGAAGTTGAAGAAACACTAAGGCAAGAGTGTTGCATTTTTGTGGCTTATAGGCAAGACCGTACAACATGCAGAAAAGTGGTAGCAAAATCGTACATGTCAGATTTTTGCGATGTAAAAGCCAAGACTGAGCAGTGGGAAGAGAGTGTAGCGATTTCGTGCATTGTCTCATTTTTGCGACATGGAGAGAATGATGAAAGTGCCAACGGAAAGATGCAACGAAATCGCACGATGTCATGTTTTCGTGATTTGATGCAGCAAAGAGAACAGAGAGATGAAGGATGTAGCGAAATTGCGCATTGTCGCATTTTTGTGAAAACAAAGTAGAGGAAGAGCATAATTGTACGGACATCACGAAATCGTGCAGCGTTGTGTTTTCGCGGTTCAAGGTGAAAGCATGAGATTCTAAAAATAAAAGAACACTTAAGATGCAATGTAAAATAACCAGCTTGATATATCAAAAGTAGGAGCACAACCCTTTTTATTCATATGGTTCCAACCCGGTTACAATACGTCTCCTCCTTTTTCAAGGGCTGGGAGAGTTTAGCATGTCTCTATTGCAGCAGATGAATAGTGATCTTCTTTCCCGCATGCCCACATGCAAAGTAGGCGGGCCAAAATGTTGCCACCGTTTATGCCTGATGAATCTTTACTTACTGCTGCTTATCCTGCATTCAGAGAAACAACAAAAATCGTTTAGTAGCACCTGTGTTAATAAGTGAAATAAGTGAATCTTGAAATAAGTGAAAGATGTATGCATAAGATCATTAAAACAGTGTATAGAACGAATGTAAATGACATACACGTTTAATCAGAATAAGCACTAAAAGACAGAACGTAGAACGTAGTACATAAAGCGTTTAACAAAATAACGTACTGTCTTATGATATATATATATTCAGACACTGTTGCTCGAAAGATATATATCCGAACATGAAACGTAGCCTACTGTTTTAAAACATTTGAAAACAGCATATATTCGGAAACGTAAAACGTAAACTGTTTTAATATACTCGAAAACAACATATATTAATTTAACGCAGAACTTGCGTGGGATGCCCAAGCGGGCCGCCCGCGTTAAAGCTTGGTTTCGGCGCCAATCCACTAAGGAAGGGCCCGAAATCTCTCAGGTCGTGGTGTCGTCGAATTGGTAGAATACTGTGTCTACTGTCGGGTATGAAGGTTCGGCTTTACCCTCTGAAAACCACCCACCAACCTCTATTTTGCAAGAGATTCTGGATGTGAAGAAGGTGAACTCAAACTGGAGCAATCGGGTCTTCAAATGAATAGCACTTCGTTGTGTTTACAAAATGCTTTTTTCGGTCTTCTTTACATTGCATTGAAATAGTTTTTATAGAGGATTTCGCCTCTGAAATATTAATGTCAAAACCCTAAGTCTGCAGGGGCCGCTGAGATTTGACCCTTGTCAGATGATTATGAGACATGGCTCGCACAGAGATTATCGCTAGGAAATCACATCAGTAGTTATGAGGCATGGCCTCGGACCGGATTTATTGTTGAAACTGCTCGTCTCATTAATGCAGTTGGTGAAGTCCACCGTTCTTCAGACCCACGGGGTCTCTTCAAAAAAAAGGGGTATGCAGTGACGCCATGTGGCAGCCATACCTTATTGCTTTGAAGTATGCAATGACGCCACGTGTCTGCTTTTAATTGGTCAAATTCGCCTTGACTAGTCGCAAGTCTGTTAAAGTGCAAAATGCCGAAGTGTCGCGATATCGCGACATCACGATATCACGAAACTTCGATCGAGCCTTCCCTTTGGACCTTAGGTGTCGCGATATCGCGACACCCTCGACCGAAGCTCCCTTTCGGGCCTTAGGTGTCGTGATATCGTGACACCCTCGGCCGAAGCTCCCTTCGGGGCCTTAGGTGTCGCGATATCGCGACGTCACGATATCGTGACACCCTCGGCCGAAGCTCCCTTCGGGGCCTTAGGTGTCACGATTTCACGATGTCGCGAAATCGTGACACCCTCGACCGAAGCTCCCTTCGGGCCTTAGGTGTCGTGATATCACGACGTCGCGATATCGTGACGCCCTCGGTCGAAGCTCCCTTTGGGCCTTAGGTGTCACGATTTCGCGACGTCACAAAATCGCGACACCCTCGGCCAAAGCTGCCCCTCGGGCCTTAGGTGTCGCGATTTCGTGACTCCCTTTGGGCCTTAGGTGTCATGATTTCGCAACGTCGCAAAATCGTGACACCCTCATCCAAAGCTGCCCCTCGGGCCTTAGGTGTCACGATTTCGCATCCCTTTGGGCCTTAGGTGTCGCGATATCGCGACGTCGCAAAATCGTGACACCCTCGGCCAAAGCTGCCCCTCGGGCCTTAGGTGTCCTAATTTTGTGACATCGCGAAATCGCGACACCCTCGGCCGAAGCTGCCCTTCGGGCCTTAGGTGTCGCGATTTCGCGACGTCGCGAAATTGTGACACCCTCGGCCGAAGCTGCCCTTCGGGCCTTAGGTGTCACGATTTCACGACACCTAAGGCCAAAGCTCTTTTGCTTTTAAAGTTTGCTTAAGATTTGAAGTTTGCTTAAGATTTGTTCTCGCTTAAGGCTTGAAGTTTAAAGTTTTGCTTTTGATTAAAGGCTTGCTTTGACTTTGTTTTAATGAAGGCTTGTTAAAGCGACCAACTTTGCTCTGCTCATTTTTCGACCTTCTAAACTGCTGTGTGAGTGGCTAGGACCACTGTTTGACCTCTGAGGGCTACCCTGAAAGTTGTGTATGTCAATGCGATCAGTGTTTGTAGTCACTTAATCGGATTGGTGTTGTTTTGGTGTCTACAGATGCCCCTTTTTGGGAAGCGCTACGGGTGATGCAGTGCTGAGCAAAAATAGACGACCAAAGCACAAATGATTAGGGTTTCTTGGTAACCTAACCAACTTTTGATGCCCCAAGTATGGAAAGGGCATGCATTCTTGAATCCTTGCTTCTGACGAGCTAAGGAGTTTGATTTCAAGTGTTAACCTATTTTGGTGAGGTGTGACTTGAGCTTGGACATTGATCAGTCATGATTAGGCAAAGGGCGTAACCTTTTGTCCACAGGGGAAACCTTGTGTTCATGCTTTGGGAATGCCAAGTGTTTGATCAATTTAATGATTGCTTGTTTACTGCCCCAAGCAGGAGCGTGATTGTCTTTGTCAACGATTCTTTGAATGCATGTCATTGTCTTGATTGGGTGTGTGCTTGTTGATTGGTGACTAAGTGTGACTACCCCCTCAAGCGACGAATCGATGAGGGAATGACCTTCGTGAGAAAAGCGACGAGTCGCTTGACCCAAGATGACTTAGGTTAGGGTGCCTTTAGATGTTTTTACCGTTTAAGCACGTGCAATTTCCCGACATTTGGACCTATTTTTGGTGGGTGCTAACCCTTTTGGTGATGCCATAATGGGGTGAAATTATCAAAAACCCGTCTTCTCGTGGAGCGGTCCGACTATGATAGCCTTCTTGGGGAAGTAGGAGAGTGATAATTTAATTCCCGACATCGATTTTCTTTATGCCAAGAGGTTAAGTGCAAGAGCACTTGTGTCCGACAACTTATTGCTATGGTTTTGGTGTTGCATTTTTGTGATGTTTTGTTGTTTTGATTTTCTTTCTTTGGGTATATGCCATGATATTATGGTATGCATAATGATTGATGTTGATGGATGCATGCTACTTTATATGGATGCATATGGTATGATAATTACGAATGTTGTATGTTGATTTATTTTGATGGATGCATGATGAATGCAAATGTTTTTGATTGATATGTGATATGCAGGAATGGAATGGATGATGGACTTTGTGGTGTTTGGCTATGGCACCATAGACTGTTTAGAACTCTATTATTTTGTCTTTTAGGCGATTGCTGTGGTGCATGATTTTGTATGTATACATGTGGTTTTTCTTTTGTTTTGTATTTTTTGATGGTATTGTAAGGATGAAAATAGCACAGTTGGTTTAGAAATGTAGCTAAGGTTTTCTGAGACTCAGACGGTTTTAACTTACTAGCCATGACTGTACTTTATCTTACAAGACTTTTGAACAAGGTATGAATCGTACTTGTTTTTGATCAAGTTATTTCACATCCCTGTGTGTGCAATTGAGTTCATTTATGTGGTATTTGTTAGGATACCGCCAGTGCCAGATGGGCTTTCAACCGAACCTGTACTCGAGGATCACCTAATTAGCTCCACTAACTCCTTTGTTGTATTTAGTTAGATTAATCTATGGTGTTATCCAGGATACCATAAGCTAGCTCATCCTTATGCAAACATTGGTCTGCACACACGCAAAGTGAATGTGACAGACATATCATCATGCGGGTAGGATACCACCATTGCCAGATAGGCTATCAACCAAACCTGTAATGAGGATCACCTAGATGGTTTTTCGAATGCTGAGAATTCCAGGGATTCAAGTTCAGGATGTTTGTTGGCTGAATTATTTAGAGGGTTGCTCGTCTATATAGTGATGAAAATCACTGTTTATTTTCTATTAATTCTTTTTGAGCAAGGATTTTGAATAGTGGCGATGACCACTGTTATTTGATTTTGTGTTTTGAGTATTGTGAATGGTTTTGATCCTTGTGGCCTTGGGGATGACTACCCATCCTGGTTAGGGGTAGATAGTACGAATCCTTACGACGTTGGGGACCAAGGGGATGATGGAGGTTATGGAGTAAGGGCATTGATCTGTTAGGCCTTGGGGATGACTACCCATCCTGGTTAGGGGCGGATAGTACGAATCCTTACAACTTGGAGACCAAAGGTGAATGGAAAGTGTTAGGATGATGATTTGTTGGAATTTGTGTTTGTGAATGGCGTTGATCCCTTTAGGTCTTGGGGATGACTACCCATCCTGGTTAGGGGCGGATAGTACGAATCCTTACAACTTGGGGAATCAACTATGATTGGGATTTGGTAGTGGTGAAAACCACTATATATGGAGGTGAATGGATAGGAAAGAGCTCATCCTTTTGTCAATTCTCAGCATTCTAGAACCATTCGCACGGGGGGATGAGCAAGATAACCGTTTCGCTTATGGTGACCTAAATTACTGTGCAGGTTTCATCTTTCGTTCACACAACTTGGGAATTTTTATGTGTTTTAATTTGTGTTGGGATGTTACGTAACAAAGTGTATTTCAAGTGTAACTCTACCTTCATAAAATCTGTTTGACTTGATACATTACATGGCTAAAGAGCAAAATGATGACTGAATCACGAAAACCCTTGATACATTAGAAGACCACTGACTCTAGTATGGTAAAAGCAATGCATGGTGTTTTTGTTGTTTTTGCAAAATGAAACAGTGTGGAACAAGGTGGACTAGCAGAGCAATTACAGCCTATGGTGCCTTTGACTTGTACGACCACAAATATGCAATGTATGGATGTAATGCTTTGATGCAGCTACATATTTTTTTTGTGTTTTTGATGGATGGATTTTTGTGAATATGAAGATGAGGTGCGAGAAGAGCTCTCTTATTGATGAATTTGAGGATGCCTAGAAATGAGATGCAAATTTTTGTTGTTTTTGATGATTTTTGTTGTTTTTGAATTTTCTTGATTTTTGACCAAGCGATTGTGGAAATCCTTGGAGCATTTTGGGATTGACCAAGCGATTTTGACAATCCTTGGAGCATTTTGGGATTGACCAAGCGATTGCAAGAATCCTTGGAGCCTTTTGGGATTGACCAAGCGATTTTGACAATCCTTGGAGCATTTTTGGGATTTGACCAAGCGATTTTGACAATCCTTGGAGCATTTTTGGGATTTGACCAAGCGATTTTGACAATCCTTGGAGCATGTTTGGGATTTGACCAAGCGATTTTGACAATCCTTGGAGCATTTTTGGGATTTGACCAAGCGATTTTGACAATCCTTGGAGCATTTTTGGGATTTGACCAAGCGATTTTGACAATCCTTGGAGCATTTTTGGGATTGACCAAGTGATTTTGACAATCCTTGGAGCATTTTTGGGATTTGACTCTCTTAGATATGAAATGGTCGCAAATGACTGATATTCAAGGGTTCTGTTTCCTTGATACCATCAAGAGAAGCTAGCCGGTATGTCCCGGGTCTTATTTTACTATCAATGACATATGGACCTAACCAATTTTCCGTAAACTTGTGCCTTAGGTGGGACGACAAACTGGAATTTTGTTGGTTTTCCTTCAAAACCAAATCATCAACCCGAAAGTCCCTCAGGTGAACTTTTATGTTGTAAGATTTCTTAAGTCGCTCTTGATAAATACGTAAATGCTCGAGAGCATTAACGCGTCATTCGTCAAGCAACATAAGCTGGTCTAACCGGGCCTGCCACGCAGAATCATCATCGATGAACTCTTGCATGGATATGCACAGGGAAGGAATCTCCAACTCGAGAGGCATGACTACCTCGGAGCCATACACAAGCGAAAATAGAGTGGCCCCAGTGGGTGTCCGAATGCTAGTGCGATAGGCCCATAGGGCAAGTGGGATTTGAATGTGCCAATCTTTATGACTATCTGTGATGGTCTTTTTAAGGATGGCAACTAGCGTTTTGTTTGACGCTTCTGCTTGCCCATTCACCTGTGGATAATAGGGTGTTGAAAAGCTGTGCTGAATCTTGTACTTTGTGGTCAAAGCACGCATGTCTTTGTTCTTGAAAGGTGTCCCATTATCCGAGACTATTTTTGATGGAATACCAAAATGACATATGATGTTATGCAAAATGAACTCCACAATGCGGGGTCCTGTTGTAGAGGTAAGCGGAACCGCTTCCACCCACTTGGTAAAATACTTTGTGGCCGTTATGATAAACGTGTGACGGCCTGACGATGTAGGGGAGATCTTTCCAATTAGATCGAAGCCCCATTGTGAGAACGGCCAAGTAGACTGGACTGTCTACAAGGCCTGAGAAGGTACGTGCATCAAATTGGCATGATGTTGACACTTCACGCACTTCTTGACATAGGTGCAACAATCTCACTCTAAAGATAGCCAATAATAGCCCATGCGAAGAATGCGCTTTGCGATAGCCATACCACTAAAGTGGCCACCACATGTACCATCGTGCGCTTGGGCGACTGCCCAAATGGACTCTTGCTGGTCCAAGCAACGAAGGAGGATTCCTTCATAGCTGCGACGATACAAAATGTCTCCTATTAAGACATACTTAGCCGCTTTCTGCTTGAGTGCTCGTTTTGCGACATGAGTCAATCCAAGTGGGAGATTACCTAGCTTGAGGTAGTCTCTGATGGGTAAATACCAGTCTCTGCTGATCGAAACCTCGATAGTATGAACAACCAATCCCTCTTGAATTTCATCCCTAGCAAATGCTGAATGGGATAGAACTTGTAAGAATAGCGTTGTGTTGCTATTAATGGGAGTAGGGGAGAACAAGGACCCCCAGTTGGCACGTTTCAGACGATCTCGGATTCGAGAGAACTTATCCGAGGATGGTTCAATCTGGATCATGTGGATTCCTGGCATCAAGTCTGAGCTTGCACGCTCCATCATGGATTGCGATAAGGTTTTGACTTGAATGGTTGTCATATCACCGGAAAGGTCTTGCAGAATTAGTGACCCCAAAGAGGCCATTGTGTCCACAAAATGATTCGATGATCGAGGGAGTGCCTCGATGTCATACCACTCAAGTTTTGCCAAGAATTTGTCCACGAGGGCTTTATAGGCCTGTAGGACTGGGCATTTGCATTGATATACCCCTTTGACTTGATTGACTATTAACAGCGAATCACCAAAGATATTCAGTCATTTTGATGTTCATGGCGATTGTTGTCTGAAGACCTAGGAGCAAGGCTTCATACTCTGCATTATTGTTGGTGCATGGGAAGTTTAATTTAAATGACAGGGGCATTGGAGCACCCTGCGGTGTGAAGAATACAATTCCCGCACCACCACCTTGCTCACATTTAGAACCATCGAAGAATAGGGTTATGTCGGCCTATGACTCAGGTTCATCAGAATCTGGCGATTCTGAGACATGGAAGACCCCATCATCGGGTAGTTCTATGACCAGAGGTTGATCGTCTTCAAGAGGAGCCTCTGCTAGTTGATCGGCTATGACTTGTCCTTTGATAGATTTTTGTCCAATAAACTCTATGTCAAATTCCGTCAACAACATGATCCATTTCGCCGTGCGACTACTATGATAAGTACGACTCATCATGTATCGCAATGGATTCTCCTTAGACACAACATACGTAGTGTTGCTCAACATGTAGTGGTGTAGCTTTTTGGTAGTAAACACCACTGCCAAGCAGAGTTTCTCAACGTATGCATAGTTAAGTTCATAACTGACCAGGGTGCGGCTAAGATAGTAAGTAGCTTGTTCCTTGTGAAGTTCATTCTTCTGGGCTAGCATGGTGCCCAGTGCCACCTCAGTAGCTGAGATGTATAAGTAGAACGGCACTCCTGGTCTAGGTGGTGCCAATACTGGTGGCAAAACCAGGTATTGTTTGATCTCGTCAAAGGTTGTCTGGCACTCGTCATCCCAATGAAATGTAACCCCTTTGTGCAATAATTTGTTCATGGGTCGGCATTTGTCAGATAATTGCGCTATGAAGCGTTTAATCGACGCGACCTTGCCCTGCAGACTTCTGAGCTGCTTGATTGTAGTTGGGGGAACCATTTCGAGGATTGCCTTGAATTTCTTTGGGTCCACCTTGATTCCTCGTTTTGAGACTATGAAACCCAAGAGTTTTCCAGATGTGATGCCAAAGACGCACTTCTTGGGGTTTAGTCTAACTTTATGCTCCATGAGGCGATCGAGGATCTTGCTTAAGTCAACGATATGATTTGAGCGCAAAAGAGACTTGGCTAACAAATCATCCATGTAATCTTCCAAAGTTTTATGCATGTAATCATGGAAGATATATGTCATGGCACGTTGGTAGGTGGTGCCAGTGTTTTTAAGGCCAAAATGCATGACCTTATAACAAAATGTCCCCCAAGGTGTTGTGAACGCCATTTTTAGTTGGTCTTCAGGATTGATACGAATTTGATTGTATCCTGAGAAACCATCCATTAGGGAGAGCATTTCGTGACCTTCTGTAGTGTCTACCAATGCATCGATGCTTGGCAATGGGAAATCATCCTTAGGAATCGCTTTGTTTAGATCTCAAAAATTGGTGCATATGCGAATCCTCCCGTCGGGCTTCTTGACGAGAACCATGTTGGACAGCCATGGCGGATAATCCATGCAGATGACAAACTGTGCGTCCAACAGATTTTGCAATTCGTCTTTGACCATTAAGGCCACTATGGGGTGCATCTTACGTAGTTTTTGCTTTACAGGTTTGATTGTCGAATCAAGCGTTAAATTATGCGTGACTAGCTGCGGGTCTAGTCCTGGCATATCTTTGTATGACCATGCAAAAACCTCCTTCTTCTCTTTGAGAAGGGCAATGTAGTCGGCTTGCTCTTTGGGGGAAAGACTTACCCCCAGCTTGAGAATCTGTGGATTCATTGGATCTGTGCCGATATCTACATCAGTCATTTCTTCGACTGACATGTGGGATCCGTCCTCCAAATGATGTGGAGTCGGGATCAAATGGATATCATTAGCTGAATTTAGATCTACGTTGGGAACCTCGGGTTCCTCTTCAGCCTAAAAAATATCTTGAGTTGTCCCTGGGGTAAAATGATGCATTTCACCGAAATGCCAGTACTATGATGGTGATAAAGGTGAATTGACATGATCCTAGTCGATGGCATTTATGTCTAGATGCAGTGACTATGCTGGATCGGCTGGATTGCAGATGGGTGCGGTCAAATCAATGAAGATCATGTGGATGGAATGAATTTGGTCTCCATTACCGCTGGTGTGATAACTTTAATCTTCTAGATGCTCCCTATACTCTAGATCTGGCTCTAGGGGAACGGGCACGAATGGATCGGCCCTATGTGCTAAAAGGAGGACAGGGTCTTCCCTCAGCACTGTTGTCATGATAGGGTCTCGGGGTGGATGGTGTTCATCGTGAATTTGGAGCCATGGATCCAACACTTGGTCCCACCCGGCTGGGTCGACCCACCATTCATGCCCTAACCTTATGCCCATCTATCCCATTAGATCTTCATGAGTTAAAGGGCGATAATTCCGTCGCGCATGTCTGAGATAGATCATCTCAGTCTCATCTTTTGAATCACTTTCGAAGATCCAAAAATGTTCATTCTCTTCAGCAACTGTTACTTGCGACATTGAGGGTTCTCCTTGTTCCAGTAAGTTAATCTGGTCCCATGGCGGTTGTTCCACTTGTGGTGGAGGGACCTGATTCGCTTGACACTGTATTGATTCAACTAGAATTTCTAAGGGGAATAGCTTCAAAAAGATGTCCGGACATCGTTGATGTTCTCTTTGAGGATTAATGTCCGAACTTTCACCTCTTGCTAGCAAAGGAAAGGGATTACTGCTGTTTCCAAGGGTGTTTTTTGACCATGGGAGGTAGTCTCCCAATGTATATTCTGTATTTGGGTTGGCATAAAGATCTAGTGCCAATCCCCCCTTGTTGCCTATTTCTAGGCCTTGCATATTTTCTACCAAGATTTCTAAGGGCAGGGGGTGGTTGAACCCTACTCCTGACTTATCATATGGCATCTGATATCTTGGTTGGCAAAGGACACGCATCCCTTGTTCATATCTGCCTAGCCCATATCCATGCCAATTGCATTGGCCGAGATATTTTAGGGCGAAGTCCGGGTTTGACAGATAGTTGATATTTTCAACAAAAGGCTCGTCGTCTTCTTCCTTTTGCTTGCATGGTTCGAGACCATGATCAAGGCCCCCATACACAAAATTTGTCTAGTTGGGTGGGTGACCTAGAGGAACAACTATTCCTATGGGAAGGCGAGGTCTCCCCATATCCTGTACTGATTCTAATGCGGGCGTTGCCACAACATTCTGCACTAAATACTCCCCCAGGCCCGTGCTGGCCATTTCAATAGTGATTGTTGATGCTTGGGAGGGAGGGAACGGGAGTCCTTCCCGAGTCCATTCCATGTTTGGTGTTTTTGGAGTCTCAGCTTCCATAGTGCTAGGTGTTTCCTCTGTTGATACCATTGAAATTGTTGGCAAACCCTCTTCTAGGGGCTGAGCCTCTTCCATGATTTGTTTTCCTTTGTCCTTCTGTTTAGCCATGACAGGTGGTGTTGGTAATGAAGGATCAGATGATGAGGATTCACCTGGCTGGGATTTTGGTGATTCAGTCACCAGTGGTGCTTGCGGTATTGGACTCGGTTTAGATGGATTTAACTGGAAATCCAAATGCGTTGAAGGGAGGGTCGATTGAGGCATTAATTGTACCACATTGCAATACTTGAAAGGTTCTAAGTCCATCGGGACTACATGTATTTCTCCTTCAAAAGCATACTTTAAGCATTGGTGAGCGATGGAAGGGACACACTTCATGTCCCTGATCCAAGGTCACCCTAGCAGTATATTGTAAGCCATCTCACCTTCCAACACATGGCACAATGTTGGTATTATCTTTTGTCCTACCTGGACAAGTAGAACAACTATGCCGACTATCGAGCATATTGCATCATTGAAAGCTCGCAATGTGTATGTGGAGGTTGTGATATGAGAGGCTGGCAGCTTCAAATGTTTTAAGGCTACAGTGGTGATGATGTTACTGGACGAACCAGTATCTACCAACACTCTCTTGTACGGGATCCCATTGACCCATGCAACAACGTGTAGGGGTGGATCTGCCATGTCATTTGATATTGCTTTGACTTCATCCTCTCTGAAGGTGATGACCGGCTCCGTACATCGCTTCACATGTCCCATGAAGTTGTTGAAAGAATTTGCTTCATGAGGTTGTAATTCGATGGCTTTTAATATTTCCATAAGAGCTTCTCTATGAGGTGTTGATTGTTGAATAATCTCATAAATGGAAAGCCTAGCCGATGTGGTCCACAAACTCTGCGTGAGTTTGGTTCGTATCGTGACCTCGGGTCTAGGTGGAGGCAACTGCGTTGGGCGTTGCTGAGGCTATGATGTTGTCGGAACTTCCCTCGTAGCTACCTCGGGGGCAACTGCTGGGTACTTTTTGTTCCTTGTCACTATGCTGATCATTCCCACAAATCCTTGCATGGGAAGATTCTGTCGCACCTTGTTAATCTGGAGAGGTTTTGCCTGTGCCTCATGGGCAGGAAAAGGGTCCTTGAATACCCCCATTTGTTGATTATTTGGTGCTATGGGGTTGTCCACGGCCAATGTTTTATTGTCGATTAAATCTTGGATTAATCCTTTGAATTTCTAGCATCCATTTAAATCATGTCCCCTACGCCTATGGAATCTACAATACAATTCCTCTCTGTATCCCTTAGGCTTGGGGGTGTTAGGGTCTATAGTTTGGATTTCTGGCAAGGTGACTAAATTTTCCGCTGACAAGCGGTCAAATAGGGAGTCCTTGGACTTCGTGTAAGGGGTGAATTGTCACCTAGGGAGACGCTGCTGATTCTGCTCCTGTGATCGCCACTGAAAGCATGAGATTTCGGAAATAAAAGAACACTTAAGATGCAATGTAAAATAACCAGCTTGATATATCAAAAGTAGGAGCACAACCCTTTTTATTCATATGGTTCCAACCCGGTTACAATACATCTCCTCCTTTTTCAAGGGCTGGGAGAGTTTAGCATGTCTCTATTGCAGTAAATGAATAGTGATCTTCTTTCCCACATGCCCACATGCAAAGTAGGCGGGCCAAAATTTTGCCGTCGTTTATGCCTGATGAATCTTTACTTACTGCTGCTTATCCTGCATTCAGAGAAATAGCAAAAATCATTTAGTAGCTCCTATGTTAATAAGTGAAATAAGTGAAATATGTATGCATAAGATCATTAAAATAGTGTATAGAACGAATGTAAATGACATACACGTTTAATCATAATAAGCACTAAAATATAGAACGTAGAATGTAGTACATAAAGCGTTTAACAAAATAACGTACTGTCTTATGATATATATATATTCAGACACTGTTGCTCGAAAGATATATATCCGAACATGAAACGTAGCCTACTGTTTTAAAACATTCAAAAATAGCATATATTCGAAAACATAAAACGTAAACTATTTTAATATACTCGAAAATAGCATATATTAATTTAACGCAGAACTTGCATGGGATGCCCAAGCGGGCCGCCCCCGTTAAAGCTTGGTTTCGGTGCCAATCCACTAAGGAAGGGCCCAAAATCTCTCAGGTTGTGGTGTCATCGAATTGGTAGAATACTGTGTCTACTGTCGGGTATGAAGGTTCGGCTTTACCCTTTAAAAACCACCCACCAACCTCTATTTTGCAAGAGATTCTAGATGTGAAGAAGGTGAACTCAAACTGGAGCAATCGGGTCTTCAAATGAACAACACTTCGTTGTGTTTACAAAATGCTTTTTTCGGTCTTCTTTACATTACATTGAACTAGTTTTTATAGAGGATTTCGCCTCTGAAATATTAATGTCAAAACCCTAAGTCCGCAGGGGCCGCTGAGATTTGACCCTTGTCAGATGATTATGAGACATGGCTCGCACAGAGATTATCGCTAGGAAATCACATCAGTAGTTATGAGGCATGGCCTTGGACCGGATTTATTGTTGAAACTGCTCGTCTCATTAATGTAGTTGGTGAAGTCCATCGTTCTTCAGACCCACGGGGTCTCTTAAAAAAAAAGAGGTATGCAGTGATGCCACGTGGCGGCCATACCTTATTGCTTTGAAGTATGCAATGATGCCACGTGTCTACTTTTAATTGGTCGAATTCGCCTTGACTAGTCGCAAGTCTATTAAAGCGCAAAATGTCGAAGTGTCACGATATCACGACGTCACGATATCGTGACACTTCGGCCGAGCCTTCCCTTTGGGCCTTAGGTATCACGATATCGTGACGTCACGATATCGTGACACCCTTGGCCGAAGCTCCCTTCGGGCCTTAGGTGTCAAGATATCACGACATCGCGATATCGCAACATCGCGATATCGCGACGTCGCGATATCGTGACACCCTCGATCGAAGCTCCCTTCGGGGCCTTAGGTGTCACGATATCGTGACGTCGCGATATCATGACACCCTCGGCCGAAGCTCCCTTCGGGGCCTTAGGTGTCGCGATTTCACGATGTCGCGAAATCACGACACCCTCGGCCGAAGCTCCCTTTGGGCCTTAGGTGTCGTGATATCGCGACGTTGCGATATCACGATGCCCTCGACCGAAGCTCCCTTTGGGCCTTAGGTGTCATGATTTCACGACGTCACGAAATCGCGACACCCTCGACCAAAGCTGCCCCTCGGGCCTTAGGTGTCGCGATTTTGTGACGTCACGAAATTGCGACACCCTCGATCGAAGCTACCCTTCGGGCCTTAGGTGTTGCGATTTCGTGACGTCGTGAAATCGTGACACCCTCAGCCGAAGCTGCCCTTCGGGCCTTAGGTGTCACGATTTCACAACACCTAAGGCCAAAGCTCTTTTGCTTTTAAAGTTTGCTTAAGATTTGTTCTCGCTTAAGGCTTGAAGTTTAAAGTTTTGCTTTTGATTAAAGGCTTGCTTTGACTTTGTTTTAATGAAGGCTTGTTAAAGTGACCAACTTTGCTCTGCTCATTTTTTGACCTTATAAACTGCTGTGTGAGTGGCTAGGACCACTGTTTGACCTCTGAGGGCTGCCCTGAAAGCTGTGTATGTCAATGCGATCAGTGTTTGTAGTCACTTACTCATATTGGTGCTGTTTTGGTGTCTACACAAGGTTGCAAAGGAGATAAAGAAGCTGAATGTGTAGCGATTTCATGAAATGGTTGGTTTTCATGGTTTGAAGCGGCAGAAGCGTATGGAGCAGAAAGACGTCACAATTTCATAACCTGTCGTGTTTTCATGACCTGTTGTAGTTTTGTGCCAGAAAGCAGTTTAAACGGTCCAATGCAGGTTTGTGATTTTCGATGATTCAAAGCACTCCAAAATTTAATGTGTTTCTGCTTTCTGATGCGGTCAAGGTAGAAGAATGCGCTCAAGCTACTAGAATTGAATATTTCTAGGATTTGAAGTTGCTGTTCATGATTTTTCTAATGGTTTCATGCACATTTTCAAGAACATCATTTAATGAAAACGGCCGACTCTTCCTTATGGCATTTAATTTCTGATTGTTCCAAGGTTGTTTAAGGATATCATTTCCTTGTTTCCGTTGTATAATTTTTAGATCTCGAGGAGTTCCGTTTCATAGTTTTAAATGCTGCAAAGAGGCAAAACCTCTATATAAATCAATGTAAATCTCAAGAATAATTATTGAGAGTGAGAGATACTTTTTCTAAAAGCTTTTCAAGTACTTTGCATGAATATAAGACATTCGGCTCTCTGGTTTTGCAAGTGATTTTTTATGTATTTTCCCTTCTATATTTTGCATTCCTAATTTGTGCTCGCATTTCTTATTTGCTACTTAGTTTTAATTATGTATTGAATTTTAACATTTGCTAGTAAGGGAGTGAGTTCTGGAATGTTATTTTGGAGGTCATCTATGCAAGGTTACGAGTGGATCACATCATTGTCTTCTATTATTTGTTGTTTGCGTACTTGGAGTTATATTTTGTTGTTCTTTCTCGATCAGATAAATTTGGCCTACGGCCATATTTCCTGTTTCTTTCTGCATCTTTTCAATTCCTTTCCTATAACTTTGATCTAAAAACAAACTTAGAATAGTAAGGGAACCATCCCACTCTGGAGATTGGTCTGGGAGACATTTCTTTCTCCCAGCCTTTCAATGTTGGTCGGGTCTAAGGTGCATTTTCTATAAAAATCCTTTCCTATGGCAGATTCGTGACCAACAGGAACCTTCCTCTTCTTTTTCTTCATTTGTGTAAAATAGCAAATTGGCATCCATCTCTATTGTCTCTGAAATACATGTTTCCTTCTTAGTGAAAATGTGTTGACCTTTTTAGTCATGTGATGGATCAAACTTCTCAAGTATGGAACAATCTAATTCTTTTAGATTCTCCTTAACCTCTTGTAGTTGCTCATGTATATCCTTGAAATATTCTTTTAGATCAACTAAGACATCTATCTTTCTTAAAATAATCTCTTGTTTAACTTATTTTGTTTGGAGTGAATTTTCTTCTTCTACTTATTTTATCCCATGGAAAAAACCTTCTTCATATTCACTATCACTAAGATCATTATAATCTTCTATGGAAAACAAAATCTCATTATTTCTTTGACCATGCATGTTTCCTTGATGTGTCATCTCATCTTCACTATCACTGAAGCCATTGCAATATCTTGTTCTATGATCTCTTTGACCACACACAAAGCATTGTTCTCTTTCACCTTATATTCCTAGGAATAGATGTTCTTCCTTTTCATAATTTGACTTATCTCTATCACTGTGATCTAAGTTATCACCTACTTCTTCAATGTAGAAAGTTTTCTTTGTCTTACGAAAACTTTTCTTCTTCTCATGCTTGCTTTGATTGTACCTGTCATCTTTGTCATGCTTATGCTTTACATCTTATTTTCTTCTATGACCATATTTTTCATCATCACTGCTTTCTTCATGTAGACAATTGTTTTCATAGTGACCATAATCACCACACTTGTAGCATTTGAATTTCTTCATATCCTTGTAATTTCTTAAGTATTGTTTTCTTTTGATGAAGTTAGCTTCCTCATAATTATATGAATATCTATCTGTCTTTGGATATTTCCCTTTCTTTTTATCTAAAGCCTTGAATGCAATTTATTTCATTGGAACATTATGCTTACCTATCCTCATCTCATAAGTTGTGAGAGTTCCTTGTATTTATTCCATTGTTAGCTTGTCGATATCTATTGTTTCTTCTATTGCTAAAAACTTTGCATCATGCTTCATGGGAAGTGATCTCAAAACCTTTCAAGTAACATTTGATTCTTTCATATCAAATTCTAGGCCTCTCATGGTGTTAGCAATCTCATCAAATCGAAGTATAAACTTTGCAATATCTTCAGAATCTTCCATTTTCAATTCCTTGAATCTTTTTCTATGAGTTTGTAGTTTTGCCAACTTTACCTTAGAATCTCCTTCATAGGTATTTTGCAACTTGGTCCACATTTCATTAGCTCAATTACATACCATGACCTTTGCAAAATCTATCTCATGTAGCCCACTCAGAATACAATTCATTACCTTTGCATTGATCTCAACCAATTTCTTGATAGTCTTATCTGTCTCGGGATCACCTTCAACCTTATACTTTTTTTGCAACCATATGACATACCTTATATCCTTGTGAGATCAATTAGTTCTTCATTCTCATGCTCTAAAAAGCATAATTATTATCGTCAAATAGTGGAGTATTACTTGTATATGATCCATTCTGTGAAGCCCTCTATGTTCTTGTAGAATCTTCCCTCAAGTTGTTAGCCTTTCTAAAGAAACCCACTCTAATACCAATTGAATAACACAAGCTTATACTGAGAGGGGGGGTGAACGGTATAGTGCCCAATTTTTACTTCCTTTTTAGACAAATATCAATTAGTGTCCTTAATTGCAATGACCAAATATAGTAGTGTGCATTAATGACATAGATAGCAATAGTAAGCAGGTGCACAAATCACCACATAAAACTAAGACACAAAATTTAACGTGGTTCCCCCAATCTAGGGTAGTCCACAATATAATCTCCTTATAATATTTCACAAATAAATAGGAATACTTATCCAAATACAAATGATTACTTTGATTTTCTCAAAGCTAGGTTGTCCTGATATGCTTAGGTGGGCTCCACTGATTTTCTCATATAGGCTATCCACTGATCTAATCAGCTAGTCTATCCACTAATATGCTCAACTAGGAAATCCACTGATATGCTTAGCTAGGCAATCCTAATCTGCTTAGGTGGGCTCTCCACTAATCTGCTCAGCTAGGTAATCCACTGATCTGATCAGCTAGGAAATTTTGATCTACTTAGGTGGGCTCTCCACTAATCTGCTCAGCTAGGAAATCCACTGATCTAATCAGCTAGGAAATCCACTAATCTACTCATCTAGGCAACTTATGGTGGTATTTTTTTCTATTTTTGTTCTATCTCTTTCATTGCTCATAAATATGCCTCAATGCCTTCTCACAAGGCTCAAAAAATCATGCTCAAATGCTATCCCAAATATGTACTCAAGGCCTTCACAAAAGGCTCAAACAATCCTGCTCAAATGTTGTCCCAAATATGTACTCAAGGCCTTCATAAAAGGCTCAAATAATCCTACTCAAATGTTGTCCCAGATTTATCCACAAATATGTCCCAAAATATTTCTCAAAGGCTCAATCAATAATGCATAAAATCTACTTCAAATCTATCCAAAAATTTTGTCCCACAAGCCTTCTCAAAGGCTCAATAAATCATGCATAAAAGCTGCCTCAAATATGTCTATAAATTTTATCCCCAAAACCTTCTCAAAGGCTCAATCAATCATGATCAAGTAGCACTCAACTCTCATCCACAAATCAATGAAGGCAAGGCTCAATGATGAACTCAACAATGAATGGTAATGTAATCTTCAATGTATGACAATAGTGATCCACAATGATATCAATAATGTATGACATATACTCTATCTTATGGATGATAACAATTCTCAATAATGAACTCAACAATGTATGACTAATACTCTCTCAAATGGATTATAATAATGATCAATGATGAACTCAACCATGTATGACAAATACTCTCTCAAATGGATGATAACAATGCTCAACAATGAACTCAATCATGTATCTCTCTCAAATGGACGATAAAAATGCTCAACAATGAACTCTCAAATATATGGCAAATGAGCTCTCTAATGAAAACCTCTCCAAGCAATAACAATGAGGAATTTAACCAACCAAGGACAGTATCCACAAGTAATATTAATAGGTTCTCAATAATATCTTCCTCATGCAATTTCAATAAAATCTCAAGAAACAAGCACAACTCCCTCAAGAAAAGAGCTCTCAAATAACCAAAAATGATCTCCTCAAATGAAAGACAAATATATCCACAAGTGACTAGCAAATTATCTCCTTAATGGTCTCAAATAGTGGCAATGTACTCAACAAGTAACCAACCATAACCTCCTCAAAGCAATGGCAAAAATCTAAGCAATTTGTCTTCAACTTCAAACCCTAAATCATGTGCATGTCTTCTAACTCAAGGTAGCAATTAACTAGGTCTCAAGTTCCTAGTTTAATTTCATAATTAAATCATGCACTAGGACATATAACAAGTTCAACACTTTTCAACCTTATGACTCCCTAATTTCATTAATACATGCATCAAACACCTATGCTTTTATTTTTTAATTCCACACCTTATAACTCCACATATAACAATCACAAATATTTAACTTCATACCTTATAACTCCCTAAGCACATACATCAATAATTTATTTTTACTAAATACCTTATAAATCCCTAGTTATAATAGAAATGATTTTCAATGCACCAAAACTTTGGCAATATCAAATATTACCATGCACTAGAGATAAATACCTTTTTACAAAATTCTTAGCCTTCACAACCTTAGAAATAATTAATCCCTTTGCTAAAATTAATGTGCCTTCACCATATTCAAAATCGTTAATGCCTTTCCAAAATCAATGTGCCTTCACACCTTTGAAATCATCAATGCCTTGTCAAAAACAATGTGCCTTCACACCTTTACGGGAGTCAAAATCTGTTCCTCTCACCTAGCACTGTGAGGTGCTTACCATGTGGGAGTCACCCCATGTTGGGATATAATCCCAAACACCCAAATTTGCCTTCGCTCAAATCTGGAAAACTTAAGTTGCCTTCCTTAGCAAAACACTTTGCCCTTGATGGGATTCGAACAACGAACCTACCTTGTGCAAAGTTTGTGCACTACCAACTGCACTATAGGCTCCTACATGACATCACTTTCTCGCACTGTCTACTTGACCTTGCTCTCAAATGAAAGTTATTTTTCCTTCTTTCTTTGCTGCTCCCCTTTCGACGACTCTCACTCATGCGCTATTTCCCATCACTAATAATCAAAGGTTTTTACCTTTTATTTATATGCACCTCCATGCCTTCGAATGATGTTGACAAATTTTATTAATCTGCCCAACCATTTGCACGTTGGTGAATAGTGAAATTCAACTTTATACCTTAGAATTATTAAATAAAAATTTAATAGTTCACCTCTTAACTTTGAATTGGGATATCTCCTTCATTTTTTTGAATTTTTCCATGAAAATTTTTGCACCTAGGTTTTATTTGAAAAACCATTTCATCCATCATTATTTGGAGAAGCCTTAGCATAGTGGTTTTAATGTAAAACCCTTTCCAATTATTTTAATGAAAACCCTTTCCATTGGTTTAAATAAAAAACATTTCCATCGGTTTAAAAAAAAAACCCTTGCCATTGGTTTTAATAAAAACCTTTAATATAATATTTAAAAATTAAATATTATATGCCTCTTGTGCCACAAAACCTTTGTATATATCCATGCTCGTCAAAATATCATAAATAATTATTTATGAAGTACTTTTGCCACAAAAACTCAATAATATCCATGTGACATCAATGACAACACAAAATAACTCAAATTGCCAATATTTTTCTTCGATTCGCTATCAGATCCTCATAGAAACTTGTGCCCTATGCACTGCGTAATCTTATTGAAAAGCATACCCTGATGTTTGAAGCTTGCTGGAGAAGCCAAATTTTATTGCGTGCCACCCAATCATACACATTCTCCATCGTCTTGGAAACTTAAACCCAAGCGCCTCCCACATTTTGAAATTATTGCTTAAAAATTTGCACCTAATGCTTCTGATTATTGACACGTACCTAAAGATGCATTGATTTCTCAACTTGCCTCAAAAAAATATTTTTCTCCTTCGACAAGAATTTCTCAGACGCTCGATTTTATTTTCATGTGAAAGTAACTATTTTTTACATTCGGGTGACTGCATCTTGGCACACATATTTTTAAAATTGAACTTCTCTTCAAAAGTCTTGAAAATTGTTTTTTGTGGTTTTAAATTTTAATGCGGCTCGTGTTTCTATTTAAAATAGAATTTAGAAAAATCAAAAATTAATATATGCCTTTTTTTATGCTTTTTCATTTTTTATTTCCTTTTAAAGCTGACGTCACCAAAATTACATTTGCCCCAAATATGGGCGAATGCCCCATGCACCTCTCTCCTAATGCAAACATGAAATCAATTTGAAATGCACTTTGTTGCCAACTTCAACTTCTTTCATCAAGAAAAAATGGAATTTTTATCCGTTTGCTCTATTAAGACCCCAATGCTTAGGGTGAAAAGACGTTTAACAACTTTTAATTTTCCCTACTCTTCTTTTTTTTGTTTTTTTATATATCTTCTATATACAAAGACTATCAAAGACAAAGAAAAATATTTACATATATACAAGGTGTTTCCTTCATCATGTTGAAATCATGAAACATTGGCCTTCATAAGAAGACCATTCACTGGAATGGGAAGCTCATAACCGTCCATATCACAGAGATGGTAAGCATTAGTAGAAGTTATCGAAGAGATCCAAAAAGGTCCCTCCCATATAGCATTTAACTTATGGTGATTTCCAAGCTTGGATTTCTTCTCAGTCCACTTTAAGACTAGATCATCCACCTAAAAACCTCGGTCAATTGTCTTCTTTCCAAACCATTTTCTCATCTTTGTAGCATGTTCGACAAATATTTGATAGGCCTGCTCTCTATCATCTTCTAACTACAGTAGCTACACCAATATCACATCCATAGGATTATATTATTCATCTTCATCTTGGAACATCTACAAAGTGTGAAGTACCAGGAGCTCAATATGTGTAGGAAGAACTTCTTTACCGTACACTAAGGCATATGGAGAAGTATTTATAGATTTATTCACTGAAATACAATCAACCCAAAGTGCCTGATTTAATAGCAAATGCCAGCTTCTCTTGTTATTTCCCATCATTTTTTTCAAAACTCGTAACAATTTTTTGTTGGTAGACTCAACCAACCCATTCCCCTATGGGTAATAGTTGGAGGATGTCTTTAATTAGATACCATATCTGCTAGTGAATTTGATAATCTTGGCTTTGATGAAAGGAGTACCTTTTTTAGTGACTAGAGAATATGGTATACCAAACCAGGTTATAAGCCCTTCCAGAAAGGAAATAACCATCACCTGATCAACCTTCCTAGTGGGTATAGCTTATGTCCATCTAGTAAAATAATCCATCACTATCAATATATAATTATGTTTCGTAGAGGAGTGCAGATCGATGACACCAATAAAATAAAGACCCCACTATTGAAAGGGTGCTTCTACATGAATCAAATGCAAAGGCAATGATCCTTTTTTGACCCTACCCACATTTATTTGGCAACTATCACACTGCTGGCTTATCTTATGTGAATAAAAAAAAAGAGTAGGCCAATAATAACCTACCTGAATAATCTTCAAATCCATTGGTCTGCCTACATAATGACCTCCAGATAGCCCAAATTGAAAATCCTCCAAAATGCTTTCCTTTTTTAAATCTTTTACGCATCTAAGAAGCACATCATCTATGTTTTTATGATATTATCCATTACGTAGTAGTACATATTTTAGTGCTTGTAATATTAACCTTTGACGCTATGAGGGATCAAGGTAGTTTGAACACCTTTCCAAAGTAAAATAATCAACCAATTATTTTATCCAATCCTTACCACGCACACTATGATTTACACAAACCATTTTTCTCATGTCCTTTTCTTCATAAACCATATTTGATGCCTCAACGATAGCACTTTTTTCTAATTCTTGACATAGAGCGCACCCACGAACCAACTTGGTTGGCCGAATCTCAACATCAATTCTTGGATCTTTGAGACCCATCCTGCCCTTTTATCACCCAATTCTCCTTGAATTATGAAATTTTGAACATCAGGATGGATGACATAAACAACAGTCTTGCTTTGAGAAACAAAATACCAAAATTTCTTGAGTGCTTTCATCACCACATAAACTTGCTTCTCTATAAAATTGTACTTCTCCTAATGCAGCGCAATAACTTGGCTAAAAAAAGTAATGGGCTTCTCTTCACCATCGTCTTGCTTCTATGTCAACACGCTAGCATAGCTCTCCTATTCACCAAATGCATAGAGGATGAAGTATTTTGAATAGTCAGGATTAATTAATACCAGTGCTTGGGTGATTCTTTCTTTGATTTCTTGAAAATCCCACCTTCTAGCTTCTATCCATTTAAACTCAATTTTCTTCTTCAAGATCTCTATCATGGGCTTAAAAACTTGGGAAAAATAAACAATAAAATTACAAATGAAGTTTATTTGACCAAAGAAATATTGTAAATATTTCTTATTAGCAGGTAGCGGCAATTTCATAAGTGCTTCGGCTCTTGAAGGATCAATCACTTATCCCTCTTGTGAGATTACATGACCCAAAAACTTTCCTTACTTAACAGTGAAGATTGATTTCTTCAAATTTATGGAAATCCCAAATTCTTGGTATTTCTCAAACACCTACCTTAGATGAGCAACATGATATTTTCTACAATGTGAAAACACTGTCATATCATCAAGATATATCATAATAATTCTATTTAGTAACTCACCATAGGTGACATCCATAGCTCTCTGAAAATTTGTGCCAACATTTGAGAGTCTAAAGGGCATCCATTGATAGGAAAATGTGCCCCACTTGGTAGTGAATGCTATTTTATATTGATATCCATCTATTACCTAAATTTGGTTGTACCTAGAGAAGTCATCCAATAATGAGAATCTCTGAGCACCAGCAACTACGTGAAGACTTTGATCAATTTGGGGTAGAGGGTAATGATACTTGAGTTATGCCTGGTTCAAATTACAAAAATTAATGCATAATCATATGTCTCCATTCTTATTTCTCACAGGAACTAGGTTTGCCACCCAAGTGGAATGCTTTATCGGGTATATAATCTTTGCCTCAAGCATTTTCAAAAATTCTACTTTCATGAGGACTTCAATTTTTGGATTAATAGGGTGCTTCTTCTGTTTAAAGGGTTTAACTCCTTCTTGTAGCTCTATAGTGTGCTGGATCACATCCTTGTTATATCCTTTTAAATCTTGATAACTCCATGCCATAATATCTATATATTCATAGCATAGATTTTTAATATCTTCTAGCTCTTCTGGTATACAATCGATCTGATTTTAATAATCTTCTCAGGTTCCAATTACAATTCTTTGTACTCCTTAGCATCTACCTTAATCCTGTGCTTATCAGCACTATCATTTTTTTCAAACAAACTCTCCAGTGAAATCGAACCCCTAGGGATATGGTTATTCTTGATTTGAATCATACCTTCATTTTCTTCATTAGCAAGTGTCTGATCATCTACACTAGCAGCTTATCTAAGCAAGAAATTAACTATTTGCTCATCATTATCAAATACTTGCCAAAAAACATTCTTGTTTGGGACTGAAGGCCTGTATATCATTCTAACAATCTTGGGCTTGTGCACCACATGTTCTACCAGAGAATTATTTACACCAAGGGAAGCTAAAACATTAGCATGTTTGTTATATTGTCGAGGAATCACCTAAACATTCAAGGCTATGAAAGCCTCAAATAAATCCTAAACTCTATTATGATAAGATTTCAAATAATGATGCTTTGCTACACACTTATTTGTAACATAATAGACAATGAGTTCAGAGTCATCAAAACTTTGCAATTGCTTAATGCCCAATTTATCAGCTTTTTTCAAACAAAGGCATAATGCTTCATACTCAGCTGCATTATTTGTATAGCTCCAAGTCAATCTATAAGAGTAAGTCTTTTGTATCCCTTCAAGAGAGACTAGAACAACACTAACTCATGTGCCATTCCTGCATCTTACACCATCACAAAATAATTTCCATATTTGTTGTGACATGAGATCTAAAAAATCAAGAACTTTATTTTCAACCTTCTCTAGCTTAGTTAATGAATAACAACCAATATCTATACCGATCATCACATTAAAATTAGTCAACCGAAATTCATCCTCTAAAAAAATCTCATCTAATTCTTCTTTGACCAAATCAACCTCTTCTATATCCTCAGTAATCATATTTATAGTGCTTGGAGACTGCTCTTATTCGAGCCTTTCAATATGAAAAAGTGAAGGTCCTTTATTATGGATATGAATATGCTTTCCTTTGAATGGTATTTCCAAATGTGAATAGTCCAGGAAGAAGTATCCTCCCAACATAGCTATGAATTCTCTTGAGAGACACATGCTGAAATAAGGCTCTAAATTAACCATGGCCGCTTCTTGAATGACTATGATTTGTGGCATACTATGAAGAATGATTGGACTATCTTTGATTACTCCCACTATCTTAATTGGAGTTCCATCCAACTGTAGCACTTTGAGACTACTCCTAGTGTAATCCATCCCCATTACTTCACATACTACCTTTGGCATGATAGTAGTGGTAGCTCTAGAGTTGATCATATAATTATGCACAATCCAACATTTCATTATCAAAGATAAATAAAATTGGGGGAGTCTAATCTTTTCCATTGTAGAGATGGGGAACGCCTGCGCTAAGACCATTTGGGACTGATATTTCTTTTGGCCTTTTGCAGTCCTCAAAGATTCTTGTAAAAAATCTATTTGTTCAAGAAATTGTAGTGCATCATATAGACTAATCCTCGCTGGGATTTTCTTCATCTCTTATACAATACTATAGCTTGGAGAAGCTGAAATCTTCTCTTCTGAAACCCATTCATATTTCTCCTGATGCTACCCAGTAGCCTTGACTCTTTATATTTTTGTTAATGATGGGTAATTAAGTCACTCCTTAGCTTGTTCCTTCGTTTCACTTGTAGGTTGAGCAACCATCGTAGGTTGTGAAGTTGAGGGTTTAACTTACACCTTATCTTGAGATTTTCTAGGTGATGAATCTTTTGTCCTAGCAACATCTTGTTTCTTAAATTTGACAATATTTTCCAGAGGCAATCGCTTTTCTTCTAGCACCTTGGATTCTGTATGTACCTTCAAATGTTTGAGCTTTGATGGATCAACAGTCACTGGCTTCTTTCCATACCTTGTGAGGACTGATACTTGTTCCAAGGATGGCATCATATAATTATGGTCAACCTCCCGAATCATATTAACTTGTCCATCCATGGAGGTTTTTGTCAATGTTTGAACATAGTTCATATGCACCATACATGTATCCTCCCCATGAGGATAGTTACATGTAGAACACTAGTAAGCCTTTTCTGACACATTAGCATCATCATCCATCTGCATAGTTGCATTCCTTTCTAGTCCCCTGCTAGTAGAAGCCTATTATCAAGTAATTTATGGAGTCAGAACTCTTTGTACTTGGAACTCAGCTTCAACCTGCTTCTTTCTTACTATTGTAATCTCATTGGATATTATTCTCAAAGCTGCATTATTGGATTTAACCTCTTGCAATAAGTTCATAAGAGGATCATATTGAGATGATGAAATTGGAGCTAGAAAAGGTAGGGGTGCTTGTAGTATGAATAATGACAATGGTTTTGAAGGTGCAGGTAATGTAGGAAGAGGGATAGATGGAGACCGTTGGGAAACTGATGGAGCGAATAATTATGGAAAACTATGAGATAAATGTTGTAGTACTAGGATAGGAGCAATCAGAGGAGGTGCTAAATTCCATGAGAGTATCGGATACATCACTGACATAGGCTATACAAATATACTGGAATAAAGGTATTATGGTAGATTAGGGAGAATCGGCATGGTTACCTTCAAAGGAAGCCTACCTATGGCAATTAAATCTACTTTGGCCTTTTGAGATTGTGTATACAAATCCAGGAATGTGTTGACATTGGCCTAGCACACCACCATACCAATATCGGTACTAAGTACTCAAAGGTAATAAAATGTTGCTTGTTCATATGTAGAACTTAAGCCATTTGGAACTCTTTACCAGCTTCACACAAATTGGACATTAAAATCTATGATCTCTTCTTGATGATACCTTTGAATGGTGGTGATTGGTGTAGCAAATAATAAATATCAACTTGCTCATGGAAATTCTTGACCAACAATTCTACCAATTGATCTCATGAAGAAATAGTGCCAAGTTCCAATGATCAGTACCAATAAAGCAGTTTTCCTCTCAGCGAAAAGACCAACAACTTGATCATTACATACTCATCTATAATATCATGAATCATCACTAAAGCAACTACATATTGAATATGCTCATATGCATTTTTTATTGTACCATAATAGGTAGGCAAAGCTTTCAATGCAACTTGAGGGACTGGGTTTTACGCTTGCAAGTTCAAGGCTCCTGAGCTATTCCATGTGGGAAACTACCTTTGTGGTTACTGTTGTTGATGCGATTGTGCCATTTGAACTAGAATATGAGGTGTATGCTGAGGAATACTTATAGTTGTATGAGATGGAGGTGGAGTAAAACTGGTGGTAGTACTCACATGACTTACGGAAGCAGAAAATACACCAACTAATCATGAAGAAGAAACATATGGTATATGGGATATTTGAGGAAGTAAATATGTATGGTGGAAAGAAGCTAAGCGAGGATGTTATCCTAATTTTTGTATATCAAGCTCATAAAAATCAAATTGATTATCTAAATTTTTGGCCTTATATCTTTTATTCATGAGAAATAACCTTTCATATCCTCATGCTCATATATTTCTAGATATGATCGAGTCACCAGATGTTCTAATCATTTGGCATAAAAAATGCAAACACCAAACCTAAATTCTACTAGGAATGGATTCTTTTGAGTCCCATCGGGCGTGTCAAAAATTATTGGTTAAATACCTACCTAATTGATAAACACTGCATTTATGCGCCCTAGATACAACCAACATTGAAAGGATGAAGGAAAGAGATGTCCTCCATGCCAATCTCTAGAGAGGGCTAGTTCTCTTACTAATCCTAAAATGGTAGAAGACTAGGGATGTAGAAAGAAATTACAAATTATAGACACAGGGTAAAGTGCGAGTTTTAAAGCAGACTTATAGCAGGAAAATACTTAAACACAAAATAGCATCTATGAACAAGGAAAGCAACAAAATTACCCACAATCTTGTAGTAATAACTTTCAAAATAACACTCCAACATTCACTTTCACACCATCAATTTTAAATCTAATTGTAGAATTTAAACATAACAATAAATAAGAAAAGCAAATTTAGAAGAGAAGCACAACACACAAAAAGCAATTACATGCAAGATCACTTACAAATTCAAAATCCTAATGCCTTGTATTAATGCAGAGAACTTAGAGAGAATTCTTGCAGTGTCTAACCTCATTTTATAATGAAATTTACTTAGTATTTATAGAGGTTTTTGCCTCTTTCATTTAATACATAGGAGAACAAAATGTCTAGGGATCAGATATAAAATAAGTAAAATCCTCCTTGAATTCATTGAAAATACACCTGCATTGGGAGACATCCTCCAGAAAACCTACAACTCGAACGTTGGTGGACATATAATGAGAATGTCATCGAATGTATTGGAAGCACCTTCTCTACTTTGGAAATTTAAAAATTCTTCTACTTCCTTCCTTGCTTCGATATTTATAAATATGAGTTAATTTGATACATCCTTTATTTAATATGTATGATCTAGGTATTTTTTAACCTTTGACTAAGTTTTTGTTTCACCCCGAGATCACTTTCACCCTTAAAATTGCTTCGCCCCATTTGTTTTTGAGAGTGCGCACAAAAAATGTGTTCAACCCTTGGAAGGGTGAACGATGCGTTCACCCCCAAGAAAGGGCAAACATGATATGATGTTGCCTTGAAAGTTTTTTCACCTATCCCATTCACCCCTCCACTAGAGTGAATCAAAATTGTCATTTTTTCAGTGCACGCGTGACATAGTTTTGCTAAAGCATGTTCATCCCTAGGAAGGGTGAATGGAGCGTTCACCTCAAGGAAATGGTGAATGCCATCTCAAATCTTAAACCTTCACCTTCATTGATTATTTGAACTAGTTCACCCTTCCAAAGGGTGAATGGGGCGTTTGCCCCTCTTTTGGGGTGAATGTGAATATGTGAAATTTTTTCAAAGTATTTTGCTCCAATCTTTCGCTTCTCCATTTTTTCAAAAGTTTACTTACAAAACTTCATTTTTCCAAATGCATTTACAATGAAACAAATCCAAGGAGGCATTTTTTTTTTAGAAGAAGTCTTCAAAAATGCATCAAAATTGGTGAATGCAAAAATATAAATATGTATAGAAGTAAAACATATAAACATGTTATCAAATATATATTGTTGCCATACACAAGAAAACTTATCCAAAGTTTAAACAAAATTCCCCAATGCTATAAACACAAAATGGCCAACACTTTCACATATAATTATGGCAAGTAACTATATTTAAATAATACCAAGGCTATGAATGAAATATTAAGTGGATTATGTGAATCAAATTTTGTGAAAGTTATGCAATGCAAATCAGTAAAAGAAATATGAGACAAATTTAAGCAAACATATGAAGGGGATAGAAAGGTTAAGTTGGAAAAACTTCAAACTCACAGGAGAAAGTTTGAAGATGTGAATATGAAATATGAGGAAGATAATGCTAAATTCTTACTTCACATTGAGAAAGTTTTTAATACCATGTGTGGACTTGGATTCAAAATTGAAGACTCTAGTGTTGCTTAGAGAGTATTAATATCACTCCCTATGAGGTATGATGCAAAGGTTTCAATAATAAAAGAGATGAAGGGTCTTGATAAGTTGATAATCGATGAGTTACGTGGAATTCTCACCACTTATGATATGAGTATAGAAAAAAATCAAAATTCCAAGAGAGGCAACATTCAAAGTTTCAAAGAAGACAAAATATAATAAACTAGAATCAAGTGATGAGTCAAGCAATTATGAAGAAGCTAACTATATGATAAGAAATAATAAGGAATCAAGAAAATACAAAGATATGAAGACTATGAAATATTTTAATTGTGGTAACTTTTTCCACTATGCATCTAATTATCCACAAGCTGGAAGTAGTAGCAGTGAATAGAAACAAGATTATAAGAAAAAAGAAAGAAAATTCAGGTGTGAAAAAAAAAATAGGTATGGTCAAGGTAAGCATGAAAAGAAGATTTTTAAAAGGTACAATACTATTTTCTATGTTGGAGAAACCATTAGTTCTTTAAGTGATAGTGATGAAATATTCTTAGATAGTGAAAAATAAGAGATTCTATTCTTGGCAATAAAATAGGAAGAGGACACTCCCATTTAAGATCAAGTAGAAGATGTTTTTGACCAAGTAGAAGAAAAATAAGATGCTCTTATAATTGAATATCTAGAGGAAGGTTAAGAAAAAGAAGAAGAAGACATAGTTGACCTCTAATAGGAACTTATTGTTGCTCTCAAAGGGTTGAAAAGAGTTAGAAATAAGAACTCAAGACTGAAGTCTCAAGTTCAAGAAGATGAGGAAATAAAGGAAAAGCTTCTACAAGATCTCAAAAACTTAAAAGTTAAGATAAGGATATTTAAAGAAGTTATGGGGTAAAATTTAGAGGTAAAAGAGTTAGAATGTGAAATATTAGAACATGAAGTAGTTTATCTAAGGATGGAAGTGAAAGAAGAAGAGCATAGGCTTATATTGCTATGGGGAGTGACCAATATAATATCAACTTTTACTTTTATTTCCCAAACAATATTATCCAATATTATCAATGGTAATATCAATAGCAGTAATCAAATCAATGCACAAATAATTACACACAAGAGAGACATAAATTTAACATGGTTCACCCAATGTGTGCTACTCGAAGAAAATCTTTCTTCTAAATTTTCTTCATAAATATCTTGAGAATCAATTCCTTATTACAATGTCTATGGACCTCTATATAAAGGAGACACCAATCCCCTATGCTATGATTTGTGGATCTATCTCCATAGGAGAACTATATCCCCTTGCTCTGGTCTATGGATCTCTCTTCACAAGAGAAATATTTTCTCTTTGCTCCTGGTTTATGGAACTTGATCTAAGAGAGCTCATTCTCCTCAACTGGTTCATAGATATCTCTCCACAGAAGAACTCTATCTCCCCATATGGTTCATAGATCTTACTCCATAGGATAAATCTTTCCTCTTGATCTCCTTTGTGGATCTCTATCCATAGGAGAACTCTATCCCTTCTTCTCTAGTTTGTGAACTTCTAGAAGACTTCTACCTCCATGCTCTGGCTTATGGATATCTCTTCATAGGATACCTTTGTCCCCACTGCATTGGCTAATGGACCTCTATCCACTAGATACCTCTGTCCTCTTTGATTTTTCACCTCCAAACTCTTCTCTCAAATCTATCTCAAATTTGTACCAAAACTCTATCCCAAGTCTAGCACAAATCTACTCTAACTCTGCTCACAAATATACACCAAACTTTATCTTAAATCTACACCAAACTCTATCTCAAATCTACACTAAACTTTGTCCCAAGTCTAGCATAAATCTATTCTTACTATACTCACAAATATGCTTTTAATTCTATCACAATCTATCCCAAAACTTAACATAAAGCTTAAAAAAATCAGTAATCAAACCTGCTATCAATTATGTTTCAAAAATTCACAAGACTTGCTCAAATATACCTACAAACCTTCTCAAAAGACTTTCTCAAATCTACCTTAAAGCCTTCTCAAAATACTTTCTCAAGTTTCCCTTCAATCCTTCTCAAATACTTGCTCAAATCTGCCTTCAAGCCTTCTTAGAGACTTGCTCAAATCTACCTTCAAGCCTTCTCAAAGACTAGCTTAAATCTGCCTCAAGACTCTTATAAAAACCTGCTCAAATATTTCCAAATATTGCATACAAAACACAACTTAAAAATATTTCAGAAAAACTTTCTTCACACATACAAATTCTACATAGAATATGTTTATCCTTTGGAACATATAGTGAATGATATGTTTTATCAAAAACTCAATATGTTTCACACTCATAAATCTTGTACTCAATTAACCAGTATTTATCTCTTACCAAATATCTTTCAAATCAAATCAAACAATGTATAACTTGTTTCACAAAATTGATCTATATTTATTGCATATTTTCTCTCAAATTTCAATCATATTAATGCTTAATTTCCCTTCACAAAATTGATCTCAACCACTTCCACAATGGCACTCAATATCTCTCAAATCAATGTTTAAAATATTTTACAAAGATGCACTAACTTGTCTTCAACCTTAGCACAAGTAGTTCACAATCTCTAGCCTAAATATCTTAATAAATTTAAAAAATAGAAGCACAAATTGTTCTCAAATTCTATTCCAAATATTTCCATAACATTCAACAATGAAACACAAACCTAACTCAGATATTTCCAACAATGCTTATCAACCAATCCTTTTCACTCCACCTTATGTTTCAAAATATTCACTTCAATAAACACTTTAAACAAGGAGTGATGTGCCCATACCTTTTAATTTGATCTTATGGAGATATGTCTTCAAAACTTGTCTAACAAATAACTAATTTTCTAATGCTACTTCAAGAGTTAGATATCAACATGCTTCTCCAAAACATCCATATGAATTTCTTTTGGAAATTTTAAGTTATGTTGTCATTGATATCAAGAGTTAGTGATAGTGATCAATAAAAGACTTGGAAAAAGGAGGGTTAAAATATTTATATTTTAAGCCCAAGAGATTTGGTTTAAGAGCTTTAAATGATTGGTGAAAAGGATGGTTAAATACCCTGAAAGAAAGGGATACCTAGACCTAAAGGAAATAATATTATAATATTTATTATTATAATATTAAATAAGGTCATAAAAGGTCTAAGGGTGAAAGAAAAAAATACCTAGGCCCAAAGGAAATAATATTATAATATTAAAGGTTAAAAATAAAGCCTAAGGTTATTTATAAATTATTTATAATATTTATATTATAAATTAATTTATAAAATAATATTATTTAAACCCTAAAATTAGAGTGGGCACAAATTCGTTTTAAAAAATTCTTACTCCCCACCAATGTTCGAAGGTGCTTCGCATATGGTATAAATACCATAAGACTTACCAACAAAAATCAAGTCTCTGATTTCATGCATGTGCAAAAAGGTAAAGTTGATTAATGCAAAAATTTGTGAGCATAAGAAGAGGATATTATTTTTTTTAAAAGCAATCAAAAAACATGATGAAAAATCTGACCAGGGCTTAAAGCCTTGTCACCACTTGACTGGTTGGGCTAGTGGCAAGTGGTCAGTGTGTAAGGTGTAGGGGAGAGTGGAGGTTCCACATTTGAGTCTCGACGGCAGCAAGGGGAAGCTTGTTTTTGTTTTAATTTTGGTGTCGGATTGAAGGTACTAAGAACATAAGGTGATTTTTCCTCGCAAGTGAGCACCTAGCTCACGCAACAGTTAGGTTGTGTCTAGGGTACTAATGATAGTGCGACTGAGGATCAAGACCCACTAAGGTACATGCAAAGGTACTTTGATTTTTAGTTAATTTGTTTATTGAGCACATGGTCTAAGGTTGCATAGTGAGTGCTTATTAAGTGCATGGTATAAGGTTGCATTTTGAGTGCCTAGGGAGATATAAGGAGGTTAAGGTAAATTTTATTTTTACCTTAGTTAAAGGTGGTAAATAATTTAATTTTGATTTAAAAGGTGAATTGCATTATTTATGATTTGTGATGGTTAATTATTTTTGAAATGCAATTTTTGAGTAGGGAGACATAAGTAAGAAATTTGGATTAACCTATGTATTAAATTTTTGAAGAAGGTTATAGTGAAAGTGAGTATTTGGAATTCTTGTTTGAAAATTTTGGAGATAATAAGGTGTACTTGAGACTTGATAATTTTTGTAAAGTAAATTTATTTTTTAGGAGAATATTTTTGGAGATTTTGAGATAGATTGTTGCTATCTAACATTGAGATTAACAAAGAAGATTTTATTGTGATTAAGACAGGTTTTGAAGATATATCTTCATAAAAACAAAAGGTATGGGCACACCTTCCTTATGAGTGAAATATTATTGGATTGAATGTTATGAAATGCAAATTTAGAGTGAAAAGATTTGTTTGATAAGCATTGTTGGAAATGTTTGAGTGATTTTTCATTGGCATGATTGGTGAATATTTGTGAGAACATTTGAGTGTGAAATTGAAAGCTATCTTGAGTTAGAGTTTGTGAAAGATCATGAGTATCATTTTTATGTGAAGTTGAGAACTATCTTGAGCTAGGGTTTGTGAAAGAACATGAGTATCATTGTTATGTGAATTTAGAATCATATTGAGTCGAGGTTTGAGTTTCATACTGTGAATTGTCGAAATTATAATGAAACACTTGGTTAGGTTTTGAAAGCGAGTTGTGTTTCATTGAGTGAATGGTTGAGTGAAGTTGGATGAGCATTATTGATTGAATGCATTGGAGTGATAGTTCAAGTTCTATGAAACAAATTATTCTTTATTCTAAATTGATTTGAAAGAGAGTTTGAAAGTGATTGAGTGTTTGTGAGTGTGAAACATATTGAGTCTCTAATCATTATCTATATGCTTCTATGGTTAAACAATATTCTAGGTGAAACTTATTTATGGTATTAAAGAGGTTTTCATAAAATATTAAGTTGAGGTTTGTATGCAAGTTTTGCAATTGATTTGAATAAGCTTTTGTGAAATCTAGTGGATAGATTTGAGTAAGTCCTAAATGAGAATTAAGGATAGATTTAAGCAAGCTTTTGTGAAAGTTTGTGGGTAGAATTGAGTAAGTCCTAGAGGGGACTTAAGGATAGATTTGTGTGAGCTTATGTGGAAGCTTACAAGCATATTTGAGGTAAGTCTTGGTGATGACTTGTTGAGCAAATTGAACACGTTCTAGGGAGGACTTTTGAGCAGTTTTGAGGTAAGTCTTGTTGAAGACTTATTGAGTAGATTGGACAAGTTTTAGAGAGGACTTTTGGATAAATTTAGGTAGGTATTGGTGAAGACTTGTTGAGCATATTGAGCAAGTTATTAAAAGGACTTGTGGATAGATTTGAGACAAGTATTGGTGAAGACTTGATAGTAGATTGGACAAGTTATAGGGAGGACTTGTTGAGTAGTTTTGACGTAATTATTGGTGAAGATATGTTGAGAAAATTGGACAATTTCTAGAGAGGACTTGTGGACAGATTTGAGGTAAGTCTTGGTGGAGAGTTGTGGAGAATATTGAGCAAGCTCTTAAAAGGACTTATGGACAGATTTGAGACAAGTCTTGGTGAAGACTTGAGAGCAAATTAGACAAGTACTTGAGTGGAATTATGGATAGATTTAAGGAAAGTCTTTGATAAGACTTGAGAGCAGAATTGATTGATTGATTTGTTCAAGCTTTGTGTTAAGGCTTGTTGTGACTATCGTAAAACACACCTTAAAATTGGGGATCCACCTTTTGGTTTTGGTGTTTCAATGTTTTATTTCATTTTGAGTGTCTTACTTAGCGTTAGGTTGTAATTTTTGTTAATTTGCCATCAATAGTTTTTCGATGATTTATATCGTCAATTTATTGTTGATGATTTTCATTGTCAAAAGTTATCAACAATTTTTATCGTCAAAAGTTGTCGATGATTTTTATCATCAAAAGTTGTCAATGATTTTTTATCATCAAGTTTTTGTTGATGATTTTTTTTGTTGTTAGCAATTTTATGGATATGTTTCAAATAATAATAAAACAAACAATATATAATAAAAAATTTAAAAAATGAAGAAAAGATTATTATTATTATATATTTTATATGTAATAATAATAGTGACATAAAATAACAAAAAGCAAAAATAAGAATAAATAATGTGGGCTCTTTATTGATGTTTTAATATGGCCTTCACCATGTATTAATGTATGAGAGCAAAAGAGATATATAAACAATAATATGATAGTAAAGTCACAATTTAATGTTGATTTTGTGTTTTGAACGCAAGTTTGGAGGCTATCAGGATGAGCAGGCGCTGGACAACACGTCATCAACAGAATACAACATCGTCAACGTGGACTAATTAGAGGAAGACACAAGGAGGAAACCTCTATGATGGTTAATTACTATCGGATGACGTGGACGATGAAAGGATGGACCCTATCGCCAGACCAACGTTGCAAGCATTATGATAGAGCAAATTTGATGAAGGAGAATGGTCATATCCAATAGTTTTGGAGTGTAAGACAAAGCAGCAGTATGAGCTCCAATGATTGATGTGGTGCCACATTGATGTGATAGCAGACCCCACCTTGGATGAATTGAGGATTACATGGACTTCCAGCCAATGGTCAAATATCTTGATGGAGCTACCTAGATGTGGGGATAACCCAACAACAAGGAAATACAATATAGATGTTGATGTTGGTGAGTTATCAATGAAGACATGTGAATAGGAAAAACAACCAACGATTTTAAAATAAGCGAGACGGTGCATTATGACTGGTAGGAAGATATTAGACAGTGAAGGAAATGGCACAAGGGTAGCCAATGTTCATCGTTGAAACAACGTAAGGGATACAAATATGGATTTACCATTTTTATTTCAAAGGATGGCTAAATGATACTAGCAATGCCACAGATAAGGACATCCTATGCCACATAGGATCTAATTATCACATTCAAAGACCTGACAGCATGGATGTAAGCTTTGTGGTGTTTTCATAGGACCGTGAAATGCATGCTAATAACTCAAAGCATTTTTACACGTAATTATAAAGTGGAGCTGGGAGGATGCAAGGAAGACAATGCAGATATGGGGATTCATCAACAACATGGAAGACATCTCTACGATGGGGGCCACAAGTCATCATACGTGGCAATAATTTGGATGTAGGATACATCAAAGATTTTCTAACTTGGTGGTGCATGCCCAGTAAGGAACATTAATAGTCAGTGAGCTCTCGAATATCACCAGGGAAATATTTGGGTAGTATCAGGGGACCAACCACACAACATACCTACTTCAATAGTAATGATAAAATAATGCAAATACCAGATGCAAAAGACCTTAGTGAGGAGGGGTTGATAAATTTCATTTTGAAAGAATATGTAGTAGCAGAGAGGTGCAAGACCGCACCAGACGAGTGAAGCAGAAATGGTGATGTCAAAAGCTAGGTATAGGACCACGGCGGTGTCCAGTGCTCATCCATGACCAAGGGGGTGGCTACCATGGTTAGTGTTCGATGTAGAGGCCCTGGCCATCGGGGTTTGAATTATGGCCAAGGAATGGGGTATAATGTGTTCTGTCAAGTTTCTTTCGTTAAGCACATGGCATAGAACATAACATGGGAATCCGAATGGGTTGGATGTAAAATTTTGTTTTAACACCAAGATTTGATTTTTTTCAAACATTAAAATATTAGGATCTTTTGTTTTTATACGAAAGACCTCATTATAGCTAGGGTGTTATGTAGGTTTCCTTGTTACATAATGAGGAAAATAAAATAAAGGGGTTTGGGCTATAAAAAATGTACATATTATTATCATTCCCTTTTAGATTTCAAGGCTACACGAGTTATACAGGCATGAACGATACTTGTTATATTATATATATATATATATATATATATATATATATATATATATATATATATATATATCGCCCTTTGAATTCACCGATTTTATTTAGAAAACTAATGTGAATCTACCAAGAGGAATGAGTGAGATGAGGTTTAGCAGGTGCGGTAGGAGTGAGGGTTTGAATTTTCTGGGCAGGAATCTCAGTCAAGGCGGCAGAGGTAGAGCAGGTATGGAAGGTGTGGATGGGAACCTCGAGCATGTATCAAGCGAGGATCTAGAGGAAGGCGGTCAGGCTACGGAAGATTTGGATGCGGGCATCACGCGGTGGCCCGACCCTCCTCAGAAAGACCTTGACAAAAAAGATATGAAGGACAATGCGGGGCCCAAGAAGTGGTTGTCTTTTGCTGAGACTCTTAGAGCAAAAAGAAAGGAGGTTCTCTCTCTTCTGCCCCTAGTTACAGTAAATAATAAAATTTTAGCCTCGACAAGTTCCATGAGCCTTTTTATTTCAATGGAAGAATTCTCCCGAGTAGGCAAGTTTTTGGGAGGTAGGCTGGACATGGAGACTATCAGGGCTTGGGCGACGAGTAAATGGTGACCGGTAGGCAACTTGGAGTTGGTAGCTCTAACTCGAGGGTTCTTCATTATCCGTTTTAATAATATGGAGGATTCTAACCACATTTTAATAGGAGGTCCTTGGTTTCTAGGCAAAAGGAGCCTTTTTCTCAGACGATGGGGTGAAGATTTTGACCTTGAAAAGAAAAATATTAACATTGCCCCTATTTGGATTCGTCTTTCGAGTCTACCTGCCCAGTTCTTCAATGAATATTTACTACAGGGCATAGCCAACAATATAGGGGACCTTATCTCCATTGACCATGCGACCTTGGCTAGGACAAGGATGACTCATGCATGAATTTGCGTAAATGCTAATTTGGATAATGAATTGCCAAGGTTTGTGGAGCTAGAGTATGGAGAATACTATAGAAAATAGCCGATAGAATACAAGAACAAACTGGAATTCTATGCAGAATGCAAAAATCAAGGACATCTATGCAATCAGTTCCCTAACCTAGCGATGAATAGAGAAAAGCAGAAGCAGGGGATGCTAGAAAGCGAAAATTTGAGGAGTTTCCCTGGCAGAGGAAATTTCAATCAAGAAAACTATGTCTACCAAAAAAATAAAAGAGAGGGTGTAGGGTCCCAACAAGACAAAGAAAAACAACAAGTTGTTGGCAACCAAAATAATCAGGTAAGTTCCGATCCTCTAGTTTCAAATATATTTTCAATTCTATCCAATACGGGAGTAGGAGGATCATCAGAAGACATGGAAGCCAAGAACCTTCACGCTAACCTTTCTAACTCTCTAGAATCCCCATCCAAGTTAGGATCCTCAAAACCTAATGCTGAAATTACTATAAGCCCCATGGGCATCACAAAGCCAAACCCTAATGCCCGATATCTAGAATCCCCATCCAAGTCGGGATCCTTAAACCCCAATGCTAAAAATACTTCAATCCCAATGGGCATCCCAAAGCCAAACCCTAATGTTGAAGAACTTAGGAAGAAATTTGAGGCATTAGAAAATAAAAAATCTCATCTCCGTAACATCATCACTAGGAGCCAAGTGAATCCTACTGAGGGGCCATCCTGTAGACCAGGGAAATACAAGAAAACAAAATAATATTTGGATGTAGGGGTGGAGATATGTGAAACTCTTTAGGCTGAGGAATATGGTAGTATGATTCTGCAACAAATTGCCTCCCCCCAGTTTTATCCTAAACAAACCAGGAGCAATGTGAAGTCTCCTATAGATTTTGGCAGTGAAAAAAGAAGAGGGAGAATATCAAATGTTGAGCATCAAAAAATTAAAACTGATAATGACATTGCCAATGGAAAACATAGAACCTTGTTTCAATAGGTTATTCCAGGTTCTGAAGACAACAAATTAGGAAAAACACCTCAAGGGAGGGAGAGAATAAGAAATCCCAAAAAATCTAAATGAAGTTCCTCTCATGGAACATGAGAGACCTCAATGGCCTACCCAAATAGAGGGAAGTCAGTGCAATAAGAAATCAAGTGAATCCAACTATTATCATGTTGCAAGAAACAAAAACTGATGAGATTTAGTTAAAAAAAGTAGCAAAAAAAATCTGGAATTAAGGGGAGATGGTTTGCAAATCAGCCAAAGGAGAGTTTGGAGGCCTTATGACTTTGTGGGATCCTTGGATAGTAGAAGGCACCATTATTCAAAAAGATGATAGGGTTCTTAGTGTTTTATTTAAGAAAATAAACAACAGGAGGTCGTGGATCCTTTCAAATATTTATACCCTAACTTTAATTCAAGGGAGAGTTCTACTATGGGAATACTTAGGCAATCTGAGTGAAATATTCCATAATATCCCCTAGATTCTGGCTAGGGATTTTAACACTCCTCTTTACCCTTCAGACAAAATTGGTGGAAATGGACCACCTATCAGGAGCATGGATGAGTTCAATGACTTTGTGAACTCAACATGTTTATGGATGTAAAACTTATAGGAGCAAATTATACTTGGAGCAATCGACGGATAGGGTGTCATCTCATTCAAGAAAGGCTTGATAGGTTTTTCTATCAAAGGAGGCTACAACTCTATTCGGTGATTCTACCCTACAAGCCCTTCCTAAAATTACCTCTGATCATAATCCCATTTTGTTGGATATCCCTAACTCTCTTTCCTTCAAGAAACCTTTCATATTTCAATCTATGTGGATTAAACATTTCAGTTTTAGAGATAACTTAATTCAGTGGTGGCAGCAGCTTGTCAGGGGTAGTGCAACTTTTAAAATTATTGGCAAAATAAATTTTATTAAGGAAAAGCTTCGAAATTGGAACAAAGAGGTATTTGGAAACATATTTGGAAAGATAATTGATCAGAGGATTCAACATGGTGATGCTGATGAAACTACTAGGCAGGAGGAACGGAAAAAACTAGCAGAGTTTCATAACATTTTGGCCTATGAGGAAATCTATTGGAGGCAAAAATCAAGGGCTCTTTGGTTGAAATATGAAGATTCAAATTCCAAATTTTTTCACGTCACCATGCTTAGAAACAAAAGCAATAAAAAGATATATATTTTTTTAAAAGTAGATGGTTCTATTACTCAAGACTTAATAGGAATCAGAAAGGAGGTAGTAAATTATTTCAATTCTATCCTTGGTCAGGAATCATAGTGCAATGAGGAGGCCAAAGATATTATCTTGCAATCCATTCTTATCATAATAAATGAGGATATAAACCTTAATATTTTAGCTCCATTTTATTATGAGGAAATTAAGGAAGCCTTGTTTAACATGAATCTAGACAAAGCCCCAGGACCCGATGGCTTTCCCCCTTGTTTCTATCAAAAATTTTGGGACATCGTAAGTGAGGATGTAATTTTTGCTGTCAGAGAATTTGATGGGAAACAGAAAATCGCTATCTAAAATTTCACATTTTTCATCAAACATTTTTTTTCATTAATTTACATTTACAATACTAGCCCGCAGGCGTAGCTTCTCTATATTTGCAATTCTTTAATTTTGGAAATTCATAGAATATCAAAATAGCACAATAGCCACCGCTATGAACAATCACCATAGCCTTACTATTCAGAGTTCTGTCTACAGATCAACAATGTCGTAGCCTTTTATCTCAAATCTATAGATCGTGCTTCCATATCCACAGATTCGTGTAAATTGCCTCACGTTCGATGCATCTATCTACGCCTTCTGGTATCCGAAGCTCTTATTGGAAGACACACACAGCCAAGTACGATCAGAATGGACCTTGGCCCTCGAATCTGATCTACCCTGTCTGGGGCCAGACTCCGACCCTTGTGCACTTCTCTGCTTTCCCTTTTTATAAATTTTTGGCACGACGATCTCCTTTCCATCTAGTGGCCCTTCGTTTCCTCTTCCAAAACCTTTTGTTTCGTCTTCCCATGCTACTTCATGGTCCTGGTATTCGAATTTTCCTTCGGGCACAAAAATATGATAGGTCGCGATATCGCGACACCTTTCGGTCTCTGGCCCCTTCTCTGTCCTTGCACCATGAAAATACAACATGTTGCAAAATCACGACATCTTTTCCTCTCTACTTCCTCTCGCTTCTTAGGGTCACGAAAATATGACATGTCGTGAAATCGTGACATTCTTCTCTTCGGGCTCCTTCTTTGCCTCCTGGTCGCAAAAATGTGACATGTCATGAAATCGTGACATCTTCCCCCCTCGGGCTCCTTCTTCGCCTTCTGGTCGTGAAAATGCGACATGTCATGAAATCGTGACATCTTTCTCCTTCGGCTGCTTCTTCGTCTTTTGGTCGTGAAAATGCGACATGTCGTGAAATCATGACATCTTTCTCCTTCGACTGCTTCTTCGTCTTCTGGTCATGAAAATGTGACATGTTGCAAAATCGTGACATCTTCTCCACTACTCCTTCTCTCTCCTCTGTGGGTCGCAAAACTATGACATGTCACAAAATCGTGACATCTTCTCATCTGCACCTTCTCTCTCCTCTACGGGTCGCGAAACTGTGACATGTCATAAAATCGTGACATCTTCTCATCTGTGCCTTCTCTCTCCTCTGTGGGTCACGAAACTACGACATGTCACAAAATCACGACATTTCTGCTCATTGGCCATCTTTCTCCTCTTCGGGTCGCAAAAACGTGACATGTCGCGATATCGCGACATTTTTTCTCCTTGCAAATTTTCTCCTCCTTTGGCCATGCAAATACGACCTGTCACAATATCGTGACACTTTTCTCCTCTGGCTCCTTCTCTCGCCATCTCGTCGCAAAAATGCGACCTGTCGCGATATCGTGACACTGTTCTCCTCTAGCTCCTTCTCCGCCTTCTGGTCACGAAAACGTGACATGTCACGAAATCATGACATTTTCCTCCTCGGGCTCCTTCTCCGTCTTTTGGTCATGAAAATGTGACATGTTGCGAAATCGTGACATTTTTGTCTTTCGTACGCTCTTTCGCTTTCGGGTCGCGAAATCACGACATGTTGCAAAATCGCGACATCTTTGTCTTCCTTGCCTCTCCTATGAAACCTGTCACGATATCATGACAATTTCCCTGCTAGCATCTTTCTCCATTTTTGTGTCGCGATATCACGACACCTTTTATGTCGCGATATCGTGACATCTTTTCCTATTGACTTCTTCCTTCATTTTGTGTCGCGATATCGTGACACCTTTTATGTCACGATATCGCGACAGTTTTCTCTGCTCGCTTCTCTCTCCTCTTGGTGTCACGATATCGTGACACTTTTTCTGTCATGATATCGTGACAGTTTTATCTGCTGGCTTCTCCCTCCAGTTTGTGTCGCGATATCACGACACTTTTTCTGTCGCGATATCGTGACAGTTTTCCTCCTCTTTCTCTCTCCTCTTTTGGTCACGATTTCGTGACATGTCACGAAATCGTGACATCTTCCTTCCTTAGCCAATTTTTTGAAGTTGGCTCTGCTACCACTGGATGCTTCTGCATCAGATGCCACTGGATGCTCCTACATCAGACACCCGGGGTTGATGGAGAAGTGGCCTTCACTTCTGCATTGTTCTGTCACCTTCTTCTGCACCGGGACTCGAACGCTCTCTAATCAACCCTTCCACAACCGCTCTCTCTGCTCCAACTCATCCACAAACACTGCACAGAGTGTCAATCTTCTTCTTCTGAAGCTTCATGCAAGAACCTCCTGCAAGCACTGCATAGAGTGCCAAATTCCACCCATTCCATAGATCCTGGTGCAAGCTGCCTCACTTTCGACGCTCTGCTCGCACACTCAGAATCTTTTGGCTCTGATACCACTTGATAGGGAACAAAAAATCGCTATCTAAAATTTCACATTTTTCATCAAACATTTTTTTATTAATTTACATTTACAATACTAGCCCGTAGGCGTAGCTTCTCTATATTTGCAATTCTTTAATTCTGGAAATTCATAGAATATCAAAACAGCACAATGGCCACCACTTTGAACAATCGTCGCAGCCTTACTATTTAGAGTTCTATCTATAGATCAATAGCGTCGTAGCCTTCTGTCTCAAATCTGTAGATCGTGCTTCCATCTCCACGGATCCATGTAAACTGCCTCACGTTTGACGCATCTGTCTACACCTTTTGGTATCCGAAGCTCTTCTTGGAAGACACACATAGCCAAGTAGGATCAGAATGGACCTCGGCCCTCAAATCTGATCTACCCTGCCTGGGGCCGGACTCCGACCCTTGTGCACTGCTCTACTTTCCCTTTTTATAATTTTCTGGTGCAACGATCTGCTTTCCATCTGGTGGCCCTTCATTTCCTCTTCCAGAACCTTTCGTTTCGTCTTCCCGTGCCGCTTCGTGGTCCTGGTATTTGAAACATCTACCTTTTTGACTCTTCGTCTTTGACTTTCCCTTCGAGCGCAAAAATATCACAGGTCATGATATCGCAACACCTTTCGATCTTTGGCCCCTTCTCTGTCCTTCATCGTGAAAATACGACATGTCACAAAATTGCGACATCTTTTCCTCTCTGCTTCCTCTCGCTTCTTCGGGTCACGAAAATGCGACATGTCGTAAAATCGTGACATTCTTCTCTTCGGGATCCTTCTTCGCCTCCTAGTCATGAAAATGCGACATGTCACGAAATCACGACATCTTCCCCCTTCGGGCTCCTTCTTTGCCTTCTATTCGTGAAAATGTGACATGTCGTGAAATCGCGACATCTTTCTCCTTCGACTGCTTCTTCGTCTTCTGGTCGTGAAAATGCGACATGTCGTGAAATCGTGACATCTTTCTCCTTCGACTGCTTCTTCGTCTTCTGGTCGTGAAAATGCGGCATGTCATGAAATCATGACATCTTCTCCATTGTGCCTTCTCTCTCCTCTGTGGGTCATGAAACTGCGACATGTCACGAAATCGCGACATCTTCTCATTTGCGCCTTCTCTCTCCTCTGTAGGTCGTGAAATTGTGACATGTCGTGAAATCGTGAAATCTTCTCATTTGTGCCTTCTCTCTCCTCTGTGGGTCGCGAAACTATGACATGTCACGAAATCGCAACATTTTTGCTCACTGGCCATCTTTCTCCTCTTCGGGTCGCGAAAACATGACATGTCGCGATATCATGACATTTTTTCTCCTTGCACCTTTTCTCGTCCTTTGGCCGCAAAAATGTGACCTGTCATGATATCACGACACTTTTCTCCTCTGGCTCCTTCTCTCACCATCTCGTCATGAAAATGTGACCTATCGCGATATCGCGACACTTTTCTCCTCTGGCTCCTTCTTCGCCTTCTGGTCGCAAAAATGCGACATGTCACGAAATCGTGACATTTTCCTCCTTGGGCTCCTTCTCCGCCTTCTGGTCATGAAAATGCGACATGTCACGAAATTGTGACATTTCTGTCTTTCGTACGCTCTTTCACTTTTGGGTCATGAAATCACGACATCTTTGTCTTCCTTGCCTCTCCTATGAAACCTGTCGCGATATCGCGACAATTTCCCTGCTAGCGTCTTTCTCCGTTTTTGTGTCACGATATCACGACATCTTTTCCTACTGACTTCTTCCTTCATTTTGTGTCGTGATATCGCGACACCTTTTATGTCCCGATATTGCGACATTTTTCTTACCTCGCTTCTCTCTCCTCTTGGTGTCGCGATATCGCGACACTTTTTCTATCGCGATATCACGACAGTTTTATCTGCTGGCTTCTCCCTCCAGTTTGTGTCGTGATATCGTGACACTTTTTTTGTCGTGATATCACGACAGTTTTCCTCCTTCTCTTTCTCTCTCCTCTTTTGGTCACGATTTCATGACATGTCGTGAAATCGTGACATCTTCCTTCCTTAGCCAATTTTTCGAAGTTGGCTCTGCTACCTTTGGATGCTTTTACATTAGATACCACTGGATGCTCCTGCATCAGAATTCCAAGCAAGCAATCATATCCCAAAAGGTCTCAACTCTAATTTTATTTCTCTAATTCCTAAGAAGAAAACCCTTGAATCTATGGCTGACTTCAGGCCAATTAGTCTGTGCAATGTTTCTTACAAGATCCTAGCTAAAGCCATTGCAAATAGAATGAAAGATGTTCTACGCCACATCATAGATCCATTCTAGGGAAGCTCTGTCCAGGGAACGTCAATCTTGGATGGAGTTATCATATTTCATGAAGATTTACACTCTGCTCATAAGACTAACAAGTTTGTTTTTGCCCTCAAGCCTGATATGAACAAAGCATTTGATAGGCTAAATTGAGACTTTCTGATTGTTGTCCTCCTTAAGTTTGGTTTTCACCACCAATGGGTTAATTTGATCAAATAATGTATTTCTAAAGCATGGTTCTCGATTTTGGTTAATGGAACAACTGCTAGTTACTTTCAAAGTCCCAGAGGAATTCGGCAGGGGAACCCTATCAGCCCCATGTTATTCATCATTGTGGCAGAAGCTTTAGGCAGAACCATAAAAAATGCTTGTAGTTAAAAGCTAATATCATGAATCAAGGCAACATCTCTCACTAGGTTTGTTTCTCACCAACAATTCATCGATGATATCCTTCTATTGACTAAGGCATCGATGGTTGAGGCCAAAATAATTAAATACATCTTGCAACTCTACGAGGACGCTGCTGGTCAAAAAGTTAATTTTAGTAAAAGCAAGTTATATTTCTTGAACACCCCCATTCAGAGGCAAGGAAGGATTGCAAAATTTTAGGGTGTGATATAGTAAACCTCCCCACTTTGTATCTTGGTCTGGTCTCCCTCTTTTCATTGGTTATCCGAGAGAGTCAATGTGGGACAGGGTTATTGAAAGAATTTTAAAAAAACTTGCTAGATGGAAAGGTCATATTCTATCTCAAGTAGGAAAGATGACCCTCACTAAGGCCTCTCTTTAGAGCATTCCAGTCTATTTCCTCTCTGTTTTCAAAGCCCTTGTGAAGGTTTTCCAGAAATTTGAGAAACTCCAAAAAATAATTTATGGATTGGATCAGAGGATAAAAAAAGGACACACCTTGTAGGATGGACCAAAGTGTGCAGACCTAGGGAAAATGGGGGCTTAGGTCTGAGGAGAATTGCTCATATGAATTTATCTTTACTAGCTAAGCAGGCATGGCACCTCATTTCTGGTGAAGAAAATGAATGGACAGCTATCATAAAACGAAATTATCTTCAAAATATGGAATTTCTAAGTGACTCAGTTCCAATTAGAAGTTCTATTTTTTGGAAAGCAATTCTCAATTGTAAGGAAATCATAAAAAAAGGTTTAAGATGGGTTTTAGGAAATGGTGAGAGGATAAATTATTGGAATTATAGGTGGGCTAAGGATGAACCACTGACACAATATCCTAACTTAGCCCGAATCGGAGATATCACAGAAGAACTCATTGACAGAAAAGTCTTCGATTATATGGTTGAGGATAGAGGTTGAATGAAGTGGAAACAAATAAGGATTCAGGGATTTCAAGCAGAATCAAATGATCTTTGTAACATTCTTGGGAAACAGTTTATCCCCATGAGACCCAAGGAAGATCAAGTGACCTGGGCTCCTACGGAAAATGGACAGTTCACTATTAAATCAGCTTACAAGCTTATGCTTGATGACAAGGATTTTGTCCTCCAAAAGGACTTAGTTTGGATAAAAAAATTATTTCAAAAATTATAGTCTTTTCATGGTTGGTTATCCAAGGAAGAATTCTAACCATTGATAATATGATGCGTAAAGGTATTTGTATCACTAATCGTTGTTATCTGTGCATGGCTAATTGGGAGACCATTTATCACATTTTCCTTGAGTGCCCTTTTTCCTTGACTGTCCTAAGTGGGGTTTTTCAGGCCTTCAATATTTCTTGGGTTAAACCAACCACCATACTTGATTTGTTAGTCTAGTGGCCTTGCCCATTTTCAATTCAAAGACTTATATACATGTGGAAATTTTTTCTCAATCATTATCTTTGGTAGGTGTGGTTAGAAAGGAACCATAGATTCTTTAATGAGTCTATCCATGATCATCAAACTATCATTGCTAGGATCCTATCCTTTGCCAATGATAATGTGAACCTTATCCCTTTTGATAGTCGTAAACCTCATCTACATGAGATCACGATTGCTCAATATTTAAGCTTAACCTTGTTAGATGAGTCTATGCCTAGGGTAGTCAACCCCAGAGCCAATGTTAAGTGGTCCCCACATCCTATGGGTTGGTTTAAGCTTAATTTTTATGGAGCGGCTAAGGACAATCCTGGTAGAGCAGGCACTGGAGACATTGTGCGAGATCATAATGGGAATATGATGCTTGGATTTTCCAAATATTTGGCAACAAGGACGAACAACGAAGTTGAAGCTATAACTATGTGGAGAGTCCTTCAAATGACTCAAGACTTAGAAGGAAGTTTGATCATAGAAGGAGACTCTATTCATGTTATAAATATCCTCAATAATTGGAAAACACCTCCTTGGAGGATTAAAGCAATTGTTGAAGAGGCTAGGATCCTTTTCCAGTGAAGACAGGACAGAAAAGCCCAACATGTCTTTCAAGAAGCTAACAAAATTATTGATAAGCTGGCTAATTTGGGTGTCGATGGTGATGGACTTTTCAAATGGGAACACGGTGTCTCGAGCGAAGTAGAAGAGCTTATTCAACAAGAATGCCAAAAATGATAGTCAAATTTACCAACAGGGAAGACACTGTAAGTTCGAAGGCTAGGAGTATTCCCATATCTTTTTTGAAATGGACTCACAATAAAAATTATCCTAGCTATCAGTCTTCGTGGATGCTACTTGGAAATACCACAAAGACTAATGGGGATAGTCACATGTTAGATAAAATGGCTCCTAGTCATCTTAGTAATTTGAGGTTGGTTGATAATCACAAGGCAGGAAAGAAATGGCAATATAAGACTTTGAACCAGAGCCACGTGGACCACCAGATAGCCACTGCCATAAATCTAGCCAGCAGGTTCACTTATCCAAGGCTGATTGGCCAAGACGGGATATGGTCCCAAAGAATTTCATATACGAAAGAAAGCAATTACCAAATAATTATTAAGAATAACTGCCAATACAGAGTTTTTTGGGAGTTTTTTTCAGTACTCTGATATGTGTGTCTACAGCTTTTTGTTTCTCCATTGTTTCAAGGAAGGGATTCGTGTCTGTTTCTTTTTTATAATTATGATGCAGGTGTGTTTTCTCGAGGTATATCCAAAATGTTGTATGGGAAGTTTATTTTTGATAATAGGCTATGTGCCTTACTAGATGTAATGGCTTTGGCGGCATGTAGATTTTACATATATAGGATCCTTAGTAAGGACATGTTCATCAACAACCCTGGGCTAATTTTTATAAAAGGTTTTGGATCAAACTGTAAAACCCGGTATTAATGTTATAATATCTTATCTACCAAGATATATATATATATATATATTTCCCTTGGTTTTTATTTATTATTATTATGTAAGTTATGGGGAGTTATAAGGAAAAGGGAATATTTTGAGTTTAGAGGAAAATAAAGAAATATATGAGAGAGGAAGGCCAAGGGTCCAATGTAATATTTATTTAAACCTATGAAGTTTATGTAAAAAGGGCTGGAAATTTTTGTACAGAAAGACATATTGAAGAAGTTAATGGATACATTTTGGCAAGCATACACTTTGTGAGCAAAATCACACGAGATTTTTGGTTGAGGGTTATTGTGTTTATGGTTTATTCTTTTATTGTATCTTATTTTAATTTATATCTACATATTGAATGCCTTTAGGGGGTTATACTAGGTGAATATTAAGATTGATACAAACATTATTAAGTCATTTGAGTCTCACACTTGATCTAATCTGATTGTGTTTCATGCAGGTTTGATTAGATCTGGTTACCTTCAGACTTGTCTCATAATCTATGGTTTTCTAGGGTAGGGGAGTGTGATACCATAATTTATATGCATGTTTTTCCAGCGTTAGTGTAAATAGATTAAACTTATTTTCTGTAAATTGTTTATGTTGTTTTGTAAAAATGTCATTTCTTTTTATTGCCTTCCATTCTGGTCCATTTTCTATAATTTTAGTTCTTTCTATTCTGGCCATTTCTAGAATTTTCTGCATTTTGTTTTCAGTTATTCCATTCTGGTCCTTTTCCAAATTTTTTTGTAAATTTTTTGTTTAGTTTATTTACATTTTGGTCCATTTTCCATAATTTCTTGCACTGCTATTTCATTCATTTGCATTCTAGTCCTTATCCAAAAAATTTGCACCTCCAAATTGCACAAAGTTTGTTCAATTTTCCAAATCTAAATTCAAGATAAAATCAATTTAGGAGGGAGGTTACTAACACCTACTTTACATTAATTGCAAATAATGCAAATGAAGGCTAACTTATTAACTAACTAACATGTCCAAAGTCTAACCGAGCATTTAGTAGAACACTCATAATGAAGATAAAATGAATCTACTAACTATAAAATAAATCTCACATTAAACGCATGGAGTTTAAAATGAAGTGGACTACTCCACACATATTCTCATTTTTACACCTTTAATCTAAAGATAAAATGGGCTTACTAACTAGGATTCAGGCTAAGATAGATTAATTCCAAGAACATTAAAAGGAATATCTTTTCACATGAGAAAAATTCACATTCACTTTATAGATTAAGGAAAGAAATCACGAAGCATGTATGAATTAAACCATCAAGGCCCCTTGTTAACTTTCACTTGCATGTTATTGAGATAATTCTAGCATATATTATCTTTAATGGTCATTGCTTTTATACATATATGCGGAATTCTTGTGTAATAGAACCTTGGAGAAATTCATGTTTATACTTAATTTCTTTGCAAGAGGGAGTTTTCAATTTAATGCTTTGATTATGGTTATTATTTTGCAATATTCACTCAATATTTTGGTGCTAGAAGGGCATGAATTGGTGTTATTTTATTTATGCTTTTTAATTTTTCATGCAATGAATAATATGATTTTTGTGTAACCTTGAGAGCTCTAAATTGCTAAATATTTCAAGTTCTTTTGACTAGCATCTTGGGCCTCCTTTAGCACTCAACATTTTGGTGCTAGAAGGAGGGCTTGAATTGGTTTACTTTATTGCTATTTAAATGCTAAATTGTTCATGTTTATTTAAAAGAGTTATTTGAAAGTATTGGTATTGACTAATGAAGTTTTGATTTCTTGTGATCACTTTTATTTATTCAAATATTTTTTAATTGATGATGCATTAATGCTAACCTTTTGCAAATTGGAAAATGTTCTCTAATGTCATGGTTTAATTGATGCATATATTGTGATTGATATATGATTTACAGGGTAGGGAAGTGTGATACCAATATTTATATGCATGTTTTTCCAGCTTTGGTGTAAATAGATTAAACTTATTTTCTATAATTTGTTTATGTTGTTTTCTAAAAAAAGTCTTTTTTTTTATTACCTTCCATTCTAGTCTATTTTCCAAAATTTTAGTTCTTTCTATTCTAGTCATTTCCAGAATTTTCTGCATTTTATTTTCAGTTATTCCATTCTGGTCCTTGTCTAGAATTTTTTGTAAATTTTCTATTCAGCTTATTTACATTTTGGTTCATTTTACAAAATTTCTTACATTGTTATTTCATCCATTTGCATTCTGGTCCTTATCCAGAATTTCTGCACCTCCAAATTGCATAAAGTTTGTTCAATTTTCTAAATCTAAATTCAAGATAAAATCAATTTAGGAGGGAGGGTACTAACGCCTACTTTACATTAATGGCAAATAATGCAAATGAAGGCTAACTTACTAATTGACTAACATGTTCAAAGTCTAACCTAGCATTTAGTAGAACACTCATAATGAATATAAAATGAATCTACTAACTATAAAATAAATCTCACATTAAAGGAATGGAGTTTAAAATGAAGTGGACTACTCCACACATCTTCTCATTTTTAAACCTTTAATCTAAAGATAAAATGGGCTTACTAACTAGGATTTGGGATAAGACAGATTAATTCCAAGAACATTAAAAATAATATATTTTCACATGAGCAAAATTCACATTCACTTTAGAGATTATGGAAATAAATCACGAAGCATGTATGAATTAAACCATAAAGATCCCTTTTTAACTATCACTTGCATGTTATTGAGTTAATTCTAGCATATATTATCTTTAATGATCATTGCTTTTATACATATATACAGAATGCTTGTGTAAAAAAACCTTAGAGAAATTCATGTTTATACTTAATTTCTTTGCAAGAGGGAGTTTTTAAATTAATACTCTAATTGTGGTGATTATTTTGCAATAGAGAAAAATATTCACTCAATATTTTGGCGCTAGAAGGAGTGCATGAATTGACATCAATTTATTTATGCTTTTGAATTGTTCATGCAATGAATAATATGATTTTGGTGTAACCTTGAGAGCTCTAAATTGCTAAATGTTTCAAGTTATTTTGACTAGCATCTTGGATCTCCTTTAGCACTCAACATTCTGATGCTAGAAGGAGGGCTTGAATTGGTTTACTTTATTGCTATTTAGATGCTAAATTGTTCATGTTTCTTTAAAAGAGTTATTTGAAAGTATTGGTCTTGACTAACAAAGTTTTGATTTCTTGTGATCACTTTCATTGATTCAAATATTTTCTAATTGATGATGCATTAATGCTAACCTTTTGCATATTGAAAAATTTTCTCTAATGCTATGGTTTAATTGATGCATATATTTTTATTGATATACATGATTATTTACATGTGAAACATTCAAGGATTGTTAGTCATTTCATGCTTCTTTGCAAGATATTTCTTTGACTAACAAAATTGGTGTTAAGGTTGTATTATTTAAGGTTCACTAATGGTATGGTTGACTCAATTTAGGGTAGGTTTTCCTCTGAATATACCTGGGCCTTCACATCCTATACCTATAGATATTTTAGATCATCTACCTTGGTTTATGCATGATGGAATAGAGTCGGCTCAGGAGCATATTCAGGCATACAAGAACACTTTCATTCAATGGAAAATTATATATGAATATGTTGCTTGTAACATATTTCCATTCATATTAGATGAATTTGCTTATGATTGGTATCTCAATTTACCAGTAGGTTCTATCACTTCTTGGGCTCAACTAGAGGCAATGTTTCTCAATTATTTCAGCAAAAAGCTAGTTGACCCAATCCTTATGTATAATCAGTTTGCTACTACTCATAAAGGACCAAATGAATATTTGGAGTTGTTAAATAAAATTTTCCATGGTTTATATTCTCAATTGGTTGAATATTATAACATGAAATACAGAGAAAAACGCAACATATTGTAAAACTGGAAAATGTGATAAGAAAGAAGAAATTATAGTTTTTGGAAGATGAAATGAACGCCTTAAACTTATCAAAATCACATGAATTTTATACAGCTAAGAAAGATATATAATTTAAATACACTATCCAAATTTCATAATAAAAGGATTTATAAATCAAAATTTATAGCCCCTCAAATTAGGCTACTAACCACTTTTTCCAGAAACAAGACTGCACAAAAAATCTCAAGACTAGAGCTGTATTTTCATTTTTCATACATCCATACAAATTCTACTTCTACCAAAATGTTACAATGATATTTTTTTAGCCTATTCTACCCTAATACAAAAATTCTAAGGTTGTTACAAGAGTTGTAATAGTCTATAGCTATTAGAAAATTGAAATCTTCCTACAATGACACATTCTTTTATTCTACAGTTACAAAATAGGGGGCATATTTGTTTTACTTCATTTTTTATGACTTGTAAATGCCACATGGTCAGCATCATATTCCAAAATTCTCCCCCTTTATTTTGAGAGGGCCAAGAATCAAGTCTCTCAGCATCAAAAACTAAGTCTTTGCAACTAGTTTTGTGAATATGTCTGCAATTTGGTCTTTGGTGTTACAATAGCTCAGTTTGATCATATTCTTATCCACAATATCCCTGATGAAATTGTAATTTATGTCAAATTATTTTTATCAGACATGGTGGATAGGATTTTGTTCCAACTTAATGGCACTTGTATTGTCACAAAAAAGTGTAGTAGGAGTTCCTTGATTCCACCCAATATCTCCAAGAAATTTCCTAAGCCACAAGTCTTATGCACTTGCTTATGTGAGTGCAATGTATTCAGATTCTATAGAAGACAAAGAGAAAATAGCTTGTTTTTTAGAACTCCAAGTAATCAATCCTGAACCAAGGGAGAAACAATTTCCACTAGTGGACTTTTGGTCATCAAGATTATTTCCCCAATCACTATCATTGAAACCAATCAACTTCAAATTCTGATATGAGGAGTAATTAATGCCAAAATAAATTATGCCTTGCACATACCTCAATATTCTCTTGGCTACCTTCAAATGCAATGTAAAAGGATCAGCCATGTACCTTGAACAAAGTTATACTGCATAACAAATATCAGGCCTAGTATTGCAAAGAAACATTAAACTCCCAATAATGCTTCTATATTCAGTTTTGTTTGCATGATCAGCCCCATAATCCAAAAACAAAATCTCTCCATGTGCAATTGGAGTAGCTACAGGCTTGCAATCAATCATACCAAACTTCTTCAACATGTCCTTTGCATACTTTGTTTGACAAAGAAAAATCTCATTACTAGTTTGATGTACTTCCATGCCTAGAAAGTAACTCATCAAACCGAGATCAGTCATGTAAAATTATCTTTTCATGTCCTCCTTAAAATCATCATTCATTGAAGGACTACTTCCCATAAACAACAAATCATCAAAATACAAGCACACAATGAGAATGTCATTACCTTGTATCTTGTAGTACAATGTAGGCTCACTCTTACTTCTTTGAAAGCCACACCTTTGGAAGTATTCATAAATTCTTTGGTACCAAAATCTTGGAGCTTGCTTCAACCCATACAAAGACTTATTCAATCTATAGACCTGATATTCTTTGCCATGTTCCTAAAAACTTTGAGGTTGTGTCACATACACCTTTTCATCAAGATACCCATTGAGAAAAGCACTTTTTACATCCATATGGTGCACACTCCAGCCTTTGTGAGCAGTCAAAGAGAGCACCATTCTCACTGTCTCTTGCCTTGCTACAGGAGTAAAAGTCTCCTCATAGTCTATGCCAAAATTTTGTGTAAAGCCTTTGGCAACAAATCTAGCCTTGTATCTCTCAATGGAACCATCCTTGTGCCTTTTGATCTTGTAGACCCATTTGCAGCAAACACATTTTCTATCTTTGGGCAATTCACATAATTCCCAAGTGTTATTTTTTTCAATAGAATGCATTTCTTCATTCATTGCCTTCATCCAAAACTTGTTAGAAGTAGCATGTTCATAACAAGAAGGTCCAAAATCATCAACAACTTTTGAAACAAGAGAATAATTAACAATATCACCTTTGGGGTCTCCATTGTCTTCATATCCATACAAGTGCAAATTCTCAAGCCTTTGCAAGACTTGGTTCATTTCTTGATGCTGGCCTCTTGTAAATCTTCTATTGAAGTTGGTGTCAATCATTTGAGATGGTGTATGATCCTTCAACAATCTCTTTCTCTTCACATTTGCAGTTGGTGATGGAGGTGCAGAAAATCTTGTAGGAACTTCTTCTTGGCTTGCTCTTGGACTTGAAGATGAACTTGTGGATCCCATGTGAGATGGTGACCCAAAATAATTACTTCTGTACAAATAATATTTCATAGAAACATGGCTAGGCTGAATACTTGCTTGGCTACTTGGAACAATCTCTTCAAACACATCATCATCAACACACAATTTTTGAGACTTCCAATTTCCCCTTCATCAAAAATTGCATCTCTAGATACAACATTTTTTCTATAATGAGGATTAAAGAATCTATAGGCCTTATATTGCTCACTATAACCAATGAAAATCATCTTCTCACTCTTAGAATCAATTTTTTTCTATTCTCATCATTCACATGTACAAAAGCAACACTCCCAAAAACTCTAAAGTGTTGTACATTTGGCTTCTTTCCAAACCAACATTCATAAGGAGTACTATGCTATAGACTCCTAGTAGGACTTCTATTAAGAATATAATTAGCAGTCCTAGTTGCTTCAGCCCAATAAAATGAACTCAAACATTTAGTTTGCATCATACATCTTGTCATCTCCACCAAAGTCCTATTCTTTCTTTTAGCCAACCCATTTTGTTGAGGTGTGTAGGGGCTGGTCTTTTGCCTCTTGATGCCAAACTACCTACAAAACTCTTAAAATTCATTAGAATAGAATTTATCTCCTCTATAACTCAAATGTTTGATGGTATACCCACTTTCATTCTCAACAAGTGCGTTAAAATATTTAAAGCAAACAAAAGCCTCATATTTATGCTTAAGGAAATAAACCCAACAATATCTTGAAAAATCATCAATGAAAGTAAGAAAATATGAAGCTTTACCAATACTTTGAGTTGGCATTGGTCCACAAATGTCACTATGAACCAACTGAAGTGGATATTGGGCCCTCCATGCTTCACCTTTGGGAAATAGACCCCTTGTTTGCTTAACAAGAGTGCACCCTTCACAAATCTCCTTGGTGTCTTCTACTTTTAGCAAACCATACACAAGTGGAGAAATCATCCTCAAACTATGAAAATTCAAATGCCTAAATATCAAATGCCATATCCTCCTTTTATCTTCAATACCCACACAAGCAAGTTTTTCCCCTTACTCAACAAACCTCAATGGAAACAATTTGTTCTTAGTCATCTACACTTTTGTGATCAGCCTTCTATTCTTATCATAAATATTGCACATTTTATCCTCAAAAACCAATTTGTAATATTTTTCTAACATTTGCCTAATGATAATCAAAGAATGCTTCAAATAGGTGCATAATAAATATTTTTTACCTTCAATTTACATTTTTTGTAGGAACATCCTTGTCCCCTTTTGCAACCACCTCCAAGATCTTCTCATCTCCAGGCTTGATACTTGAATGATAAGAATGGTCAAGAGAAGAAAACAACTCCTTCTTTCCAGTCATGTGGTTTGTGCACCCACTATCAAGGATCCATATCTCATTGGTGAAAATTTTTTATCTATCATAGGAGAGAAATGCTTGCTCTTCATGGAGTGCTCCATATTCATTGAGTAGAAAAATATCTCATATTTAAAGAAGTCTTCCTATCCATAATTTGTTGATCTATTAGAGGACTGTTTCAGCCTGCAATCCTTCTCAAAATGACCATATTTGTTACAATGATAACATTGAACATTTATCATGTATCTACCTCTACCTCTTCCTATTGCATTTGATCCTCCTCTTAAAGCATGGGCTTGATGATCACCTTTAGAATTTTGATATCTGCCTCTTCCTCTACCAAAGGAGCCTCTTCTTCCTCCTCTTCCATTTTTGCCTCTTCCTCTATAGCCTCTTCCTTGTCCTATTCCATGTGCATCATTTTTTTTGATAGAAAATGCTTGTTCTTCACTAGAACTGGCTTGATTTTTATTTTCTTCTCTCTTTCGAATTCTTTCTTCATGAGATGTAAGAGTACCAATTAATTGGTCAAGATCCATGGTGGAAAAATCCTTGGATTCTTCAAGCATAAGGGTAGCATTATCCCATTTCTATGTCAAAGTTCTAAGAACTTTCTTAATTACAACTGGTTTCTCTACACTTTCATCAAGAGTGGACATTTTATTTACCATTGTCTTTACTCTCACACAATAGTCTCCTACATATTCATTATCTTGCTGCCAGAGATTCTCAAATTCTCTTCTCAAGGTCTGAAGCTTGACCTATTTAACTTTATTATTTCCATTATAATTTTCTTTCAAGGCTTTCCAATCCTCTTTTGCAAAAACACAATTTGCAATCCTTGGAAAAATACTCTCAGAAAGAGCAGATTGCAAATGGTACAAAGCAAGACAATTCTTGCTCTCTTTCTCCCTCATATATTTAGTTTCATTTGATGTTAACATGGTCTAATCTGATGGTTCTGTGTAACCTTCATCAATAATGCTCCACAAATTTTTTCATTTTAACAAAGTCCTCATTTTGATGCTCCAATATTCTTAGTTTGATCCATCAAACTCTTGAAGTGGAAGTGAGTTTGAGTTGCTTGCCATTACAACAATATGCAACAATGAACTGAACTCTCCAAGAAATTTTATATTAAAAATTCAATAAAAACCCATACCCTTCAAACCCAACAACTCAATCTACCAAGATCTGATACCAAATGAATATTATAACATAAAATATAGAGAAAAACACAACATATTGTAAAACTGAAAAACACAGTTAAAAAGAAGAAATTGCAGTTTGTGGAAGATGAAATTAAGGCCTTACACTTATTAGAATCATGTAAAAATTATATATCTAATAGAGCTATCTAATGTAAATACACTTTCCAAATTTCATATAAAAAGGATTTATAAATCAAAAGTTATAGCATCTCAAAGTAGGCTACTAACCACTTTTTCCAGAAATAGGACTGCACAAAAAATCTCAAGACTAGAGCTGTGTTTTTTGTTTTTCACACATCCATTCAACTTCTCCTTCTACAAAAATGTTACAATTATATGTTTTTACCCTATTCTACCCTAATACAAATATTCTAAGGCTGTTACAAAAAGTGTAACAGTCTATAGCTATTAGAAAACTGAAATCTTCCTACAATGATACATTCTTTTATTCTGCAGTTATAAAATAGGGGGCATATTTGTTTTAATTCATTTTTTCTGACTTGTAAATACCACATGGTCAGCATCATATTCCAAAATTGGTGGTACCCTATGTTTCTTCAAAGGGAGTTTCTATCCAAGTGTATTTCAATGCTATTGATCCACTAATTTCTATGTATTTGCAAGGGATGCCTGAAATCACATCTTTATCCCAAGCTTATACTTAAGCAATGGCAATTGAGCAACAATTGAGTTATCAAAATCATGGTGGAGGTTTTGGATCATATAATTCTCAATCATTTAATGCCTCCCGTACCCACCCAACTATTTATCCACCTCAACCAAGTTCAAATGGGGATCAATTTCAAAATCTTTCGTTGTCATCAAAAGATGAATCTTTTGAAGTTGATGAGCCTAAATCTAAAGAAGATGAATTTTATAAAATTAAGAATACTAAAAACTTGGGTAAAAATTCTCATTATTATCTTGAATATTCTGAGGAAGAAAATACATGGATCATTAACAAGGAATTGGAACCAAATGATAAAGAGGTTGATCTATTTGAAGCAACTCAAATGATTGATCACGGTGATGTGTTATTTGGCACACACCTTGACCAAAAAGATGCAATATTTGAAAATTATGGGTATAATTTGATTGGGTGCCTAAATTTGGTATGTTTGATGAATAGGTAATCATTGAATATGGAAGACTTCAAGATGACAAAGAAGATAAATACCATGACGAAGAGGAGGAAATCACAAAGGTTCACCAAGATTTGGTAAATAAAAGGATGCAAAAGGTAGAATCTCATGTTTTATGCTTAACCACGCGAACTTCGGGTGAAAACTTACCTAATTTTCTATGGGATTTAAATGCTATTTATGATGAAATGCCATTGGAGGTGAATGAAGAACTTGAGTTGATTTCTACTCACACCTCTAATAAGAATGCTTTGTTGAATGAAAAATAAGTTGATGCACTTGAATTGTTGAATCAAATTCATCAACAATTGATATTGGAATCTAGGATAAAAACCTATAATGATCCTCATTTAATATATATCCTAGAGCCTTGTAAATTATTGCATAAGCATGATTGGCCTAAAGATGTGAAAAATGGCATGGCTTCAAAATTTTTAGAAATATGCTCCTACTTGAAAGATCTCATATTTGAAAAAGAAATCCTAATTCTAGATAATAAATCAAATTGTGAAATTTGAATCTTAAGGAATAGATAAGAAATAATTGAAGATCAATTATTGTCTTATCAATTTGAGGACTTGAAACCCCACTATGGGATTAATAATGGAACTAAATTAAAATGGTGGGGTGAAAGAGGTATAATAATGATTGTTGCATTTTATGGCTTAATCTTACTTGGTTTGGATTTTTGTAGAGCTTGGCATGCTTATCATTATATGTGTTTGTTAAAGTGTGTTAATCGTGTTTGGGATATGGAGAAATAATGGCCTAAATTTTGCATCATATTGTATATTATTATATATAATTTTGGTTTTCATGTTTTTGTTTTTGTTTTGTTGTTTTTGGGCTTGGTCCTTAAGTTTGGTTTACGAGTTTTGTGTTTTGGGTTGTTTACTTGTTTTGAGGTGATGTTTTGTGGTTGTTAATTTATGGCCTTTACCCATTTTTTGTGTTCTTTTGTTAAGTAGTTTGGAATACCTAATCTGAAATCAGGTGAACATGAGAAAAGGGGGATGAATTATTTTATGATCATGCTCAGATTTTGGGACTAAAATGGTGGAGAGTGGAAAAGTGAAATATTTTGCTAAAAATCTACATGTAACTCACATTTTAAAGGGTATTTCTAGAAGTCCTGAAGGATGAAGTTATCTTGATTTGCAAATTAAGGCTAAATTCTTACATTCTTAAATTCAAGTGTTACAAGAGGTTTGCAAAGTTCTCTATAAAATAAGCATACGAGCAATGCACAGATTGATCAAATATATCACCAAGTTTAGATAAACTCCACTAGGGCTATAGACGCTTGACTGGCAATGGGGCTCTATCTAGATAAAGCTTGATATAAAAATAAAAATAAAATAAAAAGAGCATTGAAAAGCTTGGTCAAGTCGGTCACCTAGAAAAAATCTCCACTGGGGCTATGGACGTCTGACATGTAGTGGGGCTATGTTTGAACAAATTATGCTCAAAAGAGAATTTACAAAAAAATTATTCAAAATAAAATATTATGAGCAATATTTTATAGTCTAATTCAAGTCAGGTGATGGAATCAAGATGATTTTCAAGGATACAAAATGAATCACTTTTGCACACACTAAGCAAAAGTAGATGAATTGTTTATTTTTATTCAAAGTTGTTTACCCCCACCTTCATGGGACATCGCTAAATAATACGTATTTCACTAATATTTTATGTTTTAATTTTAGATTGGGTTCTTCATCTAAAAAACTCAAGAGCATTTCCAAATGGAGTCACCATTTTTTGTGGTTATTCCACAACTAGCCTCAAAATTAGGGACCCACCTTTTTATTTTTCAATTTTTAGATGTTCCAAGAAATTTTGATGTAGATTGCAATATACATTCTAAGGTTTAGATGTGGATTATTGTCTCCTTTTAATTTTTTAAGTTGTCTAGTGTGTTGATTAGCTTCTTTCTTGTTTTTATTTTTTTGGTTAATTTTAATGTTTTAATTAAACCAATTCAAACATTTGAAATTAATTAAATCAAATTTAAAATTAAAAAATAAAAATAAGTAAAATAAAAAAAGAAGAAAAGGAAAAAATAAATAAATAAAAATAAAAATAAAAAGAGAAAGGATAAAATAAATAAATAAATAATAATCATGAAAATAAAATAAAAATAAAACCATCAAAACAAAACCTGCAATGTGTTTTTTTTTGGAAAGTCAATTTCATTTCATTAATGGTTTTGTTTTGGGAAAAAATTAATTTGATTTTATCTTGAGTTTTGTTTTAATTAAATTTTATTAATAGTTTTATTTTGGAAAGTTTAATTTATGTGTTTTTCTTTATTGCATGTTACTATTAAAAAAAAGTAAAGAAAAGGAAAAATTTGACAACACTAAAGAAGAGAAATGTCACGTATCATGCCAATGGAAAAGAAAATGTTGGAAAGTCAAAAGTTGAAAAAAATAAATTGCGAAATGTTCGAAATTTTAAGAAGAAAAGAAAATGTTGGAAAGTCAAGAGCTGAAAAAAAAAGCGTTGGAAAGCCAAGAGTTGAAAAAAAAAATGAATAGCCAATGTTGAAAATATTTAAAAACCCATTGAAGCTCATAAACAAGGGTTAGACATTTTTTAGAAGAGGCTGGAAATATTGGTTGTAAAACAAAATATTTTTTAATGCAAATATTTCAGAAACTTGCACTTTGTTAGCAATATGGGATGAGATTCTTTTTTGCATGTTTGAGCTAATGGTTTATCTTTTCTTCCATGTTTTCTTGGATTATAGATAGTGTTAAATGCATTTTAATGGTTGCATAATTGAAGGATTAGAAGCACATAATTTATTTTTATTCCTTAAAAGATTGCACCTAATTTGTTTTGAACTGTGTATGCAAATTCGAATAAATTTGGTTACATGCAAAAAAGTCTCACATCTCCAGTTTTATAGTATAGGGTGTAGACACCTAAAACATGTTATGTTTAGGAGAACTACTCATATAAGCACATCCATAGTCCATATGACTAAACCTTGGGCTTTCCAAGTATCAAAAGTAGCTTTTGCCACTCATATGGGGCATTTTCAGCCCATCCAAGCCTGGTCGCTCTAGACCAGAGCAGCTAGATCCTGGAAACTAAAGATCATAGTGGCCAGAAAATAGTCATTGCAGATGACAGTGGCCAAAGCTTAGTCACTGCAGATGACATCGGCTAATCCATAAATACAACTTGCCAATAAATTAGCCCAATCATGGGTGGAAGTGGTTGTTTGCATGCAATAAAGGTGAGCAGATATGACTTTGCATTCCCCTTCATAGCCAGTTCACATGGGAGACTTGAGTCAATATTTAGACCTCAGTTAACTGGCTCCTAAACATAGAAAAAACAAAATTTTGTCATGCCAACATCTAGTACACATAAGGGATTCAATCCTAGGGTTTAGACATAAACCTAGGGCTTCACACCCAATATAAGGAGTAAACCTGAAAACACTAGAGGACCTTATTAAGACCTTTTTATGCACTTGAAAAGATTTTATGTAGGGACGATTGAGGAGAGCTTTGAGACCTTGAGAGCTTTTATTGTAGCGATGCCATGTCATATTGGAGAGCACTTTAGAGCATCTTTAGAGAGGCAAAGAAGTGCTCTACTCAACACATCGTACAAAGATGAAATTCATTCCAATATCGATAATATGCCTAGATCCATAGCCTTGGAACAATAAAGGTCGGCTTTCACCATAGCGGCCACTATCTCGGATAGGAGCCCGCAAGCCTAGTCTAGGGTTCTTAGAATTTGTTTCTATTATCTTTCTTGTTACATGTTTGCATGTTATTAGCATAGATTTGATTATATTGCATTTCATAGCATTAGATTCTATTATCATTGAGCATATTTTTGTTATCATTAGGGTTATTACTAACAACATTATCTGAAGAGATAATCTCGGATAGCTAAGTGTTTGTTGTTGTTTTCATGTTTGTAGGAGTACAGGTTCATCAGATAGGACATCAACATACAAAAGTAACATGATCCCTCTAGGAACGAGACCTGGAGAAGGAGGCATCTGTAAGCCCTCATACAGTTCTATGTGTGTCATCAGGAAGCCTACAAAAGTGCATCACCCCTTGCATGGGGTTTTTTATACATCTGTTACCATCTTTGTGTAAATCCATGTATCAAATGAAGGGTATCCCATAACAGGATGGATAATGTAACCAAATATTGGAAATATCAATACAAAAGCATTCATTCATTTATTTCTTTGTATTTTGTCTATCTCTTTTATATATTTCATTTAATGCATATTGAATATTAATAGATCAACTAAAATCGCAAGTAGAGTAAGTGGATGGTGCGTCGCCTTCCTCGGGTCGCTACAAATTATGATCACAGTGGGACCCCCACTAATTTTTTATTTTCTACCTAAAATTACTTGATTTTGTGTGCATGTCTAGCCACTTTGAGCTACATCGGTTGAACATCAGCCGCTCTAGTCTACAATAGCCAAATAGCAACCGCTTTGAGCTATAGTAGCCAAAAATCATCCGCTCTGGTCAACATCGGCCAGAACTAAAGTGCAGCATAGGATAGAACCTTGGTTCTCTGATTTGGATTAAAGGTTGGTACAACTTTTTTGATGATTTATAGTTTTTTTCTGCTTCTAGTTTTTCTAAAAAAAATGAATTTAAGACATATTTCTATTTGGAAATTGAAAGAAGAAAGAAGAAAGAACTAGCATATTGCACATCTTAGGTCTTATTTTATATTTCCACTAGGCGTTGCTAGGAACAATGGCTTATGCTTGAAAAGTTCACCCTAGAATCCAGTGTGCTAGAAACTATATGTTGTTTGCTTGCTTTGAAACCCTGCTAGAGGCTATAGTTGTACGAAATAAAGTGCATTCATACAAGACATAGTAGTTCATGCATCTTTCTAAAAATTAAAATATCTTTTTGCATTCAGGCATATAGGATAGAGTCATTGCTGCTATATGATGCATTTTACTTTATGTAAGCTTAAACTAAACACCACACACATACGTATCATTTAAACATTGGGGAGTTGGATTTCATCACCAACCCTCAATTCAGTCTGGTGACATTGGCATTCATCTCCTTCCACCAGCTTGCCCCCTAGATTCTAATAGAAACATATTAAGGAACTTATTTATAGTGGATTAAGATACTCATGTTCAAATTGTCTCCCACCATTGGAATAATATGGTTCAGGGTGGAAGAGCTAGGCAAACCCCAATTGGGACTTTAGTAGTGTATCCTAGTATTTTTTTGGGAAAATTATGTTTGGCATGAGTGTTATTGATTCCCACTATGGATGAGTCTCCTCATTCTAAATCCAAAACAAGAGTGATAAAGCAAAGAAAAACACATAAAAACACAATAAAAAATATAGGGCACACATAAATTATTAATCAAGATAAACATTTAATTGATATTATTTGGCTATCTCTAAAGTGCAAAAACTAATTCATAAATATAATGGTCAAAACAAGAAGTAAACATCCTCGGTCTGATACCGAGGTGCAATCTGAATTAAAACATACCCTTAGGCAAAGTCGTAGTAACACCAAAATACCCACTCGAAGGACCGTGAGACACGATTCCATGAGTCTAAGGGATGATAACTCAACCCTTGGGGGATCTCCTCGAAGAACCCCAAATAGAGAACCACATAACAAACACAAAGAGGCCTCATGACCATCATCATAAAGGAGACATAAGGAAACCTCAAGGGCTTCCTCTAAACACACAAAAAATTCTCAGAGACATGAGGAATATTCAAGAGCTTCCTCCTTACATGGAAACAAGGAGGGTTCTAGACCCCATTCTTCACACAGGGATGATGAGTTTTTCCCATCTCCATCCTCATGGAGGGTAGAGAGGGCCACAAAATCCTTATCACCAAAAAGACACACAAGAGTCCCAACATCCCAAAAGTCATCTGAAACACTTAGAATAGATCAGACCACTGAGGAGCATGAAACTATAGATACATCCATTCATAGACATCAAACATAAAATATCCTTTACACAAGAGGAAGGATTCCAATAGACTATGACCTCATTGGAGTAAATGGTACCCCAGGGGACCAACCATGGAGGACAAGATAGTTGGAGGGGTTGGATCAGTTTCATTCAAGACCATCTCCCAAAATCGTAGCCATAGTGAATTCTTCATCTAGAAGTTCACGATCTATGACTTCTAAGCCCCCTTCTCACACTAGGGGTACCTCAGGGTAACCCCGTACTAAACATCTAGAGTCTGATCATAGATACACTCAACAGTACACTAGAAAAGTCACATTAGCTAGTAAGAGAAAAGAAACAATGGAAACCTCTTCGAGGGATTTACGAATCTAAAACACAAGAATAGAATCATAAAAACACAAGTCTTCTATAACCGCATAATTTGATCACATGCGACAGTTAGAAAATGTATTACATAAAGAGCAAGAGCTAGTGGAAGCTCTCGAGCATGATAAACAAAGAGAAAGGATCTTGTACCAACATGAGCAGTGTTTAAGGGAACAAGTTGAACATTTAGCTTGTATAAACCTACAAACAAGTGGTAGTGATCACCCAAGATATGAAAACGCTGACTCCCAACAAGATGGGTGCACTAGACAAGAATATGACCCACAATAAAACCACCAACCAAATCACGAACAAAATCAAATCAGTGGGGAAAGGGTAAACATGATAAGTTTGGATCCAACACATCTTAAATCCCCTCATAGGAGGGAAGAGAATAGAATAAATCAAATGGACAAAGAGTTACCTCCATTACCACCACAAGTGGGCCTACAAGAGGAGGAACTCCTTGCTTCAAGGGTATTTTGGGAGCTTGCTAAAAATATGAAGGTCTTTGAGAAACAAGAGACGGTTGGGAACTCACCAATATTGAGAAAAATACACAATCAACCATTGTGCCCATAAATCCCTAGCCCTCCATATCATAAGCACTTTTTTTTTGTATTGATAAAAAAAAGGGGTTGAAGGGCCCCGATCGTTTACACTGAGCTCTAACGATAAACAAGAAAAAATAAGAGAAGATCATACAAATGCAATATAGCCCCATATTAGTAAAATAAACAAACCTAGGCTAAACCTATTTATGGATGCACAAGAGCACGTCACCAAATTTATCAACACATATTTTCACCTTCAGGATAACAATGCTCTTATGCTAAGAATCTTTACTATGACATTCTTATGTGTTGCCATTCAATGGTTTAACCAACTGCCCAAGCATAGCATAACTAATTTTGAATATCTAGTAAACACTTTTCTAAAGTGTTTCTCCTTTGGTGCTAAGAATAAGGTGAACCTATCAGACTTGGCCAAATTAAAATAGTATGATGATGAGCTAGTAATGGATTATGGGAATAGATGGAGAAAATTTATGGCAAAGTTATCATTCTCCATTCCTATAGAAGAAATTATCTACATGTTCACCAAAAGTTGTTCTAAACACATCTCCCTATTGCTACAACTTCAAAAATATCCTTCATTTGAGGAAGCATTGGCACAAACCAAGATCATTGAGGACATAAAATTAGATGAGGGAACCATTAAACTCTGAATCAAGAAGGAGTGGAACAAGAATAGTAAGAATGACAGATACAAGCAAAAACAGGGCAACCTTGCTCTAGTTAACCAAGTTGCATTAGATGTACCTAAGGATGGGGTTGTGCAACCTCATAACTATCAAGCACATGCCCCACCAACCAATTATGATCAAAAGAAAAATCAAGGGTGAAATAGAGAACGCAAGCCACCTCACTATTTCACACCTCTATTAGAATCAATGTAGTCAATTTTCAATTAGTTGAGCGAGGCTGGGAAAATCAGATTTCTTGATATACCCCTTATATATCCCAACCATCCTAAGACAAAATGATATAGGGAAGATCAATTTTACCCTTATCATAGGATACTGGGACATGACATAGAAGTTTATGTTGGGCTCAAGTACCAAGTGCAAAATATGATAGAGGCGGGAGAACTTAAAGTTGACAACCCATTGGCTCCCGATAATCGAGATATGGGCATATACAAAAACCCATTGCCAAACCATGAGGTCCCTAGAGGGCAAGTTACCCAAGTAAATCAAGTCTGAATCGATATGCCTACCCATGGGTGTGTTAGAATGGTAGAAATTATTAACATTACCACCAGGAGTAGACGATACGGCCAACCATAGTCTCATGCAGCTCCTGTTAATGCCCCAACAACACCTAGGTAAAGGCAGGGGTAAAATAACCTTCTAGGCCCACCAACTCAACCTATGGTGACTATTATAAATAGACTAGATCAAAACTTGCAAATAACTTTGGCTAAGTTATCCATATATGAGCTTATATAATAGTCACCAAAATATAGGGAGACTCTGATGGAAATATTGAGATCAATCGAGCTCCAAACATAGGATTTGAATGCATTCACTCATTTTGTTGGGCAAGTACAACAATGCCAAGAATCTATAATCCAATTTTATGATCATGAGATTAAGACGGTATCCATTGCCTTACCATAACCTTCACTGCACATTGTTGCATCAATCAATGATTTACCTTTTAAGCGGGATTTTATCAATACAGGTTCATCAATCAACATCATCACAAAAATAGCCATCAGGAACCTTAAGATACCCAAATCTAATATCATTCTTGTTGAGCAAGGTGCAGCGATAGTATTGTCATTGTTGTCAACACACTCATATGGATAGGTTGATGCAATGGATAGTTGTTCAGAGGTTTTCTAGATTATGTATAGTGATGTTCAATTCTTATGAGAATGTTTGTGATATTCAGGTGAAGTTGTTACAGGTTCGTGCAAATTTGCAAAAGTTGCAAAAATCATCAAGTTGTCAAAGTAGCAAAAAAAGAAGTTGTCAAAGTGGTAAAATGTCAATTGAATGTGTTGGACAGCCCAAGATACTATTTGGAGGCTTCTTGATCATTATCAAGTGTGGTTGCAATGTTGGAACGGCCGGTTGCTTCGCCGGTGCATTGTTGATCATAAAACTGCAGTAGTAAAATCTGCATTGGAGGTCACTTTGCGAGAGGAATATTAAGCAATCCATGCGAAATTGGACCATAAATTTTTTACTGGAGGTATATGGATATACTGAGAGCTTAAGTTTCAAATTTCAGCCCAAATAGACTCTGGAGGAAGAAACAATAAGTATTGCAAAATGGCTCTGGAGCACTTTTTCCAATTTATGTGACAGGTGTAAAATCAGCGCCAGAGACCACTTTGTCGGAGGTATATTAATCAATATGTAAGTAATAAAACTTCACATTTTTTATTGGAGGTATTATAATATATATAGAGCTTATGTTTTAAATTTCAGCCCGAACGGAGACCCGAGGAAGAAACGAAAATAGTTGAAAAATGCCTCCATAGCACTTTTTCCAGTTTTGGGCAGCCAAGTGCTTTTGCGCTCGAATACTCAAATTCATATTTTTGTGTAGCTTAATGTGCCATTTAAGTGTATTTTCACATATATATAATTGAATTGAACATATTTTATTTTTTTCGGGGTAATTTCGAGGCCTCCAAGTATGAGAACGAGTAATGTGCACAACACTTTGTCCGCGAAATTTAAAAATGTCATAACTTTTGATTCGTAACTCCTTTTGAGTCCGTTATTTTTCTAGTGCATGGAGAATTTTAAAACCTAAAAGAAAATTATGTCTCCCATGGGATATGTTATTGAATCCTAAAACAATCATCTTACAGCTCAAAATTTATTAGGAAGTTGAAGTGTTGGAAGTTGAAGGGATTGCAAAAATGTTTTTAAAAAGGAGTCAGTGTGAGTACAAATATAAGTGTGATATTGAGATTTAGATCAGATGAGATTAGTCAGAGTGGATGTGTAGAGTGAAGCAATGAGCTAGACCACTCAGGGTATTTTAAAATGAAGATTAAATTTTCTACTATAGTTTTTGTTTTTGCCGAGTGGGTGCTTAGCGATCGGAGTCGATGCTCCTTGAAGTTGGTGTTGCTAAAGTTTTGGTTGGTTGGTGCCATTCCCTACAGTTGGTGCTAAAAAATATTGTAAAGACCAAATATTTTTTAGGCTATATTTGGATAGGAGTCCAAACAGTCCATTGGCATATTGGTTTTCCCACATCGGGTTTTCACTATAAATATGGTGTTATGTGATGCATGTTTCTATGATTGCTTGTTTTGATTTGATTTCATAGTTGGACTAAATTTTTAATATATACTGATCCACCCCCCCTCTCAATTTCATGCTTGGTGATGGGCTATCGTTAAGCACATCATTAATTCTAAATGAATTTGTCAATCCAGGGTGGTGTCCAAGGCTATTTACGAGAGAAAGTTCAAGTAGGGTTCTAGTTCAGTTCATTTGGAAGTAGCAGGTCTTATTGGTGAAATTGATTGTGTGGGGGTTTTGTGTCACTTCTACCTCTAAATTGCATAAATTGAACTTTAATCTATTTGCAAGAATGAAAACTAATTGCTAATTGCATAAATGAAACCCTAGTTACAGTTGCAAGAATGAAATCTAATTAAATTATAGAATTGAAACTCTAGTTATAGTTGCAGAATTGAAAGTCTATTTAATCTTGCAATAATTGAAATGAAGCATAAAAACTAGATCTTGTCAATGCTCTATAACAGAAGGTCATCAATCTTCTGTGTAGGGTTTTGACAGCAAAAACAAGAATGCAAGGAAATTACAGAAAACTTGTAAATTGCTAGAAATGGAAATTTGCAGTGAATTGGAAAGTTGTTGGGAATGAAAAGAATAACCAGATATACCACTAATCATATCACAAAAACATTATGAACAAGAATTAAACAACTAGGAATGCTAGCTATGCAAAATAATGAAAATGACAAGTTCACAACTTATTCCACTGCAACAAAATCAGAATAAAACCTGTCTGGCAGTCCTCCTCGTAGGTCTAGAAGTGGCCAGCCTCATTTCTCATAAGAAGGTTTGAATTCTTCTTTAATTCTTATTCACACTCAGACATAACAAAATAAATAGAATGAAACTGCACTTTTATTGCTTCAGAAACATAATTACAATTCTGTTGAAATCAGCATGTGTCTGAAATCACTATTCTATTATCTCCCTATTTATTTTTTATCTCCTCTATCTAATAACTCAACCTGGATGGGAGCTATATTTTATAGATGCCTAAAATCTAATTACAAATAGAAAATATGTTGTTCTTGATATCCTACAGAATTTCCTAGGTTTATCCTAGAAGATGATCAATTTGATATTTTCCATAAATGGTGGCTTTGGATGGTAAAGAACGGAAAAGTTAGATGGGAGATATTTTCCCTTAACTTTCTCAACCTTATAATCCCATTTTCCATCGCCAAAAGTCAGTCAACAAGTCAAAAAATGTTTTCTTTTCTCATTCCTAAGAAACTATGTTCATTTCGAAGACATTGTGTTCATTTCGGAGACGCTATGTTCATTCCAAAGACACTGTATTCATTCTGAAGATATTTAGAATGACCAACTGTGTTGACTCCAAATGGTTTTTGCTACATTTATCAGGTGGATTAGACCTCAGGATCATATTACAATAGTCTTCATTCTTCCTTGGATGTGAATTTCATGCCTTTCCATTTATTGGCAGCTGGCTGGAATTTATATGGAAAAACCAGTTTTATGTTGCACAGTAATAAGTCTTTGTACTATTTGCTGAATTTAGAGAAACTAATGCTTAATGATCATCAAAATAAGACTAGTGAAGTGTCTTGTCAACCTAAGCATGACAAGATAACATAAAACTATACAAGAACTATTAAAAATTAGAATATAATGTCCTTAACACTTCAATCATACAAACAATTAATACACAGCATATTAAATCAACTTAACTAGCATATAAGATAATTCACAAGAGTTTTAGGCAATTTTAACTATTTAAAACATGCTATAAATGAGGCTTATCCAGGCCTCATCATTCCCCCCAACTTATATTAATGCATGCCCTCATGCATTGTAGTGGGCTATGGAGTCACAAATGTCCATACTCATATTTCATGTTTCATAGAACAATTTAGTGCCTGTGTAATTTCTTATGAAGGTTTCTGAGTCATTCTTCAAACTGATCATCTGGTTGGGAATCCTCTTAAAAATAGAATGGAACTAGAGTAATTATGGTTGGAGGCCTGAATCTGAGACCTACCCAATGATGTTGCATAAAAGTATTTCTCTGGATTGAGAAGGCAATGCCTTAAAATGGAAGGGCACTACTTCAAAGTTGAGGGGAACTACTTTAGAATGAGCACCTGTGTCTTCATATTCCCTAGATAATCCAAGTAATAACTGAACCAAATCCTCCCCTTTATCTGATGTAGTTGATTGTTCGTCAACTTGTGACAGCCTACTTTTTAGTTTCTCCACTTTCTGCTATAATTCTCTAATTTTCTTTTCATGTTTTTCAATAACATATTTTCTTTCCTCAATCCATCTCATTTGTATTTTTATAACACTCTTGGCTGCTCTCGGTTGTTTTGTGATGTCCACCTCCTCTTCTTCGTTTGACTCAGAACCTAATATCGACAAATCAACTGCAGCTTTGTTGCTCAACAATGATCTCATCCTCTGCTTTAGACCCCTACTCCTATACATGAGGTTCAATGAAATTATCTATGATTACATCCAAATTCTCAGTGGCTTGTTGCACTTCTATGACATCAGGGCTATGTTGTCTGGTCTTCTCTTCAATCAATTATTCTTTTATCTCTTTTTGTTGGAGTCTTGCAGACCTCCTAGTCCTTAATGTATATTTTCTCTTCTTGCCCTGTTTTCTTGTGGTAACAGGGGCTGTAGGGATAGCTTCAGGCTCTTCACTGGGAACTTCACTCTCCTATTATGACAGATAAATAACATATTTAGAAAAATTAACCCTCTTCTATTTTATTTTTTTGTTGTGAGTTTCATCCCTTCTCTTCTTAGTCTGTGAGGTTGATGGTTCTAGAGAAAAATGCTTTGTTGCTTTTGCTTGGTGTGTTTCCTTCTCTGCAATAGCATTTTTTTTTTTAGCCTTTTCTTCTTCCTCAGTAGCATATTTTTTTATAGAAACATTTGTATCCTCTTCTCCTTCATCTTCTTCTTCAAAAACTACATTAGTCAGGGTAGAATAAAACCTATTAAAGCTTCTAGGGTTTCCCCTAAAATGATGTTGGCACACCAGTTTAATAAGACCATGATTATGAGGGCTCCTTTTTTTCCTCTTGATAATGTTTTTCCATGCTCTGTAGTTCTCGATGCAGGTATGCTAGAAAATTCACTCTAAATTTAGGCTGTTGCCTACCATACCTGAGGTGGTTTAAAATTTTGAAAGGATGCCCTGACAAAATTACATACTACCCTTCACAGGTTGAAAAATTTGGTAACCCATGTGGTTACGTTATTCCAGGGTTCTTTTAGGCTGGCCCTTTTTCATTTTTCACTTCATTTCTTTGTTCTGATGCTGAGAAGACTGCTCTCTTATGCTACTATAGTCATCCTCTAGGTCACTGATTTATGGTTTCTATAGAATTACAGGGTTTATCTTGTTCTTCTTCAGAAAGAACTTTTAATTTTTTTTTTTTACTTTTCCTTGTAATCATTAGCAAATATGTCTTCGAAAAGAAAATATGGCACACTTCCTTATTTTGTGCTCTGAACACCTGGCCATCAATCATTGGACATCCTTGTCATCAAATTTTCTTTACTATTTTTAGCTCGTCCATTCTGCATGTAAATTTTCCCACATGAGTGGTTATTAGCAATGAATTGTGGTGGCATGTTTGTTGGTTATTTTCCCTGTGATTCTTGTACTTCCTCAATGGGTGCAAAATATGAGATGAATCTAACCATAAGTCAGCTGAAATGTGTCAATGATCACATGGAGTAAAAAAAATTCTGCTGTCTTTTTCTCCCTCCTTGGATGCCACGTGGAAACAAACTGTCAAATATTCATTCCAAATATTATGTTTCATTTCAAAGACTAAGTTGGGCATTTAATCCGAAGATAACCTCATTCCGAAGATAAACCTTCATTCCGAAGACACACCTTCATTTCGAAGACAAACCTTCATTCCGAAGACAAAGGCTTCATTCCGAAGACAAACCTTCATTTCGAAGACAAAGGCTTCATTCCGAAGATACCACGATTATTGAAGATACAGTAGTCATTCTAAAGACATAGCAGAAACCAACAATTTTCTCTTTCTCCAAGCATGTTTTGTTTATGCCAACTCTTATGAACACTTTTATACTAATGGTTAATTGTCATATACTATATATCAAATATTTATAATGAGAAAAGTGTAAGAAACATATATACCTGGTTAAAACAAGTTAATGCAAGTTTTGAAAGATGACTGCTTCTGTTGATATTCTCATCGAGGCTTCCTACAACACTTCAAAAACAAGTGCATTTGGTGAATTTGTACAATGGTGACTCATAACTTTCAAGGTTATGCATGCCAAAAAACTGGTTTTCATGCATACCAACTTAGTAGCGCCTTAGAAAAAGGTTTTCACTTCTGAGCTATTCATTTTTCTCTCTTTTTTTTCTCTTTTTTTTTCTTTTTTTCTTTTTAATTCTGATTGTGCCCGTGAAGGAATTCATGACTTCCCTAAAATCATGCCCATGAACATTCACAGCCAAAATTTATTCATTTTTTTGTTTTCTATTTTTTCTAATTTTTTTTCTTTTTATTTTTCTTTTAAGATTCAAAGATATGATCATTTGGAATCTTCATAAGAAGAAGAAGCCTCTTCTATCAAATGTAACTATGTGAAATACCGAGCAAATTCCACCTTTGTTAGTGGTTTATGGTACAATTGTAAAAGATGTCCATTCACCACTAATATCCTCTTTAAATCATCAACTAAAGAAAGTTGAACAACTTCATTCTCAAACTCCCCTAGTTCATCCTTGCTGCTCTTAATGTGATCATCATGCCACATTTTCCATTTTTGTTGAGTGAACTCTATTTGGTGAAGTGCTTCCAACCAAAGTTCATCAAATGCATTCAACTGCAAAATTTGTTTTTTCTGTACCTACAACAACTCAATGCCAACTACTAAAGATGCATAAAATGTTAGTAAAGCATTAGGATGTTGCACCAATATATCAAAAAAATTTGCTCCCTGGTTTTTAGTCAACCAACTATTGTTGTTCAAAGGTTTTTTTGGCTGTATTTTAGTTTGTTTTGTACTAGGCTGATTTGAATTGGTTCTTGGAGAATGATGCATTAATAAATTAAGAGAGTAATGATATGGTGGAAAAGAATGAAAATTTGTATATGTTTACCAAAAACAATTCTTGAAAGAATTAACTTTGATAAATGATAATGAAAAGATGAGAAACAATAATGACATCCATGTGGTAAATAAAGAAAATGATTTTGTATTGGAATGGGTGATAAATTTCATAATTATGTTTTTCATCAGTCTGTAGTAATTGCTGAACAATAATTAGTTCATATTTAAAATATGAGTTTTGAACATTTTCAGCAAAAACAAACTTTTTGGAGGAATCCAACTCTTCTAAATTTTTATTTACAACAATGGAGGCCAAAACTAAAGTATTCTTTTCATTTTCCTTATGTGTTCTAAGAAACTGTGGGATTTCTATACAATCATACTTAGGTGTAATAAGTTTACCTGAAAGCAAGTTAACTAATTATCCACCTTTTTGTTTTTCTTGGTTTGCTAAAACACATTTCTTGAACAATCCTATTAAAGATTGGTACAACTTGAGGTAAAGGGATTGTAATAGTTAAATGTTCTAATTCCTTTATCAAATTTGATTATGAAGATGATATTTGTATTGCTCCAATTTTTTGCACCCTTACCTTCAGGCTAAAGGATCCGCACCCGGAAGGGGGATGCGAGAAGGATGGGACGGTACCTCGGACTGAGAGGCCCTTTGAAGGTCCCGCCTCTCAGGGGAGGGGTATTAAGGTGATTTTTTTACGGATGGTGGGGTTCATTAAGAAACGTTGAGTGGCAGTCTCCACGCCTAGGTTGGGAATGAGTTTAATGTGTTCAATTTTATCTTTAAACATTCAAATCCTAGGTTTGGCCAAATGAATCTAAGTTGACCTATTATGAAAATGCAAATTTAAATGAAGACAGAAAATAGATTTAAGCAGAAAACACAGAGAATAAATTAAGTGAAGAAATCCATACATGATCTGGATGTCTGATGGAGGTTCTGATTTTTGAGTAGTCAAGATCGCCTGGAATTTGACAGGATTGTCTCTGATCTGACAGGATCGTCTGAGATCTGATGAATTCGTCAGACGAATTCGTCAGAGACCTGCAATCAGAAAAATGGACACAAAATACAGAAAATGCAACTATGTTGATAAAGGAAAATGATGTGAAATGACAAAATGATGTTAATAAGATAATCCCAAATAGAAATGCAAGTAGATTATCATGCTTTAATAGCTAATCATGATTTTATTATGTACTTAAGCTATATGGGTGAACTCCAAGATGCAGGATAAGAGAAAATAACAATAAACTAATCTAAATGCAGAATGAAATAGCAGATGAGAAGAGAAAAATGCAAACTCTAGGCAGTAATTGCCCCTAATGTTGACTGTAGTTAAAATCGTCTCAAATTGGGACGTGATCATCCGAGATTTGTACAGGATCGTCTGAGACGATCTGAGCTTGCTCCGGCTAAAAAAGGGCAAAGTTCCTGCAAGAAAATATGAAAAGCACAAATGCAGATAATGATCTGGGGTATTATAATGCACGCAAAGATCAAATTACAGGGAAATTCAGCCAGGGGAATGTCAAGGGGAGGGCCTAAGATTAAATAGGCAAAGGAGGGAGGTTAGGAGGTTAGAGATCATCCCAATTTGGGAGATCTCCAATGGGGAAAGTCTTTAACTGTGCAGACACGCTTTTGCCCAGGTTAGAGACGTCGTTGAAATAGAAGCTAATTATGAAAAAATTAGTTTGGGACAAAATCGTTTGTACGTTCTGCTCCAGACGAATTCATCCGATCTAAGGCGATATCGTCTGATCGACAACAATATCATCCAACAGACAAAACAAACTCTAAAAATGGTGTGAAAAATGAGGAAACGGGTAGCAGGCAGTTTTGGAGCGGTTTTGGGTTTCAAATTTAAATTTGAATTATTATTAAAGTAATTTTAATTATTTACTAAGGTTTACTGCGCCAATTTTAGGGTGCTACATTTTGCCCCCTCTTTAGCGAATTTTTTGAAGAAAATGCGTTAAATATGAGTTCTTCTCGATCTACGAGAAAGCAAAAATTATTCTCATTTTTAGGCGATGATTCTAGGTCGAATCGTACGACAGCTTACTATGGTGCCCCCTCCATGTTTTTATCCAAATCGAACGTTTGAGTTAAAAACGCAAAAAAGCAAAATTTTAATTGTTGTTTTTAATTGTAATAAAATTAAGAAAATAAGGTAGAACCCTAATTCATTTGTACTATTCACTTTGTCTGTTTTTGATGTACATATATGGCTTGATATATGTATATATGATTTTGGTTTTGATGATATGACTTGTTCATATGTTTTTATGATGCTTTAATGTTTGAATTGTTTGCTTATTGGATTGAGGATTCATATAATTATGTCATTTTGAAATATTATAATTTTGATGTCATGTTGTAATATTTTAAATGAAATAATCTGATGTAAACAATTGGTGGTTGTGATGTGATTTGATAAAAAATAAAAGGGACTTCTAACAATAATTTCAAATGACATTGTTGCTATTATAGACCATTTCATGGAGTCGTCGCTCACTCGGTCGTCAAGCTAATCCTAGTATAGAAATATTGCTAAAAGTAAAAGAGTGCTTAAGAGACTGTCTTAAGACTTTGTTTGTGATGATGCAAATGATGATGATGATGGTGATTTGTTTTTATATTTCCATGAAAATATTATGCATGAAATATATTTAAAAAAAAATGATTTTTGCTAGGCATAAATTCCTAAGTGTGATAAAATTTTTGAATAATTCCCTAAGAATTATACCATCATTGCAAAATTGAAGTTTGACATAATGACATGAAATAGAATAAGTGTTTGTTTGTTTGTAAAGCATAATTGTGTAACATAATGATGCAAGTCACATGTTTTTTATGATTTGAAATAAATGGGAAATAAAATTAGTTCAATGGTTTGCGCTAGGCATAGAATATTTAGGTATAGACTTATACCATCATCGTGAAATCCAAAGAAGAAAATAGATTGTTGGTTTTATTGCAAGATGCATTTTTGATCTTTGATAAACAAAAAAATAATAATATAAAAACTTTATTTGAAATTATTTTTGAGATTTTGTGAGAAGATGTATGTAATTGCTTTTATACAAAACAAGAATTCTGAAATAAAAGGAGAAAATCATTCCGAAAAGAGTTACAAAGATATTTTAAATTATCTCAAAGAGAAATGTAGATTTATAAGGAATCCTCATGTGCAAATGTGAATTCATTACCGATCTTGATTTATCATAATGATACAAAATTTCTCAAATACAAATGTGTGTGTGATTGTATTGTTCATTTATCAGTTTTGAGCAAGATAATTTGATACAAGTGATTTGAATTAACTAAATAAGTGTTCATTAACCATGATTTAGATGCATATAACCATACCAGACTACTATATAAGTCAGGTTATCAAGAGCTAGCTAATCCATAAGCAGACATAGGTCTGTACAAAAGAAGGTCGCTAATGTGACAGACATATCACCACGCTAGGAGTTACCCAAGGCCAAGTGGGTTGGGCACAAACCACCTGTTATGGGGCTTACCTCATAGTTTTCGGATAATTGAGAATTCCAGGGATTCAAGCTCATCAACCCTTCTTTTCTTTTCAATGGGTAGGGAAAGGGATTTTATTGCTTTTGCTTTTGCTTTTCTCTTGCTTTTTTTTTTTTTTTGAGATAATGCTGAAATATTGCTATGATGATTCAAAATAACCTTTTTCTTTTTTCTCTTTTTCTTGAACTTTTCTTTTTATTCCTATGCTAAGGATACTTGCTCGGATTAGCTGTAGAGCAAGGGATTTTTATTCTGGGTAGGGGTGAGCTTGTCCTTTTGTCAATTCTCAAATATTCTAGACCAGGTGCATGATAGGATAGCAAGGGAAACTCTTCACTCAAGAAACAACTTCTACAATGTAGCATAGCATGGACATTACAAATATAATCATTTTATTGTGAAAGGATATGCTTGATTTAAGTAAATAACAAGATCAATTCTCTGTGCTCAAACTTTATTTAATGCCAATGTGGACTTTGATATAAGAGAGATTAATAATCATAACAAATAACATCAAGATATTTATTTGTGAGTGTGAAAGTGCAGGATTCCAAATAAATGCTAATTTATCCAAAATAACTGAAAATAGAACTGCAATACTTCACAATTTGAGAGGTATGAAATAAAATATGTTTTTTGAATATTTTGATAATTTTGATGTTTTGAAAGAAATACAATGTGATTGTTTTTTTGAAAATTTTATATTTTTATATGAATTTTTAGATGATGGAATTGTGGTATATACAAGATGATCTATATACATTATACAAGGTTATGTGATTATAGCGTATCTACGGTTGCTTCAAAATCAAAGGAGGTTTTGAAGGATAACTTGGTTGTGTTGAAGGTAAGAACAAAAGGTGATGAACAAAAGGTAGCGATAACAAAAGCTTTGTTATAATGTAGAATAATGTAGCAAAATATTTGACTTTTATATGTGTAAAATTGATCATGTTACACAATAAAATGTAAGAAGGATAAGAAGGTTCTTCATTATTATCACTATCTTCCAAGTCTTGATAATATGGAGGGAGCATATATGAAATATATGCATGGGTGTTATTTGGTAAACAAAGATGATCATATATGGATGAAGAAAAGTGATGGATAGAAGATAATTGTGACAATAGAGAATGTATAAAACTTGATGTTTCAACCGTTAAATATTCTTCAAATGGTGTTGGGTCATTATGTATGGTAACAATTTTATTTGCAATTTCAAACTTCAAACATTGGTGAAGAGTGGAAGGGACAACCTTTATCGTATGAATCCAAGGACTTCTGAGAAGTAGGTTGTAAGGTGAAGGGCAATATGCTACATAAAACAAAGCATCTAGGATCTTGGATCCTATATTAAGAGGAAGAATTATAGTACTTTGAGCTTCTTGAATTTCATTGTTAAAATATTTTATAATAACATTTGATTCATTAAGATCTTCTTCCTTTATTTTGAGTTTTTGGAATAATTGATAAGTGCATAAATTAAGAGAGGAGCCATTATCTACCATGATAGTTTTAACAGGTGTTGCTTTACTAGATCCTGTAATGTAAAGATAGTAGTCTTCTTGTGGAGTAGAGGAAGGTATCTCCTCATCATAGAATGAAATATGGTTAACCTCAAGAGGGTTTACACCATTAATTATGTTCTTAGAGAAAATATTATGAGGAACAAATTGTTGGCTAGGTTTCTTGAACAAAGTTTCCTTATGAGAACTTTGTAATACTTCTAAAAGGGATATCTTTGCTTGAGGGTTAATCACTTGTTGTTGGATATCAAAGTGGATTTCAAATTGAGATTTTGATTCTAAAGATGAGCTTTCTATGCTTACATTCCATTTTGGATCATTCTCTAGAGTCAAAGATAGTTTTGAAGGTTGGTCAAATGAGGAATCCATATCTTGAATATCAGATTGAATTGATTGAACTTGAGGTTGCTCATTTGTAGTTTCTATTACAATATTAATAATATCATCATGATGGGACACATTAACATGCAATATTTGATTGGTTTCTTTTTGTTGATAATTGAATAGGAGCTCTTGGGAGATCCCCATGTCTTGATTTATTATTGGTATTTGTTGTGTAGGAGTTTGATTGTTTACTGGAGATTTATAATCAGTTGTAGATTGTAATTACTTTATATTAAAAAGACCCTTATCAATCAAATATTGAATTGAACATCTTAAATATTTACATTTTTGTGTCATATGTCCATCCACTCTATGATATTCACAATGTAGCTCAGGTTTAAACCAATCTGTTGTGGTATCAGGTTGTCTTATGGAAGGGAGTTCAATCCTATTTGTGTCAAGTAAATACTTGAGAATTATATCCATTGGTTGATTGAGCTTAGTAAATTTATGTGATGAAGGTTTTCGAGAGGTTTTTGATACGTGCCTTAGGAATTCAGTCATAAAAGGGCCTAATGGTTTCTCACCTCTACTTTCTTTATTATGGGTAGAATGATGACAGGAAGATTGTGAAGTAGGAGGTGAGTGCATGGTAGAATTGGAAGAATAAGAATTTTTTTGTTGAAATGGATGTGTTGTATTGAAAGAAGAATATTGAAAGGGTGGTGGAGGATTGTATGTGGATTGATAGACATAATATGGATATATGGGAGAATAGATAATATCGTTATGGAGAGGATTAGAAAAGGGATTATCCTATTGGGGTATGGATGAAAAATGAGAAAAATGTGATGGAGGTGGTGTTGAATAGGGATGAGGTTGGTCATAATCAACAAATGTATTTAGTTGAATTATTCCAACATTACTGATGGGCTCATATTGATTTGAGTAAAAACTCATGGTTTCTTTAGTACTTCTAAAAGTAATATTTAGTATCTACTATTTAGAATTGAATCTAAAACATACAAACTTGAAATTATGATTTTGCTACTTTTTTTTTGTATACATATATATATATATATATATATTTGTTTTTTTATATTTTTGAATTAGAATGATGCCTATGTTATTCACGTCGGGTTCACCAAAATGTATCGCTCCAAATTTTTTGCACCCTTACCTTCAGGCTAAAGGATTCGCACCCAAAAGGGGGATGCAAGAAGGATGGGACGGTACCTCGGACTGAGAGGCCCTTTGAAGGTCTTGCCTCTCGGGGGAGGGGTATTAAGGTGATTTTTTGACGAATGGTGGGGTTCACCAGGAAACATTTAGTGGCAGTCTCCATGCCTAGGTTGGGAATGAGTTTAATGTGTTCAATTTTATCTTTAAACATTCAAATCCTAGGTTTGGCCAAATGAATCTAAGTTGACCTATTATGAAAATGCAAATTTAAATGAAGACAGAAAACAAATTTAAGCAGAAAACATAGAGAATAAATTAAGTGAAGAAATCCATACCTGATTCGGATGTCTGATGGAGGTTCTAATTTTTGAGCAGTCAAGATCGCCTGGAATTTGATAGGATCATCTCCGATTTGACAGGATCGTCTAAGATCTGACGAATTCATCAGACAAATTCATCAGAGACCTGTAATCAGAGAAATGGACATAGAATATAGAAAATGCAGCTATACTGATAAAGGAAAATGATGTGAAATGACAAAATGATGTTAATAAGATAATCCCAAATAGAAATGCAAGTAAATTATCATGCTTTAATAGCTAATCATGATTTTATTATGTATTTAAGCTACATGGGTGAACTCCAAGATGCAGGATAAGAGAAAATAATAATAAAGCTAACTAGATACAGAATAAAATAGCAGAAAGGTATAGGAAAAGCGCAAACTCTAGGCACTGATTTCCCCCAATGTATACTGTAGTTGAAATCATCTCGAATTGGGGCGTGATCGTCTGAGATTGTACAAGATCGTCTACGATGATTTGAGCTTGCTTCGATTGAAGAATAACAGAGTTCCTGCAAGAAAATTTGAAAAGCACAAATGCAGATGATAATCCAGGGTATTATAATGCACGCAAAGGTCAAATTACAGGAAAATTCAGCCAGGGGAATGTCAAGGGGAGGGCCTAAGATTAAATAGGAAAAGAAGGGAGGTTAGGAGGTTGGGGATCATCCCAATTTGGGAGATCTCCAACAGGGGAAGTCTCTAACCGTGCAGACACGCTTTTGCCCAGGTTAGAGATGTTATTGAAACAGAAGCTAATTATGAAAAAAATAGTTTGGGATGAAATCATCTAGACGTTCTACTCTAGACGAATTCATTCGATCTAAGGCGATATCGTATGATCAGTGACGATATCTTCCAATGGACAAAACAAACTCTAAAAATGGTGCAAAAAATAAGGAAACGGGTAGCAGGCGGTTTTGGAGCGATTTTGGGTTTGAAATTTAAATTTGAATTATTACTAAAGTAATTTTAATTATTTACTAAGGTTTACTGCGCCAATTTTAGGGTGCTACAATATTTTTGATATCTCAGACTGTTCAAAATATGATACTTTATTTGATGAGGTAACTTGTTCTTCTTGATGTTGTTTTAGTGTGGATTTGTTTTCATGTTCATTATTTTTAACTTCACTTTCTACATTGATAAGTGGATAGGTTCAAGCAGTGGTTCACCTGAACACAACTGAGTTTTAACACAGTCACTAACATTTATTAGGGCTGTATTTTCTGATTCAACCAAAGAGACAGGGGTTACCTGTTTAACATGATTTGGACTGACCACATGTTGAGTTGAAAACAGAGGTTGTTTTAATTTTTGTTGTTGTTTTCCATGATAGAAATTATGGATATAATTAGGCAACAAATTTGATTTTTGTTTTTGACAATGTTGCTGCCCTTTGTACTGATTTTGATGTTGTACCCATTGATATCCCTGTAATTTTGGCTGCAACCATGGTGGATGTTTTTGATTCCATTGTTGTTGCATCCATCCATGTTGAGACCATGCTTGGGAGTATGCCCATGGTGGTTGACTCCAACATTGTTGAAGTGGACCTGAAGTAGACCATGGCATATACCAAGGATTATTTCCCCAATGTGCAAGAAATTGAGAAGCATTCTAATATGGAAATTTATGAAAATTATTCCCTTGTCCTTGTCCTACAAAATTGATTTTTTTCATAGGTTGAGACTGTTTTTCAAAGACACTTGTAAGTTATGGAAATAAACTACACTGATATGTGGGGTGTCCTAATTGACAAATGCTACATGTAGCACGTATAAATATTTTATTCAAAGGAAAATCATGAAGAGAGTGTTGCTTTTTACATTCTGAACAATAGATGGCTGAAGATTCAGTAGATTCATTTTTTTCATCTAATGTTATATCATGTACTAAAATATCAGCATCTTTCATGCATTCTTTCAAATCATGTTTTTCATTACCAATTCTGTGTTTTTTATGCCTTGAATGAGAGTAATTTTTATCGAGTTTAATAATTTCTTGAAATTTAAGTGCATTTGTATCTCCTCTTCCCAAGACATCCAATGCATCCCTAGATTCATCTTGTAGTCCCCTTAAGAATACAACTTTGCAAATTTTAGGTTCAAAACTTCCACATCTCTTATGAACAAAAGAAAATTTGTCTAGATAATCTTCTAAGATTTCATTTTCCTCTTGTTTCATTGTAAGAATTTCATCATTTTGATTCTTGACTTGACAATATTCTTGGTATCTCTCCAAGAATATGTTTTCCATCTCATCCCAAGTTCTAATTGAGTCAGGTGCTAAGGTGATAAACCATCGTAGAGCTAACTCTTTAAGAGTGGAAGGAAATAGTTTGAGCTTTTGATTGTCATTAGTGTAATCATGAGCTTGAAATACAATTTTAAACTCAAACAAAAACATATCAGGATCTTCGGATGTAATTCCCTTGAAATTTGGTAATACTGTAGGTGAAATGACCTTCATGGGAGCATTTTGATTAAGATCTAGTTGGATGGGATTTTGAAAAGTTCTGGTAGGTGCACTAGTTGCACTAGGGTGGAGCACATTGTTGGCTCTACCTTGATTCTCTTGTGAGCCTTCCATTGTAGGTTCCCAAAAATAATTATAAATCTTGTCAAATTTTCCTGATTGTATGGATTTTTCAAGAGAAAATGGTGTTGAACTACTTAATTTTCCTCCTTGTAATTATTTCTCAAAGGATATTGCAGTGCTGGAAGTGGATGATTGGGATTCTTTGAAAATTCCAATATTTTTGGAAATAAAACATTTAGACATTTTTGACATAATTTCAACCTCTTGTGAAATTTTTCTTCTTCTGGTTTCTTTCTTATTTCCTAAATGGACTGAAATACAATTTACCAATAACAATTACTTATACCAGTCATTACATTCATATTTTACTCTAAAATTCACAACTTAGCATATTTAATAATTATTGGACTGCTTTTCACCTTCTAACAACACCGTGTTCCTCGAAAACGATGCAAAAATGATGGGCTGTCGTTAAGCACATCATTAATTCTCAATGAATTTGTCAATCCAAGGTGGTGTCCAAGGCTATTTATGAGAGAAAGTTCAATAGGGTTGTAGTTCAATTCATTTGGGAGCAGCAGGTCTTATTGGTGGAATTGATTGTGTGGGGGTTTTGTGTCACTTCTACCCCTAAATTGCATAAATTGAAATTTAATCTATTTGCAAGAATGAAAACTAATTGCTAATTGCAGAAATGAAACCCTAGTTACAGTTGCAAGAATGAAATATAATTAAATTACAGAATTGAAACTCTAGTTATAGTTGCAAAATTGAAAGTCTACTTAATATTGCAATAATTGAAATGAAGCATAAAAACTAGATCCTATCAATGCTCTATAACAGAATGTCGTCAATCTTTTGTGCAGGGTTTTGACAGCAAAAACAAGAATGCAAGGAAATTACAAAAAACTTGTAAATTGCTAGAAATGAAAATTTGCAGTGAATTGGAAAGTTGCTGGGAATGAAAAGAATAACCAGATATACCACTAATCATATCACAAAAACATTATGAATAATAATTAAACAACTAGGAATGTTAGCTATGCAAAAGAATGAAAATGACAAGTTCACAACTTATTCTGCTGCAACAAAATTAGAATAAAACCTGTCTGTCAGTCCTCCTCCTAGGTCTGGAAGTGGCCAACCTCCTTTCTTAGAAGAAGGTTTGAATTCTTCTTTAAGTCTTACTCACACTCAGACATAACAAAATAAATGGAATGAAACTGCACTTTTATTGCTTCAAAAACATAATTACAATTCTGTTGAAATCTTTTACAGGTCTGAAATCACTATTCTATTATCTCCCTATTTATTTTCTATCTTCTCTATATAATAGCTCAACTTGGATGGGAGCTATCTTTTATAGATGCCTAAAATCTAATTACAAACAAAAAATATGTTGTTCCTGATATCCTACAGAATTTCCTGGGTTTATCCTAGAAGAGGATCAATTTGATATTTTCCATAAATGGTGGCTTTGGACGGCAAGGATGGCAAAGTTAGATGGAGATATTTTCCATTAACTTTCTCAACCTTATTATCCCCTTTTCCATCACCAAAATTCAGTCAACAAGTCAAAAAGTGCTTTCTTTTCTCATTCCTAAGAAACTGTGTTCATTCCGAAGACATTGTGCTTATTCCAGAGACACTGTGTTCATTTCGAAGACACTGTTCATTTTGAATATCTTTAGAATGACCAACTATGTTTACTTCAAATGGTTTTTGCTGCATTTCTTAGGTGGATTAGCCCTCAGGATTAGATTGCAATAGTCTTCATTCTTCCTTGGATGTGAATTTCATGCCTTGCCATTCATTGGTAGCTGGATGGAATTTATATGGAAAAACCAGTTTTCTGCTACATAGTAATAAGTATTTGTACTATTTGCTGAATTTAGAGAAACTAATGCTTAATGATCATCAAAATAAGACTAGTGAAGTGTTGTTGTCAACCTAAGAATGACAAGATAACATAAAACTATACAAGAACTGTTAAAAATCGGAATATAATGTCCTTAACACTCCAATCATGCAAACAGTTAATACACAACATATTAAATCAACTTAACTAGCATATAAGATAATTCACAAGAGTTTTAGGTAGTTTTAACTATTTAAAACATGCTATAAATGAGGCTTATCCAAGCCTCATCACTTGGTTCAATAATTGGTATCAGATCGAGGTTCCTAAACAGGCTTAACCGACTAGGGTGATCTTGGAAGTGACACAATGGCAGGAGACGAAGGCTTCTCTTTGAACAAGGCATCATTATTTGATAGAACTAATTATATTTTTTGGAGAATCAAAATGTAAACATATCTTTGTGCATTGGGATACGATATTTGGAAATTAGTAAGCAGTGGATATACACCACCCGCCACTCCTCCAACCGATGTTGCCGGTAAGAAAATGTTTGAGAATGACTCAAAAGCAAAGAATACCATCATGTGTGAATTAATGGACAATGAATTGGTAAATATTATGGGTTGTAAAACAACAAAGGAAATATAAGACAAACTGAAGAGCATTCATGAAGGAGACGATAAGATCAAGGAGGCCAAGTTACAAACACATCGAGCTCAGTTCGAAGGATTAAATATGAATGAAGATGAGAATATAGAGGCCTACCTGTTAAGAGTAAATGAAGTCATCAATGCTATCAGAGGACTTGGAGAGGAAATCAAAGACTCGGTGATCATAAAAAAGGTATTAATATCTCTTCATCAAATGTTTGATTCTAAAGTTTCTGCAATAGAAGAAGCTAAATATTTAAATACTCTTACTATGGATGAGTTGTATGGTTATTTAACCACCTATGAAATGAGAATAGGAAAAGCTAAATCTACAGATAAAGAAGCTACCTTTAAAGCTCAAAAAAATACAAAAATGAAACCAAAGTCAGATGAATATGAAATGTTAGATGAAATGGAAGCTAACTTAGTGAGAAAATTGAAAAAAGGTAAAATTCAAATACAGAGGAAAGTTACCATTTAAATGTTTCAACTATGGAGACATTGGGAATTTTGTAGCTAAATGTCTACTTAATGAGAAGAACAAAAGTGATGAAGGATCGCACACAGAGAGAAGTGACTAGAAGAAAAAATCAAATTTCAGAAAAGGTAATTTCAAGAAGAAAAGTTTCATCTAGAAGAATTTTAGTTCATAAAAATACAACTCCAGTGAGGATTCTAAAAAAGAAACGGGTGAAGCTCTTTTCATGGCATTTGAAGAAGAAAAACCAGAAAAATAACAGGAATGTGATGAAGAATAAACTGACGTAGAAGTGAATTTAGAAGATGAACTAATTGCAGCTATGGATGAATTGAAGACAAAGAAAAAGGAATAAGAAAAATTCAAGAAAGCTTGAGGATGCAAATGAAATCATAACAAGTTTGAAAGTATAGATAGAATAATCCAAGAAGATATTTGAAGATCTCGAAGTACAAATAACAATGAAAATAGATTATTGCAGTAAGTTAGAAGAAGAGATTATTGGTTTAAGGATGCGTATAGAAGAAATGAATCTAAAAATTAGCATTTATCACAAATGTGAAGAGAGTTCTATAAATCTGGATAAGATCATAAAGAACTAGAAGACTATAGCATCAAATTTGGTTTGGGTTTTGACGAAGGAGAATCATAAAATGGATCAAAGACCACAAATGAAGAATCCACAAATAATGAAGAAAAGAAATAGGTTAATCAAGCCAAAATGAATCATGCAAAGGAAAGCAATAATGTATAGCACGAAAGAAGAATTGACAATGATGGTTTCACTAATGTCACACATCAAAGAACAAGAAGATTTATGGCTCCTACAACAAATGGAAAATACCACCACCTAGGTTCAATCATCTCTTTTCTGGTTACTGTTTTAAATGCAATGATTATGGACATAAGATTTCAGATTGCAAGTATAATGTAGGACCAACAAATTTTACCAGTAGAAATGTTTTTCACCTTTGATGGATTATGCAGTAGAATGTTATAACTGTCATAAATTTTGTAGAAGTACATTTGCATCAAATCAATTTCAAGGAAGAAAATTTCAGCCAAATGGAATAAGACAAAATAGAAAACTTCTCGAAAAAACATTCACAAGCTACTGAAAAAGAAAATCCAAAACAAGAACCCAAAACTGTAATCAAACCGAAGTGGAAAGAAAAATATCAATCTAAGGAAGAAAAGGATTCCTTGATCGTACAGGCGACATTTAAAGCACATAATAAATCTGCACCATGGATACTTGATAGTGGATGCTCTAGTCATATGACAGGTGACAAACAAAAATTTGAGAAGTTGCAGCAATATGAAGGTGGTTCAGTAAAATTCAAAAATAATTATGGAGCTAAGATAGTTGGCAAAGGTTCAATTAATATCAGTGATGGAAAAATTAGGTTAGAAGAAGTCTTTTTTATGGTTGGTCTGAAGCATAACTTGTTGAGCGTAAGTCATATTTGTGACAGAGGTCATGATGTGATCTTTAAGAAGCAAGGTTGTGAAATCAGAAAGGCAAATAGTGGGAAGTTGATAGCAGCTAGATCAAGGATATCTGGAAACCTGTACACTCTTTCAGATATTTTATAAGGAGCTTGCTTGATAGGATAGGAAGAAGAGAATTGGTTGTGGCACAAGAGGCTCGGTCATATTAGTTTTGACAATCTAGTAAAAATCAGTTCAAAGAAAGCAATGAGAGATATTTCCACCATTGGTAAACCATCAAATAGCATTTGTGCTTCATGTCAAAAAGGGAAGTAAACTAGAGTCTCATTTAAAACAAAATAGTACTACACAAGCAAACCCTTGGAACTAATACATACTGATTTATGTGGACCCATGAGAATGTAAATCATAAACGGTGATAAATATTTCATGATGTGTATAGATGACTATTCCAGGATGACATGGGTATTTTTTTTGGAGCATAAATGAGAAGCTTTTCAGATGTTCAAGGTTTTAAAAAACCAAGTTGAGAATCAAACGGGAAAAAGGATTAAATTTTTAAGGTCAGATAGAGGAGGAGAGTTCATTTCAGAGGATTTCATAGAGTATTGTGAAAAATATGGCATTAGGAGACAGTTTTCAGTAGCTAGGACACCTTAGCAGAATGGTGTGGTAGAAAGAAAGAATAATACAGTGCAGGAAATGACATGGACTATGTTGACTAAGAGCAAAGTAGTAGAAAGATTTTGGAAAGAGGCAGTCCATACTACAGTATACATCCAAAATAGGTGCATGTTGAGGACGAATGAAAGCAAACTCCTTATGAGTTGTGGTTCGGTAAAAAGGCAACAACAAGATATTTTAAAGTTTTTTGCAGCAAGTGTTACATCAAAAGAACTAAAGAAAACCTTGGTAAGTTTGAAGATAGAGCAAATGAAGGTATTTTTCTTGGCTATTCATCAAAAAGTAAAGCTTACAAATTTTACAACAAGAGGCTAAGAAAAATTGTGGAAAGTGTCGATGTTAAAGTTGATGAAGGAAGTGAATGAGTAATTAGCTATGAAGAGAACTACCCAATTTATGAAGAGGTTATTGAAGGAGATGAGGAAGAGAAAACAAAAAAGAAATCAAGAATTGACTCAGAGGATTCGAAAAGTGATTCAGAATTGGAAGAAAATAGGAAATTCAAAACTAGTAGCTAGCAAAAATATCATCCTAGAGAGAAAATAATTAGAGACCCCATAGTTGGTGTTTAGACAAGAAGAATATTAGTAACTACTCTTTACTATCCAGCATTGAGCCCAAAAATGTTACCGAAGCAATCAAAGATGAAATTTGGGTAAAGGAAATAAATGAAGAATTAGATCAAATCGAGAAAAACATGACTTGGGAGTTAGTACCAAGACCTGCAAATAAAAATGTAATCGGTACTAAATAGGTATTTCAGAACAAATTGAATAAATATGGACAGGTAGTCAGGAACAAAGCAAGATTGGTATGCAAAGAGTATGCGCAATTTGAAGGTATTGACTTCGAGGAAACCTTTGAACATGTGGCCAGACTAGAGGCAATTAGAATGTTTCTTACTTTAGCAGTTTACAAGAATTTCAAAGTTTATCAAATGGATGTGAAATCAGAATTTTTGAATGGAAAACTTGAAGAAGAGGTTTACATTGAGCAGCTAGACAAATTTTAGCTTTGTGATGATCCCAACTTGGTTTGTATGTTGAAGAAAGCATTATATGGCTTAAAACAGGCACCCCGGGCATGGTATGCAAGGCTAGACATTTATCTTACTCAGCAAGGGTTCAAGAAAGGTATGGTGGATAGTAATTTGTATGTCAAAATAGAAAATGGTCATCATGTTGTTGTTGTTATATACGTATATGATATCATATTTGGCAGCAGTAAAGATGAGTTGTGTAAAGATTTTGCAAATAAGATGAAGAAAGAGTTTGAAATGTCAATGATTGGTGAACTTTTGTATTTTCTCAGATTACAAGTTAATCAAAAGAAGAAGGGCATCTTTATTTCTCAAATCAAATATGTGAAAGAGATGCTAAAAAAGTTCACAATGGAGGATTGCACGCCAGTTAGTACTCCCATGATGATAGGTTGCAAGTTGAGCAAGGATGACAAATCTCCACCTGTTGATCAAACTATGTACATATCCATGATTGGGAGATTAATGTACTTGATAGCTACTAGACCATATATTTTGTAGGTCGTATGCATGGTAGCACGATTTTAGGCTAGTCCCAAGGAGACTCATGTGACAGCAATGAAGAGGATTTTTTGGTACATCAAGGGTTCTATGGAGTATGGGTTATGGTATCCGAAAGGTAAGGACTTCACCCTTATTACATATTCAGATGCATATTGGGCAGGATTTGTATATGATAGGAAGAGTACCAGTTGAGGTGCATTCTATCTTGGTGATAATATTCTTACGTGGCATAGCAAAAAGCAGGAGTCAGTCTCATTATCCATAGCATAGGCAGAGTATATTGCAATAACATCATGTTGTACACAGGTACTTTGGATGAAACAAACTTTGAAAGATCTTGGAATAAATTTTAGTGAGCCCATATTGATCATGTGTGATAATACAAGTGCAATCAATATATCAAAGAATCCAGTTATGCATTCTTGCACAAAACATATTGTTATCTGGTACCATTTTTTGAAGGAGAAAGTTACGGAAGGTGAGGTTAAGTTGGATTTTGTTCCAACAACAAAGCAAGTAGTAGAAATATTCACTAAACCATTGCCTAAGGAAGTCTTTAAGTACCTTTACAAGAAATTGGGAGTGGTCACACTTCCCAAGCATTAACTAGCTATCGAGGTCACATTCTCAGGAGGAGCATCTGTCTTTGTTTATCCTTTTGCTCATGTTTGTGATTTTTGCTAAGTGTAATAATTTTTGCCTGAGAATGGTGTGCATGGACTCAGGGGGATTTTGCAGTAGCCCTTTGGTCTTGTTGTCAAAGGGGGAGAAAATTTACAGGAAATTTTGCGTGTGTTGCTAACAATTCCAAAGGGGGAGATTGTTGAGCAAGGTGCAACGACAATATTGTCATTGTTGTCAACACACTAAGATGGATAGGTTGATACAGTGGATAGTTTTTTATAGGTTTTTTAGAGTATGTACAGTGATTTTAAATGCTTATTAGAATATTTGTGATGTTCAGGTGAACTTGTTACAGGTTGTTCATGCAAATTTGCAAAAGTTGAAAAAACGTCAAGTTGTCAAAGTAGCAAAAAAGGAAGTTGTCAAAGTGGTAAAATGACAATGGAATGTGTTGGACAGCCCAAGATACTATTTTGAGGTTGTTTTATCATTAGCAAGTGTGGTTGCAGTGTTGGAATGGCCGGTCGTTTTCCTGGTGCATTGTTGGTCATAAAACTACAACATTAAAATCTACGTCAAAGGTCACTTTGTGAGAGGAATATTAAGCAATCCATGAGGAATTGAAGCTCACTGGAGATAGATGGATATACTAAGAGCTTAATTTTCAAATTTCAGACCAAACGGAGTTCGGAGGAAGAAAAAATGAGCATTGCAAAATGACTCTGGAGCACTTTTTCCAATTTATGTGATAGGTGTAAAATCAGCACCAGAGGCCACTTTGTTGGAGGTCTATTAATCAATATGTAAGGAATAAAACTTCTAAATTTTTACTAGAGGTAGTATAATATATAAAGAGATTATGTTTTAAATTTCATCCCAAACAGAAACCCGAGGAAGAAACGAAAATAGTTGCAAAATGCCTCCATAGAACTTTTTCCAGTTTTGGGCAGCCAAGTGCTTTTGCGCTCGAATACTCAAATTCATATTTTTTTGTTGCTGAATGTGTCATTTAAGTGTTTTTTCACGTACAGATAATCGAATTGAACATATTTTCTTTTTGTTTGGAGTAATTTCGAGGCCTCCAAGTGTGAGAACAAGTAATGTGCACAACACTTTGTCCATGAACTATTTGACAAAATGCCTCTCCATAATAAAAGTGAAATTTAAAAAGGTCATAACTTTTGATCCATAACTCATTTTGAGTCTATTATTTTTCCTGTGAGTGTAGAACTTTAAAACCTAGAAGAAAATTATGTCTTCCATGGGAGACATTATTGAATCCTAAAACGGTCATCTTGTAGCTTGAAATTTGTTAGGAAGTTGAAGTGTTGGAAGTTGAAGGGATTGCAAAAAAAGGTTTTTGAAAAGGAGTCGATGTGAGTATAGAGATAAGTGTGAGATTAAGATTTAGATCAGATGATATTAGCTAGAGTGGATGTGTAGAGTGAAGCAGTGAGGTAGACCACTCGGGGTCTTTCAAAATGGAGATCAAAATTTCTACTACAGTTTTTATTTTTGTCGAGTGGGTGCTTGGCAATCGGAGTCGGTGCTCCTTGAAGTTGGTGCTGCTAAATTCTGGGTTGGTTGGTACCATTCCCTGTAGTTGATGCTACAAAATATTGTAAAGATAAAATGTTTTTGAGGCTGGATTTGGATGGGAGTCCAAACAGTCCATTGACAAAGTGGTTTTCCCACATCGAGTTTCCACTATAAATCTAGTGTTATGTGATGAATGTTTCTATGATTTATTGTTTTGATTTGATTTTGTAGTTGGATTAAATTTTTAATATACATTGATTCACCCCCCATCTCATTATTACGCTTAGTTAAATAGTTCCAAGAACCTACACATTAAGATATTTTAATTATGCTTTATGCACTACCGTGGGAATGATAGTCCTACCCATTAAGGTGGGGTACAAGACCATCCCTGTGATGTGTCATGTTTTAGATGGGTCCATGCAATACAACATCCTCATAGGACACCATTGGATAAGGGATATGAAGTGTGTGCCTTTGATTTTACACAAATGTGTTAAGTATGTGCACGAGGACAAAGTCTACATAGTTTCGACTGATGAAGAGCCATTCAAATATGTCCATTAGGTGGATTTTCTAGGAGAATTTTTCATTCCCTCTACCCAATTATATGTAGGACCTTCATATCCAACTATGCAACTAGATGACAAAGATAAAGGGGTACAAAAATACCCATCCACATTCGCACCTCCTCGCATGCCTAAAATAATTGATGCTTCTAAGAGACTGTCAATGTCTAAACCTAACGAAAATCAAAAGCTGAAAGCACCCTTAATTGAGGAAGGAAAATCCAAGGAACTACTGACTATATCCATTTTGGAAATTCCAAGTCCCATGGAAGAGGGAGATCATCAAGATCAAGCTGAGGAAATACTAGAACCTGCTTTACCCGTATCATCTGTAGGGTCATCCACCTCACATACAATAGTACACTTGCCAAGTACAAGGATAGGAGAGTACCTTGTGTAGAACATAACATTCATGGCCATCATTGAGTTGGTACAAGACATAGAGCGACCAAAGGATCTAAGACCACCAGTAGAAATAGTGATTCTACTTTGAATACCTCCTAATCAGACCTATTTTATCTATGTTGGCCTAGATTGTGCCCATAAATATTCAGACATAGAAGAGGACAATAATGAGCTATTCATCGTTAATATTTGTTACCTCTCTAACCTTGAATTTTCTCTTAGCTACTTTGAATGCTGCCATTGGCATGGCTATGGTCTTGGTATATATGAGCAAGGGTGTATATGGCATTACAAGCCACAATACCAACTTACCACTGACAGGTTTGGGTTAGGCTATTACATCAAAGGACGATATGACTCCCTAGTAATAGCCTTGGACAGATTAAGCTTGGGGTTAGGAGAAGACATCAATTTTATTCCTTACCACCCCACAAGGTATCTAACCAATGGATAAACGACTTTGGTAAACATACCACCATTCAACATTTATCATCATAACTTCCCATTTGATGCCACCCCAACAAGTTGTATCTTGTGGGAAGAAGAACGAGAGGAGAACGGATATGGAGCAAAATATGACAAGGTACAAATAACCTTAGTCTATCATGGACCTCGTTATTTACAAAACCTTGCCTGGTCCAGCTACAATGAGAGTGGTTATATATCGAATGAAAGTGACCATGAGTCAGAAATCTCAACAGGGACAACCTACCTAGAAACAAGACAATGGCCCCATGACTTGGGACAACAAAATAATGCAAATAGAATCTTTATAAGTGATGAGAAATATGAGGATGAACTAGAGATGGCATACTTGGGATCAAGACATGAGCCTCTTGTCTTAGGGCCACATACCAATGCTAATAGCTTCTGGATAAGTGATGATGACTTTGAATACAAGATTGAGATGGCATATCTTGGGCCTCACCACTTGCACCAAGTTAACACCTTGGTATAAAGAGAGGCAATACTTCATGCCATAGACCTTGGCTTGCAGTTTTTGGGTAGACCTATTGACTTGAATGTCATTCATCACATGGTCAATTCCCCTTCATATATGTTCAGGGAAATCTTAGAGCCTAATGATCCTATTACCCGACCAACTCATGGATCCAATCCGGAGATCCCTTTTCCTCTAGAGCATCATCACGAGTATGGAAGGGAAACCTCTAAGACAATATTTCACCCACATGGTCCTGGATATTTCACACCATCCATCAATGCAATATCCATTTATTTGACCACTTCACTTCATAATCTGATAGATCCTACCAAATCATTGCATATTGATATAGAGGCTATTTATTGGGATCATTCTAATTCACCCGTAGAGCCTAAAGATCTTTTTCATAATGAAAAAATGTTACAACCATTTAATTTTGCACCAGGCTATGCCCATGACATGTTGCATGCTAGTTTGGATCCTGAGTTAGCAAGACCTTTGAATCCCACCGATGACATTCATTTGATACCCGCACCTCATAAACTAGAGGATGGGTCACATATGGCTATAGAATCAACTTTCAAGGTATACATCAGTGACGATCCTACTCAACCAAAGAAAGTTAAGTTCAGAGAAATTCTATCTCCAGATGAACAAGCCATCATAATCCCTCTCCTTAAAGAAAGGCCAAATATTTTTTCTTGGACTTATAAAGACATCCTTGGGATAGATACAAATTTAGTCATTCACAACCTTTCATTGGATCCCATGAAGAAACCAGTCAAGAAAAAGTGGAGGAAAATGCATCCAATAGTCACTTTGATGGTAAAGAATGAATTGCAAAATTTTTTAGAGATAGCTTTCATAGTTCCTATTGACTACCCTGAGTGGGTATCAAACATGGTGCCTATGGGGAAGCCCAACGAAAGAGTTCGTATTTGCACAAACTTCAAATACTTAAATAGAGCAACTCCAAAGAATTCATTCCCATTGCTGAACATAGATGCTCTTGTAGACACCATCGTAGGTCATGAGATGCTCTCCTTGATGGATGGTTTTTATAGATACAATCAAATCCAGATAAAACCTAAAGATCAACATAAGACCGCTTTCATTACTCCATGGGGAAAATTCTATTACAAAGTGACGTCGTTTGGCCTCAAGAATGTTGGTGCCACATTTCAACGAGACATGACATACATATTCCATGACTATATGCATAAGATCTTGGAATATTACATTGACGATTTACATGCCAAGTCTCTGATGTGGCAAGAGCACGCTAAAGTCCTTAGAAAAGTCTTTAATTGCATCACTAAGCACAACATTATATTGAATCCTAAGAAGTGTGTTTTCAGTGTAACTTCTGGAAAACTTTTGGGATTCATTGTTTTTAAGAGAGGCATTGAATTCTATCCTACAAAGGTAAAGGCTATATTGGGAGTGGTCACCCCTACTGACATTAAGGATTTAAGAAGTCTACAAGGCAAAATAACATCCATCAAAAGACTCATTGCCCAATTATCAGAAAAATACCGACCCATGAATCAATTTCTACATAAAGAGGTTCCTTTTCATTGGGATGAAGAGTGCCATCAAGCCTTTGAAGAGATCAAAACTTACCTGGCAACACCACCAGTATTGGCTCCTCCAAGGCCTAATATACCATTTTTATTATACATATCGGCTACTAATTTCACTTTGGGTACCATGTTAGCCCAAAAGAATGAACAAGATAAAGAGCAAGCCATATATTACATTAGTTACACCTTGGTGAGTTATGAGCTGGGGTATGCGTATGTCAAAAATTTGTGTTTAACCATGGTCTTTGCAACATGAAAGTTATGACACTATATGTTGGGCCATATGACCTACATTATATCAAAACAAAATCCTTTGTAGTACATGATGAACAAGACTTATCACAACATGCGTACTGCAAAGTGGATCATGCTATTGATAGAATTTTATCTAGAGTTTATAAGCCAAAATTCCATCAAGGGACATGTCATAGTTGATCAATTAGCAGAGGCACCTCTTCAGGATAGCAAGCCTCTCAACATAGAATTGTCTGATGATGCGGTCTTTGCATTGTCAAATATATCGAAGCTCGAAGAACCTAATAAAAAAAGAGATGTGTCATTTTTTTTATGATTCAAAGTGTGAACAAGGGGGTGGAGCATGGATTGTATTTATCATATTGTAGGGTGATCCATTACCCTTATCATTCAAACTAGATTTCCCTTGCACAAACAACAATACAGAGTATGAGGCTTTGACCTTAGGACTCCAAATAGTCATAGAAATAGGAATTAAAAGATTGAATATCTTTGGTGACTCCTTGATCATAGTAAACCAAGTCAAAGGACTATTCTAATGTAAGTGCCCACTCCTAAAATATTACAAAGAATTTTTGGAGACTTACTTATCTCGACTAGAATGGTATGACATAGAGGCATTCCCTCGTACATAAAATAGATTTTTGAACACCATGGCCTCTTTGGGATCCGTAATCCCTTAGAATATATCTTCTGATTTTACAACCATTCATGTGAAAGTACTTTCACACTCAAAAATACACCATGAGGCTTTTGATAATCAATAATTAGTCAACATGATCAAAATTGAACCAAATCAGGATTGGTCCTTCACAGCTATATATTTCTTGCAAATGGCACCTTGGGTGTAATTAATCTCCTAAGGACTTGTAGAGTGTGGCACAACCATACACCACATGGTTATTCCTTAATCTATTTTTACCAATTCTAGAACACAAAAGGAGCAAGTCGTCTTCTCTATAGAGGCTTTGGCTTATCAGGATTGGCTTTCCCAACTGTGGGATTTCTTGAAACTTGGAATGGTACCACCAGGTCTATCACATAATGAAAGAATGACATTCAAAAAAAATATAACAAGATACATTTTTCTAGGATAAATCCTTTATATATGAGGTTACGATGGAATTCTCCTTCATTTTATTGAGCCCCAAGAAGCATCTTGGGAAATTTCACAAGCTCATGATAGCACATGTGGTGGTCACTTCAGTGGCATGGCCATCATTAAGCACATCTTGAGAATGGGTTACTATTGGCCCACTATGGAAAAGGACTACTGTGAGCATGTCAAGAGATGTTTTAAGTTCCAGCATCATGCAAACCTCATGCACTTGCCATAACAAGCCTTGCAACCCATATAGGTAGCATGGCCCTTCTCACAATGGGGAATGGACTTAATTGGGAAGATCTTGCCCTCGTCTTCAGGCTGACACATGTTCATCATAACGACCACTATGTACTTCACTAAATGGGTCGAAGTGATCCCCTTAACATCGACAATTGGACCAAGGATTGCATAGTTTATACTTCACAATATCATAAGTCATTTTTGGGTCCCTTCGAAGATAATATTGAATAATGGGTCATATTTCAATAAAAAAAATGTGCATGCTCTAATGAACAAATATCTTATCCAGCATAGTTTTTCAAAACCTTATTATCCACAAGCAAATGGGCAAGCAGAAGCCTCAAACAAAACAATAGTCTTCATCTTGAGGAATACGGTGAGAGATAATCATAAGGATTGGCACATGTAACTTCCTCTAGCATTATGGGCATACAGGACTAGTGTACGGATGCCCACTGGGGCAACACTATTTCACTTGTATATGGAATTGAGGCCATCATGCCCCTAGAGTTGGAAATTCCAAATCTATGCATAACATTTAAGGACTTCATAGATTACGACACCGCATGGCAAGCCTACCTTGATCAGTTGACGCTTATTGAAAAACATCGATTTAATGCTTTGGATCATTTCTATGTTTATCAAGATCATCTTACGTGAGCTTAAAATAAAAAATTCCACTTGAGAGAATTCAAGGTTGTATATCTAGTTCTCAAGAAAAACTAGTAGACTTCAAATCTTTCGCTGCATCTACGAGATAAATTTATAGCAAACTAGATAGGCCCCTACATGATTTCAGAGAGGGTCGGGCTTGGAGCATATCTCCTTACATCATTGGAGGGTTTTGAAGAGCATGAACCTCTCAACGCCATCCATTTGAATGCGTTCTATACATAAAAATATAAAAACATTCGAACATACAAAAATACAAAAACATTCAAATATACATAAAAACACAAAAACAATAAAAAATACATAAAACACAAAAAAAAATCAAATATACATAAAATACAAAAAAAAATTCAAATATACAAAAATACAAAAACATTCAAAATACATAAAATTCATAAAAACAAAAAGGCTCCAAGGGTAGCTTCACACCGCTTGGTCAAATTCAATCAAAAAGGCTCCAAGGGTAGCTTCACACTGCTTGATCAAATTCAATCAAAAAGGTTCCAATGGTAGTTTTACACCACTTGGTCAAATTCAATCAAAATGCTCTAAGGGTATTCATACCACTTGGTCAAATTCAATCAAAAGAATCCAAGGGTATTCACACCGCTTGGTCAAATTCAATCAAAATGTTCCAAGGGTATTCACATCGCTTGGTCAAATTCAACCAAAAATGCTCCAAGGGTATCCTCTCACTGCTTGGTCAAACCCTTAAAATCCCCAAAGGCACAATAAGACCTTTGGTCACAAAAACTCAAAAATACAAAAATAATAAAAAACTATCAAAATAACAAAAACAACACAAAAAATAAAAATACAAAAATATCTAAATTTTACATCTGCATCCACATAGCTACATTGCATTAAACTCTCATATCCGTTACATTTTAAATTTTTCATGTTCACAGTCTTACAAGTGATGCCATAGTTTGTACCCCAACCACAAATATGAAAGTCCATCTTCATCCATTCACCCCAAGAGTAATTGAGTTTCTCAACACACCCATTTATTGTTGCTATAAAGAATAGGCTAAGGATTTCTAGTCATTCAACCATATTTAGTGGTCTTATCAACCTTTATGGAGAGCCATTTTGATTAGTATAAGGTAAGATCTAAGTTGTGGTAGTGCCTCAAGTATTCAAAATTCCTTCACTAATTAAAACACTAAAATCCTAGTTGGTACAAGGGAAAGATAAAAGTTGTAGAAGTGGTCTAGGTCACCTTAAGAGAAAAGGGTTTTCCTTGCTTATCCCCTTGTGCTATTGGTTCAAAGATGCTAAGAATTGGCAAAAGGACAAGCTCTGCCCTACCTTAAATCCCTTGCTTAAATCAAAACGAGCAAAAATACCGAACAAAGCAAGATTCAATAATTCAAAGTCATAGATTCAAAAGTCAAAAATCAAAAGGCACAAAACAAAGCAAATAGTGATCATCATCACTACATGAATCCCTTGCTCAAAAAGAATAAAGAATAAATAATGATTTTCATCACTAAATATGAGCAAGTATCCCAAATTAAATTAAGAAAAGAAGGAACGGAGCTTGAATCCCTGGAATTCTCTGCATGACCAAGCCATAAGCATGACAATATTTCTATCACATTAAGCATCATGCATTTGTATAGACCAAAGTTTGAATGCGGATGAACTAGCTTAGGGTAACTCAATACTACCTAGTGGTATAGTCCAACTAAATCCAACATAGGATCATATGAACATGTGATGATCACCAATCTTAGCAATGGGCTGAAATAATCCCGCTTGACATCAGAGGAAATGATCGAGTTCTATCTAAATATACTTCATGTGCACACATAAGGATAATGAATCTGTAGATCCATGACAGAAATATTGCTCTTCAAAATTCCTGCATGGCCAGTACGCAGTTTTTGAAAGGGTAACTAGAGTGTTTGAGTCTCAATAAAAGCCTTAAAAATTCCTACATAGCAACAAATCATATCATCACCCATATCTCACTTTTCTTTGTAAGATTCTATAAATTAGGGGGTATCAATAGAATAGGCCAGATACCGCATATATATCAGAAATGATATATAGATGGCCACTGACTATTTTTGTATATTTTAAATTATAGAAGCTTATCAATAAAATCCATGCATTTCATGCCATTACACCTCACATATGAATGCTTAATTAATTATTATGATAAGAAGCAATTATGTAAATTCATGATTATATTTTTTTAACTTTATGTGGTGTCGTCCGTTAGATTGTAAACTCATATCATATGCATTCCTTATGTTTTAAGTGATTAAAGCATATAGGTTCATTTTCATGTTAATAATCCATTAGCACACATTACATTTACCATATCATAACATAAGTTAGAAGCATACGTTAAAAACAAGAATTAAACATGCATCTAACAATAAACATTGCATCCATAAAAGCATAGCTTATAATTCATCCATCTTCACCCAAGATCACATCATATTGCATCCATATATATTACATCATATAGTCACAATAAAAGAACATCACATAGGCATCCATATATGCATACAATCATAAATACATCATCAAGTCAACTCATAATACATCACATCATATCACATAAACATATACATAAACATCCATATCAATATCCACATCATCATAAATATCATCTATCATCTAACACATATCAAAATACCATAATACCATCATCCATCCCATCATAAAACAAAATAAAAAAACTAAACATAAGCAATAAATGACACACATAATGAAGTATAATGAAAAGTTGCATATAAACGTGTGTCTTGAAAGGTATCCCAAAATAAAGTGTCTCAAGTGCACAAAAAAACAAAATATTCCCCACAGGCCACAATAATATAGGTCAGTTGACCTCAAAAATGAAACCAAGTGCATCATCAATAAAATATTGGGCCTACACCCCCTACAGCACCGACTCCTATGGTCGGATCTCTAGGAGTATGGTGCGAGCTAGACCCTGTTGGTCTCTCTGTACAAGTTTGAGTCCCTTGACTAGACCAAAAAAAATTCTACCTTGTTGTAGAGATCTTGGTGACTTGTGACCCACCTATAGCTCCTTTCTCCCTAGGGATGGCTCCTAGCCTTCTAATCTACCTCAAGAGAGTGGTAGTATAGGCTGCATCATTAGAAATATATGCATCACTTTCATCCAACAAATCATGTAGATGATTGATCTCATCCTCTAAAGCTACCCTTGGAGAACCCTCTAGAGAAGGAGGATCAAAAACAACCTACATTCAGGTAGCTCCTCCCATAGTGGCCTGCAATTCCTGTATTTGGGTTGAAAGCTATGCTATAGTAGCATCTCGTTGAGCTATGATAGCGTCACACTACTATACCTATATCTTGGTCGACTAGAGCTTGACCTCTACATCATGCAACTATTCCCTAAGAGGAGAATCTCTCTCCTCAGGATCCATCTCCTCCTTTGCCTCCTTAGGAGCCTCCTTCTCCTCCATTGCCACCTTCCTTGTCGGTTGGCCCCATGCCTTAGTCTTGAAATGAACCCTACACCCCATTGGATCTATGCCATCTCTGCCATCATCCTCATGGCCTAGACTGCCATTGCCATACCATATCAGGTTGCCTCACCATCATGTAAATACATTTGTGACACCCTCGACCACTCTGGGGTCAACAGCTAGGGAATCCTCCTCATCAACTAACTTTGTGATCTATGGGGGAGGGAGGTCTCTCTCTACTCCGATGTGCATATACAAGAATGGTACCAGTGGCACATCCTACAGTAGCTCAAACTGACAAAGAACTTGAGAGTAGAAAAAAGGCTCTCCAATGTCAACCTTGCGACCAATTATCCATCGCTCATGCCGCATCCTAGCAATAAAACTGGCCAGATCATCCCAAGGAGGACACTCATGATATGGGTGCCATACAATATCTCCAGCCTGAATTCTAGTAAAATTAGTAGTGTAATGAGACAACTCCCCATTGAAAGGGCGACTCTTGTGCTCCTCACACTCTCGAGCCTATATAGTGACATAGCACTACATCTGACCATCAATCACTATGATCTCATTAGGGAGCCCTTTTGGGTTATCTACATGAATATGCTCCCATCCACAGATCTACAGGAGCAAACTACATGTAATGCTAATACAACCCCTTTGATGAATGTGGTACAACTCATCATAACATTGGGCCAAAAGATACCTGTATCACACATATATGATGGGGTCCTCGCTATCCATCAGGTCCTAAACCATCGCAAGGAGGTTCCAAGGGAACCTCAAGCCTAAGCAGTCCAGAATAAGAATGTTGTTGATGACCATCAGCAATACCGCATGCCTCTCTATGAAGATATGCTTCATGTACCAGTGGATAACAAACACCCCTCTAGACTTGGTTTCCTTGAAGGTATCCGTAGCATACCTCCCAAACACCTAAAGAAAACCTGCATCATGATCATTAGTGACAGAGGACACGATGGCCACTCCATAAAATGGGATTCAAAATATCCTATAAACATCCTCCAACATAATAGTTATCTCGTCGATCGGGATATGGAAGGTGTTAGTCCAAGGATCCCATTGGTGGACCAAATCCATGAGGTAAGCCTCATTCGACATGATTTTGGGAAACCTGGTAACATACTAGATCTTGCATGCCTTGAGATAGGCCCAGTCTGTATTATCCAATAGAGGTATAAGGTCAAGCAAGAGCTTCGGGTCCCAAGCTCGAGCAGTAAGAATCTAAGAGCAAAAGAACAAAGGTATAACTACAAGGTATTTGAGGCATAAATCGCAATAAAACATGAAAAATTGGGCACATAAAAATAAAACTATCCTAATTCTAAGTGAAGAGGGATAAATGCACCTAGTCATGCAACACAGTGCTAAAGAGCAGTTCAAAATTTCAAAACAATTTAAATAACCATGTCACAAAATCCAAAAGTTGCAAAAATTTGGCTAAGGGCTTTGGCCATTGTCGCCCACAATGGCCAAAATCTGGTCATTGGGGATAGCAACGGCCAAAACCCAACGGTAAAATTTTTGACCATTGGGGTTTAAACCTAGCCACTCTGAGCGACAACGACCAGATTTCAGCCACTCTAAGCGACAAAGGCTGACAGGAGACATGGCAGACATGTATGCCCTGGCCCCTAGGTACCAAAAAAAATTTACAAAGCTAAAAATGGGGACTAGCCCATCGGAGAAAAAACTAAACTAAACCTATCTATGAATTTAGTTCATTACTAGCAAGTTTAGTGAGGTTCATTTACCAATTACTTAGTGAGGTTTAATTTTACCCAAAAAGGAAAAGTAGGGTTGGGGTTTGAAATAATACCTGAGAAGCTCTAGCTCCTCCAATATCTAATGCCTCACCCTATACAACCATGTCCTCGATGCAAGTACACCTTGAAAACATAATTGTTGCTCTCTCACCAGAGCTCTGAAAAGTGAATTGTCAACAAGAAAATGAGAAGTTGAAACCCTAAAAGTGCATTTTTATATTTTCAAATTATACCTTGGCCATTGCTAACATCAATGGCCTGAACTTCATGGCCTCTCAAAGCAATAGTGGCCATAGGCAGGGACTCATAGGCCACTGGACCTGACAGCGACCTGTTCCACAGATAAAATTAAAAATATTCCCTCCATGAGGGATGACAAAAAAAATAAAATAAACACACTTTGGCGGGTCATGATTATCATAATGTTAAAAATAACAAAAAAATTACATAAATTCAATCTCAAGCAGGCCTCGGATCCAGTTATTTACTCTATCAACTTGGCGATTATAGTGATTTGTATTCCATGCACTTCGATGAGATGAGTAGGTTACCATAAGGCTACTTGGGGAAAAACATTTCATTTTGGAATTACAATGTACTCCCTTCAATACTAAAGAAGACCAAGATGGTCAAACTACTCCACGGGTATGAAGGAATCATCCTGATTACCCAATGACACCAAAAACATTAAGCCAAGTGATGCGATACGATCATAAATAAAATCACTCATCCTAACTCCCTAAGAAGGCTATTAATAGTCGAACCACTCCCTGGGATAGGGATGAATGATTATCACAAATAATTGGAATTACAATTGGATGGGGTTCTACCCATTAAAAGAACAAATGCTAAGAAGAGACCAAATTGGTCAATATGGTCAAGTGACTCGTCGCTTCGTTCACTGCCATTTCCGCATCAATTCATCGAGTGAGGAGGTAGTTCAAGTCTTCAAAATAATCAATAATCAAAAGCAACAAAATATCACTCGATCATATCAAAATTTCATTCGTCCTAAGAATCATTGCATCCAAAAAATTACATAACTTCCCTTGTTTGAGGGGAACATAAGCAAACATGGTACCTTCAATTTGTAGCTCTCCTATCGATCAGATATGATTATAGCAATATGTTGAGCAAGGTATAGCAATAGTATTGTCATTTTTGTCAACACAGTCAGAATAGATCTATTGATGCAGTGGACAGGAAGTTCAAAAGCTAGTCAGATGCAGAAGACACGAGTTCAAAGGTTACTTAGAGTATGTACAATGATTTTCTAAAAAGACCGAAGTGGACCACTTGTAAAAGATCAAATAAAAAGACAAGTAAGAAAAGTGTCGCGATATCATGACATATTCAGCAGGCAAGAAAAACTGTTGCGATTTCATGACATGTTGGAAGAGAGAGAAAAATAAAGAAAAACTGTCATGATTTCTCGACATGTTGGAGGAGAGAGAAGAAGAAAGAAAAACTGTTGTGATATTGCGACATGTTGAGAAGAAAGAAAAACTATTGCAATTTCATGACATGTTGGAAGAGAGAGAAGAAGAAAGAAAAATTGTCGCGATATCGCGACATGTTGAGAAGAAAGAAAAACTATCACGATTTCATGACATGTTCGAAGAGAAAGCGCAAGCAAGAAAAACTGTCGTGATTTCGCGACATGTTGAAAGAGAAAAAGGCAAGAAGAAAAAGTGTCGCGATTTCGCGACATGTTGGAAGAGAAAAAGGCAAGATGAAAAAGTGTCATGATTTCGCGACATATTGCAAGGAAGGTTGTACGGTCGAAAAAGTGTCACGATTTCGCGACATATTGCAAGGAAGGTTGTACGGACAAAAAAGTGTCGCGATTTCGTGACATATTGCAAGGAAGGTTGTATGGACAAAAAAGTGTCACGATTTCGCGACATATTGCAAGAGAGATTGTATAGACGAAAAAGTGTCACGATTTCATGACATATTGCAGGAGAGAGAGTCCAGAAGAAAAAGTGTCACGACATGTCAGGTTTTTGTGACCCGAAGGCAAGAAAAAGCACTAAGTAGAAAAAGTGTCGTGATATCATGACATGTAGGGTTTTCATGACCCGAAGGCAAGAAAAAGTGCTAAGGAGAAAAAGTTTTACGATATCACAACATGTTGCATTTTCGTGACTCGAAAGCGTAGGAAGGAAGATAAAGAAAAAGTGTCACGATTTCACGACATGTTGCATTTTCGCGACTCGGAAAGCATAGGAAGGAAGAGAAAGAAAAAGTGTCACGATTTCGCGACATGTCGCATTTTCGCGACTTGAAAAGTGCAGGAAGGCAAAGAAGGAAAAGTGTCGCAATTTCGCGACATGTCGCATTTTCGTGACTTGAAGAAAGCAGGAAGGCAGAGAAAGAAAAGTGTCGCAATTTTGTGAAATGTTGCATTATCGCGACAAAAGTAGAGACAAAGTGTCGAAGGTGAAAGTGTCACGATATCACGACATGTAGCATTTTTGCGGTCCGATACAAGGAGAAAGAGGAGAGAGAAAATAGTGTCACAATTTTGCGACATGTTGTATTTTCGCTGGTCAAAGCTAAGAGAAAGTGTATGGAGGAAAAAGTGTCATGATATCGTGACATGTTGTATTCTCGCGGGCCAAAGCTAAGAGAAAGCGTACGGAGGAAAAAGTGTCACGATATCGCGACATGTATTCTCGTAGGCCAAAGCTAAGAGAAAGCATACAGAGGAAAAAGTGTCACGATATCGCGACATGTTGTATTCTCATGGGCCAAAGCTAAGAGAAAGCGTACAGAGGAAAAAGTGTCACAATATCATGACATGTATTCTCGTGGGCCAAAGCTAAGAGAAAGCGTACAAAGGCAAAAGTGTCATGATATCACGACATGTGTTTTCATGGCAACAGCAACAAAAGAGTTACAGGGGCAGTTGAAGCCGATGAAGAGCGATGTAAGCTGACGAAGATTAGGGTTTGTAGCCAATGAATATTAGGGTTTACAGCCAACTAAGATTAGGGTTTACAGCCAACTAAGATTGGTTTTTTCATCATGAAAATACTATTATAAAAGGAGGGTTGTTTGGAGAATTTTGGTGAGTGATGAATGCATCATCGAATGCGTGTCAAAGTGTGAAATGTGGTCGTAAGAGCATAGAAAGCGCAGAAGTGGCATGATGATGGCGAATTGTGCAAAGTGAGTGAAGAGTGGTATCTAATTGTCTTAAGTGTGGCTATGATTGCGCAGAGAAAGTAGAAGGCACAGAGTACATGAAAGAGAGAAGATGATTGTAAAGCTTTACTGTGTCAAAGCAGAGTGTGCGAAGTGATTGCGTAGAGTGTAGAGTGTGTGAAGTGATTGCACAGAGAGTATAGAGTGCACAAAGAACGCAAAGGTGAAGTAGACCAGTCAGGGTCTTGTAAAAGTGAAGGTATATTACTATCAATATTATAGTTTCAAAATTGAAGTCCAAGTTGGTGCTTGGCATCAGGGGTTGGTGCTCCTTCCAGTAGGTGCTGGTAAATCAGGGGTTGGTGCTCCTTCTAGTGGGTGCTGGTAAATCAGGGGTTGGTGCTCCTTCAAGTGGGTCTTTGGTAAATTGTTTGTAAAGTTGTTTCTTTGTAAAGGTTGGATTTGGATGGTAGTCCAAGTAGTCATTCTTGAGGAGTAACCAAATTGGTGAACCTCGTTAAATCTTGTGTTGTGTGATTTTCTCTTGTGATACTTGCTTTATCTGGTTTTAAGGTTTCATTATTTAAGTTTTAAGAGCTGTGAATTTAAGATTAAAAGTCTACACTAATTCACCCCCCCTCTTAGTGCCATTATAAGACTAACACAATAGAAGCTACCCGATTGAGTTTGAGGAGTAAGTGTGGTTGGACATGTGCAAGTCCTATGCTAAGTAAAGTCTTCCAAATATTGAAGCAATGATTCAAGGATGTGTTTCATCTTGCTTGATTGGGCCATCCAGCTTTGATCAGATAAATGGTCATCATACACCCTGCAAAACATATCAGTCTATGTTTTTTCTCCATGTTGTCTTTCACTCAGTGCATCATAAAAGGGGGTATTTGTAGACACCTAAAACATGCTATTTTTAGGAGAACTACTCACATAAGCACATTCATAGGCCATATGACTAAACCTTGGGCTTTCCAAGTATCAAAAGTGGCTTTTCCACTCATATGAGGCATTTTCAACCCATCCAAGCCTGGCTACTCTAGACCAAAGCAGCTAGATCCTAGCCGCTAAATCTCAGAGTGGCCAGATAGTAGCCACTGTATACGATAGTGTTCAAAGATTAGTCACTACAGATGACAGCAACTAAGCCATAAATGCAACTTGTCGATAAATTGACCCAATTACGAGTGAAAGTGGTAGTTTACATGCAATAAAGTTTAGTGGGGATGACTTTGCATTCTCCTCATGCTCAAATTATAGCATTGAAGTTGGTGATTCATCCTTTATCCCAATCAAAGGAGAATGTGACATTACCATATATGGTGGCCATATCAATGATGTTCACTATATTCTAGATATTTTTGCAAATCTTCTATCTATCTACTAAATATGTACATCTACAAAGGGCAAAACAGTCATGTTCTCACCCATAGGAGTTGAAATTAGAAGCTTGCAAGAACCATGTTCTATTATAGCTAAAGGAGACATTGATGACAGAGCCTAACTATTTCACTTTAAAGGATTCAATGATGTTGTTACAGCCTCTTGATTTTTTGCTCATGGTGAACTTGAGAGAAAACTTTGGCATGAAATATTTGGTCATCTTAGTTATAGCTACTTAAAAGAATTTAATACTCATGAAATGGTACTTGGGTTACCAAAATTCTCTTTTGTTGAAGGTGTTTGTCCTGGTTGTGCTCTAGAAAAACAACACCAATATCCTTTTCCCTAGAGTCAATACCAAAAAGCATCATCACTTTTGTAATTAATTCATAGTGATCTAATAGTCTTCCAAAATCCCTCTTTCAAAGGAGCCAAATATGCCTTAACCTTCATTGATTATTTTTCAAGATGTACCTGGATATATTTTCTCAAGTACAAAAGTGATGTCCTATCACACTTCAAATTATATTAAACCTTAGTTGAAAATCAAGCCTCTTGCAAAAGAAAAAAGCTTTGTACATACAATGGGGGGATTATGTCACTAATGAGTTTTCTAAGTTCCTTTACACTCATGCCATCATTCATCAACATTCAGTCTTCCATAATCCTCAACAAAATGGTGTAGAAAAAATAAATAATCTTTAAAGGAAATAGCTAACTGTATGCTCCACTCAAGGGATATTTCAATAAATGTTTTAGGCTGAGGCAATTAACTATGCAAATTACATTCAAAATAGTAAACCACACAAAGCTATTGGGAATTTGACTCTAGAAGAAGCTTGGCATGGCTCCAAAATTGATGTCTCATTCTTTCAAGTTTTGGAAGCACTGATTGGTCCCATATTCCAAATAAAAAGAGAAAATATTTAAACAATAAAAGCAATCAACTTATTTTTTTTGTCTATTGTGAGGATATGAAATATTATAGGATACTTGATCCTATAACTCATGAGGTATTTTTTCACATAATTGTTCAATTTGATAAAAATTTCCCTTCTCAAGATCCTCATATTTTTAAGAACACAAGATTATACTGAGAGAGGGGTGAACAGTATAAGACCACTTTTTACTTTTCTTTTCAATTCAATATTATGCAGTGTATAGATAGCAGTATCAATAGAAGTAATCAAAGAAATGCACAAAACACCATCCACAAAAGTGACACAACAATTTACGTGGTTCACCCAATGTGGGCTACTCCACAGAGAAAATATTTTGCTAAAACTTTCTCAATCAATCTCTTGGGAATCCTTCCCAATTACAATATTTATGGACCTCTATCCAAAGGATATGCTGATCCCCTAAATCTCAAGTTCGTGGATCTCTTCCATAGGAGAAATATTTCCCATTCTACTATGGCTAGTGATCTTCTAGAAGACTTTGTCTCTCTACTGCATTGACTTGTGGATCTCTCTCCACTTGAAGAATCCTCATTTAGATATGTCTTCCATTTTCCTAGTTACTAGATCTCTATCCATTGAGAATCTATCCTCTATACTCTATCACCTCCAAAGCTCTATCAATAAGATCACTCAGAACCTCTTCAAATCTGCTCAATAGGCTCACTCAAAACCTTCTCAAATCTGCTCAACAAGCTCACTTAGAACTTGTCCAAATTTGCTCAACAAATTCACTCAGAACTTGTCCAAATATTCTCAACCATCTCACTTAGAACTTGTCCAAATCTACTCAACAAGCTCACTTAGAACCTGCTCAAATATGCTCAACAAGCTTACTTATAACCTGCTCAATTTTTCTCAATAAGCTCACTTAGAACTTGTCCAAATCTGCTCAATAAGTCCTCTCTAGGAATTGCTCAAATCTGCATAGCAAGATTTCACAAAAGCTTACACAAAATCATTCCTAAAGCCTTCTCAAAGACTTACCTCAAATCAGCTTAACAAGTCCACACAGAACTTGTCCAATAGAATCATAAAGAGAATTGTTAGAGACTCAATATGTTCTATACTCAATGCTCAATCAATATCTCAACTTAATCTCATAGAAGCATAAAGAGAATTATTAGAGACTCAATATGTTATATACTCAAATCCCAATCTCAACTCAAATCAATCTCAAATCAGCTCAATTAATCTCAACTCAAATCAAATCAATCCCAACTCAGTTCAATCTTATAGAAGCATAAATAGAATTGTTAGAGACTCAATATGCTCTATTTTCAATCCCAATCTCAACTCAAATTAGAATATATAATAGTTTATTTTATGGAAATTGAACATCCACTCCACACAATTACTTGAATAGGCTCAAATAGTTCTACTCAACCAATCACCATATGAAGCAACTTGTTCTCACTAAAACATAATTCGATAATGAATCAAACAACTCAAAATGTCTTTAAAAATACTCAACAACAACTCTTACATATCAATGATACTCAAGTTATTTAACTCAAGTTCAAGTTATTTGCACAACAACTCACTTCAACAATAATGCTTATAAAGGTCCGAGGTGTAGACCAATTGGTTCATCCAAACTCCATAAGGGGGGCGGATGTCCAATGTTCAAATCTCGAGCCTCGTCTGATTGAATGCTTGTCCCTTTCCTTGTGCTTTCAGCGGCGTAAAAGGTTTAAAATGATTGTGGCATGGTGGTTATAGGGGCGGACTGTGCGAAGATTTATGTGGCGGCTTCTAGGGCGGACAACACAGAATACTATGGTGGCCATAAAAAGCTGGACAACTTGCCCGAATTCATGGCGGTTACTAATTCCACCATGTAAATTCAAAAAAATAAAATAATAATGCTTATAAAACAAGGTTTTAATCACAACTCTCAAACCAGAAAACCTTGAAGCATTAAACCAATTATTTTTTAATAGGAAACCACAATCAATCCTTTTCACTCCAATGATATTTTAGAAATCAACCACCCAAATAAAATCAATGGAGAATGTTACTCATACCTTTTTGATGCCTTATGAGTTGTCCACTAAATCTGTCACACTCAACACACTTTCTTTTTCAACTCTCAACAAGGGTTAGATATCTTGAGTTATAATACAACAATAATATCCAAATAATACCTTATTACTCATACTTTATTTTAACATCCACCAAAGTTCATTTTAAAGGAAAACCCTTGCTCAAAAATAACTTTCACTAAAATAACTTTATCAAAAACCCTTATTACTCCTAATAATTTCAAAATTCACAATTAAAAATTTAATTCACAACTCAAACAGCCACCATAACCTTACTCTTAAGGTTATTCAACAAATCAACTATCTAAGCACCTTTACCCCTTATCACTCCACCTTAGGCAATACACAAAAATTAATAAAAACCTCAATACCTGACATGAGGAGAATCGAACCTTCGTCTTGCCCCAATGTGAATGCCCTAGTCATGACCAAGCTATCGTACGATTTGTGGGCTCATTTATGAAGAATAAGTGCCAACCACTTCTTATCCTTCACCCCCTTTCGCCAAGCGAAAAAGGAGTGCACCTTGAGAACCTCAATAGAACAAAGCCAAAAAATGATGCTTGTGGGAATCGAACATGCAACCTTCCTATCACCAACACCTTTGTACAATCCAAGCTGCCACTAGGCCACACTACCCAAAACATCTTGGGAAATGGTTGTTGTTTGCTTTTAATGTTTGCTGCTTCACTTAAATGAAAAAACCATGAGCTCTTTCTTTGCACAATACAAATCACAAATTTCAACGAGCAAGGATGATTAAATTCAAAAAATTTAATAGCATACTTATATGCCTTCTCTTCACTTGGAAACGTTGGCACTTTTGAACCTTCCTTCATGACGTCGATGGATAAACTTTTAATTTAATTTTAAATTTTAAATCTAAATTTAAATTTTAAATAAATTAAAATTTAAACTAAATATTTAAAATTAAATATCTCCATCACCGGGGCACCTTTTTCGATGAAAAAAAAATACAACTTGGATTTTAAGAAAAACCTATTTTAAATCTACCATCCATGATTTTAAATGAAACCTTTAAAATTAAATTTCTTCATCACTGGGGCACCTTTTTTGATGAAACAAAAAGCCAACTTGGGTTTTAAGAAAAACCCATTTCAAATCTGCCATCCATGGTTTTAAATAAAAATATTTTTCTAATATTCCCTTGAAACTCATTTTGGAACCAAATTCCATGCATCTCTTCTTGAACCTTTGATCAAAAACCTTTGCTTCTCATGAAGTTCTTTGTGAAACACAAACATAGTGCTTGCTTACATATATCCTTTTGACATAAATGAAAACTCTTAGCTTAGGGACTCAAAATGTCCAACAATCACCCCATTTGTCATTGGTTGTAATGCATATCCTTTTACTAAAATATGACCTTTTCCGCTCCCCTTAGGACTTTGATCCCCCTGGCTTAAAGCTTTCTCAAATATCAAATCTCTCCCCATATCAAAACTTTCCTCAATATACATAAATATTTTCCCCCTTTGTCATCAATGGCAAAGGGTCACCTTTGGGGCTCGGGGCTAAGAATGAGCCTTTTATCTTAGCCCCACCCCCACCTCCACATGAGATGGTTAATTTTGGGGTGGGAGTATTTGTAATCCTCGAAAACACTACTTTTTACCTTTGTCTTTCTCTCTTCCTTTCAGAGTTTTCTGAACTCTCTCACTGTTTATTTCCAAGCCATCATCCCTGTTTCTATTATCATTTATGTTCCTGTTCCTATTCTTGTTCCTATTCTCATCCATGTTCCTATTCTTGTTCATGTTCCTATTCTCATCCATGTTCTTGTTCCTATTCGTGTTCTTGTTCTCATCCATGTTCCTGTTCCTGTTCATACTTGTTTATGAAATATTTTCTCTACACCATCTTGTTGTGTGACCATAATTATTGCACTTATAACACTTAATGTTATTATTCCTTGGAGGTGCAATTGTCTTAGAATACCTCCTAGTGAAGCCATATCCTCTTCTGCCATGAAACCTGCAATTCATTGCTTTATGACCATACTCATTGCATGAGTAGCAATACCCATGGAAAAGTTGTCCTTTCCCATATTCTTGTCTTTCATATGACCTACACTATGAAGAAACCTGTGACATGAGAAGCATCTCCCATTGAAGCTTCCTTTCCTAGACCTCATTGGTCTCATGTTCTGATTTTTATTCCATCTGTATCTTCTTTGTGCATTATTCTTGTTTTTGACCTCTTTGTTGTCCAACTCATCCTCCGATATCTCATTCCAACTTACACTATAATTTTCTAAAGTATCTTCTTCTAAGATTCCTTCTTCTTCAAGACTTGAAGTAGACTTTTCTTCCCATTTCTTTTAAGTCTGTTTGGAACCACGACCTATCTTATTTGTTGCTCCTCTTTGTATCTTGATTATTTTGTCTACACTCTTTGCACTGTTCACATATTTGTACAACATTTTCTTGGAATCCTCTAAATATTTCTTTAGTAGTGCCACTTCTTGTATTAATTTTTCACACTCCAAAATATTTACTTCTAACTTATCCTTAAACTTAATTGCCTTAGCCTTTGACTTCTCTAAGTCCTCTATGAGCAATAATATTTCTTCATCATATTCTTAAAACTGACGTTCAAGCTTAGAGTGTTGCTTTCTTACCTTCTTTACTATGTCAAGGGCATATATTAGTTCTCCCTTGAGATCATAACCATTCTCTACTGATTAATCCTCTATTTGTTTGCCTTTGTCCTTAGCATTACTTCCTTTTGGCTTATATTCTATAGGATCACTTACTTTATCTTATAAAGCCATAAGAATATTATTATCTAGTATTTCAAGTGCATCTTCAAAACAATCATCACTGAAACTATATCCATACCTAGTGCAATCATCTTCAAGATGTCCAAATTTACCACATCTAAAACACTTGACAATGACTAGAGTCTTTTTCTCTCTAATCATAAATATGACTTCATCTCTATCATTATCTGAAAAACTAGCATCACTATCAATTGAGTACTTACTTGCATTATCTTCATAGTAGCTTTTCTTTTGCCTTTGGAAGAACTTATTTCTTTTTCTATTTTGTCCATCCTTATATTTCTTCTGATACCTGTGTCTTTTTGATTCCCTGTACCTATGATCCTATTTTTCTTCATCACTATTGTACTTTGGATCTTTGCACTCTACTGCATAGTGTCCATACTTTCCATAATTGAAGTACTTAATAGATATTACATCTATGGATCTTTTGGAACCTTTATCTCTTCTACCATAGTTAGCTTCTTCATCACTAGATGACTCACTACTTGATTCTATCTTTTTACCCTTTTTCTTTTTGTCCACTTTGAATGCAACTTCTTTCGGAGGAATAGGATCTTTTGTTATTATCTCAAAAGTAATAATAATGCTAAGAAAATAATTCCTTGTTAAAGAATCACTATAAATTGATGTTTCTATAGCAGAAACATTTTCACTATACCTTTTTGGAAGAGTTCTCAATATATTATCACAAGCATCAGATTCATCAACCTTCATTCCAAGACCTCTCATCTCATGTACAAGTTCATAAATTTTACTGAGATAGTCACGAATATTTTCATCATATCTCATTCTAAAATTCTCAAATTCTCCTTTGAGATTTTTGATCTTAACTTTCCTGACAACTTTATCACCCTCATATATGTTATGCAGTAGATCCCACTTATATTTTGTTGTTTTACAATCCATAACCTTCATATATTTTGATCTACCCAATCCTTTTGTAATTGTATTCATAGATCTTGAGTTTGCATGCATTAGAATATTACCTTCCTTATTTGTAGGAGGATTGATTGTATAATCATATCCAAGTTCCACTGCATCCCAAACTTCATTTCCAAGTGACATAAGGTGAAATATCATTAGCATAAACCAATACAAGAAGTCACTTCCATCAAATACTGGTATTGCATTATTGAATGACCCATCCTTTTCATCCTTGTGATCCATTGTGTTCTTAGACCACTTTTCCTTCAAGTTTTCAAACTCTTCTGAAGGAAACCGCTCTGATACCAATTGAATAACACAACCTTATACTGATAGGGGGTGAACAGTATAAGACCACTTTTTACTTTTCTTTTCAATTCAATATTTTGCAATGTACAGATTGATGAGGCCTGGAAATGCCTCAATCATAACATGTTTTGTACACTAAAAATGCCTATAAACTCTTATATTTTATCTGATATGTTAGTTAAGTTGATTTAATATGTTGTATATTAACCATTTTGCATGATCAATGTATTTGAAATATTATATGTTGATTTTACAACTTTTTGCATAGTTTTGTGTTCTTTTTGCTATGATTTGCTACAATGGGATATGCTTAGAATAATAGCAGCATTTCACTAATCATATTTTGATTTGTCTCAAGCATTTACTTCACCTAAATCTGGCAACAGTGCAAGCAAACTGTTGTTGTGCAGAAAAAACTGGTCTTTCCCATGTAAATTCCAGCCAGCTGTCCATAAATAGCAAGGCATGGAATTCACATGAGGAAAGGGATGAAGACCATTAGAATTTGATCTTAAGAGATAACCCACCTGAGAGATGCAAAATAAATCAATGGAAAAGCATATATTTGTTCATACCAAGATATCTTCGAAATGAACAGATATCTTCGGAATGAAGGAACACGACATCTTCGGAATGAGCGGATCTTCGGAATGAAGAATGCAGCATCTTCGAAATGAGCGGATCTTCGGAATGAAGCATGAAGTATCTTCAAAATGAGCGATCTTCGGAATGAGAATGCAGTATCTTCGAAATGAGCAATCTTCAGAATGAAAACTGCATTGTCTTCGGAATGAAGCCACTTATCTTCGAAATGAAAAACAGAATGTGTTTTTGACCTTTTGACCAATTTTTGAAGCCAAAAAAAGGGAAATAAAGGATGGAAAAAGTAAAGAGAAATATCTTCCATCTGTCTTTTTCGTCATTTCTGACCAAATCCATCATTAAGGAAAAGATCAAGTTTTAGTCCTCTTCTAGGATAAAACCAAAATTTTTTGCAGCATTGTAGGATTAGATCTTTTTGATATTCTTTGTTTGTAATCAGATCATAGGATAGCTATAAATATTGCTCCCGTTCAGGTTGAGTGAGATAGATAGAAAAAATAGGTAGAAAATAGAGTAAGGAAGCTAGCAGAAAATACAGAGTATAACTAGAAATTGACTGTTACAATCCTGTAACAGTTTTTCAACAGAATTCTTGTAATCATGTCTTTTGACCAATAAAGTGCACCAGTTCTATTTCAAATTACTTGTAAATGAATGTGATTAAGATTTAGAAAAAAATAGAGACTTACACCTTCTTCTGGACAAAGAGGCTGGCCACTTCCAGACCTAGGAGGAGGACTAACAAAGCAGGTTTTTATTCTAATTTTGTTGTAGCAGAATGAGTTGTAGAACTTGTTATGTCAATTGCTTGTAAATAGTTGACAATATTTGCAGTATTAGTTTATTTATGCTTAGATTAATCTTGTGTTTAAAGTTTTAATTGCAATCTTACTTTCAGCAAAGTTTCCACTTTATTTTCAGATTGTTATTTCCAGAATTTACTATTTTCCAGCAATTTCCTGCATTTTATGTTTTGTTGTCAAAATATGAACAAAAGATTGACAACCTTCTGTTACAGAACTTTGATAGTTTTTATTTCCACATTAGATCTAAACTTTCATTACTGCAAAAGTAATTAGATTTCCTTTCTGCAATTAAGATCAGACTTTCAATTCTGCAACTGTTAATTCTGCAATATAATTAGGTCTCATTTTGCAATTGTAATTAGGACTTCATTTCTGCAGTTAATGATTAGTTTCCAATTTTGCAACTTAGATTCAGATTTAATTTATGCAATTTAGAGATAGGAATGTTCCAAAACCCCCCACACAATCGGTTCCACCAATAAGACTTGTTGCCCTAGATTGACCTAAGTTATAGTTGTTTCACTTCTTCTCCTGCAGATAGCCTTGTACACTGCCCTGGATTGACAGATTCATTGAGAATTAATTATGGTATAACGACTACGCATCATTTTGGCACCGTTGCCAGGGAATAGTGTTGTCAGAAGAAAACAAATAGTCCAATAGCTGTAATCAGACTAAACTGTGAACATTCAGGTTAAAATCTGAATATAACAGCAGAGTAAGATAACAACTATTGACTTAATTTATGTCATTTAGAAGTAAACATGAATGAGTAAGTCTAGGGATACTCCAAAGGATCCCTGGCTTGTCCCATTAAGGAGATATTCACGCCTAAGGGGTGAATCACCTATGTTTGAACTACCTAAAAATTTGATATAAAAATCACCAGTCTCACCATCAGTAGAACATTTTGAGAAAGGAAAATCACCAATTTTATCAACATAATATCTTAAGAAAGATAATTCATCAGACTCATCAATAGAGAAGCTTGGACCTCTTGAGAGAAAATTTTGGAAAGCTTTAACTTCTCCTAGAAAACAAGAAACTATGGCAGAAGGAGGCAATGCAGATGGCCGCTATGTTCATAATGAAGGGGATGATCAAGATATACTCCAACCATCTAGAACATTTGAATATCCTATTCATCTGAATCCAACACAAAACTCTCTCATGAAGACCATTTCACCTTCGGTACTTCCAACCTTCCGAGGTGTTGTATCTGAAGATCCTGATCAGTTTTTGTTTTAATTCAAAGTAGTGTGTCAGACCTATGATTATATAAATGACAATAAAAAACTTAAGGTTTTTCCCTCAACTCTCAAGGATTCAGCATTACGCTGGTTCATGAGCTTAGAGCCAAATTCCATAAGAACCTGGGATCAAATGGAGACTATCTTTTTAGAAAAATATCAGGAATATTGTCGTGTAAGGAATAAAAAAGATGAGTTATTTAGAATCAAGCAGGAAGATGATGAGACCTTGGAAGATTATCTTGATAGGTTCTCCTTTGTTCAAAGGAGATGTGGACTAGTAGAACCAGAATTATGTAAAACTATCTTTTTGAGAGGATTGCAAGATGAATCTAGAGAAGTGTTGGATTTAATGGGAAAAGGGGATGTAACCACTCTCAGTAATGAAGAAATTATGGATCTCTGTAGGAATTACTCTCACACTAAGCAGAGAAGAAGAAAAAGCCGCACAAATGGCACTGATGTAAATGACCTGATAGAGGAACTTGCAAATTTCAAAACTGATATCCTAGTGCATCTAAACACTACTTTAGGGGAAATCTCTGCAAAAGCTAAAAACATAGAACCTTTGGCAATTTATTGCCCAAGATGTAGAAGTAAACATGCTTTACAGGAATGTCCTTTGAATAAAACATCTATCTCAACCATTTGTAGTATCTGTTCAAAAAGGCATTCAACTGATCAATGCCACCTGCTACCACAACTCAAAACTATGTTAGAAAACCAGATTGAGGAACTCGACTATATTGGACCAAAATAAGGGGGTAATTTCTCTCAATATCAAAATCCCCCTCATTTTCTTACAAATTGGGGGCATAATCCTGGTACTATGCCTTGGGGACAATCAGAACCACCCCAACGTCCTTGGAATTATCCTCAATGGACAAATTCCCAAGAATGGCCACAATCAAATTGGAGTAACCCAGCCTGGAATCAAAATCAAAATAACCCCTCATGGAATCAAAAAAATCTAGCCTAGAATCAGAATCAAAACAACCCCTCATGGAATCAAAATAATCTAGCTTGGAATCAGAATCAAACTAATCCACATTGGGTGCAAAACCAACCACAGTGGAATCAGCAATACCAGTCCTATCCAAGGCAGCAAAGGAATCAAGGTCAAACTCAGCATTTTTTGTCTGCACCTAATCAGAATTTTCAAGAAAAATAATAGCAAACACAGCAAGTGAAACAACCTCAATTGCCATCTCAGCCAGTCACTAATCCAAATAGTGTAAGACAGACACATCCTTTCTATGTGGCTGAAGCTGAAGAAAATATTGAAATTAATGTTCTTGATTGTAGCGATATCCAACTCCGTTCAGGGAAAGTTGTACTTGAACCAATTTTAATGGAAATAAAAGATAATGAAAAGCAAGAATCATCAGAACCAGAGATAATCCAACCAAAAATAGAAACAGAAAAATTGGATCCAACAATAGAAAAAGAGACACAAGTAGAACAATTACCAAGGATAGTTCCATATCCTGAAAGACTTAATGCAATACTAGAAATTTCTGAGTCATAATTGGTCAAAGAACTCAAAAAGTTGACTATCTCATTACCCTTATTGCAAGCCATTAAGAAAACACCAAAAATTAACAGTACTATCCAAAATTTGTGCATTAAAAGAGCAGGAAGAAATAAGAAAGCATTCCCCAAGAATATGTAGGTTGAAGGGAAGATAGCTGATCTCTTATCTAGAAAACTACTACCTCCAAAGTATAGTGATCCAGGAAGCCCAGTTATCACAGTCACCATAGGTTCAGTAGCAATATCAAATGTTTTAGTGGATCTAGGAGCTGTAATAAATGTCATGACTAAAGATACAATGGAAAAATTATAGCTCAAACATCTTAGCCCCACATTTACAGTTTTAGAAATGGCTGATAGGTCAGTTGCAAAACCTGAAGGAATCATTGAAGATGTCCCTATAGAAGTTTCTTCTTGGGAATTCCCTGCAGATTTTTTGGTTTTACAGACAAGAAATTTAGCACATGGATATCCCATTATTTTGGGAAGACCTTGGCTTGCAAGCTGCAGCCAGACTTCATAGACTGCAGATCTGGAAATATGACTATTTCAAATGGTATTGAGCTGAAACAAATTTCTTTATATCCTCCTGCAAAACCATCTAGCAAATTTTTAGGTCAGTTATGGTTTTCTGACTCAGATGAAGAACTAGAAAAGTTCATTTCTACACTAGCTACCTTAGTAGTAAGAGAACACACAGAAGACCTCAATGACACAGAAAACGTAGAAAATGAAACAATCTCGATGAATGTTCCGCATGAACAAGGTTTAGAAGGGGAAGCAACAAATATCCAAAAATTGATAAGTAATGAGGAGAATCAAAAATCTGAAGATGAATCATCTATGCTATCACAGGGAAGCTCTGTTTCACTACCACATGGATGGCACCATCATCTGATTTTTCCTTCTCAATGTTCCATACAAGATATGCTTCCCTCAAGCAGCAATGAAACAGAAACTGCTTCGTTTCTCCCATCTCAACAATGTCCTCTTAATCCCTTAAACACCAAATATGAAGAAGTGAATTCAGTCCTTCTAAATACAAAACAAATAGAATTCCATCCAGGAAAATTTCTAAACATCTACAGCCAGCTTACTAGGGAAGAGGAAGAAAAATTGATAGTTGTTTTGCAGAAGCATGTTCATGCTTTTGCTTGGAACTACAAAGATATGTCAGGAGTTCATCCTGATATATATACCCATAGAATCTATACTGAAGAAGTCAAGCCAGTCAGACAACCTCAAAGAAGATTGAATCCTGCCTTAAGAGATATTGTGAAAGAATAAATTGAAAAACTCTTGGAAGTAGGATTCATTTACCCAATTTTTCATAGCCAATGGGTTTCTCCATTGGTAATAGTTCCTAAGAAAAATGGAAAAATGAGAGTATGTGTTACATACTCTCATACAAAGACCATTTTCCATTACCTTTCATAGATCAAGTGTTAGATACTCTTCTTTGGAAAAATATACTTTTGTTTTCTTGATGGATTTAGTGGATATAATCAAATTCAGATTGCACCTGAAGATCAAGAAAAGACAACTTTTACATGTCCATGGGAAAAATTTGCCTATAGGGTTTTACCTTTTGGTTTGTGTAATGCCCCAGACAACTTTTCAGCGAGCATTCCTAGCAATTTTTGCTGATCTGACCACCAAAAGTGTTGAAATTTACATGGATGATTTCACAGCATGTGGACAAACTTTTGATTTTACATTGGAAAATCTTGACAAAGTCTTAACTCGTTGTGAAACATACCACTTATCCTTAAATCCAGATAAATGCTTCATGATTATGAAGGAAGGGATAGTTCTTGGTCATCACATCTCTCTTGAAGGGATCCAAGTTGATCCAAAGAAAGTTGAAATTATCAAGAATCTCCTTCCTCCTAAAACTCAGACTAATGTCAGAAGCTTCCTAGGACACATTGGTTTTTATCGCAGGTTTATTCCCAACTTTAGTACAATAGCCAGTCCTATGTTTGTCTTATTGACTAAAGATTTTGAATTCTCCTGGACTACAAAATGTCAGGAAGCATTTGAAGCTTTGAAAGAGAAATTGATAACTCCACCTATGCTCAGAGGACCTAATTGGACATTACCATTTCACATTCAGACTGATGCCTCCAATACAACAATTGGAGCAGCATTAGGACAAATTGATAATGGTGAACATTATACCATCTACAACATTAGCAAGAACTTGACAGGAGCAGAGAAAAATTATACAACAAGCGAGAAAGAATTCCTAGCAGTAATTTATGCCATCAACAAATTCAGGGCATTATATCACGAGGTTATCAAATATTTATTCACACAGATCATACGGCCATTAAGTATTTGATGAATAAACCTATGGTAAGTGCAAGAATTATTCATTGGTTGCTGTTGCTACAAGAATTTGATATCACCATAATCAACAAACCAGGAAAAGCTAATGTTGTGGCAGATTTCTTGTCTAGGTTGCAGAACACAGATGAAGGGGAATTAGTTGATGACACTTTTCTTGATGAAAAACTATTTGCTATATCAGTTCAATCACCTTGGTTTGCGAGATATAGCCAATTATTTGGTCACAGGGAAAGTTCCTCCATATTTTACTTCAAAACAGAAAAAACAATTGATCAAACAGAGTTCTTCTTTTGAATGGATTAAGGGTATGCCTTTTAAGTGCAGTCTTGATCGTGTGTTACGTAGGTGCATCCGAAAGGATGAAGTGTATGATATCCTTAGAGCTTGTCATGATGAACCCTCAGGTGGACACTATTCCGTAAAAAGCACAGTTAGAAAAATATTAGGGATAGGATATTATTGGCCATCTCTTCACAAGGATGTGAAAAAGTACATCAGGCATTGTGATGCATGCCAAAGAATGGGGAAACCCACTCATACAAATGAGATGCCACTGCAGCCTCAAATGGTTTTAGAACCATTTGAGAGGTGGGGGCTTGATTTTGTAGGACCTATTGATCCACCTTCTCAAGGAAAGGTGCATATTCTAGTATGCACTGATTACTTGACAAAGTGGGTAGAGGTGCATGCTTTCAAACATGCTCGTGAAGAGAAGGTCACTGATTTCCTGTATACTCAGATTTTTTAGAGATTTGGAGCTCCACGGTCTATCACCATAGACCAAGGGACCCCAATTTGCATCCAAAGTCATAAAAGCATTTACGAAATTGTATGAAATCAAACATAGGAAATCATCACCTTACCACCCACAAGCAAATGGCCAGGTTGAAGTAACAAATAGGGAACTAGAACGCATCTTGACAAAAATAGTAGCTTTTCATAGGAAAAATTGGCTAGACAAATTACCTAAAGCAGTTTGGGCCTACAATACTACTTGGAAGTCCACTATTGGATTCACACCTTATGAACTAGTCTTTGGTAAAAAGCCTCTCTTACCTATTGAATTTGAGCTACTAACATTGCGCACAGCCTTGGAAATTAGAATTGAATTGTCGCGAGCACAGACAGATAGGATTACGTAGCTGAATGCATTGGATGAACTTAGATTGGATGCTCTGCACCAAACTGATGTAATTCAGGAGCAGAGGAAGTTGTGGCATGACAGTCACATTCAGCAGAGGAAACTTCAACAAGGAGATTGGGCTTTACTGTTCGATTCTCAATATGAAGACTTCCCTGGAAAACTAAAAACTAGATGGTTGGGACCTTACTGGATTGAAGAGGTATTTAACAACGGAGCAGCTCGTTTATCCCCCATTGATGGGTCACAAAGAAAGTTGGTAGTGAATGGACATCACCTTAGGGTATACCATACACCTCTGACTAAAGAAGAATTCTTGCAGCAACTTGATAGTTTGGATACATAGCAGGTGGAAGAGATTCCTTCTTCCACTTCAAAACAATCAACATGATCAGTGGATTTCAAGAAAAAACAAAAAATAAAAAAAAAATCAGAAAAATAGAAAACAAAAAGATGAATAAATTTTGAGTATGAATTCCTTCATGGGCATGGTTTCAGGGGAAATCATGAAATTCCTTCATGGGCATAGTCAGGATCAAGAAAAAAAAAAGAGAAAAAAAAAAAAAGAGAAAAGGAGAGGTAAAAATAAAAAAATGAAGAAAAAAAAAAAAAGAGAAAAATGAATAACCCAGCAGTGAAAACCTTTTCTTAAGGCACTACTGAGTTGGTGTGCATGAAAACCAATTTTCTGGCATGCATAACCTTGAGAAATTTCTGAACCATCATTGTACAAATTCACTTAGTGCACTTGTTTTGAAATGTTGCAGAAAATCTCAGCAGAATATCAACAAAAGCAGTCATTCTTCAAAAGTGGCATTAACTGTTTTTATCAGGTATATATTTCTTACATTTCTTCATTGTAAAATGATTGGTATATAGTATGTGACAATTAACCATTAGCATAAAAGGTATTCATAAGAGTTGGCATACTTAAAAACATGTTTTGAGAATGAAAATATTGATTTCTACCTAATCTTCGAAACAAGAATGCCAAAAACAATACCTGCTGTATTATCTTCAGAATGAAATTGTCTTCAGAATGACAACAAAATGAATGTTGCACTTTGTCTTTAGAAAGAAACTTTGTCTTCGAAATGACAATTTGTCTTCAAAATGAAACTTGGTCTTCAGAATGACGACTTGCTGCATCATCTTTGAAATGAAGATATGTCTTCGGAATAAAGATCTGTCTTCGGAATGGGGGTCTGTCTTCGGAATGATGATTTACTTTCACAATACAGCCTGATCTTCAGAACGAGGATTAATCTTTGGAATGAGGATTGATATTCGAAATGAAGTTCTATCTTCGAAATGAAAATTTTGCAAAGAAGATTTGTCTTCGGAATGAAGACCTGTCTTCGGAATGAGGTCATAATCTTCGAAATGAGGATTTGTCTTCGGAATGAAGACCTGTCTTCGAAATGAGGTCATAATCTTCGAAATGAAATTTTGTTTGCGCAATAAGTTATAATCTTCGGAAAGAGCATTTCCACGTGGCATCCAAGAAGGTAAGATACGACAAAATCAAGATTTTTTCTTAGTTGCATGCGAGGAAGGGACACATGTCAATCAGCACATGGTTTGTTTTTGCACTCATTGGAAATACGGAGAACATGACCAACCATATGCCACCAGTTTTTAATGTCAATTAACATGCACGTGAGAATCTGCAAAACTAATGAGGTGGATCTGACGACAAGGACATCCATGCAATTATCAACAAATAGGTGTACAGTGCAAAAGTAGAAATGTGTGCCATATTTCTTTTCGAAGACGTGTTGCAAGGTATAGTGCACAGGATACGGTTCATTCTGAAGAAGAAGACAAGAAATAGGGCAACGAGGGTTTTAACTTAAAACTCTACAAATTTGCAACAGAAAATAGCTAGAAATCCTGTAGTAGAACAGCAACTGCAGTGTACAATTTTTAAACAGAGAAAAATGGGGTGAAAGATCAGAACAGAGCCTGCAGATACCAATTACCTCCGAGAAAATCTGGCAGTTGTGTAGATTTTTGAAGACGGAGGGTTTATGACATTTCTGGATAAATTCAATGGGTCTTCTGAATATTTAGCTAGCATGTTCTCCCATTCGTTCAGAAACAACCGAGCACATGTCAATGACATGTCTATTGAGGTAAGCCCTGAAATTTTAAGTCAGATTACAGAGCTGCCATTAGAAGGGATTTCAATTACTAGATCTGGCAAGAACACATTGGAAAATGTAGTTAATCAGTTTGTAGAAGAAAATGATAGAGAACCTGAATACTTAACCCATAACAACACATGTAAAGGGTTAAAAAGGGCCAGCCTACAGGAACCCTGGGATGAAGTATCCACCTGGGTGATTAAGTTTTTGACCTATGAAGGGCAGTATGTGTTGTTGTCAGGGCATCATCTACGAATTTTAAACCATCTCAGACATGGTAGACAACAACCAGAAGTTAGGGTAAATCTTCCCCTGTATCTGTATCAAGAGTTAAAGAACATGGCAAAAAGATATCAGGAGGGTAAAGGAAGCCTTCGCCATCATGGCCTCATCAAATTAGTTTGCCAACACCATTTTAGAGGAAACCCTAGGAGTTTTGATAGATTTTACTCTAACCTAAATGATGTCATTTTTGGGGATGAAAGTGAGGAAGAAGAAGAACCAAATACTACTGATGTTGTTGCAGAAGAGGAAACAACTACTGCAGAAAGTATTGTAGAAGTTGCTACATAAAATGTTGCAGAGGATGCTATAGAAGAAGCTGTAGAAGGTGCCCCTGAAGCTATTGCAGAACTACACCCCACAGCAGCAGCAGAAAACCTTGCTCCTGAACCCTCAACTTCACAAGTTAAGAGACAAAATAGAAGAGAATATGGAACTAGCAGTAGAGCAAAAAAATAAAAGAAAGTTCGGTTTTCTAAAACTGTAACTGATTTGTCAGAACAGAGAAGTGAAACAAGGGAAACAGAGGCATCTAAAACTGACCCCATGACCCCTGCTGTCACCAGAAAATAGAGCAAAAAGAAGAATTTTGCATCTGGAACTAGGAGGTCTACAAGAATCCATTTGAAAGAAACTGCAGAACGGGTCATGGAGGAAGAAGATAGACCAAGTAGCCCAGATGTCACAGAGATACAACCAGCATCTGACAACTTTCCAGAATTCCCTGAATAGATAGCTGAGGCAGAAACTAAGCAAGTTGGTTTGGAAGAGGCTACAGTTCAACGAGCTACGGATATGGTAGATATCCTTATAGACAGTCTCACAGAGCCTCCTGAACAAGAACAACCTGTTGCAGAAGAAGAGATATTGGTTGAGCAGTCAACTGCAACTGATTTGTTTATATCAGATTTTGAAGCAGAAACAAAAGTGGAAGACATCACTGAGCAGCTGAGGGCAGCAAGAAGTGTTGTCAAAACACAGACCAAATGGATCATAGAGAAAGAAAGCATCATTGAGATGCAAGAAAGAAAAATTGTAGAATTTCAGTAGGAAGTGGCAGAACTAAAAAAATTGTTGTTGTCACAATCTGAAAAACAGCCAGCTATATCCCATGATGAAGAGAATTTGGCTCAATTGCTTATGGGTTTATCAAGATCAAATGATTCTGATGAAGCAGACATGGGAGTCCATCCTAAAATAGCACTCCTTCATTCTGAAGAAGTGTCTATTCATTCTAAAGCAACACTATCTTATTCTGAAGCATTGCCTTCTTGTTCAGAAGATACTTCAAAAATGGTGAGGAATATTGCAGAGGATGTTGAAAATGAGCCACCAACACAGAAACAGTCCCAATAGCAAGAAAATGTTCAAGTAAGTACTCCTACTAAGGTCCCTGCATTTCAACTTGCTACACTTCCAGTAGAAACAGCAAATAAGGGGGTACAAGTAGAAATACTATCTGATGACAACCCCATAGAAATAGCAAATAAGGGGGTGCAAGTACAGTTATTGACAGATGAACAGCTAGTGGAAGTGGTAGAAAAATGAGTTCAGACAAATTTGTTGCCTAGGATCCCCCCTATAGTAAGACCACCTAATACTGTGTCTCTAGAGCAGTACAATGCAGACATAGCTAGCTGGATGCTTAGATATGAACAACTTGCCAATAAAACTAAAAAATTCAAATTGGAAGCAAAACAGCTAGAAGCCAAGGACACAGAAATTCAGGCATTGAAAGAAAAGGTGTCTGACTTATGTCAAATTGCTAAATTTTTAGTCCAATTTAGACGACCAGCCAGGTTTTATAGCCTTATTTTGAAGGAAAAGTACCTCAGATGGCAGGTCATGAGGATTACTTCAAATCTTCCCTATAAATTGGACACTATTGAAGATTTTTTGGAAGCATATTTTAACAGTCCTTTTGAGTAGAAAAATCTCCTGTGTGAACTGTTTTTACACAGTTTCTTCATTCCAGAGGAAGTCGACTCTCATCCTCAAATCTACATTGGAGATGTTTAGTTGAGAGCATTTATGTCTACTTTGCAAAATCAGCTTTATTGGGATCACGAGAAAATGCGAAATAAAGTGATTGAAACAAGGGCTGAGTTGTTAGTCAGAGCAATCCAGCCAAATCACCTAAATATCACTCAGCAGCACTTCTCAATGATGAACAAGGATGATATGAAGAGAATGTACTTGAACAATTTGAGGGACTGTGTGGCCAGATTTAACAATTTCTGTGATCACAATTTCTTCCCAACATTGTCAGTATGCAGAGACAAATGGAATGAACTTTCCATGTCTTTGAGGAAAAGAGAACCTATCTCCCCCATAAATCTAGAATGGTCTAGAAGAAGAGCAGAAGGTGTAGTCCAACTGATCCAGATCATGCAACATAACTGGATAGGTCTCAGGTTCAGGCCTCCAACTATCATTACTCTAGTTCCATTCTACTTTGAGGAAGATGCCCAGCCTGATGAACAATTTGAAGATTGGCTCAAAAACATTCAAGAAAATAGGGGGTATTACATAGGCAATAAGTTATTCTATAGGTCATGGAATCTAAACATGGACATATGCAATTCCATAGCCCAACAGAATGCATGAGGGCATGCATTAATATAATTTGGGGAGAAAATGATGAGGCCTAGAAATGCCTCAATCATAACATGTTTTGTACACTAAAAATGCCTATAAACTCTTATGTTTTATCTGATATGTTAGTTAAGTTGATTTAATATGTTGTATATTAACCATTTTGCATGATCAATGTATTTGAAATATTATATGTTGATTTTACAGCTTTTTGCATAGTTTTGTGTTCTTTTTGCTATGATTTTCTACAATGGGATATGCTTAGAATAATAGCAGCATTTCACTAATCATATTTTGATTTGTCTCAAGCATTTACTTCACCTAAATCGCAGCAAGATGCAAGCAAAATGTTCGTTGTGTAGCAAAAACTGGTCTTTCCCATGTAAATTCCAGCCAGCTGTCCATAAATAGCAAGGCATGGAATTCACATGAGGAAAGGGATGAAGACCATTAGAATTTGATCTTAAGAGATAACCCACGTGAGAGATGCAGAAGAAATCAATGGAAAAGCATATATTTGTTCATACCAAGATATCTTCGAAATGAACAGATATCTTCGGAATGAAGGAACACAGCATCTTCGGAATGAGCGGATCTTCGGAATGAAGAATGCAGCATCTTCAAAATGAGCGGATCTTCGGAATGAAGCATGCAGTATATTTAGAATGAGTGATCTTAGAAATGAGAATGCAGTATCTTCGGAATGAGCGATCTTCAGAATGAAAACTGCATTGTCTTTGGAATGAAGCCACTTATCTTCGAAATGAAGAACATAATGTGTTTTTGACCTTTTGACCAATTTTTGAAGCCAAAAAAAGGGAAATAAAGGTTGGAAAAAGTAAAGAGAAATATATTCCATCTGTCTTTGCCGTCATTGCCGACCAAAGCCATCATTAAGGAAAAGATCAAGTTTTAGTCCTCTTCTAGGATAAAACCAGAATTTGTTGCAGCATTGTAGGATTAGATCTTTTTGATATTCTTTGTTTGTAATCAGATCATAGGATAGCTATAAATATTGCTCCCATTCAGGTTGAGCGAGATAGATAGAAAAAGAGGTAGAAAATAGAGTAAGGAAGCTAGCAAAAAATACAGAGTATAACTAGAAATTGACTGTTACAGTCCTGTAACAGTTTTTCAGCAGAATTCTTGTAATCATGTCTTTTGATCAATAAAGTGCACCAGTTCTATTTCAAATTACTTGTAAATGAATGTGATTAAGATTTAGAAAAAAAGAGAGACTTACACCTTCTTCTGGACAAAGAGGCTGGCCACTTGTAGACCTAGGAGGAGGACTAACAAAGCAGGTTTTTATTCTAATTTTGTTGTAGCAGAATGAGTTGTAGAACTTGTTATGTCAATTGCTTGTAAATAGTTGACAATATTTATAGTATTAGTTTATTTATGCTTATATTAATCTTGTGCTTAAATTTTTAGTTGCAATCTTACTTTCAGCAAAGTTTCTACTTTATTTTCAGATTGTTATTTCCAAAATTTACTGTTTTCCAGCAATTTCCTGCATTTTATGTTTTGTTGTCAAAATCTGAACAGAAGATTGACAACCTTCTATTATAGAACTTTGATAGCTTTTATTTCCACATTAGATCTAAACTTTCACTACTGCAAAAGTAATTAGATTTCCTTTCTGCAATTAAGATTAGATTTTCAATTCTGCAACTGTTAATTCTGCAATATAATTAGGTCTCATTCTGCAATTGTAATTAGGACTTCATTTATGTAGTTAATGATTAGTTTCCAATTCTACAACTTAGATTCAAATTTAATTTATGCAATTTAGAGATAGGAATGTTCCAAAACCCCCCACACAATTAGTTCCACCAATAAGACTTGTTGCCCTAGATTGACCTAAGTTATAGCTGTTTCACTTCTTCTCCCGTAGATAGCCTTGTACACTGCCCTGGATTGATAGATTCATTGAGAATTAATGATGGTATAACGACTACGAATCATAGATAACAGTATACATAATAGTAATCAAAGCAATGTACAAAAAACCATCCACAAAAGTGACACAACAATTTATGTAGTTCACCCAATGTAGGCTACTCCACAAAGAAAATATTTTGCTAAAACTTTTTCAATCAATATCTTGGAAATCCTTCCCAATTACAATGTTTATGGACCTCCATCCAAAGGAGATACTGATACCCTAAGTCTCAAGTTCATGGATCTCTTCCACAAGATAAATTTTACCCCTTTTGCTTTGGCTAGTGATCTTATAGAAGACTTTGTCTCTCTTCTACACTGACTTATGGATATCTCTCCATTTGAAGACTCCTCACTTAGATCTATCTTCAATTGTCCTAACTACTAGATCCCTATCCACTGAGACTTTGTCCTCTATACTCTATCATATCCAAAGCTCTATCAATAGGTTCACTTAGAACCTCTTCAAATATGCTCAATAGGGTCACTCAAAACCTTTTCAAATCTACTCAACAAGATCACTTAGAACTAGTCTAAATCTGCTCAAAAATTTCACTCAAAAATTATCCAAATTTGCTCAACAAGCTCACTCAAAACTTGTCCAAATCTACTCAACAAGCTCACTCAGAACCTTCTCAAATTTGCTCAACAATATCACTTATAACCTGCTCAAATATGCTCAACAAAATCATTTACAACTTGTCTAAATATGCTCAATAAGTCCTCTCTAGGACTTTCTCAAATCTACATAGCAAGCTTTCACAAAAGCTTACACAAAATCAGTCCACAAGCCTTCTCAAAGACTTGCCTCAAATTAGCTTAACAAGTCCACATAGAACTTGTCCAATAGAATCATAAAGAGAATTTTTAGAGACTCAATATGTTCTATACTCAATGCTCAATCAATATCTCAAATTTATTTCATAGAAGCATAAAGAGAATTTTTAGAGACTAAATATGCTATATACTCAAACCCCAATCTCAACTCAGCTCAATTAATCCAAACTCAAATCAAATCAAACTCAACTCAACTTAATCTTATAGAAGCATAAAGAGAATTATTAGAGACTCAATATGTTCTATTTCCAATTCCAATCTCAACTCAAATCAAAATATAGAATAGTTTATTTTATGGAACTTGAACATCCACTCCACACAATTACTTGAGTAGGCTCAAATAGTTCTACTCAACCAATCACCACATGAAACAACTCTTTCTCACAAACCCTAGTCCAAGCATGAAACAACCAACTCAAAATGTCTTCAACAATACTCAACAACAACTCTTACATATCAATGATACTCATGTTATTTTCAACTCAAGTTCAAGTTCTTTGCACAACAACTTACTTCAACAATAATTATTATAAAACAAGGTTTTAATCACAACTATCAAACCAGAAAACCTTGAAGCATTAATCCAATTATTTTTGAATAGGAAACCACAATCAATCCTTTTCACTCCAATGATATTTCAGAAATCAACCACCCAAATAAAATCAATGGAGAATGTTACTCATACATTTTTGATGCCTTATGAGTTATCCACTAAATTTGTCACACTTAACACACTTTCTTTTTCAACTCTCAACAAGTGTTAGAGATCTTGAGTTATAATACAACAATAATATCCAAATAACACCTTATTACTCCTACTTTATTTTAACATCCACCCAAATTACTTTTAAAGGAAAACCCTTACTCAAAAATAACTTTCACTAAATCAAAAACCCTTATTACTCCTAATAATTTCAAAAATCACAATTAAAAATTTAATTCACAACTCAAACAGCCACCATAACCTTATTCCTAAGGTTATTCAATAAATCAACTATCGAAGCACTTTTACCCCTTATCACTCCACCTTAGGCAATAAAAAAAATTAATAAAAACCTCAATACCTGCCTCGAGGGGAATCAAACCATCATCTTGCCCCAACATGAATGCCCTAGTCGCAGCCAAGCTGTCATACAAGCTGTGGGATTATTGGTGAAGAAGAAGTACCAACCATTTCTTATCATTCACCCTCTTTTGCCAAGCAAAAAAGGAGTGCGCCTTGAGCGCCTCAACAAGACAAAGCCAAAATTTGATGCTTGTGGGAATTGAATGCACAACCTTCCTGTCACCAACACCTTTGTACAATCCAAGCTACCACTAGGCCATGTTGCCCAACACGTCTTGGGAAATTGTCATTGTTTGCTTTTAATGTTCGTTGCTTCACTTAAATTAAAAAAACCATGAGCTCTTTCTTCGCACAATACAAATAGTAAATATCAATGAGCAAGGATGATTAACTTCAAAAATTTTAATGGCATATTTATATGCCTTCCCTTCGCTTGGAAACATCGATGTTTTTGAACCTTCCTTCATGACGTCTGTGGATAAAATTTTATTTTAATTTTAAAATTTTAATTTTAATTTTTAATAAATTAAAATTTAAACTAAATATTTAAAATTAAATATCTCCATCACCGGGGCACCTTTTTTGATGAAAAAAAAAGCCAACTTGGGTTTTAAGAAAAACCCATTTCAAATTTATCTTCCATGGTTTTAAATAAAAACATTTTGCTAAGCTTCCCTTGAAGCTCATTTTGGAACCAAATGCCATGCATCCCTTCTTGAACCTTTGATAAAAAAAACTTTGCTTCTCATGAAGTTCTTTGTGAAACACAAACATGGTTCTTGCTTATAGAGATCATTTTGACATCAATGACAACTCTTAGCTTAGGGACTCAAAATGTCCAACATATTTCTTCCTCTACCAATAGTGATTCCATTGATCCTTCCCCCTTCTTTGAGCCTCAATCTGATGAAGAACCAATCCGTGAGTTAACTAATTAAAATGAGGATCCTATTCTTAAAAATCCTACACCAAATTCTACCACACCCAGTACTCCTCCAACAATACCGAAATGGGCCTATGCTACTGTTCAAGAGGTAACCCCTTACAAGATTTTACACCTTCTAGACTTAGTTATTCCCTGCGTTCTTATCTTGTCTGTCAATCAATTTCTATTGATCCAAAGTCCTTTATTCAAGAAAATGGAATAAAATAATGATATGATACCATGGAAAATGAATATTCTTCTTTAATAAAAAATCAAACTTGGGATCTAGTCCCTCTTTCTAAAGGAGGAAAATTGGTTCATTGTAAACGGGTTTATCGAACCAAATATGCAACAAATTAAACCATTGATAAATACAAAGCTTGCTTGGTAGCTAAGGTTTTTTTACAAGTTCAAGGCATTGATTACTCAGAGATCTTTACCCATGTTGCAATGATGGATTTTTTTAGATTTGTACTGGCACTTGCTACCTCACAAAATTAATCTATTTTTTAGATGGATGTGTAAAGTGCCTTCTTGCATGGTGAATTTAAGGAAGAGATATATATGGAGCAACATTTTGGATTTATTCAAGAATCTTCCCTTGTTTATAGACTAAGAAAGTCTCTCTGTGGTCTCAAACAAGCTCCTCGAGCTTGGTATGAGAAAATGGATTCTTTGCTTTTCTCCACTGGATTTTCTTACTATGAGTCTAATGCTATAGTCTATATTTGGTAGGATAGATATGAAATCACCATTCTTGTTCTCTATGTTGATGATCTACTTCTCACTAATAGTTTCACTTCTCACATTCAGACTGTAAAGCGCTCCCTTTATGAGATATTTGAGATGGATAATCTAGGTTTGGCTCATTACTTCCTTGGATTTCATATAACTCAAATAGATTCAGGGATTCCATTATGTTAGCAGAAGTATACTCTAGATATTCCTTAGCAATTTTAAATGGCTTATTGTAAGCCTTCTTCGATGCCTTTTCATTTTGGGGTCACTTTAAATTCTTCCTGCACTTCACCTCTATGTGATGCTACTCTATGTAGATAGTAGGGAGTCTATTATATCTCACTCATAATCACCTTGACATTTTCTATGTTATTGGATTAATCTCTTGATTCTTGATTTTCTCAAACACCTCATTTCAATCATTGGAAGACAACAAAGTGAATTCTTTGCTATCTGTAGGGTACTACACATTTTGGATTTTTCTATGGTAGAGGATCTACAGAGTTTGTAGAATACACTGATTTAGATTGGGTAGGTTTAGTTGATGATAGTGAAGAACACAAGCTTATACTAAGAGGGGGGGTGAACAGTATAAGACCACTATTTACTTTTCTTTCTCAATCAATATTATGTAATATCAATAGCAATAATAAAAGCAATGCACAAATCACTATACATAATTGAGATACCAATTTAATGTGGTTCACCCAATCTAGGCTACTCCATGGAGAAAATATTTCACTAGAATTTTCTCAACAAATATCTTGGGAAACCTTTCCCTATAACAATATTTGTGGAACTCTATCCAAAGGAAACACCAATCTCCTAATCAATTTTTTGGATCTCTATCCATAGGAGGACTCCTTATCCTTTTTTTTGGCTGGTGATCATATAGAAGAATTGCTACATCCACTACAATGGCTTATGGATATATATCCACTAAAGACTACTACCCTCACTTAGAAGACCTATATTCACTACCCTGGATAATGGATCTCTATCTATTGGAGACTATTGTTATCTATACTCTATCACCTCCAAAGCTTGCTCTTAGATCTATATCAAATTTACACTAAACATAGTCCTTCTATCTAGCACAAATTTTCTCAATATTTATCCTCAAATTTTCACTAAACATAGTCCTTTGATATAGCACAAATTTGTTCAACCTTTGTCCTCAAATATGCACTAAACATAGTCCTTCGATAAATCTGCTCAATATCTATTCTCAAATCTACACTAAACATAGTCCTTCAGTCAAGCACAAATTTGCTCAATCTATGTCCTCAAATATACACTAAAAATATTTCTTCAATATAGCATAAATTTGTCTTCAAGCCTTAACACAAAGCTTGACTCAATCACAAATAAAATCTGCTAGATCTACCCCAATCCTTAACCCAATATTTGAACAAATCAATCAATCAACTCTGCTCTCAAGTCTTCTCTAAGAAAATATGTATTGTAAGCTTCCACAAAAGCTCAAACGAATCTATCCAAAAGTTCTCTCTAGAACTTGCTCTCACTGTTCTTAAATCTTCACCAATACTTGCCTCAAATCTGCTCAACAAGTCCTCACTAGAACTTGTCTAATATACTCAACAAGTATTCACTAAGACTTGCCTTAAATCTACTCAACAAGTCCTCACTAGAACTTGTCCAATATGCTTAACAAGTATTCACTAAGACTTACCTCAAATCTACATTGTAAGCTTCCAAAAAATCTTACTTAACTCAACTTAATCTTAACATAGAAAACTTCTTCAATCACTTAGACAAGCTTCACATAGAATCTTGTTTAATCTCATAGAAACATATAGAGAATTTTTAGAGACTCAATATGCTTCACACTCACAATAATGCTCAATCACTTTCAATATCTTTCTCAAATCAATTTAGAATATAGAACAATTTGTTTCACAAAATTTGAACTATCACTTCAATACTTCCAATTGACTAGGCTCAATCAACTCCACTTAACCAATCACTCAATGAAACACTTCTTGCTTACAAACCCTAGTCTAATCGTATGAACACTCACTCAATTATTTCCAAAAATGCTTATCAAACAATCTCACATAACAATGATACTCATGATCTTGAACAAACCATAGTTTCAATCTAGTTCACAAATTCACATAACAATAATACTCATGATATTTCACAAACCCTAATCATGCATATGAAGGTTCATTCAATGTTTCCAACAATGCTTATCAAACAAGGTTTTTATCATCAACCTTCACTCAAAAAAATCAAACTCAACAATGCTTATCAAACAACCCTTTTCACTCCAACTTAGCATTCACAACATCAACAATCACTCACAAGGAAGATGTGCCCATACCTTTTGTTTGATGAAGAATTGACCTCAAATCCTGTCTCAATTACAATTACTCTCTTTGTCAATTTCAAAAATTATATGATAAAATATCACTCTAACACTCCCTCAAAATATTTCTCAATTACAAAAATAATTAAACTCAAACACACATTATTACTCCTTTATATTAGCATTCATCAAAAACACATAAAAATAAATCTCTTATTATTGAGGTGTGATTTTGTCCAGTCACAAAAACCACTCGACAACTAGGATTCAAAATCCCCTCTTGTAAAGAAAGTATGTTTTCTCCAAGGTTCTCAGTTAATGTTTTATGTGTCATGCATATGTGTATATATAAGTGCTCGAATAATATTAACGGTTTGCAAGTACTGTTAACAAGGGGCCTAGGAATTAGGTAATTTATTTTGAATTCATCATGTATTATGTGCCTTTTATACAAATTCTATTCTCCAAAAACAATGATAAATAAATTTACCTTATGATTTTGATCTACTTGTGCAAATTCAATTTACATTCTCAACATAATACCTTAATTAAAATGCTTCCAAATGAATTTGAAATAATAATCTAATTTAGCATTTTAATTACCATTAAAATTCATTAAACTTTGTGCCTCTGCATTAGGGGTTGGCACTAATTATTTTTGAGCAAGCGGTGAAGGAGGGAGGAATTGATGCAAATGAGGTTCTTTTCTCTTTGAACTCTATTTCTATTCAATTTTGTGAGGATACGTCAGAGGTGTCAGTGGATGTTGGGGGATCTAAGGATGAGTTGGGTCGCCCCTCTTCTCAAGATTCCAATTTTGGAAATTTGGTCAAAGGTTTTGAGTTTGTCTTGGGCATCTAGGGTTCTCCAGTGGAGAAGGAGCTAGTTGTTGGTGGGGCTGCTAATAGTCCCCTTAAGTATGGATATGGTGTTATTATGGGGATATGTAAGTCCACATGTATTAGCACGAAAAATAGTACTTTGGGTTAGTATTGTCCAAGCTCCAAGACTCAGGCATGTAATATGGAAATTGATATTCTACCAAGGAAAGTTTCGAAGGACAAGATGGTGAGTGACATATATTCCCCTTCCAATTTTGTTGTGAAAAAGATCAAAGTTCTTCAAAATTTTCTTTTAATGGATATCAAACAACGAGCGGCTTGGAGCTCCATGAATATGGCATTGGATTATGCGAAGGAGGCGGCTCAAATGTCTGGTGGAATCATTGTTGAGGTTGATGTTGTGTTGTAGAACTACCTCGGTTCTTCCACAGGTCTTCTTGGATTTCCTGGCTCTTTTGATCGTCTGGTTTTCGATGTAGTTTTTGGTTTGTTTGGTTTAGTGTTGTAGTGCAGTTTCTGTACTTTCCTGTTCAGTGTTGGGTTGCACTGGTTTTGGCTTGCTATTTTCTTTGTTGTAAAATGTTTTGGGGCCCCTTTCAAAACTCTCCTATCTTAATATTACCAAAACAAAAATCATTAAACTTTAATAAAAATCAAATTTTATAAATTTTAATAAATCTATAAACGTAAACCTTAATAATAGATTTTTGAACTTCATGATAAGGAATGGCATTACCAAAATAAAGAAGATCATCATGGAAGGCTTAAGGTGGTGTCTAGGAACTGGAACGACCATTCATTTTTGGGACGACCCGTGGATCCATGATAAACCTCTCAGCCAAGATCCGTAATTTGCAGTGCTCAAGACAGCTATCGAAGCCACGTTTGGAGATAAGGTGTGTCACTTCATTAACCCAGGTACCACAAGATATGAATGGAAACACCTGACTCTTAACGGGCCAAGGCATTTCACCAAGGTGCTTATGCGGTTACAAAACTTGTTGAGGACTTGCATCATCCCCTGCTCACAGAAAGATGATTCCATGGTCTGGAACCTTGAAGATTCTGGAAATTTCACTGTTAAATCAACTTACTATAGTCAAGAAACTCCCACTAATGGTAGGGACTTATCAAATCAGGTATGGGTTCCCAAGATCATTCCCAAGGTCAAATTCTTTTGCTGGTTGGCCATCCAAAATAGAATCCTCACCACTGACAACCTGATAATCAGAGGGTTACTCATTCCCAATTGGTGCATCCTATGCAAAAATTCCTGTGAGTCAACTTCGCATGTTTTTTTGGAATGTCCCTTCTCTCTAGCAGTTCTCAACTAGGTTCTTAACACCTTCGACATATCCACGACCCTCCCTCATTCCATTCCCCTCCTTTTTCAACAATGGCCCCGGCATTTCAAGAGCAATCAACTTAAATTCATGTGGCAAGCTTGCCTCCACCTATTTCTATGGCAGATTTGGCTAGAGAGAAATGCCAAAATTTTCAAAAATCAAGCCACTGATAAGAATATTATCATTTCCAAAATCTTGACCCTTGCTGTAGAGAATGCGTTTCTTGTTTCATCTTCCAAACCCCCCCTCCTAGCCTTGAATCAGACCTAACCAAACTCTTCAATCTTTCTAACTTCTTTGCCACACCCCGTACTTTTGTTGACAGATCTGTCATCAAGTGGGTCTCACCACCTACTAGGTGGCACAAGCTAAATTTCGATGGTGCAGCCAAAGGCAACCCAGGAGTGGCTAGCGGAGGAGGAATTCTTATAAACCACTGAGGAGAAATAATTTTGGCCTTTGCCCAGAACCTAGGAATTCAATCCAACAATATGGCAGAGGCACGGGCTCTGCTCCAAAGTTTGATTCTCTTGGAAGGTTTTACCATCAACAAACTTACCATCAAAGGAGACTCGTTGCAATGCATCAAATAGCTCAAAGGGACTGCTATGCCTCCCTGGGCCCTTGTTTCAATTTTCCAAGAATGCAAGGCTCTAATTGGCAATTACCCAAAATTAGTCATTAAGCATCAATACCGAGAAGGAAACAAAGCTACGGACTGGCTTTCTAACAAGGGAGTCGGTGAATCTGACATTCAAGTATGGAGAGACTCCTTACCCATTGGCCTAAGGAACGATTCTATAAGTGGCAATGTCTGTACAATGTAAAATGTTGGCAGGGGATTGGTTTGGTATGCTCATGAAATAGGTTGCGATATCACGACACATTTTCTCTTCGGCCACAATGTTGCAACATGTCGCGATATCGCGACACCTTTTTTCTCCGGTCGTGATTTTGCAACATGTCACGATATCGTGACACTTTATTTCTTCTTCGGCCGTGTTTTTGCAACATGTCGCGATATCGCGACACTTTTTCTCTTCGACCATGGTTTTGCAACATGTCATGATATCGTGACAATTTTTCTCTTTGACCATGATTTTGCAACATGTCGCGATATCGCGACACTCTTTCTCTTCGATCGTGATTTTGCAACATGTCACGATATCGCGACACTTGTTCTCTCTGGCCGTGATTTTGCAACATGTCACGATATCGCGACACCTTTTCTCTCCGATCATGAATTTGCAACATGTCGTGATATCGCGACACCTTTTCTCTTTGGGCACATTTTTGCAACTTGTCGCGATATCGCGACACCTTTTCTCTACAGCCACAGATTTGCAACATGTTGCGATATCGCGACACCTTTTCTCTTCGGGTGCATTTTTGCAACTTGTCACGATATCACGACACCCTTTCTCTTCGGCCGTGTTTTTGCAACATGTCACGATATTGTGACACTTTTTCTCTCTGGCCATGATTTTGCAACATGTCGCGATATCGCGACAATTTTTCTCTTTGACCGCGATTTTGCAACATGTCGCGATATCGCAACATCTTTCTCTTTGGCCACGATTTTGCAACATGTCACGATATCGTGACACTTCTTCTCTCCGATCGTGATTTTACAACATGTCGCGATATCACGACACTTCTTCTCTTCAGTCGCGTTTCTGCAACTTGTCGTGATATCACGACACTTTTCCTCTCCTACCGTGATGATGCAGCTTGTCACAATTTTGCGACACTTTTTTTCTCTGACCACGATTTTACAACATGTCGTGATATCGTGACACCTTTTCTCTTCGATCACAAATTTACAACATGTCACGATATCGGGACACCTTTTCTCTTTGGGCACGTTTTTGCAACTTGTCGCGATATCGTGACACCTTTTCTCTATGGCCGTGGATTTGCAACATGTCACGATATTGCGACACTTTTCCCTTCGGTCGAGATTTTGCAACATGTCGCGATATCGCGACACTTTTCCTCTTTGGCCTTGATGATGTAGTTTGTCACGATTTCGTGACACCTTTTCTCTTTGGCCGCAATGTTGCAAATTGTCACGATATCGTGACACTTTTTCTCCTCGGTTGCAATGTTGCAACATGTCGCGATATCGCAACACCTTTTCTCTTCGGCTGTGATTTTGCATCATGTCGCGATATCGCGACACTTTTTCTCTTCGGCCATTATTTTGCAACATGTCACGATATCGCGACACTTCTCTCCGACCGCGATTTTGTAACATGTCGTGATATCATGACACTTTTTCCCTTCGGTCGAGATTTTGCAACATGTCACGATATCATGACACATTTTCTCTTCGGCCATGATTTTGCATCATGTCGCGATATCGTGACACTTTTTCCCTTCGATCAAGTTTTTGCAACATGTCACGATATCGCAACACTTTTCCTCTTTGGTCTCGATGATGCATCATGTCGCGATTTCATGACACTTCTTTTCTTCTGGCACCAACCTTGCAATTTGTCACGATATCGTGACACTTCTCTTCTGGCAGCAACCTTGCAACATGTCACGATTTTGTGACACTTTCTCTCCTTCGACTGCGATGCTGCTTATTGTCGCGATTTTGTGACATCTTTTCCCCCTTTGGCTGCATCGGTGCAACATGGCACGATATCGTGACATCTTTTCCTCCTTGCTTTTTCCCTATGCTATGGGCCGCGAAAACGTAACTGGTTGCGATATCGCGACACCTTCCCTCATGTGGTGTTTTGCTTTCTCTTTGATCTTTAGCTCTTGGGCCTCCTCGATCGGCTTGGAAAACATGTAAAAACCTCTTGTACAAGGTTTAGGGACCTTTCAACACCCTTTCAACCAATCAAAAAAAAAAACTTAGAATGGTCTAGAAGAAGGGCAAAATGAGTGATACAACTGATTGAAATCATGCAACATCATTGGATAGGTCTCAGATTTAGGCCTCCAACCATCATTACTCTAGTTCCCTTCTACTTTTAATAAGATGCTCAACCTGATGATCAGTTTGAAGAATGGCTCGGAAACCTTCAGGAGAATAGGGGATATTATATAGACACCAAATTGTTCTACAGATCATGGAATTTGAATATGGACATATGTGATTCCATAGCCCAATAGAATGCATGAGGACATGCATTAATATAAGTTGGGGGAAAATGATGAGGCCTAGAAATGCCTCAATCATAGCATATTTTGAACATTAAAATTGCCTAAAAACTCTTATGTTTAATCTGATATGCTAGTTAAGTCGATTCAATATGCTGTGTATTAATTGTTTGTATGATCAATGTATTAGAAATACTATATTCTGATTTTTACATCTTTTTGCATAGTTTTATGTTATTTTGTTATGACTTGTTAAAAGAGAAGTATGCTTAGGTTGATAGCAGCATTTCACTAGTTTTGTTTTAATATGTCTCAAGCATTCATTTTATCTAAATCTAGCAAACAGTGCAAGAAAAGCTATATCTTGTGCAGCAAAAGCGGGTTTTCCAATGTAAATTCCAGCCAGCTGCCAATGAATGGCAAGGCATGGAATTCACACATGGAAAGAGATGAAGACCATTGAAATCTAATCTTGAGAGATAACCCACCTAAGAAATGTAGAGAAAATAATTTAAAGAGCACAAATTTGTTCATTTCAAAGTCTCTTCGGAATGAATAGACATCTTCAAAATGAGCGGATCTTCAAAATGAGAATTGCATTCTCTTTGAAATGAGCCACTTATCTTTAGAATGAAAACATAATGTGCTTTTTGACTTGACTGATTTCTGACACTGGAAAAAGGGAAAGAAATATTGAAAATGGTAAGGGAAAATATCTCCCATCTGACTTTTTCGTCCTTATCGACCAAAGCCACCATTTATGGAAAAATCAAGTTTGATCCTCTTCTAGGATAAAACCAGGAAAAGTTACAGCATAATAGGATTAGATCTTTAGGATAGAAATGATATATTCTCAGTTTGTAAGTAGATCTTAGGACATCTATAAATATGGCTCCCGTCTAGGTTGAGCTAAAGAGATGGAGAGAGAGTAGAATAGGAGAAAATAGGCAAGTAGTGTAATAGTAAGAAAAGTGACTATTACAGTCTTGTAACAGCTTTTTAGCAGCAATACTGTAACATGTTCTGAATAAATAAAAGTCACTATTTTTATTCATGTTTTTGTGAATGAGTGTGAGTAAAATCTAGAGAAAAAAAGACTCATACCTTCTTCTGGACAAGGAGGCTGGCCACTTCCAGACCTAGGAGAAGGACTAACAACAGGTTTTTATTCTATTTTTGTTGCAGCAAAATGAATTGCAGAACTTGTCATTTCATTTCCTTGTAAAAAGCTAACAATATTTGTAATATTATCTTATTTTATGATTGGGATGATCTTGTGATTAATGGTTTGGTTGTAATATCCACTTTCAACAAGCTTTAAAAATACTACAGATTATCATTTCTAGAATTTACTATTTTTTGCAATTTGCTGCATTTTGTGTTTTGTTGTCAACCCCTGCACAAAATATTGACAACCTTCTATTACAGAGCATTGATAGGTCTTAGTTTCCATGCTATAATTAGGTTTCCATTTTTGCAAAAGTAAATATATTTCCTTTCTGCAATTATAATCAGATTTCTAATTCTACAACTGTTATTTTTGCAACATAATTAGGTCTTGTTGAGTGGTATTTTCACCCAGTTGTGAAATTACACTCTCCTTTAGGATTTGGGTTCCAAATCCCCTCTTGCAAATAAGTTAAATAAACAACTTCTCCAAGGTCTCCACTGTATTAGCATTTGCATATGTGTATTAGTAATCTCAAATAAAGATATTCAATTTAAATGCTTGGAACACCTTAGTGATTGCAAGTAACTGTAAACAAGGGGCAATGTTGGTTTATTTCACTATGAAACTTTAGTGATTGTTCATTGTTTTTTTTTGGATTTTGAAATTTTTTAAATATTTATTTTAATGCCTAAAAATAAGTTAAAATTTTTGGAAACAATAAAATGCAGAAAAATGAAAATGAAATGCAGAAACTGAAAATAAAATGCATTCAGTATGATGCTATCCTATTTCGACAAAATCAAAGATGTGAGGTCTTTGTGCATGCAACCTAACCTATTGGAATTTCAAAATAAGCACAATCCCCATAGGCTAAGTGCTGGTTCCTAGGGTACAAAATAAAATTCAGATTTCAAATATTCGCCTAATGTAACCTAAAGAAATGACATCAACATTATCTATAAATTCGAAATCTGAAAAGATGAAAGAATAAACATTAAATCCATAGCATGCAAAGAAAATCTCCTTCTTTCTTGCCCACAAGATGCAAATTTATGAACATTTATGCATTAAAAATGTGTCATTTTACAATAGCAGAATTTATGGTTTCCCCAAACCAGTCTGTGGAAGAGAAACAACTCAAACAAGCCCAGAATGGCATTCTCGCCTTCAGCTCTGCAACTCTGCTTGCAACGGTTTCCAACCCATGTCCATGAAGAAGAAAAACCAGTATACGAAAGAAAAATAGCCCAACTAGGTCCAGAATGGCCTTATCACCTTCAAATATGCAACGCTACTTGCAGCAGTTTTCCACCTCTTTCTGGCATCTTTGAATGGCGTATTTAAACTTTTTGAAAGAATTGTTTCTCCTTTCCATGATGGTTTGTTTTGTTTTTCGATAGCTGTTCGTTTCACCTTCCCTTGTATGCGTGTGCTTTGGTTTCCATTTTGTGTCCCTTCGTTGTGTTTTCTCCACATGGGCTTGCATTTGTTTCCCTCTGTGTGTAATGACCATCTTAAATTATTGGATTTTGTCCTTATTTCCACGTCACTATTATCAGACGCACTGTCAACTGCTCAGTTGCCTTGGTGAAAATCAGACATGTCGTGATATCGCAACACTTCTTGCTCCTTAGCCTACCTGCCCCTTTTGAATCACAAAAATACAACATGTCGCGATATCGTGACACTTTTTTCTCTCTCCTTTTCTGGCCGCAAAAATGCAACATGTCGTGATATCGTGACACTTTTTCTTTCTTCTCTCTCTCTTTGCTCTGAATCATGAAAATGCAACATGTCACAATATCACGAAACTTTTCTTCCTTTGGCCGCGATGATGCAACATGTCATGATATCGCAACACTTTTTATCTGGCCATGAAAATGCAACATGTCGCGATATCATGACACTTTTTGTCCTTTTGCCACGATGATGCAACATGTCGTGATATCGCGACACTTTTTCTTTTTTGTTCACGATGGTGCAACATGTCGTGATATCGCGACACTTTTTCTTTTTTTTGGTCGTGATGGTGAAACATGTCACGATATCGCGACACTTTTTCTTTTTTGGCCGCGATGGTGCAACATGTCGCGATATCACGACACTTTTTCTTTTTGCCATGATGGTGCAACATGTCATGATATCGCGACACTTTTCTCTTTTATCCACGATGATGCAACATTTCGTGATATCGTGACACTTTTCTCTTTTAGCCATGATGATGCAACATGTTGTGATATCGCGACACTTTTTCCTTTTGACCGCGATGGTGCAACATGTCGCGATATCACGACACTTTTTCTTTTTGGCCGCGATGATGCAACATGTCGCGATATCGCGACACTTTTTATTTGTGGCCGCAATGGTGCAACATGTAGCGATATCGTGACACTTTTTCTTTTTTTGACTGCAATAGTGCAACATGTCATGATATCATGACACTTTATCTCCTTTGGCCGCGAAACTACAACATGTCGAGATATCATGACACGTTTTCTCCTTGTGATGATTTGTTTTTTTCTTTGAACTTTAGCCTATGGGCCACTTCGGTCTTCTTGGAAAACATGCAAAAAAAGGTGAGTCCCCAATTTTGGGGTACGTTGTGGAGTAGCCACAACAAATGGTGACTCTGCTAGAAAATGCTCCTGAGCATTTTGGTGAAAATTCAACCTAAAAACACACAGACTCAAATACAAGCGTTAGCAAATATCCCAAGAATAAAACTAGACAAGAAATACATGAAGCATTAGAATTATTAAGCATCAGCTCGGTGTGTGCAATGTGCTTCATCCCCTATCATTTGAAACTCGTTCAAATTTCCATTGTCAGTTTCACTTATAATTCGTATGCAAGGCTATGAATGATTTGTGCAGGATTTGACGTATGACAGCTATGTTAGAGATATAACAACCTGCTTTGCAAAGGCTCAGACCTTCCAGTATCATGAACAAACATATTAAAATTGTCAAGCCCTCTTAGGACCAAATATATGTATACTGAATTAATTTACTAGATCCCAAAGTTGGTTGTGTGCCCCCTCCATCTTGAACCCATGTGCAAGTGTAAGTGAAATTAGAGCTTTGGGGAATCGAATTCCCAACCTTAGCGAGATGGGAATTTAACCCTATCCTTACTACTCTAATCTAGAGTTCATTACCTCATCTTGAAAAAAATGATTTAACCTATTATAGATGAAAATTTCAGGCTAGCCTATCCATTTGAGCAGTCAGTGGTCTTGTTTTTAGACAAGACGCGTTGCCACACATGAGCATACTCCACTGCCAGCCAAGCGTCTATAGCCCCGGTGGAGATTAACCCCATAATCCACATTTTGGCTTTACTTTTAATTTCTTGGACCTTGGGGATGACTACCCATCCTTGCAAGGGACACGTAGTACGATCCTTCCAATCCAATATTAATGATGAAATGAAAAATACTTGCTTTGGAATTTCAAGTTCTTGAGTGGGAAAAATAGAAGCCTTGGGGAATCAGATTCTCAGCCTAAGCGAGATGAGAATTAGACCCTATCCTTACTACTCCATGCAGGTCAAATCAGAGCTTTGTGGAGTTGGATCCTCAATCTAAGTTCGATGAGGATTTAACCCTATCCTTACTACTCTGATTTTAGGATTTAAGCACTATGGGAGTGGTGAAAACCATTATTTTAAGGATTATGTTGCATAATAGGACAGACACAAAATACTCCTTTCGCCTCACCTTTTCCAAGTATGGTTTTGACCATTTTTCTCAAGATCCTTTTTAAAATATGTAGAACGTGCTTGGCTCAAGATAGTTCGGGCATCAATTCCCAACCTTAGGATCCTTTTAATATATGTTATGTAATAACCCTAAGAGGATTTGACACCTTTTCAATGATTGCACATGAAATGAATATGCAACTGAGATGGAATGTATATGCAATGCGGAATGTACATGAGATATGAATACATTGCTCCTTTTGAAATGCGGATGGAGTATACCACCTACTTTGCCATAATTTATAAAACTGACAACTTCCTGCCTTACCAGTTCCAAACGATACTCTTTAATGTGTTTGCAAAATTTGTGGAGCTTTCTACAATACAATTCCGATGTTTCATATTCTCCTAGTCTTAGCCAACATTCATAAGGACCTAAATTAACAAACCAAAAATGTCCAAAGGACCAACACACAAAACTTAAAACCAAAATGAGATCCAATCCGAAACCAAAACACGAAAACCAAAAGTATATACAAATATACAAAAAGTTTGGATTATCATTTTCTTGGATCCCAAACCTGATTAGAATTCTTTAAAAGACATGACGTGATACGCATACCAAGTTTTGTAGGAATCCAACAAAAACAAGATCAAACCAAACAAAGAAACAAACTTCCACTTGCCCCTCTCACCATACCAATTTGATTTAATTTCATTAATAATCCTATGGTGGAGTTTCAAGTTTTCAAATTGATTAGACAATGATTGATATTCAATTCCTTTATGTCTATTCTTTAAGATTTCTATTCTGCACTTTGATTCATGGTGTAGAAATAAGCTTTCATTTTCATTCAATAAAGCCATAACATTAATAATATTTAAATCAAACCCTTCATTAGGCAAATCTTCATTCGAATTTTGCATGGTGAAACCAAAAAGATGAGATTTTACCTTTGGCATGTTTTCAGTTGACCTTACTTGAAGAGGATTTGAAAATTCCTCTTTCCTCTCATGACATTCATCATCATGTAGCACTTGTTCTTTCTCCATGACTCATTTATCAAAGGCACCAAACTTAGGTACCCAATTGAAAATATGCACATCCCTTTCAAACCATAAGTTTTGTCTATCTAGGGGTGGGTTAACTAACACATTTCCGTGATCAATCACTTGGGTTGTTTTGGGTAACGTGAGATTTTCAATTGGATCATCAATGATATCAAACCCAAATGATTCAGGTTTTGTAATTTTTTCATTTTGAAATGGCATAATCATTGTAGCACAAGTAAGTGGATCAAGATTTTCAATTTCTTTTCCTTAAAAATAATCTAAAGCAAATGACTCTCTTTCTTGATTCATGGTTGTAGAATCCTTATCATGTTCCAAAATTTGATGAGATTCGAATTCCTCTTCCAAAACTTTATCAAATTGTACAGGATTTATAGTATCCTCATGTGAGGAAGCAATTGAGTTATCCTGCATATTAATTGATGCAACAAGTTTGTTAGAAGATTTAGATTGATAATATTCTTCCCATTTCTTCCATGAATCATAGTAATCATCTTCCAAGTTCAAGTCGTGACACTCAAGCACTTCTTCTTCATCTTCTGATTCATCAATATGTTTCTCATCCAATTCATCTTCACCTTCCATAGATGGTCCAATTATTTCCAAAAGTGGGTTATTTCTTGAATTCAAATTGGTAAAGCTATCATAATCCAAATTTGTAACCCATGATTCAATTTTATCACAATTTGGAAGGTGTGGATCCTCTTGGTCATCACTCTCTTGATGATATAGAGTTTCCACCACCAAAATGTTGTCCTCCCCTTGTTGATGTTGGGATGGACCCCTATTTGGCACAAGTTCCAGATCATCCACTTGAGCTTGGAGACAATGGGTATACATAGCAATTTTGGGAAAATTCCTTTCATTATGATCCTTTGTATTATGCAATCTACACCCCTTTTCCCATGCAAAATCAGAAATATTAAGAATGGAACTAGAGTGACTTGGTCCTACAGAAGTATCTATCTAATTAGTAATAAGGGAAGGCACACCCCCATTGTTTGGCTTCGTATTCCACTGTCTCCCTCTATCGTTGAAGTTTTGATTTGGGTGAGGGGCATGGGATTCATACTTTTGTATTTGAACCAAATCATTACTCAATTTGTGAACCATATTTTTGAGTTCTTCAACCTCTGAATAAATCTCTTTTGGTTGAGCTATGTTATTGCTAGTTCCAATAGGATTTGCGCAATGGGTGAGATCTTGACTTAACATTTGAGTTGGATTTTTAGCCACTTGATTTGCATAGGGATTCACACTTTGAATCGGAATTGGATTGGGAAAAGGAACTATAGCTTGAGAGTTAACCAGACTAGCTCCTTGCATAGTCTGTTGACTATTTTGCAAAAATGAAGGAATGGGCGGAATGGATGTGATTGGTTGATTTGGAATGGGTGCGTAAGCAGGTGTTGATGAATATGGTTGTTGATAAGGCAACACATTTATGCCTGATATTTGTGGTGCCATGATCTGATTCATCATAGGAGATTGACCATATGGACCATATTGTCCTACCATAAGCATCTGGGAAAACCCATAACTTTGTGGTGTCATTTGTTGTTCAATGGTCATAGCTTCATTGTAGGCTAGAGCAAGCATGGTAACTTGAGGATTTTTCCTTGCAAACATTGCCGTCATAGGATCCAATGCCCCAAAATATATTTACAAAGCTACTGCGGGATCAATGGCAAAATGTCAAATTGCTCTATTATAGCACTTCTGAAATCTCTAATTAAAAGTTTGGATTGGCTTACCCTGGCCTCTTTTGCATGTAATGAACTGATTATAGATGATTATGGGATCTAATGGTGACCTGAATTGGTTGACAAAAACATTCTCCATTTGCGTCCATGACATAATAGAACCAATAGGTAAGCAAATATACCATTCGTAGGCCACTGTGTCTAGGCTCATGGGGAAGAGTCTACAAGCCACATCTTCATGTTAAACATGCAATCTTATCAAAACATCCCTATAGGCCTGAATATGTTCTTCTACGGTCCTTGGGCCATCCGATTTGTATTTGGGCAAAAACCTCTCTATATTCCTAGGGATCTTGTGAAGATCCCCTGTAATATTCAAAGGAATGTTATTGGCTCCATACCAAGGAGGTGGTGGAGGCTGGGCCATTTGATTCAAAATCGATGATGATAACCCTACAAGAACCTGAAAAAACTCTTAGTACCTCAAAGAAAACCTGCGACACACAAAAAATCTTGCAATTAATGAAATTCAAAGAATAACCTCAAAATCAATTTATTAGTCATGGAAGAAGGAACCTTGACAAAGCAGTATTCTAAAAATGTAAATTAGTTTTTGATTCACTAGATTGCATATGTGCAAGTGAAGAGCATACTCCTAGTTTTGTAGGCTTTACGATTCACAAGATCACATTACACGTAGGTGAAGAGCATAATACCGACAAAAAATACATTTTTAGACAAAATAATTCCTTACAAATAAGCATGAAATGACTAGAAAATATCAAACATGTAACGTATGAATAATCATGTTAGCATCAACCAAGAAGTGTACCCATTAAAATCGAATGAAAGTAATTGCATGGAGACAACCTCGTCAGTCAAGACCAATTGTTTTTTTTTTTAAATCAAATCAAAACACATTATTCTTGTATTAACAAGCACAATCCCCATAGGCTAAGTGCTGGTTCCTAGGGTACGAAATAAAATTCAAATTTCAAATATTCGCCTAATGTAACCCAAAGAAATGGCATCAACATTATCTATAAATTCAAAATCTGAAAATATGAAAAAATAAACATTAAATCCATAGCATGCAAAGAAAATCTCCTTCTTTCTTGCCCACAAGATGCAAATTTTTGAACACTTATGCATTAAAAATGTGTCATTTTACAATAGCAGAATTTCTGGTTTCCCCAAACCAGTATCTGGAAGAGAAACAACTCAAACAGGCCCATAATGGCCTTCTCACCTTCAGCTCTGCAACTTTGCTTGTAGCGGTTTCCAACCCATGTCCATGAAGAAGAAAAACCAATCTACGAAATAAAAACAACCCAACTAGGTCCAGAATGGCCTTATCGCCTTCAAATATGCAACGCTACTTGCAACAGTTTTCCACCTCTTTCTGGCCTCTTTGAATGGTGTATTTAAAATTTTTGAAAGAATTGTTTTTTCTTCCATGACGGTTCATTTCATTTTCTGATGGCTTTCCGTTTCACTTCTCTTGTATGCGTGTGCTTTGGTTTCCATTTTGTGGCCCTTCACTGCATTTTCTCCACATGGGCTTGCGTTCGTTTCCCTCCGTGTGTAATGACCATCTTAAATGATTGGATTTTGTCCTTATGTCCATGTCACTATTATCAGATGCACTGTCAACTACTCAGTTGCCTTGGCAAAAATTAGACATGTCACGATATCACGACACTTCTTACTCCTTAGCCTGCCTGCCCCTTTTGAATCGCAAAAATACATGTCGCGATATCGCGACACTTTTTTCTCTCTCCTTTTCTGTCCGTGAAAATGCAACATGTCGTGATATCACGACACTTTTTCTTTCTTCTCTCTCTCTTTGCTCTGAATCGCGAAAATGCAACATGTCGCGATATCGTGACACTTTTCTTCCTTTGGTCATGACGATGCAACATGTCGCGATATCACGACACTTTTTGTCTGGTCATGAAAATGCAACATATCGCGATATTGCGACACTTTTTTTCCTTTGGCCATGATGATGCAACATGTCGCGATATCCTGACACTTTTTCTTTTTTGGTCGCGATGGTGCAACATGTCGCGATATCGCGACACTTTTTCTTTTTTGGCCGCGATGGTGCAACATGTCGCGATATCGCGACACTTTTTCTTTTTTGGCCACGATGGTGCAACATGTCGTGATATCGTGACACTTTTTCTTTTGGCCGCGATGGTGCAACATGTCGCTATATCGTGACACTTTTCTCTTTTAGCCGCGATGATGCAACATCTCACGATATCACGACACTTTTCTCTTTTATCCGCGATGATGCAACATGTCGCGATATCACGACACTTTTTCCTTTTGACCGTGATGGTGAAAAAGTGTTGCGATATTGCAACACTTTTTCTTTTTTGTTGCGATGATGCAACATGTCACGATATCGCGATACTTTTTCTTTTTGGCCGCGATGATGCAACATGTCGCAATATCGTGACACTTTTTCTTTTTTGGTCGTGACAGTGCAATATGTCGTGATATCGTGACACTTTATCTCCTTTGGCCGTGAAATCGCAACATGTCACGATATCGTGACACATTTTATCCTTATGGTGATTTGCTTTTTTCTTTGAACTTTAGCCTATGGGCCAATAGGGCATGAAATATTCAAAATTTAAATCCCTATAGCATTTAAATCACTTTAAAATAAAACAGTTCAGCCCTCCTTCTAGCACCAATCTGTTGAGTGGTATTTTCACCCAGTTGTGAAAGTACACTCTCCTTTAGGATTTGGGTTCCAAATCCCCTCTTGCAAAGAAGTTAAATAAACAACTTCTCCAAGGTCTCCATTTGTATTAGCATTTGCATATGTGTATTAGTAATCTCAAATAAAGATATTCAATTTAAATGCTTGGAACACCTTAGTGATTGCAAGTAACTATAAACAAGGGTTAATGTTGGTTTATTTCACCATGAAACTTTAGTGATTGTTCATTGTTTTTTTTTTTGGATTTTGAAATTTTTTAAATGTTTATTTTAATGCCTGAAAATAAGTTAAAATTTTTGGAAACAATAAAATGCAAAAAAATGAAAATGAAATGCAGAAACTGAAAATAAAATGCATTCAGTATGATGCTATCCTATTTCAACAAAACCGAAGATGTGAGGTCTCCGTGCATGCAACCTAACCTATTGGACTTGCAAAAAAAGCACAATCCCCATAGGCTAAGTGTTGGTTCCTAGGGTACGAAATAAAATTCAAATTTCAAATATTCGCCTAATGTAACCCAAAGAAATGGCATCAACATTATCTATAAATTCAAAATCTGAAAATATGAAAGAATAAACATTAAATCCATAGCATGCAAAGAAAATCTCCTTCTTTCTTGCCCACAAGATGCAAATTTTTGAACACTTCTGCATTAAAAATGTGTCATTTTACAATAGCAGAATTTCTCGGTTTCCCCAAACCAGTATCTGGAAGAGAAACAACTCAAACAGGCCCATAATGGCCTTCTCACCTTCAGCTCTGCAACTTTGCTTGTAGCGGTTTCCAACCCATGTCCATGAAGAAGAAAAACCAATCTACGAAAGAAAAACAGCCCAACTAGGTCCAGAATGGCCTTATCGCCTTCAAATATGCAACGCTACTTGCAACAGTTTTCCACCTCTTTCTAGCCTCTTTGAATGGTGTATTTAAAATTTTTGAAAGAATTGTTTTTTCTTCCATGACGGTTCATTTCATTTTCTGATGGCTGTTCGTTTCACTTCCCTTGTATGCGTGTGCTTTGGTTTCCATTTTGTGGCCCTTCGCTGCATTTTCTCCACATGGGCTTGCGTCTGTTTCCCTCCGTGTGTAATGACCATCTTAAATGATTGGATTTTGTCCTTATGTCCATGTCACTATTATCATATGCACTGTCAACTACTCAGTTGCCTTGGCAAAAATCAGACATGTCGCGATATCGCGACACTTCTTACTCCTTAGCCTGCCTGCCCCTTTTGAATCACAAATATACATGTCGCGATATCGCGACACTTTTTCTCTCTCCTTTTCTAGCCATGAAAATGCAACATGTCATGATATCACGACACTTTTTATTTCTTCTATCTCTCTTTGCTCTGAATCACGAAAATGCAACATGTCGCAATATCGTGACACTTTTCTTCCTTTGGTCATGACGATGCAACATGTCACGATATCGCGACACTTTTTGTCTGGTCGTGAAAATGCAACATGTCGCGATATTGCGACACTTTTTGTCCTTTGGCCATGATGGTGCAACATGTCACGATATCGTGACACTATCTTTTTTGGTCGCGATGGTGCAACATGTCGCGATATCGCGACACTTTTTCTTTTTTTGGCCGCGATGGTGAAACATGTCGCGATATCGCGATACTTTTTCTTTTTTGGCCGCGATGGTGCAACATGTCGCGATATCGTGACACTTTTTCTTTTGGCCGCGATGGTGCAACATGTCGCTATATCGTGACACTTTTCTCTTTTAGCCACGATGATGCAACATCTCGCGATATGGCAACACTTTTCTCTTTTAGCCGCAATGATGCAACATGTCGCGATATCACGACACTTTTTCCTTTTGACCGTGATGGTGAAAAAGTGTTGCGATATCGCAACACTTTTTCTTTTTTGTTGCGATGATGCAACATGTCACGATATCGCGATACTTTTTCTTTTTGGCCGTGATGGTGCAACATGTCACGATATCGTGACACTTTTTCTTTTTTTGGCCGTGACAGTGCAATATGTCATGATATCGTGACACTTTATCTCCTTTGGCCGTGAAACTGCAACATGTCGCGATATCGCGACACATTTTATCCTTGTGGTGATTTGTTTTTTTCTTTGAACTTTAGCCTATGGGCCAATAGGGCATGAAATATTCAAAATTTAAATCCCTATAGCATTTAAATCACTTTAAAATAAAACAGTTCAGCCCTCCTTCTAGCGCCAATCTGTTGAGTGGTATTTTCACCCAGTTGTGAAAGTACACTCTCCTTTAGGATTTGGGATCCAAATCCCCTCTTGCAAAGAAGTTAAATAAACAACTTCTCCAAGGTCTCCATTGTATTAGAATTTGCATATGTGTATTAGTAATCTCAAATAAAGATATTCAATTTAAATGCTTGGAACACCTTAGTGATTGCAAGTAACTATAAACAAGGGGTAATTTTGGTTTATTTCACCATGAAACTTTAGTGATTGTTCATTGTTTTTTTTTTTGGATTTTGAAATTTTTTAAATGTTTATTTTAATGCCTAAAAATAAGTTAAAATTTTTGGAAACAATAAAATGCAGAAAAATGAAAATGAAATGCAGAAACTGAAAATAAAATGCATTCAGTATGATGCTATCCTATTTCAACAAAACCGAAGATGTGAGGTCTCCGTGCATGCAACCTAACCTATTGGACTTGCAAAACAAGCACAATCCCCATAGGCTAAGTGCTGGTTCCTAGGGTACGAAATAAAATTCAAATTTCAAATATTCGCCTAATGTAACCCAAAGAAATGGCATCAACATTATCTATAAATTCAAAATCTGAAAATATGAAAGAATAAACATTAAATCCATAGCATGCAAAGAAAATCTCCTTCTTTCTTGCCCACAAGATGCAAATTTTTGAACACTTCTGCATTAAAAATGTGTCATTTTACAATAGCAGAATTTTTGGTTTCCCCAAACCAGTATTTGGAAGAGAAACAATCAAACAGGCCCAGAATGGCCTTCTCGCCTTCAGCTCTGCAACTTTGCTTGTAGCGGTTTCCAACCCATGTCCATGAAGAAGAAAAACCAATCTACGAAAGAAAAACAGCCCAACTAGGTCCAGAATGGCCTTATCGCCTTCAAATATGCAACGCTACTTGCAACGCTTTTCCACCTCTTTCCGGCCTCTTTGAATGGTGTATTTAAAATTTTTGAAAGAATTGTTTTTCCCTCCATGACGGTTCATTTCATTTTCCGATGGCTATTCGTTTCACTTCCCTTGTATGCGTGTGCTTTGGTTTCCATTTTGTGGCCCTTCGTCGCATTTTCTCCACATGGGCTTGCGTCCGTTTCCCTCCGTGTGTAATGACCATCTTAAATGATTGGATTTTGTCCTTATGTCCATGTCACTATTATCAGATGCACTGTCAACTACTTAGTTGCCTTGGCAAAAATCAGACATGTCGTGATATCGTGACACTTCTTACTCCTTAGCCTGCCTGCCCCTTTTGAATCGCAAAAATACATGTCGCGATATGGCGACACTTTTTTCTCTTTCCTTTTCTGGCCGTGAAAATGCAACATGTCGTGATATCACGACACTTTTTCTTTCTTCTCTCTCTCTTTGCTCTGAATCGCGAAAATGCAACATGTCGCAATATCGTGACACTTTTCTTCCTTTGGTCATGATGATGCAACATCTCGCGATATCGCGACACTTTTTGTTTGGTCATGAAAACGCAACATGTCGCGATATTGCGACACTTTTTGTCCTTTGGCCATGATTATGCAACATGTCACGATATCGTGACACTTTATCTTTTTTGGTCGCGATGGTGCAACATGTCGCGATATCGCGACACTTTTTCTTTTTTTGGCCGCGATGGTGCAACATGTCGCGATATCGCGACACTTTTTCTTTTTTGGCCACGATGGTGCAACATGTCGCGATATCACGACACTTTTTCTTTTGGCCGCGATGGTGCAACATGTCACGATATCGTGACACTTTTCTCTTTTAGCCGCGATGATGCAACATGTCACGATATCGCGACACTTTTCTCTTTTAGCCGTGATGATGCAACATGTCGCGATATCGTGACACTTTTTCCTTTTGACCGTGATGGTGAAAAAGTGTTGCGATATCGCAACACTTTTTTTTTTTTGTTGCGATGATGCAACATGTCGCGATATCGCGACACTTTTTCCTTTTGACCGTGATGGTGAAAAAGTGTTGTGATATTGCAACACTTTTTCTTTTTTGTTGCGATGATGCAACATGTCACGATATCGCGATACTTTTTCTTTTTGGCCGCGATGGTGCAACATGTCGCGATATCGTGACACTTTTTCTTTTTTTGGCCGTGACAGTGCAATATGTCGTGATATCGTGACACTTTATCTCCTTTGGCCGTGAAACTACAACATGTCACGATATCGCGACACATTTTATCCTTGTGGTGATTTGCTTTTTTCTTTGAACTTTAGCCTATGGGCCAATAGGGCATGAAATATTCAAAATTTAAATCCCTATAGCATTTAAATCACTTTAAAATAAAACAGTTCAGCCCTCCTTCTAGCACCAATCTGTTGAGTGGTATTTTCACCCAGTTGTGAAAGTATACTCTCCTTTAGGATTTGGGTTCCAAATCCCCTCTTGCAAAGAAGTTAAATAAACAACTTCTCCAAGGTCTCCGCTGTATTAGCATTTGCATATGTGTATTAGTAATCTCAAATAAAGATATTCAATTTAAATGCTTGGAACACCTTAGTGATTGCAAGTAACTATAAACAAGGGGTTATGTTGGTTTATTTCACCATGAAACTTTAGTGATTGTTCATTGTTTTGTTTTTTGGACTTTGAAATTTTTTAAATGTTTATTTTAATGCCTGAAAATAAGTTAAAATTTTTGGAAACAATAAAATGCAGAAAAATGAAAATGAAATGGAGAAACTGAAAATAAAATGCATTGAGTATGATGCTATCCTATTTCAACAAAACCGAAGATGTGAGGTCGCCGTGCATGCAACCTAACCTATTGGACTTGCAAAACAAGCACAATCCCCATAGGCTAAGTGCTGGTTCCTAGGGTACGAAATAAAATTTAGATTTCAAATATTCGCCTAATGTAACCCAAAGAAATGGCATCAACATTATCTATAAATTCGAAATCTGAAAAGATGAAAGAATAAACATTAAATCCATAGCATGCAAAGAAAATCTCCTTCTTTCTTGCGCACAAGATGCAAATTTTTGAACAATATGCATTAAAAATGTGTCATTTTACAATAGCAAAATTTTTGGTTTCCCCAAACTAGTCTGTGGAAGAGAAACAACTCAAACAGGCCCAAAATGGCCTTCTCGCCTTCAGGTCTGCAACTCTACTTGTAGCGGTTTCCAACCTATGTCCATGAAGAAGAAAAACTAGTCTACGAAAGAAAGACAACCCAACTAGGTCCAGAATGGCCTTACCACCTTCAAATCTACAACACTACTTGCAGTAGTTTTCCACCTCTTTCTAGCCTCTTTGAATGGCGTATTTAAACTTTCTAAAAGAATTGTTTCTCCTTCCATGATGGTTCGTTTCATTTTTTGATGGTTGTTCATTTCACCTTCCCTTGTATGCATGTGCTTTGGTTTCCATTTTGTGGCCCTTCACTCGTTTTCTCCACATGGGCTTGCATCCGTTTCCCTCCGTGTGTAACGACCATCTTAAATGATTGGATTTTGTCCGTATGTCCATGTCACTATTATCAGACACACTGTCAACTGCTCAGTTGCCTTGGCAAAAATCAGACATGTCGTGATATCACGACACTTCTTGCTCCTCAGCCTGCCTGCCCCTTTTGAATCACGAAAATACAACATGTCGTGATATCGTGACACTTTTTTCTCTCATTTTTTGGTCACAAAAATGCAACATGTCGTGATATCATGACACTTTTTCTTTCTTCTCTTTCTCTTTGCTTTGAATCACGAAAATGCAACATGTTGCGAAATCGCGAAACTTTTCTTCCTTTGGCCGCAACGATGCAACATGTAGCGATATCGCAACACTTTTTGTCTGGCCGTGAAAACGCAACATGTCATGATATTGCGACACTTTTTGTCCTTTGGCCACGATGATGCAACATGTCATGATATCGCGACACTTTATCTTTTTTGGTCACGATGGTGCAACATGTCGCGATATCGCGACACTTTTTATTTTTTTGGCCGCGATGGTGAAACATGTCGCGATATCGCGACACTTTTTCTTTTTTGACCGTGATGGTGCAACATGTCGCGATATCGTGACACTTTTTCTTTTGGCCATGATGGTGCAACATGTTGCGATATCACGACACTTTTATCTTTTAGCCGCGATGATGCAACATGTCACGATATCACGACACTTTTCTCTTTTAGCCATGATGATGCAACATGTCGCGATATCGCGACACTTTTTTCTTTTGGCCACGATGATGCAACATGTCGCGATATCGTGACACTTTTTCTTTTTGGCCGCGATGATGCAACATGTCGCGATATCGTGACACTTTTTCTTTTTGGCCGCGATGGTGCAACATGTCGTGATATCATGACACTTTTTCTTTTTTTGGCCACGACAGTGCAACATGTCGTGATATCGCGACACTTTATCTCCTTTGGCCGTGAAACTGCAACATGTCGTGATATTGCGACATGTTTTCTCCTTATGGTGATTTGCTTTTTTCTTTGAACTTTAGCCTATGGAACACATGCAAAAAAAGGTGGGTCCCCAATTTTGGGGTACGTTGTGGAGCAGCCACAATAGTTCTCATTCTGCAATTGTAATTAGGATTTCATTTCTACAGTTAATGATTAGTTTCCATTTTTGTAACTAGATTAAGGTTTAATTTATGCAATTTAGATATAGAAATGTCCTAAATCCCCCACACAATCGGTTTCACCAATAAGACCTGTTGCTCCTAGATGACCTAAGTTATAGCCCTATTCACTCCTTCCACAAATAGCCTTGTACACTGCCCTGGATTGACAAATTCATTGAGAATTAATGATGTGCATAACGACAACACATCATTGAGCTTTGAGAATAGAACATATTGATTCTCTAACAATTCTCTTTATACTTCTATAAGATTAAGCTACGTTAATATTTATTTGAGTTGATATTGACTTGAGTTGATATTGAGCTAAGTTGAGATTGATTTGAGTTAAGATTGGGATTTGAGTATAGAACATATTGAGTCTCTAATAATTTTCTTTATGGTTCTATTGGATAAGTTTTGTGTGGACTTGTTAAGCTAATTTGAGACAAGTATTTGAGAAGGCTTGTGGACTGATTTTGTGTAAGATTTTGTAAAAGCTTACTAAACAGACTTGAGCAAGTTCTGAGTGAACCAATTGATTTGATTTGAGCAGGTTCTGAGTGAACTTATTGAGCATATTTGAACAGTTTCTGAGTGAGCTTATTGAGCAGATTTTAGTAGGTTCTTAGTGAGCCTATTGAGAAAATTTGAGCAAGTTTTGAGAGAGCCTATTGAGTATATTTGAGCAGGTTATGAGTGAACCTATTGAGCATATTTGAACAAGTTCTAAGTGAGCTTGTTGAGCAGATTTAAGCAGGTTTTGAGTGAACCTATTGTGCATATTTGAGTAGGTTCTGAGTGAGCCTATTGAGCATATTTGAGCAGGTTCTAAGTGAGACTATTGAGCAGATTTGAGTAGGTTCTGAGTGAGCCTATTGAGCACATTTAAGTAGGTTCTGAGTGGACCTATTGAGCATATTTGAGAAGTTTTTGAGTGAACCTATTGAAATATCTTTGGAGGTGACATATTACAGAAGATAGAGTCTTAGTGGATAGATATCTAGAAACCAGGACAATTGAAGACATATCTGAGTGAGGAGTCTTCAAGTGGAGAGAGATCCACTAGTCAGTGTTGCAGAGAGACAGAGTCTTCTAGGAGATCACTAGCCAGAGTAGAAGGAGAAATATATTTCCTATGGAAGAGATCCATGAACTTGAGATTTAGGGGATCAACATCTCCTTTGGACATAGGTCCATAAACATTGTAATTAGGAAGGATTCCCAAGAGATTGATTGAGAAAGTTTTAGAAAAATATTTTCTCCATGGAGTAGCCCGCATTGGGTGAACCACATAAATTGTTGTGTCTCTATTGTGTATGGTGTTTTGTGCATTGCTTTGATTACTACTATTGATATTGCTATCTATACACTGCATAATATTGAATTGAAAAGAAAAGTAAAAAGTGGTCTTATATTGTTCACCCACTTTCAAGTATAAGTTTGTGTTCTTCAATTGGTATCAAATCCAGTTCCTTCATAATATTTTGACAACTTGAAGAAAAATTTGTCTAAGAACACAATGGATCAAAAGGATCAAAGAGAGAGGTTCTTCAATAATGTAATACTAGTATTTGATGGAAGTGACTTCTTGTATTGGTGTATGTTGATGAGATTTTACCTGATGGCACTTAGAAATGAATTTTGGGATGCACTGGAACTTGGATATGATTCTACAGTCAATCTTCCTACGGATAAGGAAGGTAAGATTCTAATGCATGCAAATTCGAGAGCTATGAATTCAATTATAAAAGGATTGGGTAGATCATAATCTATGAAGGTTATGGATTTTAAAATAGTAAAATATATGTGGTATCTACTACATGACATATATGAGGGTGATAAAGGTGTCAGGAAAGCTAAGATTAGAAATCTCAAAGGAGAATTTGAGAACTTAATAATGAGATATGATGAAAATATTCATGATTATATCAGTAATATTGATGAACTTGTACATAAGATGAGAGGTCTTAGAATGAAGATTGATGAATATGATGCTTATGATAATATCTTGAGAACTCTTCAAAAAGGATATAGTGAAAAGGTTTCTGCTATAGAAACTTTAATTGATAGTGATTCTTTGACAAGGAATTCTTTGCTTGGCATGCTTACTACTTTTTAGATAAGAACAAAATATCCTATTCCTCCAAAATAAGCTACTTTCAAAGTGGACAAAAAGAAAAATGAAAAGCAAATAGAATCTAGCAGTGAGTCATCTAGTGATGAAGAAGCTCAATATGATAGAATAGATAAAGGTTCAAGAAGATCCATAGATATAAGATCTATTAAGTGCTTCAATTGTGGAAGTATGTACACTATGCAACTGAGTGCAAAGAGCCAAAGCACAATAGTGATTAAAAAAAATGGGATCACATGTAAAGGGAATCAGAAAGACACAAGTACCAAAAAAAAAGCAAGGATGGACAAAACGAACAAGGGAAGAAGTTCTTCCAAAGGCAAAAGAGAAGCTACTATGCAAAAACTGCAAGTACTCAATTGATAGTGATGATAGTCCTTTAGATAATGATAGATATGAAGTCCTATTTATGGTTAGAGAGAAAATAACTCCAATTTTTCTCAAGTGTTTTAGATGTGGTAAATTTAGAAATCATGAAGATGATTGCACTAGGGATGGCTATAGCTTTAGTGATGATGATATTGAAGATGCACTTGAAAGACCAGATGAGAATCTTCTAATGGCATTAGAAGATGAAGTAAGTGATCCTATAGAAGACAAGTCAAAAGGGAGTAATGATAATAACAAAGGCAAACAAATAGAGTATTACTCAATAGATAATGGTTATGATCCCAAGGGAGAACTTAAAAATGCCCTTGACACAGTAAAGAAGGTAAGAAAGCAACAATCTAAGCTTGAAAATTAGTTTCAAGAATGTGATGAAGAAATATGATTGCTCATATAGGACTTAGAGAAGTCAAAGGCTAAGGCAAGTAAGTTCAAGGATAAGTTAGAAGCAAATATTTTAGAGTGTGAAAATTTAACACAAGAAGTGGCACTACTAAAGGAAGATTTAGAGGATTCCAAGAAAAAGTTGTACAAATATGTGAATAGTGCAAAGAGTTTAGACAAAATAATCAAGATACAAAAAGAAGTAATAAATAAGATAGGTCTTGGTTCCAAACAGGCTCAAAATAAATGGGAAGAAAAGTCTACTTCAAGTCTTGAATAAGAAGGTACTTCATAAGATGATAGTGAAATTAGGAATGAGACATCAGAGGATGAGTTGGACAACAAAAAGTTCAACAAATATAGAAATAATTCACAAAGAAGATACAGATGGAAAAACAATCAGAATAGGAGACCAATGAGGTTTAGGAAATGAAGCTTCAATGGGAGATGCTTCTCATGTCATATGTTTGGGCATATGGCTTTACATTACAGGTCATATGAAAGACAAGAATATGGAAAAAGGATAACTTTTCCATGGGTATTGCTACTCATACAATGAGTATGGTCACAAAGCAATGAATTATAGGGTTCATGGCAGAAGAGGATATGGCTTCAATAGGAGGTATCCTAAGACATTTTCACCTACAAGGAATAATAATATTAAGTGTTATAAGTGCAATAATGATGGTCACACAGCAAGATGGTGTAGAGAAAATATTCCAGAAGCAGGTATGAACAAGAATAGGAACATGGATGAGAACAAGAATAGGAAAAGAAATAGGAACTGTTGACAATTTTTGTCACATTATACAAGGGGTAGGCGAATAGTAGAATTTTGTATAATATTTCCTTGTTGAAAGTTTTTCTTTTAGTTTAAGTTACAACAATTTTGACTCTCCCTATAGCCCCCTTTTATAAAAGAGCTTCGGGCCCGAAGCACTCTAGATCACCACTTCAGGCAAAAACGTTGTGAAGTAATATCACCGAAGAAAATACAAAGATAACTCTTCACACCCAAAGCATTTTTAGAAGCTGCTTCGAGCAGAATTTTTGCGAAGCAGCATACAAACAACTTCGTTGAAGGAGGAGAGCATAATCCGAATCAACTAGGCTAGGAAACTACTTCGGGCCCAAAGTATTTCTGACACCTACTTTGGCCAGTTTTCACCCGAAGCAGTGGTGCCCGAAGCAAAATGACAATGTGTCAAAAATAGAGAAGTGCTTCGGGAGGATATTCCCCGAACCGTAGTTTTGAGAAAGAATCAGGCCAAAACATTTTCCCATCAAAGCAGTTTTGCCAGCAAAGGACAAAGAGCCCCATTTCAAAGACGAAATCTACTTGGCACTCGACATCCCCTAAGTAGTTTTTGCGAGGCATTATTTTGCAAAGAAAAAATCAAGGAAGATCTACTTCATCCCAAGGCTTTGGTGAGGCAGAGAAGTAGCGAAGCACTTTCCAATCCCACGTTCCAAGGCGGGAAGCTTCCCAAGGTGATCAAGAGACCCTTATAAATGCCCCCTTTCTTGCTCGATAAGTCCATTGCCCATTTATGGCAAACGAAAGGGACGTAACAGTCCTTGAAGTAAAAACTTGGTGGGCATAACAATCACTCAAGTGCAGCATTCAAAAGCCAGGGACACTCGAGCGGTGCATTAAATGAATGTTTCCATGGTTGACCCTGTCATAGTTGCCAGTTTTGGTAACCGATTTGAGAGATCATTCGTAGCAGCAGCGAGGCACCAATTTCTCAGGGCCCGAGGGTGTACTTCACCATTTTTTTATAATAACTCAGAGGACCGGGTCCTCTATAAAAACCTAGGCATGTAATGTAAAAAAGGGGGGGAACTTTCTGCTAGAAAGTTGCTGTAACTTGATGTCTTGTGTCTAATACTAAGATCTTTTGTGATTTATTTCTCTCTTTTATGCTGCCTTCTGTGCTTAATTATTTTTTCTTTTCTCATTCACATAATGAGACTTTGAATTCTGAATCCGATGTGCGATCGGGGACTGAACCCTTGAAATTCGCCCTAAAGGATACATAGGAGAGGAAAAACACCTTATCGCTTTCTTTTATGCTGCCTGGTGGATTGAGGTTTCTGTTATTCCCTTATCTCAATCGTTGTTACTCTGAATCCTAAATTCCAACCAGAGAGAAAGGAGAACCTTGCGAACCCATCTAGAGGATACATAGGAAGTTTGGCATTTCATTTCCTTTGTGCTATTCTTGGTATTTCTTGCTGCTATTCAAGTTGTTAGCGAGTAATCATGCTTCCTGTTCTCTCCCACCTTAAATCATCATCTTCTAACCCTTACTCTTTTTTATTTCTTTCTCTAACCCTTACTCTTTTTTATTTCTTTTCCTAACCCTTACTCTGTTTATTTCTTTCCTACACTCTTGTCTCAAACCCCAAAAGTAGATTAGTATAGGATCCGGCCTTTCTTCGGAGATTGGCATGAGGGGCATCTCTTCCCCTCGGCCTTTCAATGTTGGTCATAGGTCCAGGGCACGCAAACCCACCGAAAGTCCTTTCCTATGCGGATTTGATGACCAATAGTTTTTGGCATGCCCGATGGGACCTTGTGTCCCATATTTGAGAAAATTTCTAGCCCGTCTTCATTAGAGCCAGTAGTTCTAACAAGTTCCTGGTGAGACCCGATCAGTCTCATCTTCTAAGTAGTAGTGAGAATCGATGCCCTCATTATCGAAATACTCTTAGCATCTAGTGACTCTATTTTAACTGAGAATCTCTGAAGTGATGGAGACCAGTACCTAAACCTGATTTTCGTAACCAGGAGCCCCCATGTTTTGAGAAGGTCTGAGTTCAGTGAATCTCTAGCCTGTCTTTATCTGATAAAATCACCTGGCAACTCGATTGAGCTAAAGATCCAGATTTCCTGGTCGTAGGTGCCTTTCAAAACTAAAAGAAGATATCCTAGAGGAATCAAGGTTCGGTGAATAGCCTTGACCTCATAAGCGAAGAAAGAATGTTCACCTAACAATTCCAACTCAATGGCGACAACCACGATTTCTACAGGCTGCTGCTATAATGGTAGGAGTAAGTTTTCCCAGCTGGGATGACCGAGGCCCCTTGAATCTTCAAAGCTACCACAATATTCTCGAGATCGCCTTGAAGGCATTGACTACATATGATGGCACCACGGGAATGGTCCTAGAGCACCTTGAAGCTATTGCTACTTTAGCGTTTCTCTATTATATAATCCATGAAGATGTCATGGTTTGATTTCTGGGTGCGTCCCTAGAAGGGAGGGCGCTGCGGTGGTATAGACTGCTCGGGTCTAAATGCCTCTGTTCATGGGATGACTTGGCGAGAGCACTATACAAAACATTTGATGGCTCTCAAGATCCCTTCCAACTTCTAATGTACTTCTCCACCATCAAGAAAACACCCTTGGAGAGCGTCACGGACTTCAATGTCCGATTCTATAGAACTTGGAAGAAAGTTCCAGGGGAGATTCAACCAACACCTGCCCAAGCCCACCTCTACTATGTTCAAGATTTTCACCCGAACATAGGCCTCCTCTTGCTATGATCAGGCGAACAAAGATTCCCTCAGATTTTTGAGGAAGCAGTACAAGCGGAGCAGTTTCTATCGAGAAAGTGGCAGTGGGGAGAAGCCCCATCACTTTCTTTGATAATCGCTTCTCCTGTCTGCCCAATGTAGTATTCTTCATGGCAGACTCCTCATACTGAGCAGAAGCCTGAGATGTAGTAATGTGGAGCTCAAGAGGCAGATCCCATCCAAGTCCAACCATGGCAATTTGCGAGCTTTGCCTCGACGATGAACAATATGGGTGCTTGCAATCTCCATCAGAGGACAGGCCAAGAAGAGAAACAAGCTCAAGTGGTAGCACCTAAGAATGAAGAGGGGATGTCTTTGCACCCTTTTTGTATCCCAGAGCATGGCACATAGGTGTTCAACCAGAATCCATTAGGCTTACCTCAAGAGGTTAAACCTGATGAGGTCATAGAAGTTTGCTCTTTGCCGAAAGAACCCTGTTACAACATCAAGGAGATGGAAGAACTTGTGCCTAGTCCATAGTTACTAGACTCTTTGATATTCTGGTTCCAGCCATCACTACAACCAATACCCCAAGAAGGTCCTCACATGGCAAACTTCTTCACCACATCCTACATCAGCAGCGCGGGTACTGGTAGGAGCAACAAACTGCTACATTGCCTTATGTTCGTAGCATGGAGAACTTTGGGGTGGAGCCATCCGAACTTCAAGGATCAACTGAAGTTCAATCTGATCTGGTTCGGGCATTGCAAATTCACCGGATAAACATCCGAAGTTGAGTTTGTGGTGGCAGCATGCCTATTATGTCACAAGCCTGTGTGAATATTGTAAAAGTTTGGCTATTAAATAAAAAGATGCTTAGAAACTCAGGTTGAGCTTTACCTCAGCAGCTATACTCAAAAAAAAAAAAAAATCCTTTGGGAACTTGGCTTGCGAAGTGGTTCACAACGAAGTATGATTGGCCGAGCAAGGTTTTGACTAAGGTATGAAAAATGTTTGCCTAAGAAGAGTCCGAGCGAGCTGCTTTTAAAAGGGGGAAAAAAAGCTTCACGAGCAGCCTCGCGCAGGAAACTTTTCCACTTCGCACTCTAAAGCTTCAACGTCAATTTTCTCCATACTGTAGATTTCGTTGCCCTAAGCATCAACGATGGAAAGTTCCAAGGAGAAGGGAAAAGATGTAGAAGTAGTAGCCCTCAAGAAACCAAAGGTAAAAGGCCATGGAAAAATGTCGAAGCCAAGGCCTGTTGATTCGGGTCTCCGCCTAGATAAACGCATCTTGGAATAAAGGGAGGATTTTGAGGACGAGCAACCCCTAGAACCACCAGTCGACAGGTGGGAAAGAATCAGGGATACGGAGCTGTCGAAGAGCGTAGCTGAACTCAGGAGCACCATTGAGCTCATGAGAAGTAGGCTTTCGATAGAGAGCATGTGAGCTGCAACCTACTACTCCTAGAAATACTGGTATCTGATGCCCCCTACTCACCATTGTCCTGAGCTGATCAATGCTATCGCACAGAATTACCAGCCCGCCACCAGACATGTGTTAAACACATCTGGCCGAAAGTTATTTTCAATTTTTAAAGAAGATGTGCAGGCAGCTTTTGCGCCACAGCAGGGTCCACTCGAGGGATGTATGGTTTGCAACATTATTTTAAGCGAACAAATGGAGAGGTTCATGTCTGCTAGCTACATGGTAAAATGTTTGTAGCAAAGCCTCAAAAGCGGGCTCCCTTCGGGCAAATTGCCCTAAATGCCCCTTCCCTTGGAGGCCTTTAAAAATGTTGACCTCTTCTCCATCATTGCATGGGTGGCAGGCCTATCTACCGATGCTTTGGTATATCCATGGCAGGTGTCCCTAGCCGAGTGAATTTCCAGAGGAGAGTTCAATGTCGCTGATACTTCAAAACCCAGCACCAACCCAGTCTTTGTCGATTGGGAAGAATGGGTGGCTAGGGGCTTACATGCGCAACTCACCAGCATGAAGAACGCTGGGACCAGCCAACGCTCCGGGCGCTGTTCCTTTCTTGTTTGGCTATTTTTCTTTCATGTTCATAATAGTTTTCCTCATATTACCACTATGGCAAGCGACGAGGATGGAAGTCCTTTGCTAGTATATCAGTGGACTCCCCTACTATTGAAATCGGAGTCCTACTATCCCTTTAATCAACAATTCTTGGGACCTGCCATGTGTATGTTAGCAGGGTCCTCCCCGAGAATTCCCCTTGGCTTGAGAAGCAAAGTGGTCCGGGAGAAGAGGAGAGACATTTTTTGACTAACACAGGGGCTGGTGATTCGCATCTTCAGCTTCATAGGGAAGCCCTTCTTACTACCAGTTTACCCCTTCGAGTATCAATTCATGTTGGAAGTTGCAAGGCAGAGTGATGCAACTAATGCCATCTATGGCAAGGGTCAGAAATGGGCCCACACTTGTGACTTCCCTCTCAGGATAGGAGTTATCGAAGTGTTTGCCCTGAATCAGAACGTCTTCTTGGAATAAAATCTTGCCATGTTTGGCCTGCTCCAAATTCCCCAACAATGGCTCTATGATCCTTTGGGAGTGATGAGGGACCACATACGGGTCAAGAGCTTCCATGTTTGCCCCTATCCCGAAATTATGAAACAAAGAAATAATCCTCAAGGAAAGGATCTGGAGTGGCATCTGGAGAGGATGAAATCCTTGCCTCCCTAGCATGAATTCTACCCAATGGAGGTCGCATATGACCCAGATCAGCATTCACTCTCGAGCCCCAAATCCACCTTCTGGAAGAAAGTGAAATATTACTTGAAGGAGGGAGTAAAGGATTGGGACGCAGCTCAACTGAGAGAATGGTGGATAATGAGGGTCAACAGGCAGAAAACAAACTCTTATGGATTCTTGGCAATGGACAGGCACTTCGCAAAAATCTAAGAAGCAAACATTGGAAAGTGGAAGCCTTCGTCCTTCGCCACCCTCATCCCTCCAGCTATCCCAGGCTTGGGTGAAAGCCCAAAAAGAGATGATACTACTTCGGGAAAGGAAACGGCCCAAGCTACACCTCCAAGATCACCTCAAGGGCCTGTAGGTGGCCACGACTCGAGCACTAAAGGGTCAAAACAACCGCTGGTGAGGAGGAAAAGTAAAAAGCAATAACAGACCTTGGTGCCCCCAAAACACCCAAAATGACCTCGCACAGGACTTGTAGGCCCCTCCACTGGGCGACCAATATCAGACCCATCCAAAGCAAATGTCGAGGTCGCAACCCTACCGAGTGCCAAAACTGAGAAAAAACAAGATGCGACTGCACCAAAAGTCACCACTACCACAAATCCAAGAGGGCACATAGGTATGCATTCTTCACCCCTTGCCCTAGTCTCACACATTTTTGTCGAAACTCCAGCTGAGAGTTCTCACTAGTCTCCCCCGCATAGCCCATCACCCCCTCACACGTCACCTATTGCTGGTCCAGCCTCATCCCATAATTATGATGAGGGTAAGACCATTGAACCTACTTCGCCCTTCCAAACTACCATCCCCCTGGTCATTAGCAGAGGCAGGGGTCCCACTTCAACACCGAGTTCCACCCTCCACCCTCCTGTTTCATGTGAGGTAGCCCCGGTTGCTGAAATTCCCACCATGCCTATCATCGAGCCTTCTGGTGAGGCATCCCCCATGCATTCTTTATATTTGTTTACTCCCTCGGTTGGAGATCTAGCCTTGTCCAAATCAGATATGTCCTTAATTAAGGACCGCCCCCTTGCCGAGAAGCTATTCCAAGCATGGCAAAACACTGAGCAAATACTAAGGGAGGAAAGGAAAAGAAGAGGGCACTCAACGACATCAGTTGAAAAGTGCACCATTTTTTATTTAGAGGCCAAAAAGGTGCATAAAATCAAGAAGGTCCCCAAGGTACAAGCCTCTGGATGAAATGACTCTAACGGACTACGATTATCAAGAGAAACCTAAGGACTTGGAACACCTGAATGTTGACAATGAATCAGCCTCTATGCATGTCCGAATCAAGACTTTTCGGGCACATGCAACCATTTCTAACCAGCGTAGGTTTGAAGCAGAGGTCGCCAATGTCAAATTAGAGGAAAACCTGGCAAAGGTCCACTCCAAATTAGTGGAAGCTGAGGAGCAATGCAAATTGATGAAGAAGGAGACACTCGACCTAAAGCAGCAAGTTCAACAGCTCCAGTCTACAACTGACAGCCAAGCGCAGAAACAGACCGAGAGTGATCTGAAATCTAGAGATATTGAAGAAAAAATCACGCAGATGTAGGCTTCATTGTATGCGAAAGAGGATCTAACACTATTTTACAGGGCCAGAATTAAAGAGATTCACACCCACCTACTGAAAATTTTTTTGCCTCGATGCACCAGTGCTTTTTCAATTTTGACGTATGTTATCGAAGCATAGCAGGCTATTGCCGAAGGAGGGCTAGTCATCGACGAGGTCATGCAGAAAGCCAAGATCCGACTCAAGCTAGCGTTTGATGTCTAAAATTATAGATATCAAGACTTGCAGATCACTGCAATGTCTCGGACAGCTAGAGATTGGTCGACGACATGGGCTACTATTCACGCTTTCTTTTCCAAGGTAAGAAAAGTGCAGAAGGCAAGGAATCTCCAGGATATGTTCGATAATGAGCAGCGTGCAACAATGTCCCACTTTCAATATATTTCCTCCTTGGGTTTCCTGAGTTTCATAGACGATGATGGAAACCTTCTAAGTAAGGATGACCTCAAGCCAGTCTGGCTGCAATTCGAGAACGATGTCTCGAAGATCGATGGCTAGGAAGAACCAATTACAGAAGGGCAGGTGACAGATTTCATCCTGAGGTACTATAAGATCACGGCTTGCCTCGATGACCTATTCACCAGGGCCAAGAATGCTGATTTCAAGAAAATAAATCGGTTTCATGACTTAGTCAAAGCGTTGTAGGATCGAGAGTCATTCCAAAAGGGCGCTTGGTCCCATGTCTGAAGAACGATGAAGCACATCTGTGACCACCTCGAACCATCGCCATAGCCAGAGGCCACACTGGAGAAAGAAGAAGAAGAAGAAGAGGAACAAGAAGAGGGACAGACCGTAGAAGCAAAATCCGAGGGGAACCAATGACTCCATAGCCCAATGGACCAGAGCTAAAAGGTTCTTTTTTCAAGATGAGCTCGTCACCCCGCGAGCTGCCAAGAATGTTGACAATTTTGTCACATTATACAAGGGGTAGGAGAATAGTAGAATTTTGTATAATATTTCCTTGTTTAAATTTTTTCTTTTATTTTAAGTTACAGAAATTTTGACTCTCCCTATAGCCCCCTTTTATAAAAGAGCTTCAGGACCAAAGCACTCTAAATCACCACTTCGGGCAAAAAAGTTGCGAAGTAATATCACCGAAGAAAATACAAAGATAATGCTTCACACCCGAAGCATTTTCAGAAGCCGCTTCGGGCGAAAGTTTTGCGAAGCAGCATCCAAAAAACTTCACCGAAGGAGGAGAGCATAATCCAAATTAGCTAGGCTAGGAAACTACTTCGGGCCCGAAGTATTTTTGACACCTACTTCGGCCAGTTTTCACCCGAAGCGATGGTGCCCGAAGCAAAATGACAATGTGTCGAAAATAGAGAAGTGCTTCTAGAGGATATTCCCCGAACCACAGTTTTGAGAAAGAATCGGGCCGAAACATTTTCTAGCCGAAGTAGTTTCACTAGCAAAGGACAAAGAGCCCCATTTCAAAGACGAAATCCGCTCGGCACTCGACATCCCCGAAGTAGTTTCTACGAGGCATTATTTTGCGAAGAAAAAATCAAGGAAGATCTACTTCAGCCCAAGGCTTCGACGAGGTGGATAAGTAGCGAAGCGCTTTCCAGGCCCACGTTCCAAGGTGAGCAACTTCCCAAGGTGATCAAGAGCCCCTTATAAATGCCCCCTTTCTTGCCCGATAATTTCGCTTCCCATTTCTAGAAAATGAAAGGGACGTAACAGTCCTCGAAGTAAAAACCCAACGGGCGTAACGATCACTCAAGCGTAGCATCCAGAAGCCAGGGACACTCAAGCGACACATAAAATGAATGTTTCCATGGTTGACCCAGTCACAGTTGCCAGTTTTGGTAACCAATTTGAGAGATCATTCGCAGCAGCAGCGAGGCACCGATTTCTCAGGGCCCGAGGGTGTACTTCGCCATTTTTTTATAATAACTCAGAGGGCTAGGTCCTCTATAAAAACCTAGGCATGTAATGTAAAAGGGGGGGGGAACTTTCTACTAGAAAGCTACTATAACTTGATGTCCTGCGTCTAATACTAAGATCTTTTGTGCTCTATTTCTCTCTTTTATGCTACCTTCTGTGCTTAATTATTTTGTCTTTTCTCATTCGCGTACTGAGACTCTGAAAATTCGGTGTGCGATCAGGGACTGAACCCCTGAAATTCACCCTGAAGGATACATAGGAGAGGAAAAATACCTTGTCACTGGAAGGCAACGCCTTCTTCTATTTCTTGAACGGAAGCACTAGTTATTATTGAACTATACAACCAGAACAAATAATTAATCGAATACGGAATGCGATGAGTAAGAAAGTATTTAATTAAAATCAATTGCCACTAGGAGGGCAGATCCCGTCGTGAAGGCAAGTGCGAATACGCAGAGATAAAATAGCAAAGATGAGATAAAATCAATTAATGAAAACTATGCTAATATATATGAATTTTTATTCACTTGGAGAACCTAGCCGACTGCTAGGTTTGGTATGTAGCATGACTCCCTTCCTCGGAAAGCTTTGTCCTCAAAGCTGGAAATGTCTGGAAAATACTCTCGTGTTCCCATGTGGCATCTTCCTCTGGTAGGTCTTGCCATTTGATGAGAAATTCTTGAATCTGGCGCGATCTTAGTCTTCGTATTCTGTGTTGTAATATATCTTCAGGTTGGAGATGTATGCGTCCTTCCTCATCGAGCACTGGTAATTCTGATTGACTTTGCACTTTCTGACCAATTACCTTTTTGAGACATGAAACATGAAATACCGGGTGTATTCGTGATGATGAAGGAAGCTCTAACTGATAGGCTACTTCTCCAATGCGGCGCACAATTTTGTAAGGACCATAGAATCGTGGTGCCAACTTTTGACTGGTCTTTATCCTTAACGATGCTTGTTTGTAAGGTTGCAACCTTAGGAAAACCTTGTCACCGACATTAAAAGTTTGTTCTGATCGGTGCAAGTCTTGTTGTTGTTTCATGCGATTTTGTGCTTGGAATAAATTCTCTTTGAGTATGGTGAGTGTAGACTGCCTTTGTTGAAACCAATCATCCACTTTGTCTACTTTGGATGAACCTGGGACGTAATCTGCTACGATTGGAGGCTTGGTTCCATACAATGCTTCAAAGGGAGACATCTTAATTGAATAATGGTAAGAAGTGTTGTACCACCATTCCGCCATTGCTAGCCATTGGCTCCATTGATATTGTTTATCTTGAACGAAACATCGTAAGTATGTACCCAAACATTTGTTAACTACTTATGTTTGCCCATCTGTCTGGGGATGGTAAGCTGAGGACATGTTCAATTTGGTACCACTAAGTCGAAATAATTCTCGCCAAAAGTTACTAGTGAAGATGGGATCTCTATCACTTACAATATTTTTTGGCATACCATGTAATTTGAAAATTGAATCCATAAATACCTTTGCCACCTTGCTTGCGGAAAATGGATGTTGTAAAGCCTGAAAGTGAGCGTATTTGGATAACCGATCTACCACTACGAAGATTACTGTCCTGCCTTCTGACTTTGGAAGACCTTCAATAAAATCCATGGATATATGTTCCCACTGACGTTCAGGGATGGGTAAGGGTTGTAATAACCCTGGTGATTTGATTGTCTCTCCTTTATTTCGCTGGCAAACTTCGCATTCTGCTACCCATTGTTTGACTTCGGCTTTTAATCCTTTCCAACAAAATGATTGTTTGATCCTTAAATATGTTTTCAAAAATCCTGAATGTCCCGTTGATGGAGAAGCGTGTGATTCGTCTAGGATCTTCGTTTTGAGTTCTGAGTTGTGTGGAATGTAAATGCGGTTCTTCTTCCGGAGGATTTTATCTTCATAAGAGAACAAAGGGTGTTTAGAGGACCCAATAGATAATTCTTGAATTATCTGAGCAGTTTCGCTATTGGACAACCATTCATTTTGTAATTGATTCACCCATTGGGAGCAAGGACCTGAAATAGCGTTAATGACTACTTCGTCTTCATATTTCCTGGATAGCGCATCGACGACTACATTTTCCTTCCCCTTCTTGTATTCGATAACAAAATCATAACCCAATAGTTTGGTTAACCACTTATTTTGTTCCGGATAGGAAAACCTCTGCTCAAGAAAATGTTTGAGACTACTATGATCTGTTTTGATAATGAAGCGGCTACTGATTAGGTAGTGTCTCCATTTTTCTACTGCATGAAGAATAGCCAACATTTCTTTTTCGTATGTCGATCTTCCCAAATTTTTCTCGGAGAGCTGTTTACTTTCAAATGCCAACGGATGACCTTCTTGCATTAATATAGCCCCAATTCCTGTTCTTGACGCATCACATTCGATAATAAATGGTTTGTGAAAATTGGGAGTTGCTAATACTGGAGTTGTACACATGGCCTCCTTAAGAGCTTCGAAAGCTTGAGTAGCCTCTTCCGACCAACGAAAAGCATCCTTTTTTGTGAGTGTTGTGAGAGGTGCTGCAATCTTACCATAATTTTGTACAAACTTGCGATAGTAGCCCGTGAGACCCAAAAAACCACGAAGTTTCTTGATGGTTTTAGGTAAAGGCCACTCTTGAATTGCCTTAATCTTATTGGGATCAACTTTGACGCCCTCGTGTGAAACTATATGACCAAGATACTCAACTTCTTGGACACCAAATGAACATTTGGAACGTTTGACAAATAACTTTTCTTTGTGTAAAATGTGAAGGGCTTTATCCACATGATGTAAATGATCCTTCCATGTTTGGCTATATATGAGAATGTCATCGAAAAAAACTAAGACAAACTTACGGAGGAATGGACGAAACACTTGGTTCATGAGACTTTGGAAAGTGGATGGTGCATTGGTGAGACCAAAAGGCATGACCAAAAATTCGTAATGACCTTCATGAGTACGGAAAGCAATTTTGGGAATATCTTCTTCTCGGACACGGATTTGGTGAAATCCTGAGCGAAGGTCTAATTTTGTAAAAAATTTTGCACCATGCAGCTCATCTAGTAGGTCATCTATGACAGGGATAGGAAATTTGTCCTTGATAGTTAGTTTATTGAGAGAACGAAAATTAGGACACATACGCCAAGAGTTATCTTTTCGTCTAGCCAGAACTACAGGTGAGGAATAAGGGCTAGTGTTGTGACGAATGACTCCATGATCTAGCAGATCCTGAACGATCTGTTCGATTTCTATTTTTTGTGGTTGAGGATAGCGGTAAGGACGGCTGTTAGGTGGGACACTCCCGGTAACCAAATGGATGGCATGGTCATGAGATCGTTTAGGTGGTAATCCTTGAGGGTCTTGGAAAACCTCATCATACTTTGTTACAATGTCTCGTAAATCTGGATCAGTAATATCCGAAGTTACTCGAGATTGTTTTTCCAAACAATTAACTTGAGCTATAAATCCATATCCACCCTTTTTTAACATCTTCTCCATACTATGAGAGCTCACCATTTGTGATGGAGGAGTAGTAATGCCTTGTAAGCGAATGACTCGTCCGTTTTCCTTCCATTCCACAAATAATTTTTTGAAATTGAAGCTAACCGTGTCTAATGTTTCCAACCATTCAACTCCCAAAATGACATCGGAGTTCCCCAAATTCATGACGAAAAGGGATCCAAACCAGGTATAAGTTCCCATTTTTATGGAAACTTGAGATGTGCGACCAACACATTGTGCGTTCACCCCGTTGGCCACTAGAACCTGGAATTTATCTTTGTTGGAAGAGTTAATGAATAAATTCAAAGCTTTTGTTGTTTTGATGTCGATAAAGTTGTGGGTACTGCCAGAATCAATTAGCACATTCACCTTTTTCTGGCGGAGAAATCCTGGTACCTTGATGGTATGGTGGGCGGTTAAACCCATGAGGGCATGCACGGAGATCGCCATTGTATCCTCTTCTTTTTCTTCTAGAGTACTTGGTAGTTCTTCTGGCATAGGTTCTTTTGGGTGGTAAGGTTCTTCCTCTTCTCCTTCATATTGATCACCTTCAATATGAAAGTTTTGTTTTTGGGCACATGCTTGTTCCTTGGGGTGATGAGTGCGACATTTATAGCAAAAATATCTTGATGGTTGATCATTTCTACGAAAGGAATTGTTGCGATACGAAGGACGACTATAAGTTTCACGTCGTGCATACAACTGATTTCTCTTCTCGGCCAGCTTAGCTATTCTTATACAATCGTTCAGCAAGGTTGGATTGTGCATGTCTACCTCCACTCTAATATTTTCTTTCAATCCATTGCGAAAAGCTCCTACCATTGTGTCGGGACTGAGGTCTAAAGTATATGGTAGTAAACTGGTGAACTCCGAAACGAATTCGCTAACCGATCCTTCTTGTTTAAGAGATAACAGTCTTACTATGTATGACGATGTAGCTCCTTCATCAAATCTTTCTAAAAAAGAGGTAGTGAATTTTCTCCAGTTAATAGTAGCTCCTTTCTCTCGTTTAAGCCATACGAACCATTGGTAGGCCTCAGTGCCTAATTTTGATGCAGCGAAAGGAACTTTATCAATTTCCTTAATTTGATATAAGTCGAGAATGCCTTCCATTTTGGCTATCCAACCACGAGGATCATGACCCTCAAAAGTGGGCATATCAATGCGTGGAAAATTATTAGGGCCTCTCGGTTGGTGATAACCCGTATCCCTTTCTTGATTTTGGTTATACCATTGTCTATGATAGCGATCCCTGTAATTATTCGAATCGCCTCTTTGTTGTTCCCAATCATCATCTTGATCGACATTTTCTTCATTCCTTTGGGCATGGGAGTGATTTTGGGGATTAGTATTGGGATTAAGCTGGTTTTGTGCTCGCACTAGGGTTTTTAGGTTGAGACTAATTTCGTTCATACCCTCTAATAAGAGTCGAAGAGATTCATCGTTGGAAACGGCTGAGTTACTTGAGTTTCCTTGTGTGATGTTTTCTTGAGTTGGGGGAGGGTTAGTAGCCATAGGGTCTACCAGTGGATGATGTGGATTATAACTGCCAATTTTGAAAGGAGAAGGAGAATTTTTTGTACCTGGGCTTCGATTAGGTCTTCTTGCGCTTGTATTAGGAATCTCTGAACTTGATAGTCGACCGTCAGGTCCCTTGGTCCAACTTCTACTCATGCACTGTTCAAAACTTCCTGCTTAGGAATCCTTGAGCTTCGATTTCTGCGATAATTCGGTTGAATTTAGCAAAAAAAATTGTTTTCCGCTTCAACTGTCGCTCCCACTGCGACGCGGAATTGAATTTGGATGGCCTCCTTGACCACAATTTCAACAATTTTTAATTTGGACACTTTCAGCAACTTGGACTGACTGGACTATTTCAGCAACTTTGACAGCAATTGTACTGCTACGACCGAACAACGATGACCCAAAATGGACGCGAAAGACAGAACGAACAACGGACGAAAGATGAAACGACAACTGGACGGCGATGATAGCACCGAATGATGCGACAAGGACCGCTCGAGGACACACGGACAGCACGGACACTCGACACGCGGCTAGAGGACACGACGGACAGCAACGCGGACACTCGACACGCGGACACGACACGGCTAGAGGACACGACGGACAACAATGCGGACAACGCGGACACTCGACACGCGGACACGACACGGCTAGAGGACACGACGGATAGCAACGCGGACAGTGCGGACACTCGACACTCAACACTCGACACACGACGCGGATAGCAAGGACGGACACGACGCGACAGCAAGAACGACACGACGCGGACAGGACAGCAAGAGCAGACAGGACAGCAAGGACGACACGACATGGATAGGACAACAAGGACGACATGACGCGAACAGAGGACAGGACACGACAGCACGGCACGACGCGGACAACGGCGGAGGAGCTCCTAATGTGTGACCGAAGTCACACCGTAGAAGGTGTGACTTATGTGTTTTAAACCCTATTTTGAACTGTGTATACCCAATGTGGGATAAAAAAATTAAACCCAACGCAGCGGCTAAATGTAACTGACGTCAGCGAATAAAATTAAACCGACGACCTTAGCTTTCCCAGTTTAAAAAAAATTATTCGCGATTTATGATTGGTTGACGAAGCTTGCGAATGGTTGTGCTTGACTGTGTGTAATTTTACGGCCTGGCATTCGGATTTTGACTGCGAAGGAAGATCTGAGACCCTGGCCGCCGTTGCTGTCATTTTTGGGACAGGAATTCGAACGAACGGTGATGGAAATTCGAACGAACGGTGACGGGAATTCGAACGAACGGGGACAAAAATTTAAATGAAACGCATCAGGCGACTGTAATTTATAGCTTGCTCGTGTACGCCGGTAGTCTCCACTGACGGTAACCCCCTATCACTGTGCGACAGAACCACGCACAATATTTGCGTATGTTGTGAGACCGCAGGCGCTCCCTGAATCGTCTAGACTGATACCACTTGGAAGGCAACGCCTTCTTCTGTTTCTTGAACGGAAGCACTAGTTATTATTGAACTATACAACAGAACAAATAATTAATCGAATACGGAATGCGATGAGTAAGAAAGTATTTAATTAAAATCAATTGCCACTAGGAGGGCAGATCCCGCCGTGAAGGCAAGTGCGAATACGCAGAGATAAAATAGCAAAGATGAGATAAAATCAATTAATGAAAACTATGCTAATATATATGAATTTTTATTCACTTGGAGAACCTAGCCGACTGCTAGGTTTGGTATGTAGCAGTCGCTTTCTTTTATGCTGCCTGGTGGATTGAGGTTTCTATTATTCGCTTATCTCAATCGCTATTACTTTGAATCCTAAATTCCAACGAGAGAGAAAGGAGAACCCTGCGAACCCATCCAGAGGATACATAGGAAGTTTAGCATTTCGTTTCCTTCGTGCTATTCTTGGTATTTCCTACTGCTATTCGAGTTGTTAGCGAGTAATCGTGCTTCCTATTCTCTCCCACCTTAAATCATCATCTTCTAACCCTTACTCTTTTTTATTTCTTTCTCTAACCCTTACCCTTTTTTATTTCTTTTCCTAACCCTTACTCTGTTTATTTCTTTCCTGCACTCTTGTCTCAAACCCCAAAAGTAGATTAGTATAGGAGCCGACCTTTCTCCTAAGATCGGCATGAGGGGCATCTCTTCCCCTCGGCCTTTCAATGTTGGTTGCAGGTCCAGGGTGCGCAAACCCATCGAAATTCCTTTCCTGTGCGGATTTGATGACCAACAGGAACATGGATGAGAACAGGAATAGGAATAGGAACATGGATGAGAACAGGAATAGGAATCGAAATGATGACAGAAATAAGGATGATGGTTTAGAAAGAAATAGTGAGAGGGTTCATAAAACTCAGAAATGAAGAGAGAAAGATAAAGGTAATGAGAGATGAGAACTTAGAAATCTCAAAGGAGAATTTGAGAACTTAATAATGAGATATGATGAAAATATTTGTGATTATATCAGTCATATTGATGAACTTGTACATAAGATGAGAGGTCTTAGAATGAAGATTGATGAATATGATGCTTATGATAATATCTTGAGAACTCTTCAAAAAGGATATAGTGAAAAGGTTTCTGCTATAGAAACTTTAATTGATAGTGATTCTTTGACAAGGAATTATTTGCTTGGCATGCTTACTACTTTTTAGATAAGAACTAAAGATCCTATTCCTCCAAAATAAGCTACTTTCAAAGTGGACAAAAAGAAAAATGAAAAGCAAATAGAATCTAGCAGTGAGTCATCTAGTGATGAAGAAGCTCAATATGATAGAATAGATAAAGGTTCAAGAAGATCCATAGATATAAGATCTATTAAGTGCTTCAATTATGGAAGTATGTACACTATGCAACTGAGTGCAAAGAGCCAAAGCACAATAGTGATTAAAAGAAATGGGATCACAGGTAAAGGGAATCAGAAAGACACAAGTACCAAAAAAAAATCAAGGATGGACAAAACGAACAAGGGAAGAAGTTCTTCCAAATTCAAAAGAGAAGCTACTATGCAAAAACTGCAAGTACTCAATTGATAGTGATGATAGTTCTTTAGATAATGATAGATATGAAGTCCTATTTATGGTTAGAGAGAAAATAACTCTAATTTTTCTCAAGTGTTTTAGATGTGGTAAATTTAGAAATCATGAAGATGATTGCACTAGGGATGGCTATAGCTTTAGTGATGATGATATTGAAGATGCACTTGAAAGACCAGATGAGAATCTTCTAATGGCATTAGAAGATGAAGTAAGTGATCCTATAGAAGACAAGTCAAAAGGGAGTAATGATAATAATAAAGGCAAACAAATAGAGTATTACTCAATAGAGAATGGTTATGATCCCGAGGGAGAACTTAAAAATGCCCTTGACACAGTAAAGAAGGTAAAAAAGCAACAATCTAAGGTTGAAAATTAGTTTCAAGAATGTGATGAAGAAATATGATTGCTCATATAGGACTTAGAGAAGTCAAAGGCTAAGGCAAGTAAGTTCAAGGATAAGTTAGAAGCAAATATTTTGGAGTGTGAAAATTTAACACAAGAAGTGGCACTACTAAAGGAAGATTTAGAGGATTCCAAGAAAAAGTTGTACAAATATGTGAATAGTGCAAAGAGTGTAGACAAAATAATCAAGATACAAAAAGAAGCAACAAATAAGATAGGTCTTGGTTCCAAACAAGCTCAAAATAAATGGGAAGAAAAGTCTACTTCAAGTCTTGAATAAGAAGGTACTTTAGAAGATGATAGTGAAAGTAGGAATGAGACATCAGAGGATGAGTTGGACAGCAAAAAGTTCAACAAATATAGAAATAATTCACAAAGAAGATACAGATGGAAAAACAATCAGAACAGGAGACCAATGAGGTTTAGGAAATGAAGCTTCAATGGGATATGCTTCTCATGTCATGGGTTTGGGCATATGGCTTCACATTACAGGTCATATGAAAGACAAGAATATGGAAAAGGATAACTTTTCCATGGGTATTGCTACTCATACAATGAGTATGGTCACAAAGCAATGAATTACAGGGTTCATGGCAGAAGAGGATATGGCTTCAATAGGAGGTATCCTAAGACATTTTCACCTACAAGGAATAATAATATTAAGTGTTATAAGTGCAATAATGATGGTCACACAACAAGATGGTGTAGAGAAAATATTTCAGAAGTAGGTATGAATAGGAATAGGAACATGGATGAGAACAGGAATAGGAAAAGAAATAGGAACTGTTGACACTTTTTGTCACATTATACAAGGGGTAGGAGAATAGTAGAATTTTGTATAATATTTCCTTGTTGAAAGTTTTTCTTTTATTTTAAGTTACAGCAATTTTGACTCTCCCTATAGCCCCCTTTTATAAAAGAGCTTCGGGCCCGAAGCACTCTAAATCACCACTTCGGGCGAAAACATTGCGAAGTAATATCACCGAAGAAAATACAAAGATAAATCTTCACACCTGAAGCATTTTTAGAAGCCTCTTTGGGCAGAAGTTTTGTGAAGCAGCATCCAAACGACTTCACCGAAGGAGGAGAGCATAATCCGAATCAGCTAGTCTAGGAAACTACTTTGGGCCCGATGTATTTCTGACACCTACTTCGGCCAGTTTTCACCTAAAGCAGTGGTGCTCGAAGAAAAATGACAATGTGTCAGAAATAGAGAAGTGCTTCGGGAGGATATTCGTTGAACCGTAGTTTTGACAAATAATCGGGCCGAAACATTTTCCAGCCGAAGCAGTTTCGCCAGCAAAGGACAAAGAGCCCCATTTCAAATACGAAATCCGCTCGGCACTCGACATCCCCGAAGTAGTTTCTACGAGGCATTATTTTGTGAAGAACAAATCAAGGAAGATCTACTTCGACCCAAGGCTTCGACGAGGCGGAGAAGTAGCGAAGCACTTTCCAGGCCCACATTCCAAGGCGGGCAGCTTCCCAAGGTGATCAAGAGCCCCTTATAAATGCCCCCTTTCTTGCCCAATAAGTCTGCTGCCCATTTTTGGAAAATGAAAGGGACTTAACAGTCCTCGAAGTAAAAACCTGGCAGGCGTAACGATCACTCAAGCGCAGCATCCAGAAGCCAGGGACACTCAGGCGATGCATTAAATGAATGTTTCCATGGTTGACCCAGTCATAGTTGCCAGTTTTGGTAACCGATTTGAGAGATCATTCGTAGCAGCAGCGAGGCACCGATTTCTCAGGGCCCAAGGGTGTACTTCACCATTTTTTTATAATAACTTAGAGGTCCGGGTCCTCTATAAAAACCTAGGCTTGTAATGTAAAAAGGGGGGGAACTTTCTGCTAGAAGGTTGTTGTAACTTGATGTCCTGTGTCTAATACTAAGATATTTTGTGCTCTATTTCTCTCTTTTTTGCTGCCTTCTGTGCTTAATTCTTTTGTATTTTCTCGTTCACGTACTGAGACTCTGAATCTTGAATTTGGTGTGCGATCGGGGACTGAACCCCTAAAATTTGCCCTGAAGGATACATAGGAGAGGAAAAATGCCTTGTCGCTTTCTTTTATGCTGCCTGGTGGATTGAGGTTTCTGTTATTCCCTTATCTCAATCGCTGTTACTCTGAATCCTGAATTCCAACGAGAGAGAAAGGAGAACCCTGCGAACCCATCCAGAGGATACATAGGAAGTTTGGCATTTCATTTCCTTCATGCTATTCTTGGTATTTCTTGCTGCTATTCGAGTTGTTAGCGAGTAATCATGCTTCCTATTCTCTCCCACCTTAAATCATCATCTTCTAACCCTTACTCTTTTTTATTTCTTTCTCTAACCCTTACCCTTTTTTATTTCTTTTCCTAACCCTTACTCTATTTATTTCTTTCCTGCACTCTTGTCTCAAACCCCAAAAGTAGATTAGTATAGGAGCTGGCCTTTCTTCGGATATCGGCATGAGGGGCATCTCTTCCCCTCAGCCTTTCAATGTTGGTCGTATGTCTAGAGCATGCAAACCCACAAAAAGTCCTTTCCTATGTGGATTTGATGACCAACAGTATCTGCCATGCCCGATGGGACCTTGTGTCCCATATTTGAGAAAATTTCTAGCCCGTCTTCACCGGAGCCAGTAGTTCTAACAAGTTCCCGGTGAGACTCGGTCAGTCTCATCTTTTGAGTAGTAGTGAGAATCGATGCCCTAATTATTGAAAGACTCTTAGCATCTGGCAACTCTATTTTAACTGAGAATCTCTGAAGTCATGGAGACCAGTACCTAAACCTGGTTTTCGTAACCAGGAGCCCCCATATTTTGAGAAGGTCTGAGTTCGGTGAATCTCTGGCCTGTCTTTATTTGATAAAATAACCTGGCGACTCGATTGAGCTGAAGATCCAGATTTCTTGGTCGTAGGCGCCTTTCAAAACTGAAAGAAGATATCCCAAACAAATCAAGGTTTGGTGAATAGCCTTGACCTCATAAGCGGAGAAAGAATGTTCACCTAACAATTCCAACTTAGCGGTGACAACCACGATTTCTATAGGCTGCTGCTATAATGGCAGGAGTAAGTTTTCCCAGCTGGGATGACCGAGGCCCCTTGAATCTTCAAAGCTACCACAAGATTCTTGAGATCGCCTTGAAGGCATTGACTACATATGATGGCACCACGGGAATGGCCCAAGAGCACCTTGAAGCTATTGCTACTTTAGCGTTCCTCTATGATATAATCCATGAAGATGTCATGGTCCGAATTTTGGCTATGTCCCTAGAAGGGAGGGTGCTGCAGTGGTATAGACTGCTCGGGTCTAAAAGCCTCTGTTCATGGGATGACTTAGTGGGAGCACTATACGAAACATTTGATGGCTCTCAAGATCCCTTCCAACTTTTGACGTACTTATCCACCATCAAGAAAATACCCTTGGAGAGCGTCATGGACTTCAATGTCTGATTCTGTAGAACTTGGAAGAAAGATCCAGGGGAGATTCAACCAACGCCCACCCAAGCCCACCTCTACTATGTTCAGGATTTTCACCCGGACATAGGCCTCCTCTTGCTGCAATCAGGCAAACAAATATTCCCTCAGATTTTTGAGGAAGCAGTATGAGCGGAGCAGTTTCTATCGAGAAAGTTGCAGTGGGGAGAAGCCCCATCACTTTCTCTGATAATCGCTTCTCCTATCTACCCAATGCAGTATTCTTCATGGCAGACTCCTCCTACTGAGCAGAAGCCTGAGATGCAGTCATGTGGAGCTCAAGAGACAGATCCCATCCAAGTCCAACCATGGAAATTTGCGAGCTTTGCCTCGACGATGAACAATATGGGTGCTTGCAATCTCCATCAGAGGATAGGCCAAGAATAGAAACAAACTCAAGTGGTAGCGCCTAAGAACGAAGAGGGGACATTTTTGCACCCTTTTTGTATCCCAGAGCATGGCACACAGGTGTTCAACCAGAATCCATCAGGCTTACCTCAAGAGGTTGAACCTAAGGAGATCATAGAAGTTTGCTCTTTGCCGAAAGAACCTGAGGAGATCATAGCAGTTTGCCAGAATAACTTGTGCCTAGTCCATAGTTACTAGACTCTTCGGTATTCTGGTTCCAGCCATCACTACAACCAGTACCCCAAGAAGGTCCTCATGTGGCAAACTGCTTCACCACATCCTACATCAGCAGTGCGGTATGCGGCAGGAGCAACAAACTGCTGCATTGCCTTCTGTTCGTAGCATGGAGAACTTTGGGGTGGAGCCATTCGGACTTCAAGGATCAACTGAAGCTCAATCTGATCTGGTCCAGGCATTACAGATTCATCGGATAAACATCCAAAGTTGAGTTTATGGTGGCGGCATGCCTATTATGCCGCAAGCCTGTGTGAATATTGTAAAAGTTTGGCTATTAAATAAAAAGCTGCTTAGAAACTCAGGTTGAGCTTTACCTCAGCAGCTATACTCAAAAAAAAAAAAAAATCCTTTGGGAACTTGGCTTGCGAAGTGGTTCACAGCGAAGTATGATTGGCCGAGCAAGGTTTTGACTAAGGTATGAAAAATGTTTGCCTAAGAAGAGTCCGAGCGAGCTGCTTTTAAAAGGGGGAAAAAAATCTTCACGAGCAGCCTCGCGCAGGAGGAATCACATCGATCCCAAAGCATAAAGGATTAACTGGCGCAAAAGGTTCACTGTGAAGAATGTCAGCTCTGATTTCAACTTCGCTGACCCAAAATATGCACAAGGCAAAAGCATTTATTGCTTGCCTAGAGGAGTGTGCTGATAGCCGCCTTCAATAGGCATCCGAAATAGGCAAGTTAAATAAAAAGGCGTCGGGTACATCCTCAGGGGACTCGGCTGAGAGAAAAGTCTGCCCCCATGTATTGGGTGGCAGATGGCTACATTCCTAGAATAGCCATAATCATCACAATGCCTGGCCCTGTGTACTACGCCACCGCATGGCCAACCTGATGAACCGATGATCTCTCAGGTGAGAAGTGCAACATTAACTGTGGCACATGCCATAAATGTGGGTAGTTGTCTTCGATGGTTATATAACGCAGACTCCAAGTAGCAAAGGGATTACTTGCTCAACGACTCATACAGACCCTACTACCAACCTACAAAATTTTCCACTTGGAACTCTAAAGCTTTGACACCTATTTTCTCCATACTATAGATTTCGTTGCCCTAAGCATCAATGATGGAAAGTTCCAAGGAGAAGGGAAAAGGGGTAGAAGTAGTAGCCCCCGAGAAACCAAAGGTAAAAGGCCATGGAAAAATGCCGAAGCCAAGGCCCATTGATTCGAGTCTTTGCCTAGATAAACGTGTCTTGGAAGAAAGGGAGGATTTCGAGGATGAGCAACCCCTAGAACCACCAGTCGACAGGTGGGAAAGAATCATGGATACGAAGCTGTCGAAGAGCGTAACTGAACTCAAGAGCACCGTTGAGCTCATGAGAAGCAGGTTTTTGACAGAGAGCATGTGAGCTGTAACCTACTACTCCTAGATATACTGGTATCTTATGCCCCCTACTCACCATTGTCCTGAGCTGATCAATGCCATTGTGCAGAATTACCAGCCCGCCACCAGACAGGTGTTAGACACATCTGGCCGAAAGTTACTTTCAATTTTTAAAGAAGATGTGCAGGAAGATTTTGTGTCACAGTAGGGTCCACCTGAGGGATGTATGGTTCACATTAAGCGAACAAACTAAGAGGTTCACATCTGCTGGCTACATGGTCAAATTTTTGCAGCAAAGCCTCAAAAGCGGGCTCCCTTCAAGAAAATTGCCCCAAATGCCCCTTCCCTTGGAGGCCTTTAAAAATGTCGACCTCTTCTCCATCATTGCATGGGTGGTAGGCCTATCTACCAATGCTTCGGTATATCCATGGTAGGTGTCCCTGGCCGAGTGCATTTCCAAAGGAGAGTTCAATGCCCCCGATACTTCGAAACCCAGCACCAACCCAGTATTTGTCGACTGGGCAAAATGGGTGGCCAGGGGCTTACATGCGCAACTCACCAGCATGAAGAATGTTGGGACTAGCCAGCGCTTTGGGCCCTGCTCCTTTCTTGTTTGGCTATTTTTCTTTCATGTTCATAATAGTTTTCCTCTTATTCCCATTATGGCAAGCGGCAAGGATGGAAGTCCTTTGCCAGTATATCAGTGGACTCCCCTACTGTTGACATCGAAGTCCTACTATCCCTTTAATCAGCAATTCTTGGGACCCACCATGTGTATGTTAGCAGGGTCCTCCCCGAGAGTTCCCCTTGGCTTGAGAAGCAAAGTGGTCCGGGAGAAGAGGGGAGACGTTTTTCGACTAACATAGGGGCTGGTGATTCGCATCTTTGGCTTCATAGGGAAGCCCTTCTTACTGCCAGTTTACCCCTTCGAGTATCAATTTGTGTTGGAAGTCATGAGGCAGAGCGATGCAACTAATGCCATCTATGGCAAGGATCAGAAATGGGCCCACACTTATGACTTCCCTCTCAGGATAGGAGTTATCAAAGTGTTCGCCTTGAATCAGAACGTCTTCTTGGAAGAAAAGCTTGCCAAGTTCGGCCTGCTCCAAATTCCCCAACAATGGCTCTATGATCCTTTGGGAGTGATGAGGGACCACATACGGGTCAAGAGCTTCCATGTTTGCCCCTATCCCAAAATTGTGAAACAAAGAAATAATCCTCGAGGAAAGGATCTGGAGTGGCATCTGGAGAGGATGGAATCCTTGCCTCCCTAGCATGAATTCTACCCAATGGAGGTCGCATATGACCCAGATCGGCATTCACTCCCGAGCCCCAACTCCACCTTCTAGAAGAAAGTGAAATATGACTTGAAGGAGGGAGTAAAGGATTGGGACGTGGCTCAACTGAGAGAATGGTGGATAATGAGGGTCCACAGGCAGAAAATGAACTCTTATGGATTCTTGGCAATGGATAGGGACTTCGTAGAAATCTATGAAGCCAATGCTGGAAAGTGGAAGCCTTCATCCTTCACCACCCTCATCCCTCCAGCTATCCCAGGCTCGGGTGAAAGCCCAAAAAGAGATGATACTACTTCGAGAAAGGAAACGGCCCAGGTTACACCTCCAAGATCACGTCAAGGGCCTGTAGGTGGCCATGACTCGAGCACTGAAGGGTCAAAATAGCTGCTGGTGAGGAGGAAAATGGAAAAGCAAGAACAGACCCTGGTGCCCCAAAAACACCCAAAGCGACCTCGCATAGGACTTGTATGCCCCTCCACTGGGCGATCGATATTAAACCCATCCAAAGTAAATGTCGAGGTCGCAGCCCTACCGAGTGCCAAAATTGAGAAAAAACAAGATGTGGCTGCACCAGAAGTCACCACTACCACAAAGCCAAGAGGGCACACAGGTATGCATTCTTCACCCCTTGCCCTAGTCTCACACATTTTTGCCAAAACTCTAGTTGAGAGTTCTCACCAGTCTCCCCTGCATAGCCCATCACCCCCTCACACGTCACCTATTGCTAGTCCGGCCTCATCCCATGATTATGATGAGGGTAAGACCATTGACCCTACTTCGCCCTTCCACACTACCATCCCCCTGGTCATTAGCAGAGGCAATTCAACATCGAGTTCCACCCTCCACCCCCCTGTTTCATGTGAGGTAGCCCTAGTTGCTGAAATTCCCACCATGCCTATCACCGAGACTTCTGGTGAGGCATCCCCCGTGCATTCTTTATATTTGTTTACTCCCTCGACTGGAGATCTAGCCTTGTCCAAATCAAATATGTCCTTAATTAAGGACCACCCCATTGCCGAGAAGCTATTCCAAGCACGACAAAACATTGAGCAAATACTAAGGGAGGCAAGGAAAAGAAGAGGGCGCTCGACGACATTAGTTGAAAAATGCACCGTTTTTTATTTAGAGGCCGAAAATGTGCATAAAATCAAGAAGGTACCCAAGGTACAAAAGCCTCTGGATGAAATGACTCCAACGGACTACGATTATCAAGAGACACCTAAGGACCTAGAACACCTGAATGTTGACAATGAATCGGCCTTTATGCATGTCCAAATCAAGACTTTTCGGGCACATGCAACCATTGCTAACCAACGCAGGTTTGAAGCAGAGGCCGCCAATGTCAAATTAGAGGAAAACCTGGCAAAGTTCTACTATGAATTAGCAAAAGCTAAGGAGCAATGCAAATTGATGAAGAAGGAGACGCTCGACCTAAAGCAGCAAGTTCAACAACTCCAATCTACAGCCAACAGCCAAGCACAGAAACAGACCGAGAGTGATCTGAAATCCAGAGAGCTTGAAGACAAAATCATGCAGATGCTGCCTCCATTGTATGCGAAAGAGGATCTAACGCTGTTTGACAGGGCCAAAATTAAGGAGATTCGTGCCCACCAGTTGAAAAAATTTTGGCCTCGGTGTGCTAGTGCTTTTTTAATTTTGACATATGTTACTGAAGCACAACAAGCTATTGCCGAAGGAGGGCCAGTCATCGACGAGGTCATGCAAAAATCCAGGAGCCGACTCAAGCTAGCATTCGATGTCTAAAATTCTATATATCAAGACTTGTAGATAACTACAATGTCTCGGACAGCTAGAGATTGGTCGACGACACAGGCTACTGTTCATGCTTTCTTTTCCAAGGTAAGAAAAGCGTAGAAGGCAAGGAATCTCCAGGATATGTTCGATAATGAGTAGCGTGCAACAATGTGCCACTTTCAAGATCTTTCCTCCTTGGGTTTCTTGAATTTCATAGACGATTATGGAAAACTTCTAAGGATGACCTCAAGCCAGTCTGGCTGTAATTCGAGAACAATGTCTCGAAGATCGATGGCTGGGAAGAACCAATTATAGAAGGGCAGGTGACAGATTTCATCCTGAGATACTGTAAGATCACGGCTTGCCTCGACGACCTATTCACCAGGGCCAAGAATGCTGATGTCGGGCAAATCAATCGATTTCACGACTTGGTCAAAGCTTTGTAGGATCGAGAGCCATTCCAAAAGGGTGCTTGGTCCCATGTCCGAAGAACGATGAAGCGCATCCGTGACCACCTCGAACCATCACCACAACCAGAGGCCACGTCGGAGGAAGAAGAAGAAGAAGAAGAGGAACAAGAAGAGGGACATACCACAAAAGCAAAATCTAGGGAGAACCAATGACTCCGTAGCCCAATGGACCAAAGCTAAAAGGTTCTTTTGCCGAGACGAGCTCGTCACCCCGCGAGCCGCCAAGAATGTTGAAAATTTTTGTCACATTATACAAGGGGTAGGAGAATAGTAGAATTTTGTATAATATTTCCTTGTTGAAATTTTTTCTTTTATTTTAAGTTACAGCAATTTTGACTCTCCCTATAGCCCCCTTTTATAAAAGAGCTTCGGGCCCGAAGCACTCTAAATCACCACTTCGGGCGAAAACGTTGCGAAGTAATATCACCAAAGAAAATACAAAGATAACGCTTCACACCCGAAGCATTTTCAGAAGCCGCTTCGGGCAAAATTTTTGTGAAGCAGCATCCAAACGACTTCATCGAAGGAGGAGAGCATAATCCGAATCAGCTAGGCTAGGAAACTACTTCGGGCCCGAAGTATTTCTGACACCTACTTTGGCCACTTTTCACCCGAAGCAGTGGTTCCTGAAGAAAAATGACAATGTGTCGAAAATAGAGAAGTGCTTCGAGAGGATATTCCCAGAACCGCAGTTTTGAGAAAGAATCGGGCCGAAACAATTTCTAGCCGAAGCAGTTTTGCCAGCAAAGGACAAAGAGCCCCATTTCAAAGACGGAATCCGCTCGGCACTCAAAATCCCCGAAGTAGTTTCTGCGAGGCATTATTTTGCGAAGAACAAATCAAGGAAGATCTACTTCAGCCCAAGGCTTTGACAAGGTAGAGAAGTAGCGAAGCACTTTCCAGGCCCACGTTCCAAGGCAGGTAGCTTCCCATGGTGATCAAGAGCCCCTTATAAATGCCCCCTTTCTTACTCGATAAGTTTGCTTCCCATTTCTGGAAAATGAAAGGGACATAACAGTCCTTGAAGTAAAAACTCGACGGGCGTAATGATCACTCAAGTGCAGCATCCAGAAGCCAGGGACACTCAGGCGATGCATTAAATGAATGTTTCCATGGTTGACCCAGTCACAATTGCCAATTTTGGTAACCGATTTGAGAGATCATTCGCAGCAGCAACGAGGTGCCAATTTCTCAGGGCCTGAGGGTGTACTTCATCATTTTTTTATAATAACTCAGAGGGTCGGGTCCTCTATAAAATCCCAGGCATGTAATGTAAAAATGGGGGGAAATTTCTGCTAGAAAGCTGCTATAACTTGATGTCCTGCGTCTAATACTAAGATCTTTTGTGCTCTATTTCTCTATTTTATGCTGCCTTCTGTGCTTAATTCTTTTGTCTTTTCTTGTTCTCGTACTGAGACTCTGAATCCTGAATATGGTGTGCGATCGGGGACTGAACCCCTAAAATTTGCGCTGAAGGATACATAGGAGAGGAAAAATACCTTATCACTTTCTTTTATGCTGCCTGGTGGATTGAGGTTTCTATTATTCCCTAATCTCAATCCCTGTTACTCTGAATCCTGAATTCCAATGAGAGATAAAGGAGATCCCTGCGAACTCGTCTAGAGGATACATAGGAAGTTTGGCATTTCATTTCCTTCGTGCTATTCTTGGTATTTCCTATTGCTATTCGAGTTGTTAGCGAGTAATCATGCTTTTTGTTCTCTCCCACCTTAAATCATCATCTTCTAACCCTTAATTTTTTTTATTTCTTTCTCTAACCCTTACCCTTTTTTATTTCTTTTCCTAACCCTTACTCTGTTTATTTTTTTCCTGCACTCTTTTCTCAAACCCCAAAAGTAGATTAGTATAGGAGCCGGCCTTTCTCCGAAGATCGACATAAGGGGCATCTCTTCCCCTCGGCCTTTCAATGTTGGTCGTAGGTCCAAGGCGAGCAAACCCACTGAAAGTCCTTTCCTATGCGGATTTGATGACCAACAGGAACATGGATGAGAAAAGGAATAGGAATAGGAACATGGATGAGAACAAGAACAGGAATAAAAATGATGACAAAAATAAGGATGATGGTTTAGAAAGAAATAGTGAGAGGGTTCATAAAACTCAGAAATGAAGAGAGAAAGATAAATATAAAGAGTAGTGCTTTCGTGGAGTAGAAATACTCCCACCCCAGAATTAATCACCTCATGAGGAGGTGGGGGAGGAGCTAATCTAAGAGGCTCATTCTTAGCCCCAAGCCCAAAAGGTGACCCTTTGCCATTGATGTCAAAAGGGTATAGTTTTATGTATATTGGGGAGAATTTTTTATATGGGGAGATATTTGATATTTGAGAGAGCATTGAGCCAAGGCGAGTAAAAGTCTCATAGGGAGCAAGAAAAGAATTTCAGATTTTAGTAAAATGATATGGGTTGCCATCAATGACAAAGGGGGATATTTTTGGACATTTTGAGTCCCTAAGCTACATTGATGTCAAAATGATCTATGTAAGTAAGCACTATGTTTGAATTCTACAAAGAACTTCATGAGAAGCAAAGGTTTTGATCAAAGTTTCAAGAAGGGATGCATGGTATTTGGTTCCAAAAGGATTTTCAATGGAAGCTTAGAAAAATGTTTTTATTTAAAACCATGTATGGTAGATTTGAAATGGGTTTTTCTTAAAACCCAAGTTGGCTTTTTGTTTCATCAAAAAAGGTACCCTAGTGACGAAGAAATTTAATTTTAAAATATTTATCGAAAACAAAGGAAGGCAAAGTAAAAGGTTTTATTTAAAACCATAGATGATAGATTTGAAATGGGTTTTTCTTAAAACCCAAGTTGGCTTTTCGTTTCATCAAAAAAGGAGTCCCGGTGACAAAGTTATTCAACTTTGAAGTTTAAGTTTAAATTTTAATATTTTAAAATTTAAATTTCCAAATTGGAAATTCCTACCGATGTCATCAAATTTAATTGAGGGCTGACGTATGAGAATTCAAGGCAATATGTATAAATATCATTTCCAAAGTTCATTTGGCAATAATTATTATGTGATTGAGAGTTTTGTTCGAAAAGAGAGCAAAGGAATAGAAGCACATTCAAAACATGTGAAGAGAAGGAGTAATAGAAGGAAGGGAGGATCCTTCCCATACACCATAGGCACTCATGGCCTAGTGGCAAGAGGGAGGTAGTTAAGGTATTGAGTGCCAAGAGATCCAAATTTTGAATCCTACCGATGCTGGTTTTGTGAAGTGAAAAGGTAGCGCACCTTTTGGCACACGTGTCTTGTAGGGCACAATTGGAGCTAGTAAGGTTAGTGGTTGCGATCATAGTTTTATATGAGCGGTTGGCTCACATGGTTAGTGGTGCCATGGTTAGAGTGGTGCATGGGCAGCGATAGGGGATTGAATCCCACTAAGAGGCAAAAGGCAAGTTAATTTTTATTTTTAATATTTGTGAGAATAGCTTTGAGGAGAAATAAGGGTTATGGTTTGTTTTAGAAAATTTGGGAATTACTATTGCTTTTAATTTTGGAAGGGTAGCATATTATATATCGTTGGAAATCATTTTTCAAGAGATATTTTATTAACTTTCTTAGAAGGATAAATAAGGTGTGTGTAAGAAGATATTTCAGGTTTTGTCAAGGAGTTTTAAAAATAAGTTTGATTCATTCTTGTGAGAGTTTATTTCTTGCATAAAGAGGACATGATTTTTGTTGAGTAGGAGTAATAAGGTATGATTGGGATATCATTTTCATTGTTGTTATATTACTCAAGCCCTCTGACTTCTTTTGTGATTGAAAGGAAATATTTGAAAGTGTGTTGAGTTTGACAGATTTTGTGGACAACACATAAGGCATTAAAAAGGTATGAGCAATATTCTCCATTGAATTTATTTGGGTGGTTGATTTCTGAAAATATCATTGGAGTGAAAAGGATTGATTGTGGTTTCCTTTTCAAAAGTGATTGGTTTAATGCTTCAAGGTTTTCTGAGTTGAGATTTATGATTAAACCGTGTCTTATAAGCATTGTTGTTGAAGTGAGTAGTTGTGCAAAGAACTTGAACTTGAGTTAGAAAATAACATGAGTATCATTGTTATGTGAGATTTGCTATAGAGTATTGTTGGAAACATTTTGAGTTTATTGATACTTGCTCAGACTAGGGTTTTTCTTTGAGGTGATTGGTGATTGGTTGAGTTGAGTTGATTTAGTTTTTCTTTGAGGTGATTGGTTGAGTTGAGTTGATTGAGCCTAGTCAAGTGATTGTGTGAAGTGGTTGTTCAAGTTCCATAAAAAAAATAATCTATAATTATGATTTGAGTTGATATTGAGCTTTGATAATAGAACATATAGAATCTCTAACAATTCTATTTATGCTTCTATAATATTAAGCTGATTTGAGATTGATTTGAGTTGAGATTGATCTGAGTTGAGATTGATTTTTGTTAATATTTGGATTTGAGTATAGAATTTATTGAGTCTCTAACAATTCTCTTTATTCTTCTATGAGATTGAGTTGAGATATTAATTGAGCATTGAGTATAGAACATATTGAGTCTCTAAAAATTCTCTTTATGGTTCTATTGGACAAGTTCTGTGTGGACTTGTTAAGCTGATTTGAGGCAAGTCTTTGAGAAGGCTTGTGGACTAATTTTGTGTAAGCTTTTGTGAAAGCTTGCTAAGCATATTTGAGCAAGTTCTAAGTTAACCTATTGAGTTTATTTGAGCAGGTTATGAGTGAACTTATTGAGCAGATTTTAACAAGTTCTGAGTGAGCTTGTTGAGTAGATTTGAGCAAGTTCTTAGTGAGCCTATTGAGCATATTTGATCAGGTTTTGAGTGAGCCTATTGAGAATATTTTAGTAGGTTTTGAGTGAACCTATTGAGCATATTTGAACAAGTTATGAGTGAGCTTGTTGAGTAGATTTTATCAGGTTATGAGTGAGCCTATTGAGCATATTTGATAAGGTTCTGAGTGAGTCTATTGAGCAGGTTTTGAGTGAGCCTATTGAGTAGATTTGAGTAGGTTATGAGTGAGCCTATTGAGAATATTTGAGTAGGTTCTGAGTGGACCTATTGAGTATATTTGAGAAGGTTCTAAGTGAACCTATTGACAAAGATTTGGAGGTGACAGAGTACAGAGGACATATTCTCAGTGGATAGGCATCCAATAGCTAAGACAATTGAAGATAGATCTAAGTGAGGATTCTTCAAGTGGAGAGAGATCCACTAGTCAATGCCACAAAGATATAGAGTCTTCTAGAGGATCACTAGCCAGAGCAGAAGGAGAAAGAGATCTCTTGTGGAAGAGATCCGCAAACTTGAGATTTAGGGGATCATCATATCCTTTGGACAGAGCTCCATAAACATTGTAATTAGGAAGGATTCCCAAGATATTGATTGAGAAAGTTATAGCAAAATATTTTCTTCGTGGAGTATCCTGCATTGGGTGAACCATGTAAATTATTGTCTCTATTGTGGATGGTGTTTTATGCATTTCTTTGATTACTTCTATTGATAATGCTATCGATACACTGCATAATATTGAATTAAAAATAAAAATAAAAAGTGATCTTATACTATTCACTCCCCCTCTCAATATAAGCTTGTGTTCTTCATAATTCAGAATATAGAACAATTTGTTTTATAGAAGTTGAACTATCACATCAACACATCCACTTGACTAGGCTCAACCAACTCTACTCAACCAATCACTTAAATAAATAATCCTTGCTCACAAACCCTAGTCTCAATTCATGAACATTCACTCAAATGTTTTCAATAATGCTCATCAACAAATATCACATAACAATGATACTCATGTTCTTTACAAACCCTATTTCAAGTTCTTCACTCAACTAATCACTTCAATAATAATTCTTATAAAACAATCTTCACATAATAATGATACTCATGATCTTTGCAAACCCTAGTTCAAGTTCTTCACTCAACTGATCATTTCAACGACAATGCTTATAAAACAAGGTTTTATTAACAATTCTTCATTCCATAAAACCTTGAAGCATTAATTTGAAACACACTCAACAATGCTTACCAAAAAATCCTTTTCACTCCAAATTTACATTCACAACATTCAAAAATAACTCACTAGGAATATGTACCCATACATTTTGTTTGATGTAGAAGTGCCTTAGGAAAAACCTATCTTAATCACAATCTCCTTATTTTCCAATTTCAATGGTTAGATGACAAAATATCACTCTAAATCTCTTTCAAATTATTTCTCAAACACAAAAATAGTCAATCCCTAATACACCTTATTACCCCTTCTTGAATTTAGCAATCATCAAATTACACATAGAAATAATCACTCAAAATGCTCCTTATAATCTCCAATTTAATAAATAAAAATTTCAAAAATAACCCTTTAGAAATAATAATTGCCTACCCTTTTATCTTCCTCAAAACACTTAATAACCAATTTTAATTTAGGCAAAAATTAAATCTTACAAACCATCAAAAATTATTTTTCAACCTTAGGCACATAAAAATATTTTTTATTTTCCTTCAACCTTAGCACATCCCAAATTAAGTGACAAACCCAAAAATCATCAACGCATACCTTTGTCTCAACCACTAAAAGGGCCTCGGTGGGTTTCAACCCCAAAACCTCTCCACCAAGTGCCTTACCAAGGCTCTAGCCCACCATGTGGTCTAGGTGCTCCCACGAGGAGGGGAAGGCGCTTGCCCCACTTTATCTCCTCATTGGTGCCACTTTCAAAATGATGATCTTCCTACCTTGAAAAAAATGAACCCTACGAGATTCGAACCTACATTCTCCCTACCAACAAACATCTGAACACCTTCCACCATCACTAGCTGCGCTTTGTAGTGTGTGTGCAAAGTTAGAGGAGCCTAGCTCCTATTTGTTTTCCTCTGCCTTGAAGACTTTTCAACATGAAAATGTTGCATCCTTTCTACACTCGTTTTCAAACTTAGGGGTATTTGAATTAATTGCATGAGGGACTAAGGCAAAGGTTTTGCCTTCATATATACATAGTGCCTTGATGTTATAACATGTCGGTGCTTCAAATCAAATTTTAAATTCAATTTATAAACTTTTTTTATAACCCTTTTTAGGGTTTATTAAATTAATAAAAATTAATTTAATAATTAAATTAAAATTTATTTATTATTTATTTTAAGTAACATCAAATTTAATTAAATTAATTTATAAATTAATTTATAATAAAATTATATTAATTAATTTATAATTAATTTAAAATTCGTTTTTAATATTATAATAAACTTTTATAATATTATTTACCTGGGCCTCTTCTTTTCCCTTTGGACCTCATCTGACTTCCTGAACCAGGTCTTGATCAACTGAATATGGACTATCCTTTTTCATTTATTGGAGAACCTGAAATTGATGATGCCCATTGAAACTACAACTAATTGGTATTGAAATCTTGACATCAATGACCACTCACTCTTGATATAAATGACAACTAATCTACTCAAAATTTCCAACATCCAGTGGATAGAGACCCATTAGCCAGGGTAGTGAGTATAGGTCTTATGAGTGAGGACATGAATCTTTAGTGGATAGAGATCCATAAGCCATTGTAGTGGAGGTAGAAATTCTTCTATAAGATCACCATCTAGAGTAGAGAAGAAGGAGTTATCTTGTGGATAGAGATCCATGAACATGATTATGGGATTGGTATCTCCTTTGTACAGAGGTCCATAAACACTGTAATAGAGAAAGGTTTCCTAAGATATTTGTTGAGAAAATTTTAGTGAAATATTTTCTCTATGGAGTAGCCCACATTGGGTGAACCACGTTAAATTGGTGTCTTTATTGTGTGTGGTGATTTATGCATTGCTTTGATAATTTCTATTGATATATTGCATAATATTTATTGAGAAAGAAAAGTAAAAAGTGGTCTTATACTGTTGACCTCCCCCTCTTTTTTTTTGGTAAATAATAGTCTTCATTAATTACCGAGTTTTGTAGGTTAACCCAAAACCTATTACAATATCCAACCTTCTGTTGAGATTGTAGATCCTAGTCATCCTTGAAACTTTATTACCAAAAATTATGTTGAATCCCCTACAACACCTTACTAACAAAGCACACCCATACCTAAACATAACTGTAAACATTACTTACATTGATAGGAATTGAATTTTGGAACTTTGCACTTGTGAAACCTGTTGCTTGCTCATTTTCTATTCTCTATCAAAATCTTCCAAGGCTTACAGCCTGTTACCTTCATTTTAAATTTGGTATGATTTAGAGAGAAACCCCATAGTTATTACCAGCTCCATGGGGAAATAACACCCATTCATCTTTCTCCTTAACGGGTAGGTTTCTTTTCATGGCTAATAATGTTTTCCACTTCACGTGGCACATCTTGTGTCCATGTCACCAAACTACCAACATCAACACCTATGTTGGCTAATTTTTCAGCTGACCTATTGGCCTCATGGTACATGTGATGAGCCCTCATGTTCTGTCTTTCCATAAAAAGGATCCTCACTTCATGGATGACTCCCTCGATTCTCCATGGAGGTTTTTTGCCATTGGTTAATAGGTTGATGATGTTCATAGAATCACCTTCAATAATCAAGTTACCTTGAGTTGCTTGGGCTACTTGCAACCCTCTCCAAAGGGCTCTAGCTTCTACTTCATTATTAGTTCTTATTCCCAATGGTTCAGTGAAGGCCTTGACTAGATTTCCTTGATGACACCTGATTATTCCTCCAGATCCAGCTCTTCCTGGGTTCTCCTTGGCTGCACCATCAAAATTTAGTTTAAACCAACCCTGGGGGGTGGCTCCCAAGAAATCCCATTTTTGGGATTGGGCAAAGGAATGGAAGGTTTGTCCTTAATACCTAAGGCCTGAGCTAATTATTTTTCTTGGGGAAGAATTGAGTAGTTCTCATCCACTAAGGTGCTAAGGTTTTCTTTCGCAAATACAATAATCCTATTGAGAATGGTTTTTAGGTTTTGAATGGTATCCTTAAATGCTTTATGGTTCCTTTCTAGCCAAATATTCTAGAGAAAATTATGCCAATAGATTTTGCATAGGTACTTAAGTTTTAGGCTAACAAAGGGTTGAGGCCATTGATGGAACACTTCGAATATAAGAGCAGGCTTAACCCATGATATCCTAAAGGCTTGGAAAAGTTCATCTAGGATGGACTCCGCTATCGAACACTCTAGAAACAAGTGTTGGGTTGTCTCCCATCCTACCTTGCACATGTAGCAACAATTAGCAATAACCATAGCTTTGGATAACATATTTTCCACAGTGAGGATTTTTCCTTGAATCACCAGCCATGAAAAAAGGATATTTTAGGAATTAAGCCTTTGATCCAAACCAAACTCGGATGAAATTGTTGACCTTCCACATTGAGAAGAAAATTATAGGCAGACTTAACTATGAAGTCACCACTTTCAGTCTCAGCCCAAACAATGTGATCTTCATCCTCTTTAGAGGGAATAATTTGCTGAGTTAAAATGTTATAAAGCTCTTCAGACTCCACTTCAAAACCCTGTACTCATTTACCTCCCCCTCTTAGTATAAGCTTGTGTTATTCAATTAGTATCAAATTAGGTTCCTTCGGAAGAGTTTAACAACTTAAAAGAAAATATTACAAGAACACAAATGAATTCTAAGAGTGGATCCTTATATAATTCAGCACCAATTTTTAATGGAAGCGATTATATATTTTGGAGCATGAGAATGAATATTCACCTGATGGCACTTGGCAATCAAATATGGGAAGTAGTTGAAAATGGATACACACCACCAGATACTCCACCTATAGTAAATATGGTAATATTCTACATCATTACAATTCAAAAGCAATGAATATAATTTTGAGAGGTTTCCATAGAACAAAGTTTTTTAAGGTTATGCATTGCAAGTTAGCAAAATAAATTGGGATAAGTTGAAAGGTATATATGAAGGAGTTAAAAAGGTTAAAAAGATAAAATTACAAAATCTCAAGGAACAATGTGAAGATCTAAAAATTAAGGATGAGGAAAAAATTAGTTCTTATCTACTTCATATAGATGAGGTTGTTAAATCCATGCAAATACTTGGACTTGAGGTTCAAGAATCTTATGTTTGTGATAAGATATTAATATCACTCCCAAAAAGGTTTGGTGAAAATATTTCAGCTATAGAGGAATCAAAATATGGTGATCTTTTGACAAGGGATGAATTACTTGGTATTCTTACAACTTTTGATATGAGAACAAAAGAGGAACCTAATATTTGGAAAGAAGCAACCTTTAAAGCTACTAAGAAGACAAAGGGTAGGAATTCAAATTCAAGCAATGAGTCATCGAATGATGAAGAAGCAAATTATGGAAAAAGAAACAAGGATCCAAGAAGATTTAAAGATGTAAAATTTATTGGATGTTTCAATTATGAAAAGTATGGTCACTATGCAACTAATTTTCAAGAAGCTAGAAATAGTAATTATGAAGAAAAATAGTATCATAAGAATAGGGAATAAGAAAATACAGGAACCAAAATAAAAGTAGGGATGGTCAAGGAAATCAATGAAATAACTTCTTCCCAATATAGAATAAGATTTTATATGCAGACAAGGCAAGTAAGTACTCAAGTGATAGTGATAATAGTTCCTTAGATAATGATAAATATGAAGTTCTATTTCTGGCAAAAGAAAAGGAAATAGTTAAGAAAATATCACCAATAATCCTCAAGTGTTTTAGATGTGGTAACTTTGGTCATATTGAAGATAGTTGTACAAAGAGTGGTTTCAGTTTTAGTGATGATGAATATGAAGATACACTTGAAGGACCAGAAGAGAATATTCTAATGGCATTAGAAGAAGAAGGAGGTGATCCTATAGAAGACAAGTCAAAAAATAATGAAGATGTTTTCAAAGGCAAACAAATAGAGGAAGAATCAGAAATAGGAGAAGTTGATCTTGAAGGTGAACTTATTCATGCCCTTTGTGCATTAAAGAAGGTAATAAAGTAAAAATCCCAAGTTAAGCTTCAATTTCAAGAACATGATGAAGAGAAAGGAAATCTTATAGAGGATCTAAACAAGTCAATGGCTAAGACAAGGAAGTTCAAATATAAGTTAGAAACAAAGGTCTTAGAATGTGAAATGTTAGAGCATGAAGTAGCTTAACTAAGGAAGGAAGTAAAATAATCTAAGGATAGGTTACATAGGTTTCAAATAATCTCAAAGAATTTGGATAAGATTGTCAAAACACAAAAACCTACATCAAGCAAGATAGGTCTTGGTTTTGAACAGGTATAAAAGAAACAAGACAAGAATTCAACCTCAAGTTCTGAAGAAGAAGAAACTTCAAAAGAAGAGTGTAAGAGAGAGTGAGACTTCAGAGGATGAGTTGAACAACATAAAGTTCAATAAGGAAAGGAATAATGCATAAGTGAGGAATAGATGGAATAAGAACTAGCATAGGGTAAAAGAAACTAAAAGACCATTGAGGTCAAGCCAAGGTAGTTTTAATGGATGATGCTTCTCATGCCATAGGTTTGGGCACAAATCTTCATAATGTGGGACACATGGAAAATAGGAATATGGAAGGTTTATAAACAAGAAAAATTTTCAAGGGTATTGCTACTCTTGTAATCAGTTTGGTCACAAGGCAATGAATTGTAGGGTTCATGATAGGAATAGATATGGCTTCAGCAAGAGAAATCCCAAGATATTTGCACCTCCAAATAATAACAATATGTATTGTTATAATTGCAATAATGATGGACATACAAAAAAGTGGTTTAGAGCAAAAATTCTAGAGACAAGCAGGAATAGAAATGGTCAAAGGAATCAAAAGGATCGGATAAGGAGGAAAGTGAACAAAGGTAAATATCAGTGCTTGCTACGAGTAGAGATACTCCCACCCCATAATTAACCACCTCAAGAGGATGTGGGGGAGGGACTAAGCTAAGAGTCTAATTCTTAACCCCAAGCCCCAAAGGTGACTCTTTGCCATTGATGACAAAGGGGGAGATATTGAGTAAGGGGAGAACTTTGAGTTAGGAGGAAAGAATTTAGTTAAGGGGAGCAGTTTCTCAGGGGGAGCAGAATAGAAAGAGGTAAAAGAAATAATAAAAGGTAAATGTATTGCCATCAATGACAAAGGGGGAGATTGTTAGAAATATAAGCAGGATTTTTGATCATTGATGTCAAAGGAATACTAAGCATATGTCAAAGGAATATTAAGGAAATGGTTCATGGTTGATTTTCTAAGAAGTAAGGATATAATATTTAATTTAAAATTATATGTCCAAAGCAACAAAAAGAGAAGCAAGAAGGATAGCAATATTATCATATTTGGGCAAAATAAAAAGGTTGAAAAGATATCTCCGTTCTGTGGTTGTTGAAATAAAATAATAAGGTTATTTTGCTAAGGTGAAAATGGCAAAAGGTTTTTCTAAAATCTAAGGAAGATTATATTTAAAAATGCCCAAAGGACATTTAATATTTAATTATAATATTTAAATTCATTCCGAATTTAAAATAATTAAAATTATATTATCATTTTTGAAATGCAAAGCATTCTCCTTGAAAATAGCAAGAGAGCAAGTTTTAAAAATTTTAAAGGAGGTAAAGGTTAAATAATTTTAATTAAAATATTTTAACCTTTTGATTAAAATTTTAATTCAAATTATTCTTGGTACCAAAGTTATTTTTGATAGATGGTGGCAAATTGAAATAAGGGTCGACGTCTCCACATTCACCATATTGCATATAAAGAGGGGTAAATTATTTTCCTAAAGGTTAATGTATTTGTTGATTAAAATTGACCAAAAGACATAGTTCATGTGAGCGCTTCGAGGGAGGAATATTTGTGCTATTTGAAAAGGACAAAGGAGTGTGTGTTGAAATCAAAGTGGGCACAAAAAACCTACACAACACACTGGGTAGCGTAGATGGTATACAAGGTAGAGATAAGGTGTTTATTGAGGACAGGTCATGGGTTCAAGTCACAATCATGTTTTTGCAAGGAAGGAAGAAGAATTTTTTGCATTTGACATGTTTGGCATGGAAGACAGGGATAAAAGCAATATCGTGTACCCTTTGTTTCAAGTGGGCACATAGCCCATGTGGCTAGCCTAGTGTTTGCTAGGGCGTAGTGATGGTAGTTAGGTTTCGGGTTTGAATTCATACGGAGGTAGTTGTGAGGTGCACAAAAATTTTGGTGCATGTTCTAAGGTATGAAAAATTAATTTAATTTTTGCATGGCCTATGTTCTAATAAAGGGTGTTTTGTGGTATACATATTATTAAGAGGGCAATGTTTTAAGTAGGGAGGTATAAGTTTTAAAATAGTTTATTTTTCTTTGATGCAATGGAAATAAAAAAGAGAGTGGAGTTAAAAGGTAAAAAAGGAATTTATTTTGATTTTACTTTATAAAAAGAAGAGAAAAATAATTTGTTAATGCTTTGGGATATTTTGAAATGATAATTATTTCTATTTTAATGCATTAAGATCTAGAAGGAGTGATAAGGAGTATTTGTGATATCTAACCCTTGTGATTTACAAAGAGAGTGGTTACAATTGAGATTGATTTTTAAGGACAATTCTTCATCAAAAAAAGGTATGGGCACATCTTCCTTGTGAGTGATTTTTGTATGTTGTGAATGCTAAGTTGGAGAGAAAAGGGTTGTTTGATAAGTATTTTTGAGTTTGGTTTTTTTGGAATGAAAGTTGATATTTGAAACTTTGTTTGTTAACCATTTTTGGAAATATTGAGTAAGCTTTCATATTCTTGAACTAAGGTTGTGAAAGAACATGAGTATCATTGTTATGTAATGTTGTGAAATATCTTGAACTAGGTTTTGTGCAAGATCATGAGTATCATTGTTATGTGAGATTGTTTGATTAGCATTGTTGTAAATAAGTGAGTGAGCATTCATATACTTGGACTAGGGTTTGTAATCAAAGAGTGCTTTATTGAGTGAGTGATTGAGTGGAGTTGATTGAGTCTATTCAAGTGGACGTGTTGAAGTGGTGGTTCAAGTTCTATGAAACAAATTATTCTATATTCTAATTTAATTTAATAAAGATATTGAACGTGATTGAGCATTGTTGTGAGTGTGAAGCATATTGAGTCTCTAACAATTCTCTATATGTTTTTGTGAGATTGGACAAGTTATAGTGAGAACTTGTTGAGCAGATTTGAGGTAAGTCTTGGTGAAGACTTGTTGAGCATATTTGAGGTAAGTCTTGGTGAAGACTTATTGAGCAAATTGGACAAGTTCTAGTGAGGATTTTTTGAGCATATTTGAGGTAAGTCTTGGTGAAGACTTGTTGAGCAGATTGGGCAAGTTCTAGTAAGGACTTATGGATAAGTTAGTGTGATATTTTGTGGAAGCTTACAAGGTGTATTTGAGATAAGTCTTTGAGAAGACTTGAGATCACAATTGATTTATTTGTTCAAACCTTGGGTTAAGGTTTGGGGTAGATCTAGCGAATTTGATTTATGATTGAATCAATCTTTGTGTTAAGGCATGAGGATATATTTGAGGATAGATATTGAGTAGATTTGTGCTAGATCAAAGTACTATGTTTAGTGAAAATCATAGGATAGAGATTGATCAGATTTATGCAGATTAGGCAGATTTGTGCTAGATCGAAGGACCATGTTTAGTGAATAAGATCTAGCTTTGGAGGTGATAGAGTATAGAGGATGATAGTATCCAATGTATAGATATCCATTAACCATCATAGTGAGGATAGATCTTCTAAGTGAGTATATGAGTCTTCAGTGGATAGAGATCCATAAGCCAGTGCAGTGGAGGTAGTAGTTCTTCTAGAAGATCACTAGCCAGAGTAGAGGAGAAGGAGTTCTCCTATGGCTAGATATCCATGAACTTGATTAGGGGATTGGTGTCTCATTTGGATAGCATAAACATTGTAATAGGGAAAGGCTTACCAAGAGATTTTTTGAGAAAATTTTATCAAAATATTTTCTTCGTGGAGTAGCCCATATTGGGTGAACCACATTAAATTGGTGTCTCTATTGTGTGTGGTGATTTGTGCATTGATTTTATAACTACTATTGATATTTATATTGATTTATTGTATAATATTGATTGGGAAATAAATGTAAAAAGTGGTCTTATACTATTCACCCCCCCTCTCAGTATAAAATTGTGTTCTTCAATAAAGTGCAATTATGAATTAGTCTAATTCTATATGTTGTGGATCCATGTGCAATATAATAATATATTTATGATTTTAACTAGTTTATTTATTTTATGATGCAATTTAGTGTATCTTATAATATAAGACTAATTCTACTAACTAACTAATTCTACTATATTTCAGGAGATAGAGAGTAAGGGATTGACTATTCAAAGTGGGCCCTACCTCCTAGAAGACAGTGTAATTCTCTTCTCCTAAATTATAATTTATTTTAGTAAATAATATTGCATTCTACTAATCTAATACTATTTAATTCATTAATGCAGGAAAGTAAAAATAAAGTTTACAAAGATAAGTAAATCATGCAAAAATACAGAATACCATTGTTGGAATCATAGAAGAAAATATTTTTGCTTTATTTATGAACTTCAATTCTTCATGCATACATACTATACAGACACCAGACTATTCAAATGGTATATAATATTAAATGATAGCTAGCATATACCTTTTCAAATGTCTCCATATTGTATTTTATAATGTCATTTAGATATTTACAATAAAATTCTCTTCTACCATATGTTACATTTCAAATGCTTGAAACATTTGAATTATAATATTTCATAACAAAGATATTCTAAAATTAAGACACACTAACAACTACCCTCGGACTTATTACAATAGAAATTGTCCAAGTGGAAAACTTTCAAACTAACATAATCAAAAGACCTAAACTTAAATAATTTTATGACAAGATAATACAACTATTTGTCCTTTTTTGAGGAAGAGACAAATTAAGTTTACATCCATATCTAAGCAACTTAACAATTTAACAACTTTACAACTTTAATAATAAATCATATAACATATTAACAAATGTCAAGTCACATATACAATGCCAATATTCCAAACGATCATGCTGACTATGAGACCCATGTGGCACTACTATGTTATCATCAAACATGGAATTTTAGAACATCAAATGGTTTACTCAGTCAAAATTCTTTCCATAGAATATTTTAGTAGGTTTTTTATGTAACACCTTTATGTAGGTGTTTTCTATAGTACATTTTCATAACACACTCCCACACGGTTTCTCAGCATACTTCCACATGATTGGTTCATCCTTTCTTAACATTTGGCCTATGTTCTACTACAACATATCATTTAAGATACCTGCAACATTTATCTACTAAAAACATACAAACAATTTGCACAATATGTGTAAAATACAAATATATATTACTTAATATTTTATAAATAAAATTTATATATAAGTCATGCAAATACGATATAACGATCATCAAAACACATTCATTTTCATATATTTGCAGATAAAAGATAGATTAAACTTTGCATAAAATATACATGATTTAGCACTCATAATTTCCCACGTTCCAACTTCAGATGTTTTATGTAAGACCAATAATTTTATAATATTGTGATGAGTAATTAGATGTAGTTTAGGCTCATCATCAAATTTCCTAGGTTGGACCCTAGTAACAACAACTTTTAAAGATATGTATAGGAAGTAAGGCAAATTGATGATGCAGTCTTTTGGTTTGGAGTACTTGAGGTTCAACATCATATTTAAATGATAACCTCCATAGATGGACAACCTCCCTTCTACTATTGAAAACTTTATCAAAATAGTATCAACCTCCTACCACTTCAAATGAAGCAAAGAGACGGTGACACCCTTAATCCACCCTTCCTTGTCTCTCACAACTACATATTTTTCCCCTAATTTATCAACCATTTGGCTCACTCCTTTGTAGGTGGATTTGTAATACCACTAGCCAACCTTAGGGAGACTTAAGACTTCAAAACTTAAATTGGGAGTGATCTAAATTTTGATCCCACCCATATGGGTAACATTGGTTGTGGAATTGCAGTTCAAAGTGAACTACTTTGACACATCATGATCGTGCCCTTGAAACTTGGTTAGGTATTCCTACCAATGTGTTTATTGAAAGAATTTCTTGATAGAGTCACAGATATTTTGGATGTCAATAGACAAGGTTTCACTACATTTTTGGAATATGGCTCTTGGTATGGTAATAAGTTTTATAGGAAAGGAAATATATGGAGTTTTTAGAGGATGGTTTTGTTGTAACCTCACTATAAATAAACTTGTAGCAACATGAAATATATGCATGTATCCATTACTTATTATAAAACTGAATTTAAAAAGATAATTTTATTTAAACCAACCATGAATTCATTGTTTTACATAAGTATTTTATCGATAGATCGAATCATTATATTTATCCCAAAAAAATAAATAGACTTACCATATTCTTATAAAAAAAAATTAAAGTGTTATCAGTATTACTTACAGTTGGTTTTGCACCTTCTTTCTAGATTCTGCCATCGTCCAACCTTGATTCCCTATTTTTATTCAATTGTAATTCATCGTTCATCTAAGTTGAAGTTCTACTCGTCATGGCTATGCATATCAAGATGTTACCTAGCTTCATTTGTGGTTAGATTCAACTGACAGATAGCCTCAAGAATTATAGAGGACATCCTAATGAAATTAGGGTAATTTACATGCTTTTTTTATTTGATAGTCCAAAAATAAGTTGGCCATCGATCAATATTTTGGTCAATGAATTTCATGTTCGATCCATACCTTATCTTCCTATTGGATTTCATGGGAAAATATCGATGATCAATAGTTTCCCTCACAAGGTGGTCACCTTATATCAGAAATTACCATGTCTTACTGACTTGGCAAGGTGTCCTCTTGCCACCTTGCATGGTGATATACTTAATAAATTACTCAATATGCACAAATGTCGAAGCATTTATTATTGATAATGTTGTAGGTTAAATACAATACCATGGTGGTTCAGTTGCGTGAACCACCAAGTTGGTTGATGAACCAACTATTAATTAGAGAGTGTGAATGCACTTCTTTTATCCACCCATAATATCATAATGTAATACATATGCACTAATGTATACTATGCTAACATCCCCCCTTATTACATTATTGGCAAATACCAAGTGTATTGCGGAATAACTCAAATTTGACACGTGCAAGTGCCTTTGTGAAAATATCTACTACTTGCGCATCAGTGGGAATGTATTGGAGTTGTATGTTGTGCTTTGGAACTTCATCACGAATGAAATGACAATGAGTGTCAATGTGTTTGGTGCGATCATGAAATATTGGATTCTTGACAAGATTCAAAACACTTTGATTATCACAAAACAAATGCAGTGGAAGATTTACTGGAAGGCCCATGTTTGTAAGAATGCAACGTAACCATATTATCTCGTAGACTACTCCACTAGCTGCATGATATTCTGCCTGTATAGAAGAGATAGCAACCACCTATTACTTCTTGCTATACCAAGAGACAAGACCAGATCCAAGATAAAATATGTATCAAGAAGTTGATTTTATATCATCAATGGATCTAGCATAGTTGGATTTCGTGTATCCTTGTAGATAGAAATTGTTATTCTTTTTGTATTCCAAGCCAAAATCTGTTGTACCACGGACATAATGTAGAACTCTTTTTTCTACTTTCCAATGACTTACTTTGGGTTTCTGCATGAAACATGAAAGATAACCCACAACAAAACTGAGATCAAGCTTAGTGTTGGTTAGATATAGGAGACTCCCAATTAGCTGGTGATAGAGAGTACCATCTACCTGGGGTGAGTCATCATATCACGATAACTTAAGTCCTTGTTCCATTGGAGTTTTTTTAGACTTAAAGTTAGTCATCTAATATTTTTTTATTAATGTCTTGGCATACTTCTTTTGCATAACTTTGATATGATGTTTTTCCTGAGTTACTTCCAAACCAAGACAATAGTGAAGAAGTCCTAGATATGTCATTTCAAAATATTGTTTCAAATCATCTTTTACTGCATCAATCATTTTCTCTGAACTTCCTATTATGATCAGATCATCTACATATAATACCAGAATCACTATATCAGAACCATTGTTCTTAATATAAATATTAGCATCTAAAGGACTTCTTTTGAATCCATGCTGCACCAGGTGACTATCTATCTTGATATACCAGGCTCGAGGAGCTTGTTTGAGCCCATACAAGGATTTTATTAACTTGCAATCTTTTTGTTCTTGCCCTTCAACTAAAAATACTTCTGGTTGAGTCAGGTATACTTCTTCTTGTAATTCACCATTTAAGAAGGCACTTTTCACATCCATTTGATGTAACTTCCACAAAAACTATACTGCCATGGCACAAAGTACTCGAATGGTAGTCATATTTGCATTAGGAGCAAAATTCTCTTCATAGTCTATGCCTTCTTTCTAAGCATAGCCCTTTGCAACAATACGGGCCTTATGCTTGTTAATAGCACCATTTGCTTTATATTTTACTTTGAACACCCATTTGTAGCTAATGGGTTTCTTTCCTGTAGGCAAATTGACTAGCTTCCATGTATTATTATTCATGAAAGATGTGTATTATGCTTCCATAGAAACCTTCCACTGAGGCTCACTAAGTGCATATTTAACTATTACAGGCTCATTTTCATCCAATGCTATCATGTAAACCTGTTCATTCTCCATATATGTGTCTCTGTCTTCTTCTGTATCTATAGATAGATCATCAAACTGTTGGCAAAGCTCATCAACCTTTGAAGATGATGCTTCTGCTCTTCTCTGTAGTGTCATACTCTAAGTGCATGGTCGATCTTGAGTTAGATTTGGATGTGTATTCAGTTTAGAATATCTCAATGTACTAGTATACCATTTTGGAACCTTCTTCTTTGAATATGAGCTTTCTTTCTTAGGTTCTTCTTATTCTTCTTAAAGGTATACATTTGTAGATGCAATATCTGATGTGGAGGCTTCATCAAAAACTACATCTCTACTTATATGTATTTTTTTTTATAGGATCTATCAAGCGATATCACTTTGAAAAATCATCATAACCAAGAAGAATATATCACAATGTCTTCTCATCTAACTTTTTCTTTTCTATTTTGGGATGTGCATGAATGCCTTACATCCAAAAACCCTTAGATGATAAAAAGAGGGTTTCTTACCACTCCAAGCTTCTTGTGGTTTTTTTTCTTGTAGAGCCCTGGTGGGTGCTCTATTTAGGAGGTATAATGTTGTGTTTACTACTTCTACCCAATAATGATCCTCAAGATGTGCTCCCTTTAGCATACATCAAACCATTTCCACAATGGAGTGATTTCTCCTCTAAGCAACTCCATTCTGTTGAGATGTATAGGTTGTAGTCAGTTGTCTCTTAATCCAATGTTTCTTAAAAAAAGAAGAAAAATATTCAGAGGTGTATTCCCCTCTCGATCTGAGTGGAGGTTTTTGATGAGACATCCGACTCCTCAACAAGTTTCTTGAATTGTTGAAAGTACGAAAAAGCCTTTGATTTACACGAAAGGAATAAAACCCACATTTTCATGAGTAATCATCAAAAAATAATTGAAAATACTTCTTTCCACCATAGATGGTTGGCATAGGACCACATAGATCAATGTGTACCAACTCTAAAGGTTTATTAGCTCTGGAAGTGCTAGTTTTAAAAGGTACTCAGTTTTGCTTCCCTGCTAAGTAATCTAAGCAAACTGGTAAGACATAGGAGAGGTGAGGAAGTCATCTCACAATATAATTTTTCTATAATTCAAGAAAATACCCTGAAATGAGATACCCATAGCATCTGTACCAAATAAAAGTGGCCTCCTTTGTAGTTGCAACCAGAACAACATGAGGTGTTGAAACAACATCTAGAATGAACAAGCCATGTTTGTAGGATTTGGTTGCAACATGTTTACCTTGGTGGGTTATAAAACATTTCTTCATGCCTTTCACAACTCAGAACAAAACATTCATATTTCTATCCAATATTTGTGGAAAAAATAGTAGATTATTTGCTAATCCAGGGACATATAGGACCTTCTCTATCTGACATTTACCATTTGGAAGAGAGATAGAAACCTTTTCTACATCCTTCACCTGGTAGACTTGATTGTCAACAATTGTTACTGGCTTACCTTATTTCTCCTTAAAAGTGTCAAACCATGATTTATCCCCAGTCATGTGCTTACTAGAACCTGAATCAATATACCATACAACATCTATCTGGTAAGATAAAGTATGGGTCATAATCACCTTGTGTGCTCTTTCAAAGTCAGAATTAGAATTGGACTCAAGGGAATCTGAGTCTGAGTTGGAGTCAGCATAGGCAACATGGCCCTTAGTTTGATTATGTTTATTTTTATATTTTTGCTTCTCTTTGCCTTTATTTTTAGGAGGTTGGTCATTTTTTTGCTTGTTTTTGAACCAACACCTGTTGGTGTCATGGTTATTCATATCACAAATCTTGCAATATTTTTTATCCTTTTGCTGATTTTGCTTACCTTTTCCCTTGGAAGAAGAACCCCCTTTTTAAAACTGACCTTGTTTCTTACCCTTTTGTTGGGTGGAAAGGGCATTATCTAGCATCTCATATTTTTGAACCTGATTTGCCTCCTTAGTCTGAAGCAAATTTACCAGTTCCACAAATGTTACTTGTCTACCAGAAACATTGAGAGAAGTAATCAACATCTTGTAGGAATCTGGAAATGCTCTCAAAATGATAGAGTTCAAGACATCATCATCCACTAGTTTTCCCATAGCATTCAATTTTGCTTTCAAGTCATCCACTTTACAAAGGAAGAGATCAACTATCTCCATAGAATTCATACGGAGGGTATGTAGTTGAGTTTGAAGGTGTAGAATAGTGGATTGATTCTTTCCTTCATACATAGTAGTCAAAGCATCCCAAGATTCCTTACTGGTTTTGGCATCACAGATATGAGGCTGGACCTTATCTGTAGTAGAAAGTAGGAGAAACATGAGACTTATTTTGTCCTTATTATCCCAAGCTTCTTTATCTATTCCTATTGTTTGATGGAATTGTGCAATGCTAGTCACTACATCCCATAAATCTTCCACTAAAAGAATAACTCTCATCTTTGTCTTCTATGGAACAAAGTTAGGACCTTTCAACAACTATGAATCTGAGAGATACTTGTGAACACTGGCCATTATAAAATTTCCTTATATCACCAATTGGTCTCCCTTTCTTTATATTTTCCAGATCTATGTATCGTAACCACTCAATATATACCCACCCTTACGTGAGGGAGACTGTAGGTATATATGAACAACATACCACTCAATATGTACCCGCCCTTACATGAGGGAGACTATAAGTACATATGAGAAGCACAATATATTAAACTTAGGTGATACTAAAAGGGCATCATGTTGTTAATGAAACCTACCATAGAAAGTTTATTCCTCATGCATGGGGTGAAACTTCCCCTAAACACTTCGAAAAAAACTTTGTCAAGATTTATGCCTAACAACAATCATGATGTGGGTATAAAATGAAGTGAATAATAGAACTGGTTTGCCTTATTTCTTCCCAATGATTGATAGAGAACAAGCTTAGACATCATTTTTGCATCTATTTTAGGCGGCATATACAGTAGTCCAAAGCACGACAACATTACCTATAAGTGTGGACCAAAGGTAACTCAAATACCGAACGCTGCTGTGTAATAAATTACACAAATAGGGTATAAATTTGGGGTCTTAGTTTTGTTGTAATTTATGATTATTAATGCAATAAAATAGAATATTTAAATTCAAAAAATAACAATCACAAATGCCCATGAATTTAACAACTCTAGGTGTCGATGACCACCGAAAATGCACCTATTACAAATCCAACATTATCATGCAATAATTCACTTCCAGATATTTGAATTTCCCCCCTTTATCTTATAATTTTACAAAATAATAATGTGAATACGGTGATTCCCCCCATTCGGATTGCAAAATGAACAAGGAGAAAAAAAATTTGTACCTTCTAGGTGTCAAAATAAGCTTCACATGCGTCAAATGACCCTCTCAAGGCATCAATTGGTTGCACAGGCATCAAAAAATGCTATCGAGCATCAACAATGCGTTATGGGCGTCAAGTGGCCGCACAGGCATCAAAAAATTCTCTCGAGCATCAACAGCGTGTTCTAGGCATCAAGTGGCTGCACAGGCATCAAAAAAGAGATGCGCTCGAGCATCAACAGCGGGATTCAAACTAGATATTGGATGTAGAGCAGTATACAACCTCAACCAACTGTGCTACCAGGAGTGTTGTGAGAGAAACAACACCAGGTGCTCTTTATAGAAAATACTGAGAAACATTTTAAAAAAATATACCGCTTTGTTATCCCACAGCAGGATTTGAACTAGATATCGGGCACAGAACAGTATATAGTCTCAAAGAACTATGCTACTAGAGGCACTGTGAAAGAAATAGCACCAGTCATTGTTTATAGAGAAGACGAAGAACTTTATTTTTAAAAAAATGTAAGTGGTATTATCCCACATGCATTCGAAGGATGTATTTGTAGTGAGATAAACACTACGAGAGTCATCTTAGAAGGTGACTGCCTTAGGGCAGTCACCTATTCATCATTTTGTCTGGAAAACCAACCACTCAGTGACACATAGCCCATGCTGCCAAGTGTCTTATTTGTGTTGCTCTTGTGTCCATGTCTTGTCTGGTCCTCTATCTTGTCTACATCATCTGGTCTAGTCTGGTCGCATCTTGTCTTTATCTTGTTTGGTCACATCTTATCTGTGTCATCTGGTCTACGTCATCTGGTCTAGTTGTTGTCTTCATCTTCTAGTTGTGTCTTATCTGCATCTTGTCTTGGTCATGTATTGTCTTTTTTGTGTCTTCTGGTCACATCTTGTATCATCTACATCTTGTCCTTGCTTCTGTGTTGTATGCCTTTCTATGCCCAGGTTCTGCCAAGAAATGGATGGTGTAGCAGTTATGGGTCATAACCGTAATTCTCCAACCGCATTCACCAAACCTTTCTTTGGTACCATAATAAATTACTCAATATGCATAAATGTCGAAGCATTGATTATTGATAGTGTTGCAGGTTAAATACAATACCATGGTGGTTCAGTTGCGTGAACCACCAAGTTGGTTGATGAACCAACTATTAATTAGAGAGCATAAATGCGCTTATTTTATCCACCCACAATATTTAATGTAATACATATGCACTCAAGTATAATATGCTAACAATACTTGCCAATATTAGCATTGATACATCGTCCACCAAAAGAAAATTTTGTTCTAAATAATTTTTTATAATTTGAATTACTTTGGTAAAGACTTTAGGTGTTTGATTTATTTATAGTTAAATAATTCTAATTTTATTTTATGGTGTGTGTCGACCATAGGAGGAAGTTGAAATATTAAAATTTAAATAAGGACTTGAGTTCTTATTTTGATCTACCTTTGATATATCAAATTCGTGCTTCAAATTTCTATACCATCCATGTGTCTTCCTCATCCAACGTTGGATTCATCATAAAATGATTCATATGAATTTCACCTGGTGTTTTCACCATATTTTTATACTAGATCTATAACTTGCACTATATAATGCCTCTTTTGCATATTTGTGCAAGGTATTCATGCCTTTATATCTGTGTATTCCCATTAATAGGTGTGTTATCCTTGTCATCTTACCTCTTCCTCCTAAGTCTAAGTACTCACATCGTGGACAAGTGGTGATACACAACATTTTCAAAGAAATTCATTTACCCATATTCTGGCCATAAATACCTACATCATTCATCCATGCTTTGGTTATGTCATTCTTATATTGATTTCTATGTTGTGAAGGAAAATAGGTGCATACTCAAACTCTGAATATCCATGTTTTGCCTTCCTTCCAAGTGATAAATCATGATGTCCAATTGGTAATTTACGTAGTACTTTTAGCCATAATCCAATCATAGGTATCCACATCATAGCTTCTCATTTATTGTGTATTCTTGGTAAATCCAAAACATCTTCACATGAGAGTTATATTTCCCATTGATTTAATAGTTCGTGCACTCAAATTCCAAGATGAAAGGTCCCTATAATTTCTCAATAAAGAAGCTTCGCTAAAACAATATCACCCTATGGTTTCTTGCTTTCTTGTGATATATAGCTGCAGTCATGTGTATGCATAAACCTATCGATTTGCTACCTTATGGTGCTTTTTTAAATTTGTTCTGCTCAAATCTCAAGGTTGACTCGCATCTTTGTTTTTCATGCCATGGCTCACAAGGTTTCAATGTCTGTATGATGGCTTTCATGATTAAAATTTAAATACCTATGTAAATTTACTTTTTTCATGACAAAGTCCTTATAAATAGAATATAATGGTATTTTACTTGAGGCATCTTGTTATATCATGGCATGTGTCTTAATTCATGCGCAAGTTTGCTATCCAACACTTAGAAAATTTTTGTATGGTCATGTTTATGAAAACATGCTACTAAAAGTATCTATAGACACCAAAATCTAGCCACTTGTCCTCCATCCATGCTTTCCCACCATTTCCACCATCAAAACATAGCCACTTGTCCTCCATCCTAGCTTTCCCACCATTTCCACCTATTATTTATATATATTTATATATTTATAATATATATATTTAAATAATAATATTTTATATATTATATTTTATATATATTTAATAAATATATATTTATATAAATAAATTATCCTAGCCCTATTATTTCACTTAATTTTATCCATACATCCACATAAATACATGCCACATCCTAAATTTAATATCTACTCTTAGATATCCTTTAATCTCAATCACACGATGAGTGTCGTTGAAACCCTAGCATACCCTAGATTGGATTATAAATAGGAGCCATTTTGATGGCTCAACCCTTGACTTCCCCAAGTATTTCCCATAAGTTATTGAATTCCCTAAGTCCTCTGAGGTTCCCTGAGATTTTTAAGTACAATAGAGTTCTAACACAACCTTTGTGCCCTAACCCCACTCCATCCATCATATTCCTTGTTTCCTCACTCGTAGTCACCACCATCACATGCATTGCCTTCATTAGATCTACTTTTGTAGATCTAATTTGACCTCTTGAGCACCCTTCTTCTTTCTACCATATTCTCAAGCATCCTATTGCTCTCCACCATAGTCTCGAGTGTAATACTACTCTCTACCATAGTCCTGAGCACCCTATTTCTCTTTGGTACAAATTTGATAACCCTACTGCTCTCCACTACACTCCCAATCACCTTGCTGCTCTCTGTCAAATTCTTGAGCACACGACTACATTTTAGAACCCAATTCTAATGACAAGTGAGATCCTTAGTTGTTTATAAGGCACACCCTCACCATCAACCTACAACATATCTAGTTATCAATAGATGACAAGTAGGGAGCAAGGTAAATCTATTTTATTTTATCATTTTTTCATATTGTTTAATTTTTTTCTCATTCATACTATTATAGCTAGGGTTTTAGTTGTGATTTTTGAGGGCTCACACAGTGGAACCCTCATTATTGTTCCTAAATATCTTGTGTTTCTTTTTGTGCAAATTAAACAGTATATCAAAAGCATTGGACAACTGATTAATCTGGAGTGGCCCAACATCGGATATATAGAATACCACTCACACCTTTTAGGAGTGAAAACACAATTGAAGACACCACCATTTGTTGTAGCTAGGGTTTCAAAGAACCCTAGAAATATTTATACAAATTGTATCCAAGAAAATTCCTAAATCCACTATTGTAACAACAGAGTTTTTAGGCTCCTCATGTTTAATATAAATCTCATTTGTTGTGCAATATCTGGTTTATTTGAATTCTATTTTATTCAGCATTTTTTTGTGTCGTTTTTTTGTCTCTACAAGTGGTGATTATAGTGAGACCCCCTAAGGGTTTCATGTTCTGATTTATATTGAATTCTAACTTGTTTTTTGTCTTATTTTGCAAATTTTTAAGAGTGCAAATCAGGCATTTTTCACCTATTAGGGTTTCTAAAGAGTTGCAAAAAATTGTAGGTGGTGCATGAGCATACTTGGCACTCAAGGATTACCCCAAAACACTTTGATGTGTTCCAAAAGTACCCTAGGGAATATCAAAAGCACAAAATTGTGTTTTACAGTGATTTGGAGAAAATACGTAGGCTATCCAATAAGTCCACTATCTAAAATCCAAGTTTTCTATTTTACATATTTTGGGTTCTTTGATGTTTTTTTAGATTCTTAGCATTAAATGAATAATCATTAAGTAATATAGAAAATAATTCATTCTATTTTACATTTTAGGTTTGCATCCATTCACACATTCCAATTAGGGTTTCTATTTTTAATGTATTCACATATATAAAATAATGCATTATGTTTGCATCTAAATTGAGAATTTGCATAAACTAGGACCAAATTTTAGGGTTAGAAGTACCTTCTTTTGTTTATCTAAGTAGGAACATCATTAGGGTTCCAAGAGTATTCTTTTCATTGGGTGATTCTAGGCAAAGGGGTGGACAAACCCTTCAATTGTCTTTGATAGGGGGTCTTAAGTGGTGTACTTCACATCCTTTAGAGAAATTGGCATTTCTTGTTGGCTTCTAACTTAGATCTATGAAATTAGTTACTCCTAATGTTGTTTGTCCACATTAGTAAATGGAAAATTTAAAAGGGATAATTCACACACAACACATTTCACTCCAAACAGTAGTGGTTGTATTTCATCACCAACCATTGCTTGATATTTGGTGATGGTGGGTTTCATCTCCATCCATCAATATCTGCCCATATAAACCATAGGATACCCCCAAGAAAACTTGTTGGATTTCATCACCAGCAATAATCACGTTGCCTTATATTCACCATAGTTTTTACCTTTGTTTCATTAAGTAATATTAGAATATCAAAACACACAAGACTAGCACCTAAAATGAATACACATTAAAAGGAGATAATCAATGAACAAGGTAAGACACACTGGTTGAAACTTAGCATTGGTTGTTTTATTTCTTTTAATATTTTAGTTTTGTGTTGCATTTGATAGTTTAATATGTATTTTTATTTATTTTATTATGGTATTAACTAGAAATTAAAATAAAGCTATAAGTCAAAATAATTTAATGGAACCTTCATCCACCTTCCCCACAACTTTTATGGTAGATTACCTAAATGTGACATAGGAAAAATTGTCTGTAGATCCCTCACATTCTTTTCCATCCATAGCCTATAATATGACCATACCCCAAGAGGACTCAACCTCCTATACCATAGACAACCACATTACTCATATAGACTTGGATAAAGTATATTTTTTCATGAATTCTCCTAATTATATCTTAAATTCTATCCCCAATTCACCTAGATAGGAGTCTACTTTACAATAAGAGCCTATATACCCCCAAACACCATCTATATTTACCTAGATGTATACCAACCCTCTTTTTGAGGCATCAGTTGAACATTCATCACATGTTTCCATTCCCCAAACTTCATGTGCTCCTAGCACCTCATACACTTCAACCTACACCAACCCCTTGTATGAAGCACATGTAAATGATGCTTCACAAGTTTTACCTTCACAAGTTACCATACCTAATGTAACTTGTCCTCAAGTCCCATATTCCATACCATCTACCTCCATACCCTTATCCTCTAATAGAGATATTAGCGAGGCATGGGAAAACCTAAAAAAATTATTTAGACAAAGTTAAAATGCTCAATAACAAGTACAGATAAACCCCAATCCTTTGTATAACTCTACTTACTTGTCCTTGTTAACCAGAGTCCATCATGGGCACCACAATATTCTATGGTTTATATCGATGTTACCCAATAAAGCCATACCATCATCCATATTTTTCCTATTGGCCAACCTAGTGATAATCCCCATCCATCAACCTCATTCCATAATTCTCCATCTTTCCATCAGTAATTCCCCATCATCAATTTTTGTCTAATTCACCTAGCCATCATTACTAATCTCCTCAACACCTAGTCACCCCACAACATTTCTCCATGCCACAACAACTCATTAGGTAATTCATGGCTTCTACATTCCTAAGAAATACCTTTAAATTGAGGCCATGTAGAAACAAATAGATCAATTGATGCAATATACTCCTAGTTTTTCATACTAGAAACCAACCTTACACCAATTGATCAATTAACCAATTTATCCTTCAGTACCATCGATGCCATATCTGATAGACTTTACAGTGCCTAAGTTTAAAAAATTTAAGGGAACTGAGGATCCCAAAGAACATGTGAGCACTTTTGTACATGCCTACTTTAGAATTCAAAATGACAATGCTCTTATGCTTCAAATTTTTCCTCAAATATTAGGAGGGGATGCCATAGAATGGTATAATCAATTTCCAAGCCATAGTATCTATACTTTTGAGTAGTTTATTGATAAATTATTTGATCATTTCATCCTAAATGTTAAAAATAAAATATCATTATCTGATGTCTATGCTTTACGACAATAGGATGATGAATCTATCTATGATTTTGGTAACCGTTGGAGGGTCATCATCACTAAATTTCCATTCACCCTAACAATGGATGATCTAATTAAGTTATTCACCAAGATTTTCTTAAAACCTATCTCTTGTATGCTTCAACTATGAACTTATCAATCATTTGAAGAAGCTTTAGCTCAGGCTAGTGTCATTGAGGATATCAAAATCCAATAAGGCATACTTAAGCCTAAGAAGAAAGAATGGAAAAATAAGGGCCAATACAAAAGCAATTATTCTAGCCAAAAAAAATCAACACAGGCTACCCCAACCACTAAAATCCAATCAGGTCAATCAAGTGGTCATGAGCCATATGGTAATGGCTCAACAAAAACCTGTGCAAAAAACACCACAACAAATTACTTATCATGCGGTCCCCTCAACAACACAAGCTCCAACAGTGTAAAACATAGTACCAGTCATGGAAAACTATCCTCAATGATAGTCTATTCAACAAAATTGCCAACACACCCATTTATCCTAGTCATATGCTTCCCTTTTTAGAAGGTTGTATGAAACAAATAAACTTGGTTTACCCGATATTAGACTGGATGATCCCACCAAACATGGGAAACATTATTGGGAACATCTATTTTGTCCTTATCATAGGTAAAATGGGTATGACATTAACAATTGCCATGTATTTAAATATATAGTGCAAGACCTCATTGACTTGGGGGCGATCAAGCTTGATAATCCCCTGGTAGGAACCTAAGTTCCTAGTGGATCTATCAACGATAATTGAAATTAGATCTAAACTAATAGAATCATATTTTGAATATAATCACATTTGTACTGGAGGAGAACCCTTCCAATGGATCAGTTGATCAAATATATATTCTTATTCATGGATTATTTGTGTGAATGGCCAACATAATATATATATATATATATATATATATATATATATAAAAAAAATATATACCCTAAAGCTATGTCAGTGAAGATACACAATGGTTCATGTTAGGAAGAGACATGATGGTTCACGTTATGAAGAGATGTGATGGTTCACGTTATTAAGAGATGTGGTGGTTCACTTGATGAGTTAATGATATAATAATTAAATGATTAATAATACTAACTAATAATGTTAGGATGGAGAATCCTAACATGCCACCCTCCTTAAAAATATCTTTGTCCTAAAATATCAAAGTGGGGAGCTTTATCTTTTGTTTTCCAAGAAGAATTTTTGCAAGTTCTTATACTATTTTAATGTTACTTTTCCAAATGCAGGATATCTTGAAGGTCGAAGTGTTAGTGGAGGGTTACCAAGAACAATAGTAGAATATTCCTTAGGAGAATCATAATGACGATGGGAGGGCAACCCTTGGGTTTCCTCAAACACTTTAGAATGATGCTTAAAAAGAGATGCTAAAACTTCTACATTCTCCTATTATTCCCTCAGAAAGAGAATGAAGGAGTGTGTAGTCACCTTTCTACCTTGTTTTTTAATAGGTTTGATCCTACAATGATAACTCACTATTAGAGAGAAAATTGAGTGTAGTTCTTGTAGAGTGCATGTTTGGCCATAATGGGTCACTTCATGAATGTCTACCTCATCCTTGCCTAATGCATCAATCATTTATGGCATATTAACCATATTGCCTTCCTCGTTGTGATCAGGTGCTTGGGGTATTTCTTGCTCATTGTCCTTGTTTTCTACATCTTCTTCCTCTTTCTTATCTTTTGTGGCTTCCTCATCTTCCTTACCTTCCTCATCATCCCCATATTTAGTGTCATCTTCAAGTGTATCCATCACTATGGCTACCTCAATCATATTTTCATCATTAGGATAACTACAAGGAATAGTTGCATCTAAAATATATAGTGCAGGTGTAATACATTGATGATTGTAAACAAATTTCTCATCACAATGAAAACAAATGCCCTTTTTGCATCGTGCCTTCATTTCCCTAGGGTTGATACATGTAATGGGTAAGAGTCAGGTAAGTTTTAGGTGGTGTAATTTTTTTATTCCCATACAGGTGGTTTTATAATTGGCTCCTTCCACTAGAAAAAATTCTCCTTTGTTATAATTTTATTTGCAAGGTTATTCTTTTTTAGGGTTAAATCTACTATTTTTATTGTTATTTTTTGTTTCAAAATCATCTTGCCATTTATTCATTTCTTGCAATATTTCTTTCAAGATATCTTTAAACTAACTTTCCCACTTTTATCCAGAATTAATGCTCTGATACCAAATGGTAGGAACCTAAGTTCCTAGCGAATCTATAAACGATAATTGAAATTAGATCTAAAATAATAGAATCACCTTTTGGATAGAATCACCTTTGCATTGGAGGAGAACCCTTCCAATGGATCAATTTATCAAATATATATTCTTATTCATGGATGATTTGTGTGAATGGCCAACCTAATATATATATCTACCCTAAATCTATGTTGGTGAAGAGACATGATGGTTCATGTTAGGAAGAGACATGATGGTTCACGTTATGAAGAGATGTGATGGTTCATGTTATGAAGAGATGTGATGGTTCACTTTATGAGTTAATTATATAATAATTATTAATAATACTAACTAATAATGTTAGGATGGATGATCCTAATATCCCCTCACTCAACAAACCCAAAACCTTGGTATATTTCAAACACCACTTCTTCATCACAAGGAAGTACAACCAAATGTTGGGGGGGCCTAACACCAAAACTTCTCTTAATCAAGTTGTAGACACCTAAAATACATCATTTCAAGGTGACTAATCATATGGGGTATGCTAATAGACCATATGAATAATCTTGGATAACTCCAAGGTGAAGCAGTGGTTCTAACCACTTAATTTAGGTAGATTTGGCCTAATAAGTCGTAATCGTTATTGACACCCACAACTAACAGATTTGGTCATGCCTTAGAGTCGTAACTAGCATCAAAAATATTTTTAATCCTAGGCTGAGCAAAATTCAGTTACAATAGCTTGGGCAACAAATATTCAAATAGTTTTGGGTGAGGAAGCTTTGAGATTTTTGCTCCCAACTAATCCAACCTCCTGGATCTTGATCTTGGCTTCCCATGCAAGCCAATATTGGAGTTTAGGATGGCTATAATACCCCCCTCCAAATTGGGGAGAAGTCTAGAATAATATTGAGTTGAAATGCAGTGAAGCTCTGCTGAATGGATAGTGAATTGACAACCCTTTGATAAGAGTCAAAATGTTGCCCAATTATGGAGTGACAAGTATGAACCCTTCAATGGAGCTTCTAAAGGGATAGGAAGCATCAATCACAAAATCAAGCCAATCGAATGTGAATCTCATTAAATTCAATCACCAATCTATCTTGGGGCATAGAGGTGACCCTTTATCATCAATCCCTTAAAGGGAATTGGAGATCTAATCCCTAATTACAAGAGCAAGAACATTTGCACCTCAACCACGGCTAACAGTGCTAGCTACACCTCAGACCCACGATGAGGGTTTTGTAGGTTTCCATTTTTAGCTATGTAATTAGTTTAATATAGCATATATTAATATTTTAGCAAATATTTGACCGGTTAATTCTAGGATTTAGAGGTAGATTTGCTTCCATTTCCTTGCAATTATCAATTTAGACTAGTTTCATGCTTTTTAAATTCTAATGGCTATTTAGGCTTCCTAATTGCTATATTTCATGCTTTCTTTACATGTTTTGCAGTAATTTGATGGTTTATTGTATACCTTTATATATTTACATGTTTTTTGCTTTCTTTATCATTTATTTATACAATTGTCTCAAAAGCCTCATCAAGAGAGGTCTCCTTTTTCATTAACCTTTTTCTTGTTGTTTCTTGAACGTAGGGTTTACAAGACCTAATCATTTTCAAGGCATTCAAGGTAGCATATACCTCCAAGCAAAGGATAAAAAGGCTATCTCTAGCCTTAAGCATTTTGTGTACCTTCTAAAAAGTCTACGGATTACACCTCCCCTCATTTAGAGGGTTTTCAAAACTATATCAATTGTATAAAAAATTGAGTATCCTTAAGAGGGACATATAGGTAATCTATATTTGACATATTTTTAATAAAAGGAAACCCTATTTTATTTTTAAATTCATTATTATATATTATTTATTGCTTTCATACTCAGTTTCAATTGATGCACTAGTCGGGTGTATGCTTTTTAGATCATTACAGATGGTGATCATGGTGGGAACCCATAAATTATGCTATCAATGACTAACTTGCTATGTTTTTTTGCTACAGGTCTCAGCCACAATTAACAACCATGGTGAATAGTCTTGGTGGTGCCTAGAAGCCATGGTTAACAATCTTAGTTGTGTCTGATATCCATAGCTAGAAAAGAACTAAAAAATAGCAGACAACCAAATATACATCAAACTTGGATCTTAAGTAGGAGGTATTTCTCTATTTTTTCCTATGTCTATCTTGTTTATTGTTCTAAATATAGCATATGGAGTTGGTCTAAAGTAGAAAACATAGATAAAGGTTAAAAGTTAAATTTTAGATTCTTTTAGGTTTTCTTTGAGTCATTTCTAGGAATAGCAGACTTTTGAGTGCAATCCACCCTAGTCTCCAGTGGTCTGGGTTATGGTTGTAGAGTTTGCTTTCTTGAGGTCTAATTAGTGGCCAATTTATCATGTAAATACATTCTTTGTATTTCATTTAAACTAGTGGATGCATATGTAGCACCCTAAAATTGGCACAGTAAAATTGGAATAATTACATTCACCTTAGTAAATAAATTTAAATTCAAATTTAACCTCCCAAACTGCCCGTTAACAATTGAGAAACCCGTTTCCTCCTTTTTCGTGCCATTTTTAGCAGTTGTTTTGACCATTTTATGATATCGTCTCCGATCAGACGATATCGCCCCAGATTTGATGATTTCGTCTGGACTAGAACGTCCAGACGATTTCATCGCAAAACTGAATTTGCATAGTTGGAATCCATTCCAACGGGTCTCCAATTTAGGCAGAAGCGTGTCTGCGCCATTGGGACCCTTCCCCATTGGAGATCTCCCAAATTGGGATGATCTCCAACCTCCCAACAACTATCCTATGCCTATTTAACTCTAAGACTTTTCCCTCCCCAACCCCTGGCTGAATTTTTATGCAAATTGAACTCTTATGCTCAAAAACATCGTAATTCATATTTTGCATTAGTCCTATAGTCATTTCATTGCAGGTACACCATCGGTTTTCAGTCGGAGCCAGCACCTATCACAGCCGACGAACCTCGTCAAGATCGGAGGCGATCTCGTCAAATTCGGGACGATCTCGTACTGATGCGAGACGATTTCGACTGCAGCACACATCGAGGCAATCAGTGCCTAGATTTTGCTCTTCTATCTCTTTTATCTGTCATTTTATGCTATAAATTAGATTATTTATTCAGTTTTTATACTATATTGCATTTGGAGTTCACCCATTTTGTCTAGTTTGCATATTAAGATCATATTCTGCTATCTAAACACGATGATTTACATTTACTTCTGTTCTTGTATATTGTTCAACACTCATATTATTGTTTCATATAGTTTGCCCCTGTTTGCAAAATAGAATTTCTTGTATTTCGTATCTGTTTGCTATTTTGCAGGTCTCTGATGAATTCGTCTGATGAATTCGTCAGATTGCAGATGATCCTGTCATTTTAGACGATTTTATCAAATTGAAGGTGATTCTGTTGAATTGCAGATGATCCATACTGCTTCAAGCTTCAGAAACTCCATCAGACTTCCGGATCAGGTAATCTTCATTGGCCTCCTACAAATTCTCTATTTTTGTTTTCCTTTTTGTTTGTTGTATTCATTTAAATTGCATTTTCATGTAGTTTAAGTTAGAATCATTCGGCCAAACCTAGGATGAATGCTTAAAATAAAAAAAACTCATCTAAAACTCATTTCAAAACCTAGGCGTGGAAACTGCCGTCAAATGTTTCCTAGTGAACCCACCATCTATCGAAAAATCACCAAAATGCACCTCCCTTGAGAGGCGGGACCTTCGCAAAGTCCTCTCGTCCGAGGTACCGAACCATACTTTTCCCATCCTCCTTTCGGGCGTGGATCCAATAGCCTGAAGGTAGGGGTGCGAAAAATTTTGAGCGATACATTTTGGTGAACCCGATGTGAATGCATCATAACCTTTTGAAAACAAAAACAAAAAAATATATATGTATACAAGAAAAACAAAAACAAAATCATCATTTCATGTTTTAGATTCAATTCTAAATAGTAGATGCTAAATATTACTTTTAGAAGCACTAAAGAAACCATGAGTTTTTACTCAAATCAATATGAGTCCATCAGTAATGTTGGAAGAATTCAGCTAAATACATTTGTTGATTATGACCAACCTCATCCCTATTCAACACCACCTCCATCACACTCTTCTTATTTTTCATCCATAACCCAAAAAAACAATCCCTTTGCCAATCCTCTTCATAATGATATTATCTATTCTCCCATATATCCATATTATGTCTATCAATCCACATATAATCCTCCGCCACCTTTTCAAAACTCTTCTTTCAATACAACACATCCATTTCAACAAGAAAATACTTATTCTTCCAATTCTACCATGCACTCACCTCCTACAACCCAATATTCCTGTCATCATTCTACCCATAATAAAGAAAGTAGAGGTGAGAAACCATTAGGTCCTTTTATGACAAAATTCCTAAGGCATTTATCAAAAACCTCTCAAAAACCTTCATCACATAAATTTACTAAGCTCAATCAACCAATGGATATAATTTTCAAGTATTTACTTGATACAAATAGGATTGAACTCCCTTCCATAAGACAACCTGATACCACAGCAGATTGGTTTAAACCTGAGCTACATTGTGAATATCATAGAGTAGATGGACATATGACACAAAATTGTAAATATTTAAGATGTGCAATTCAATATTTGATTGATAAGGATATTTTTAATATAAAGGAATTACAATCTACAACTCATTATAAATCTCCAATAAACTATCAAACTCCTACACAACAAATACCAATAATCAATCAAGACATGGGGATCTCCCAAGAACCCCTACTCAATTATCAACAACAGGAAACCAATCAAATATTTCATGTTAATGTGTCCCATCATGATGATATTATTAATATTGTAACAAAAACTACAAATAAGCAACCTCAAATTCAATCAACCCAATCAGATATTCAAGATATGGATTGCTCATTTGACCAACCTTCAAAACTATATTTGACTCTAGAGAATGATCCAAAATGGAATGTAAACATAGAAAGCTCATATTTAGAATCAAAATCTCAATCTGAAATCCACTTTGATAGCCAACAACAAGTGATTAATTCTCAAACAAAGATATCCCTTTTAGAAGTATTACAAATTTATCACAAGGAAATTTTGTTCAAAATACCTAGCCAACAATTTGTTCCTCATCATATTTTCTCTAAGAACATAATTAATGGTGTAAACCCTCTTGAGGTTAACCATATTTCATTCTATGATGAGGAGATTCCTTCCTCTACTCCACAAGAAGACTACTATCTTTACATTACAGGATCTAGTAAAGAAACACTTGTTAAAACTATCATGACAGATAATGACTCCTCTCTTAATTTATGCACTTATCAATTATTCCAAAAACTCAAAATAAAGGAAGAAGATATTTATAAATCAAATGTTATTATAAAATATTTTAACAATGAAATTCAAGAAGCTCAAGGTACTATAATTTTTCCCCTCAATATTGGATCCAAGATCCTGGATACTCTGTTTTATGTGGCATATTGCCCTTCACCTTACAACCTATTTCTCCAGAGTCCTTGGATTCATACGATGAGAGTTGTCCCTTCCACTCTTCACCAATGTTTGAAGTTTGAAATTGTAAATAAAATTGTTACCATACAAGGTGACCCAACACCATTTGAAGAATATTTAATGGTTGAAACATCAAGTTCTATATATTATTTATTATCACAATTATCTTCTATCCATCACTTTTTTTATCCATATATGATCATATTTGTTTACCAAATAACATCCATGCATATCTTTCACATATACTTTCTCTATCTTATCAATATTTGGAATATAGTGATAAGAATGAAGAACTTTCTTATCCTTCTTACATTTTATTTTGTAATATAATCAATTTTACACATATAAAAGCCAAATCTTTTTCTACATTATTCTACATTATAACAAAGCTTTTGTTATCACTACCTTTTATTCATCACCTTCTATTCTTACCTTCACCTCAACCAGATTATCCTTCAAAACCTTCTTTGATTTTGAAGCAACCTTAGACATGCTATACTCAAATAACCTTGTATAGTGTATATAGATCATCTTGTATATACCCCCAATTTCAATTCATAAATTAAAATCAAAATACAAAAAAATCAAAATCCTCAAAATCAAAAAAAAAAAAAAAATACAAATGCAACCAAAGAACTTAAAGGTAAATTTGAGCCCAACTGGCTCGGACCATACATCATTACTGCAAAATTTGAATCAGGAGCATATAAATTATCTACCTTAGATGGTAAAGAACTTAAAGAACCCATGAATATTTTACATCTCAAACGTTATTATGCATAAATTTTATTATTTCATCCATGTATATATTTGTTCAAAATCATTATCTTGTATTTCTTTCAATTTATTCAAAAACCTCAAAAACATTCATAAAATCTTCAAAAATCTTCAAAAACTATCTATTGCATTTATTTAAAGCACTTGTTAAGTTCCTTTTGCTCAAAAACTAAAATCAAAATACAAATCTAAAAACAGCTATATGCTTGACTCTTTCGAAACCAAAATAAAACAATATACAGAAAGAAAGAGAGAGTCAACATTCTCAAAACTTCTCAAAAGTGTTTATATATATTTTCTTACAATTATTGCAGTTATATGTTTCAACTTATTTTGGATAAATTAGCATTTATTTGGCATCCCTCACTTGCACACTCACACAATAAATATCTTGATTTTATCTGGCATGATTACTAATCTCTCTTATATCAAAATTCACAAAATTCAATTAAATAAAGTTTGAGCATAGAGAATTGATCTTGTTATTTACTTAAACCAAACACATCTTTTCACAATAAAATGATTATATTTGTAATTTCCATGTTTTGCTACATAGTAGAACTGATTTCTTGAGTGAAAAGTTTCCCTTGCTATCCTATCATGCACATGGTCTAGAATCTTTGAGAATTGGCAAAAGGACAAGCTCACCCCTACCCAGAATAAAAATCCCTTGCTCTACAGCTAATCCGAGCAAGTATCCCTAGAAAAATAAAAAGAAAAAGAAAAGAAAAAGAGAAAAGAAAAATGTTCTTTTATATCATTACAACAATGTTACAAGCATTATCAAGCAAAAGAAAAATAAGCAAATTTCAAAAGAAAGCAAGAAAAGCAATAAAATCCCTTTCCCTACCCTTTGAAAAGAAAAGAAGGGCGAATGAGCTTGAATCCCTGGAATTCTCAATTATTCAAAAACTGTGAGGTAAGCCCCATAACAGGTGGTTTGTGCCCAACCTGCTTGGCCTTGGGTAACTCCTAGCGTGGCGATATGTCTGTCACATTAGCGACCTTCTTTTGTACAGACCTATGTCTGCTCATGGATTAGCTAGCTCTTGATAATCCGATCTACATAGTAGCCTAGTGTGGTTATATGCATCTACATCATGGTTAATGAACACTTAGTTGGTTTATTCAAATCACTTGTATCATAGTATCTTGCTCAAAATCGTAACTGAACCATACAATTGCACACACATTTGTATTTGAGAGATTTTGTCTATCATTATGATAAATCAAGATTGGAAATGAATTCACTTATGCACATGGGATTCCTTATAAATCTAATTTTTGTCTTCAAAATACTTTGAAATATTATTTTGCAACTTGTTTGGAATAATCAAGTACAATTATTTAACAACATATCATACATATCATATCGACTTTCGCGATGATGGTATAGTTTCAAAATCAAAATTGAAATTATATGCCTAGCGCAAGTCCTCATTTTCATATTTTATGTTCATCAAAAATCAACCATGTAATAAAACTATCCTTTCTTTGATCTTCGCGATGATGGTATAAGTCTATACCTACATATTCTATGCCTAGCGCAAACCATTGTAACAATATTTTTTCCCAATTTATCAAAATTCATAAAAACCATATGACTTCATTTTATTACACAAATTATGCTTTTCAAAAGCAAACACATTTTTATTATTTCATATCATTATGTCAACCTTTGCATTTTGCAATGATGGTATAATTCTTAAGGAATTATTCAACAATTTTTATCACACTTAGGAATTTATGCCTAGCAAAAATCATTTTACAATATTTCATGCATAATATTTTCATGGAAATCTGAAAACAAACCATCATCATCATCATCATTTGCATCATCACAACAAAGTCTTAAGACAGTCTCTTAAGCACTCTTTCCTTTTAACAATATTTCTATCCTGGGACTAGCTTGACGACCGAGTGAGCAACGACTCCATGAAATGGTCTATAATAGCGACAATGTCCTTTGAAATTATTGTTAGAAATCTCTTTTTATTTTTATCACATTTCATCCCAACCAATCAATTTGTTACATCAGATTATTTCATTTAAAATATTTAAAGCATGACATCCAAGTTATAATTTTTTTCAAAATGACATAATTACATGAATCATCAATAAAATCATTACATCAATCAACTCAATCAATCAATCAAACATAAAAAGCATCATAAGCATCACATAATACAAGTCATATGATCAAAAATATCTCATCTATATATATCAACAGAATATATACATCATCAAAACTAGATTGGTATGCCACAATCTGTACCTCGGCATACTCAATCCTCTATCAATACAAGTATAATACAATATCAGTGGCAGTATCCCGCCCTTTAGCCTCGAGAGCCTCTAGAGCTCTCGGCCTCATCTCCTCCCCCACCCTACGAAGGACGAGGTGGTCCCATCGCAGTATGTGTGGTACTGCGAGTCTTCATCATCGACCGAGATGAGCTCCTCGTCGACCCTGTCCTGATAGGATCTTCTATGGCAGGTGGTAGCTGTACCCTCTGGCCCTCTGGCATCGCCTGGTAGTATAGCACCTGATAGAATGTGGTCTGAGAAATCGACCGCAGCAGCTCTTGAGTGCTTACCCCTCTGCGTCGTGCCCTGGGACGAGAATTCTTGTCTCGTAGCTGCGACACCTCAGCCTGGTGCTGTGCAGCTGCATCCTGTAACGTCTGCACCTGAGCTCACAGATGATCTCTCTCTACCCGAAGAGTAGCCATCTCACTACTCTCTCCAATGTCCACACCCTTGCCCTTATCAGGCAATGGTGGCCTCTGTGGAGATGGGGGTCTCGCCTCCCTCCTCTCCCTCTCCCTCTGTCGTGGCCTCTCCTATGCCTATGGCCTCCTCTACTCTCCTCTGTCATGACCCCGGGCTACCTCTACCACCGCCTGGCATCGCCTCCCTATCCGATGCACAACTGTGTGGATCGGTCCCTAAGCCCTCGTCATCCGAGGAGGGTGGATGCCTGCGTACCATGCATCGTAGCCATAGGCTACCCCTGCATCGTCCCCATCCACTGGCTGAATGGGGGCATCGTCCGCATCCTGACTCCAAAATCACTGCATATCTGGAGCCCCGCTAACTATGGTGTTATCTCGGATAGTCCGAGAAAACTCATAATCCCTGAGAGATGGAATCCCCTGCTGTAGACCGAACTATCACAAAACTCGGTCATAGCGGTGGATCTCCACTTATCCCCTCTCCATCCGTAGCCAGCAGACTCGCCTGATGCGAGCCAGCTCCTGTCCGTCCTCTGGCCACCCTGGATGCTCTCTCCATGGCCTCCAGGTGATCTGGTCTGGGACCAAGTCATCCAGTAGTCTCCGGGACATCGGTAGGTCGATCCGTCGCTGTGCCCCTCTCCGAAGCCACCAGTAGAAGACTCGGGGCCTCTCCCCATCAACCCCTGTCAGTGGAAGCCCTATCGGCCTCCGCACCGTAATGTGCTCCCAGCACCAAACCTGTAGGAGCGATGTCATGACTAGACATCGCCCGCCCTTGTACACGACCCCGTAAAGGATCCTGTACAGCCGGAATAGAACAAAGCTGCCCCAAGAGAATCTATAGCCATGGTCATGCATGTCGTAGATCACATCTGCCAGCATCCATGGTACCCTGCATCCGCTCTAGTGGCACAGCAGATGTCCACCAACCACCCCAACCAAAACTCGTGTCAGTGTAGATGCCCCAGGCATCTGGTGCAGTGCCTCAATGTTCACTCCGCCCTTCTCCAAGGAGAAGCTCGGGTCACCGCAGAGTCGTCCCATCGTGTGGCCCTGATTGGCCGCAGGTGTGATCATCCTCCATTGTATGGGGATTCTAAGAATCCTCCATACATCCTCTAGTGTGGGAGTCATCTCCCTGTCGGTAACCGAAAGCATGAAGAGCCCGGTACCACCTCTCTGCTAGGGCCGTCGGTAGCCCCATGTCAATAGAAACTTGTGGCATCTCTGCCACATGTAGTAAGTCGGCTCTGTGCCGACTCGATCTCGCTCTGCCTGTGTCGGAGCGGCCAAGTCATCTCTCAATCCTCCATATTTCCACTCTCTCGCTCTTTAGTAATCCTCTCTGCAAGCATAAACAACCAAAACAACAAACAATCATTAATAACAATTTTAGCAATCAATAATGCAACTTAAAGATCAAAATTTTGCAATTGATGATATCACCCACTATTGGCCGATATCGTCCGAAATTTGAGCAAAATCATCTCCGATTTCGCGTGTCGAAATCGTCTCTAATTTGACTAAATCGTCCCTTTTTCGCCGATTTCGCCCTTAGGCGAAATTGACGAACTTGAGACGATTTCGTCGAACTAGGGACGATTTCGTCCGGACGACGTCGAGGGCCAAAAACGGCCGCGATGCTCAAAATTCATCTTAAAATCTATATACCAAGCATGTAAATTCAAATTAAATCAATCTAAACTAATTTTAAACCCTTACTCGTAGACCGCGGCGGACCTCTGCCGATCTGTGCGCTGTCTCTACCATTTTTGCTCCAGAGCTCTAAAAACGATAAAAATGAACAGTAACAATGAATTAGGGTTTTACCCTATTTTTCTTAATTTTATTCAAAATAATTCAACAATAATTTTTGCTTTTTCGTGTTTTTACCGCAAACATTCGATTTGGGTAAAAACACGGAGGGGGCACCATAGTAAGCTGTCGTATGATTCGACCAAGAATCGTCGCCTAAAAATGGGAATAATTTTTTGCTTTCTCGTAGATCGAGAAGAACTCATCTTTAACGCATTTTCTTCGAAAAATTCGCTAAAGAGGGGGCAAAATGTAGCACCCTAAAATTGGCACAGTAAAATTGAAATAATTACATTCACCTTAGTAAATAAATTTAAATTCAAATTTAACCTCCCAAACCGCCCGTTAACCGCCGAGAAACCCGTTTCCTCATTTTTCGTGCCATTTTTAGCAGTTGTTTTGACCGTTTGACGATATCGTCTCCGATCAGACGATATCGCCCAGATTTGATGATTTCATCTGGACTAGAACATCCAGACGATTTCGTCGCAAAACTAAATTTGCATAGTTGGAATCCGTTCCAACGGGTCTCCAATCGGACGAAGCGTGTCTGCATCGTTGGGACCCTTCCCCCGTTGGAGATCTCCCAAATTGGGATGATCTCCAACCTCCCAACAACTATCCTATGCCTATTTAACTCTAAGACTTTTCCCTCCCCAACCCCTGGCTGAATTTTTATGCAAATTGAACTCTTATGCTCAAAAACATCGTAATTCATATTTTGCATTAGTCCTATAGTCATTTCATTGCGGGTACACCACTGGTTTTCAGTCGGAGCCAGCACCTATCGCAGTCGAAGAACCTGTCAAGATCGGAGGTGATCTCGTCAAATTCGGGACGATCTCGTATTGATGCGAGACGATTTCAACTGTAGCACACATCGAGGCAATCAGTGCCTGGAGTTTGCTCTTCTGTCTCTTTTATCTGTCATTTTATGCTATAAATTAGATTGTTTATTAATTTTTTATACTATATTGCATTTGGAGTTCACCCATTTTGTCTAGTTTGCATATTAAGATCATATTCTGCTATCTAAACACAGTGATTTGCATTTACTTTTGTTCTTGTATATTGTTCAACACTCATATTATTGTTTCATATAGTTTGCCCTTGTTTGCAAAATAGAATTTCTTGTATTTTGCATCTCGTTTGCTATTTTGCAGGTCTCTGATGAATTCGTCTGACGAATTCGTCAGATTGCAGACGATCCTGTCAGTTTAGACGATTTTATCAAATTGAAGGTGATTCTATTGAATTGCAGACGATCCAGACTACTTCAAGCTTCAAAAACTCCATCAGACTTTCGGATCAGGTAATCTTCATTGGCCTCCTACAAATTCTCTGTTTCTGTTTTCCTTTTTGTTTGTTGTATTCATTTAAATTGCATTTTCATGTAGTTTAAGTTAGAATCATTCGGCCAAACCTAGGATGAATGCTTAAAATAAAATGAACTCATCTAAAACTCATTCCAAAACCTAGGCGTGGAAACTGCCATCAAATGTTTCCTGGTGAACCCACCATCCGTCGAAAAATCACCAAAATGCACCTCCCTTGAGAGGCGGGACCTTCGCAAAGTCCTCTCGTCCGAGGTACCACACCATCCTTTTCCCATCCTCCTTCCGGGCGCGGATCCAATAGCCTGAAGGTAGGGGTGCGAAAAATTTGGAGCGATACAGAGATATTTCTAAATATTAAAACACTTTTATCATTAGGCATATAGGAAAGAGCATTGTATGCTTGGTGTTGCATTTTTCCTTTCATGCAAAGTATAAAATGAACATACACACACCACAAAACACTTAAATTCTAGTGAGTTGGAAGTCATATCCAACCACTAGTAGGGTTCAATGATGGTGGCAGTGATTTTTATTTGTTGGTCCAACTCCCTTGAAACTTGTACTATTGGCTAATACCAACTCCAAGATCTATCCTAACTATGTAAAATAGCATGCATTCCTCTTTAGAGAGGTGTATCTCTATGCATGGGATGCTAGGTGAGTATTGATAGGACCTATGCTCCCTAATCAGGTGTGGATTTCATCTCCACATTTTGACGGGTTTACATGACCATGAATTTCATTGCTGGTTGTTGAGCTGTGAGCATACAGGTGAAAACCTTAAACTATTGAGCATTACATCAACAATTTTAAACAGTTTGAGAGTAGTTTAAGTTTTCAACAAATTTAAAAACACATATAAGCAGTTAAGGCTCACAAACAAAATTTAAAAGAGATAATCATTCTTGTTTGCTTTGTTTGATTTAAAATCTACATACGAGATAATACCTATTAATGGTTAGAATACGAAGAGGTCGATATTGATGCAGAATCAAGGTCAAAGTCGAAGCTCCACCTAATGCACAACACAATGCATCAAACCCTTATCACAAAATCCTCTCAAATGATGTTTGGCAAGCATTAGAGGACATAACTCTATGTGCAGGGGTTCTCATCATAATACCCCACTCAGAGGAGGTAACTTACACATCTCATGTAATGACCCTCCCCCGGTCTAATTTTCAATCTTTTTATTTTGTTGATACAATTTGTGTGAAAACACAGACAATCCAGAAATATAGAGGTATTTTGTTTTTTTTATTTCAAATATTGAACTAGGGCACAACAATTACAATGATTTCAATTCTGGAAACATTAAATCAATACAATAAAATAAATACCTCTGTAAACCCTAGCTGATCTGATCTCTGTATAGATAAATATGAAGGCTCAACCCTTCATATTGGAACTCTGTGTGGTGTCCCCGCTCCAGATATTCCCTTGTATAAAGCTCTGTGTCCCTGTGTGGAAACCCCAACTCCAAAAGACTGAATAATGAAGTCCGAATGTATTCCCTGTATGGAAATACCGCTGATTGGCCTGAGGGTAATCTTTCAACCCCGAAGTCAATGTCCCTGTAAGAGGTTACCGGCTCTCACAAGCTCCAGAATCTCTGCAATGTCTCTGCTAGAGAGTTCTCCAAAAACCCAGAGGGAAGGAAGAAAAAATAATCCACGCATAATCCAAAATGATCTCCCAAAAGCCTTTTTAATCTTTCCTTTTAGGGTTCTCCCAAATTAGGGCAAAATTAGGGTTGTGCACACAAAATAATTTAATTTCTAATTTTCTCTTATTTTCCCTCAACAGGCCCCCTTGTGCACTAGGTTCAACCACTTAAAGTTATTTTATAAAGTGGCCCCTTTTTACAACGTTATAAGTGACCCTTTATAATATAAAGTACAAACTTTATAAATATTAAAATAATGTCACTTAATGAAATTAACTTCGGCCATTAAAATACTGGACCTTCGCTTGTCAGAATGAAAAACTGTGAACAGTTCTGGATACCCAATTCGCCGAAGTGTAATCCTGCAGTTGACCCGTTGACCGAAACCCTAAAAACGGCCACTGCTAAAAATAGAAATCCCGTCAAACGACCTCCGAACGAGCCCAAACGACAGTCAATCAAGAGCTCTCTGGGTTCTCTCAAAGATTCTGATATCTCCAAAGGCTCCCCTACATCCGATTTAGCCTACGGGAGCTCATGTATAGGCTAATCTGCTTTGCACACTAACTGCCTAGAAAAGGGGACATTACAGTCCGCCCTTCCCAAAGATTGCTTGTCCTCAAGCAATATGCATACATACTCCAATCAAGTGTCTGCATCCTGGCTGAGGTCCATCAAATCCCTGGATCCCATAACATCCTCAAAAAGAAACCACCACGTTGACGCTGCGCCACTCGATCACATCCGGAAATCCACTGTGCACAATTAGCTCAAGGCTAAACAGCAGCACCATAATATGATCATTCTCCAGCCTGAAAATAAAATGCCTGTCTAAGCTGGAATGAAATATCTCACGCCAAGTAATATCTGTGAAATCTCCATCATAGGCAACTGCAAGAACAACTCTGAAACTGTCTTCATAATCACCATCTAACAATCTCAACTCAACGCTTGTCCACCCGACGTAAATTGGGTGATCCCATGTCCCAAAATCAACTACAACCAACAAAGCATCCTCTGAAAAGATAGCGTCCATCATCATAACTAGATTGTAGTGATCGCTACTCAACCAAGTGGGGTGTAAATTAAACTGCATGTCACCTGAAAAATTACCCACACCCATGACGACCCAATTGAGATGCAAATCAATCTCCATCAAGTGGCTGATAATGTAGTGGATAGCAATGCTAAATCTGAAGATAACCATTCCATTAATGCACCTACTATCAAAATCTGAAAATACTCTGTAAACACTTAGTCTTTCATTGTCCAAACAGCTACCCCGAAATAACCATTGCTCCAAATCAGCAACAAGCATGGGAGCATCATTACAAGATGTATCATTCAGAAACAAAGAGTGACTGCAATGACACATTCTGGAATCCCAAAAACTCATCCAAAACTGGATTGAGTTAGCACGAGACACATGTTCGCTGCAAATCTGAAACATAACAGCTAAAAAGCAAAGCTTGGCCATGTCCCAAACTGAAGAAGCCCTCCAAAAAGTCATCAACTCAACAAGTTTCCCATTTCCGCTCATGATTTCTCTCCAATCCATTTGTATGATCACAAATGTATATATATGTTGGCTGATTAAAAGAGGAGCAGCAACATACCTTCCATTATTTTTGTCAACCATCTCCCAAGGCACGCACCTTCCATCATCCTCGATGCCCAGAAACATAAGCATGCGATCCTGGGTGTAGAAATTCATCTTCCCAAAGGCTCTGTCATATTGGAGCTGCATCATACCATACATCATATGAATGTTAACTATGGAAGATGTAGAAATATATGTTGGTACAACACAAGGCCTCTCCATCACATCAGCTGCTGGTTCATTATTAATCTCCTCTCTTTGTGGTGTGTCCACAAGATCCCTCACCATGCCACCATGATCATGATGCATCTCAAAAAGTGGGTTATCAAAAGATGTCTCATGATCCATTTTAAATAATGGATTGTCGACCCACTGAAAACTGTCATTATCCTTATGCTCATCCCAATCAACCTGCTGATCCACAATAGTATTCTCTGACTGAACTAATTTGAAGTCCTCCCGTATGCTATCCAGTTCTTTAATTACTTGTTCAATCTCCTTTGCTCTTTCCTTGTTCTCTTGATCTCTGAAATTTATGATAGCAGCAAGTTCCCTTTTTGTTTCATGTAACTCCATCTGAACACCTGTCAAGGAATCTCTAACTGTGCTAAGCTCAAGAGTGAGCTCATCCACCTCAACCTGAGTTTCCCTGTCATGAAATAAGGCCTCATCTGCAATCCTGATAGTTGTATCCTTGTCTTTGATCATGTGCAAGAAGACTGATTTCATTTCATGCATTGTACTCTCAAGTTTTTGTAAATCAGCAATGGAAATGTTTTTGTTTGATTGGGTTTTAGGTGTCTTTTGGATGAGAGTTTCAACAAGCTTCATTGATTCATCCAAAGTAGATAACATGTGCACTTCATTTTCAGCTGACACCAACAACTTGTTCTTCCAGTTATCATCAAAATTATCAAGATCATGCAATATAAATGGACTGCTGATATTATTTAAATCATAATCAGAATTAGTTTCATACCTTTCAGCAGTGTCTATAAGGCTGCCCTGATCTTCAAGTGTCTCTTCATGAGGAATTACCTTACTAAAAAATTTGTCCTTCAAATCAAGGAAGGTGTGACTATCCTGAACTCCCTTATCCACATGCTCTATCTCATGAGAAATGAATTCTTCTTCAACACAATCTTCTGATTTGATTTCTTCTTCAGCAGTAGTCTTTGAATCTTCAACTTCATCATCATTGTGTTTGGATTCTTTGTTCATCTTCTCAAGAAGTTTCATTTTTTCATCTCCATTTGGTTGTTGCCTCATACGTAAATCAATGTAATCTTCACAAGTCATTAGGGCACGAAAACCATCATCATGAGCCTTCCACTCCTGCTGGAACTGATCAAGTAATTCAGTGACTGTAGGCTCCATCTTTACCCAAGGAGGAATTGTAGGTGGAGAATCTGTCATCATAGCAGCCAACTGATTGATGGATTTCTGCAACTCTCTCTGACCCTGCCAAAACTCACGCTGAAACTTATTCCAATCACTGAGTGGCTCCATCTTCATACCGGACTAACCAACTCTCAGCTGAAGAAGTTATGAGAAAACACACCAGATATGAACCCAAACAGGCTGGCAGAATAAGCTGAGCTCTGATACCACTGTAATGACCCTCCCCCGGTCTAATTTTCAATATTTTTATTTTGCTGATACAATTTGTGTGAAAACACAGACAATCCAAAAATATAGAGGTATTTTGTTTTTTATTTCAAATATTGAACTAGGGCACAACAATTACAATGATTTCAATTATGGAAACATTAAATCAATACAATAAAATAAATACCTCTGTAAACCCTAGCTGATCTGATCTCTGTATAGATAAATATGAAGGCTCAGCCCTTCAGATTGGAACTCTGTGTGGTGTCCCCGCTCCAGATATTCCCCTGTATAAAGCTCTGTCCCCCTGTGTGGAAACCCCAACTCCAGAAGACTAAATAATGAAGTCTGAATGTATTCCTTGTATGGAAATACCGCTGATTGGCCTGAGGGTAATATTTCAACCCCGAAGTCAATGTCCCTGTAAGAGGTTACCGGCTCTCACAAGCTCCAGAATCTCTGCAATGTCTCTGCTAGAGAGTTCTCCAAAAACCCAGAGGGAAGGAAGAAAAAATAATCCACGCATATTCCAAATGATCTCCCAAAAGCCTTTTTAATCTTTCCTTTTAGGGTTCTCCCAAATTAGGGCAAAATTAGGGTTGTGCACACAAAATAATTTAATTTCTAATTTTCTCTTATTTTCCCTCAACAAGCCCCCTTGTGCACTAGGTTCAACCACTTAAAGTTATTTTATAAAGTGGCCCCTTTTTACAACGTTATAAGTGACCCTTTATAATATAAAGTACAAACTTTATAAATATTAAAATAATGTCACTTAATGAAATTAACTTCGGCCATTAAAATACTGGACCTCCGCTTGTCAGAATGAAAAATTGTGAACAGTTCTGGATACCCAATTCGCCGAAGTGTAATCCTGCAGTTGACCCATTGACCGAAACCCTAAAAACGGCCATTGCTAAAAATAGAAATCCCGTCAAACGACCTCCGAACGAGCCCAAACGACAGTCAATCAAGAGCTCTCTGGGTTCTATCAAAGATTCTGATATCTCCAAAGGCTCCCCTACATCCGATTTAGCCTACGGGAGCTCATGTATAGGCTAATCTGCTCTGCACACTGACTGCCTAGAAAAGGGGACATTACATCTCATGAGATAAATCTGAGTATGGAAGATCCTAACATGGGGTCATCGAGTATAGGATCATATATCATGATCGTACAACTCATGGATCCACTAGATTCATTGAAGATTACATCATTGAATAAGGAAATATAACCAAGTTGGTTCCCATTTGTACTCAAGCCAAGGTTGGCTCAAGATCCCCACCAATTTAAAATAGACAAGTAGAAAACCTGCCCATTCAGTGATAGGAAGAGAGGGCTGCTTCAAATCATAGACCCACAAAGACTCCAAACAATAATGAAATTGGTAAGTTCACATTTGATATGTCTAAGGTTGGAGTCAATGGTACGCCACCACATGAGATGTGGCACACTAGGTAATTGGATGGTCTATATAGAATCTTAGGATAGCTAGGGTATAAAACCTTGGTTGCGCACTCATTATATGAGCTATTATATGGAGAGCATCTGTAGGACCATAAAATAACTAGGAGAATGCTCTAAGCCTTCTCGTAGTATAATTTCCTTGTCAACCCACATGGGTAGAGAGCATAGACAACACCATAATGTGAATGCCATATACATAGAAAAAGGTAAGATTGTGGTAAAAAAGTCTATTGGAGGTCATACCGACAAAGCTGCTTGAACATAATGGGTAAACCAAAGACTACACACAATTGATCTTATAGATTGATCACAACAATTGGTGTAATAATAGTTGTAGCAGATATTCCAAGACCAATTGGAAGATGTCTACATAGAGCATGAGTGCCTCAAAAGTGAAGATACTTAGAGACAGAGGTTGCTAATGCAATGTCTTTTTGAGCAATGCATCCTTGATCAAAAGGAGTGTGTTGACTGAGAGGATCAATTGGCTCATGCTAATTTATCCCATCATAGTGAATACAATGGGTGCACTCATAGATGAGTTGCTTTATAGCCTGATTTGCACCCTAAACACATTGACACTTGTACTTGCCACATAGCCCAAAATATGATGCAATACCAAGTGCTCGAACATCATGGACATACGTAGTACGAAGAAGTAGCAAGAGATGAATAAGAATAGAAATATCATAAGATCTTATTAGTATATGTGGAGGATGAGCCTAGTCCCCCACCTTGATCAAAGAATAATTTACCTCCAAAGGCTTCTCAAAAACCTCTTAGAGAAGAGGAAATTATATCTTTGAAGGCCTACCAGGCCTTGGCAGACAAGGTTCGAGCTATAGAGAAGCAAGGGATGTATTATCAAAGTTCAACCTTGAACAAGATTCATAATGAGACTTTATGCCCATCAGTACCCATTCTAGTATATCCTGATCATTTTGAGATGCCAAAGCTATAGAAATTTAAGGGTGAGAAGGATGCTCAAGAAAATTTTATGAGCTTTATGAACATGTGCTTTCAGATAGAAAGCAATGATCCTTTATTACTAAGAACCTTCATCACAATCCTTTCTGGCCCTGCCCGAAAGTGGTTCAATAAACTTAAGAGGCACATCATAACCAGCTTTAAACAACTGGCTAATGCATTTCTTGAATGCTTATCCTTTGGCATAAAGAATAAGGTAAACATATTTGATATGGTTACTTTAATGCAACATGATGATGAGCCAATCATGAATTATGGAAAAATATGGAGAAAGATAATGACAAAGTTGCCATTTACCATTTCGACCATAGAGCTAACTTGGATGTTTACCAAGAGTTATGTGAAGCACATATTGTTACTACTATAGTTGCAACGGTATCAAACATTTAAGGAGACCTTGATGTAAGCCAAGGTAATAGAGGACATCAAGTTACAGGAGGGTAACTTGAAACTTCGAAACAAGGAATGGAATAAGAAGAACACCCATAATCATAAAGATCAATCTAAGCCATCCCATGTAAACCAAGTGGTGTTAAACCTTCAGAAAGGGATAATGGGCAACAACAAAATTATCAATCCCAACCTCCTCCTGCATGATATTATCAGTGCAATAATAACAAGAAGGGTAAGAATAAATAGAAGTGCTCTCCTCACTAGTTCACACCTTTTTAAGATTTGATGACATTAATATTCCATAAACTATGTGAGGCCAAGTTCCTCAACTTATAGAAGATCCAATTAATCAAACCTAATCAACCCAATCCAAAGGGGTATAGGGATGAATTATATTGCACTTTCCATAAGATGAAGGTACACATCGAAGGATGTTAGAGTTTCAAGCATGTAGTGCAAAATATAATCAAAAAGGGTGAGCTAATTGTAGATAACCCTTAGGCTCCACAAAACCAAAATATGGGGATCTTCAAGAACCCCTTACCGAATCATGAGTCATCGAGGAATAATGTTGGTCATGTGAATCAAGTGTAGGTGGAATCACCAACTCAAGGATTCGTCAGCATGGTCAATGTTGTCGTAAGAAAATGGAGGTATGAACAACTAAATCTACCTCTAAATCTCATTAGGGTCTGAGCTACACTTCCTCAAAGGCTAGTGCAAAATGTTCCAAGACCATCAACTAGATCGATGGTGACAATCACGAGTAGGCTAGTTCAAGCCTGTAGACAACTCTAGAGACGTTGTCGATCTATGAACAAATTCAGTAGTCTTCTAAGCACAGGGAGACACTCATGGACATCCCAAGGTCTATCAAATTTTAATCCTAGGACCCTAGAGCATTTACAAGCTTTGTGGGACATGTGCAATAGTGCAGTGAACTAATGATTCAATTTAATTATCATGAGATTAATATGGTCTCCACTAATATAGTAGACCCACCACTACATGTAATTGGGTGTGTTAATCACACACCATGAAAATGGGTTTTTATTGATATAGGGTCATCAATCAACATAATAACTTCCAAGGCATTAACGCATCTGAAGTTACCCAAATCACACATCGTAACTTCTATTTTCACTCTAAGAGAATTTAACAATGTGTTATACTCAATGGTAGGTACTATAGTTCTTTCAATTTAGGTTGGACTGAAGACCATCCCTGTGATGTGTCATGTGATTGAAGGTACCATGCAATATGACATCCTCTTGGGGAGGCCTTGGATTAGAGAAATGCATTGCATTCCCTTGATCTCACATCAGTGTATTAAATATATACATGACGGACAAGTTTATTTGGTACCTTTAGATGAGGAGCCATTAAAATATGTGAACTTAGTAAATTTTCTAGGATATTTCATTCTCCCTTTAATGCATATGGATATACGTTCGATGATGCCAATCAAACATCCAAAAGGAAAATTAAAAAGGAGTGTGTCCAAGACCTTCTATTATAGCACCTCAATTATTAGATCATACACCATTAGCTTAAACAAAGCCTATGGCATCCAAAATGCATAGGAATAATAATAAGCTTAAGGTAGTTATGGGTGAAAAAGATATAAAGCAAGCACCCAAAGTAGTAATTATCTAGGTTCCTAGTCCCATGGATGAAGGGGACATCCAAAATCAAGTTAGTGAGGCACCTCATCCTACCTCACCTGCTTCTTCAGTAGGGTCATCTGCATCATAGGTGATCGTACATTTGGTTGATCCTAGATTAGCAAAATATATCATGCAGAATGTGATGTTCACACCATTTATTGAAACTGCATAGGACATGGATTGACCTCAAGCCCATCACTTTCCCATGGAATAGTGGTACCACTAGGGGTGATACACAACCAAAAAAACTTTATTTATGGAGGACTTGATTAATTTAAAAATTGCACATCCATTAATGAGGATGATGATGAACCATTCATGGTGAATGTTCATTACTTGTCTAACCCTGAATTCACCTTGCACTATTTCAAATGTTACCATTGGTATGGTTACGACTTAGAATTATTCAAGCAAGGGTACCAAGAGCCCATCAAACCATAGTATCAGCTACCAAATGATAGGTTTAGGTTAGGATTCCATATAAAAGGATAGGACAAGCTCCTAGTAGTATCTTTAGATCGTCTGAACCTTGCTTTGGAGGATGATGTGAATTGGAATCCTTATCACCCTAACCCTTCTCATATAAAAAGTGGTAATAGGATGGTAATATATGTCTCTATTGAGCTACTTGATATCTATCATGATAGTATTGTGGTAGAGGTCAATACAAGAGATAATACAAGAGCTGACTTGGACATTGAAAGTCGTGAAGATCCAAAATCTAGGTATAGCAATAAAATTTGAATTAGAAGTTACTTCTAAGGAAAAGCAAGCAAATTCCATTTTAAAAATTTATGGACCCAATTACGATTCTAGAGTGGATGATAATGAGAAATCCTCAAGCAATGAATAATATGAGGATGGGACTGAGTTGGCTTACTTAGATCCTCTAAATTTACATCATTTGTTGCCCAAGGAGATAGTGTATGAGGATGAGGTATCCCTCATTGATGATAGTGGTTATGAAGAGTGGTCCTACCTTAGGCCTCATCTTGCTAATCACCAGGTTCCAACTGGTTGGGGTGAAGGACTCGTATATGAGAGTGATGATGAGGATGAGATTGAGAGAGTCTATCTTGGGCCTCATAATTTGTACCATCATCAGGAGCTAGTTGATATCGATGAGATGTATCAGAGAGTCTATCCTAGCTCGTGTCTCAAAGGGAGACCACCCAATTTAGATGTGATTTATCATATATTCTTCCTTGATCCATCGACATACATGCAACTCCTTGAGCCAGGTGATCTCGCTATCTAGTATATTCATATATCAGATCTGGAGATTTCCATACTCCCAAAGCCACATCTTGGATATGGGAATAGCACATATAAGGTAGAATTGCACAAACATGGTCCTAGAGATCTAACCCATTATATCAATATGATCTCCATTGATTAGACCACTCCACTTCACAATTTAGATGATCTCACCAAACTATTGTATCATAATGTGGATGCTATCAATTGGGATTGCACTGATTCACCACTAGAGCCTAAAGATATCTTCTCTAATGAAGAAATGCTGCAACCTTTTCATTTTGTGCTAGGTTGTGCACATGATGTTTATCATGTTGAGACAAATTATGATATAGGACCTTTAAACCCAACTGATGATATCAACTCGATTCCTACACCTCACCAACTTGAAGAGGGATCACACATGTAAATAGAGGAGATCTTCGATGTGGATATCAAAAATAATCCTATTAATCTTAAGAAGGTCAAATTTGGAGAGATTCTATCTCTTGATGAGCATGCCATACTCATCCCTCTACTGAAATAGAGACCTAACCATTTTCTCTTGGACATACAAATATGTGCTAGGACTAGATCCAAAATTGGTTACTTATACCCTTTCACTAGACCCCGCTAAAAGACCTATCAAGCAAAATCTTAGGAAGATGCATCCAACAGTTTATTTAATTGCAAAATATGAGCTACAAAAGCTATTGGATGTAGAGTTTATTATCTCCATAGACTATCTAGAATGGGTATCAAATATGGTACCTATAGAAAAACCTGATGGAAGGATCTACATTTGTATGGATTTTAGAGACCTCAACAAGGCAACACTAAAGGATTCATTCATATTTCCCAATATAGATGCTCTTGTAGATGCAATTGAAGGTCATGAGATGCGCTCCCTTATGGATAGTTTTTTTGGTTACAATCAGATTCAGATTAAAGCTAAAGACCAGCATTAAACCATATTCACAATACCATGGGGACATTATGTTACAAAGTTATGCCATTCAGCTTAAAAATGTTGGTGCCACATATCAACAAGCCATGACATATATTTTCCATGACTACATGCACAAAAACTTAGAATATTATATCGATGACTTATTGGCAAATTCATTGTTGCATTCAAATCATGTAGAGATCCTGAGGAAAGTCTCCAATCGCTTGATAGAGAATAATGTCAGGTTGAATCCTAAGAACTGCGTATTTGGTGTAATTTCAGGAAATATTTTAGAATTCATCATTTTCAAAAGAGGGATTGAAGTTGAACCAGTAAAGGTCAATGCCATATTAGAAATGCATCCTCCCATAAATATTAAAGAGTTAAGAATCCTACATGGCAAAGTAGCATCCATAAAGCGATTTATCACACAATTATCAAAAAAATGCTAACCCATGAATTATTTACTGCATGAGGGGGTCCCATTAAATTGGGATGATGAATTTAAAGTGATCTTCACTGAAATCAAGAAATACCTAGAAATTGTACTAGTGCTAGCTCCACCAAGACCATATATGCCTTTCTTGCTATACATAACAGCTACTAACTATTGGACATTTTGAGCTCATTTAGTTGTCATTGATGTCAAGGTGAAAAGTTGCCATTAATGCCAAATTGAACACATGAATCTATCATTAATACCATGGAGTACACCATCATTGATGTCAAAAGCAATGCGAAGAGTTGAAGAAAAATTATCAAAATATTGTTTTATAAGGGTTTTTATTAAAACCATGGTGGCAAAATAATTTTCATCAAATCAGTGGAGTACAAATAAAGGTTTAAATTTTATCTCAAGGAGGCTTTAATTTTTATTAAAGTCAAAGTTTTATAAATATAATTTATAAAATTTAAATTCTTTTAGAATTTAAACAATTTATGAATTATAAAGGTTATAAAAGCACTGACATCATCAAATTTAGTGGAGCACCGAAGTCTATCTCAAATGGTGAAATTTATATATAAATGCTATGCCAAAGGGGCATTAAAACCTTATCCTTCATCGATTAATTAAAGAGACCGAGAAAAGTGTATTTCGTGCAATCTTTGAGGAAGAAGACAAAATGGAAGGGCTTAAGGCCTCACTCCCATTGGATAGTGTGGTCCATTGGTAGCATGCATTTTATGAGAGAGTTAGGAGTAGAAGTGACCACGATCAATTTGTGTGGAGGTTGTTGGCATGTTTGTCTTGAGGAATGAGGTGAAAAATGTTGGCACACACTCATTTAGAGCACTAGGCTTGGAAGAAAGAGCACGATGTGCTCTTAGCCTTCCAAATGTGTGTCTAGCACATGCGGTGGTCAAGCCTATGCCTAGGGTGCACAAGGAGGAAGTGGTTGTGGGTTTGAATCCTACTAGTGGCAAAGGTACTTTTAATTAAATATTTTATTTGCCAAATGTTTTCTTAAGGTGTTATTTGGCATTATAAGGGTATATGAAAGGTTGCTTGTTTTGTAATTGATTTATGTTATTTGAGTTATAAGAAAAGTGGATTTGATTTTTACCAAAGTTATTTTTGCCATTAAATTTTAATTAAAGAGGTTTTTGAGTTAAATTTTGGTGGATGTTATATTTATTTTAATTGGGAGATTATAAGGTGTTATTGGAAAAATATTTTATGTATGTTGATGGTTGTTTTTAAAGGTGGAGTGATAAGGTGTAATTGAGGTTTTTACATTACATTGTGAGATATATTTATCTTCTAACCTCTTTGAATTTGGAAAATAAGTGGTTTTGATTGTGACAGATATTTGAGGTTCCTTCATCATCAAGAAAAGGTATGAGCATATTCTTCCATAGTTGAGTTGATTGATTCATTTTTTGAAAATAAGTTTGGAGTGAAAAGGATTTGATTAGGGCTTCCTTAGTGAGTGTGTTTAATCTAATGTTTCAAGGTTTTCTAGAATAAAGAGTTGTTATTAAAACTTTGTTTTATAAGCATTGTTGTTGAAGACATTGGTTGAGCAAACAACTAGGGTTTGAAATAACATGAGTATCAGTGTCATGTGAGAGTTGTTTTATAAGCATTTTTATTGAAGTGAGTTGTTGAGAAAATAACTTGAACTAGGGTTTGAAAATAACATGAGTATCATTGTTATGTGATATTTGTTGTTGAGCATTGTTGGAAATATTTTGAGTGAAAAATCATATTCTTGGACTAGGGTTTGTAAGCAAGGATTATTTCATTGAGTGATTGGTTGAGTAGATTTGGTTGAGCCTAGTCAAGTGGGTGTGTAAAGTGATTTTTCAAGTTCCATAAAACAAACTATTCTATATTCTAAATTGAATTGAGAAAGTGATTGAGTTGAAGCATATTGAGTCTCTAACAATTCTCTGTATGTTTCTAAAATATTGATTGAAAGTGATTGAGCATTGTGATGAGTATAGAGCATATTGAGTCTTTAACAATTCTCTTTATATTTCTATGAGATTGGAAAAGTTCTAGTGTGGACTTGTTGAGCCAATTTGAGGTAATTATTTGAGAAGGCTTATGTACAGAATTGAGTAAGCTTTCATGGAACCTTACAAGATAGATTGAGAGTATATTTGGTTAAGTTTTTGAGTATATTTGGTTAAGATTACAAGACATATTTGAGACAAGTCTTTGAGAAGGCTTGTGAGCAGAGTTGATTGATTTGTTCAAAACTTGAGTTAAGGTTTGGGTCAGATCCAATAGATTTGATTGATTAATTTATTCAAACCTTGAGTTAATGTTTGAGGCAAATCTAGGAGAGTTGATTTAATATTGAGTCAAGCTTTGAGTTAAGGCTTGAGGACAAATATTGATGACTGATTTGTGTTAGACCAAAGGACTATGTTTAGTACAAATTTGAGGATAAAGTTGGTGTATATTTAAGGATACATTTGTGCTAGAACATATATAGAGATTGAGCATATTTGTGCTAGATCAAAGGACTATGTTTAGTGCATATTTTAGGATAAAGATAGATAATATTTGTGCTATACCGATAGACTATGTTTAGTGTAGATTTTATATAGATCTTTGGAGGTGACAAAGTATAGAGGATGATAGTCTCTATTGGATAGAGGTCCATTAGCCAGGGCAGTGAGGATAGGTCTTATGAGTGAGGATAGGAGTCTTCAGTGGATATAGATCCATAAGCCAATGTAGTGGAGGTAGTAGTTCTTCTAGAAGATCACCAACCATAGTAAAGGAGAAGGAATTTTCATATGGATAGAGATCCATAAACCTGATCAGGGGATTGGTATCTCTATTGGATAGAGGTCCATAAACATTGTAATAGAAAAAGGATTCCCAAGAGATATATTGAGAAATTTTTTTGTGAAATATTTTCTTCGTGGAGTAGCCCACATTAGGTGAACCACATAAATTGTGGTATCTCTATTGGATGTTGTGATTTGTGCATTGCTTTGATTACTTCTATTGATATTTCTATCTTTACATTCCATAATATTGATTGGAAAATAAAAGTAAAAAATGGTCTTAATTGTTCACCACACCTCTCAGTATAAGCTTGTGTTATTCAATTGGTATCAGAGTGGGTTCCTTCGAAAGAGTTTAACATATTGAAGTAAAAACTAACAAAAACACAATGGATTTTAAGAATAGATCATAAGACAATTTAGCACCAGTATTTAATGGAAGTAATTATATATACTGGAGTTTGAGAATGAAGATCTACCTGAAGGTACTTGGCAATGAAATTTAGGAAGCAATTGAAAATGGATATGACCCCTCAGTTGATCCACCTACATACAAGGAAGGTAAACTTCTACAACATTACAATTCAAAAGCAATGAATGCAATTTGATAGGTTTGCATAGAGCAGAGTCCATGAAATTTATGCATTGTGAAAGTGCAAATGAAATGTGGGATAAGTTGAAAAATATATATGAATAATATAAAGTTATCAAGAAAGCAAAGATACGAAATCTCAAAGGACAATTAGAAGAGTTCAGAATGAAGGATGATAAAAACATTAGTAATTATCTACTTCGAATTGATGAGATTATTAATGTTATGCAAGGACTTGGAATGAAGGTTGGTGAATCATATGTTTGTGATAAAGTCTTGTTGGTCCAAAATCTGCCACAGGAAAGGATTTTACAAATGCACCCTAGACCTGGCCAACATTGAAAGGCTGGAAGCAAGAAATGGCTTCCAGACCAATCTCCAGAGTGGGCTGGTTCCCTTCACTATTCTAAACTTGGTTTAAGATAAGGGTTGCAGGAAAGAGATTTAAAAACTGCATAAAGAAATGGGAAATATGGCCACAGCCGAGTTATAAGACCGGGAAAATAACAAATAGGAAACTTAAAAATGCAACAACAACAAGTAATAAAAATTATTAACCTAAACCTTCGCACGATGTATGCAGGAAAACCCTCCAAAACTACATTCCAGAAATCATACTCTCACGGCAGTACATAAATCCAATATGCAAAATTTTAATGCAACAGCCATGAAGAAATACAAAGCTATTAGAAATGCAATAGAACAGAAAGGAAATCACCCATACAACCGCTTGACAAATTAGAAGCCAACTCTGTTATTCCTGCAAATGCATCTCCAGTCTCTAGCAGAGAATTTTTCCCAACCTTTTGAAATGAGAATTACATTGGTTTTTATAGAGGTCCGTCCTCTCTTTCGTCCTCTCTACAGCATTAAATGTTTGCCACCATCCTCCTCGTGATCTACAATTGTGCATTGGAAATTACATACACGATCCCTTGATTACAGCCTCGAAGAAACAAAAATTAAATGCAATGAAACGTTCGCGGTCCTTCATTAAATTTGATTCTTCGAACATGTGCATGAAACCGTTACGACAATCCACGAACAACAGCCTCGAATGCATTAAATCTTCAATCTTGGTGGCCTGGGCGCATCTTTTACTTTGAATACCTTGGAAATCCACAAATCATTAAATTTGGGTCAGCATTAAATCATCGGAAATCAAAAAACCTCCTCGGGCGTTCATACTATTTTTTGGCGGGAAACTGTCGCAGGTCGCGAAAACGCGACGGGTCGCGAAATCGTGACGTATTTTCATGTCGTACGCTTTTGTCACTTACACCCGCGAAAATGCTCCCTGTCGCGATATCGCTGCATCTTTGGCTTCAATGTCTCCATCGCTAGCTTGTTCCGCGAAAATGGCACATGTAGCGATATCGCTACGCATTGCGGCCTTTGGCTATTCCTTCCTTCCTGCCCCGCGAAAACGGAACATGCAGCGCATCGCTGCACTTTTTGGCACTTTGTACGGTCTTATGGATGGGTCGCGAAAATGCGACGCCTTCTGCTTTTTGCATGATTCTCTTCGCACTCCGCCTTGTCGCCCAGAACTTGCAGCGAATCGCTGCATTGTCTATTTCGTTTGTGAAAACAGTCAGTGCATCACGGCACTGCACTCGCCTTATCGCCCAGAACTTGCAGTGAATCGCTACATTGTCTACGCCTTTTGCTAAAACAGTCAGCGCATCGCTGCACTTTTGAACACTGAAACCCTTGAAGCCAAACGCCACGAAAATGGAACATGTAGCGATATCGCTACATGTGTCAGGCACCTTGTACGGCCTTGAAGACGGTCCGCGAAAACATAACACCTTTTGCACTTGAATGTCTTCAATTCTTCCTTGTCTCCATTTCGCTACCAATTTGAGCACTTAACCATTTTCATGCTTTTTTATCAATTTTCATCCCTTGCATGATTTCGCTGCATATTCATGTCAGTTGGCTTTATTGTTGATATTGCAGCGAATCGCTACAACTTACCGCTTCTTTTCTTCCCGCACCAAAAAGCCCCATTTTTAAACATATGAGATCACCCCCTTTTTCTCCTTCCGTACCAATTGCCACTTTGCCATCACGAAAATGCTACAGGTAGCGCGTCGCTGCAACTTTCCCATGGCTTCCTCTTCTTAACAATCATGCAGCGAATCGCTGCAACTTTTAACCTTGGGTCTTCTCTGCCAAACACCGCACGAAAATGGAACATGTAGCGATATCGCTACATGTTTCGGGTACTTTGTCTTTCTGGTCAAAACCCCACGATTTCGCTACGGGTAGCGATATCGCTACGCATTTCTTTCTCCGTACCCTTGGCCATTTTCCGTCGCGACGCGCTGCATCTTTTTCTTTGTGTCTTCGGCTGGACTTTTTGTCGCGATTTCGCGACATTTTGTCGCTGTTCCTCCTTTGCCTTCCGAAAGTCACGAAAATGGAACACGTCGCGATATCGCGACGGTTCCGCCCAACCTGCCCGCGTTGACTACGTTGACCGCGATTTCGTGACATGTCAGCGAATCGCTGCAGCTTTTAGACTTAGTCATTTTTTGCTCATTTTTTCTTCTTTTTTCGCCAAAGCTGCATCAAAGCTGATATCAAAGGTCAGATTCTCAACAATACACTAATGCATTAATCAATGAGAATCAATGTGGCAAAAATGCCAACATTCTTGGTGGCTCACTGGGTATACAACTCGCTGTATGCAAGAATCCAGGCCTTAGTCCATTGGGCACGAGTCATATCGTAACAGAAGTCGGGCTGCCGCAATACATGTTCTGCTGAAAAATTGAAACTGGAAAAAACTTGCATGTAACTGATTATGAAATGACTAATGGAACGCGATGGTGGAGTGAGCTCCTACAATTGCGCAGGCGGTGACTGCAATGGAGTGATGCGGAAGTAAGCAAGTGATGTGATAGACATAACAACATCATGTTGATACACTACCAGCGGCAATAGATGGAATGAACGAATGGATGGAACAAAAATGGAAGTTTTGAAGCGTGAAATGAAAATGAACTAAGCTGGAAAATAAATGCTTTTTAAAACAAAAACAAACTGAGAAGAAAGGGATAAGAAGAAATGGGGAAAATAGAAAAGGGGAGAAGAAACAACAGTCGTGGCTTATTCTTTTTGTTTTTTATATTGCAGGAAGAAAGAAACAAAAGAAGGAAGAGGAAGATGAAGAAAGGAAATAGGAAGCAGGGGAGGGAAAAGAAGAATTCTTTGGAAGCCACAAACTGCCGGGAAAGGAAGGACAAAAGGGAAACAAACACCTACAGCCCACAAGCAACAAGAGCCAAGGTGACAACAAAAGGCAAAACATATATACATACTCTTTTCTTCTTCTTCACTTCCTCTTTTTTATTTTATATATATATATATATATATATATATATATATATTTTTATATTCTATACAAACTCAAATTGAACTTGCGAAGTCATGAAAAGTAGGCTTTCAAATGAAAGCCATTAACTGAAATTGGAAGTGGGCTACCATCCATGTCTTCCAAATAGAAAGAATTAGCTGCACCTGTGCTGGAAATGCGGAAGGGACCCTCCCATAATGCATCAAACTTCTTATGATTGCCGTGTTTAGCTTTATTCTCATTCCATTTCAGCACCAAATCTCCTGTCTTGAATGTACGGGCTGCAATGCTTATAAAACCACTTCAAAATCCCTTGCGTGTGCTTGTCAAATTCATTATATGCTTTGGAACGCTGCTCCTCTAATTCCAACAACTGTGCTATTTGCAGATCCAAGGAATTCAGGTCTGTCTCATCATCTTGAAAAGACTACAACTGGCTGTAATATCGGCAACTCAAGATGAACCGGCAACCTTGCTTCTTTGCCATAGACTAGGGCATATGGGGAGGTTTTAATGGACTTCTTGACGGAAATCCCGTCTCGCCCATAACGCCCGATTCAATAACAAGTGCCATGATCTTTTGTTCTCTCCCAATGACCTCTTCAAAATTCTCGAGCAAATTTTTGTTCGTTGACTCGCCAAGCCATTTCCCCGTGGATAGTAATTGGAATATGTCTTAAGGAAAATGCCAAACTTGTTAGCAAACTCAGCCAGTTTAGCTCCAATGAATGGAGTCCCATTATCTGTAATGATGGCGTCTGGAACACCAAAACGTGTAATCAAACTCTCAACAAAAGAAATCACTACAGATTGATTGGCCATCTTTGTAGGTATGGCTTCAGACCACCTGGTGAAATAATCTGTAGTCGTTAAGATGTATCTGGTGACTCACCGAGGAATTAGGATCAATTATTCCAATAAAATCCAACCCCCATTGCTGAAAGGGTGCTTCAACCTGAACTGGATGCAAAGGCAGAGCTGCATTCCTTACTCTTCCTGCGTATCTTTGACACTTATCACAGGCTTGTGCAATCTTGAAAGAATCTGAGAACAGTGGTCGGCCAGAGTAACCAAACTCGAATGATCTTCAATGCCATCGGTCTTCCTGCAAAATGTCCTCCTGATAGACCAGAATGGAACTCCTCCAAGATCCTATCCTTGTCTGCTTGTTTAACACACTTCAAAAGAACACCATCAATATTTTTAAAAAATAAACCATCTAAAAACAAAACATACCGCAGAGCTTGCAACCGAAATCTCCTCTGAGAAGTAGTCAATTGTGATGGACATCTTCCAGTTGTGAAGTAATCAATCAGGTCCTCTGTCCAATATTTTTCCAGAATTAAGAAATTCATTAAATCGTCATTACCAAGAAGAGCTTCTTCCCCGATCTTCGCATACATCAAATGCCGCCATCTTTGCTAATCGTCGGCACGTAGCTTTACCACGCACTAATTTAGTTGGGTGGATTTCTACATCAAATTCCTGGATCTTGGTGACCTAGCCAGCACGTTTATCACCCAACTCTCCTTGAAGAATGAAATTTCTCACATCTGGGTGAATAATATAAACAAATGTCCTGCTCTGGGAAATAAAATGTTTGAATTTCTTCAGTGGATTTCATCACAAAGATATACCTGTTTCTCAATAAAATTGTACTTTGCTTCGTGAGGTAAAATGACTTGGCTCGTAAAAGCAATGGGCCTTTCATTCCCATCATCTCCCTTTTGCGTCAAAACTGCAAAGATAACCTGTCATCTTCTCCAACCGCATATAAGATGAAATCCTTGGAGTAGTTTGGATTAATCGAGACAGGGGCCTGCACTATTCTTTCCTTGATCTCCTGAAATGCTTCCTTTCTTCGAGCTCGTCCATTGGAAAACTGCATCTTTCTTCAACAATTCGGTCATTGGTTTAACAACCTGAGCAAAATCAGCAATGAATTTTCTAATGAAATTTATCTATCCAAAGAAAGATTGAAGTTCCTTCTTGTTTGCAGTGGAGTGTCAATTTCTTCAAAGCTTCAACACGGGCTGGATCAATTGCTAATCCATCTTCAGAAATCACATGACCCAGAAGCTTACCTTCTTTTACAGCAAACACAGACTTCTTCGGATTAATTGAGATCCCAAATTCTCTGCACTTTTCAAAAATCAGTCTCAGGTGAGAACAGTGATCTTCCCGCCTATGTGAAAATACTGTCATGTCATCAAGATATATGACAATGATCTTGTTCAACAAATCTTTAAATGCAATGTCCATAGCTCTTTGGAAGGTAGCTCCAGCATTTGACAGTCCAAAGGGCATTCGCTGATATGCAAAAGTACCCCACTTCGTGGTGAATGTTGTCTTAAACTGATCTTCATCTTTTACCCAGATCTGGTTATACCCAGAAAATCCATCTAACAAAGAAAAACGTTGTGCCCCAGCCACAACATGCAATATTTGATCAATTCTCGGCAAAGGATAATGATCCTTTAATGAAGCATGGTTCAAATTCCTGAAATCAACGCACAATCTAATATCTCCATTCTTCTTACTGGACTGGAACCAGATTGGCGACCCATGTGGAGTGCTTGATCGGATAGATGATCTTAGCTTGCAACATTTTAACAAGTTCAGCCTTCATCAACGCCTCAATCTTTGGGTTTACAGGTCTCTGTTTCTGCCGAAAAGGCTTAACTCCTTCTTCTAGTTCAATTGTATGCTGTATAATTTGCTTGTTGTAGCCTTTCAAGTCTTCATAGCTCCAAGCTATAATATCAGAAAACTCTTTACAGAGCTGCTCGATTTTTTGCAGTTCTTCCGGGGTTGAGTCGATGCCAACCTTAATCACTTTGTTAGGTTGAAGCTCTAACTCCATGTATTCCTTTCTATCAATCTCCATTCGAGGCTTTTTGGAATGATCATGTTGGTCAAACAAGCTCTCCGTAGTTATTAGACCCTTTGGAATATGGTTATTCCTTAATTGAATAAGACCTTCGGCTTCCTCATCTTCCAAAGTTCTGCCTTCAACAACTGCAGCCTTCATGTATCAGAAATTAACAATCTCGCTCATCGGTTTCAAAGACCTCGCCGTAAAGTTTCCTTGTCCGGCACACTCGGGTCCGTATACCATTCTCACTCGTCTTGGGCTTGTTCACAACTTGATCAATAGGATAAAAGTTAGCTCCAAGATATGCTAATAAGTCAGGATGTTTATTCATCTCTCTGGAAACAGCTTGAATATTAAGCGCAATGAAAAGTTCAAACAAATCCCAAACCCGATTACGATATGCTTTCGGATAATGTCGCTTTGAGATGCATCTATTTGTGACCTGATTTACAATAAGCTCGAAATCACCAAAAATATTGAGCTGTTCTATTCCTAACTTCTTTGCTTTCTTCAGACCCAAGCACAATGCTTTGTATTCAGCAGTGTTATTTGTGCAACTCCATGTAAGTCGATATGAATAAGTCCTTTGTACACCAGAGGGAGAAATTAACACAATACCTGCTCCGGCACCATTCCCGCATCTAGCTCCATCGAAATACAGCTGCCATAACCGATCTCGTAACCTCGCCCCGATCAATCGGGTTAGACAATTCCTCGCTTTGTCTCAGCCTCAGGTTTTCGAATGGCATAGCAGCCAATCTCTGTCTCCATCATGGCATTGAAGTTAAGCATTGAAAATTGATCTTCCAACTAGAGATTGTTTAAAACTTCACTCATTAAAACAACATCTTCAGACTCTTCAGTGAGCATATGGACCGACTGCATGTCTTTTCCAACATCTTCCAACTTCTCAATGTGAAAAGGGGAAGGCTTTTCATTCTGTATTCTGAGACGTCTATTCTTAAAAGGAATTTCCATATGGGAATAATCTAATGCCAGATAACCCCTAGTTTTGCAGTAAATTCCCTGGATAAACACATGCTAAAGTAGGGCTCTAAATCTACCACAACAATTTCTTGAATAACAATAATTTGTGGCATTGTATGCAGGACAATGGGTACATCTTTGATTACACCTACTATTTTCATAGGAGTACCATCTAATTGTAGGACTCCAGGACTACTCCGAGTATACTCCATTCCCATAGCTTCACAGACTCCCTTGGGCATGACAGTGGTTGCAGCTCCAGAATCAATCATACAATTGTGTACAACCCAACCTTCTATTTGCAATGACAAGTAAAAAGGAGGAGGTCTGTTCTTACCAGTAACAGAGGTGGTTAAAGTTTGGGCATAGACGGTCTGGGTAGGCCCTTTTTCACTCTCCTTCACAGATTTCAATGACTCTTGTAATAAATCTACTTGACCAGGTAATTGCAAAGCGTCATAAAGGCTTACCTTAGCAGGGGTCTTCTTAAGATCATCAACAATATTGTATGAAACTGCAGCAAAATTTTTTTTCTCAGCAAAGTTGCTCAAATCTGGTTCTCGTACTCGTCGTGTAGCTTCCACTCTTAACCTCTTGGTCAGTGATGGATATTTCAATTTTTCACGTGCCTGCTCCTCTGCTTCTGATCTTACTGGTGCAGCTGCTGCCTTTTCTTGAACTCTGTTAAAAGCTGGATCTTTTGACAAAACAGGTGCAACAGACTTTGGAACTGGCACAGGAGCTTTCACTGGCCTCTTCACTTTAGCCGGTACTCTTAACGGCTCTAAGTCAGCAGGATCAACATTCATAGGCTTCTTTCCAGTCCTTGTTAGAACTGAAACTTGATCTTCCACTGCAGTCATCAAACTATGACCAGCTTCTGAGATCATATTAACATGGTCACCTGAAGAGCTGGCCGCCAAGGTCTGCACATAATTTAAGTGAACCATACATGTATCCTCTCCGTGAGGATCATTACAAGTCGAGCACCAATATACTCCATCTGCATGGGCTGCATCTTCATTTGCTAGAACAGCCTAAGCCCTTTTAGTGTGCTTTGCTTGTGGAGGCAGCCTTGATCTCTAGTAATTTGAGGAGGTTGAAATCTCCTTGGCTGGAAATCTCTCTCAGCCTGCTTCCTCTCAATGAGTGTGATCTTATTTCCCATGGCTCTAATGGCAGAATTTGTAGACTTAACCTCTTGCAATAATGTTGTATATGGATCAGGGTTTGCAGGTGCAGGAGGTGCTGGTAAGGGCAAAGGAGCTGGTGGTGCTGGCAAAGCTGGAAATGCAGTGGAAACGGGAGATGGTTGAATGCTGGGTGCAGGGAGCGGTAAAGGAGTTAAAGCAGGAAACTGAGGAGCTGGAACATGTGCAACCTGAGGTGCTTTAGAGTTCCATGAGGGTGTAGGATACATAGCTGGCATGGGGTGTGGTTGTGAACCATATAAATATTGAGGCAAATCTGGAATAAGAGGCATAGTTACCTTTGGAGGCAGTCTTCCTACAGCAACCAGATCAGCTTCTGCTTTAATTGCTTGTTCAAATATTTCTGGAAACGTTATCACATTAGACTGCCGAACCGCCCAGCCGATATCTGAGTGAAACGCTCTGAGGTAGTACATCGTAGCTAATTCATCAGCAGGCCGAATACCATCAAGAATCCTTTGCCAAGTTCTGGTAAACCGGACATTAAAATCAGGTATCTCTTCTTGTGGATGTCTCTGTATGACAACAAACTGATTTAACAATGAGAAAGGATCAACCTGTTCATGAAAATGTTTCACCATTAAATCACCAAACTGGTCCCATGATGTTATGGTGTCCGGAGGCGTAGTTCTCGTACCAAAACATAGCATTTTACCTCTCAAAGAACACACTAACAATTTGATCATTACATCTTCATCGGTAATGTCATGGATAGCAACTGTGGAAGCCACATCATTTATGTGCTCATAGGCTGTTTTACCAAGCACCATCGTAAGTGGGCAAAGCCTTCAAGGTACACTCGAGGTACTCGGATTCTCGAGCCTCGCAGATTCAAGGCTCCAAGTGCTGTTCCATGCCAAGAATTTTTTGGGTGGAGGAAATTGTGCCATTGGTGGAACTTGTAGGGGTGCAACACTAGCAACAATACTGGGTATTTGTACAGCGAAGATGGAAGGGATGAGGAAACTAATCTAGAATGCTCACCACTTCTTGAACTATCAAGCTCAAAAAACTGAACAAGATCGCCAAATTTCTTTGACTGTGATCTTGTAATCATGAAGTATTTCTGGGTCCAGTAGGGTCACCAAAAACAACAAAGTCACCAAATGCTCTAATTTACAGTCTGAAGGCGAACATTAAACCTTCGACCCTATGGGATCTTTTAGAGACAAATAAAATCGTCCCACCGGCATGCCAAAACAGGGGGAAGAAAGGCACCGAAGAACGAGAAATCGTCCCACCGGCGTGCCAAAAACCGTTGGTCCAAAATCGCCACAGAAAGGATTTTACAAATGCACCCTAGACCTGGCCAATATTGAAAGGCTGGAAGCAAGAAATGGCTTCCAAACCAATATCCAGAGTGGGCTGGTTCCCTTCACTATTCTAAACTTGGTTTAAGATAAGGGTTGCAGAAAAGAGATTTAAAAACTACAGAAAGAAATGGGAAATATGGCCACAGGCCGAAGTTATAAGACCGGGAAAATAACAGCAGGAAACTTAAAAATGCAACAACAACAAGTAATAAAAATTATTAACCTAAACCTTCGCACGATGTATGCAGGAAAACCCTCCAAAACTACATTCCAAAAATCATACTCTCACGGCGGTACATAAATCCAATATGCAAAATTTTAATGCAACAGCCATGAAGAAATACAAAGCTATTAGAAATGCAATAGAACAGAAGGGAAATCACCCATACAACCGCTTGACAAATTAGAAGCCAACTCCGTTATTCCCGCAAATGCATCTCCGCCTCTAGCAGAGAATTTTTCCCAACCTTTTGAAATGAGAATTACATTGGTTTTTATAGAGGTCCGTCCTCTCTTCCGTCCTCTCTATAGCATTAAATGTTTGCCACCATCCTCCTCGTGATCTACAATTGTGCATTGGAAATTACATACACGATCCCTTGATTACAAACCTCGAAGAAACAAAAATTAAATGCAATGAAACGTTCGCGGTCCTTCATTAAATTTGATTCTTCGAACATGTGCATGAAACCGTTACGACAATCCACGAACAACAGACCTCGAATGCATTAAATCTTCAATCTTGGTGGCCTGGGCGCGTCTTTTACTTTGAATGCCTTGGAAATCCACAAATCATTTAATTCGGGTCAGCATTAAATCATCGAAAATCAAAAAACCTCCTCGGCTGTTCATACTATGTTTTTGGCGGGAAACTGTGCAGTCGCGAAAACGCGACGGGTCACGAAATCGCGACGTATTTTCATGCCATACGCTTTTGTCACTTACACCCGCGAAAATGCTCCCTGTCGCGATATCGCTGCATCTTTGGCTTCAATGTCTCCATCGCTAGCTTGTTCCGTGAAAATGGCACATGTAGCGATATCGCTACGCATTGCGGCCTTTGGCTATTCCTTCCTTCCTGCCCCGTGAAAACGGAACATGCAGCGCATCGCTGCACTTTTTGGCACTTTGTACGGTCTTATGGATGGGTCGCGAAAATGCGACGCCTTCTGCTTTTTGCATGATTCTCTTCGCACTCCGCCTTGTCGCCCAGAACTTGCAGCGAATCGCTACATTGTCTATTTCGTTTGTGAAAACAGTCAGCGCATCACGGCACGGCACTCACCTTGTCGCCCAGAACTTGCAGCGAATCGCTGCATTGTCTACGCCTTTTGCTAAAACAGTCAGCGCATCGCTGCACTTTTGAACACTGAAACCCTTGAAGCCAAACGCCACGAAAATGGAACATGTAGCGATATCGCTACATGTGTCAGGCACCTTGTACGGCCTTGAAGACGGTCCGTGAAAACATAACACCTTTTGCACTTGAATGTCTTCAATTCTTCCTTGTCTCCATTTCGCTACCAATTTGAGCACTTAACCATTTTCATGCTTTTTTATCAATTTTCATCCCTTGCATGATTTCGCTGCATATTCATGTCGGCTTGGCTTTATTGTTGATATTGCAACGAATCGCTACAACTTACTCTTCTCCTTTCTCTCCCCCAAAATCCCCCTGTTTTAAATGACTTCTCCCCTGTTCTCCTTCCGTACCAATTGCCACTTTGCCATCGCGAAAATGCTACAGGTAGCGCGTCGCTGCAACTTTCCCATGGCTTCCTCTTCTTAACAATCATGCAGCGAATCGCTGCAACTTTTAACCTTGGGTCTTCTCTGCCAAACACCGCGTAAAAATGGAACATGTAGCGATATCGCTACATGTTTTGGGTACTTTGTCTTTCTGGTCAAAACCCCGTGATTTCGCTACGGGTAGCGATATCGCTACGCATTTCTTTCTCCATACCCTTGGCCATTTTCCGTCGCGATGCGCTGCATCTTTTGCTTTGTGTCTTCGGCTGGACTTTTTGTCGCGATTTCGCGACATTTTGTCACTGTTCCTCCTTTGCCTTCCGAAAGTCGCGAAAATGGAACACGTCGCGATATCGCGACGGTTCCGCCCAACCTGCCTGCATTGGATCGCGCTGGACCGCGATTTCGCGACATGTCAGCGAATCGCTGCAGTTTTTAGACTTAGTCATTTTTTGCTCATTTTTTCTTCTTTTTTCTCCAAAGCTGCATCAAAGCTGATATCAAAGGTCAGATTCTCAACAATACACTAATGCATTAATCAATGAGAATCAATGTGGCAAAAATGCCAACAAGTCTTAAGATCTCTTCCAAAAATGTTTAGTGAAAATATTTATGCTATAGAAGAGTCAAAGTATGGTGATTCCTTGACAAGAGATATGTTGCTTGGTATTTTTACAGCTTTTAAGTTAATAAAAAAATATCCTATTCCCCATAAGGAAGCAGCCTTCAAAGAAATCAAGAGGACAAAGGGTAAGAAGTTAGAATCAAACAATGAGTCATCCAATGATGAAGAAAAATAGGATCACAGGAACAAGAAATCATAAATATATAGGCATCAAAATAAAGCAAGTATGGACAAAGAAGACAAGGAAAGAAATTCTTTCAAATACAAAAGAGGAGCTACTATGCGAATAAGGTAATTAAGTACTCAAGTGATAATGATTCTATTTTTTCAGATAATGATAGATATGAAGTTCTATATATTATTGAAGAAAAATAACAAGTTAAGAAAAGGACTCCAATAATTCTCAAGTATTTTAGATGTGGAAACTTTGGACATCTTGAAGATAGTTGTACAAGGAATGGTTATAGTTTTAGTGATGATGAATATGAGAATGCACTTGAAGAACCAAAAGAAAATATTCTAATGGGTCTAGAGAAAGAATAAGACAATCCTATAGAAGACAAGCCAATAGAAAATGAAGATGTGGAAAAAGACAAACAAATAAAGGAATATTTAGAAAAGGATGGATATGATATTAAGGGAGAACTTATCTACACTCTTGAAATAGTAAATAAGGTAAGAAAGCAAAACTTTAAACTTGAAATTTAGTTTCAAGAATGTGATTAAGAGAGAAGGATGCTTATAGAGGATCTAGAAAAATCAAAGGCTAAGACAAAGAAGTTCAAGGATAAGTTAGAAGCAAAGACATTAGAATGATAAAAGTTAGCACAATAAGTGGCACTATTAAGGGAAGATTTAGAAGACTCCAAAGTCAAGCTAAAAGGGTTCAAAAATATCTCAAAGAACTTGGATAATTTCATCAAGGTACAAAATCCTACATCAAGAAAAATAGGTCTTGGATTTGAACAAGGACAAGATAAATGGGAAGGAAAGTCAACCTCAAGTTCTGGAGAAGAAGAAACTTCAGATGAAGAGACTTCAAAAGAACACAGTGTAAAAGAAAGTGAGACATCTGAGGATGAGTTTGACAATAGAAAGTTCAACAATAATAGGAACAATGCACAAAGAAGATATAGATGGAACAACAATAAAAATAGGTTAATAGAGACTAAGATACCAATGAGGTCAAGATAAGGAAAATTCAATGGAATATGTTTTTCATGTCACAAGTTTGGGCACATGGCTTTATAATGCAAGACACATGAAAATTAGGAATATGAAAACAAATAGCTTTTTCATGGGTATTGCTACTCATGTAATCAGTTTGATCACAAGGTAATGAATTGTAGAATTCATGACAAAAGAGGATATGGCTTCACTAGGAGAAATTCTAAGATATTTGCACCTCCAAGGAATAATAACTATAGACACAAAAATATAGGCATTTGCATTACACATCACAATTTTGCATAATAATATATGCATAGGTCTAAACTTAGGCATATAGCTCCTGCACATTATTCATTAGCATTACACATCATAATTCTACATGATAATATATGCCTAAGTCTAAACTTAGGCATATAATTCCTACACATTATTCATCCACATTGCACATTTCAGTTCTGATAATATTATGTTCCTAAGTTTTGACTTAGGCATAAAATTTTGCACATAATTATATTTTCTAGATTTTATTAAATCTGGAATATATCCTCCTAGGATACCCTCTCTCCTCACTTGACATGTGTCTTGGCCGCATTACCATCACTCCTTTGCCACCTCTCATACACCTTGTCCCCTTCATACCTTCACATGGGGTAACCCTCCACATGTCACTCCACTGCACCTACCCACTTGCCACATCTCACACCTCAATCCACACATCACTCCACTTGCACCTACCCACTTGCCACATATCACACCTCACTCTAAATTTCACTCCACTTGCACCTAACTGCTTGCCAAATCTCACACCTCACTCCATACATCACTCCACTTGCACCTACCCACTTGCCACATTTCCCCAGTTAAGTGAGACACTTCTAGTGACTCACTGCAACTACCTAGGGTAGGTGGCTACCTAGTCCCTACCACTTGGAAGCCCTATATTGCCACCTGTCGTTCCCTCTAAAACCCTCAAAGACCTATAAAGGCACCATCACATGACAAAAAGGAAAGGAGAGAATAGGAGAATGCTGATGTTATGCTGCCCGGATTATGCTATGTAAGCCATATTCATGGTTCATCTTCTTCTATATTAATTTTACATTAGTCATTTTATTTACATTTATCATTATCATTGTGACAAGTGCTACTAAACCCTTGTTTATTTGCATGTGTGCAAATTTTAGGTTCAGGATTCAACAAGCTCAAAGGACATTCAGCATGGTGGTCACGAAAAATCCACATCCAACAATGTTGTAGCATAAAGGAATTGAAATACACGATGTTTATTGTAAAAGGGTATCACCCCCTTCAAGCATTTTTATTGTGAAGCACCCTACAAAGGGGCTTATTGTATCACAAAACTCATTTTATGAAATATAATGCAATGTTTCATTTTTAATTCAATGGTGTTCTTCTTTTATGTATACAATAACATTAAGTGTTATAAGTGCAATAATGATGTTTACACAAAAAAGTGGTGTAGAGCAAATATTCCAAAAATAAGTATGAATAGGAATAAGAATAGGAATAGGAACATAAATATGGACATGGACAGTAACATGAACATGGAAAGAAATGGTCAAAGAAATCATAAGGATTAGATAAGAAGAAAAGAGGATAAGGGTAGAGAACAATGTTTTCTAGGAGTAGAAATACTCCCACCCTAGAATTAACCACCTCAAGAGGAGGTGGGGGAGGGACTAAGCTAAGAGGATCATTCTTAGTCACAAGCCCCCAAGGTGACCCTTTTTCATTTATTTCAAAGGGTGAGATATTTGATATTTGAGAAAAAAGGATAGAGCATTGAGATAGGGAGATCAATGTCCCAAGGGGAGCAGAACCAAGGAAAGGTCAATTTTTTGATAAAAGGAATTTGGGATGCCATCAATGACAAAGAGGGATATTGGTGGACATTTTGAGCTCATTTAGTTGTCATTGATGTCAAGGTTAGAAGTTGTCATTGATGCCAAAGTGAACACATGAAGATGTCATTAATACCATGGAGTACACCATCATTGACGCCAGGAGCAATACGAAGAGTTGAATAAAAATTGTCAAAATATTGTTTTATAAGGGTTTTTATTAAAACCATGGTGGCAGAATAATTTTCATCAAATTAGTGGAGTACAAATAAAGGTTTAAATTTTATCTCAAGGAGACTTTAATTTTTATTAAAGTCAAAGGTTTATAAATATAATTTATAAAATTTAAATTCTTTTAGAATTTAAATAATTTATAAACTATAGAGGTTATAAAAGCACCGACATCATAAATTTAGTAGAGTGCCAACATCTATGTAAAATGGTGAATTTTTTATATAAATTCTATACCAAAGGGGCATTAAAACCTTATCCTTCATTTATTAATTCAAGCGATCGAGAAAAGTGTATTTTGTGCAATCATTGAGGAATAAGATAAAAATTCATGTTGTCTTTTAGCTCCAAGAAGAAGATGAAATGGGAGGGCTTAAGGCCTCACTCGTATTAGATAGTGTGTTCCATTAGTAGTGCACATTTTGCAATAGCGATGGGATTGGAAGTGACCATGATAGATTCACGTGGAGGTTGTTAGTGTGTTTGTCTTGAGCACTAAGGTGGAAATATTTTATTACGCACTCGTTTAGAGTGCCAAGCTTGGAAGAAAGAGCACAAGGTGCTCTTAGCCTCCCAAGCGTATGTCTAGCACATGTGGTGGTTAATCCCGCATCTAGGGTGCACAATGAGGAAGTGGTTGTGGGTTCGAATCCTACTAGTGGCAAATGTACTTTTAATTAAATATTTTATTTTCCTAATGTTTTCTTAATGTGTTGTTTGGAGTTATAAGGATATATGAAAGTTTTCTTGTTTTGTAATTGATTTATATTATTGGAGTGAAAAGGAAAGTGGATTTGATTCTTGCCAAAGTTATTTTTTCCATTAAAATTTAATTAAAGAGGTTTTTGAGTTAAATTTTGGTGGATGTTAAATTTATTTTAATTGGGAGATTATAAGGTGTTATTGGAAAAATATTTTATGTATGTTGATGGTTGTTTTTAAAGGTGGAGTGATAAGGTGTAATTGAGGTTTTTGCATTACATTGTAAGAGAGATTTATCTTCTAACCTCTTTGAATTTGGAAAATAAGTGGTTGTGATTGTGATAGATATTTGAGGTTACTTCATCATCAAGAAAAGGTATGACCACATTCTTCCATAGTTGAGTTGATTGATTGGTTTTCTAAAAATAAGTTTGGATTGGAAAGGATTTGATTAGGGCTTCCTTAGTGAGTACTAATGCTTCAAGTTTTTATGTAATAAAGAGTTGTTCTTAAAACCTTATTTTATAAGCATTGTTGTTGAAGCCATTGGTTGAGCAAAGAACTAGAGCTTGAAATAACATGAGTATCATTGTTATGTGAGAGTTTTTTTATAAGCATTATTATTGAAGTGAGTTGTTGAGAAAAGAACTTGAACTAGGGTTTGAAAAGAACATGAGTATCATTGTTATGTAATATTTGAAGTTGAGCATTATTGAAAAAATTTTGAGTAAAAAATCATATGCTTGGACTAGGGTTTGTAAGCAAGGATTATTTCATTGAGTGATTGGTTGAGTAGATTTGTTTGAGCCTAGTCAAGTGGGTGTGTAAAGTGATTGTTCAAGTTCCATAAAATAAACTATTCTATATTATAAATTGAATTGAGAAAGTGATTGAGTTGAAGCATATTGAGTCTCTAACAATTCTTTGTATGTTTCTAAAAAAGAGTGATGGACTTGTTGAGATATTTGAGGTAAGTATTTGAGAAGACTTATGGACAAAAATGAGTAAGCTTTCATGGAAGCTTACAATACAGATTGAGAGCATATTTGGTTAAGTTCTTGAGCTGATTTGGTTAAGTTCTTAAGAGGACTTATTGAGCAGATTGGACAAGTTCTAGAGAGGACTTGTGGATAGATTGGTGTGAGCTTTTGTGGAAGCTTACAAGATATATTTGATAAGGCTTGTGATCAGAGTTGATTTATTTGTTCAAACCTTGAGTTAAGGTTTGGGACAGATACAGCAGAGTTGATTGATTGATTTTTTCAAACCTTGAGTTAAGGTTTGTTGATTTAATATTGATTCAAGCTTTGAGTTAAGGCTTGAGGAAAGATATTGAGGACTAATTTTTGCTAGATCAAATGAATATATTTAGTACATATTCAAGAATAAAGTTGGTGCATATTTGAGGATATATTTATGCCAGACCAGAGACATATATTAAGCAGATTTAAGGATAGAGATTGAGAATATTTTTGCTATACCAATGGACTATGTTTAGTGCAAATTTTAGATAGAAATTTGGAGGTGATAGAGTATAGAGGATGATAGTCTCTAGTTGATAGAGGTCCTTTAGCCATGACAATGAGTACAGGTCTTTTGAGTGAGTACAAGTGTCTTTAGTGGATAGAGATCCATAATCTAGTGTAGTGGAGGCAATGGTTCTTCTAGAAGATCACCACACAGAGCAAAGGAGAAGGATTTATCCTATGGATAGAAATCCAAAAACTTGATCAGGGGATTGGTATCTCCATTGGACAAAGGTCCATAAAAATTGTAATAGGTTAAGGATTCCCAAAATATTGATTGAGAAATTTTTTAGTGAAATATTTTCTTTGTGGAGTAGCCCACATTGGTTAAACCACGTAAATTGTGGTGTCTCTATTGTGTGTGGTAATTTGTGCATTGCTTTGATTACTGCTATTGATATTGCTATATTTACATTGCATAATATTGATTGGGAAAGAAAAGTAAAAGGTGGTCTTACACTGTTCACCCCCCCTCTCAGTATAATCTTGTCTTTTTCACTAACATTGCATTGGAAATAATTTTAGACCAAAAAAACATTCAAGATAAAGAGTAGGCAATATATTACATCAATCGCACCTTGGTGAGTTATGAGCTAGGGTGTGCATACATGGAGAAGTTGTATTTAGAAGTAGTGTTTGCAACAAAGAATTTGTGTCATTACATGCTAAGTCATACGATGTGTATAATATCCAAACAAAATCCTTTGTAGTATATGATGAGTAAGACATATCATAATACACATACTACAACGTGGATCACACTACTGATAGAATTTGATTTGAAATTCATCAACCAAAATTCCATAAAGTGATAGGTCATAGTTGATCAGTTGGTAGAGGTGCCTCTCAAGAATATTAGGCCCCTCACCATTGAGCTTCATGATGATGCAATATTTGCATTATTGAAATATCCCAATCCCAAATAATGAGATAACAAATATGATATGACTTTGTTATTCGATATTTCAAAATGTGAGCAAGGGGGTGATGTAATAATTATCTTCTTCATGCCACAAGGTGCTCCAATGCCCTTGTCATTTAAGCTAGAATTTCCTTGTACCAATAATAATTCTAAGTATGAAGCCCTAATATTGGGCCTCCAAATAGCTATCACCATGAATATTAAGTGATTAAACATCTTTGGTGACTCCCTACTCATAGTCAATCAAGTGAAAGGACTTTTTCAATGTAGGTGTCCTATCCTTAAGGCTTATAAGGATCTTGATGACACTTATATAGCCCAACTGGAGTTGTATGACATCGAGGCAATCTCTCATACATAAAATATATTTATAGAAACTATGGCATATTTGGGATCTCTAATCCCTAAAAATCCATCTACCAAGTTTACTACCATTCATGTAAATACACTATCACATGCCACAATGCAGTGTGAGGCTTTTGATAACAAGGAATCAGTCAACATGATTCATATAGAACCAAACCATGAATGTTTCTATAAGACCAAAGACTTTATTAGGAAGGAATCTTGGGGGTCTTTGATCTCACAGGATCCTATGCATAATGGCACCACCATTCACCACAAGGTTGTGTCCCAGTATGCATTTGTGCACAACAAAATGCTGGGAAGAAGTCATATTATGAGTAAAGGTAGAAGCTTATCAAGATTGGATGTCACAATTACATGATTTCCTTAATCTTGGTTTAACCACTCTAGTATTATTGCATTTTGTGAAGTATACATTTAGATATAAAGTGATAAATCATATCTTGATTGGAGATATCTTGTACCGTAGAAGCTACAATGGAGTTCTCCTTCGTTGTCTTGAGCCCCAAGAGTCAGATTCAAAAATTTTGTAGGCTCATGATGGTACATGTAATGGCCATTTTAGTGGTATGGCCATTGTAAAGAACATCCTTATAATGGGTTATTATTGGCCCACTATGGAGAAGTATTATACCATGTATGTCAATAAATGTGTTAAATGTCAGCATCATGTTAATATTATGCACTTGCCATTGTAGGCCTTATAGCCCATACAAGCAGCTTGGCCATTTGCTTAGTTGGGTTTAGATCTAATCGGTAATATCTCTCCCTTGTCATCAGACTAACATACATTTATTATAATAGCTACTAAGTATTTTACTAAGTGGATGGAAGTAATATCTTTAACAACAACAACTGGAGCACGTATTATAGAGTTTATACTTAACAATATCATGTCATTTTGGGATACCATACAAAATGATATTGGATAATGGAACGTCATTTAATAACAAAAATGTGATGGATTTAATTTCCAAGTATAATATAAAGCATATTTTTGTGACTCCATACTATCTACAAGAAAACAGGCAAGCTAAGGCTTCAAAAAAGACAATGGTATCCATTTTTAAAAATATAGTACAAGAGAACCACAAATATTGGCACATCTAACTACCCCTTGCATTTGGGCTTATAATACTAGCATATGGACACCCACTGGGGTAACCCCATTTTTTCTAGTATATGGCATTGAGGCCATCATACCCTTAGAGTTGGAGATTCCAACATTGTGTGTCACATTAAAATGGTTCATCAATGATGACACTACACAGCAATATCACCTTGATTAATTGATGCTTCTTGATGAACATCATATGAATGCCCTCAAGAATATTTACATTTATCAAGAGCATTTAAAATGAGCTTAGAATAATAAAGTCCACCTGAGAGAATTTAAAGTTGGTGATCTTGTGCTAAAAGAGAACCAACGAAACTCAAACTTGCCACTGCACTTATGAGATAAATTTACGGCTAACTAGATATATCATATAAGAGTATATTGGACCTGGAACATATCATCTAAAATTGCTTGAAGGTATTGAAGGGCCTGAAAAATCTCAACATCCTTCATATTAAGGTGTTCCATACATAATAATCCAAAAAATTCAATAAGTTAAAAATATGACAAAATTTCAAAATCCATAAAAACCTAAAAGCATTATGAAATATTCAAAATTCAAAAACATTTGCATCATGCATTTATTTAATTGTATTGCATTAGGCATAAGTCATTCATTGCACTTGCATTAGTATAGGTTATTTCTGCAATCTTACAAAAGACACCATGTTTGTATTCCAATCATGCATTTATACATCATCATCATCCATAACCCTTGTGAGTAATTGTGTTTTTCAACACAATCACTCCTATTGCTATGAAGAATATACTATGGTTTTCTAGTCATTCAGCTATGATTTCAATTCACATAATCTATATATTTATTCTATAATTTGGTTACATTTTATAGAGATTGGGCACACCAACCATAGCTCGACATAGACGAGATGTAAAATTTAAGAAACAAAACCTAAACTTAGACCTAGTCCAACTTCTCCCTATAATTTCTCTCCAAACAAGAAATATTCTTATCCTAAGCTACGTAAACAATATGAATGTGTTCACACTATATACAAGGTTCAACATTCTCCCCCTTAAAGTTGAGAGGGCTGACAAGATAGTCTCTTAGATTTATATATTGAGCTTTAGCAACTCCTTTGGTGAAGATGTCTGCCATGTTGTCCAAAGTGCTACAATGTCGTAGCTCAACCACCTATTTCTCCACCATGTCTCAAATGAAGTGATACTTCATATAAAATTTCTTTGACCAACTATGGTGGATAGGATTATATGCTAATTGGATGGCACTCATATTGTCATAGTAAAATCTTGTAGGACAACTTTTTTGTTATCCAATTTCTTCAAGAACTTTTATCAACCATAAAGCTTGAGTACTAGCATTTTTTATTGATATATACTCAGCCTCAATAGATGATAATGCTAAAATAGTCTACTTTTTGGAACTCCATGTAATTAGTCCTGATCCAAGACTAAAACAATTCTTTGAAATAGATTTTATATCATCTATAGTTCTGCCCCAATCACTATCACTAAAGACAACTAATTTACAGAATTATACTTGTGGTAATGAATCCCAAAATCTAATGTATTTTTTACATATCTCAAAATTCTTTTAGTTGCTTGTAAATGAAGTTCAGATGGATCAGCCATATACCTTGAAACAAGAGAAAAAACATACTAAATATCCAGTCTTGTGCTGTTAAGGAACATTAGACTCCCATCCATGCTCATGTAAGTGGTCATGTCAACTTTTTGTGCTCCATCATCTTTGCTCAATTGGATCCCATGACCCGTTGGAGTTGCAATAGGATTGCATTGCTCCATAGAAAATTTCTTGATCATATCTTGAGCATATTTGTGTTGACATATGAAGATACCTTTACCTATTTGATGTACTTCCATGCCTATAAATTAATGCATCAATCCTAGATATTTCATTTCAAATTCTTTCATCATGGAGTTTTTAAACTCCTGATTCATATTAACACTAATACCCATGAATATTAGATCATCCACATATAAACATATAATGAGAATATATTTACCTTATTTCATGTAGTAGAGATTAGGTTCACTTTTGCTCCTAGTGAATCCATACCTTTGAAAGTATCCATCAATGCATGAGTACCATGTCCTTGGTGCTTGCTTGAGGCCATACAATGCTTTCTTTAGTTTGTAGACAAAGTTCTCCTTACCTTGTTCTTTAAATCCTTGAGGTTTTTGCACAAAAACCTCTTCATTCAAGTACCCTTGAGAAAGGAACTTTTAACATCCATGTGTTGAAGTTTCCACCTTTTATGAGTAGCCAAAGAAAGTACTAGTCTGATGGTCTCCTGTCTAGCAATAGGAGCAAAGGTCACCTCATAGTCAATCCAATACTTTTGAGTGAAGACTTTTGCTACTAGTATTGCCTTGTGTCTTTCAATGCTTCCATCAGAATTAAATCTGGTCTTGTAGACCCATTTACATACAATACATTTTTTACCTTTAGGAAGCTCCACTAGCTCTCAAGTATCATTTTTTTTTATAGAGGTCATTTCCTCTTTCATGGCTTGTTGCCATACATCATGAGCACTTGCTTTTTTATATATAGATGGCTCTAGCTCTACACTAGTCATTAAAGCATAATTGACTACATCTCCCTTAGGCTCTTGTGAGTCATCATCACCATACATATGAAGATTTTCAAGTTTTCAAAACTGCATTCATTTCACTAGCTTGACTTCTAGTGTATCTTTTCTAGGAATCATTATCCAACATTTGAAAATATGGATGGTGTTGAAGTGTTCTTTTACCTTTTGATGTAGAATCAATATTCATTTATGAAGAACTTATCGATCTTTGTGGAGAAGGATTTGGAGTAGCATCCGTTGTACTTGAAGTAGTACTCATACTTGGGCTTGGAGGACTTCCTTTGCTATTTTTGGGCTGCACTTCTTACACTTGCAACACTTGAGAGGAACTTGCATCATGAGATCCATCATCAAAAAAAAATTGTTGATGACCCCATTATCCTCCTTCATCAAAAATTACATCCTTGGAAAGTACAATTTTATGTGTTTTGGGATTGTAGGGCCTATATGCTTTGGAAGACTCACAATATCCAAAAAAAATACATGCTTGAATTTTAGGGTCAAGTTTCTCTCTTTTCTCATTAGGAATGTGGGCATATGCAAGACAACAAAAAACCTTAAAGTGTTACATTTGGCTTTTTGCCATACCATACTTCATAAGGAATGATCCCATCTAAACTAGAAGTAAATATCATATTCAAAATGCAAACAGTAGTTCTAACAACATAAACCAAATACATGTTACTTAGATGCTTAGTTTGAAGCATTGATCTAGCCATTTCTACTATAGTGTGGTTCTTTCTTTCAGCCACACCATTTTGTTGTGGAGTGTAGGCAGTTATGAATTGCCTTTTTATTCCACAATATTTATAATATTTTATAAATGCATTTAAAGAATACTCTCCTCCTCTATAAGTCCTTAGAATATTTACAACAAACTCACTGTGATGCTCTACATTATTTTTGAAATCTATGAAACAATCAAAAGATTCATATTTAGTTTTCAAAAAATAAATCCAACACATCCTAGAGAAATCATCAATGAAAGTGAGAAAGTAAGAGTTGTTACCAATTCTTTTGTTTTGCATTGGACCACAAATGTTCGAATGCACCAATTGGAGTGGATGGTGAGCTCTCCATGCTTGTCCTCTTGGAAACTTGGATCTTGAGTGCTTTCCCAAATCACATCCTTCACACACCTCCTTGTGTTCATCAACTTTAAAAAGTCCACTCACCATAGCTTGAGAAGTCAACATTTTCAAGCTTACAAAATTGATATGACCATATCTCAAGTGCCAAAGCACACTTGGATAATAAATAGCTACACTAGCAAGTTGAGCACCACTTTGTTCCCAAAATTTAAGAGGAAAATCCTATTCTGTGTCATAGGTACTTGGGTAACAACTCTATTACAATGTTTCTTATAAAAAATTATACATTTTCCTTCATCAAAAATAATCCTATAGTTTTTCTCCATAATTTTTCCAACACTAAGCAAATTATGTTGGAGTTTGGGGGTGTAATAGATGTCATTTACCTTCTTGGTGCCTTATTTGGTTGGAATTTCCATGGCTCCCATGCCTTCAACTTGTAGTATTTTGTCATCTCCTAATTTGATCTTTGATTTGTATGAGGAATCCATTGTAGCAAAGAGATCCTCTTTGCCACTCATGTGATTGGAACAACCAGTATCTAAAATCCAAGTTTCATTGAGATTGGAATCTAATTTTCCATAAGAAAAAAATAAATTTGAAGTTCCTTCTTCTTCTCCATAGTTTTCATATTTACCTCTCCCATCTTGAAAATTCTTGGACCAACAATACTTTTTTAAATGACCAAGATTACCACAATTGTAACAAGCTTTCTTTGATTTGTCACCTCCTCTTCCTGGATTGCCACATCTGCCTTGATGGCCACCTCTTGAGTTACTTCTCCCTTTACCTCTTATTTTTCCTCTGCCTTGTCCTTTTCCTTGGTTTCCCACTTGGCATTTTCATTTTCCTCTTACTTCACCCTCCTTGTATGAGAAAGCTTTATCATCACCTCCATAGCTTTTGGAAGTAGATACCTATAATATTTCTTCATGGGACATTAAGGAACCAATTAGAGCATCAAAATATAAAGTAGACAAATATTTAGAATATTCAATAATGAGAGCTATATGGTTCCATTTATGAAGAAGTGTTATCAACACTTTCTTTACCACGACTTCAGTTTTGATGTCTTCTCCAAGGGTTTGAATTTTGTTGACAATTGCCTTCACTCTCACACAATAGTCACATACAATTGCATTCTCTTGCATTCTGAGATTTTTAAAATCTCTCTTAAAGGTTTGAAGCCTCACTTGATCACTACCTTGATAACTATCCCTCAAGGCTTTCCATGCTTCTTGGGATGATAACAAGAAGCAATCCTTGGAAAGATGCTCTTCTCCAATGCTTCTTGGAGATGGTAGACAACAAAAGAATTGTTCTTTTAGGCATATTTCTTGTTATTTTTATCTGCTGCACTCAAGATGGTTCAATCTAAAGGTTCTGCATAACCTTATTCGATTATATCCCATAGTCCTTTGCCAATAAGTAAGGTCTTCATATTGATGGACCAGTACTCATAATCTAGCCCATTAAACTCAGGTATGGGTAGATTATTATTTTTTGCCATTGTTTAAACAATACTTTGGAAATAAAGAAGAAATACCCTTCTCCTTTGAAAAACAAATATTTTTATCCCTCAATAATGTTTAACTTCCAAAAATAAGGCAAAATGCTTAAACTCAAATAATATTACAGATTTAGATCAAACCACATTCTATAAATTCTCTCATTAAGATCTTGGTCTACTTCATTATGGGGAGCCAATTTTTTTTGAAAGTGTTAAATAGGCACATCGGAAGGCTTTCTCAATCACAAACTACTTCTCTTCCATGAATTTTCTTTCACGTTATGTCACGTGAATCATATCTTCTTAGTGCATGTTTTAGTGATTTAACATTGCAGCATACTCTCAACATTTTAATAGCGTTCAATAGAACTGGGCCTGCAACACTTCACAACACAACATTCAATAGTTGACTTGCTTTCCTCTCTGTGTGATGTCAACTATGCTTGCACTTAGCATGATCCAATAAAATCATCCAATGAATCTGCATAGTAGAATCTGTACAGCAACATGAATGAGAACTTCACACATTCTGCTTTTTCTCTTAGGCATTCATGGTCTCAATTTGGATATACAGCTCCTCAAAGTGTAGAGTTTGTGTTATCCTAGTGACCATCTCACGTAGAATGAACATGTAGTAATGTCACCACACAATTAAACATCATGACACTTGCAATGAATACACCTTCAATGCAAATGTTTCTCTCTTCTATAATTAAAACTAAACTCACTATTACATGATGGACAATCCACTGAGAAAGAGCACTTCACCTCCAATATGATACCAAAATGTGATTTCAATTCACATAATCTATATTTTTCTTCTGCAATTTGGTTAAATTTTATAGAGCTTGGGCACAACAACCATAGCTCAAAATAGACAAGATATGAAATTTAAGAAATAAAAACTAAACTTAGACCTTGTCCAATTGCTCCCTACAATTGCTCTCCAAATAAGAAATATTTGTATCCTAAGCTATGTAAAGAATATGAATGTGTTCACACTATATACAAGGTTCAACATTAGCCATACCTATTGATATTCTCATATTAGTAGAAATATTGCTTTACTTTTGTAGATGAGATCTAGTTTTGATAACACTTAGCATATCAAAATTCCATCACTAATCAACACATTAACAATACTAATTAGGGCAAGGAAATATGAACACTACAAAGTGGTCCGGGTCACCTTAAGAGAAATGTTTTGTTACTTGCTCATTTGTGAGGTGAAATGGTATAGAGTAGAGGACATTGGAAAAAGGACAAGTTCCCTCCTACCCGAATAAATCCATTGCTTATATAAAAGAGCAAAATCCCAAAGTTAAATCAAATCCCTTGCTTAAAAAAATAAAAACAAAATACAAAATAAACAATGATTTTCATCACTATATATATGAGCAAGTATCCCAATAAAATTGAAGAAAATAAGGGGGTGAAGAGCTTGAATCCTTGGAATGGTAAATACTCGAAACCCATAGAGTGATCCCCAATGTAGAAATGGGTTGAATGAATCCCACTTGACATTGGGGTAGGTCTAAGCAATTTACAAATGAACTAGCTTTAGGTGTCTTGTATTACCTATTGGTCTAGTCCAACTAAGTCCAAACTTAGGATCGGGTGGACATTTGAGGATCCCCAATATAGCAATGGGCTGATTGAATCCTGCATGGTATTGGGATATGCTTATGCTTTATATAATAAATGTATTTGTACACATAGGAGTAATGAATAGCTTGGTCTTTCATAGCAAAAAACTTATCTTTCAAAATTCTAGTATAGTCATTATACAACTTTTGATAAGTCAACTAGGGTGTTTGAGTTTCATAGATAACCTCAAAATTTCCCAAATGGCAACAACCATATCAAGTCATCGATTATCAATTTCCTTTTATAATATTTTGTTTATTAAGGGGTGTTCATAACATATGTTAGATACTGGATGGATATTATAAATTATATTTAGATGGCCAATGACTATATTGTGCATATCTTTTAACTTACAAAATCTTATGAATAGAAATAATACATAATTTAATCTCATATATGGGTGTCTAATTGATTAATTCTAATGACAAGATATATCAATTACATTTAATTATTTTTATACATTATGTGGTGTCATCCATTAGATTGTTAAATTCATACTGCATTCATTCCTTATATTTTAAATGATTAAATCATACAGGTTCATTTACATTTTGACCATCATCATATAAATAATGTATTACATACATTACATTCATCATATCATAGCATCATAAATTAAATGCATACAAGTAAATCAAAGTAAACATGAATTTAACATCTACTATTATAGCCATATGCATACATCATAGTAGTCCATCTACATATCTAGATCATAATATCTAGTCATACATCCATCATATAGCTAGTGCATGTCATACATACATCACATCATATAACATCAAATCAATATAGCATATAATCATCGCATCCATATGCATCTCATAAACATGAAACAAATAAATTTATACATATAATGAGTCTCATCAAATGTCATATCATATATATATGTGTGTGTGTGTGTGTGTCACAAAAATTACATAAGTATATCCAAAATGCTTGTAGGCTACAACTGTGTGGGTCCTCAACCTTACACTCAAAAATAGTGCAAACATATGAAAAGATATGTACTAAGTAGGGCTTGTACCCCCTTCTTGTGAGGCTCCTCCATCGTCTCCACCCTCTCGATGAGTCTACCTAGATATGGTACCATTAGACCTCTCTATATTGTGTGTCTTATGGCTGAATCAATATGAGGACTATATTGTCTCCCATTTTCAAGTTCTTTGGCTCCCTAGATCTATGGATCTCTCTAAAATATCACCATCACATAGCTTGACCTCTCCCTCAAAGCAATAAATATGAGTAGCATATAATACACATCAATTGAGATGGGTCTGGATGATAGCCTATAACCTCCTAATATTTGCATATGGGTCAAAACCTATGCATCCTTGTATAATGGGTGCCATAGGAATAGCCTATGGATTCAAGGGATCACATTGCATGATACTTAGTAGATCCCTATCCTAAGTCATGATCTCCAATTGAGATTGTGCAACATCCTGCTCAAGCATCATATTCTACAAATCTATAGTGGCACTCTCAATCTATGCTAGGTGAAGAGTCCTCTCCTCTTGGTATTCGTACCACTACTTCTATCCCTATATCATATAATATTGTGTTACTCTAACATATACTTTTAGAGTGGCAATGGAGGTGTCCCTCCCCATAATATACATTTGAGTAGTCCCCAAATGATTTTGTAAAATAGCTACCTAGGCTTTGAGCTATGAGGTCTCATCATCTAGCTTCTCCTCACCCTCCTCCTCAATTGGGGGAACCTACTCTATGGTTGCACCCTCAACCCATACACCCTTTATTCATTTGCAAAATCTACATCTATGAGTATTGGTGATATTAGTTTCATCAGTTATCTTTTCTCCTACTGCTCCATCCCCACCCTTGCCTAGCGGGCCACCACCCTGCAAAATCCTAGTAGTCCACTAGATGTTATAGTCAGTCATGGTTCTTGCATCAGCCAATATTGAGTCCTTCTAGTCATCATTCTCCTTACCTAATGGATTCATAGTAGGCCAATTCAAATCCTTCTCCACATTAAGGTGGTGGTAGAGAGTAGGCACTAATGGAATATCCTAGAAAATCCCAAACTACCTCATGATGCAGGAGAAGTGGAAAAACTCACGTAATTTAGGCTTGCACCCAATGAGCCATCTATCTTAGCGTGTTCACCTTATATACTTGTCTACCTCTACCCATGTAGGGTAGTCCATGTAAGGCCACCATACAACATGATCCAACTACAATGCAGTCAATATACCCAAACAATACTCCAAATATCCTACTTAGATCCTGCTCTTGAACTCCTCAATCTCCCTAGACCAAAATGTAGTATAACACTATGAAGCCTTTGAAATATCATAAATATTATGAGGTATTACCATTGTATGGTCAATGGTGATGTGCTACCATACCCATATCTAGAGCAATAGGTTGTAGGAAACTCCAATGCAGTCTCACTAAGTGATCTTGTATAGCTCATCATAGAGTTGTGCTAGCAAAGCGCTATTCCATGAGAGAATCGATGGTTGCTCTCTAGTGCTCACCAATAGGTATTGCATTCTAGAGAGGAGGTTCCAATGAAAACTCACACCAAACGTATCTGGTACTAGGATGTGGGTGCATAGTGTAGTGTCCCACCCCAACTGATACAACTGTAAAACTGCTCCCCTTATGTAATTGTTTGTGTATGCACTTTAATATTTGTTGATTTGGAATATTTTGAGTTTTGTTGGTGTGAAATACATATAATAATTCAATATACAAGCCCCTACCTTCAAAGGATCTCATTCACTTAAGATTTTCAATAAGTCATTTTGACAAACACTTGTCATTCATACTCAGAAAACATAGTGCAACAGACTGTACATGATCCATAACTTACAAACCACTATTCCAAATGCTATGAATTTTGGATACAAGCAAGATACCAACATTAACTACAAACCCAATGAAGGAATAAAGCTGGGAATGAAAATACCCAAATTTATTGGTGACTGATATAAAGTTGGAAACACATATCAACTACAGAAAATCCAAGTTTTTGCTCAACTTTTGAAATACAAAGTTCTAAACCTCACATATTTCCTCAAAGCATATGTTAAGCTTGGTACTATATGACCAACATCATATTAACCAAAATTTGCTTCAATGTTCACTCAAATATCTTGGTAATGGTATAGTAGGGCTATAGGAAACCTCCTAAGGTAATGCTCTATAAAGCAAGCAAGTATTCACTGAAGAATCGAGGTATTTGCACCTCCAAATGGTGTGGCACTGTGGTGGAAATGAGTTGCAAGTAATGTCTTCTGAAAATGGTCTTAAACTCATCACCAAGTCACAAAAACAATAAAAATTTATATCCCAATCTGCTCAAGTCATTCCCATAGATTGAGAATGCGACTTCCAAAGTGAGGAGGTCTTTCACTCCCAGCAATGGCATCCTCTACTGTGGTTTTCATCACAAGCAAATCTAGAAATTGGAAGCTCCTGCAAACCTGCAAGCTCTCCTCAAGACAAAGATAATTCAATAGCCAAAATATGTCTCCTTATGCCTCCTCAATGCCCTTTTATTCTTTCTTCAAGTTGGGCGATCCTCATGTTTTATTAATGTGGGATAAAAGAAATACATTAATTTCATAAATTAAGAGCCAAAATGAGCGTCCCACTTCCCAAGGTGACAAAAGTAATTAAAAATGATAAAATAATCTTTCCAATCAAATCTTTTTTGCTTCCCCTTTAAAACGAGTACTCACAAGGCCCCTTTTAATCAAAAATATAAGTCCAACTTTAATATATTTAAATATTACATTTAAATATATTATTAATTAACTTCAAGTATTAAAATAATCAGGCTCCCAACATCCAATCACCAATCAAATGGTAGAAACGGATACCCTTTTCACCGTATATGGCAAAAGTACCTTTTTCGTTTCCCAAAATGGAACCCTAATTGAATTACTAAAAATAGTAAGTCTCCTAGTCTAGTGTCCAAACGGATTAAAAACTGACAACTAATACATCTGAATACCCAATTCTGCATAGAACACCAATCCACTATCTGCACAGTCAAAAACCCTAGCGACTGACTTACTAAAAATAGTAAGTCCATCATCAAAGTACATAATGACTTCTGGAAATCGGCATCTAAAAAAAATCAGCATCCCTGCAATGTCCAAACAACACCTGAGTGCATCCACACTGCCGATAAGCCAAAATGGGGACATTACACACAGGTACATCAAGATGACCTATTTCTTCATGAAGACATGCACCCTATACCAGTGCTCAATGGACACATCCCTGTAGTCAATATCCTCCAGTGCCTCATCAATATGATAATAGAAGATTCAATGGAAAATTGTAGCCTTTTCCATGGTAGGCAAAGAAGTTATGGCCTCACCATCAATCAGGATGTGGAAGATGTGGTAGACATCCTCCAAGGTGATCGTGATCTCTTCGGATAGCAAGTGAAATGTATTGGTTCGTGCATCCCAATGATGGACCAAAGTAGTCATATAGGCCTAGTCGGTCCTGATAGATGGTAAGAAGATAATATAACTAAGACTAATAGTGGTGAACGACTCTTTGTTGGTGTTGTTAACCCCATGGAGGAGGTCATGATAGAGCTCAAATTCCCTCGCTCTAGTAGTCAGCTAAGAGGCCAAATAATAATAATAAAATCAATAAAAAACATCAAAAAATGAACTTCAAAAGTCAAATAAATTCAAAATATATCCAAAAAGATAAAAACATTCATAAATTCACAAGAAAATTTTGAAAAAAATCAATTAAACCAATCAAATTTCAAATAAATAAAAAAATTAAAAATTCTTCAAATGTTTCTCAGCCACGGTTGGGACCAATGGCCGGTGGCAATGGTCAAATTTTTGACCGTTTGGATTTGAAGCTAGCCATGGCCCATAATTTTCTAATTGGGATCTATGTTTACCACCCATAACTAATAGAATTTCCCCTTTCGATACCACTTCTCATCTTGAATAAGCCCAAAAATTTAAAAACCCTCCCATATAATCTACCCTAGACTAATCCTAATTAGATAAGGTTCTTTATAGACAGTTTAGTGTGATTCATTTAACCCATTAATTAATGAGGTTTATTTCAATTTGGTAAATCAAATAAGTGAGGTTGGAAGGCTACCTTTGTAGCACTGACTCTTCCATCAAAATACGCCTCTAGTAGGTCAACCATGGGTGTGGGTGTTCGGTTTGAAAACATTTCATGTCAAAGTTTTGTGTGCACCTCTTAGAGCTCTCTAGACAACTTTATGAATTGGAAAATAATAAATTTAAAATGATATATTTTTATTTTATATTTCCAATTTTGCCCTCAACCATGCTTGGCAACCATGGGCATAGAATTAGGGTTTGTTAATCACAAGTTAGAGCCGTGGCTAAGAAATTTGCAAAACCTAGCTATGGCTGACAAGTGCGGCTAGCATTTAGACATAAATACCCTCAAATTTTCACCATGAGGAGCCTCAAAATGTAAAATCAAACATATCTAACAGTACAAAACCCTCAAAAGTTTCAAAAATAACAAAAAAAAATTACATAATGCAAAATTTAAATGTGTCTTGAATTCAGTTATTTACCCTATACACTTGGTGGTTGAAGCGACTTGTGATCCATGCAATCCGGCAAGATGAGTAAATTACCATAAGGTCATTTGGAGAAAATTAGTCATCTCTGAATTGATATGCTTCATTTCAATCCCTAATAAGGCCACAGTGGTTGGACTATCCCACGAGAGCAAGGATTTATCTCAATTCTTCTATGATATTTTTTTATAATATCATCAAACATTATGATTCAAAATAAGCCTAATTAGAAATTGTTATCATCGTGATTCTCTAAGAAGGCCACAACGGTCGGATTTCTCCATGGGATAGAGATATACAATTACTATCAATAGTTGAAATCATGTTTGAATTAGGCCTTGATAAGTAATATAACAGTGCTAAAATCTTTAATTGTTCAAAGCAATCATATTGGTCAAGTGACTCATCACTTCATTTGAAGCCCTACCTTCATCAACTCATCGCTTGAGGGGGTAGTCATAATATCAATTATCATAATCAAATTCAATAGGATATCACACGATCTTGTAAAATTACATTCATCTTATGAATAATTTCCAATAACTATCATAAGCTTACCCTTTTTTGGGGAAAAAAGCAAATATGATAGATAAGCTAGTGGTTCTCCACCTATCGGTACTATTGTAGCACTGAAGCTACCCCATCACCATTGAAGTTTGCAAATGCTTTAAAAATTAAGCCTTCACTTAGTTGGAAGCAAGGATTTTAGGATGCGCATCCTTTTGTAGGATTGGAGGCATCTAGTGTTCATGAGATCAATGATCATCATTTGACCTATGACATGGTTTTAAGAGCTCTATTTTTGCTTAGCGTTGTTCATTCTCACAATGTATCCTAAAAGGGGTATTTTTAGATACCTAAAATACATCATGTCGAGGTGACTACTCATATGGGGTATGCTAATAGACCATATGAAGGATCTTGGACAACTCCAAGGTGAAGTAGTGGTTCTAACCACTCAATTTAGGTAGCTTTGGCCTAATTAGTCTTAGTCACGGTTGACACCCATGGTTAACAAAGTTGGCTGCACCTCAGAGTCGTAGCTACCATCAAAACTATTTTGAATCTAGTGTTGAGCCAAATTTAGTTACAACGGCCTGGTAAATAGAGATTTAAATGGTTTTGGGTGGGGAAGCATTGAGAGTTTTCCTCCCAACTGATCCAACCTCCTAGATCTTGATCTTAGCTTACAAAGAAAGACAATATTGGAGATTAGGAGGGCTATAATACCCCCCCTCCAAATTGGGGAGAAGTCTAAAATAATATTGAGTTGAAACATAGTGAATATCTACTATAATGGACAATGAATTGACAACCCTTTGAGGAGAGTCAAAATGCTACCCAATTGTGGAGCGACAAGTATGAACCTATCGATGGAGCTTCCAAAGGACTAGGAAGCATTAATTACAAAATCAAGCCAATCGAACATTAATCTCATAAAATTCGACTACCAATCCATCTTGGGACACATAAGTGACCCTTGATCATCAATTCCATAGAGGAAATCAAATATCTAAGCCCTTATTACAAGAGCAAGAAAATTTGTACCTCATCCATGACTGTTAGTCGTGGATAATAGTTCTAGTTGTGCCTCAGACCCACAGCGAGGGTTTGATATTAAATTTCCTTGTTTATAGCAGTAGGTTTCAATTTTTAGTTGTGCTATAAGTTTAATATAGCATAGATTAACATTTTAGCAAATATTTGATTAGTTAATTCTAGGATTTAGAGATAGATTTGCTTCCATTTCCTTGCAATTATCAATTTAGACTAGTTTCATGCTTTTCAATTTCTAATGGCTAGTTAGGCTTTCTAATTGCAATATTTCATTCTTTATTTACATATTTTATAGTAATCTAATGGTTTCTTACATACCTTCATATATTTACATGTTTCTTGCTTTCTTTATCATTGATTTATACATTTGTCTCAAAAGCCTCATCAAGAGAGGTCTCCTTTGTCATTAACCCCTTTCTTGTTGTTTCTTGAATGCAAGGTTTACAGCACCTAATAATTTTCAAGGTATTAAATGTAGCATATGCCTCCAACCAAAGGAGAAGAAGGCTATATCTGGTCTTAAGCAGTTTGTGTACCTTCTAAAAAGTCTATGAATTACACCTCCCCTTGTTTGGAGGGTTTTCAAATCTATATCAATTGTATCAAAAATTGAGTATCCCTAAGAGGGACGTATATGTAATTTGGATTTGACAAAGTTATACCAAAAGGAAACCCTATTTTATTGTTAAATTAATTGTTGCCTATTCTTTATTGCTTTCATATTCGATTTAAATTTATGCACTAGTTAGGTGTATATTTTTTAGATCGTTACACAAGTCAATCATGTACAACAATACCAAGGGTTTGTAGGGGCCATCCATGTGGTCACTAGAGGTCAAATCAATAACCAACAAAGGCAAGCACCTCAAGCAAGTGTGTCACAACCTTCTACATCACCACCCATTCAAGTTTCCTCTAATCCTCCATCACCCATCCATATCCCTAGCCAATCAAACCCTCCAAATCCACCCATAAATCATCCATACCGACCAATCATCTCCTTGAGTAGCGAATTAACTACAAGTATAAAAATAGCTCTCACCGAATTTTCAATATATGAGTTGATCCAACGATCTCCCCCAAATCAAGAGGCATTAATGGACATTTTGAAATCCATTGAATTGTAATCGCAAGTTCCTAATGCCTTCAACAACTTTGTGAGGAGCATCCAAACATGCATGGAGCCTACCATAACATTTTATGACTTTGATATTAAGCCAATATCATTAGAATTAATAGACCCTCCATTGCATATAATGGCTCTAATTGATAAGAAGCCCTTTAAAAGAGTGCTAATTGACACCAATTCCTCTATCAACATCATCACCACATCTGATATTCATCATTTGAACCTTCCTTCATCACATATCACCAAGTCATCCTTCACCCTCAAAGCATTTAATGATGATTTGTGTTCCATAGTCGGTACTATTGTTTTACCCATTGAATTAGGGACTAAAATATTGCACACAATGTTCCACATATTGGAAGGATCAATGGCCTACAATGTACTCCTTGGAAGATATTGGATGAGGGAAATGAGATGTGTCCCTTCAATACTACATCAATGTTTGAAATATGTTCACGAGGGACAAGTACATTGCATACCGATGTATGTTGAGCCATTTAAGTATTGCAATTTAATTTTAAATTCTTATGAGTCCATACTTTCTTCCACCCATATTTTCCTATTGCCATCATCCAATCCATCCACCATTTCACCAATATCTTCATCAAAGGATCCTATTCCTTAGGATCTCCCTGTCACCAACCCTCATAAAACTTCCATACTCCCATCATCTTCATGATTGACTACATGCACATGTGGTCATATTCAATCCACATCATCAACATCACTACCATACACATCATCACCATCTACACAACAACCTTTCCAGTCCAATCCATCTCCTTCGCACAATGTTTCGTAAGTCAAATTTATGGATTGTGAGATATCTCCTTCACCATTCCCTGAGTCATCATCCAACCATAGTCTTGCTATGTCATACCAAATCAAGGTCCACCTTACTAATCTTGGTATTGGTGAATAAGTGGTCTAAGACATCACCATCACACCCCTCACCATCCCTATTTCTAAGGATTTTGATCACCCATGTGACCTACCTTTAGTAATAGGAGTAGTCTATAACATGGGTTCAGCCCCAAATAGCATATATTTTGTATATAGGAGTATTGATTCTTCATCAATTCCAGCTCCATAGAAGAATCCAAAGAACTGATTCTTGCCAACATTCCAAATATGTCAAGATTCCCATATTGATACTTTCACATTGTCAATTGGCAAGGCCATGGCCTAGGATCACATGAACATGGAGTACATCAACCTATCGATGTTCCATATCAAGAGGTGCATGATAATTTAGTTCTAGGTTACCACTCACTTTCAACCACCTCTTATTTTGAACAAGCCTTCCAAAGGCTTAATCTCAATGCGGGAGAAGAAGCCCTCCATCCCGATAATTCTAAATATAAAATCTATGAAGAATTTAAACTTATGTCTATAATTTTGGATGAATCTGAAGAAGAATCGAAGCCCATAATTCCCCATATCGAATAAGATGAGTTTTATATCAACATGTTCCCCATCCATGAGACTATATTTCACTTGCTTCTTCCATAAGAGCGAGCCACCCCTACAGGTGAACCACCACCTCCATTCCATTAAGCCAGTCCATAAGATAAACTTGTAATATATGTACATAACACAAAAATAGTGGTTTTCACCACTACAAAAAAAAATCAAAAATCAAAAAACCAAAAAAAATATTTCTTGGTATTGCATATATACATATCGTTTAGACAAATATATTTATTTGTGTTGCTTGTTGCTATTCAAGTTAACCGAGTTCCTAGCATCTATTCTTAAGTTCCATCCATTCCATCTAAACTCACCTTGACCATAAGTCAACATGAATTCAATTGATTTATTTACCCCACTCCGTAATCCATATGATCTGGCTAAGCCAATTCCAATTGACATAAGCCTTACTAATATGAATCATATTTCCTCACCTCCAACCTTTGTAAAATTTGTCTTATATGAGGAATTGTTAAGGGCTTTTTCCAACTACATTCCTCCATCCCCTTCACCTTCACCTTTGAATCCTAAGGTTTTATAGGAAAAAATAGACGAGGATAAGCCAAATTTGATAAAATTTTAAATGACATTCACTTTATCCCTATGCCCCATTATCTTGAGGACATGTCCATTGAATATACCATCGATGTGGACCTTATTTTAGAAAAATACAATCCCCAAATTATCAAAGCTTGGCAAAGGTTTATTACCCAATGAACAAGAGAAATTAATTTCTTTCCTCAAGAGGAAGAAGGGAATTTTTGCATGGTACTATAAATACATGGATGGTATTGATCTGAAAGCATGAGATTCCGGAATAGAAACAGTATTATGCACGAAATAAAGAATAGAGGTAAATAAATGAGAAACGTATTTAAAACACAGCCCTCTTTATTCAAATGTTTTATCTTCGGTTACATGGACGTCTCCTTCCCTTTTAAAGGCGAGGAGCGTTAAACATATTTCCGTTACAAGTGTGCACAGTCATCTTCTTTCTCCTGCATGCCCACATGCAGAATGGGCGGGCAAAGCGTACTACCGCCACTTGATGTTTAATGAGTCTTGTTAGCCGTTGCCTATCTTGCGTTCAGCCGCTTACCCTGCATTCAGAAACACGAGAAGAACGTTAGTAGCACTTGTAATAAGAGGGCAGAACCTTCTGACTTTAGCATACATATGAAGATAGATCAGATGCATGAATAAAACAACTCTTCGTGAAACTGCAACTTTTGCCGAGAACAGAGAACAGTATACATTCGAAATGGCATATATCCGAGGATGTAAAACGTAAACTATTATTTTTATTCTACTTGAAGATAGCACAATACATGAGACATGGACAGTCATTAAAATAATCAACCGATTCTAATGCTATTGCCTGCAAGTTAGCACTTCATTGTGTTGCATGACAATATTCGATAAAACGTATTGCAAGATGCATTCGAGCATATAACGTATGACACGATATATTCTAACGTAAAGTTTATTTGAACAACGTAAAGAATAAGCTATTTCGATACTGTTAGTTTTTGCAATGTATTTCAAAAGAGAACAGCATATATTGCATTAACTAGAAATGTTCATGGGCTGCCCAAGCGGGCCACCCCTGGTTTACACTTAGTCTCGACGCAAATCCACTAGGAATGGGCTCAAGATCTAAGGATGTGTGTTGTCGTCGAATTAGTGGGATGCAGTGATCCACTATCGGGTGTGAAAGTCCGGTTCACTCTTCTAAGAATCACCCACCAACCTCTATTTGTGAGAGATTCTAGATGTAAAGAAGGTGAACTTAGATTGATACAGTCGGATATCCAAATGAGCAGCACTTCGTTGTGTTAACAAAATGCTTCGCAGTGTTTTTTTTTTCGTTGCATGGAGGGAGTTTTTATAGAGGAATTTTGCCTCTGGAACATTAATGCCAAACCCTAAGTCCGCAGGCACCGTCGAGATTTGACCATTGTCAGGTGATTTATGAGGCATGGCTCGCACAGAGATTCTCGCTAGAAAATCGTGTCAGCAGTTATGAAGTATGGCCTCAGGCTGGATTTGTTGTTGAGAGTGCTCGTCTCATTACTTCAGTTGGTGAAGTCCGCCGTTTTACAGAGCCATGGGGTCTCTTCGAGAAGGGACACGTAGAGGTGCCATGTGGCGGTCATTCCTTGGATGGTCGAATGTATACTTTTGATTGGTGATGTGTTTGCTTTTGACTTTGGCCAGGTGTTGGCTACTTTTGACTTTGGCCAGGTGTTGGCTTGAGGCCCAAAGTGTCGTGATATCGTGACACTTTGGGCCGGCTTTGGCTCGGGGCCCAAAGTGTCATGATATCGTGATGCTTTGGGCCGGTTTGGGTCGGGGCCCAAAGTGTCACGATATCGTGACACTTTGGGCCGACATATCGTGACACTTTGGGCCCACTTTGGGTCGGGACCCAAAGTGTCACGATATCGTGACACTTTGGGCCTGCTTTGGGTCGGGGCTCAAAGTGTCGCGATATCGCGACACTTCGGCCAGGGCTTGGTTTTTGACAAAAGGCTTGGCGCGTATAAAGGCTTGGCTTGAAGAAGGCTTTGAAGAAGGCTAAGAAGGATTTGAATAGGGCTAAGAAGGCTTTGAAGAGGGCTAAGAAGGCTTTGAAGAAGGCTAAGAAGGCTTTGAAGTTTGTTAAAGGCTCTAGAACGACCAAATTTGCTCTGCTCATTTTTCGATCTTTTAAACTGCTGTGTGAGTGGTTAAGACCACTATTTGACCTCTAAGGGCTGCCCTAAAAGTTGTGATATCAATGTGATCAATGTTTGTAATCACTTAATCGGAATGGTGTTGTTTTGGTGTCTACATGATCCTAGTTTAGTTGTCCATAATATAACCTTACATACTAATGCTAAGACGATTAAATAAAAACTTAGGAGAATGCATCCTACCATGGCCCTCATGGTAAAAATAAAGCTTCAAAAACTTCTAGATGTGAACTTCATAGTTCCTATCGATTATCCTGAGAGGCTCTCAAACATGGTACCTGTTCGCAAGCCTAATGGGGTAATACATGTGTGCACTAACTTTCATGATCTTAAAAAATCATGTTCTAAGGATGACTTCCCTCTCCCAAACATCGATACTCTTATTAATACTTGTGTTGGCCATGAAATGCTTTCACTCATGGACAATTCTTCAAGATACAACAAAATCTGAATAAATCTTGATGACCAGCACAAAACAACATTCACTGCATCTTGGGAAAATTTTTATTACAAGCTGATGTTATTTGGCCTCAAAAATGTAGATTCCACTTATCAACGTGCCATGAAATACATTTTATATGACTACATGCATAAGATTACCGAAGACAATTTGTATGATATCTTGTCTAAATCCAAAAATTGACAAGAACATATTGGTGTATTGGAGAAATTTTTTGATTGAATCCTAGAGCATAATGTAAGGTTGAATCCCAAGAAATGTGTCTTTAGTGTTACCTCAGGAAAAATTCTAGGATTTATTGTCTCCAAAAGAGGCATTGAGGTAGATCCTAACAAGTTCAAGGCTATCTTGGATATGCCTTACCCAACTAATTTAATGGAATTGCATAGTTTAGAAGGAAATATCCTATCAATCCAATGTTTCATTGTGTAACTTTCTAACAAATGTAAGTCATTCAATCACCTACTAAAAAAGGGGGTGCCATTATCTTGGATAGATGAGTGTCAAAAATTCTTTGATGAAATTAAGTAATACCTAGCTTCTCTACAAGTCTTAGCTCCTCCAAGTCTGGGGGTCCCATTTTATCTTTATATCTTAGTAACAAAATTTGCATTAGGGACAATGCTTGCACAAAATAATGAACAAAATTGAGAGCAAGTTGTCTACTACATTAATCGAACATTGGTAAGCTATGAAACTAAATTCACTTATGTAGAAAAATTATTTTTAGCAGTGGTTTTCACCACTAATAAACTTTGACATTATATGCTTAGCCACACAACATATGTTATAGCTAGAGAAAATTATCTACGTTACATGATGTCTCACACTTAAAACAATACCCACACTGCTAAATGGATAATGCTCCTCATTGAATTCAACTTGGAATTCATTAGCCAAAAATCCTTTAAAGATCAGATACCTATATACTTATCATTCAAACTTGACTTCAAATGCACAAACAACACTTCAGAGTATGAAGCCTTAATATTAGGTCTTAAATCAGTTGTAGCTATGATCATTAAGCATATTAGGATATTTGGTGATTCTCAACTTATCATAAAGTAAATCAATGGATAATACCAATGCAAAAAACCTACCATTAAGCTTTATCATGAAGTAGCAATGAAATTGCTCTCTAAGTTTGATTTGTATGAAATCAACAACTAGCCACGTTCAACTAATATATTTGTATGTGATGGCCTCTCTTGGATCATTGATTCCAAAAGACTCATTTGGAGAAGTACAATCCCTTATAATTTCAATAGTCTCTAAATATGTAATTACCCATTCTGATTCAAAATATGAAAAGGATATTTTCTTTATCCAATCGAATTCATATGAGCCTTGTTTGAGCCAAATAATAGCCTTTTTGAATTTTGGAACACTCCCATTTGATATGTCTCATAATTCCAAGCGCACTTTCAAGAAAAAGGCAGCCCATTTCATTCTTTTAGGGCATGTGTTGTACAAAGGTGGTTATAATGGAGTTCTTCATTGTCTCGAGGCTAGTGAGGCTCAAAGATCTTAGTGGAAGCCCATGATGGTACTTGTGGTGGTAATTTTTAGTGGTATATTCATTGCAAAGTGTCTTTAATTCATGGGTTATTATTGATCCACAATGGAACGTGATTGTTACACCTATGTCAAACATTGCAAAAAGTGCCAAGAACATGCTAATTTAACTAATGTAACATCATAAGCTTTGAAACCCATTCAAATCCTTTGGTCATTTTCACAATGGGGTTTAGATCTAATTGGTAAAATTTCACCTCCTTTGAGACAACATACATTCATCATCACAGTCACTGAATACTTCACAAAGTGGGTTGAGGCAATTCCTCTAACCAACACGACAGGACCTAGAATCATGGATTTTTTACTTCTTCGTATCATTTATCATTTTGGTATACACTTGAAAATTATTTCAGATAATGGTAAGTCTTTCAAGAACAAGTATTTTCAAGCACTTTGTAAGAAATACAATATTCAACATAGTTTCTCGACTCCTTATTACCCATAAGAAAATGAACAAGTTGAAGCTTCCAACAAGACCCTAGTTGCTATTCTCAAGAAACTTGTCAAAGAAAATTATAGAGATTGACACACACAAATTCCCTTGGCATTATGGGCTTATAAAACAAGCATCCACATGCCTACAAGGGAAAAACTACTTTCATTGGTCTATGGAGCTGAAGCAATCATACCTCTTGAGATTGATATCCCTTCCTTGCAAATTTCTTTATAGGAATTCGTAGATGATGACACCGCTAGACAAGCATATCTTGACCAACTCACACTTCTTGATGAGAGGTGATTCAATGCTTTAGAGCACCGATGAGTGTATCAAGACCACCTAAAGTGTTCTTAGAATACCAAAGTCTATCTACATGAATTCCAAGTAGGATATATTATCCTTAAAGAGAACTAGCAAAATACCAATGCATTACCGCATCTTAATAATAAATGCATGGCTAATTGGTTAGGTTCATATATTATTACACAAAGAGTGGGTAATGGTACTTATAGGATCACTAGTCTAGAGGGATATGAAGAACCCAAACCACTTAATGTTATACACTTGAAATAATTTTATGCATGATTTTATTACTATATAGGTATGTATATACATGGCTAATACACAAAAACATTTGCATACACTTCATTTATAACATTGTATTTCACAAAATAATGCATTCACCCATATTTCATATTGCATTTTATAAAATTGCATTACATTCACATCTACATTTCATATTTCATATGAGGGATCATTTATCTATTTTAGGGTCTTCGTTGGTCAAATAAAATCATGTTGCCTTAATCAGGGGAACCATCACAAATTCATCCACACAATTCCATTAAGTCATACTACCATTCACACAAAACATAATTTCATAAAATTCCTAGGTGTTTTCAATCACTCAGCCACTCCTAGTGTTTTAAGAAACCACCAAAATACATGTCAAGTTATTTTTAGGACCATTGCATCATATACACTAAGAAAATCTTGACTTTTGGAAATTGACTCCAAAACATTCTTGAACCAAAATACAATTATCACATATTAAAATATCTTGTGTCAAAGAGGGATAATAGAATACTAGGTATAAACCTCTAAGTTAAAAGGGAATATCTTTGCTAGTCCCATAATGCAACATAGCCCACAAGGTTATTACCACTTGTTGAGTGGAAATTTTACCCAATTTCAAAACAACCATCGCACTTAGGATTTTGATCACAAAACCCTATCTTGCAAAGAAATATGAAATTTCTCCAAGGTTCCTTTTACTTATGTGTGCTTGTAGTCTTGTGAAGATATATCAATTGAGTGCTAGGTGAAGAACATAAGCTTATACTAAGAGGGGTGGTGAACAATATAAGATAAAAAAATTTACTTCTTAATCCAAATTATAACAACAATAACATCAAAGTATTAAATAGTGCACACATCATAACACACATGAGAGACATGATTTAATGTGGTTCAACCAATGTGGGCTACTCCACGAAGAAAATATTCATTATAATTTTTTTTCAATGAATATTTGGGAATCAAATATCTATTACAATGTTTATGGACCTCTCTGTCCAAAGAAGACACTGATACACTATGCCCTAGTTTGTGGATCTCTCTCCACTAGATATATTTGTCCCCACTACTTTGGCTGGTGATATTCTAGAAGACTTCTTCTCCCACTACGCTATCTTGTGTATCTATATCCATAAGAGACCTCTGTCTCCACTACTCTGGTTGATAAATATCTATCCACTAGATATTGCTATCCTCATTAATTTATCACCTTAAAATCATGCCCTCAATTATATCTCAAATTTGTACTACACTCTATCCCAAGTATAGCATAAATTTGCTCTAACTCTGCTCACAAATTTGTACCAAACTCTGTCTCAAATCTGTTCTAACTCTGCTCACAAATCTATACCAAACTCTGTATCAAATCTACTCTAACTTTTCTCACAAATATGTCCTCAAGCCTTCTCAAATACTTGCTCATTCACATTCAAAATAACTCAAACCAATACTCAAATATTCCACACAATCATTCAAATGATAAAGCACAACTTGCTTACAAACCCTAACATAGATATTTCCACTTTATTTCAACAAGGATGCACAATGTAGATTTCAAAACTGACTCAAATATTTCCAACAATGCTTATCAAATAATCCTTTCTCTCCACATTATGTTTAAAAAACATTCATTTCAAAAAAATAGTTTAAACAAAGAATGATGTGCCCATACCTCTGTGTTTGCTCTTATGGAGATATGTCTTCAAAATGTGTCTTAAAACCAACCAATTTTCTATGTACCAATTCAAATATTAAATAGTAAGATTCTATTTCAAAATTTCCACATGAATTTTCCCTCAATAAGGTTCTCAATGAATTCTAAAAATAAGTTTCTAGGACTCTTCTTTTGTTCTCAAGGACAATGCAAAAACTCTCTCAACAATTTCTCTTTTTATAAAGCAAGAATTACAAACAATAAAAATACCTTTTACACCTTTTATCTCCACTCTCTCAAAACAATTTCCAATCCACTTTAATGTCCAAGAACAAAGAATTACAATTCTAAATAAACCATTTACAAACTTATCACTCCAACCTTTGCATATAAAATAAATAGCATCAATACTCTTTAAATACTATGCAAAAAAATATTTCTCCTTATACCTCCTATGTTCCAAACTATACACCAAATCACATCCACCAAATATCAACTATATTCAACATTTAATCAATGTGGAACATACCTTATAACAAAATTTAATCATTGCTTGTTGTAGATAAGAATCGACCCTCCGACCTCTAGCTTTGAAGCACAGTGCTTGACTTCTTGCACTAGCCAAGCAGTTGAGACATAACCCTTGGCCTCTGCATTTTATTGTTGTTGCCTTTGATGAAAATGAAGCAAAACACTCAAACTGGCACTAGAGAGAATCAAACCACAAACCTTTCCTCTATCTGCACCTTACATACGACCCACCTGCCACTTGGGCTACCAGCACTTGGTGAAACTTAATCATGTGCCTACGTGTCCTTATGTGTTGCCACTTGTTCAATGAATGATGTGTTAATCACTTTGCTTTGCTTACCCTCGATCGATTAATTCATGTGCATATACCTTAGTTTTTTTTGAAATTAAATTAGCTCCCCATTTTTATATGCACTTGAAACCTTGTCATGTCATCGGTGAAGAACCTTTGTTTGCCTCCTAGTGCCCTTTCCCAATTTAAATTTAAATTTTATATTTAATATAATATTTAAATTTGGGTTAAATATTATATTATTTAACTTTAGTATTAAATAATAATTTTGTATGGGATCCTTTTTCAACTTATTACTTTCCTTTTAATAAGCCCTTTTGGCTAAATTATTATAATATTATAATATCTTCTCTTTTCTCTTTAAAACCATGGGCACTTTTTCCCTCAACCTTTTAATCGACCTCTTTGGCTTATAATATAAAACATTATATCCATTCCTTTTTAATAGTTTTCTTGCATCATAAAGAACATACTTGACATCAATGACAACATAATTATTCAAAATTTCCAACAATATCCCCCTTTGTCATTAATGGCAAGCCTTTTTCTTAAACATTCCTTTTTTCTTTTTTTCAAATCTAATCCCCTTGAGAAACTGCTCCCCTAAATGAATGCTCTCCAATCTCCTCCTTACTCAAATCTCTCCACCTATAACATCCATGGCAAAGGGACTCCTTTGGGGCTAAATATAAGACTCTTAGCTTAGCCCCCTTCTTGAGGTGATTAATTTTGGAATGGGAGTGAAAACTACTCTTAATTTTCCTCTAAGATACTCAAAATTTTCCTTTGGAAGTGGCTTAGTGAAAATATCCATAATTTTTTCCTTTGTAGTAACATATTCCAATCTAACCTACTTATTTTTCACCTTTTCTTTCAAAAAATGATATTTGACCGAAATGTGCTTGGTCCTGGAATGCATCATTCGATTCTTTGAAATATTTATAGCACTTGTATTATCACATAGTATGGAGATAGGATGATCATGCTTTATCTTGAAGTCCTTTAAAGTTTACTTCATCAATAACACCTGTGTACAATAAGAAACTATTACAATGTACTCTACCTCTGATATGGATAAATATACTAATATTTGTTTCTTGCTTAACTAGAATACTAAACAATCTCCAAGAAAGAATGCTCCTCCACTTGTACTTTTATATCATCAATATTGCCTTCCCAATATATATTTGTATAAAATATGAGAGTGAAATTATCACTTATGTGATACTAGAATCCAAAATCCATAGTGCCTTTTAAATACCTAAGAATCATCTTTACTACCATTACATGTGTTTCCTTTGGTGTTGCTTGAAATCTTACCACTAGTCCTACTGCCTACATTATATCTGGTCTTGTAGTTGTGACATATAGTAAATTGCCAATCATAGATCTATACATTATCTGATTTACCTCAGGAGATTCATCATCTTTACTCAACTTGCATCCTATAATCATGGGGGTTCTTATTGCTTTGCAGTCTTCTAACTTGAATTTCTTTAACATCTCTTTTATATACTTGTTTTGTGAGAGAAATACACCCTTCTTTGATTGTGAAATTTGTAGTCCAAGAAAGAAGGATATCTCACCAAGCATTGACATTTCAAATTCATTTTGCATGATCTTTGCAAATTTCTGGCACATATTATCATTATTACCTCAAAAATGATATCATCGACATAAACAACCACAATTAGTAAGTCATTTTCTTCATTTTTTATGTATAAGTTACTATCCACTATTACTTTTCTAAAACCCTATTCTTGAAGATACTTATCCAACCTTGAATATCATGCTCTAGGAGCTTGCTTTAGTCCATAAAGTGCCTTCTTTAATCTGCATACATAATCTAGCTTATCAGTTAGGTTGAATCCCTTAGGTTTCTCAATGTAGACATCTTCTTCCAAGACACCATTAAGAAAAGATGATTTAACATCCATTTTATATCCTTTGAAGTTTTTGAAACTTGAGAAAGCTAAAAATATCTTTATGGTCTTAAGTCGTGCAACAAGAGAAAATATTTCATCAAAGTCAATCCCTTCAACCTGTGTATAACCCTTGCATACCAATCTTGCTTTATTCTTGACTACCTGACCATATTCATTTAACTTGTTTCTAAAACCCTTTTTAGTGACAATTAAATTCTTATATTTTGGTCATGGGAAAATTTTCCAAGTCTCACTTTCTTCTATTTGATCCAATTCCTCATCCATTGCCTTGACCCAAAGCTGGGGAGAAATGATGAGGCAGAATATTACCTCATAAAAAGACAATTTTTGATAACTTTTTAAACTATTTGGAACCACTAATGATATGATTATGTGCTAATTCTAGTGATATAATGCATTATATGATAATTTTTGCATATTGGAATGATAAAGTGCATGTGACCTATTTTTACTGTTTATCTATGTTTTATAACCTGTTTCAACTGTATTATTTAGTACATTTTCCATTAAATTAGAATTTTAATACTAATGTGATGTTGTTTATTTGGTTTTGTGCTTCTTTCATTAGCTTTACCCACTATTTAATTATTTTTGAATAACCAATAGGTGCCAAAACTTTGTCAAATTATTTGACTATGCAGAAAACAAGAATTTTTCCATACAAATTCTAGTTAGTTGTACATATATAGCATGGTTTGGAGTTTCTCCACTCCAGCTCATACAAAATGTGGAATCGAAAATCTGGGAACCTATGGATACTATTTCAGCCATAAAAACTGGTCACACATGCTTCTATTGCATGAATTAATGCCAACTTTGTTTTGCTGCCTGATATTCTAGAGCAGCTTTGAAATGAGCGTAGAAGACATAAAATTGGTCAAATGCATCTTTAATTGTAGTAAAATGGAGGTAAACTATGGTTTCAACTATTATAGGGGCCTCCCTATACTTTCCAACACCTATCCCTCACCATATAAATCCAGCAGCTAGAATGGATAAGGTTTAAAGGATCAAATCCTTGCATTGTTGGGAAACACCTTCTTGCAACGGTTGTAATAGTCCTGTATTGAAGCATCAAATCTTATCACTTATGTACCTTTCTAATATAAATAAATTTCTCCCATTTGGTTGAGCATATGGATAGATATAGGATATAGTTTCTAGGAGATAGAGTAGTCTAAGTGTTGTAATTGTGTACTGCAGCAGAACAGTAGTCTGCAAAATTTCCCCTGCACTGCTGTTATGTTGAGAACGAAATAAAGGTGTAATATTTGTCATTCATGTTTGATTTTGAGTTTAGTGTGAGGCTTTGGTATTTTAAGACAGGTACTTTCACCTTTTTCTGGTTTAGGAAGCAAGGGCCACTTCCAAGCCCAGGGGAAGGATTAATTCTGTCAGAATTTTACTCATTTCTTGTTGCAGCAAATTAGAAGGAATATGATAGCTTATTACATGATTAAATGTTGAGTTAAATTGCATATAACATTTGGTAAATTAATGCATTGTAATTAAGTCATCTAGAGTAGATTTTATAACATAACATTTCTATTTTAGCTTTAGAATTTCCAGTTTGTATTTTCAGTTTGCATCAGAGAATTTCTTGTTAATTTAGTTTGTTCCAAATTTGCAATATTTGCTTACCAACTTTTGAATTTCATCATTGTATTAGGTTTCATTTTCTGTAGGTGTAATGTTTCAATTCTGAAAAGATTCATTATTTTTATAATTAATTCTATGATTTCAATTTTGTTATTTTAAATTCTGTCATTTTAAATTCTGCAACAGTAGTCTAGATTTCCTTTTTTGTAACTGTGAGAATTTCAAATTCTGTCATTTTAAATTTTGCAACAGTAGTCTAGATTTCCTTTTCTGCAACTGTGTGAATTTTAATTATGCAAATATAAATAGGCACTCAGTTTTAGTTTCTAGGAGATTAAAATGGACACCTGACACCACCAAACACTAATTGTTCCATGAATAAGGCCATGAACTAGATGAACTAAAAATTAGTCTGTTAACCCCTGCTTTTGTATATAGCCTTGGACATCACCCTGGATTGACACATAATAATTAAATGATGAATAATTGATGACACTCATAAAGCTCGTAGGAAACAAGCACAACTCTCTCAAGCAAATAGCTCTCAAATAGCCAACAATGATCTCATCAAATGAAAGACATATGTATCCACAAGTGACTAGCAAATGATCTCCTCAATGATCTCAAATAGTGGCAATGTACTCAACAAGTAAACAACAATAATCTCCTCAAGCAATGACAAAAACCTCCTCAATAATGGCAATACTCTTAATGGATTCCACTAAAGCATTTATGAACTCAAGCATCAATTTTATCCACAAAATTAATTTTCTAATCCATCCACTTCTTCTCAATAGCCAAGGCACATAATCAAGAAATTTGCATTCAAATTCAAACCCTAACTCATGTGCATGTCTTCTAAATAAAGGTAGAAATTAACTAGGTCTCAAGTTCCTAGTTTAATTTCATAATTAAATCATGCACTAAGACATCTAACAAGTTCAAAACTTTTCAACCTTATGACTCCCTAATTTATTAATACATACAACAAACACCTATGCTTTTATTTTTTGATTCCACACCTTATAACTCCACATACAAAAATCGCAAGTATTTAACTTCACACATTATAACTCCCTAAGCACATACAACAATCATTTATTTTACTAAATACCTTATAACTCCCTAGTTATAATAGAAATGATTTTCAATGCACCAAAATTTTGGCAATATCAAATATTACCATGCGCTAGAGATAAATAAATTTTATGAAATTCATAGCCTTTGCAACCTTTGAAATCATAAATGCCTTTGCCAAAATTAATGTGCCTTCACCATCTTCGAAATCGTTAATGCCTCACTAAAAACAATACGCCTTCACACCTTCAAAATCATCAATGCTTTTCCAAAAAAATGTGCCTTCACACCTTCACGAGAGTCAAAATATGTTCCTCTCACCTAGCGTAGTGCTTACCATGTGGGCATTAGCCCACGTTGGGACTTAATTCCAAACATCCAACTTTTCCTATGCTCAAATATAAAAACTCAAGTTGCCTTCCTTAGCAAAACACTTTGTCCCTGGTGGGATTCGAACAATGAACCTACCTTGTGCAAATTTCATGTGCTACCAACTACGTTATTAACTCCTGCGTGATGTCACTTTTTCATGTTGTCTCCTTCACCTTTATCTCAACTAAATTTTATTTTTATTTTTTCGTTGCTTCCCTTTCGACGATTCTCACTTAGTGCTATTATCTTCAATCACCAATAAACAAAGGTTTTTACCCTATATTTATATGCACCTCCATGCCTTCGAATGACGTTGACAAATTTATTAATCTCCCCAACCATTGCATGTCGACGAATAATGAGCTTCAACTTTAGACCATGGAATTATTAAATAAAAATTTAGTAATTCACCTCTTAACTTTGAATTGGGATATCTCCTTCATACTTTTTAATTTTGCCATGAAACTTTTTACACCTAGGTTTTATTTGAAAAACCTTCTCATCCATAATTATTTAGAGAAGTCTTAGCATAGTGGTTTTAATGAAAAATCATTTCCAATGGTTTTAATGAAAACCCTTTCCATTGGTTTAATTAAAAAACCTTTACATTAGTTTTAATAAAAACCCTTGCCATTGGTTTTAATAAAAACCTTTACTATTGGTTTTAATAAAAACCATTAATATAATATTTAAAAATTAAATATTATATGCCTCTTGTGCCACAAAACCTTGTATATATCCATGCTCTCCAAAATATCATAAATTATTATTTATGAAGTACTTTTTCCACAAAAACTCAATGTGATCCATGTGACATCAATGACAACACAAAATAACTCAAATTGCCAACAATCTCCCCCTTTGTCATTGATGGCAACACCTCTAATGAAAATCACCACAATCACTGCAAAAACCATCTCTAAGAATCAAAGGTGCTCCCCTCGACTCAATACTCTCTATGGAGTTTGCTCCCCCTATCTCAATGCTCTCTTTGGAGGCTACTCCCCCTAACTCAATGCTTTCCCCCTTACTCAAATCTATCCCCCTTTGACATCAATGGCAAAAGGGACACCTATGGGGCTAAAAGATATGACTCTTAAGCTTAGCCCACCCACCACCTTCTCTATTGAGGTGATTAACTTTAGGGTGGGAGTACATTTACTTCCATATTACATTTTTCCTTTCCTTTCTCAACTTCCTTCCATATCTTTCTAATATCCTTTTCTTGATGAGTTACTTGATCTTCTTGTCTTGAACCTTTTTGACCTTCTTTCCTTGAGACTGCTTGACCTTCTTGTCTTGAACTTGTTTGGAATTGAGTATTACACCATTTTGTAATATTTCCAAAGTTATTCCAATTAAAGCACTTGATATTGTACCCTTTGGATGATACCCATATCCTGAATTCTTTCTTGAAATAATTTCCATATCCATTCCTTTCCTGAACACTGTATTGTGAAGTTCTATTTTCATAATAATTATGACCATGACTTCTGAATTGTGTAGCTCTAGAACCAAAACCTTGTTGCTCATTTTCTTTGTACCAAGAAGCTCTATGACCAATCTTGTTGCATAAGAAGCAATGTCCCTGAAAACCATACCTTCTTCCTTTGAGGTTTCTTCTAGAAAAATCAAACTTCTTTGATCCATAGACCTTGCAGCGTATAGCCCTATGTCCAAATCCATTACAAGAAAAACAATGTCCTTGAAAAACTCTTTTTTCATGCCTTGGTTCCTCATACCTTTATTGACCATTATCCTTGTAATCATTTTTTACTTGTGCATTGTATCCTTGAACCTTATTTGTAGTATATAAATCCTCTTAATTTCTTCCTTACTTTTCTTTTCAAGAATTTATTTTTCTCTTGAACTTGATTCACCTATCTCATAATAATATCCAAACTGGATGTTTGGAGCCATAAGAACTTTGGAAATTTCTCCATGAATCTTAGGTGCTTCCTTGCTTTCATCTTTTAGAACTTCCTTTCCTTTTGAGTGTGATTCCCTAAACATGAAATATGAGACCTTTGGTGCTTTGGAACCTTCCTCTTCTTTCTCTTATTTGTGTCAAATAGCAAATTGGCATCCATGTTTATTGTCTTTGAAATACATGTTTCCTTCTTAGTGAAAATATTTTGACCTTTTGATTCATGTGATGGATCAAAATTCTCAAGTATGGAACATCTCAATTCTTTCAAATTCTCCTTAACCTCTTGTAGTTGATCATGGATATTGAAGAACACAAGCTTATACTGAGAGGGGGGGGTGAACAGTATAAGACTTAACCAATTAATAATTTTAACTTTAGATAGCAGTGGCATCAACACAACATTGATCAAGACAGACAGCATCACACATTGAAGACCCATTTTTAACGTGGTTCACCCAAAATGGTTGGGCTACATCCACGGATAAAATATTTCACTAAATTTTATCAATCCAAATTATGGGAATACCTTTCTTGATTACAATGTTTATGGGCACCAACCCAAAGGAGACACCAATCCCCTAATCTCAAGTTTGTGGGTACCAACCCATAGGAGACACCAATCCCCTAGCTCTGCTCTGGCTGGTGATCCTCTAGAAGACATTTTCCTCCCCTACCCTTAGCAAATGGAACTCTATCCATAGAAGACACCTGTCCTCCCTGCTCTAGCTAGAGACCTCTATCCTCAACTCTATCACTTCCAAAGTTGGTCCTCAAATTTATACTAAACACAGTCCTTCGGTCTAGCACAAATGTCCTCATTCGTCTTTGCATGTTTGCTCTCCATGCCCTCTGCTCTCTCTGCGCAAACACACCCACACTTGGTCAAACTTCAACCCTTGCACTGTCTGCACACACTCTTCTTCCTTTGTGATCTTTCACACTCGGAATGATTCAATGAAATGCACTCTACACACTATGATCAAATTTTGCACTCTACTCTCGGCGATCAAACTTCTTACTCTGTGCCCTATCTACAAACGTCGCACTGCATCCAACCATTGATATATTTTTTCAACTCTCCAAATAGCCCTCCTTTTATACTAACACTTTCAAGATCAAAACCTTGATCTTAGTCACTGCACAACCCTAAACTACGTTGGCTGCAAACCCTAATCTTCGTCGGCCCAAATTTAACTTTGTCAACCTCACTGCCTCTGTAACTCTTCTATAGCTTCTGTCGCAAAACTACATGTCATGATATCATGACACTTTTGCAACCGCACACTTCCTTTTGGCTTTTGTCATGATATCATGACACTTTAGCCTTTGTCGTCTTCAACTAAGCTCCTGTCGCGATATCGTGACACTTTTGTCTTAGTCAGCATCAACTTTGCTATTTTTGCAATATCGCGACACTTCTCCCTTTGTCGACCTCCTTTCTGCTTTTGTCATGAAATCATGACACTTCTACCTTCATAGCCTTCCTCTTTTCTTTTGTCACAAAGTCGTGACACTTTCTCCAATCGAACTCTGCCAACTCGATCTGTCATGAAATCGTGACACTTTCTATATATGTTTGTTTTCTCTTCAACCTGTCACAAAATCGTGATGCTTTCATCTTCCGTACGTCTTCTTTGCAACCTATCATGAAATTGTGATGCTTTCAGCTTTCATACGTCTTCTTTGCAACCTGTCATGAAATCACGACGCTTCTCATTTCAGACTCTTCCCTTTGCTGCATGTCGCAAAATTGTGACAGTTCTCACTTCGAGTTTTGAAGCATGTCGTGAAATCGTGACACTTTATCTTGCTTCCACTTTGTCTTTTGACTTGTCGTGAAATTGTGACACTTTTTCTCCTTAACACTTTTCTTTTCTTCGAGTCGTGAAAACCCGAAATGTCGCAATATCACGACACTTTTTCTCTCGAACTCTCTCTCCTGCATTATGTCGTGAAATCGTGACACTTTTTCTTTCGGACTCTCTCCTGCATTATGTCGCAAAATCATGACATTTCTGAATCCAAACATTCTCTCTCCTTTTTGAGTCATGAAACTATGACATGTCGCGATATCGTGACACTTTTCTAACTTACTTTCTCTCTCCTACTTAAGTCACGAAAATGCGACATGTCACGATATCGCGACACTTTTCTAACTTGCTTTCTTTAGAACCTGTCATGCCGAAACCTTCATCAAAACAAATTATTTTACATCAAATCAAATTCCTTCAAAAGCTTCTTGACATCAATGACAACTTATACACTGGAGCAAATGCAATATACCCAAAGTACCCAAAATTGCCAATAGATATCATTGAAGTATTCCTTTAGATCAACTGAGGCATCTGTCTTTCTTACAATATTATCTTGTTTAAATTCTTCTGTTTGGAGTGAGTGTTCTTCTTCTACTTCTTTTATCCCATAGAAAAACTCTTCTTCATCTTAACTATCATTGAGATCATTATGATCTTCTATAGCAAACAAAATCTCATGATTTCTTTGACCATGCTTGTTTCACTGATGTGTCATCTCATCTTCACTATCACTAAAGCCATTGCAATAACCTGATCTATGATATCTTTGAACACTCACAAAGCACTATTATATTTTACCTTCTATTCCTAGGAATAGATGTTCTTCCTTTTCATCATCTGAATTGTCTGTATTGCTATGATCTGAGCTATCACTTGCTTCTTCAATGTAGAAATTTTTCTTTGTCTTATGAAAACTTTTCTTCTTCTCATACATGCTTTGCTTGTACCTGTCATCTTTGTCATGCTTATGCTTTCCATATTCTTTTCTTCTATGACCATGTTTTTCATCATCACTATTTTCTTCATGTGGACACTTGTTTGCATAGTGACCAAAATCACCACACTTGTAGCATTTGATTTTCTTCATATCCCTGTAATTTCTTAAGTCCTTTTTCCTTTTGATGAAGTTATCTTCCTCATCATCATTTAAATCTCTATTTGTCTTTAAAACTTTCCCTTTATATTTCTTTGAAGCCTTGAATGCAATTTCTTTCATTGGAACCTGATGCTTACTTATCCTCATCTCATAAGCTGTGAGAGTTCCTTGTAGTTCTTCCATTGTTATCTTGTTGATATCCATTGTTTCTTCTATTGTTGAAACCTTTGCATCATACTTCATGGGAAGTGATCTCAAAACCTTTTGAGTAACATCTAATTCTTTCATCTCAAATCCTAGTCCTCTCATGGTTTTAGCAATCTCATCAACTCGAAGTAAAAATGTTGCAATATCTTTAGTCTTCCATTTTCAATTCCTCGAATATTTTAATATGAGTTTGTAGTTTTTCTAGATTTACCTTGGAATATCCTTTATAGGTATTTCGTAACTTGGTCCACAATTCATTAGCTAAATTACATACCATGACCTTTGCAAAATTTGTCTCACGTAGCCCACTCAAAATACAATTCATTGTATTTGCATTGATCTCAAATAATTTCTTGATAGTCTTATCTACCTTAGGATCACATTTAACCTTATACTCTTTTGCAACCATCTACCATATCTCATATCCTTATGATATCAAGTAGTTCTTCATTCTCAAGCTCTAGAAAGCATATTTTTTATCGTCAAACAATGAAGCCTTACTTGTAGATGATCCATTCTATAAAACCATTTGTGTTCTTATAGAATCTATCCTCAACCTGTTAGCCTTTCTGAAGGAACCCACTCTGATACCAATTGAAGAACACAAGCTTATACTAAGAGGGGGAGGGTGAACACTATAGCACCCACTTTTTACTTTCTTTCCAAACAAATATCAATTAGTGTTATTAATTGCAATAACCAAATATAGCAGTGTGCATTAATAACATAGATAGCAATAGTAAGTAAGTGCACAAATCACCACACATAATTGAGACACAAGATTTAACGTGGTTCCCCCAATGTGGGGTACTCCACAAGATAATCTCCTTATAATATTTCCCAAAGAAATAAGGATCCTTATCCCAATACAAATGATTACTTTTCTATGATCAAAGCTATATTGTATTTATCTGCTCAGGTGGCATCCATGGATCTGCTCAGCTAGGCTATCCACTAATCTGCTCAGCTAGGTAATCCTTATCTACTCAGGTGGGCTATCTATTGAGCTGATCACCTAAGCTATCCATTGATCTACTCTAGCAAGCTTATCAAGAACCTGCTCATAATCTGCTTCAGCAAGATCACCAAGAACCTACTCATAATCTGCTTCAGTAAGCTCACAAAGAACTTGCTCAAAATCTACTTCAGCAAGCTCACCAAGAACTTTCTCAAAATATGCTTTAGCAAGCTCACTAAGAACCTGCTCAAAATATACTAAGCAAGCTCACTAATAACTTGCTCAAATCTTCTCAACAATATCACCAAGAAATTTCTCAAATCTTCTCAAAAAACTCACCAAGAACTTGCTCAAATCTGCTCAACAAGATCACCAAGAACTTGCTTAAATATTATCATAAAGCTCACTAAGAACTTACTCAAATATGCTCAACAAGCTCACCAAGAACTTGCTCAAAATTTCTCAACAAGCTCACCAATAACTTACTCAAATATGCTCAACAAGCTCACCAAGAACTTGCTCAAATATGCTTCAATGCCTTCTCACAAGGCTCAAACAATTTTGCTCAAATGTTGTCCCAAATATGTACTCAAAGCCTTCACAAAAGGCTCAAACAATCATGCACAAATGCTATCCCAAATATTTCCCAAAATCCTTCTCAAAGGCTCAATCAATCATGCTCAAGTAGCACTTAAATCTCATCCACAAATAAATGAAGGTAAGGCTCAATGATGAACTCAATAATGAATGTCAATGTACTCTTCAATAGATGATAACAATGATCCACAATGATCTCAACAATGTATGACAACTACTCTCTCAAATGGATGATAACAATGCTCAAAAATGAAATCAACCATGTATGACAAGCTCTCTCTCAACTGGATGACAACAATGCTCAATAATTATCTCAACCATGTATGAAAAACACTCTCTCAAATGGATGATAATAATGCTCAACAATGTGTTGGCAATTTTGGGTACCTTGGGTGCATTGCCTTTGCTCAAGTGTATAAGTTGTCATTGATGTCAAGAAGCTTTTGAAGGAATTTGATTTGATGTAAAATAATTTGTTTTGATGAAGGTTCGGCATGACAGGTTCGAAAGAAAGCTTTTTAGAAAAGTGTCGCGATATCGCGACATGTCGCATTTTCGCGACTTAAGCAGGAGAGAGAAAGCTTTTTAGAAAAGTGTCGCGATATCGCGACATGTCGCAGTTTCGCGACTCAAAGAGGAGAGAGAATGTTCGGAGTCAGAAATGTCACGATTTCGTGACATATTGCAAGGAAGGTTGAACGGACGAAAAAGTGTCGCGATTTCGCGACATGTTGCAGGAGAGAGAGTCCGAAAGAAAAAGTGTCACGATTTCGCGACATAATGAGGAGAGAGAGTCCGAAAGAAAAAGTGTCATGATTTCGTGACATAATGCAGGAGAGAGAGTCTGGGAGAAAAAGTGTCGCGATATCGCGACATGTCGGGTTTTCGTGACCCGAAGAAAAGAAAAGCGCTAAGGAGAAAAAGTGTCGCGATTTCGCGACAAGTCAGAAGACAAAGTGGAAGCAAGATAAAGTGTCGCGATTTCGTGACATGCTGCAGATGAAAATGTTCCAAGTAAGAACTGTCACGATTTCGTGACATACAGCAAAGGGAAGAGTCTGAAATGAGAAGCGTCGCGATTTCGCGACAGGTTGCAGAGAAGTCGTACGAAAGCTGAAAGCGTCGCGATTTCGTGACAGGCTGCAAAGAAAACGTACGAAAGCTAGAAGTGTCACGATTTCATGACAAATTCAAGGAGGAAGAGCTCAAAGGTGAAAGCGTCATGATTTCATGACATGTTCCATTTTCATGGGCGTAAGGCAGAGAAAAACACAAGGCAGCGAAAGTGTCACGATTTCGTGACATGTTCCTTTTCGCTAGTGCAAGCAGACAAGAGTGCAAGGAAGAGAAAGTGTCACGATTTCATGATAGATTGAGATAGCAGCGTTCGGTTGGAGAAAGTGTCACGATTTCATGACAGAAATAGAATGCAGGCCTTCTATAGGAGAAGTGTCATGATTTCATGACAAAAGCAGAGAGGAAGGCTATGAAGACAGAAGTGTCACGATTTCATGACAAAAGCAGAAAGGAGGTCGACGAAGGGAGAAATGTCGCGATATCATGACAAACGCAAAGTTGATGCTGACTAAGTCAGAAGTGTCACGATATCACGACAAGAGCTTAGTTGAAGTCGACAAAGGCTAAAATGTCATGATATCACGACAAAAGCCAAAAGACAGTATACGGTTGCAAAAGTGTCATGATATCATGACATGTTGTAGTTTCATGACAGAAGCTACAGAAGAGTTGTAGAGGTAGTGAAGCCGACAAAGTTAAATTTGGGCCGACGAAGATTAGGGTTTGCAGCCGACATAGTTTAGGGTTTGCAGTCGACATAGTTTAGGGTTGTGCAGCCGACTAAGATCAAGGTTTTGATCTTGAAAGTGTTAGTATAAAAGGAGGGCTATTTGGAGAGTTGAGGGAGTGTGAATGCGTCGTTGAAGTGCAAAATTTGTAGATAGTGCACAGAGCAAGAAGTTCGATCGCTATGAGTAGAGTGTGAATTCGATTGTAGTGTGCAGAGTGCATTTCATCGAATCATTCTGAGTGGGAAAGATCGAAAAGGAAGAAGAGTGTGCATAGACAGTGCAAGGGTTGAAGTTCGACCAAGTGCGGGAGTGTTTGCGTAGAGAGAGAAGAGGGCATAGAGAGCAGACAGGCAAAGATGAACGAGGACATTTGTGCCAGATCGAAGGACTGTGTTTGGTGCAGATCAGAGAAAGAGAACGAGGACATTTGTGCTAAACCGAAGGACTGTGTTTAGTGCAAATTCGAGGACCAGCTTTGGAGGTGAAAGAGTTGAGGACAGAGGTCTCCAACCAGAGCAGGGAGGACAGGTGTCTTCTATGGATAGAGTTCCATTTGCTAAGGGCAGCGGAGGTAGAGGTCTTCTAGAGGATCACCAGCTAGAGCAGAGCTAGGGGATTGGTGTCTCCTGTGGGTTGGTAACCACGAACTCGAGATTAGGGGATTGGTGTCTCCTTTGGGTTGGTGCCCATAAACATTGTAATCGGGAAAGGTATTCCCAAAATTTGGATTGATAAAATTTAGTGAAAGATTTTATCCGTGGACGTAGCCCAGCCATTCTGGGTGAACCACGTTAAGATTGTTGTCTCTTTGTGGATGTTTTTATGCATTGCTTTGATATTGTTGTGGGTATATCGCTTTACTATTTTGTAATATAAAGGAAAAAGTAAAAAGAGGTCTTATACTGTTCACCCCCCTCTCGAGTATAAGCTTGTGTTCTTCAATTGGTATCAGAGTCGGTGCCTTCGAAAAGTTTAACAGCTTGAAGGAAAAGCTAGTAAAGAACACAATGGATTATTCAAGTGGCAATGCAACACCTATTCTTGATGGGTCAGATTTTGGTCTTTGGAGTGCAAGGATGAAGGTTCATCTAATGGCACTTGGTAATGAGGTATGGGAAGTAATTGAAGATGAGTACACTATTCCTGTACATGGTCCAAATACTAAAGAAGAAAGGCTCCTACATCACAACAATTCAAAAGCAATGAATGCAATCCTGAAAGGCTTACAGAAAGCAGATCTCACCAAAGTGATTCACTGCAAGACAGCCAGTGAAATGTGGAAACAGTTGCAAGTGGTTCATACAGGTGATACAAATGTCAGAAAGGCCAAGTTGAGACACTTCAAAGGTATGTTTGAACAACTCAAGATGAATGATGATGAAAATATTAGTGACTATATGCTTCGTATGGATGAGGTTGTTAACTCCATGAAAGACTTAGGTCTTGAGCTTGCTGAAAATGATGTTTGTGATAAGATTTTAAGATCTCTTCCTAATAGATTTAGTGAAAATATTTCTGCTATTGAGGAAGCTAAAGATTTGGATAAGTTGAAAAAGGATGAGCTCCATAGTATACTTGCGGCATTTGAGTTGAGAACTCAAGTGAAGGTTGATGTCAAGAAAGAGGCAGCTTTCAAGGCTACCAAGAAATCCAAGGGTAAACAACTTCAAGAGAGTGATGAGTCTTCTAGTGATGAAGAGGCATATTACAACAAGAAAGGCAAATTCTCTAGAAAGCACAAAAGCATGAAAAATATAAGATGTTTCAATTGTGGAAAGTTTGGTCATTATGCTACAGATTGTACTGTTCCCAAGGATGAAAGTGATGAAGATAAACAGGATTCAAAGAGCAAGGATTCTAAAAAGCACAAGCATCACAGAAAGAACAAAGATGAGCACAACAATCAAGGAAAGAGGTATTCTCACAAGCACAAGAAGAGTTTCTACCTAGACAAAGCAAGTAAGTGCTCTAGTAGTGATAGTGAAAGTTCGTCAAGTGATAATGAAAATGAGATGTTGTTCATATCAAAAAAAGAGGAAGAACCGAAACATAGATTCATTATCATGAAATGTCTTAGATGTGGAAATTTTGGTCACCTTGAGGATGATTGTACAAATAATGATTTGGTTTCCAGTATGTATGAGGATGCTTCAAAAAACTATAAGGAAGATGCATGTATGGTTTTCGAAAAAGGTAGCACCTCTAGTGATAAGAAATCTGAAAAAGGCTTTGATGATTCAGATAGCAAACAAATAAAGGATCTTGAAAGTGAACTTACTAACGCTCTTAGTGTTTTGAAAAAGGAAAGAAAGAAGAATGCTAGACTCAAGGATAAGTTAGATGAATGTTGTATGGAGAGAGATGATCTTATAGAAAGTCTTGACTTCTCTATGGCTAAGACACAAGAACTCAAGGATGAGTTAGAGTCTAAGGTTCTTGAGTATAGTGAGTTAGAACAGAAAATGGCTTCTTTGAAAGAGGAAACTAAAGAGTACAAGGATAAGCTTTACAAGTTTCAAGATAGCTCCAAAAAGGTTAAGTCACTCATCAAAGGTCAAAGAAAGACAACGGATAAAATAGGCCTTGGTTTTGTTAAGCCACACAAGGAACAAGCTGGAGAGTCTAGTAAGAGACTCCAAAAGGAAGAGAGTTCTGATGAGGAAAGTATTTCAGATCATGAGTCCTTGAATGATAGATGCGCAGAAATAGAAAATGAAATTCAGAATGAGAAGAAGAAGTTTTCAGGACCCAAGAGGTCGAATAAAGGAAAATTTCACGGTAGATGTTTTGCGTGTTACAGGTTTGGTCACATGGCTGCACATTGCATGGCTCAAGTGAAGAAGGTAAACGGCAATTTTAGAAGCGCTAGTTTCTTTCAAGGGTATTGCTACTCTTGTCAATAGTTTGGGCACAAGGCAGTCTATTGCAAGGTTAATTACAGGAACAGGTTTGATCAAAACAGGTTTGGGCAGAACTGGCGGATTCAAAGAATAGGTATGCCTAAAAGAAATAACATTGTTACTTGTTATAAGTGCAACAATGGAGGTCACACAACTAGACAGTGTAGAGCTGAACTTCCAAGATACAGGAACAGGAACAGTGGTATGAACAGGTCCAAGGATCAAGGCATGGAAAAGAACAAGAATGATAACAGGAACAAGAACAGTGACAGGAACAGGAACAAGAATATGGACAAAGAGTTCAAGAGAAGGCCCGACAAGGAAGTGATAGACGCTGATGATGATCAGTGCCTAATGGGAGTTTTACTCCCACCCCAGAATTAATCACCTCATCAGGAGGTGGGGGAGGGACTAAGCTAAGAGGCTCATTCTTAGTCCCGAGCCCCAAAGGTGACCCTTTGCCATTGATGACAAAGGGGGAGAGATATGAGTAAGGGGGAGAGCTTCAAGTGAAGAGGAAAGCTTCAAGTCAGGGGGAGCAAAACTTCAAAGGAAGATTCTCAGTTGTGGGCACAGTTTCTCAGTTGTTAGCACAGTTGGTTTCAGTTTTGGCTCTTGAGACGTGTTTTCAGTAAAGGTTTGCCATCAATGACAAAGGGGGAGATTGTTGGCAATTTTGGGTACCTTGGGTGCATTGCCTTTGCTCAAGTGTATAAGTTGTCATTGATGTCAAGAAGCTTTTGAAGGAATTTGATTTGATGTAAAATAATTTGTTTTGATGAAGGTTCGGCATGACAGGTTCGAAAGAAAGCTTTTTAGAAAAGTGTCGCGATATCGCGACATGTCGCATTTTCGTGACTTAAGCACGAGAGAAAGCTTTTTAGAAAAGTGTCGCGATATCGTGACATGTCGCAGTTTCATGACTCAAAAGAGGAGAGAGAATGTTCGAGTCAGAAATGTCACGATTTCGTGACATATTGCAAGGAAGGTTGAACGGACGAAAAAGTGTCGCGATTTCGTGACATGTTGCAGGAGAGAGAGTCCGAAAGAAAAAATGTCACGATTTCGCGACATAATGCAGGAGAGAGAGTCCGAAAGAAAAAGTGTCACGATTTCATGACATAATGCAGGAGAGAGAGTCCAGGAGAAAAAGTGTCGCGATATCGCGACATGTCGGGTTTTCGTGACCCGAAGAAAAGAAAAGCGCTAAGGAGAAAAAGTGTCACGATTTCATGACAAGTCAGAAGACAAAGTGGAAGCAAGATAAAGTGTCACGATTTCATGACATGCTGCAGATGAAAATGTTCCAAGTAAGAACTGTCATGATTTCATGACATACAACAAAGGGAAGAGTCTGAAATGAGAAGCGTCGCGATTTCATGACAGGTTGTAGAGAAGTCGTACGAAAGCTGAAAGCGTCACGATTTCATGACAGGCTGCAAAGAAAATGTACGAAAGCTAGAAGTGTCATGATTTCATGACAAATTCAAGGAGGAAGAGCTCAAAGGTGAAAGCGTCATGATTTCATGACATGTTCCATTTTCATGGGCGTAAGGCAGAGAAAAACACAAGGCAACGAAAGTGTCATGATTTCATGACATGTTCCATTTTTGCTAGTGCAAGCAGACAAGAGTGCAAGGAAGAGAAAGTGTCACGATTTCATGACAGATTGAGATAGCAGCATTCGATTGGAGAAAGTGTCATGATTTCATGATGAAAAATAAATGCCCTTGAAGGGAGGGTGATTTCACGACAAAAGAGAGAGGAAGGCTATGAAGACAGAAGTGTCATGATTTCATGACAAAAGCAGAAAGGAGGTCGACGAAGGGAGAAATGTCGTGATATCATGACAAATGCAAAGTTGATGCTGACTAAGTCAGAAGTGTCATGATATCATGACAAGAGCTTAGTTGAAGTCGACAAAGGCTAAAATGTCATGATATCATGACAAAAGCCAAAAGACAGTATACGGTTGCAAAAGTGTCATGATATCGTGACATGTTGTAGTTTTGCGATAGAAGCTACAGAAGAGTTGCAGAGGCAGTGAAGCCGACAAAGTTAAATTTGGGCCGACGAAGATTAGGGTTTGTAGCCGACATAGTTTAGGGTTTGCAATCGACGTAGTTTAGGGTTGTGCAACCGACTAAGATCAAGGTTTTGATCTTGAAAGTGTTAGTATAAAAGGAGGGTTGTTTGGAGAGTTGAGGGAGTGTGAATGCGTCGTTGAAGTGCGAAATTTGCAGATAGTGCGTAGAGCAAGAAGTTCGATCGCTGTGAGCAGAGTGCGAATTCGATTGTAGTGTGTAGAGTGCATTTCATCGAATCATTCTGAGTGGGAAAGATCGAAAAGGAAGAAGAGTGTGCGCAGACAGTGCAAGGGTTGAAGTTCGACCAAGTGCGGGAGTGTTTGCATAGAGAGAGAAGAGGGCATAGAGAGCAGACAGAAAAATGAACGAGGACATTTGTGCCAGATCGAAGGACTATGTTTGGTGCAGATCAGAGAAAGAGAATGAGGACATTTGTGCTAAACCGAAGGACTGTGTTTAGTGCAAATTCGAGGACCAACTTTGGAGGTGAAAGAGTTGAGGACAGAGGTCTCCAGCCAGAGCAGGGAGGACAGGTGTCTTCTATGGATAGAGTTCCATTTGCTAAGGGCAGCGGAGGCAGAGGTCTTCTAGAGGATCACCAACCAGAGCAGAGCTAGGGGATTGGTGTCTCCTGTGGGTTGGTAACCACGAACTCGAGATTAGGGGATTGGTGTCTCCTTTGGGTTGGTGCCCATAAACATTGTAATCGGGAAAGGTATTCCCAGAATTTGGATTGATAAAATTTAGTGAAATATTTTATCCGTGGACGTAGCCCAGCCATTCTGGGTGAACCACGTTAAGATTGTTGTCTCTTTGTGGATGTTTTTATGCATTGCTTTGATATTGTTGTGGGTATATCGCTTTACTATTTTGTAATATAAAAGAAAAAGTAAAAAGAGGTCTTATACTGTTCACCCCCCCTCTCAGTATAAGCTTGTGTTCTTCACAATGAACTCTAAAATATATGGCAAATGAGCTCTCTAATGAAAACCTCTCCAAGCAATACAATGAGGACTTTAACCAACCAAGGACGATCTCCACAAGTGATAATAATAGGTTCTCAATAATATTTTTCTCATGCAATTCCAATAAGCTCTTAGGAAACAAGCACTACTCTCTCAAGCAAATAGCTCTCAAATAGCCAACAATGATCTTCTCAAATGAAAGACATATGTATCCACAAGTGACTAGCAAATGATCTCCTCAATGGTCTCAAATAGTGGCAATGTACTCAACAAGTAACCAAAAATAATCTCCTCAAGAAATGGCAAAAACCTCCTCAATAGTGGCAATACTCTTAATGGATTCCACTAAAGCAATTATGAACTCAAGCATCAATTTTATCCATAAATTTGATTTTCTAATCCATCCACTTCTTGTTAATAGCCAAGGCACATAATCAAGAAATTTGTATTCAACTTCAAACCCTAACTCATGTGCACGTCTTCTAACTCAAGGTAGCAATTAACTAGGTATCAAGTTCCTAGTTTAATTTTATAATTAAATCATGCACTAGGACATATAACAAGTTCAACACTTTTCAAACTTATGACTCCCTAATTTATTAATACATACAGTAAACATCTATGCTTTTATTTTTTAATTCGATGCCTTATAACTCCACATACAAAAATCACAAGTATTTAACTTCACACCTTATAACTCCCTAAGCACATACAACAATCATTTATTTTACTAAATACCTTATAACTCCCTAGTTATAATAGAAATTATTTTCAATGCACCACAACTTTGGAAATATCAAATATTACCATGCGCTAGAGATAAATACCTTTTACAAAATTTGTAGCCTCTGGAACCTTTGAAATCATAAATACCTTTTCCAAAATTAATGTGCTTTCACCATCTTTGAAATATTTAATGCCTCGCTAAAAAAAATGTGCCCTCACACCTTCGAAATTATCAATGCTTTGCTAAAACAATGCACCTTCACACCTTCACAGGAGTCAAACTTAGTTCCTCTCACCTAGCACTGTGAAGCACTTACTATGTGGGTGTCATCCCACATTGGTACTTAATCCCAAACACCCAACTTTATTTGTGCTCAAATATGAAAACTCAAGTTGCCTTCCTTAGGAAAATATTTTGCCCCTAGCAAGATTCGAACAACGAACCTACCTTGTGCAAAGTTTGTGTGCTACCAACTGCGCTATTAGCTTTTGCATGACGTCACTTTCTCGTGTTGTCTCCTTCACCTTTCTCTCAACTGAATTTTATTTTTATTTCTTCTCTGCTCCTCTTTCAACGATTCTCACTTAGCACTATTATCTCTAACCACCAATAAACAAAGGTTTTTACCCTTTATTTATATGCACCTCCATGCCTTCGAATGACGTCGACAAATTTTTTAATCTCCCCAACCATTGCATGTCGACGAATAATGAGCTTCAACTTTAGACCTTGGAATTATTAAATAAAAATTTAATAATTCACCTCTTAACTTTGAATTGGGATATCTCCTTCATACTTTTGAATTTTGCCATGAAAATTTTTGCACCTAGGTTTTATTTGAAAAACCTTTTCATCCATCATTATTTGGAGAAGTCTTAGCATAGTGGTTTTAATGAAAACCCTTTCCAATTGTTTTAATGAAAATCCTTTCCATTGGTTTAAATAAAAAACCTTTCCATTGGTTTTAATAAAAACCCTTGCCATTGGTTTTAATAAAAACCCTTGCCATTGGTTTTAATAAAAACCATTAAAATAATATTTAAAAATTAAATATTATATGCCTCTTGTGCCACAAAACCTTGTGTATATCCATGCTCTCCAAAATATCATAAATGATTATTTATGAAGTACTTTTTCCACCAAAACTCAATGTGATCCATGTGACATCAATGACAACACAAAATAACTCAAATTGCCAACAACGACCTCTCCTTTCCAATGCCCTAACACAAAGTGCATCCACCAACTAGGCTATGTGCCCCTTCGAAATTAAAAGAGTGAGACTCCCTCTATCTTTCTTGTCTCTTCTCCCATAAACAAAAATAAAACACTCCTCCTTAGCAAAATCCAATCACATGAATTGAACCCGCAATCTCATGCTTCACAAATGCCTTAACGTAGCCCTTGGTTGCCACATGCACTACTAAGTGCCTTGAGATTCATTTGGCACTCTGCTTCAACTTAACACCACGTCTGCCCACTAATTCGTTTAACACATGCAAATATTTCTTACTCTTCAATGCACGAATTACTTAAACCTTTGGGCTCTCACAAATCACATATCACATGGATGATTTTATTAATAAAATCTTTCTCCTTTTATACCATATGCCATATTGTCTAACATGTCGGCGAACTTAGGAATTTTGAATTTAATTTGAATTTAATATTTAAATTGTTTAGCACCTTAATTAATTATTTAAATTTAAATTTTAACCTATGGTTAAAATATTTAAATTTAAATAAATTAAACCATAGTCTTCAAAATCTACCAAATGGGTTTTTGAGGATTTATAATTTGATAACTCCTTGGCCCTTGTTTTTTCTCCAACACAATATTTAAATATTATAATATTATTATTTTATTTTAACCTGCTTATCCATCGTTGGGTCTTTGATCTGTTTATGCATTTTTAGGCATATAATATTTAAAATAAAAATTATATCCTATTCCTTTAAACCTCTTCCTTGCCTTGTGTAAAAACCACTAATGACATTAATGATGACAAAATTTGGACATCAACCTCTTGACATCAATGGCAACAAAACTTGCTCATATTTCCAACATAAATTTTCCTACAAGCTTTCACAAAATCTTGCTCAACTCTATCCTTAAGTCCCCTCAAGGACTTGCTCAAATCTATCCACAAGCTTTCACAAAAGCTTGCTCAAATAACTCCAAAACTTGCATACAAAACACAACTTAAATCTCTTTCATAAAAATCTCTTCACACAAACAAAATCCACTTAGAATATTGTTTGACCTTAGGAACATATAGAGAATGATAAGATCTATCAAAACCTCAATATGTTTCACACTCACAAATTTTGTACTCAATAAATCAATCTATCACTTGCAAACTCTCTCTCAAATCAATTCAAAATGATGTATAAATTATTTCACAAAACTTGATCTACAACTCCCATACTTTCAATCAATATTTCTTAGATCAATGCTCAACCAAATTCACTCAATCATTCATCCAATAAAACACAATCCACTCACAAACCCTAGTATATGTATTTCAACAAAGATGCTTAAATGTAGATCTCAAACCCTAACTCACAAATAGATCTCAACCTCAAAACTTTCCAACAATGTTCTACCAAAATAGTCATTTTCACTCCACCTTATATTTCAAAAAGCATTGCTCAATAACACACATCAAATGAAGAGAAATGTCGATATCTCTTGCTTGTTCTAATTGAGATATGTCTTCAATATCAGTTTCACAATCAATCCTCCTTGTGCCACTCAAAAAGGTTAGATAGCAACAATCTATCCACAAGGTATTCCTTCCAAAATATGTTCAATTAAAAACCACTCTCTTGTTTTCTCAAATAATCAAACCCTTCAAAATACTTTAGCAAAACATACAAATAGTCAAAATACTGCATACACCTTTTAACTCCTTTAACTCATTAAAAATAGAATCAACAAGGTTTCTTATTACTCCAGAATTCACCTTCAAATTAATCCACTATAAATTCCTTAAAAACTTAAATGAATGGAATAATAAAAATTATTCCCTTATACCTCCCACTTATCATAAATGTATTTCCAACAAAAATATAACCACTATTCAAAAAAATATTCCAAGGCACTTAGCAATTTCACTAAATCATAATTCAAATTATTTCAAAACCCTTTATATAGCAAAAATAAAAATTATTTTTAACACCTTATACCTCCCACATTAGCGCATACCATACAACTTAGAACCTTAGGCAAAAATTTATTAAATCAAAAAATAAACACCTTGTGTGCTGCCTCCATGGGATTCAAACCCCCACTAGACTATCATTTGTGCCTTAGTTAATACCTAACCATCACATGAGCTAAGCGCTCACTTGAAAATCCCAATGCGCCCTCTCTCCTTTATCCTTCTACTGGTGCTAAATCACATAAAACAAAAACTTCTCCCCTCTGCTGCCATCAAGAATCGAATGCAAGACTTGTCATCCACCAATGCATTATGCTACCAAGCCTTACCACTAGGAAAACTACGTGGTTGGTGATAGAGGTATGCACCCTTGCCTCCTTATCCTTCCACGTGCTCCTCTTTTCTTTTAAAATAGAAAATATTTTTCCTTTTGTGCTCACCAATTTGCATCAAAATAAATTAATCAAACATTCACATATCATTCAGAGACCTACCTTTGGCTATCAAAACTTTATGGTATAAATACCATTTATCCTCCTTGCTTGGACGTTGGCAAAAATTAAAAGTTTAACATTTTTTCTTGGCATCAAACCCAAATTAGGGTTTATAAAATTATTATAATATAAATATTATAATTATTTTATAAATAACCTTAGCCTTTTCTTTTAACACTTTAATATTATAATAATAATATTATAATATTATTTCCTTTGGGCCTAGGTGTTTCCTTCCTTAACCTTAGGCTTTCTCTTACCATATTTAATATTATAATATTATTTCCTTTGGGCCTCGGTATTTCCTTCCTTCGGGGTATTTAGACAATCTTTTGATCAATCATGTGAAGCTTTAAACCAAATATCTTGGGCTTAAAATATAAATTGTTTAATCCTCCTTTTTTCAATTCCTTGCACTGACTTTTGACATCAATGACACTAACTCTTGACATCAATGAAACCATAACTACTCAAAATTTCCAAAAATATTCCTCTTTTTTATTGATGGCAACCCATTTTTCCTTAACCATTCCTTTTTCCTTTTTTCAATTTTGCTCCTCATGAGAAACTACTCCCCCTGACTGAATGTTTTCTCCCTAACTCAAATCTCTCTCTTTGAAACCAATGGCAAAGGGAATCCTTTGGGGCTAAATATAAGACTCTTATCTCAGCCCCCTCCCCACCTCCTCTCCTTGAGGTGATTAATTTTGGGGTGGGAGTATATCTACTCCCAACATACAATGTTCGTTTTCTTTGTCTACCTTATTCCTTAACTGATCCTTATGATTCTTTTGAATATCCTCATTCTTGCTTGTCCCTGGAAATTATGTTCTACACCACTTGGCCATATGCCCAATATTATTGCACATATAACATTTAATGGTGTGGTTCCTAGAAGGTGCAAATGTCTTTAAGTTCCTCCTAGTAAATCCATACCCACTCCTATCATGAACCCTACAATCCATTGCTTTATGACCAAAATGATTATAAGAGTAGCAATACCCTTGAGAGACATGCCCATTTCTGAAATTTCTCTTAGTGAAACAATATTCTTTCTTTTCACGTGTTCTGTACTGCATAGCCTTGTGACCAAACCTATTACGTGAGAAAAAATATCCTTTGAATAAATATTTCCTTGAACCCACTAGTCTCTTAGTCCTTTCTTCTCTGTGATGTTTCCTATTCCTTATTTGTGCATTGTTTCCTTTCTTGGTGAACCTTATATTTTTCAACTTATCCTCACAAGTCTCACTTTCTCCTTCACTCTTTTATTTTGAGGCTTCTTCTTCTTTTGATATTGATATTGAATCATCTCCTTGTTCTCTTTATCTCTCTTCAAAAGCAAGTCATGTCTTGTTTTATGGAGACTTTTGTACCTTGATAATATTATCCAAAGTCTTTGAAATTTTCCCAAAACTATGTAGTTTATCTTTAGAATATTTCACTTCCTTCCTTAGTGAAGCTACCTCATGCTCTAATATTTCACATTCTAAGACTCTTTCCTATAATGTTTCTTTAAATCTTGTTGTCTTAGCTATTGAGTTTGTCAGATCTTGTATAATACTTCCCTTATCTTCATCACATTCTTGAAATTGAATCTTGAGTTTTGAATTCAACTTTCTAACCTTTCTTAATTCCTTAAGATAATAAATAAGCTCATCTTCTATATCAACTACTCCTTCCTCTAATTCTTCCTCTACTTATTTTTCTTCAAGAGTATCTTCATACTTATCAAATTTATCGTCAATAGGAGCACTTCCTTCTTCCTCTATTGCTAAGAAGAGAATTTCTTCTTCTTCATTATCTGAGGATATTCTGTCACTTTCACTTGAACTCTTACCTATATTATCTACATAGAAACTCTTCTTATGCCTTTTGAAAAAATTATTTCCATGCTTACTTGAAAAACTTATTTCCATGCTTACTTTGTCCATCCCTGCTTTTATTTTGATACTTGGATTTTCTTGCTTCCCTATTCTTATGATCTTGTTTCTCTTCACCACTGCTAGTTTCACCTTCTATATAGTTAGATGCATAATGATCATATTTACCACAACTAAAACACTTTACTATTTTCATATCTTTGTTTTTTACTGAATCCTTCTTATTTCTTCTATAGTAGTTAGCTTTCTAATCACTGGTTGACTCATCACTTGAACCAGATTTTTTATCCTTTGCTTTCTTTGTTGCTTTGAAGTATTCCTCTTTCTTTGAGATAGGATCCTTTACTAATATCATTTCATATGCTATGAGTGTTCCCTGTAACTCATCCAAAGTCAAATTTTCAAAATCTCTTGTTTCTTCTATGGCCAAAACCTTTCCTTCATACCTCATAGGAAGTGACCTTAGCATATTTTTACAAACATCAAATTCTTCAAATTTAAACCCAAGTCCTCGCATGGAGTTAACAATCTCATCTACTTGAAGTAAGTATGTAGCAATGTCTTCCTCATACTTCATTTTCAAGTCCTCAAATGTTTTTGTGTGATTTTGCAACTTGACCATATTGACCTTTTTATCTCCATCATATGCTTTCTTTAACTTTTTCCAAATCTCTTTTGTTGATGTGCAATGCATAACTTTTACAAATTCTTCTTCACATAATCCACCCAAGATTGTATTCATTACATATACATTATACAAGTGTAATATCTTACCATATTTATCTATAGGAGGACTACATGGTGGTGTGTATCCATCCTCAAATGTCTACCATGTCTCAATTCCTTGTACCATTAGGTAAATCTTCATTATTACACTCTAGAATGCATAATTATTCCCATCAAACTATGGTGATTTATTTTTTGAAGCTCCACTCTTAGATTCCATATGTGTTCTTGTACACTTTTCCTTTAAGCTATTAAAATCTTCTAAAGAAACCCACTTTGATACCAATTGAAGAACACAAGATTATACTAAGAGGGGGGTGAACAATTTAAGATAAACTTTTACTTTTTTTTTTCTAAACAATATTATCCAATATTATCAATGAAAATATCTGTAGTAGTAATAAAAGCAATGTAAAAATCATCACACACAATAGAGACACCAATTTATTGTGGTTCATCCAATGTGGGCTAATCCACGGAGAAAATATTTCCACTAAAATTTTCTCAAAAAATCTCTTTGGGAAACACTTCCCTATTACAATTTTTATCGACCTATGTCCAAGGAGACACCAATCCCCTAATGCTCTAATTTTTGGATCTCTATCCATAGGATAACTCTTTCCCATTTTCTCTAGTTCGTGGAACTTGATATAGGATAACTATTTCTCCTCAAATGGTTCATGCTTCTCTCTCCATATAAGAACTCTATCTTCCTAGCTAGTTTATGGATCACACTCCATAGGAGAAATCTTTCGCTTTGCTTTGGTTTTTGGATATCTATCCATAGGAGAACTCTTTCTCCTCTTATTTGGTTGGTGATCTTCTAGAAGACTTCTACCCCCACTACACTAGCTTGTAGATATCTCTCCACAGAAGACGTATATCCTCACTATCGTGGTTAATGGATCTCTAACTACTAGAGACTATTATCCTTTGCCATGTCACCTCCAAATCCTGCTATCACCTTTGCTCAATATATATCTCAAATCTACATTAAACACTATCTTAGGTCTAGCACAAATCTTCTCTAACTATTTCTCAGGTCTAGCACAAATTTTCTCTCAAATCTACACCAAACTCTATCCTTAAATTTGCCTCAAGCCTTAACATTAAGCTTGATAAAATTACCAATAAACTCTACTCAGATATACCCCAAGCCTTAACACAAAGCTTGAATAAATCATCAATCAACTCTGCTTAGATCTACCCCAAGCCTTAACACAAAGCTTAAATAAATCAATCAATCAACTCTGCTCAAATATACTCCAAGCATTAACACAAATCTTGAACAAATATTCAATAAAATATACCTAGATATGCCCTAAGCCTTAACACAAAGCTTGAACAAATCAATCAATCAACTCTATTCAAATCTACCATCTCAAGTCTTCACAAGACTTGCTCAAATCTACCTTCAAGTTTTCACCAATACTTTCTCAATACTATCTTTAATTCCTCTAAAGAACATTCTCAATATGCTATAAATTCTTATCTAAGACTTTCTCAAATATACCTTTAAGTCTTCTCTAATACTTGCTCAAATATACCTTCAAGTCTTCACCAAGACTTGCTCAATTCTATTTTCAATTCCTCTCAAGAACTTGCTCATTAGTTATCAAGTCTTATCTAGGACTTGCTCAAATTTACCTTTAATTCTTCTTTAAGACTTGATAAAATCTACCTACAAGATTTCACAAAATCTTTCTCAACTCTTTCCTTAAGTCCCCTAAAGAACTTTCTCAAATCTATCCACAAGCTTCCACAAAAGCTTGCTTAATTTTGTCCACAAGATTTCACAAAATCTTGCTTAATTCTATCCACAAGCTTTCACAAAAGCTTGGTCAAATAACTCCAAAACTTGCATACAAAACACAACTTAAATATATTTCAAAAAAATATATTCACACAAATAAAATCCACTCAGCATCTTGTTTGACCTCAGGAACATATATAAAATGATAAGCTCTATCAAAACCTCAATATGTTTCACACTCACAAATTTTATACTCAAAAAATCAATCTATCACTTGCAAAAATCTCTCTCAAATCAATTTAGAATGATGTATAAATTATTTCACAAAACTTGATCTACAACTCCCATACTTTCAATAAATATTTCTTAGATCAATGCTCAACCAACTTCACTCAATCATTCTTCCAATAAAACACAATCCACTCACAAACCCTAGTATATGTGTTTCAATAAATATTTTTAAATGTATATCTCAAACCCTAACTCACAAATAGATCTGAACCTTAACATTTTCCAATAATGTTCTACCAAAATAGTCCTTTTCACTCCACCTTATATTTCAAAAAACCTTGCTCAATAACACACATCAAATGAAGAGAAAAATACCCATACCTCTTGCTTGTTCTGATGGAGATATGTCTTCAAAATCTATTTCACAATCAATCCTCCTTGTACCATTCAAAAAGGTTAGATAGCAACAATCTATCCACAAGGTATTCCTTCCAAAATGTGTTCAACTAAAAACCACTATATTGGTTTCTCAAATAATCAGCCCTTGCAAAATACTTTAGAAAAACATACAAATAGTCAAAATACCTCATACACCTTTTAACTCCTTTAACTCATTCAAAATAGAATCACCAAGGTTTCTTATTACTCCAAAATTCACCTTCAAATTAATTCACTATAACTTCCTTCAAAACTTAAATGCATGGAATAATAAAAATTATTCCCTTATATCTCCCACTTATCATAAATGTATTTCCAATAGAAATATAACCACCATTCAAAATAATATTCCAAGGCACATAACAATTTCACTAAATCATAATTCAAATTCTTTCAAAACCCTTTATATATGGCAAAAATAAAAATTATTTTTAACAACTTATACCTGTAGCACCCTAAAATTGGCACAGTGAAATTGTAATAATTACATTCATCCTAGTAAATAATTTAAATTCAAATTTTAACCTCCCAAACCGCCCGTTAACCGTCGGGTAATCCGTTTCCCCCTTTTTCGTGCCATTTTTAGAGGTTGTTTTGACCGTTTGACGATATCATCGCCGATCAGACGATATCGCCCCAGATCTGACGATTTCGTCTGGGCTAGGACGTCCAGACGATCTTGTCGCAAAACTGATTTTGCACAATTAGCTTCTGTTCCAACGGGCCTCTAATCCGGGCAGAAGCGTGTCTGCGCCGTTAGAGACCCTTCCCCATTGGAGATCTCCCAAATAGGGATGATCTCCAACCTCCTAACCTCCCTCCTAAGCCTATTTAATCCTAAGCCCTCCCCTTAGCACCCCCCTGGCTGATAATTCCTGTAACTCAACTTCATGCATGTTAAAACATCCTAAGTTTCCATTTGCATTAGTTCTATATCAATTTTGTTGTAGGTACATTACTATTTTTCAGTCGGAGCAAGCTTACATCGTCGTCGATGAACCTGTTCAGATCGGAGGCGAACCTGTCGAATCAGAGATGATTTCATACCAATGCGAGATGATTTCGATTGTAGTCAACATTGAGGCAATCAGTGCCTGAAGTTTGCATTTCTCTACCCTTTTTTTATTATTTTATTCTGCAATTAGCTTAGTTTATTCAGTATTTTATACTATTTTGCATTTTGGAGTTCACCCATCTAGATCAAATGCATGATTAAATCATAATTATTATTTAATTAGCATAATTCATTCCTATTTCTATGTTTAAGTTTTAGTTTGATAGTGCTACTATCATTTTATACTATTTCCCTCTATTATCATTGTTGTATCTTCTGTATTTTGCACCTATTTCTCTGTTTGCAGGTCTCTCGATGAATTCGTCCGATGAATTCGTCAGATCTCAGACGATCTTGTCTGATCTCAGACGATCCTATCAAATCAGAGGTGATCCTGACTGCTTCAAGAATTAGAATCTTCATCAGACATCCGGATCAGGTATTCTTCTTTTAATATTCTATAATTTCTCTATTTTTTATCTTTAAATTTGTTTTTTGTACTCATTTAATTTGCATCTTCATATAGAATAGCTTAGATGCATTTTGGCCAAACCTAGGATATGAATGCTTAAGGCTAAAACAAACACATAAAACACATTCCCAACCTAGGCGTGGAAACTACCATTAAATGTTTCCTGGTGAACCCACCATCCATCGAAAAATCATCAATATACACCTCCCTTGAGAGGCGGGACCTTCGCAAGTCCTCTCAGTCCGAGGTACCGCGACATCCTTTTCACATCCCCCTTTCGGGCACGGATCCTATAGCCTGAAGGTAAGGGTGTGAAAAATTTGGAGCGATACATTTTGGTGAACCCGACGTGAATGCATTATAAACCTTTTGAAAACAAAAACAAAAAAAATAAAACAACTAAAACATAGATGCATTTCAAATCCTTTCAAACTGATAAGTTGCATATTAGATGGTAGCTCCTAAGAAAATATTAGCAGTTACTATAAATGTAGAAAACCAATTGGCAGCCATAGAAGTCAATTATGTACTTAGTGTGCCTGAAACAGATAGAAATCAACTCTTGTGGGACGAACTTGATAGAAGACTTAGTGTCATCTCATCTAGGTCAACAGAACTTAAGCAAATCAAGAGGCTAGTCCTAGATAGAATCCTGGATCCTCATCAACTAGTCTTTTATCATGAACTTCAGAGAGCCTGCCATAGATGGTTAGCTTATAGGAGAGCTCTTGTATCTTCAGAATTATTCACCTTCGAGGAATACCTCGAGAACGCAGCCATTGTACACCGGTTCCTAGGTCTTGTAGAAGACCAAGAGGTTGTTCTTACGAGATAGGGAAATATGGAATAGAGTTCCTCGAGCTGTGTTATATCGAGAGTATTGCCACGAGCTTTACTTCTATCAACCAGCATCTGAGACAGATAATATCACTATAGCTCTTTTCATTAAATTTTTAAAAGAAAACTTTCAATTTGAAGAAGAACACTTCATGACTCCTGAACAACTCGAGCCCATTAATGATATTTATAAATTGTTTATAGAAAACTAGATTGTTACTTTCAGTCTTATTTCTTGCATTTATTGTGTTATTTGCTGTCTTTACAATATTATTTCAAAAACAAAGAAAAACAAACAAAAATTAAAAAACTAAAAAACATAGCAAAAACCAAAAACATTTCATTTTAAATATTGTAGTAGGTATATAATTAATATATACCTCTTAAACTTGTTGCATATATAATATATATATATATATATATATATATATATATATATTTGCTGAAATCAAAATTAAAGCACCATGCCTAAACTTAGGAATGGTAAAGAAACTATAGGAGAAGAAGAAGATTGGTTACAAGATACAACTAGAGACCCAAATGTCCTTCCTCGAGATCCAATTCCGGAAGGAAAAACTCTAGATCAACCAGAACATGACCTAGGTGAAGACAATGAACAAGAAGGAAGTGTTAAAGAGGATGGACCCTCATCCCCTAGAGTAGCTCCAGATGGAACTATTGCTTTTGACAACATAGATCATTTCAAGAAATTTCTCAATGATAACATTGACGCCCTTAATGTGGCAGTTCGTATTGATAAAGGGCAAATTAGTAACACTCAAGCAGCCATGGAATATATGTATGATGTGCGCACTAATCCCTTGTCTTTCATTGATCAAGAAAGTGACAAGGCTGGGCCATCCAATACGAGACATGGTCACTATGATGCAAAACATGTCAAAGCAACAAGGTTACCCAACCTCCTAAGGAACCTCGTTATTCAACCTAAAATCATTCCCACACAAAAGAAACCTTCCTTCACTACTTTATTTCGCCAAACTATTGAGCAATATGCTTCAAGTAAACAAAAACCTAAAACGAAGTCAAACACCAATTTTCAACAATCCGGAATACAACATAATACAACTTCAAAATTCCTTCATAACACCTTTCCTACCAATAATTTACACAATAGCAACATGGCATCTAATCTTCATGTCCCTCCATCATATACTCACAAAACTCCTATCAATGCCCTACCGAACCAATATGGTGGGCAAACTAGTAATCTGGAAGCCATGGTGAAACAGTTAGCTTCGCGTATGGACCAGATAGATCCCTACCAGCCCTCGTACAATTATCGAGAGATCTGTAGTCAACCTTTGGATCCCATAGTTGTAGCTCAACCATACCCTAAGCATTTTCCCATGCCTATCTTGCCTATATATAAAGGAACAGAAGATCCCATAGAGCATCTTCGCATGTTTAGGATAGCATGTCATGATATATCACATGATGACTTGCTATTACTAAAAATGTTCCCGAAAAGTTTAGGTGGAATGGCATTAGAGTGGTACTATCAATTGCCCACTCATTCTTTGAGAAACTTTGAAGAAACAGTTGAATCATTTGTCCATCAATTTAGTGCCTACATCGAGAGGCATGTAACCATTAAAGATTTATACAACTTAAAACAAGACAAGGATGAATGTTTTGCCGATTTCTTAGCTAGATGGAGGCAATTGATAGGAAAACTGCACTTTGTGCTACCTTATAGGGAAATGTTGGACATTTTTATCAATAATTTACAAGAACAAATATCTTATGAGCTATCAACTGCTACTTTAACTACCTTCGATCAAGCTATAGATTTAGCTCGAAGAGTAGAAGATGCCCTCATTAGGAGAGGCCAACTTAGGAAGAAGGATGATGAGAAAACATCCAGAAATCAATATAAAAACAAACAAGTTGTCGGTGATGGAGTCATTGACAGCAAAAATGTTGCTAATATCAATGCAACGAAGACAACAGAAAAATTTATATTGAAACCTCCTGACAAACCTCCTCGAGAATTTACTAGATTAAATCAACCATTATCAACTATTTTACCTCAATTACTCGAAAGAGGTTTGATCCAATTACCAACTATCCAGGAACCTGATCCTACTATACCCGGATACAGAGTTGACTTACACTGTGATTTCCATAGAGGACCTGGACACTCTACCAATGCTTGTAAAAGGTTGAAACATAAAATACAAGATTTGATTGATAATAATGAAATGGAGGTGCAAGCCTTCCAACCTAAACAAAATGCTCCTAATAATACTCAAAAGACCATTCCCCAAAATCAAAATCAAAATGCTAATCAAACATTAGACATATTTCAACACCCTTTACCAAGACATGGTAAAGAAGTGGCCAATCAAATCGAACATCATAATGTTCCTCCTCCTACCCGATATGTAGGAACCATTAGCGGACAATTACCTGTATTTAGGATCCTCAAATATTTGATACAACCTTATCCCTGGTTACGACCAGGCCCTTACATAATATTCCAACTTCGAATTCTAGTGATATAGAATCAGATAGTGAAAGTGAACTAGACATCACTTCAAACCAATCGAATAGTTCTGAAAATGAATCAGATCCTATTCAACCCATCACAGATGCTATGGTTCCAGAAGAACCATTTCCTAGAAGAGTTACTACTCGACCCTCTTCTAATCAATTCCTCTCTAATGAACAAGCCATAAATGCTCGACCGAGGCCAGTTCAACGTCCTCAATATAACATTGTAGGTACCATTGGAGTCGTTACCCGACAACAGGCTCAAAATTCTCAACAAGAATCAAATCAGAATGATGGATCAGTTCCATTTGTTTTGAAAAATCCCAATAAAGGGAATCATGCTCCTAATGTTCAACCTAAACCCCCTTACAATATTAATGAGCAATTATCCAATACTACAACCAGAATTTCCCTTTTGGATTTGTTAAGATCTTCTCCCACCCATAGGGATGAGTTGATGCTTACATTAAGCCAAATGATGGTACCTCAAAACATCCAACCTGAAGCTATGGCCAATACTATCATCACTCGAGAGGTTGATTGTATTGACTTTCGGGATAAAGATATCCCACAACACAGTTTACATAAGGACAATCCCTTATATATTACTGCTCTAATTGGGGATGTAGCTATCAAACGAGTCCTGATTGATAATGGCTCATCTCTAAACATTTGCACTTTTGACTTCTACCAACGATTTGGCTTTAGAAGTGATGAAATGAAGAAAACTGATATGATTATCAAAGCTTTCAATGACGAAACACAAGAAACGTGTGGAGTTATTACCATCCCCTTGCAAGTTGGTCCTAGAACCCTAGAAACAACCGTGTTTATTGTACATTGCCCGACATCGTACAATATACTTTTGGGTCGCCCTTGGATCAATGCGATGCGAGCGGTCCCATCGACTTTACACCAATGTGTTAAGTTTGAATTTAAAAATCAGTTGGTCACTATCCATGGTGACCCTAGACCCTTTGATATGTGTGCTTTGGTAGAACCTGTTGGAGTGCAATTTTGCCCCGCTCTGTCATCCACACATCCTAGTTCTTATTTTTCATCTAAACGTGTGAAACACACACCCATAACCTCACCTATTTCCCCTCCATTAATTTCATCCTCCTATATAGATCAACAATCTTCTAAACAAATCACTTTAGAACCTCAAAAAGATCTTAAATCTACAACCAATCCTTCATGTTCAATCCCTATAAATTCAAAACCTATAGACACATCTATCATCCCTTCCACATCTAAAGATATAGGGAATAATCCTTCTACATCTTATGCTCTTTCTGATGAACTTTTACCAGATTTATCCACAATCCTAATATCAGAAAAAACAAATGCTTTCATGCAAGATTCAATTCTTTTAAATAACTTACCGCCATCTCCTCGTACTTTGGGCCTCCCACAACCTATGGGAAGTACTTACCAAGTCGGGAGTTGTGCCTTCATTTATAAAGGATATGACTGGGGAAGAATCCCTCGGAATATTAAAACTCATCATGAGGGATATGCTCGGTGTTATTTTACCAATGAATATATTAAAGCTAAACCCATGATGCTTAAAATGGGATATAAAGGGAAAGGTTTGGGACCTTTCCAAAATGGCATGAAAGAACCTTTCGAGGTAGAACCGTGGCCTGCCCATTGTGGTGTGGGCCTATTTCCTAGTAAGGGTCAACCCTTTCCTTTTGAAGATGATGATCATCTCATATGTTATCAAGATTATTTGGATAGGTGTGATGATTTACCTCTTAAAAATCAATCATTTACATGTAACATGCTATCCATAGCTTACCCTGAAATGATTGCTGACCCCGATGAAGAGTTGGAAGGAGATATCTTCCACGACGTCTCTGTTGAAGAGATGTTACACAATGGATTTTATTTTGATGGTTCTATACCAACTATAGCCCAACTTGAGACCACTAATCCTCAAGATGAATTATCCAAATTAACCTTACAAGAATTACAAGAATTGGGCGTTTCACCCGCCCCACCTAACTTTGAAAGAGATCTACACATGGAGGTAGAAAACGTCATTAAAATTAACATTGGAACTGAGGATAATCCTCACATAATCAATATTGGATCAGAATTAAGTCAAGAAAAACAAGAACAATACATTGCATTCCTTAAAGAGTATGAAGATGTCTTCGCTTGGACATATGAAGATATGCCAGGTCTAGACCCTTATGTAGTCATGCATCATCTAGTGGTCCATCCGGATGCTAAACCTGTTAAACAAAAACTTAGAAAAATGCATCCCAAAGTGGCTCTGCTAGTCAAAGGGGAGTTAGAAAAACTCCTGAATGTTGTCTTTATACAAGCTATTGATTATCCTTGAATGGATCTCAAATGTAGTTCCAGTCACCAAGAAAGAAGCTACCAAAGTTAGGGTTTGCACAGATTTTAGAGATATTAACGTTGCATGCCCTAAAGATGACTTTCCTCTTCCAAACATGGATCAAATCATTGACTTCACTGTCGGGAGTGGGATGATGTCCTTAATGGATGGATTCTCCGGTTATAATCAGATCAGGATAGCTCCTGAAGATCAGGCTAAAACAGCCTTTATTACCCCCTGGGGTACTTTTTGTTGGAAAGTGATGCCATTTGGCTTAAAGAACGTAGGTGCAACCTATCAACGAGCTATGACCTATATTTTTCATGATATGATGCATGATATCCTACATGATTATGTAGATGATATTATAGCTCGCTCTATTATTGAAGATAATCATTTAGATGATTTGAGAAAAGTTTTTAATCGATTACGAGAATATCTTATTCGATTAAATCCAGCAAAATGCATATTCGAAGTCAAGTCTGGCAAACTATTAGGGGTTTTAGTTTCTTTACGTGGTATCAAAATCGACCCTCTCAAAATTGTGGCTATCACTGATATGCCCGCACCTACTAATATATCTGAATTACGAAGTTTACAAGGTAAGCTTCAAGCTATCCGTCGCTTCATCGATAAGCTGGCGGACAAAACTGGTCCCTTTCTTAAACTCCTTAAGAAGGATGTCCCTTTTAATTGGGACGACGAATGTAGAGAAGCTTTTGAACTTCTCAAACAATACCTCCTTAATCCACCTGTGCTTTCACCACCTAAACCTGATCGCCCATTCCTCCTATATATTTCAGCTTCAGATTCTGCCTTAGGGGCTATGTTAGCTCAGCTTGATGATGAAAAGAGAGAACGTGCTAATTATTACATTAGCCGAACCTTCATCAATTATGAAACCCGCTACACAGCATTAGAAAAACTATGTCTAGCAGTCATTTTTGCTACGCAAAAATTATGACATTATATGCTTAGTCGGAAAACTTATGTCATTGCCAAATACGATCCCTTAAGATATCTCATGAGTCGACCTTATTTATCGGGTCGCACAGCCAAGTGGGTTCTTGCTCTAAGCGAGTTTGATCTCACATTCATAGGACAGAAGTCTGTTAAGGGTCAAATCATAGCAGATCAATTAGTTGTTGCACCCTTAGCGTCTACCCATCCCCTCATCATCGAGTTTTCGGATGAATGCCTTCAATTAGAGGCAGACCATACTGAACAATGGTCCTTATACTTTGATGGAGCCCGATGCATGAGTGGGGCTGGTGCGGGTATTATTTTAATATCCCCGCAAAAACATCTTATTCCTCTGTCCTTCAAATTGACATTTGCTTGCACCAACAATACTGCTGAGTATGAAGCTCTAATCCTTGGATTACGAGCTGCTTTAGCGCTCAAAATTAAACATCTTTTAGTTTTTGGTGATTCTCAAGCTGGTTATAAACCAAATTAATGAAGTTTATCAGACCAGAGATGATAAACTGTGCCCATATAAGGCCTATGTTTTACAACTAATGTCCCTATTTGATCAAGTTACCTTGGAAGCTATTCCTAGAACTTGCAACCGTGCAGCTGATGCTATGGCCGCAGCTGCATCTCTCCTGCCCTTGGAGTTAGATGACGAATATGCCACTATCATTATTCGTCGACTCCAGGAACCCGCTTCAAATAAGTCATGCTTAGAACCTTTAGATGTGTTTCTAATCAATGAAACTACTCCGAAACCTTGGTATACGGACATATTTGATTTTCTCCAAAATGGGACTTTCCCTGCCAATTCTAATAGAAACCAGCGTCGGTTATTACGTAGACGAGCAAGTCGATTTGTAATAATTGGCAATACCTTGTATAGGAGATCTTTTGAAGGTATCCTATTAAGATGTTTGAACTTAGAAGAGTCCAAATCAGCCTTGAGTGAAGCCCACGATGGATCTTGTGGAGGACACTTCAGTGGTAGTGTCATTGCTAAAAAGCTCCTTAGGATAGGATACTTTTGGCCTACCATGGAAAAGGATGCACATGATTATGTGCGCCATTGCGACAAGTGCCAGAAACATGCTGACCTTGTCCATGCGCCTGCACAAGAGCTGCAGGCTATTTCCTCTCCTTGGCCCTTTTCAAAATGGGGCTTAGATATTATTGGCAAAATCAATCCTGTGTCATCTGATGGACACAAATTCATCATAACCGCCACTGAGTATTTCACGAAGTGGGTTGAAGCTATGCCTTTAGCTTCCTGCACTGGCACACAAATCTCTAAATTCATTTTTAATCAAATCATTTGTAGGTTCGGAATTCTTGCAAATCTCATCTCTGACAATGGAACTTGTTTCAAAAATAAAGATGTTAAAAAATTATGCCAAAAATACAAGATTCAACATCATTGGTCCACTCCCTATTATCCTCAGGGTAATGGTCAAGCAGAAGCATCTAACAAAACCTTAATCAAAATCCTCAAAATATTGGTCAATAAAACTGGCCGTGATTGGCACATTCAATTATATCTAGCCTTGTGGGCCTATCGAACTAGTGTTCGAACCCCCACGGGAACTTCACCATTTGTTTTGGTTTATGGTGCTTGAAGCAAGTTTTCCATTTGAATTGGAAGTTCCTTCTTTGGCTCTGCTACTTCAAGATACCGAAGTAGGAGATGAATATCGTGCTGGTAGACTCAGTCAGTTGGAACTCCTAGATGAAAAATGCATCAATGCTTTGGAGCATCTCCGTGCCTACCAAAACAAGCTTAAAAGATCATATGCTAAAAAAGTTCGTCATCGATCCTTTGAGATCGGCGACCTTGTTTTAAAAGAAAATCAAAAAAATACTAATGCAACTAAGGACCTTAAAGGTAAGTTTGAGCCCAATTGGCTTGGACCATACATTATTACTGCTAAATTTGAATCGGGAGCATACAAATTATCTACCTTAGATGGTAAAGAACTTAAAGAACCCATGAATATTTTGCATCTTAAACGTTACTATGTATAAATTTGGTCATTTCATCCATGTATATATTTGTTCAAAATCACTATCTTGTATTTCTTTCAATTTATAAATTCAAAAACACCAAAAACATTCATAATCATCAAAATCTTCAAAACTATTTGTTATATTTATTTATGGCACTTGTTAATTCTTTAAAAACAAAAAATAAAAAAAATATATGATAAAAAATAAAAACAGCAATATTCTTGACTCTTTCGAAACCAAAACAATATAAAGAAGAAAGAGAGAGTCAACATTCTCAAAACTTCTCCAAAAGTATTTATATATATTTTCTTACAATTATTGCAGTTATATGTTTCAAATTATTTTGGATAAATTAGCATTTATTTGGAATCTCTCACGTGCACACTCAAAAAAATAAACAAAAATAAATATCTTGATTTTATCTGGCATGATTACTAATCTCTCTTATATCAAAGTTCACAAAATTCAATTAAATAAAGTTTGAGCATAGAGAATTGATCTTGTTATTTACTTAAACCAAGCACATCTTTTCACAATAAAATGATTATATTTGTAATTTCCATGTTTTGCTACATAGTAGAAGTGATTTCTTGAGCGAAAAGTTTTCCCCTGCTATCCTATCATGCACATGGTCTAGAATCTTTGAGAATTGGCAAAAGGACAAGCTCACCCCTACCCAGAATAAAAATCCCTTGCTCTACAGCTAATCTGAGCAAGTATCCCTAGTATAGAACAAAAAAGCAAAGTTCAAGAAAAAAAAAAAGGACAAAAAAAAAATGTTATTTTATATCATTACAGCAATATTTCAAGCATTATCTCAAAAATCAAGCAAAAATACAAAAAAAAAGAAAAGCAAAAGAAAGCAAAAGCAAAAGCAATAAAATCCCTTTCCCTACCCTTTGAAAAGAAAAGAAGGGTTGATGAGCTTGAATCCCTGGAATTCTCAATTATTCGAAAAGCTGTGAGGTAAGCCCCATAACAGGTGGTTTGTGCCCAACCTTGCTTGGCCTTGGGTAACTCCTAGCGTGGCGATATGTCTATCACATTAGCGACCTTCTTTTGTACAGACCTATGTCTGCTTATGGATTAGCTAGCTCTTGATAATCCGACCTACATAGTAGTCTAGTATGGTTATATGCATCTACATCATGGTTAATGAACACTTATTTGGTTTCTTCAAATCACTTGTATCATAGTATCTTGCTCAAAAATTGGTAAATGAACAATGCAATTGCACACACATTTATATTTGAGAGATTTTGTGTATCATTATGATAAATCAAGATTGGAAATGAATTCACATATGCACATGGGATTCCTTATAAATCTAACTTTTGTCTTCAAAATACTTTGAAATATTTTTTGCAAACTTGTTTGGAATAATTCATTTTCTTATTTCAAGTACAGTTGTTTAGCATAAAGACAACTATATAATAGAAAAATCAAAATTTCTTTCAAAACTATACAATCAAAACATATATATCTGGTTGACTTCCATGATGATGGTATAGTTCCAAAACCAAAAGTGGAATTTTATGCCTAGCGCAAGTCCTCATCTTCATATTTTCTGTTTATTAAAAATCAATCATGCAATAAAACTATTTCTTTTTTTTGGATTTTCGCGATGATGGTATAAGTCTATACCTACATATTCTATGCCTAGCGCAAACCATCGTAACAATTTTTATTCCCCATTTATTTAAAAATCATGAAAAACATATGACTTAAATCATTTTATTACACAAATTATGCTTTTCAAAAGAAAACACATTATCATTATTTCATGTCATTATGTCAACTTTCAATTTTGCAATGATGGTATAATTCCTAAGGAATTATCCAAAAAATTTATCACACTTAGGAATTTATGCCTAGCAAACATCATTTTAACATCATCTCATGCATACTATTTTTATGAAAATCTGAAAAACAAACCATCATCATCATCATTTGCACCATTGCACCAAAGTCTTAAGACAGTCTCTTAAGCACTCTTTTACTTTTAACAATATTTCTATCTTGGGATTAGCTTGACGACCGAGTGAGCGGCGACTCCATGAAATGGTCTATACTAGCGACAATGTCCTTTGAAATTATTGTTAGAAGTCTCTTTTTTATCTTTTATCACATTACATCACAAACAACCAATTTGTTACATCAGATTATTTCATTTAAAATATTACAACATGACATTCAAAATTATAAATTTTCAAAATGACATAATTTCATGAATCCTCAATCAAATCAATCAATCAAACATACAAGCATCATAAAAATATAAGCCACAAGTCATATGATCAAAAATACCTCATCTCATATATATATCACAAATATATGTACATCATATCAAAACCTGGATCGGTATGCCACAATATATATCTTGGCATACTCAATCCCCTCAATCAAATGTCCTCCGAGCAGTGTCTCGAGAGCCCCTCGAGCTCTTAGCCTCATCTCCTCCCCTGCCCTATGGAGGACGAGGTGGCCCCATCGTAGTATGTGTGGTACTATGAGTCCTAGTCGTCGATCGGGATGAGCTCCTCGATGACCCAGTCCTGATCGGATCTGCAATGGCAGCCATAGCTGTACCCTCTGGCCCTCTGGCACCATCTGGAAATAGATACCCTGGTAGAATGCGGTCTGAGCAACCGACCGCATCAGCTCCTGAGTGCTCGCCCCTCCGCCCCATGCTCTGAGGCGTGCAACCTCATCTCTGAGCTATGTAGACTCAGCTCGGTGGCGTGCAGCCTCATCCTGTAGAGTCTGCACCTATGCCTGGAGACGGATATTCTCTGCCCGAAGAGTAGCCATCTCGCTACTCTCTCCTGTGTCAACACCCTTGCCCTTGTCGGGCGATGGTGGCCTCTCTCTCTATGGAGAAGGGGGTCTCTCTGCCCTCCTCTCCCGCTGTCGTGGCCTCTCCTATGCCTGTGGCCTCCTCAGCTCTCTCTCGCTGTGACCCTGGGCCGCCTCCATAGCTACCTGGCATCGCCTCCCTATCCGACGCACAACTACGTGTATCGGACCCTGAGCCCTCGTCATCCGAGGGAGGGTGGATGCACGCATACCGAGGCATCGTAGCCATCGGCTACCCTCGCGTCATCCCCATCCACTGGCTGAATGGGGGCATCGTCCGAGTCCTGACTCCAGAAGCATTGCATGTCTGGAGCCCCGCTAACTGTGGTGTTATCCCGGACAGTCCGGGAAAACTCATAATCCCTGAGAGATGGGATCCCCTACTGTAGACCGAACTATCACAAAACTCGGTCATAGCGGTGGAGCTCCACCTCTCCCCTCTCCATCCATAGCCAGCAAACTTGCATGACGCGACCTAACTCCTGTCCATCCTCGGCCCACCCCGGGTGCCCTCGCCATGGCCTCCGGGTGATCCGGTCCGGGACTAGGTCATCTAGCGAGTCTCGGGACATCGAAAGGTCGATCCGCCGTTGTGACCCTCTTCGGAGCCACCAGTAGAAAACTCGGGGCCTCTCCCCATCAATCCCTGTCAGAGGAAGCCCTACCGGCCTCCGCACTGCAATGTGCTCCCAGCACCAAACCTGTAGGAGCGATGTCATCACCAGACATCGGCCGCCCTTGTACACGACCCCATGCAGGATCCTGTATAGTCGACATAGCACAAAAGTGCCCCAAGAGAATCTGTAGCCATGGTCTCGCATATCACAGATCACATCTGCTAGCATCCATGGCACCCTGCACCCGCTCTGGTGGCACGGCAGAAGTCCACCAACCACTCCAGCTAGAACCTGTGTGAGTCTAGATGCCCCAGGCATCTGACGCAGTGCCTCGATGTTAACTCCGCCCTTCTCCAGGGTGAAGCTCGGGTCACCACACAATCGTCCCATAGCATGGCCCTGATTGGCCGTAGGAGTGATCAACCGTCCTTGTATGGGGATTCTCAGAATCCTCCATACATCCTCCAAAGTGGGAGTCATCTCCCCTATCGGTAGCCAAAAATAGGAAGAACCCGGATACCATCTCTCTGCTAGAGTCATCAGTAGCCCCATATCTATAGACACTTGTGGCATTTTTGCCACATGCAGTAAGCCGGCCTGTGCCAGCTGATCCCGCTCTGCCTATGTAAGAGCGGCCAAATCATCTCTCAAACCTCCATATTTCCATTCCCTGCTCTTTAGCAATCCTCTCTGCAACATAAACAACAATAAAAAACAATCATTAATAACAAACTCAAGTGATCAATAATGCAAGTTAAAAACAAGTTCAATTTAATCCAATGATGATATCGTCCACTATTGGACGATATCGTCCCAAATTTGAGCATAATCGTCTCCGATTTCGCAAGCCGAAATCATCCTTAATTTGATGAAATCGTCCCCCTTTCGTCGATTTCGCCCTTGGACGAAATCGACGAAATTGAGACGATTTCGTCCCGATGACGTCGACGGCCCAAAAACGGCCGCGATGCTCAAAATTTAATCAAAATTCATCTAAAAAGCATGTAAAATCAAATTAAAGCATTCTAAGCTAAGTTTAGACTCTTACCCGTAGCCCGCATCGGACCTCTGTTGATCTGTGCGTCGTCTCCACCATTTTTGCTTCCAGAGCTCTAAAACCAGTAAAGTGAACAGTAAAAATGAATTAGGGTTTTACCCTATTTTTCTTAATTTTATTCAAAAATAATTCAAAAATAATTTTGCTTTTCCGCGTTTTTACCTCAAACGTTCGATTTGGGTAAAAACACGGAGGGGGCACCATAGTAAGTTGTCGTACGATTCGACCAAGAATCATCGCCTAAAAATGGGAATAATTTTTGCTTTCTCGTAGATCGAGAAGAACTCATCTTTAACGCATTTTCTTTGAAAAATTCGCTAAAGAGGGGGCAAAATGTAGCACCCTAAAATTGGCGCAGTGAAATTGTAATAATTACATTCATCCTAGTAAATAATTTAAATTCAAATTTTAACCTCCCAAACCGCCCGTTAACCATCGGGTAATCCGTTTCCCCCTTTTCCATGCCATTTTTAGAGGTTGTTTTGACCGTTTGACGATATCGTCACCGATCAGACGATATCGCCCCAGATCTGACGATTTCGTCTGGGCTAGGACGTCCAGACGATCTTGTCGCAAAACTGATTTTGCACAATTAGCTTCTGTTCCAACGGGCCTCTAATCCGGGCAGAAGCGTGTCTGCATCGTTAGAGACCCTTCCCCATTGGAGATCTCCCAAATAGGGATGATCTCCAACCTCCTAACCTCCCTCCTAAGCCTATTTAATCCTAAGCCCTCCCCTTAGCACCCCCTGGCTGATAATTCCCTGTAACCCGATTTCATACATGTTAAAACATCCTAAGTTTTCATTTGCATTAGTTCTATATCAATTTTGTTGCAGGTACATTACTGTTTTTCAGCGAGAGCAAGCTTACATCGTCGCCGACGAACCTGTTCAGATCGGAGGTGAACCTGTCGAATCAGAGACGATTTCGTACCAATGCGAGACGATTTCGACTGCAGTCAACATTGAGGCAATCAGTGCCTGAAGTTTGCATTTCTCTACCCTTTTTCTGCTATTTTATTCTGCAATTAGCTTAGTTTATTCGGTATTTTATACTATTTTGCATTTTGGAGTTCACCCATCTAGATCAAATGCATGATTAAATCATAATTATTATTTAATTAGCATAATTCATTCCTATTTCTGTGTTTAAGTTTCAGTTTGATAGTGCTACTGTCATTTTATACTATTTCCCTCTGTTATCATTGTTGTATCTTATGTATTTTGCACCTATTTCTCTGTTTGTAGGTCTCTGATGAATTCGTCTGACGAATTCGTCAGATATCAGACGATCTTGTTTGATCTCAGACGATCTTGTCAAATCAGAGGCGATCTTGACTGCTTCAAGAATCAGAATCATCATCAGACATCCGGATCAGGTATTCTTCTTTTATATTCTGTAATTTCTCTATTTTTTGTCTTTAATTCTATTTTATGTATTCATTTAATTTGCATCTTCATATAGAATAGCTTAGACGCATTTTGGCCAAACCTAGGATATGAATGCTTAAGGCTAAAAACGAACACATAAAACACATTCCCAACCTAGGCGTGGAAACTGCCATTGAATGTTTCCTGGTGAACCCACCATCCGTCGAAAAATCACCAATATACACCTCCCTTGAGAGGCGGGACCTTCGCAAGTCCTCTCAGTACGAGGTACCGCGACATCCTTTTCACATCCCCCTTTCGGGCACGGATCCTATAGCCTGAAGGTAAGGGTGTGAAAATTTTGGAGCGATACAATACCTCCCACATTGGTGCATACCATGCAACTTAGAACCTTAGGTGGCAATTTATTAAATCAAAAAATAAATGCGTTGCATGGTACCTCCATGGGATTTGAACCCCCACTAGACTACCACCTGTGCCTTAGTTGTGACCTAAACATTGTGTGAGCTAAGCACTCACTTGAAACTTCCAATGTGCCCTTTCTTCTTTATCCTTTTGCTAGTGCTAAATCACATAAAATAAAAACTTCTCCCCTCTGTAGCCATCGAGAATCGAACACGAGATCTGCCATCCACCAATGCCTTACACTGCCAAGCCTTGCCACTAGGCCAACCATGTGGTTGGTGATAAGGGCATGCATCCTTTCCTCCTTATCCTTCCATATGCTTCTCTTTTCTTTTAAAAATAGAAAATATTTTTCCTCTTGTGCTCATGAATTCGCATCGAAATAAATTAATCAAACATTCACATATCATTCGGAGACTTAAATTTGGATATCAAAACTTTATGGTAGAAATACCATTAATACTCCTTGCTTGGAAATCGGTGGAAATTAAAATTTTAACCTTTATGCTTGGAACCAAACCCAACTTAGGGTTTATAAAATTATTATAATATAAATATTATAATTATTTTATAAATAACCTTAGGCTTTTCTTTTAACACTTTAATATTATAATACTATTTCCTTTGGGTCTAGGTGTTTCCTTCCTTAACCTTAGGCTTTGTCTTGCATAATAATAAATATTATAATATTATTTCCTTTGGGCCTCGATATTTCCTTCCTTTGGGGTATTTAGACAATATTTTGATCAATCATGTGAATATTTAAACCAAATATCTTAGGCTTAAAATATAAATATTTTAACCCTCCTTTTGTCAGTTCCTTGCACTGACTTTTGACATCAATGACAACATAACTACTCAAAATTTCCAACAATATCTCCTTTTTGCATTGTGGCAACTGATATGTTAGATTCATGCTTGTTTAAAATCTTCTTTTCTATCTGCTTCAAATTTCTTATCTAAAAAGTTATGTTATTTATAATGACCTCAAATCTGCTACACCTTATGAATTCACTGAAAACCTTCTCTTAGGAAGGTACATAGGTGACCATTGGTACTGTGGTGGATTTATAACTCTTCTCCAATGCAACATCAGTTGTTGTAAAAGTATAACTCTACACTACTGGATCTGAATCCTAAATAGAAGCAGGAGGAGGATCAAATGTTGTTCTATGAAAATATTACCCCCTATGCTTTAACTTCATCTTTTGTTCTCACGAAGTGATGATATATTCATTGCTTACTATTCCTTGGTAACACTACAACTCTATCTCCTAGTTGACTAAATGCTTGGTGGTTTTCCAATTATGATCCCAAGCTCTCTAATCATGCAGATAGTATGCTTCTTGAATGATAATTCTTTCCACTATAGTATATGTAATATTTCCTTTAGAATGATGTCTTATTTCCTTTCAATAGATAATAGTATTTTGATATTTTATTTCTTTTTAAATATATCTAACTCCTATTTATTTATGTGCAGGATTGAACCTTGTAGAAAATAAATTTTGCACTACTTTGAGGACCTTAAATTTGATATCTTTTCATGCAACTTTTAACCCTAAAAATTGGTGCTTAATAAACTTAATGATGAACCAAATATGATATTTCAACTAATAAACCTTTTACACCAAAGTTGCATACCTTTTTTTTAAAACTTGATTTGGTGGTGGGTTTCTTTATGATTTAGATCACCTCAATGTTACCTTGTGCTAGATGAAATTGCAGCTCAACCTTGTTTTCCAAAATAGCTCTTTATCTCACCATTTTTTTATCCTCAAATCTAAAAATTTGTAACAAAATCCTTCTAATTCTAAAAATATTCTCCCTTGAGTTCTCCTCTAATGGGGCTTTCCTAGATTTCTCGTACTTTCTCTTTTCATCTACCTTTAGGCCTTCAAATATTGTAGCCTCTCTTCTAGGATACTATGAGAGATCTTCAATATTTAATGGGGATCTTCCTCTTGAGTCTCCTTCAATATTATCTCAATATTTCTATTTCCTCTTGATCTATCATGTTCTCTGATACCACTGTTAGCTTTTGAAGCTATAAACTTGAAGGAAATATAGCCATAAATAATGAAATAATCAAGCAATGTTATAATTAAGTTAATTGTAATCTAGTAAGGAAGTAAATAGCATGAGAAACTTCTAAAATAACTCATGCAATAGCCATTACTATAAACACATGAAAATGTAAACTTGTTACAATATATGGAACTCACTCTACTAGTGCATGCTATGGAGATTGCATGTTTCACCAACAATTATAATGCTTGGTCACATATATATACTAGTATATGACTCTTTACTTTCCTACCCTAAGGACACATGTGAATTCTACATGATAGACACTTGTGCACATGGACATCTAACTAAGGACACTTTTCCTTTTATATATTTCACATTCTAACACTTGTGCATTTATTACTTCTTCCCCAAGTAACTACTTAACCTAAGATAAACTCATAGTCTAATAATGTACCCAAATAATGTAATATACTCTGGCATTGGAAAGAGATTAAATCTAATCTAATGCATTTGAAAAGAGATTAAATCTAATTAAATTCTTTTAAAAAGAGATTAAATATATGATAAGATACTTTTGGAAAGGGACCAAATCTAGTGATGTGCTTTTGAACGAGATGAAATCTAATCTAAATGCTTTTGGAAAGAGATTTGAAATTTACACTAGGTGCATTTTGAAAGAGATTAAACCTAATCTAAGTGCTTTTGGAAAGAGATTAAATCTAATCTAGATGTTTTTTGAAAGATATTAAACCTAACCTAGTGCTTTTGAAAATAATTTAAGGCTAACCTAGTGCTCTTGAAAAGAGATAAAAGCTTATATAGTGTTTTGAAAAGAAATTAAGGCCAACCTAGTACTTTTAAAAATAAACTTTGCCTAATTAATTGCACACAAAGGAGAATCAGCTTTCAAAAGACAAAAGTAACAATTTATTAGCAAAATACCTATCACTAGGTGTTGTAGAAGTTCCTATACACCTCTATGCTACATAATTTTACAATTTAGGAAAGTTTGCACACCCATGTGCGAACCTGACTACTTTACTAGATTCACACATTGTTGTGTGAACATTGATTTTTTAAAGATTTTTAATAGTTTTGAGTTCACAAAGACTAGTTCTAATGTTTGTCCTAGTTTTGATATGGTTTCCTACACAAAAAGGGATAAAAAGTCAATTTTAGTGCTTCAAACCTATTGCAAAATGCTAAAAATATAGTCACAAAACAAATTGGACAAGAATGAGTATAAACCCTAATTCCAATTGTAGTTGAAAGTACAAGGAATGATTTCACCTTGTACATGCTATGTTGAGAGGTAGTGTGACCTATGAAAGTTATAAAGGTATGTGAGATTAGAAATATCAATGGGATAAAATCCTGTTAACCCCCTCGAATTATCTTGTTTTTGTTGTGGATGAGTAGAAAAATACACCTTATTACTAGGGATCAATTTTAGGGAAGGTATGTGATATAGTAATCTCAATGGGATAAAAGGTTGTTAACACCCATAACTTACTTTGTTGTTGTTATGGATGAGTAGAATAGGTACCTTGTTGTTAGGGATCAATTTTTGAGGTAGTTTTCTAGGTTCACACATCCATGTGTGAATATGATTGGACCTTGAGGTTCTCACACTACCATGCAAATCTAGTGTAGGGACTTGAAACTTTGCAGTTGTGATCTTAAAGTGCTTATCAGGGTTTTGGTGGACTCTATTCTAGATTTTCAACACCTAAAACATAGAAAAATGGTCCAAGTGATTAGTTAATCAGTGATTAAGCTAAGAAAAAGCAATAAATTTGTGGGGGTCCCACCGGGCATACTAGAATTAAATACATGAAAATTGGTTGTTATGGAATTTATAGTAAAAAGGGTTACAAAGTCACCCTTTTACAAAAAGGGCCATGAAAGGCCTCTAAATGGGATCTTCAATAAAGGAAGTCCTCTTTTAGCATATATGGTAAATAGCTACAAGTCATCTCCTTGCGTTCCTTAGTGTGAGTGGGCTTACTACTCATGTGCCACTATTAGTTGCATAGGTCCTCTAAACCTACATAACCCTAAAAGAACTTGTTAGAGTGTTTGGGGGCCTATATTTATTAGATCCCTTATTAACAAAGATAAAATACCTTAAAACATGATTACAAATGCATGAAATTATGAAAAACCAAGTTAGGAAGCATACTTACCTGATTTTGTAGGCTCTAGACTACTAAAAGCCAGGTTTGCGCATAGGTGTGTGAATATAATTGTACCTTGAGGTTCACACGTGTATGTGTAAATCTAACTATTTTTTATAAAACTTGTATATTTGACCAAAATGATGCTTTGATGTTGATACTCCTATTTTTCATTGGATCACATTCAAAAATCACTTTATTTATCAGCAACTTGTCATATAACAAAGGAGTTTGATGGCTTCCATGTTGATGGTTGTATGGTGATGGATGATGGGGTTATATAGAGTGATGTTGAGTGGTTTTTTTAATCTAGATTAATTTCTATAGAGTTTCATTAGGTAAAAATAGATCTTTCTAAAATGGTGGAATTGGCCTTCTATTTATAGAATTTTCCAATGTTAGAGAAGGGACTCAAGTGTCCCATGAGGTGTTCCCTATGAGGTGTGCATTGTGAGGTGGTTGTTGTGAGGTGTCCTTTTAGGTGTCCCTTGTGAGTTGGTTGTTGTGAGTTGTCCCTTGATGTGGCAAGGGGGCCATGCCTCATAAGTGAGTTTGGGTGAGAGAATATCTCACCCATATACATGCCATAATGAGCTAGAGGAAAGTATCCAAATGAAACTTATTTCTTGTTGAGGTGGAACACTTTTGAATTTAAAATTATTTTTATTGTGCAAAAGTCTCCAATTGTCATTTATTGCCCAGGAGATTATGAGATGGAGAAAATATCAGGATGAGAGGTGGTAAGTCTAGGCTAGGCTAATCAAAGTAAACTAGGTGAGGTGGAAAGGCTAGGCTAGTCAAAGTAGACTAGGTGAGGTGGAGGGCTTAGAATTAAGCATGATTAACTTAATTAACCATGTGCTTAGCCATAAAGTAGATTTTGACCATAAAGTGTATTTTTTACCATGGTAAAGTCTTCAACCTTGGTTGAGTTATGATGGAGGTTGCATGAGGACCCATAGTTAAGTGTAGAAAGGGGCTTAAGTAGCCTAAGGGGGCTTATGAATATGAATAGTGATTTGAAGTCAATTTATGCAAATTTTGTGGGTTTTACAAATTTATCAACCGCAATGATGGAGAAAGTGACAATGTGCGAAATTTAGGTATCTACAATTGCAACAACAATAAATAAAGGTATTACCACTACAATATAATGCAGAACTAGTATATTGTTTTTGTTTATTTTGTGGTTTTTTATTTTTTTTGTTTATTTATTTATTTTTTTGTCTTTTTTTTATGTCATGTTTTTTTGTGTGTTTGTGTTTTTTATTTATTTGTTATTATTTTTGTTGTTTTAGACATGCTTGTTGAGTGTGCTGAAGGGAGCAGGCCAGGTGTGAGCCCTAGGAATTTTTGGAAAAATACATACCTCTGCCTCCTTGGGCCTTACCCAAAAGTGACATCCCATTTAGGGTGTTTTCCACAAATTAAAAAAAATTATAATGCAGAACTAGTGGCTCAAAAAAACTAGGATGATAATGCCTTGTTGAAGAAATTGGAATAGGATAAGCAATGAGAGGAGGTATTGCTTAGATAGGTGGCTCAAACACAATAATATAAATGTAGACATGAAAAATTGACCCACTTGAGTGAGTCATTTTCCTTAGATCCCTAGAGAGACCCTCCAACTTGTCCAAAGCAAGTTTGGGCCTCTCTCCTCCTTTTTCTCCTTTTTTCTAGTTTTGACAAAATCACGATTGACCCTTACAAGGAACGATTTCATTGTGTTTGGGTTTTCTCTCAATAAAACCCTAATTTTTGAATTGGCTTCTTTTATGTTGGTTCCCCTTAGTTTTTCTCACCCATATTTGTTTTAAATACCTTATAAATAGAGGGTTTGAATCCTTATTTTTCTCCCAAAAATTTAAGATAGGTACCAATAGAAGTAAGCAAGAAGTTCCCAATTGCTAAAGTGGTAAGTGATTTGTTGAAGCTTTTTTTATCTTTATTGAGTTCTCTTCTGCTGCATTGACCATGTGTTTTTGCCCTTCGTGGATAAGTGTTGAAGCCCTAAGGAGGAGTCTACTATCTTAGAGATATTCATCCTTTTGTTTGCTTTTTCATTACCACTAGATTGTTTTCATTCATTTGCATTCATATACTGTCAATTTCACATATTTTATTAATTCATTTGCATTGACCTATTGATTTTACTTTTTATTGTGAAATCATGTTCCGTAATTACATGATGTGATTTAACCATATCTCGTATAGGGTGCAATTTTGTATATGTCAACCTTGGTGGTAGAAATTCACCTTCAAGCCCTAGATTTGCATTTCATGTTATATTTAGAGCATAATAGCATAATTTGTACTATGTTCATCATACTATTTTGTTGCATTATATCATGTTTATTCATTTTCTAAAAAGGTCAACTTTCACTTTTGTTTTCTAAAGGTTAGCTAAAAATAGGTAGGGGGCTTGACTATTGTGCCTCCAAGCATAGTTATACAGTAGCCTAAATAGGCCCCCTAATGCTGATCATATTTTTTGAGAGCTTTGTGAAATCATTTTGTAGGATTAAAGTTGTGGGACATTGCTCAATGCAAGATAAATGTTGGATCGAACATTGAAATAGATAAGTTCTCTTAAAAAATATTTAGGTTATCTACTATGGTGTTTCATATTATTTCTATTTTAACATTAGCAAAAGGAAAAGAAAAAGAAATACATTTGATTGTTTTTGGAAAAGCTCATTTAGTTTGCATATTAGGGTTTAGCCTTGTTTGTGCATTTTACTTGAACCCTTGCTTAAAGAAAAGGAATTTTATCTCTTAAGGATTTTTTTAGTATTGATAATAAAATAGGGTTGAAAGGCCTCGATCCTTTACATAGAGCTTGAAATATGTACAAGAAAAAACAATAGAAGATCATACAAATACAAGATAGACCTATCTTAGTAAAACAAACAAACCTGAGAGGATCCAAATCATGATGAAAAGGAAGTTGGAGGAACATTGATGAGGCAATCAGATAACACGAAGGGGTAGAAGGCATAGGTGGAGGCTGAAGGATGGTCTTTTCCAATGCATGACACTTCGACTAAGAAAAGCATTGATATGTGGGCAATGAAGTTGAGGCAGTTTCACATAAAATGGAGGGAGGCTGAGGACACTTGGCATAAGATCCATGTGGATATCGGGGAATGGATTCCCATATTTGGCACAAAAAATAAGAAAGGGCTTAACGCATGTGATGAAAACTTTAAATCTTACCACCTTCTGAGTAGCTGCAACAAAGGAAAACCATGGATGGCAAGAAAGAGCAATACTGAGAGAATAATGAGGATGAGAGTTCCAAAGGAAAAAATTACTTACATTGAACCCAGTATGGTAGTCATGGAACCGGTTGCTCATGCCATCCTGACTAAGAAAAGGTTCATGCAATTATTTGACCTTTTCTTCTGGGCATAGGAATATATCACCCAGGCGGTGATGGATACTTGGGAATATGGGAAGGTAGAGATTCACGAAAGAGAGTTCATCATTGATGTGAACTTGCTTGCTGTCGTGACTCAAAAAACTATGATAGGATAGTCCATATATCATCAAAAATACCACTGGAAGGTGGAATTGAAGGAATTCCATGATAACCCTAAAATATTCAAGTAAGCCAAGAATGGGCTCACCAAAATGGATTTCCCCACTCCATGGAACAGGGTGATGAAGAATGTGATGGAGTTCGTTACGGTGGAGGATCCCAGCAAGACACTTTTAATATTTCACTATGCTTTTGTAAATTTCTTTCGGGATGTCAACCCAATAAGTATTCCATATTTCCTGATGAACTCAATGAACTACACCATCAACACTTATTGTAGCAAGAGGGGGTCTTCTATGCCAATGCACCAAGGATTGTTCAAAGTAATCTACAAATGGGTGTTGGCTATGGCTCCAAACCCTGAACCTACGGTCATTGAGGAAATACCGCCCACCCACCAAGTAGAGAGTTCAAGAGCATGAGTTAGTTTGGGTACAAACAAGCCCTCCTCTGTGCCTCCGATGAATAAGAGAGTGGGGGAGCCAATTACCAGAGGTGGAAAAATGAAGAAGTTGAGGATCGAGGAACCCCCAATGTGATCTTCCTTGAGGATAAAGAATAAAAAAATTCAAGGAAGCTCCAAAACTAGTGTTAGTGATGTGGAGGAAGAGGGACCTACCATCATGGCCATCAAAAGGTTCATCCTAAAGTCCTATGTTGGAATAATTCACCATATGCAGGAAGCCCAAGACACTTTGACTTAGGTTTTATTTAATGAGGGGTACATACCAAAAGTGGAAGCCAAGGACGATGATGAGGATGATGAGGATGAAAAAGAATAGGATCTCGAGGAAGAAGTTGATGATGAGTCCTGAGGATACTCAGGCCTTGGGGGTTCCATTTTTGTTTTACGTTTTTGTACAAAGGGTGTATTACTCTCATGGCTCTTATCCTTTTTCTTCGTGTCATGGATATTGAAGTGTTGTGCCTTTCTATGCTTGTTTGGTCAAGATTTTTGGTTATGGTTTGCAACACCAGCCTGGTAAGGCATTTTAGGATGGTCATCAGTAGAATTGGATAGAATGTCCCTAGGATGCATAGGATCCAAATCAATAGCATAAAGCTGAGTTTTGTAATAGGTTTTGGGTCAACCTACAAAACCTGGTAATTAATGAAGTATTTTACTTACCAAAAAAACAAACAAACCTGGGCTAAACCTATTTATGGAGAAGTTGAAATAATATTCTTCCCACTATCCTTTTATTTAACATGACTGATGCAGTGCTCAATTCTTTAAATAACTAATAAATAAATTGATGATAATAATGTAATTTAGTGTGCTCAAATCCTTCATATCATGATCCTAGTAAGTATTTTAATTTGCTCTGCCCTCTTTATCTACTGGTTTCATTATCAATTCTAAAAAATTTCCTCCAAATCCATGGGGGTATATGACCAGAACTTGAAATTCTTAGATTTAACTGCCATATCTTATATTTTATCGGTAGCTTTGTTTCCCTCTCTATAAATATGTTTAACTCGACTATCTTCTAGGTTTCCCAAGATAGTCCTCGCATTTGTAATTATTTGGAAAATACTAGAATTATTTAACTATCCTTTTTGAAGGGAATTTATAATAATATTGTAATCCCACTCAATAAAAATTCTCTTAAAACCCAAATTCACTGCAATTTAGAGTCTTGTAAGCATTACCCTTGCTTTAGCTTGGTGACTTGTGGTAATTCCTAGATCCTAAATATATGCAGCCACTACCTGACCTTTGTCATTCCTAATGAGGTCCCCACCACCAGCATGACTTGGGTTACCTTTTGCAACTCTATCAAATTTAATTTTATCCAATATTTATGGGGACATTTCCATCTAGTATCTAGTCTCACCTTATTGATTTTTTTTATATGTAAGATATATTTTTCTCTAGAGAGGATCATTGCAATATTTTCCTAGCAAACATTGTTCTTAATATATTCCTCCAATAGGGATGTTTTTATCATGGCATAAACCCCAATTATTCCTATGGTTTTGTTTTTGAACACTCGTTTGTTTCTTTCCAACCAAATCCCCTAGAAAATATGTGGAATACATTTTTGCCAAAAAATACTACTTCCTAATTGCCATTGTTCCCATATCCTAATTAGAGAATATGAAATGACCCAAGAAACATTAAATTCTCTCAATAATATAATCACAAGTTCCAAATAGGTGGTCCACACACTCATCCTCTTTGTTGCATAAGACACAAATAGTTAGAACCACAATCCCTATTTTGAACATACTATCTTTTGTAAGTATTTTTTTGAGAATGGCAATTCAAAAAATATAGCAACCTTAGGGATGATGTTTAGCTTCCAAATTCTTTTAATCAGGTTTCTCTAAGGTTACTTTGCCCAAGACTCTATATCCATCCTTCACCAACTATTGGCATTGTTGGTTTCTTCCCTAAATTCCTTGATCCTCCTCTAAACCTCTACCTAAATAATAAATCCTTAAGATATTTTATAAATATTTACCCCCTAGGCCTTCTATATCTTCTTGCACGATTTTTCACTCTTGAAAATCACCCACCTTATGAATGTAACTATTAATATTTTTACCATAGGTTTTGGTTAAATGTTCTTTAATATCTTTGAACTTTATGTAGTTTGCTAAAGGCTCCTCTTGAATCCAATGGTCTTTCCAAAATTCAAGTTTATCTCCCTTAACTACTCTCTATTTTAGACCTTGCCATAGAAATTTCATGCGATTGATTATATTTTGCCAAAAAACAGACCCACGTGGAGGATTAGAACAACTGATAAAGTGATTTCTGCCCTCCAAGTTTTTTTTTTTGGATGATGCTGGCCCAATTCCCTGATGCTCTAGTGCAAAGCCTCCAACCATGTTTAGCTTGAAGGGATCTATTTAGATCTCTCAACTTCCTCAAACCAAGACCCCCATTCTGTAAAGGCTGATCATAGATATCCCAGGCTACCAGATGTATACATTTTTTTGAATTCATTATCATCCCATAAGAATTCTTTTTGTAGTATTTCTAAAGTCTCTTCCACTTTCCTTGACATCCTTAGGAAAGACATGAAATAAAAGGGAGGATTTTAAGCATGTGTTTTATGAGTTGTACTTTCATTGCAGAGGATAAAAAGATCCCTTCCAACCTTGAATTTCCCTATTAAATTTATCAATAATTGGATTTCAAAGTTCATCTTTCATATTTCCTATAAATAAAGACAAACCAAGGTAGGTGATAGGGGAATTTTTCTCCTTACATACCAACACTTTAACTATCTGATATCTTCTACTTTCCTTCGTGTTTGAAAAGATAATCCTGCTTTTTTCATAATTTATTTTTTGGCATGTAGCTTTTTCATAAGAATCAAGGAATTTTATAAACTCCAAAAATTCTTCCTCTGTAGCTTCCCCAAGCAATAAAGTATCATCCACAAAATATTTATGAGATAAAGCTTCACTAATGGATGAATGTTTTAGACCTTTGATATTATCATCTTTTTTCTTTCTTTCCAAAGTTCTTCCTAGGTAATCTTCCATAATGATAAACAGATATGGAGATAAAAAATATCCCTGCTTGATTCATATGGTAGAAGGAAAGAACCCAATAGATTGTCCATTTATCAAGATTAAAAAGCAGGGGTTAGAAATACACATACCAAAATCCCTTCTTGATTCCTATGGTAGAAGGAAAGAACCCAATATATTTTCCATTTATAAATATTAAAAATCGGGGGTTAGAAATACACATACCAACCCATGCCCTCCATTTTTCACTAAAATTAATTCGCTCCATTATTTTATCTAAGAAAGACCAAGAAACCCTATCATAGGCTTTGTTTGTGTCCAGCTTAAGGAACATGCCTAACCCTTTCCTCCTTTGAAGAGAGTGTGTTTTTTCATAAATGGCAATGATGCTTTCAGTAATCTACTTACCTACCATATAACCTCCTTGATCTTCATTAATGATTGAGGGGATGATGTTTTTCAATCGATTGGCCAAAATTTTAGTAAACATTTTGTAAATTGTATTACATAGGCTAATTGGTCTAAAGTCCTGCAATTTATCTGCCCCATTTTTCTTGGGAATTAGAGCAAAGAATGTATTATTCCATTATTTCAGCAACTTACCAAATTCTTGAGCTTCTTGGATTGCATTTACTACATCTTCTTCAACAATATCCCAATGATGTTGAAAAAACCTCGTGGGAAACCATCTAGCCTTGAAGCCTTGGATACTCCCATAGAGAACACAACTCTTTTAATTTTATACTTAGATATTACCTTGCATATATATTCATTCATGTTGTCATTGACTCCTTTTGGGAACATTGTTAATGATGCTTTCTATTTACATATTGCACTCTATTTTTTCTTTGCTAATAAGGTTCTGAAAGAAAGTAATGGTCAAATTTTTAATATCATTTAAATCTTCATAATTGCTTTCATATTCCCCCATAAGGTAGAGTATTTTATTGTTGTTCCTATATCTCATAGTTGAAACATGGAAGAATTTAGTGTTTCTATTACCTTCCTTGAGCGTTTCTATCTCTTAAGGTTAGTGATCATTCAAAATAAAGAATCATACTAGGGTTAGTTATTTTCTTCCTGCATCTTGTGTGTCTTGCATTGCTTTTTCATTTTTATAGTATAGTTGTAGAAAGGCCAAACATAGGTGTATGCTTAATTGACACATTTTAACACATTCCACCCAAGACTTGGAGTGAGTCCTATAACCATTACTAGTGAGCCCCATTTTTCCTTTTGTCCATCGAGTGTAGACTTATAATATACCCCTACGATCACATCGATTTCTAGGAGATACATCTGAGAATAATATGTAGTAGGGTGGTTTTTTCCCTCTACATATTTGGTAAACCTGATATGAAAGACACGTCTTAGTGGCCAAATTAGGAACCCTTTTCCTTGTTTGATTTTATTTTGAAAATTTTTAAACAATACCACTAATTTGTTTTCTTAGAATTAGAAGTATAAACATATTTAAAATCTTCTTGTGTATCTTTCGTTGGTTTTATCTTCTATCCCTTCACTTATTTTAATGACTCCAATCCTTATAAGTTAACAAAAGCATCTAGAGTCTAATAATATTCCCAAAGAATATGACTAGATTGATAGAGAGAATATTGACCTTAATACAGAAGAGCAAGAAAATATGGAAATTGAAACAAACTATGATCCCCTTGAAGGTTATAATGGTGGATATATATTTAAACCATTTGATCATGCTTAGGATTTCATGAAATTCCACAAGGTAGACTTGCTTAAAGCTATGGAGCAAGAAGCTCAACTCAAAATAGGTGAGACTCCTCCAACAATCTCTCATAGGCTTGTTCATGATAACCCTTTTTTTTGAATATTTGAATCATGGTAATCCTATCCATAAACCAACTTATTTCACTACTATAACCACCAATTTTGGAAGGAGTTCACAAGTTCTTCCAACCACTACTGCCACTTAAGATTATTTCCAATCTCCTCTTCCTTTTTCTAAACTCAACATTCTTTCTTTTGTTCCACCAATTGTTAGTTATCCTCTCCAATAGGATACCACATATCATAACCCATACCATAATAGTATCAATACCTTCAACATAGGCCAGGTACCCTTTCAATAACCTACCTATACCCCTTCCTTAGGGAATCTAGGGGTATTGCACAACAACAATATTTAGGTGCAAAGTTTAACTAATATGGTGAAACAATTGATTTCAAGAGTGGATATGATTCAACCTCCTAATTTCACCTATATCTATAGATAAATATGCAATCAGACCTTAGATCCTATCGCCATAACTACTCCCTATCCTAATATTTTTTTCCCTTCCAATTTTACCTATCTATAAGGGAATGAAAGATCCAATTGAGCATTTAAGAATGTTTAAAACATATTGCCATGATATCATATATGATGGCATGTTGTTGCTAAATACATTTCCTAAGAGTCTTTGTGGCATGACATGAGAGTGGTATTAATAGTTGCTCAACCATTCTTTGAGGAATTTTTAAGAGATAGTTGAATTATTTGTTCAACAATTTGGTGCTTATGTTGAAATAATGTGACCAGAAAGACATTTACATGTTAAAAAAAGGTAACGAGGAAAGTCTTTTAGAATTTCCATCTTGTTAGAGGAGTCTAAGTGGATTCTTGAGATATACCTTACCTCCCTAAGACATGCATTGAAAATAATTACTATCACATATTTTTATCAAGCAATTGATCTAGCAAGAAAGGTAGAAAAGTAAAAGAAGATATGACCACTAAAACTTAGTATAAGAATGAATATGTGGTAGATTATGGATTCACGAATAGTAGGCCTATTAATAGTATTTTTAACAATCTACAAAATATGGTGCTTAACCAACCTCCAAAACCTCCACAAAGGAATTTTATAAAACTCAACATGCCTATGGTAGTGGTACTAAAGCAGCTTTTGAAATCCAAAATGATTGAGTTACCTCCCATAAGGTTACCTAAAACCACAACTAATTGGTATAAGGCTAGTCAAAACTATGAGTATCATAGAGTGGAGGGACACTTGATGAATTATTGTAAGAGATTGAAACAAGTGGTTCAGGACCTCATTGATGCAAGATGCCTTATTATAGAAGGTTCTCAATCCAATCCTCCAACAAACAATCAACATTCTACAAAAAAAAAAACTATAATTAATCAAGACATGGGGAATTATCAATATCCTCTCCCTAAGCATGGTCAATAGGTATTAAATACAGTGCCCTATAATAATGTGTCATCTCCCTATGATAATGATTGGCATTATAGCAATAATGACAAGACAACAAGCACAGGTTCAACTGACCCAACGTTCTCAGTATAAGGTGAGTTCTTCATCCAACCCACCTTCAAAACCTCCCTTAGTTTTGAAGAATACCTAAAAAAGAGTACAAGATTAGAAACCCCACCTTTAGCATTGAAGCCACAACCTAAAGTCTCCTTTGATATTCAACAACAGTTAGCTAGTACGCCATTAAATATCTCTATCTTAGAACTCTCGTAAACTTCTCTTATTAATAGGTAAGCTTTGTTGGAACTTCTAAGATAATAATTTGTCTCTACATATATTTTTCCTAGTGTTGTAGTGAATGTTGGAGGTTCTCTTGGTATACATCAGATCACATTTTTAGATGATGATATGCCTTCCCCAAACTTGCAAGGAAATTCTTTTCTTTACATCATAGTATTTTTTGGAAGAAATTTTATCAAGCAAATATTGATTGACAATGGTTCTTCCCTTAATTTATGCACTTATCAAATTTTAAAGAATTTTTGATTAAAATAGGAATACCTAACTAAATCTAATATTATCATCAAGGCTTTTACCAACGATTCCCAAGAGGCATGTGGCATTGTATCTCTTCCTCTTAGGTTTGAACCTTATATCTTAGATACCTTGTTCCATGTGGTGCCTTACCTAGCATATTTCAATATTATTCTTGGATGTCCTTGGATCCATGTGATGAAGGCTTTCCCTTCTACCTTTCATAAGTGTTTGAAGTTTGAATTTAAGGATCAATTTGTCATCATTTTGGGTGACCATCACCCATTCAAATATTATTTTATGGTTGACCAAGCTCAATATGGTCTCAACATCTGTCCTTCAATTTTATCGTATGCTCCTCCAAGTTCCTCGTCTCAAATATCTAAGCAACTTGAAAGTCTAAAAGTGAATGATAAACCTCAAATAAAAAATTTATCATGGGATCAAGTTAATCAATTTCTTTAAGAACCTATTTTGGATCTTGCCAAGCTGCCCCCTTCATCGATGATTATGGGTTTACCTCATAATAAGGGTAAAGTTATACACATTGACATGTGTACCTTTATCTTCATAGTAATGGCTTTCAAATAAAGGATCAATGGTAGTAACCCATATTCTATGGAGCATTATTTTACCCAATTTTACTTATCCAATGATTACCCACTCCCTAAATAGATGCTCTCTAGCATGGAATATATTGGTAAAGGTTTGGGGTCCCAAAAAAAAAGTATTCAGGAGCCTAAGGATATCGAATTTTGGCCTAGGAGGTATGGCATAGGCTACATCCCTAAAAAAAACTAAACTTTACCATTCGATAATGATAATCACCTTAAAAATTATGCTGAATATTTAGATCATCAAATATTTAAGGGAAGTGATGAGAATGAAGGCCCCCCTTATCCCTATAACATATTATTTTGTAATATGATAGATTTTGTGTATTTTGATGGTAAATATTATGCTTCTCAAGGGGACCCTACTTTGCTATATTATAGAGATCTTACAAAATTAAGGATCACCCCTCCTTTTGTTAATAAAATTGGTTTAGGTACGATTTGTGAAGATTTTTGTACAATGGTTGTTGGATAAAAATATATGAAGGAGCTTTCTTATGATTTTGATCATAAAATGATCCTCATTCTAAATTTTTATTTGATGGATCAATTCCTTGTATGCCTATTCTTTTTGTTAAGATAAGAGGCACAATCGGACTATGTGTTAACTATCATTCTGCTCACTTGCATTAACAAACTAAAAATAAAATAATAAACCACTAATTAGGTATGCTTTTGCATTTTTATTTGTTACATTCACTTGTCTATTCATACTACATTCTTACCTATCATATTTTGCATGATTTGCTTGATATTTTGTTTCACTTGCATTTTTTCTTGTCATAAGTGCATTGTTGCTTACTCATAATTGCTTGATTATATAGATTTTCAAGGATCTCATGACAATGGTATGTGATGACACCTAGTTGGGTCATAGCTCACATGCATTGCACTCTCACTAGGACTCTAATGCCTAGCGAAGTCCCCAACCTAAGGCTCTTGCTTTTCATCATTGCTCTTATTTTTTTGTTTTTATTTTCCCTTCTTCTTTGCTTTTGTGTTCCTTGACCTTGAAATTTTTACTAATGACCATCAATTTCTCTTTAGGTCAAGGAATGCAACTTTTTTTTGGTATATCCTTATCCTTTGCTTGTTTTTCTCTTGTCTTTACAAGGATATATGTTCTTTGTTTCTTATTTTTTACTTTTTCCTTCTTGAATTTTCAACTGTTATGTGATCCTCGTGAGATAGGATAGATACCACATGGATACCATGTATGGTGTTTATATTAAAGTAATAAAATTATAATTCAAGGCTTTTAACATTTTATTACTCTGTCTAATTTCCTCCTGTACCTCCACCACTACTTGGGTTATAATTTCCTAGAATTTCTGATAAAATTTAACAAGAAACCCATCTGGTCTTGGGGTCATTCCTGTTTGCATTTTTTGTATGATATGTGATGTTTCTTCCAAATAAATTTTCTTCATTAATAATTTATTGTGTTCAAGTTTGACTAATTGTGAAATTGACTTTAGTATCTTATCCTACCATGCTACATTCAAATTTTTATTACTACTGAATAGGACATGGAAGAAATGATTTGCTATAGTTCTCATTTCACAACCATTGGTTTTTATCTGACCCATTATATTTGTAAGACCTGTAATTCTATTTTGTTGTCTTCTAGTTGTTGTTTTCTTATGGAATAAAGTTGTGTTTTGATCTACCTCCTTTAACCATGTAACTCTAGCTCTTTACCTCTAATAGATATCTTCTTATTCCTTCAAAGTTTCTTCCTAATAATTTCTACCTCACAATGCAAAAGATCTTCTATAATTCTAATCCTTTATTTCATTCTTTTGGATTCTAGAGAGTTACTTCTTGTGTTTACTTCACTCCTTTAGTTGGGTCCCCACATATTTTAGTTTTTTGTGGAGTTTGTGGAGTTTGAATTGGGTTGTCCCAAATATTGGTTTCCCTACTTCTCAACATTCCTTTAAGTGATCCTACAACTCCTCATATTTCAACCACCATAGCTCAAACTTACAAGTTCTTGCAACTTTATGTTTATTTTCTTCTATGGTAAGGCTTACTATAAAATGGTTTGAAGAAAGCCTATCTATAAACCTCACTTGATTCTTGGTATGTAGGTATAATTCCTCCCCCATGAAGAAATGATCCAAGCAAGATTTTATTGTCTCCCCTTCCTTTCTTCTATTTATTTAGGTCATGCAATATCCATAATTAGGATATCTATTAGATTTACTTGACATTTTATTGCTGATAAGAACATATCCTTTTCCTCCAATATGGCTCTATCTCGTTTTTGTTCTTGTATTCTAAGATTTACGTTGAAATACCACAATATGTTTGTCCTCTAGGTAGTTGTTTTTAAAATTTTGAATGGCTACCCATTGATCCCTCAATAATCTAACTATCTTTGCTCCATAAAGATTAACTATAGTCTAATTTTTCCCATTTTACCTATTTTGTAACCAAACCATTAGCATCCCTCTCATGGAGACCCACATATTGCTAGTAACAGTTGGTGATTCCACATAGTGGTCAATCCCCCTAATTTCCCCTATGTTGATTGTGTAAGGATATTTCTTTTTTTTCATATTAGCTTGTTTATTTTTTGTAAGTCTTCTGCTTGCATTTTGATTTCCTATAACAAAATTATATCTGGACTCATATCTATGATAATGTTTTTTACTATGTTTTTTTTGGGATAGTTGCCTAAACCCCTCACATTCAAAGTAATTAATATCATTGAGAATTGTGAGAGAAGAAATCAACATCAATTTTATATTTCCATTCTGGCTCAATTTTTTTCTTTGTTCCTCCATCTTTCCCTTGTTTGACTTCCTTCCTACATATTGGTTTAGTTTTTATTTTTTTTCCACTTGATGAAACCCTAAAATAGGGTCATCTCTTATTTACTTATTTCATCTCTATTTCCTAATTTAAGACTATCCCTACTCTATTTCCCTTCCTATGATCTCCCTCATGGGTTGAATCTCCTCTTCCATAAGAGAGGTTGTGTCTAGTTCTTCTCCTTGCTTGTTCCCCGATATTGCATTAGATAATTGTTCCTGATCAGTTAGTGTGACCTAGTGAGTATCCTCCTCTAATCCTTCTATTTTAAAATCCCCTTCTATTTCTAAGCTTCCAAGTTGTTTGAATATCTCATATCTCGTGTTTGTTCTTCTCACTTATTGTATTTGATTACTTTACTAATTTATTTTGTTTGAACTTTTGATTACTTTTTGGAAGCCTTTAGAGTTTTTTGGGCCTTTCCCTTCCTTCTAATTTACCTTTTGATGAATATATTGGCCCCCATGTTAATATTTAATTTTATCCCCTCTTGTTCTATTTGATGATCCTTAATTATTAGGCATATTCTATATAAATATCCTTGAGCGTGGAACACCCAACATCTAAATGGAATATCCTCATAATATAGTTGTTGGAACCAAATAAAATCCTCTATTTTTAGGTCTATCTCTATTGGAAGATATTTATTAAGGCCTATTTCTACACAAACCCTAGAAAAAGTTATCGATCCTCCTAAAACTATTTCTCTTGATCTACCTTGATAATGACAGAGTAAATTGAGTATTGCCTTGAGTACCTCCTCTTTCCAAAATTCAAGGGAAAGGGTAAATAATCTTACCCATATTGGTACTATAGTTAGTTCCACCCTCGGGTCAAATCCCATCTTCCATGGTTGCAAGAATAGTCTTGTTGGCCCATGATGATATGAATGTTAGGATCCCATCCTAACGTTATTTTGTAATTCTAATTATTATGTAATGACCCACTTCCAATGTGGGGGATCCAATATATAATGTTATTTTGTAATGTATGTGATATGTTATGCTGCTAGGCAAGTGGGGCCATTTTATGTAACCGTTATCAAGATTGTAACCAAAATTTGATAGAATATTCTATCCCGAGTGGCATTTTGCATGTAAGACAACTCTTGAGCCTAGGTTTAGGGTTTGCATGAAGTATTTCTTTAAAATCTATGAAGCCATGTACAAATCATCCTTTTGCAAGTTAATGAAATATTGAAGTAGGTTGCCCCCTCGAAGAGGCCTACGATTCTGAGTTCTTTTATGAGATTTTTCAATTCTACAATTACTTTTTGCATAGAATTATTCTGTTATTGCATGTATTTCATTTATATTTTAGTATTTTGTGTGTGTGAGCTTTATTTCAATAGTAGGTTTCTAACAAGTGGTATCAGAGTGCTTTTCAGGGCTGAGTTTTGTTGTAACTACAATGATTATTGCCATCCATTCTGCCTATTAGGTATAATTTTATGTGTTTCTCGTTCTATTTTTCCTTTATAAAAAAATCCAAAAAATACAATTATTTTTTTTCTAGTAAATCCAAAAAATACAAAAAAATATAGTTTATATTTTAGTAATTATGTAGGTTAGAAACCCTATATCAAGTATTTTAAAATATCTCAAAGGAGTTATCGTTATTGGCTAAGCTAGATAGCCCATAAAGCATCTAGTGAAGTGAGGGGCGATCAGGCTCCAATACCCAGGCCTTAGACAACACTCGTAGATAGAATCGAGCTCCCATGCATCTTTGGGTGTATCGAGATACCATTCTAGGGTTAACAAAATTTTATCCAGTAGGAATTTTTTTGGCCTTGTATCATCTATAGTCCACGGGACACAGCATCCCTAACGATTACCCTCCCATACTATCAGAGAGATAGGTAGTATGCTCAAGGGTATGTGTGTAATCCTCCTTGGGTAGTGGCCTAAAATATTGGTTCGAGCACTATTGTTCGTTACTACGATATAACAGAGGGCCTATGGGTGTTACATACTCATTTACCTAGCATACCATGGTATTGTGAAACACTTCCTCCTGCAAAAATACACATCTTCTTGTTTTGCTAAACCTGCATTCACAATCCTAAAAAGTGATTATACGAAGGACTTCCCTATCACAGAAGAATACACCTTGCATGCACCAACAGTTAGGAAAGAATTCACAAGTGTCTCTAACAGTCTGCAATATTCCAGTAATAGTTAGGTCAGTGGTAGTAACAGTCCGGTTAGTGACAGTAACAGTCGAAACAGTAACAATCAACTATAATAGTCAAAAAATATAGGTGGTCAGGGTTAGAAAAAAAATCATCAGTTTTTGTAACTGTAGTACAGGTGACAGGACAGTGACAGGGTGATCAGTTGATAGATTCGAGACAGTTGATTTAGTTTTCCCACTCGTGACCTAGTCAAAAAAAAAACATTGAAATTTTATTAAAATAGGGATATCTCTTCATACAGATCTCATATTGACTCAAAATTTTAGCAGGTAATTCTACACTCTATTCCAGACAAAATTGTTCTTGGCAACCCGTTGTCAAATTTAGCACCCATTTTCCAAAAATAGAAATTTTTTATTTTTTCTTGCTAAGGCCATAACTTTTCAACGGTTAATCATATTGATCCAAATTTTTGGGAATAGAATCTACTTGTTATTCTGCACCAAAGACCCTCAAGGACTCACTGGTGAAATTTTAAGTCCAAGTGGAGGAAATTACCTTGACTTCATCTTGCAACCAACTGGAGCTCACAAAAATTCAATAAATTCAGTATATCTCCTCATTGAGCTCTCACATCAAATAGACACCAAAGTGGACCCTAGCTTAAAATCTGCATTGCAATTCATTTTCCAAAATTGAATTTTGGACCCTTACTAAAAATAGTAACTCCTGAAATCCCACATCCATTTTTAGTAACTGAGTAAAAAATTCAAGGCTATCTCAAATGGTAGGTGGCACTCGTGGACATCAAAAAGAGGTAGAAAAAAACACTACTTCAATTTTGGATATCCTAGTAAGTGTTGTTATTGGCTTACAAAAAACTATTGAACTCTTGACAACAGAATTTCAAACTTTCAAAGTTGCCCAAGATACCTCCAGAATTTGCATGGAAGAACAACTAGCATATGTTGAGTCTAAAATACAAGGTGGTCCAAGCAAGTAAGTATCATCACAAAATGGCAACAAATGACTCTCACCTTTGCTTTGATCGTGATACTCCCTTCAAGATGCCAAAACTAGACTTTCCTAAGTTAAATGGGAAGGATGTTGATGGATAGTTATGTCGTGTTGCTCAATTCTTTAGACTCCATGATGTCCCTATTTATCACCGAGTTCAGATGGCTTCTTTCAATTTGGAATATAAAGCCTTACAGTGGTACCAATGGTTGCAGAAAACTATCCCTGATACTTCTTGGGCAGAATTTGAGTCCTAGTTACTCACTCACTTTGGCTCTAGTGAGTATGATGATTTTACATGACAGTTGACAAAGTTGAAACAAACTTTGATAGTTCGATATTACCAAATACAATTTGAAATATTGGCCAACAAAACTACAGGAATGAATGAAGGGTTCCTTATGAGTTGTTTTGTTAGTGTTTTGTGGAAATATATCCAAGCTGAGGTCACAATGTTTAGACCACAATTCATAATGCAGGCTATCCAGTTGGCTCGTTTGGCCGAGTCCAAATTTTTAGCGTAGAGGTGATTATCTAAATTTCCATAGGCTAAACCCTCTTGTCCTCCTATATTCAACAATCAACATGAACAAAAACCTATTGCACCCACTGTTGCACCCAAATGTTTGACCACTATTTAAATGGATGTGCGATGCGCCCAAGGGTTGTGCTAAAATTGTGATGAAAAGTTTTCTTGTGGGCATAGGTGCACCCAAAAGAAATTTTTCCTCATTGATGTTGATGAGTCAGACACCAACGACCATAGTGATGATGACACTGAATCAATAGAAGAACCACCTAAACTAGAGTATGAAAACCTAGATTAATCATAGGCTAAAATTTTTGTTCATGCTCTTGATGGCATTACTATACCCTAAACCATGAAAGTTATGGGTTATTTCAAAGGCCTACGACTTACCATCTTGATTTATTTCGGTAGTACACACAATTTTATTGATCCCCGCATCGTCAACCAGACAAATTGTTATGTACACACATGGAATTCCTTTGAGGTTATGGTAGCAAATGGTGGTACTTTATCTTGCAAGGGAAAATGTCTTAATGTTAAGTTCAATATTGGGGACTATGAGCTCAAACAAGATATGTTTGCACTTCAATTAGGGTGATGTGATATTGTGTTGGTATCTCAATGGTTGGGCACATTGGGAGTCATATCTTGGCACTTTAGTGAGCTTTGGATACAATTCTCATAGAATGGACAATCCTATAATATCCATGGCTTAAAAGCAAGGTCATCACATATTATCAGTTTCAACCAAATAGAAAAGTTGTTAAAAAAATCATCTCGGGGTGTCATAGCCCAATTTTTTGCGATCCAACCGTATTCTTCAGAGGAGGATTCTATTCTTGAAGATTTGCAACTTATTTTGACCAAGCACAACTCTGTTTTTGCTGAGCCAACAAAATTATGACCTTGTCGCTCTCATTACCATGGTATTCCCTTATTACCTGGTAATGCACCACCCAACATTAGACCATACAGGTATCCTCATGCTCTTAAGTCAAAAATTGAGAAGTTAGTACAAGAATTGTTAAAATCCAGTGTCATTCGACCAAGCAACAATTCTTACTCTTCTCCAGTTTTACTGGTACGTAAGAAAGATGGGTCTTGGCAGTTGTGTATCGATTATAGAGAGCTCAATAAACTCACCATCAAGGATAATTTTCCTATTCTAGTGGTGGATGAATTACTGGATGAACTTCATGGGATTATGTATTTTTCCAAACTTGACCTTCGCTCAAGGTACCATCAAATCTGGCTCAAAGAAGAGGATATTCCCAAGACTGCATTTCATACTCATGAATGTCACTATGAGTTTTTGGTAATGCCATTCGGCTTGACTAATGCCCCTTCCACCTTCCAGAGCCTCATGAACAACATTTTTCATCCATTTCGTCAAAAGTTCATTCTAGTCTTCTTTGACGACATTCTAGTTTATAGTCACTCATGGGAAGAGCATCTTACTCACGTGAATCAGACTCTCCAGCTATTGGCACAATATCAACTCTATGCTAAGCATTCCAAGTGTTCTTTTGGGTTGACAAAAGTACAATTTTTGGGACACATTTTCACTAAGGAGGGTGTTAAAGTTGATCCCAAGAAAATCCAAGATGTTCAGGAATGGCCAAAACCTCACACTCCCAAGTCTTTGAGGATTTTTAGGGCTTACAGGATTACCATAAATTTATTCTTAACTACAATAAAATTGTAGCTCCCCTCACTTCCATGCTAAAAAAGGACTCTTTTACTTGGACAGGACCCACTAAACATGCTTTACAATAATTGAAGCATGCCATGACCACGACACCTATCTTAGCCATGCCAAATTTTTCCAAATCATTTGTTACTGAAAGTGATGCTTTGTGTTGTGGTATTGGTGCAGTATTGATGCAAGAAGGGTGACCCTTAGCCTTCACAAGTAAAGGTCTATCCAGCCATAATTTGGGAAAATCAACTTATGCCAAGGAGATTATTGCAATTATGCATGTCGTAACCCATTGGTGACCGTATCTCATTGGGTGTCATTTCTCCATTAAAACAAATCATCAGAGTCTCAAATACTTTTTGGAGCAACGGGTTGCCACCCCTCAACAACAAAAATGGGTCTCTAAACTCATGGGCTATGATTATGATATCACCTATAATAAGGGTAAGGATAATGTTGTGGTCGATGCTCTCTCTCACAAATTTGAAGCTCTTAGTATGTTGTGTGCCATTTCATTACCGATCCCCCAATGGATCGATTCTTTATGCCAGGAGGTACTTCAGGATTCTGAATTGTAAACTTTGGTTGCTTCCCTAACCACTGAACCTACTTCATGTCCAGGATACACTTGGGATGGCCAAGATTTGTGTTACCACCAACTCCTTGTTGTTCCCCACAAGTCCTCACTATAGGAACTTCTCATGATAGAATTGCATGCTACTCCATCTGTTGGCCATTCAGGTTTTCTCAAAATATATGAACAGATCAAACACACTTTTTTTTGAAAAGGTATGAAAAAGGATATTCATGAATTTGTGGCACCTTGTGCAGATGAAAGGTGAAACCATGCATTCTTCAAGCACTCTTCAACCCTTACCCATTTCGGACCAGGTATGGACAGATATTTCTATGGATTTTATTAAAGGCTTACCTGAGTCGGGTGGAAAATCTATTATCTTCGTGGTAGTGGATCATCTTTCGAAGTATGATCACTTCTATCCCCTCTCCCATACTTACACAGCCTCCATTGTTGCCCAAATTTTCCTTGATTCTATATTTTACCTTCATGGTCTACCCTCCTCCATCATGTTTGATGGTGACCCAACCTTTACTAGTCACTTTTGGTAAGAATTATTTAATTTTCAAGGGACTTAGCTCAAGATGAGCTCAGCGTATCAACCACAAACAGATGGCCAAATGAATATTATCAATAAATGTTAGGAAATCTACCTTCGTTGCTTTTCCTCAGATCATCTTATGCACTGGACAAGATGGCTTCCTTTGATCGAGTGGTGGTACAACACTTCCTATCATACAACCATCAAGGTTACCCCTTTTGAGGTGGTTTATGGATGCCCTCCACCGACATCTTCTACCTACATTCTAGGTAGCTCCAAGGTCCATGCAGTCGACACTACTCTCAATCAGCATGTTGATATCCATCATCAACTGAAGCTAAATTTGAAGGTAACCCAAAATCGGATGCCTCAACAAGCTGATCAACATCGTTCTAAGCACAGTTTTGATGTGGGTGATATGGTTTTACTTTGCTTGCAACCATATAAAAAATTGTCTCTTCAGCTTCATAGATTCCAGAAGCTTGCTACAAAGTACTATGGGCCCTATCAGGTGTTATAGCAGATTGGTGCCACAGCCTACAAATTGGTCCTTCCACCTACATCCAAGCTCCATCTTATTTTTCATGTTTATGCTCTCAAAAATGTAGTGGGAAATCACGTACAGGTTCAATTTGCACACCCAGAGTTATATGAACAAGGGTCTATCTTGCTTGAACCTGAACAACTATTGGATTGACAGACTTGCACTCTTCGCAATCATACCATTACTGAAGTTCTTGTGTAGTGGCATGGACTCCAATCGAAAGATGCTACATGGGAATCTCTCCATCAGCTCCAGCATCAGTTTCCTCATCTTTAGCTTTGAGGACAAAGCTTTTTGAAGGAGAAGGACATGTTAGGATCCCATCCTAACATTATTTTTTAATTCTCATTATTATGTAATGACCCACTTCCAACATGGGGGATCCCATATATAATGTTATTTTGTAATGTATGTGACATGTTATGCTCCTAGGAAAGTGGGGCCATTTGATGTAACCGTTATCAATATTGTAACCGATATTAGCTCGAGTGGCATTTTGCATGTAATCCAACTCTTGAGCCTAGGGTTAGGGTTTGCATGAAGTGTTTCTTTAAAAAGCTATGAAGCCATGTACTAATCATCCTTTTACAAGTTAATGAAATATTGAATGAGGTTTCCCCCTCGAAGAGGCCTGCGATTTTGAGTTCTTTTGTGAGATTGTTCAATTCTACAATTACTTTCTACATAGTATTATTCTGTTATTATATGTATTTCATTTATATTTTAGTATTTTGTGTGTGTGAACTTTATTTTAATAGTATATTCCTAACAATGAACCTCCCTCAAATATTTATTTGGTCTATTATTGATGTGAATTTTATAGAAAAATACCTATTTGGGAGAGTTATAATCTTGTATTCTCCTTCTAGATTCCATTGTTTCCTTATCCACGTGTATATGAAGTGTACAAATATTCTAAAACCCATAAATTTACCTATTAGGTTGTGTTTCATCTTATAAACTATGTCCTTAGCTATCTAATCCTCTGCTATTTTTAATACTAGTATTTTTTTTACTTGTGGTAAACATCCATTCACCCTTCCAAGAAAATAATCTTCCTTATATCACTTCCCCATGGCGTTTATGATTGTCCTTGTCTATGTTTGTTAGTCATTGAAGTTATCTTGGGTTCCACATAGCTTATCCTGATATGAGATTCCTTGTTTTGGAGGATCTAGTACCAAAGAACCTATGACCCTCATTCTTGATCATGACCCTTACTGCTAAAAGACCCTCCAACAAGATTGATCCTCTTTGATGGTATTTTTCATAATAAAATATTCTCCAAGCCTGTACCCTAGTCTCTGAAATCCTAGTTTAATTTCTTATCATTAAATTTAAAATGTAAATATATTCTAATTATTTGTTGTATAACATTTATTTTAAGAATAAAATTTATATAAATTAAGTTGTATCGTTATGAATAAAATTAAATTAAATCCTTGGATATGTTCAGGCCTATTGCTCTCTACAATGTTGTGTATAAGATCATCACAAAAATTATTACTGAGAGGTTGAAGATATGGTTGAGCAAAATCATCTCTGAGGAGCAAGGAGGGTTTGTTGTTGGCCGACAAATCTTGGATGGGGTTGTTATTGCTACAAAAGCTATTCACTCGATGGAAAATTCTAAGGAGAAAACTATGTTCATTAAGTTGGACATGGCCAAAGCCTATGATCAGGTCAGATGGTCCTTTCTTCAAAAATTTCTTGCTACTTTTGGATTTGAGGATTAATGGATTAGATGGGTGATGAGCTGTGTTTCTTCTTCCTCATTCTTTTTTCTTGTTAATAATGAGCCATCAGATCTGTTTGAGGCCTCAAGGGGATTGAGGCAAGGAGATCCTTTATCTCCTTATTTGTTTATCATTATGGCAGAAGGGTTGGGAATATTGCTCAAAACTTATGTCATGCATGGTCTCATTCAAGGGTGGAAGTGGGATAGTAGTTTGCCACCTCTTTCCCACCTTCAATTTGTTGATGATACTACTTTATTGGGAGTTGCCACTATCAAGGAAGCTGGTAATATTAGACAGTCTCTTGACATATATCTTGGTGCTTCTGGATAGTTGATTAATGAGGACAAGTATTCTATTTTCTTCTTCAATACCCCTCCTCTTATTCAAGCCAGGATTGCTCGTATTCTAAGATTCCAGGTTGGGACTCCCCCCTTCATTTATCTTGGTATTCCAATTTCATCTTACCCTCTACCTAGATCTTCTTGGCAGTCTATGCTTGATAAGTTTAGAAGGAAGGTGAATCCATTGGACTTTCAGATGGCTATCCACTACAGCTAGAGTGTTGCTTTTAAAATTTGTTGTTCAAGCTTTACCCATTTATAGATGTTTTGTACAAATAGCTCCCTCACTTCATCAAGGACATGGATGCTTTGTCAAGACATTTTTTATGGTCTGGAAAACTTGATCAATCTAAATGGAGTTTGGTTAGGTGGGATTCTATATGTAGGTCGGTGCAAGAGGGAGGCCTTGGGTTGCGACAAACAACTCTTTTTGGGTAGGCTTTGGCTACAAAACTTTATTGGAGATGGTGTACCTCTCAAGATCATATTTGGGATAAAATATTATCTTGTAAATACTTGAGAGGTATTTATGATGCTAAAATCCCTAGAGTTAGCTTGGTTGGGAAAGGTTCAGTTATCTGGGACACTCTGAAAATAGGAGCTAATTTAATCAAGCAGGGTTTGTTTTGGATTTTCAATCAGGGGTCAAATGCTCTTTTTTGGGAGGATTCTTGGGATGGCCACCCTTCTATCTTGAACCAATATCCTAGGCTATGTTCCCTAAGCATTGTTTTCTTGGAAGCAGGTTGGTCTCGTGTGGAGGACTTTAAAAAATTTGAGTCTTTTGGAAATATGGAGATGTACAAGTGGAAATATCCGTAAGAATGGCCCCAGGGGGGACTGGCCAAGGATAGAGAGGTGCTTTCTCTTATTCTTATGAGGAGGCCTTGTTCTTCATTGAGGGGTAAAGATATTTTGGCTTGGAACCATGATCCTAAGGGAACCTACTCGGTAGCCTATGGTTATCAGGTTCTTGATAACCAAAAGTATGGGAGTCTTCCTATCACTTAGTGGAAAAAGGTGTGGAAAAAATTTGCCTGGCCAGAATGTAACTTCTTTCTCTGATTGGTAGCTCATAATAAATGCCTCACTTCGGATAATGTGAGGAAGAGGGGATTTTAGGTTCCCTCTTTTTGTGTCCTTTGTAGTAAGAATGAGGATGACTCTTCTCATTTATTTTTCCAATGCTCCTTTGCCAAAGACATTTGGCACCATTGGTGGAGCACCTGGAACCATCCATGTTTTCATGTGTTGTCCTTGGTGGAGTTTTGGAGTAGTCTGGGCAGACCTTTGGCCAAGGCCCCCTTCCTTCGGGTGGCTTGGAATTTAGGCCCTTCTTGCATCATTTGGAAAATTTAGCTTGAACAAAATTGGTGCATATTTTAGGGCAGTTATTTGGCTGTTCAACAAATCTGGAAAAGGATCCTGTATATGGTTCAGGAAACCATCCATAGCAAATGTTATGTGGACCCTCTTTTGGATTCTAGGGAGGATAAGGTACAACAAGCCCTTGGTCTCTTTGGGGATGGTGTGAAATATTATATCCCTAGTAGGGTTCCTCAGATCAGTAAGAAGGTTAGGAGAGATGGTATGTGGATGCCACCCCCTAGAGGAGTTTTAAAAATTAATACTGATGGATCATCCAGGGGTAATCCTAGACATGCTGGCATTGATGGTGTTGGAAGAGATTCTACTGATGGTATAAGTTTTTTCTTTTCCATTTATAAAGGTGTTCACTCTAACAATTTTATGGAAGCTCTTGCAATTCTTGAGGCCTTGCGGAGGGGGTTTTGTCTTGGCTGGCATATGATTATCTACGAGTCCGACTCTCAAATTGTGGTTAATATTTTAAATAGTAAAATGATGGAGGAAGTTAATTAGCAGTTTGCCTCTGTAGTCGTTCAAATTCTCAAAATGAGTGAAGAGTTCGAATTTATATCCTTTGTGCACATTTCAAGGGAATGGAATGTGGTTGCTGATTACTTGGCCAAAAGGGCTTCTGAGCTGCTGGATCCTTGGAGTATCGATAATTGGAGAGTCTCCCGTCTAGGGACTCTCAACGCCTGTGGGAGTTGATCCACAAGGATGTACAAACTTAATGTGGTTTATTCTTGTTGTCTTTTTCGGGTGTCATTCTAGTCTAGTGGTTTTAGCCTGTTTGGCTGTTTATTTGAGTCCTGGTTGGAAGCTCAATTGTACTCTGTAATCCAGACTTTTTATCAATAAATTTTTACCCATTTATTTAAAAAAAAATTAAATATATGAACTAAATACCTTATGATCTAAAATAACCTTAACAATTACATATAAATTTTTTCATCTTATTTATAATACTACTATGTGGTAATGATATGTAATATAAATAAAACCTTTTCAATCTTATTAACTATTTGTTAAAAGAAAAAAATCAAATTATTATTAAATTAAATAATTTGTAATATCCATAAAGTTTATATCTCATTCTATCCTATGTCCCTCCATCTAAAATTCGAAGAACTTCCAACCATATCCATTTAAGCTATGAATTATATCTAATTCTATACTTTTATTGAAATCATATAAAAGTAAATTATAAAACTCTATATAACTAACAAATTTATACATATAAAAAATTCAGGCCTCTTTCTTACAATTTTAGTTTAAATTTCAGATTATTTAGCATAAATATACATCTATATTATAGAGAATGCATTCCAATTGAGTTCATTATACTTTTTATTTTCAATACAACAAAATGCATTTGAAATGAGCTCTTCCTACCCAATATTTATTTCTTTTCAATGTGAAATTACAATAGTAAAACAAGTGTGTCTTTAGTTTGAAAAATAAATAGAGATAATGAATTTTCAATTTGCAGTCTTTCCGCATTAACAAAATAAAGATTCAAAAAAATATGAACTGATCCAATGAACATTGGATTGGATTGGACTCTAATTTAGAAAAATATATTACTAAACAGTGGAATTAAAACTTGTTTGTTTAGTGGTATTTGATAATTAAAATTTCACCCTTTTAATATTTATTTAATGTACTTAAAAAAATAAAGTATAATTAAATGATAATGTTTTTTAATTTTTAAATAAAAAAATATTCTTCAATTAAGACATGTTAAAAACAGAATAAATAGTTCATTTAATATATTTTTTTTTAATCATGTAAAATATTCTTAACATGAACATAAAATTAAGGGCCCTTAGAAACGCAATAAATAGTTCATTTGATATTATTTTTTCAAATAAAAATATATCAAAATGTTTTATGAATTTAAATTTTTTAATTTAAAAATATACCAATTCAATATTTCAACAAAAACAACCAATAAAATTGCTCTTACATTTTCCTAAAATAACTATTTAAGAAACAAATATGGCTATGTTCAAACGATTCTCTAGCCTCGTAGAATGGACCATTCAATAACTCTCCCTTCTTTCTTGCAACAAGTCTTCAATTTTCAGGAATTTGAGATTGACTTATGTGCACTCACATTTAATGTCGTTTGCCTAACAAAATATCTTATATCTTTGCAACCATTGATTAAATTCAATTTGACATGATTGTTTATATTTCCAAGCATAGCTCCTTGTAAATTGATCCAAAGCATCCACTAGTGAGCCCTATGATTTAAATACAGTTGGGTTATTTGTTTTGCTAATGAATTTATATATACATTAATTTCATTTTAAATTAAAAATTAAAGTTTAAATCTAAAATGTAATATGCATGTTTAGTAGACTGCTAATAAGGAAAAAAAAAAAAAAAACTATCTATGTGTAATCAATAATAAGGAAGTGAAATAAGTTTAATGGAAGTAGTTTCTTTAGTTTGAATTCTGAGATTACTAATTATTAAAAATAGTGTGTGGTTGTGACTAACTTTCCTATATAAGCGGAATAAGTTTAATGAAAGTAGCCTCTGTAGTTTAAACCCTGTATTTATCAATTATAAAAAATAATGTGGTCGTGACGAATTCTCCTAAAATAATGTGGTCGTGACAAACTCTCCTAAAATAATGTGGTCGTGACCAACTCTCCTATATACCCGAAACAAAAATAAAAAGTAATACTTCTTATACACATCTAAGCTGTAAGCTTCACTTAAATGCAAATGATGTGCAAAGGCTTATGTTTTTTTAATGTCAAACTCCAATATGACTAACATCGATTAATTTCATACCGTTCATTGACTAGACTTGAAAGCACATTTCCAACATTTATTTAGAGGTCTAGCAGGGCTAGTAGCATCTAGCAGCCTGTAGGACCGATGGAACACCACATTCTTTGCCGCTTCCGGAGAAGTAGCTGAATTTGGGATCCCCAAAAAATGCTCCTCCGTATTTTAAGGGAATGGAAGAGATCCCGATTCCCATGTGACCGCAACAACTTCGTTCAGACGGGTACCTAGTTGAAGCCAAGTTTCAGTTTCCAATGATATGACGATAAGAGAGCTTAGAGTTTTGGGAAACCTGAGTTAAGAGCCAGGTTTGCACGAAGGATTTTTAGAACCCGTGGGTCTCAGAGTTTGAATGATGGATGGAAGAGTCAAAGAGAGAATCTACGAAGCCTGCGATAATCTCTCGGACAATACGACGATGCAAGAGAAACAACACCACGAGCAAGAGAAGATCAGATAGATGATCGGAATGTGAGGAAGATCATTTGTTGCAGAAGCAAGTGAGATTCAGCCCTTTATCGAATCCGAAGACTCATCATGGTGTCCACAATGGGAAACCTAAACCCGCAGAGTTACGAAGCTTTTGAGATGATTAATAATCGGGTTGTGTTCAGAAAAGCTCACGGTTTGAGAATTCTTCAATTCATCAATGCACTGATCATTCTGGTATTAGATCTCGAGGATACTATTGTATATATAATGTGGATATATATAATGTGTATACGTTTGTGGTAGCAATGATGGTGATGACACACCCGGCTCTAGACCTCGATTTCACCGACGGCACGGCTCGAAAATTGCACCCAGACCGGTCAATGCGAAAAGGAGGAGAATCATCGTCTCACGTGACGGCAAGTAAATTGACGTAAACACATACCCACGGTCACAAAATTTTTGTATCGACGCTGTTCCCGCCTGCTAGATGTGGGATATACGCATGGCGAGGGAAGATTGGGGGCGGTTCCAATGCATGCAGCACCCACTGTCCGCTCCTGCACATGCCTGCGGATCTCATCCTACTCTCAGGTTCGGCATTACTGCGGTGCAGTACGGAGCTTCCAACATTGACCGGCATAAATGAGAGAATAGGGAATTTTCTCGGCCCGGAGAATGATCACCGGCGGAGAATCTGGATCAGAAAAAAATCCATACGAAATGATTTTTCCGGCTTTTGTGGTGGAGGTTGGCGGCGCCGGGGTGGCGCCCCGGGGATTCCTCTGGGTGAGTGAGGAGTTTTATATTTGGTACATTATATGTTATTACAGTTGATGTGGATATATACAATGTGTATACGTTGGTTGGTTGCCAGTGGTGTGGGTGTTGTCGTTTTAGGACCCTTCTCGTGATCGGAGAAGGATTGATTGTGGACTGTGTCGTGGTCACGTGGATGCTTTTGACTACCCAATGGAGGAACTCTTAATTTTTAGGGCTTTCCCTGGTTGAGAAGCGAGCCCCAAGGGGCTAATTTAGGGGGAACTGTGTGTGCGGCTGCAGCGGTGCGGTTAGTAGCAATAATAATAATTATGATGATGATGGTTTTTAATTTGGAGATTAGTGGAGATAGAGGGTAATGATATAATATTCTATTGTCCGATTATCGAGCAAAAACAAGCTAAATTTGAGCATATGAGGCAGGGAGAGTGATTGCTCCTCCTCGGATTGGTCAGAGCACGAATTTTCTGCAGCAGCGGGACTGCATGTGGACCGGTCGCCAGATTCCTATCCCGAAGAAATCTTTGATGGGATTACAATTTTTTGATTAAATGGCAAGTGTATATATACACAGACGACACACATCTGATATTGTGTGTATCCATCCAAGGCTGCTGCACGTCCCCCCAAAAAGGCTCTTCTTCCCTATACAGACACAGACACACTCAGAGAATGCCCTGCCCTAACACCTCTTCTTCTTTTCTTTTCTCCTGATCTTGGACCTACCCCTTCTGTCTGCCATTGTTCTCCTAACTTTAGAAAAAAAAAATTATATATATTTTTGTGTGCAAAGATATATAAGACCCTAGCAGTGCTCAAATAGATGATTCTCTCAGACATTGCAGATGCAGGCAACACTTGCTCTAGTTCCACACTCATATATTTATATGTATATCCATCCATATATATATATTGTATATACCCAATGAGGTCTACAGCCTATGCATTATGCATGAAGAGAGATAGAGAGTTGTTTAGTGTGTTGCTGCAACCCAGCGTCAAAAAGTCCACTATAGGTTATCTATAAAAGTTTTAAAGGTAGATCTCGCAAAGCTGGGGTTATCTGCTTGCAGATGCTGTGAGATTTTTTTCTGTGGTTTTTGAGAACAAATAACTGTTGTTAAATGCTTTTTTTAGAGGGCATCTCGATGCAACATTTTCCGAGGCTGGGTTGCCCTGATCGACGAAGTACACGGTACTGATGGCAGTTTTTGAAAATAGGATTGCCAGCTTCTTTTTTCTCACATATTTCAATCAATCTGCAGAGAGGTACTCATGATGAACAGATCTTTTGATAGGCTTCTTAATATCTGAAGTGTACTACACAGTCGTGTGGGCTATAAGGAGGGCGGCTGCTTCTTTTCCGGAGGATAATATTGTTGGAGCAGGATTTGAGCAAACACTTCTGCCTCGCTTTTTATGACTGTGTACTGCTGATGAAAACTTTGAAGATCGGACGCTATGAGTAAGCTTCTTTTTTAGTGGATATGAGGTACTGATCGAAGATAGCCTGAATGCTTGCTGCATGCTTTCTATTTCAAATTTCGCCGAATCAATAGTCTAACCTACAAATACCGAGGGACCCATCATGAGTTTCTGGAGAAAGTTATAGGCAGTATCAAGTTGTTCTTCTACACGGTACTGAAAGGAGTTTCAGGAGACAAGGATCGTCAGGATCATATGTCCTGATCAGAGACCACAATAGTTGGGTTTGTTCGTTTTTGTGTTTATTTGTTTTATTTCTGAGAAAAGCTCAGAATTTGCCATGTATTGCACCAAAGCAGAGAGCTGTTTCAGGTCTTCATGCCCTACCAGGCCTAGCAGTCTGGACCTCTTCTCTAATGGACTTCCTTCTTATTCCCAGACAGATGCTCAACAAGGTATTGTTCCCAGTACTTTGAGCTATGGATTTCCTGATTCCCATCATCATCAGCAACAACAAGCATGGGAGAGGCCCAGAGCTTCCCATGGATTGCAAGAAGAGGACCTCATTGGGCGTCTGGACGAGTGTGTCTCAGACGCCAACTCTGCCAATTACTCCACAGTGGACTGCACCCTCTCCTTGGGAACACCATCCACAAGATTTTCAAGCACAAAGGGGGGATTCGTGGAGCCAAGGGATCCATTCAATGGAGCAGGAGGATCAGGATCATCATCAGTATACAAATGGACCAACAACTCTTCAACCTCAAATATCTCATGGCTGCCCTCAAAAACCATGAGCTTTGCCCATGCAAAACAAGACAACACTGTGGAGAGAAGCTATGGAAACATCTTCAACCAAAGCGCCATCTCCAATGGCCGGATGGTTCATAAATCCAGTCGCAATGGCTCAGAACAGTCTACCTCCGCCGGAAGAAAATGTGCCAACTGCGACACCACCACCACCCCTCTCTGGAGAAATGGCCCCAAGGGTCCCAAGGTATCTTGTGCTCTTTATATCACTATTTCATCTACTGTATCCATAGACCCACCCCCCCCCCAAAAAAAAAAAAAATGGTTGTTTACAGTTCATTGTATATTAGTCATTCTAGTTTTTGATCAGTAATTGATTATCGAATTCATTTTCTTTGCATAGTCGCTTTGCAATGCATGTGGCATCCGCTACAAGAAGGAAGAGAGGCGGAGCACCACCTGCAGCAGCACCTCCACGGATTCTCATTCTCATCAAATAAAGAAGAAAGGATGTGATATAAATCCGGACCATGACTGCATGTATGACACCACCGGTTACAACGTGCTGCACCGCTGCTGCACAGATGATAACACTACGGCCAGCTGCTTGACATGGCAGGGAAGCGCCTGTGTGTATCTTCAGCATTCAAACCAGTTGCTAAACATGAGCGGCAACAATATATCTACAGCTTCTGCAGAAGAAGAAGGGCCTACGTTGCTTTTTGGACGGTCTGTCAACTAAAGAGATAGATATATATTTGCATTATGCCTGAAAGTCAGCGGAACTGCTGCTGCCACCATGACACGACATTATTACTTGCCTCTCCAACCACAGCTTTTTTCATGGTGCTCCTGGTTTTTTTTGGTGTCTTGTCATATCATGTCAGTGCAGAAACATGACATATTTTTAAATGAGATCCTTTTCCACTGTATAGTTGATTATTTATAGTTGTTGTTCTTGTTTCTAGGCTGTAGTTATAGGTAGGGGATTAGGGTTGGTGTAGGTTTTTATTCTAATTTTGTTAGTGGGACAGATTCAAACCCTACGGCGGCCATTGAAGCAGTCTTGTGATGCTTGAATGAAATGAACAGGACTTTTTTTAGCAGACTCAACATTGGCATAGTAATTATTCAACTAGTTTAGGTATTTCTTGTCCATACCCATCGCAATTCTTGGTTTTCATAAGTGCTACGATCTTATTCTCTTCTCTCGAGAGCTAGTTTCAGATTTGAACGAAGAAATTATATCAATATCCACTGATTGACAAAGTGCAGGCCTACATACAAAATTTAAATAAATAAAAAAAATTCTCGAATATCATGTTTCAGCTGGGTTTGCACAGTATTTTATTTTTGCAGTCAAATATGGATGGATATTAAATTGGAGAACAGAAGTCGAGAACTTGCAGTTATGAGTAGTTTAAAAGCGATTTGGATACCGTTATTTTCTTATTAATTTGTTAAAACAACATGTTTGAAGAGCTGACCATGGGAATCCATGCTCAAAACATTGCTGATCTCTGAGATGCTGCTTGTTCTAGTTTATATATATATATATATATAATTAATGTGGATGAAATTTGTTTTTCTATTGCCACATATTGACAGACGAGGTGATAATCCAACCAACTGTAACTTTTGAGTGGTCTAACTTATGATAGATTGTTAGATTGTTTGAGACAAGATTTCAACTACGATGGTTTAATTTACAGGATTTTAGAGAAGGAAAAAAAAAAAAACTGTAATCCCATTATTGCATATGGTATTTTATTGCCATATACATAAACTGCAAGTCTATGGTCTCAACGGTGACATTATTATGTGAAAGCTCTTTTGGCGTTGATGAAGTTCTTTACAATTCGTTTTGTGATTCCCAACTGAGTACATAAACATACAATGTCTTGTTATATTGAATGACAAAAAATATGTTATGTTATAGAAACATACAAGTTCTTTTTCATTGTCTTGTTATTTTCAAAATTTTAATAAATTATAGTAAATTTAGTTTATAATAAAGATCAAACATTCATCTTGAGTTGTTATATCGTCTAGACAGAAGAATCTGATCCTTTCATTATCTCGACAATAAATTGAGGACAAGAATATCTGAGATACTGACTGAACGAAGTGAGCCTAAAGAGGTATTGCCTAAATAAAGTGAACTTCAAAGTCAAAACAAAGAGAAGGAAGTATCGACTGAACGAAGCGAGCCTTAAAAAGGTATTGTCTAAACAAAGTGTGAGCCTAAAGAGGTATTGCCAAAACGAAGTGAACCTATAAACGTACTGCCAAAATGAAGTGAAGGAAGTATCGACTGAACGAAGGTAATATTCCTTTTTCTTGTTTTCTATTGTTTTAAACATCTAAACACTAGAAAGTTTGGCAATAATTTTTTAAAATGTTTTTTTTCAATTGATAGACTTAAGTCTTCCAGTCCTAAATTTTTGGTTAAAATCTTAGGAAGCGTCATTCTATTCCTAGAAAATACATCATTTTCAACTTTCACCTCTTTATCATTTTAATTATTTTTTTTTATAGATGGCAAAAAAAAAATAATATATATGGGTTTATTTTATATATATATATATATATATATATATATATATATATATATTTTGGATACATAAATTTGTAATTTTTATTTCAGAGTTTGAATCTTTTAAAATGAGACGAGTATTGTATATTTTTATATAAGCCTTATTAAAATAGTCCTATTTAGAGTTATTTTAGAATCTCCCGATAAGATTCAAAATTTTGTCTATCAAACTTGTTACAAATAATAACGACCTATTTTATAGTGTCATTTTTGTGTTTCATCCCTATAGGCTATAATCATCAATCATATTATGGATATGACTTTAATTATCAAAATACATTAAAAAAAAACATAAAAGATGTCCTAAACCACGACTTCTATAGTCTATTAGAATTGTTACAATAATAACCTATCTCATAAAGTTTTGTTTTTGTAATTCATCCTTATAACCATCAATCATATTATAGATATGACCTTAATTATTAAAAGAAAAAACATACAAAAAATGTCTTAAATCATGACTTCTATAAAAAAAAAAAATAGTATCAAAAAGGCATAGATTGTGGTGGAATCACACTCCCATACACTATTCCTTCCTTTAAGCAAGTACTACTAGTGGAATCACACTCCCATACACTATTCCTTCCTTTAAGCAAGTACCAATGGTGGAATCACAGTCCCACACACTACTTCTTCCTTTAAGCAAGTACCAATAGAATATCTAAGGAATCTACACTACCCCTTCCTTTAAACAAGTACCATTGATGGAATCATATTCCCACATACTACTCCTTCCTTTAAGAAAGTACCACTTGGAATATCTAAGGAATATTTTGATAGACTATCTACTTTCTTATTTAGTTCTCTATAGATATTTTTATAGTGGAATCACAGTCCCACACACTACTTCCTTTAACCAAGTACCAACTATGTTTATAGTGGAATCAAAGTCCCAAATACTACTCCTTCCTTTAACCATGTACCAACTGGAATATCTAATGCAAATTTTGATAGACCATTTACTTCCTCGGTTAGTTCTCTATAGATATGTTTCTAGTGGAATCGCAATTCAACATGCTACTCTTTCCTTCAACCAAGTACCAATTATAATATCTAAGGTAACCTTGAATAGACTATTTGCTTTCTCATTTAGTTTTTTATAGATATGTTTATAAGATATCTCTACAAATGATGATTCTAGCAATTTTACTTGCTCATAATAAGGCCTAAGCATCAAATTTTGCATCCCTTCTAAAATTGAAGTCCAATCCACCACTAAGTTTGAGTCACCAAAAGTTGAAGTTTTGTTATTCCTTGTTCCACTACCATTCTTACAAAAAAATCAAAGCCTTCCACTCTGCAATATTATTGGTACCTTCACCAAGACTTGTTTTGAAAATGAATTTGTGATTTTCATCATGGTATAACACTCCTCTTGCCCCACATCTATCTAGGTTGTCTTGAAAAGATCCATAAAAAATCCCAATACTTTGTAATATCCACTGTTAAACTACCAACTTATCTTACAACCTTTAATTTTGGAGCTTTTTTAATGCCTTCATAAGTATATTTTATCTATGATTTAACTTGTATAGATAGAATTCCCTTGCTCTAAAACAACATAGAATTTCTTGCCAGCTACATACTACCACTATAAATGAATGCAATTTGTATTCCTTCAAGCCTTTATCATTGAACCATAACCATTGTTGCATATTATCTAATAGATTACTTGGTGACCATTTTCCCTTCCTCTTAGTCATGGGTAGAATAGACCTCCATACTTATCTCGAAAAAATATTGTGAACTAGTAGGTAATCCATTATTTCTTTTTTCTTTTTACACAAATTGAATTGACTTAGACCGTATAAGAACTTATTTTGTAGAATATCCCATGTCAATTCCTTCTTAGCTAAAGCTAACCAAGAAAAAATGGTTTTCAAGGATGCTTTTGCCTTCCAAATCTTGCTCCACCACCAAAGGACCTCATTATTATCTTTAGATATTGCCTTGTATCGCCTTAGTTGTAAACTATCCACTAGCTAGGTTCTTTGATCATACTAAAGAGTCTTATTGAATTAATCTTATAAAAGCCCTTTTCAAACCCCTTGTATGCTTGATCTATTTCTCAACTTCATTTCCTTCCAAAAGTAATTATTTTGTTGAAATCCACCGTTGAATCCATACATTTATTTTGTTCAAATAAGCTACATTTGCCACTACCCTAAGCCCATGTCTATTTAGATGTTTTATTCCATTTTGAAATAGCTAGTAATTTCCTCCATTTCCAAACTAGGGGTATTTTCCTAGCCTTACTTTCTTCCTATTTTCTATTTTCTAAACAAAAAATTATCCACTAATGGAAAAGCCTCTACTAATGCTTTTCAAATGATAGTTGCATTGGTCACTGACCTGATAGGAAGTCTAATCCACTCTTCAATATACATGGATCCCAAAAATTTCTCCTTGATAACCTCATGTCATAATCCTTTATCAGTCATCAATCTCTAAAGACTCTTGGCAACTAGTGCTTTCCCAAATTTATATATATTTTAAACCCTCATCCTCTTATCTATCTAGGTTTGGCTATCCTACTCCATTTAACTAAAGATATTGCATCTTTTTCTCTTCTTCCTATCCAAAAGAGCTGGAAGCATTTCTTCTTTATTTCCTCACTATTTTAATATGAATATAAACCATGAAGTGCCAAAATATTGAAATGGATCCGCGTGATGTGGTTTATCGGCAAGGACACCACTTGCATTATCGGTGATGTGACCTGGGTTCAATCCCCACGGTGAATATGTATATGTATAATAAGTATTTACTCAATAAAAAAAATTATTGAAATGGATTCTAGAATGGATTTAACCAATGTTAAATGACCTCCCAATGATAACCATCCATTACACCATGAAGTTACTATTTTTCCACTTTATTGTATAATGAAATCCAATCCTGGTATCCATAATAATTTGGCTTTAGTATAAACCCTAAATATTTTAGACCTTTGCCAAACTCAATTAGATTGAAGCCAAAAATCCTTACCACTCTTGCTTGTCCTAGTTGTAGTATGTTAAAATTTACATTTGTCTTCTCGAGGTTTATTTCTATTTCAATGACAACATAATATAGATCTGACAACTATTTATACTCTTGGAAAACCTACTATTTTAATTGAGATAAGATTAAAAGTGTCATATTAATTCACACGAACAAGGTTAAGAAATAACAATGAATTTTAATTTTTTATAAAGGACTAATTAAAAACTTAAGTAGTAATATAAATATTGAATAGTTTACTAGATAAATATGTATCCTTTGATATATTAAAATTTTAAAAATAAATTTTAAAAATAAATTTTAAAAATAAATTATAATTAAAAATATTTATATAAAAAATAATTATATGTTTAATTATTATTGTAAAAAAATTGTTATTATTAGTATTATTTTCTTAAGTAAAAAATTATATTTTAAAAATAAATATAAAATAATCTCCACAATCATAATGTAAATTAAAAAATAATCCATATTAATATTTTTTAATAAAAAATATCACACTCTTCATCAAGGTTTCAACTCATGTGTAAAAATTTAAATTTAAAACTGTCAAAAACAAATTAATCACATGGAAAGAGTTCAACTAATTAAACGCATCTAAATATATCTACTTTCAAGGGAAATACCAAGGTTCAAATATTGCCAAGTGAACCATTTTTTTTTGACTGGATAATAAGGATTTGTACTCGAGTCCCCCACCCTTGACAAATTACAATTCTCTTCTTTACAACTTGAGAGTTTACAAACAGATACACTTTTCATTTTAATTGAGATGCTATAGCTAGAAACGTACATCATTTTACATAAATTATCTAAATTATTTATTTTGATTTTCTAGATCTTTTCATTTTTTTTGTAAGAATACAAATATTTCAGAACTCATCATTCTTCTTAACATTTTCCTATAGCAGCCTTCACAATGAAAAACTTCATCTCTACTATCTATGCATTGCATCTTAGTAGAGAAATATTTCCTTTCTAAAACACAAGTGCAACCACAAAAAATATAATAAATAGTTTATATGAAAAAAAACACATTATTATTACAAAATAAAGTAGATTTTATCAATGAAAATATTAAAGTAAATCTTAATCATTAATTGATTCAAACAATCAATATTTCTTGTCAACTTCAACTAAACTTACTACTACCTCTAACCATGAAAAGGAGATTTTAACTTCACAATTTTCAATCAAAACCCCTCTATTGGCTAGTGTATCTGCACATTTGTTTCCTTCCCTTAATGTATGTGTAAACTAGATTTCTTCAAACATTTTAGAAAGATCTTGAATTCCCACAATTATCTCTTATATGTTCCATGGAGCCTTAGCTTTCTTCAAAATTACATTTATTACTATGAGAGAATTTGTTACATTCTAATTATGAATAAACATACGTCGACTTTTACTTTACAAAGCTTTCAAATTTCATTATTTATTAGTTTAGTTATCCAAGAGTGTTATTATCTTTTTTCTTCTATATTCATTTGTGTTTCGCTGTTAATTGCCCATTCGAGGCGGGGACCTGCCCCGTGAGGCGAATGCTTTAAATATTATTGATTCCATTATCGCTGCTTATTCATTTATTGTTTACTTAATATTGTGTAAATCTGCATGAGCTAGTATAAATTATAAGTGTCTTAGAGGAATAGTGAAGGCATTGCCTTCCAAGTGGTATCAGTTTATGCCATAAGTATTACATGCCTGAGGATAAGTGCTCGCTGTCACACCACCAGTTCTTCTCTGCCAGTGCCTGGTGCAGCCAGCAAAGCATCCTAAAAAATATTACGGATGATCTGCATACCCGAAACCAACGTTAGACGGTGAAATAGTTACGGACGAAGAAGAAAACTGTAGTATAACACACAATTTAGGCCACAATTCCACACAAAGCAACCCATTCAACCACTACGATCCCATAGTTCTATTGTTGTGACACACTCTCCAAGACAATCTGGGTGTTAGACAAACTACAATCCAAATAAAATCATCGAAGAATATCCGCTCAACAGTCGCATTTATCACCAGACTTCACCGACCAATCAGAGCATGGGAAAAATAAAAAAATTAATGGCAAAAGGCTAAGGTACCGAAGTTTATAATTTTTTTTATTTTTGCTGGACTATTATCCCACATGCGAAGTGTTTCAGACGAGTAACACTTTATAACGCGGAACTCGCATCTAGAAAAGTGTGACATAGGTCACACAACCAGATCCCCGTGCATGTTAGCCCTCCTTGTTGAGTTGTCCTTCACCTCCGTGCTCACCTTCGTGTCTGTTGCGGGCCAAACAAGGTGAATGGTTTCCTATTTTTGTCACATGCCCGTGCATTTAATTATCAACCTAAGGAGCTTCGTAAACTTGTGAAGAGTTGGAATTAGGTTACTACAATACCATTGGAGGTGAATCTGCTAATCCTACATTTTGGGGGTGTTCTTGAAATGGTTGTCAATCATTCCCGCACTTCTCAATAAATTACATAAGAAAAACAAAATTAAATCTACAGAAATAAATCATGTACACATTCCTGAAAATAAATCTACTGCAAATACTAGAACTAGCAAACTAATGAACATTCTTATGAAAGCAATAAACTAATTAAAATAAATAAACAAAAAGGAAATGGGGAAGAAATACTGGCTTGGAGTGGGCCCAGGCTCCAGCAGCTTCTTCCCGATCGAACACGTGCTTTAGAACTTCTGGAACTGTAATATATTTATCAATGTATTACAATCTATCTTCTGTACGTCTAAATGGATCTTTATTTTATTTCTATATATTTTTCAAAACGATCTACGTGTGTTTATATAACACACCCATAGAACTTCTGTTACAGAAGTGGTTACAACAGTCGATTCTTCCCAGACTAAATTAGAATAGTCTGGTGAATGCAATCGACGTCTGGCATTCTGTTTTGATGGCGGCATGTTTGTTTCGATTCGTGCTTTGCCTGGCATCAGTAAGACATTTTGATACATTGGTGCTATCTCCAATTTAGCTCTGCATGACATAGAGCTGGAACTGCACTAGCCACTATCGTCCACATCATTCAAATCTAGTCAACAGGCAAAGAATCAGTGGCGCCTTCCTTATGAGGAAGGTACCTTGTTATCGCGGTGCCTTCTAGTTGTAGGGAGGCGCTTGCCTTCTATTAGCGCCTTTCGGCTGTGGGGAGGCGCTTGCCTTCTATTAGCACCTTTTGGCTGTGGGGGGGTGCTTGCCTTCTGTTGGTGCCTTCCGACTGTGGGGAGGCACTTGTCTTTGGTTGGCACCTTTCGGTTGCAGGGAGGCGCTCGCATTCAGTTGGTGCCTTTCGACTGCAGGGAGGCACTCGCATTCAATTGGCGCCTTCCTACTGCAGGGAGGCACTCGCATTCAGTTGGCGCCTTTCGACTGCAGGGAGGCGCTCGTATTCAGTTGGCACCTTCCGACTACAAGGAGGCACTGGTATTCAGTTAGCGCCTTTTGACTGCAGGGAGGCGCTCGTCTTTGGTTTGGCGCCTTTCAATTGCATGGAGGCGCTTGTTCCCTTGGCACCTTTCGGTTGCAGGGAGGTGCCTATGTTCTCTACATTGACCCCCGATGAAATAAAGTGCCAGGTCCATCAAAAGGACCTCGACCGTTCCAAATCTAACTAAATCAACTGCAATTCCACAAAACATACTAAAATCACACAAATTAGATAACACGCATAATTATATCAAATATCTATATAATCATTCATAAAAGTACGCAATCCTTATTATACAACCGCATATTGATCAAAGAAATATGTACAAAATATGAGCATTTCTGGTGCTCATCATCCTCCCATACCTAACATATGCCATGCCCTCGTGGCATCCAAACTACAAGTAGCCCTCTGACTTTTCATCGTTGCCATCTCTTGGAGGATTCGGCTACCCCTACGGCTCGAGTCTGTCTTTTTGTGCTGGCATTTAAAGGTGTGGTTCGCCTTTGCCTATGGGAAACTACGACTGTCAATTGTCCTCTTCTTGTTCTGGTCGCTACTGGTGGTGGTCTAGCCATCGTTGTTCCTGCCGATTGAAATGCAGCTTTGGCAGCTTGCTAGAGGTCGGCGTTTGGAGTTTTGACCACTGCTAGAGGGATATCCAAGTTATCCCCTCTAGAAGGCACTACTTGGGCCTTGTATAATCCGCCGCTTCAGGGGTAAGCCCTGCATTCTCCTTTGCAATTACAGCGGCCTCCAATCGTGGGCCATATACTCCCCACCGTTCCAAGTACCTCCTCATCATGGAAGGCCGCCCTCGGGATGAACCATAGATGTCCCAAAACTAGCTATCTTCTGCCGGATTGACGCAGATGCCAGAATCTCCTTTTACCCTCGAGGATGCCTTCCTGGACTCCTTGGCTGCTTTCATTTCATTGCGTAGCTGCTCAAAATATTTTTGCCTTTTGACGAACAGTTGCATGTCCCATTCGTCCTCCTCTGACTCGGCGAAGGTCACTTTCACCTTTTGTCGAGCCGTCCTGGGCCTCTTTGCCTTGGCTTCTGCAAAAAATGTGGCGGCTCGAACCGAGGTCTCTTCTTTCTCTGGGGATGATCCTTTGTTCTCCTGTCTACCTGGTGTCGACCCCTCAGGCTCTTTTCCTTCTTCAGGCCTGGGGAGGTCCTCCTTATCCTCTGGTCTTATTTGTTGTTGGAGACCTTCGTCCTACTCTGTGTCACTCTGGACAATGACAAGGGGCATGGTAGGACTTCTTTTCTTTTCACCCCTAAAAATAGAGGAATCCTCCCCTGCCTCCAGGCTGCTCTATCGGGCGTCCGATCGAATCTCCCCCGAAGAGAATACTCGTTCGATGGATGTGGGAGAGTTCGTCGACACTTATTCTGCCCAATTAGTCTGAGTGGCCACCTCCTGTCTTGTTGTTCCTCTGTCCTGAAGTATTTGATTTTCCTCCTGCAACTATCAGACCAGCTGCTCGAGCTGAGCGATTCATTTATCCCTTTTCTCCAATTCCCTTTTATGTTGGTTCTGGTAATCTTCCAAAATCTGTTGTGCCATCCAGCAATCAGTTTGCCATTCGAGCACCTCCTCCAAGGCCGCATCGATCTGGTCGTTACTCCCAAAAGTTCCTTCATTTCATGGGCTCCGGTTTGTTAATTCTCGTAGGGTTTGGGGGGCAACGTCTATCTCTGGTTCACTCTATCCTTCCTCTATCGAGAGGAATCATCGTAGAAATTTCCTCCTGGGGATTGGTTTGTCCTCACCACTAGCGGGTGGCGCTCCTTCCTCCTCATACTCGGGCACTAGGGAATGCCCTCTGTCCTCTATGTCTTCGGGCACCGGTGACTGCTCTGCTCCTCCTGGAAAATAGGGCAACGCCAATTTCCCGATGTTTGTTATCGCCTCTATAGGGGATGCTTCATCTTGCCCTAATTCGGCAACCGCATTGTGTTGCTCTATTTGGCCGCCATCTCCCTCTGTGTCACGGTTCTGTCCTTGTGCTTCTGCGTGGCGGACCAATGTCGATATCAACCCATGGTGGGCTAAGGAGGACGGTGTCCCCTTCTGGTACCGAGCTACTTCATCTTTTAGAGCATTCGTGAGGTAGAAAGGTATGTTTAACTTCCTCCCATGCACTAGGTGATTGAGGAAGTGCACATGATTAATGTGCAAATGGGTATACTTTCCTGTGCATGTGAAAAATCGAGCAATCTGCTCGAACATCTTTCGCATATTCATGGGGAGACTATTTTTGAGTAACCCCTCCCTATCTATCTGCACATTTCCTCTTGGCAGCAGTATTTTGGCGTATAGTTTTAACACTCCGCCATTGTATGTACATTCTCACATGAGAGGCAATCCAGTCGCCTGTGAGATGAACTCAGGGGTGACTGGAATTTCCACCCCTCGTACTTGGGCTACATCGCCCCTCAAAGAGGCAATGAATTCTCTAGTTGCCTCCATGTCCTAGCCCTGACTGACCAAGGTGTAGTATTCGAGCCACCCCTCAGCTTTGAATTGGGTCTTCACTGCCCCTCTGATCCCATCAGTATCACTGGGTTCATTCTTCTTGATCGCGTGGTTCTTGGACCTTCCTCCCATGGCGCCTTTTGCTGTTGTATATTTTTTATGTCCTTCTAGGAAGGCGTCTTCTTATAGAAAAGATGCCTAACCCTAATAGTTATGGAAGATGCCCTATCATTGGCACACGATTCCAACTATGGGGGGATACGATCTCTATGACGACGATATCTTTTTTGATATTGCGTATTTATAAATAATTATATAAATGATTTGATTTAGTATGCACGTACTGATTCATCATTCCAATCGTCGTGGTAGCCGCTGATTTGCTGACTTGTGACATGAGGGAGGGGTATGGTCCTTTGATGCCACTCATTCGTGCGATGCTTCGTTCCACTCGAGGCATCCAATAGATGTAAATGTTGCATGCGGGAGGCGTTCTTTGGTACCTTTCCCATGTGGATGGTGTCCTTGTAGCACCTTTTTGACGTTGTCGATGCTCTTCTTCGAACGAATGTGCCTTTCGGTGCTACGAGGTGCCTCTGATTGGTGGGAGGCACTTTTACCTGCATGCGTCTTCCCAATGTGGGAGGTGCCTCCTTCTGGTTCGCACCTTCCCGATGTTGGAAGGCGTTCGTCTTGATGAATGTGCCTTCCTGATGTTGGAAGGTGTATTCAGCTGGATGAATGTGCCTTCCTGATGTTGGAAGGTGTCTCGGTTGGATGAATGTGCCTTCTTGATGTTGGAAGGCGTCTCGGTTGGATTTTTTTTTTTTTTTTTTTTTTTTAAGACTTGGTGCCTTCCTGCCATGGAAGGTGCCTACATATATATATATATATATATATATATATATATATATATATATATATATATATATATATATATATATATATATATATTTTTTTTTTTTTTTTAAATAGAACTTTTGAATGGATGGAAGGCGTTGTCTTCCAATTTGGTGCCTTTCGGATGCAGTAAGGTGCCTTCTTCTGGATGGGTGCCTTTCGGGTGCAGTAAGGTGCCTTCTTGTGGACTTGGCGCCTTCTTCTGGATGCAGTAAGGCACCTTCTTCTGGGTGGGTGCCTTTCGGGTGTAGTAAGGCACCTTCTTCTGGATGGGTGCCTTTCGGGTGTAGTAAGGCACCTTCTTTTGGATGGGCACCTTTCGGGTGTAGTAAGGCGCCTTCTTCTGGACTTGGCACCTTCTTCTGGATGCAGTAAGGCGCCTTCTTCTAGATGGTGATTTGACTAGAAAAAGGGTGATCAAGCCTTCCCAGTTTTTCACGCTGCCCAGATTCTACCTACCAGTCGGTGTCAGAATGCTGAGCCGAATCAGGCCTGGTTTCCCAGATACCTATCCCTCATGTTGTCAGGTCCTCCACCTACAAAAAGCAACCAAAAAATAAAGTAAAATAAAGGTAGTTAGATGCATTCCATTCCTGTTAGGCCCTGTATTAGGATGCCTGCAGCTTGCATGCGGGCGTCATCCCTGCAAAAACACACATTACAAAAAAAAACTATATTAACTAAAAAAATTTGGGTGAGCACTTTCATGCCCACCATTTCACCTGTGAGAGTTCGGTCCAGATCTAGCAAGATGGGGTCTCCCCCATGCCTACTCTGGATTCCACCTGTAATGTTTCGAACGTATTATAGGGGCGTAGTCGGTGGCCATTGACTGTGAACATGGTTTTGCTGCCGTCAATTATCTTAACGCGCATCGCCCCATTCCTAATGAGCTCTGCCACCTCATACGACCCCATCCACCTCTGCATAACTTTGCCCTTCCTTTCTTGGAACTGATAATCATACAACAGTACCCATTCCCCTACCTGGAACTTCTTCATCTTGATGTGGTTGTCATGCCACTTCTTTCTCTGCTTCTGTATAATCTCTGTCCTCTGCAAAGCATCCAATCAAATTTTTTCCAACTGATCTAGCTGGCGAATCCTCTATTTTTGAGCTTCGTCCAAGCTCAAATTTAATTCTGAAGCCGTCCTCAGAGTTTTGATTTCAAACTCGATGGGCATCATCGCATTTTTTCCATAGACCAATTGGAAAGGTGTGCATCTTGTGGTGGATTTCCACGTGGTGTTGTATGCCCAAACTACCTCCGGCAACCGTGTGGCCCAATCTTTCTTGTGTTGCTACATGGTTTTGGTCAGGATGTTTTCTATCTCCCTGTTTGTCACTTCTACTTGCCCATTCCCCTATGGATGGTAGGGCAAGGTTTTATTGTGCCAAACTCTATACTACTCCATCAGCTCCTCAATCAATTTGGAGGTGAATTGGGGCCCTTGGTCTGTTGTTATCTCCTAAGGAACCCCAAATCATGTGAAAATATGGGCAAATAAGAAATCAGCGACCGTTATTTCCTTTGAGTCCCTTAATGCCTGCACTTCCACCTATTTGGTGACGTAATCCATGCAGACCAGAATAAACCTCCTTCCCATCGAAGGTGGATTAAATGGTCCCATGAAGTCCATGCCCCATTTATCAAAAGGTTCTAGGTGTACCTGGGGCTGCAGGGGCATTTCATCTTGGTGGGTTGGTCTACCCATCCTCTGGCACTCGTCACACTTGCTGGTATACGCTATCGCGTCCTTGAACAGAGTGGGCCAAAAATACCCAGCCTGCAGGATTTTGTAGGCAGTTTGTTTCCCTACAAAGTGTCCTCCGCATGGCTCATCGTGACATGCCTTGAGCACTTTTGAAAACTCCTATTCTGCTATGCATCTTCTTATAATTTGGTCCCGTCCTATTTTAAATAGGAGACCATCCATCCAAAGGAATGATGTGCTCTTCTCTATGACCACCTGCTTTTCTTAGTAGGAGAAAGCAGGTGAGGTCTTTTTGGTGGCCAAGTAATTGGCTATGTCTGCATACCATGGAGTTTGTTCACTAATAGCGAACATATGTTTATCCAAAAACTGATCTTCCATTGCTTGATGATCTGTTGGTATCAATCTAGACATAAAATCCACCACAACGTTGTCCTTGCCCGGTTTATCGACTATAGTGATGTCGAATTCCTGCAATAGCAACAACCATCTAATAATTCTACCACTAATGGTCGGCTTGTTCATCAAATACCTGATAGGCACATGGTTCGTATGGATGAAGACCTTGTATCCCGTTATATAGTGGCAAAATTTTTTTATTGCATGGACAACTACAAGGAATTCTTTTTCTGTCATTGTATAGTTGAGCTCTACTCCCACCAAGTTTTTACTGACATAATAGATGGCGTAAAATTCTTTGCCATCTTTTTGCCCAAGGACTGCTCCAATCGCACCGTTAGATGCATCGTAGTAAATATGGAATGGTATGGCCCAATTCGGTCCTCTCAAGATCGATGTAGATATCAATTTTTCTTTTAGCAATTGGAATGCTTCTTCGCAATCTCCCATCCAATTGAACTCTACATCCTTAGAAAGTAGGGTGTGCAGTGGTTTGGCAATCTTACTAAATTCGGCGATAAATCGCCGGTAGTACCCGGTTGATCCAAGGAAACTTCTTACCTCCTTGTGCATTCTGGGGCTAGGTAGGTCTCTGATGACCTCGATCTTCCTCTTGTCTACTTTTATTCCTTTTGTAGAGAGGTGGTGTCCCAACATGATGCCTTCCTGCATCATCATAAAACATTTTTCATTACTTAGAGACAAATGATTTTCCTTGCTCCTGTCGAGCACTCTTTCCAGATTTGTCATTGCCTCCTCGAAGGTTTCTCCATAGGCAGTGAAGTTGTCCATGTATACTTCCACCCCGTCTCCTATCATATCAGAGAATATGCTAAGCACTACCCTTTGAAAGGTGGTCGGTGCGTTGCATAGTCCAAAAGGCAATACCTTATAGGCAAACGTTCCCCATGGACAAGTGAATGTTTTTTATCTTGATCTTCTTCCCCTATCTGGATCTGGTTGTAACCACTAAAATCATCCAAAAAGGAGAAGTATTTTCTTCCTAAGAGTGTGTCCAAGACCTGATTGATGAACGGAAGCGAAAAGTGGTCTTTCTTAGTCACCTTGTTCAACACCCGGTAGTCCATGCAGATCCGCCATTTCTTGTTCTTTTTGGGGACCACCACTAATGGTGATACCCATTCACTGTCAAAAATTGGATATATGAATTCGATAGCCAGAAGTTTATGCAGTTCGTCTTTGACAATGTCTTTCATTGCTGGGTTCATCCTTCTCTGTGGCTACCGACTAGGAGTTGCCTGATCATCTAAATAGATCTAATGGGTGCATATTTTTGGGCTAATGCCATGCATATCTACGTAGTCCCATGCAAATGCTTGCTGGTGTTTTACCAGAAGCTCTTCCAATTTTTCTAGTTGTGTCGGTGTCAACCTGCTGTTGACGTTTAATATCCTCCCTGGCCCAACATGTATTTGTCGGATGTGCTGATCTTGGGTGCCAATCAACGATGATCCAGGTGTGGGGGTGGATGATTCTCCATGGAGAAACTCCACGATAGCACCATCCTCATCCTCTTCTGCCACCTCCTCCAAGGTCATCACCGGCTAGATTATGGACAACTCTGTAGTTCCATGCTCGGTGATCCTGGGTTCTTCTGTCGAGTCCATAGACTAAGCTGGTGGTGAAATGGTCAGAATTCTAACATTTTTCCCATTGGATATGGTCATTAGCCCATCCCGATAGTTGATGTAAGCGTCAGCTGTTGCCAGCCATGGCCTCCCCAAAATGAGCGGGTAACCGCCCAGCCTAGTCTTGGTTTGCAAAACTAAAAAATTGGCTAGATATTCCCATGCACTGACTGTTACGATCACATCTTCCAGCATCCCTTTCGATGACACGATTTATCGATCGGCTAACTGTAGCACTGTCGTGGTTGGCTTCAGGTTCGTGAGCTGCAGCCTCTGCATGGTCTCTTGAGGAATCATGTTGATGGTTGCCTCGAGGTCAACCAATGTGTTGGACAGGGTATGTCCTCCAATTTTTATGATCAGCATTAGGCTGCCTGGATCTGCATACTTCGGATGACGTGTTCCACCCATCATTAGATCTGCCAGTTTACCCATGACATTGATAGTCTGGGTAGCTTTTTGTCCCGGTCTCCTTAGACACATTTCTCTAATTACCTTGGTGTAAATGGGGACATCTCAAATTGCTTGAAATAATGGGATTGTCACCATGAGATTCTTCAAGCTCGAGAAGATGTCGAATTCCGGCTGTGTTGTTTTTCTTTTTTCCTGCAGTCGGCTAGGAAATGGAGCCTCTGCTCTCCCAAGTGATTTTCCCTCTTCTACCAGAGGTGTCTCCTCTATTTCTTCCTCCTCTTCTACCAGTGGAGGTGTCTCTACTATTTCTTCCTCCTCTTCTACTAGAGGCGGTGTCTCTACTCCTAGCTGCCTACTTGATCTAAGATGAATATTGTACATATGATACATCTCACCTTCTACGTTGTATGCCGACTGATTTACTCTGTTGTTCAATTTTGTTGTCGGTTGTGGTGGTAGCTATGCAGGTCTCGCTACTGGCAATGCTGGTAAGTTTTGTTGGATGTGAGCAGGCGCTGCACTCTGTAGAGTCTGATTCCATGCATTGTAGCCTCTCCACTATTGCCCAGGATATGGATATGGCATCCATGGCTGTTGATTTGGAAATGCTACTGGGGGTGCATTAGTCCAGGGTGATGGTCCCCACCACCCCATATTAGGTGGTTGAGGGGGTCCTTGGTGCATGTATGACCCTCCCCCATATGATGGCATTCCGGTTGGTATATTCCCCATGGGGGGCTATGGCCAACTCTTCCTATTGCCTATGAAGTAGGCCTCCGTGCTCTCAGCTACTTCCTGGTTACTGGGTAGTTGTGGGCACAATCGAGTTTTATGATTCAGCCTACAAACTGTGCATACTCTGACCTTATTTTTTGGACATGCATTCTTTGCATGCCTTCCTCTACATTTTGGGAAAAAATAGGCTAATGTTGCGTCATTTTCTTGTTTCTTCTTTTCTAATAGCAACGTATCCATCTGCAGTGCTAGATATGAAAGCATTTCACTCTTCAAATCCTTCAGCATGTTACCTATTTCTATTTTGGTGACTGAAGCAGTTGCCTTCATGGTCCTAGCGATGATTTTGCCTCGCTTCTCGAGTAGTTCTTGCATAATTTCCAGATGTCATCTATAGCATGCTGATAGACATCACCTCCAGAGATCATGTTGAGAGCCTCTAGTGACTCATTGGTAAGTCCCCTCAAGAAGATGCTTTTGAGGGACTTATCAGATAGCTTCAAGTGAGGGGACCATTGAAGATTAAAGCTGAATCTCTCCCAATACTCCTCGAGAGACTCATCTTCTCTTTGTGTCATGCTCAGGACCTCCTCCCTAGAGTCTCTTGCTCTCCTAAAATCTTGATATTGCTCTAGAAAGAGCTTCTTCATCTGGTCCCAAGTGGTGATGTGTTTATCTCCCAGACCGATGAACCATCACAAAGCTACATCGTCTAATGTAAAAGGAAATAATTTCAACTTCTGCATGTTTGATTTCTAATCCATAGACCTGCACAAAACATCAAACTTGAATAAAAACAGGTCAGGGTCCTCAGTCGGGTGTCCTCTAAAGGACGAAAGGTGAGCAGGGGATATGTTTTTCATTTTGGTATCTCCTACTCCCTCCTCTATTGGGAAACTAAATCCAGATGAGACTTCATCGTTATCTACCATTTTTTTGGGAAATGTGGTTTCTAATGCAGCGTTTATGGCCTTTCGATCGTTTAAAACTTTTTGAGTCAATGCTCTAAGGTTGTCTAGCGAGATCGTCTGATCCTCCACAACCTTCCACAACAGGGCTTCCTCTAGAGGAGTCCTATTAAACAGGGGATTTGTGATGATTCTTTCATCCCCTTGTTGATGGGATGAGGCGGCACTTTGCACAAAGTGCGGTTCCTCACTCTAATGGAATGCTGAAGTACTATTTTTAGTGCATATTTGAGGATAAAAATTGAGCAAATTTATGCTAGATTGAAGGATTATGTTTAGTGAATATTTGAGGATAGATATTGAGAAGATTTGTGCTAGACTGAAGGATTGTGTTTAGTGTATAATTGAGGACAAATATTGAGCAGATTTGTGTTATACTTAAGGACTATTTTTAGTGTAGATTTGAGGGTAGATATTGAGTAGATTTGTGCTAGACTAAAGGACTATGTTTAGTATATATTTTATACATATTTGAGAACAAGCTTTGTAGGTGATAGAGTAGATGACAATAGTCTCCAGTGGATAGAGATCCATTAGCCAAGGTAGTGAGGATAGAGATCCATTAGCCAAGGTAGTGAGGACAAAGATCTTTTGAGTGAGGACAGAGTCTTTAGTGGAGAGATATCCACAAGCCAATGCAGTGGAGGTAGTAGTCGTCTAGAGGATCACTAGCTAGAGCAGAGGAGGAGTTCTCATGTGGATAGAGATCCATGAACTTGATTAGGGGATTAGTGTCTCATTTGGATAAATATCCATAAATATTGTAATAGGGAAATGATTCCCAAGATATTTGTTGAGAAAATTTTAGTGAAATATTTTCTTCGTAGAGTAGCCCACATTGGGTGAACCACGTTAAATTGGTGTTTCTATTGTGTGTGGTGATTTGTATATTGCTTTGATTACTACCATTGATATTGCCATTGATATATTGCATAATATTATTTGGAAAATAAAAGTAAAAAGTGGTCTTATATTGTTCACCCCCCTCTTAGTATAATTTTGTGTTCTTCAATCAAGGCAAAGTCATTAAAGTTGGTTTATAGTTGAGATATTTCAAGTTAATGAAGTATGATTAGTGCCAATATTAAGGGTATGTATATGCTAAAACCCTCCATTATAAATAGTACATGACACCATTCACACTACGACATGAATAGAGTATTCCTAACCAACCAATTATGGGGTTACAGTTGCATAATGAAGCCTATTGAAAATATGAAAACAATGATTTCAATCATTTGGGGCATCTTGGTGAAGAAAAAAGTCTCATTTTACACTTGAGATATGGTTTTGTACTTAAATAATCAAGAGAAGACAATTATTTATCATTGTATATCTAAGGAAAGAAAGAAAATATATTTTCTCTAATAGTCATAAATATGTTATAGAAATGTAAGCACAAAGAATAAACATAGAGAAACACCAATGAGAGATGAGCATTCCAAAGGAGCAACAAGTGTATAAAAATAAATCTATTCAATTAAAAGTTCCAAAGAGGGATTTAACATCCATGGGTTATTATATATCATGAAGAAAACCAAATGTAAGGTATATGGTACAAACAACCAATTCTAATTTTTGCAACAAAAAATTAAGCATACTTTTGCAAAGATAAAAATGTTCATCCACATCAAAGAAGCATTTCACAAGTAGATAAGGACATCAAAGAAGCAATAAAAATATTGAATGTATAACAACTCATGAGGCATTCATTTAAAATATTAAACCACTATGAGTAGCATTGGATAATTTCTCTTATTGTTATAAACATAGGAATAAGTTCCACTTTAGGAAGAGGAAACAACTAGGATTGGAAAAGGAAGATAATCACCTATATATGCTAGTAGAGGTTCAAATGCTAATATTATAGGGTTTGGAATAAAATCTTGATGGTATCAATTGAGTGTGAGGACATTGTGATCCACAAATAAAAAATCTAGGACACTAAATTTTTGTATAGTGAACCACATACGTAGAGGTGGAATCAAATTGACTATGATCATATTCAATGATGCAAAAGCTTACAAGTTATGATCCACCTAATAGAAAGAACAAAACATATTGGAATATAAAATCACTTGCATGGAGAGGTAATAAAACTAATTCCATAGAGAAATAAGGGGGTTAAAAAGATAAAAAGAAAAAAAATCTCATCTTATGTAAGTAATATATTGAGAAAACAAAAGTCTTCCTACTAGGAAGGTCCAATCTAAATGTATCTTGTATAGGTCACTTAGAAGCATGATAAGATAGTGATAAGAATGATTGTCTAGGTATTGATAATCCAATAACCTTTTAAAATAGGATAATGTTGTCTTTTAAGTATAATTTCTTAAAATAATATTGTATTGTAATGAATTATTTATTAGCATATAAGATATTTTCTCACAATATATCAAGATTAAAGTTCTCAAACAATAATATATAATAGTATTTAAATAGATAGACAAATTTATAATATTCCCATGGATGATAAACTAAGTATTCTAGTACGAATGAAATACTATATTTTTTATTAAATACATCTCATATGTTTTCTCTACATATAGCCTTTACAAAGACTCTTGGCATTCCAACTCCAACTAACTATTCATCTTCTCAAACTCATGGGAGATATAACTCTTCATATGTCTCATAAGAGAAATATATTTTAATGACTCTAATAATAACAAACAATAAATGACTAGTATTTACAAGACTCTTTCACATCACATATTAACAAAATATTTCCAAGGTTCTTACAATGTATTTGTAAGGTACCAAATAATATAATAGACTCTAGCATCCCCTACCTATATTACATAATTTGGTATGCTTTTGATTTTGGTTCTAGCATTGAATTTGGATTTGATTTTATTTATAATTCAAATAGATCTTATTATATAATTATTTTTTGAATAAACAAAACCTTATATTAATTAAGATTAATCATAAAAAAAAGGGCGGGTGGAATTAGCACACCCCACAAACCATAAAAGTTGCTAGGTGGAGAAAATCACACCATAATAAGTTTCATGCAGGTCTTATTATATTATTTGTGCATATATAGCTAAGAAAGAATTCAAACTTGTTTTGTCTAAGTGTCTTCGTAAAAATATCTACAAGTTTATCTTTAGTAGGAACATATTTTATTTGAATATGATGATCTTGAACATGATCACTAATAAAGTGGCATTGAGGTTCAGTATGTTTAGCTCGTTTATAAAATACTAGATTTTTAATTAGTTTCAAAATTTCTAATTATCACAATTTAATATTATAGGATTTTTTTTTATCCCCGTATTTGATAGAATGTACTGTAACCATAGTGCCTCACATATAACATCTCTTATAGTATGATATTTTGCTTATATGGAGAAAAGTGTTACTACATATTTTTTACTATGTCATCAAATAGATCATGATCTAAGATGAAATACATAGCCTGATGTTGGTTTTTTGTCATATATTAAACCAGCATAATCTAAGTCTAAAAACCCCTATAAATATCATTTTTCTTATACTCTAGACCATATTTTATAGTGTTTCTAACATAATATAGTATTATTTTTGTAGCTTTTCAATGGATTTCTTTAGGATCTTGCATAAATTTGGAAAGATAATTTACAAAAAAGACAATATCTGGTTTAGTAATTGCTAATTATAGAAGAATTCCAATCATTTGATGATACAAGGTAGCAAATGCTTGATTCATCATATCTTGATTATTGTAGTCCTTGTTACATGAGTGTCTCTTTAAGTTTACAATCTATCATTATGATTTTTTCAAGTAATATTCTTGCATATTTATTTTGAGTCAATATGATATGATTATGCTTTTTCCAAACTTCTAAACCAAGACAATAATGCATAAGTCCTAAGTCTACCATTTCATATTATTTTGTCAACTCATTTTTTACATTGTTTGTCAATTGTTTTTAATCATATATACTACAAGAACCACTATGTTAGATTTATTTTTTTAACATAAATATTTGAATCAGAGGTACTTATTTTAAAACCATGTTGTAGAATATGGTCATTGATTTTGATATACCATGCTCTAAGGGCTTGTTTTAAACCATATAGTGATTTTTTAATTTACAAACCTTTTGTTCCTATCCCTTAGCAACAAATCCTTCTAGTTGAATCATGTATACTTCCTCTTCAAGATCACCATTAAGGAATGTACTTTTAACATCTATATGATGTATTTTCCATCCAAACTAAGTTGCTAGTGCATAAATTATACAAATTACCCTTTAGTTTGAGGAAAATATTTTGCAATTAGTCATGTCTTATATTTGTTAATTGAGTCATCTATTTTGTACTTTATGTTATAAATCCATTTGCGACCTATAGTTTTCTTACTTTTGCGCAAATCAACTAAATCTCATGTTTTGTTCTTCATTAATGTTGTGTATTCTAATTCTATTGTTGCTTTCCATTCAAGTTGACTTATAACATTTTATATTGAGGTTGGTTCTTTATTTTCTATTACTAAACTCGTTAGTCCTTTATTTAATTCTTCTCTTATCATAATGCAAGTTTATGGTCTTTTAGTAATAAGATCAAGTAGTCTTTTTGGTTTTGACAATTAAGAGTATCTATATACCATTTTACCTCATTTTTCTATTGATATGATGTTTTTTTTTTTGGTAATTATAATAATAGATTAATTGTGGATTTTTATAAAGGATCCCAAAACCTTATGTACAAAATCAGCCTTGATAAAAGATATTTCATGCCGGATGGCTGGGTAAATAGAGCAATTCGTAAAAAAGACAGGGAAATACAAAATGCCCGAGGGCCCCAGAAGACGTGGACAGTCCTGGAAATCTTGATCTTAAAATACATTAAAACATAATAATAGCCGAAGACAATATATCAAAAAACTTTGGGAGAAGACCTATGATACAAATTCTTCATCATGAGGGAATATTTGTCTTGGCCAAACTGTCCACCTCGGTTGGGAAATGAGAATGCCAAACAACCAGGCACGTGGTCATCAGTCCTTTGTTGGCCAAGTGATCCGCCACCCGGTTACCTTCTCTATAGATGTGCCTCGCCTCCCACCTGGCGCACCGAGAGAGGAGCATCCTAGCCTCGAGGATGATATTCAGGACCCGCCACGATGGGTCTTTGGAGCCACAAAGGTAGTTGATAATTTTTATAGAATCGCCTTCAATAATTAAAGGCCTAGGATCATTCGATATGACCTGCAACCCTTTCAACACACCACGGGCTTTAGAAAAATGATTGGTCTGAGGGCCCATATTTTCATAGTAGGCCAAGATCAGCTTCCCATTATGGTCCCTGACAAGCCCCCCGGAACCAGCGGGCCCCGGGTTGCCTTTAGTAACCCCGTCAAAATTAAGTTTGATCCACCCCAAAGGAGGTTTGGTCCAAGTGACCTCCCTATGGCCATTCACTGAGTCAACTCTGGAAGAGGAGCCAAGGTCCAGTATTTTGAAAATAATTGTTGTTGAGCAAGGTGCATAAACAGTATTGTCATTGTTGTCAACTCAGAAAGATAGATCAATTGTTGATGCAGTGGACGGATGTTCAGAGGTCAGCCAGAACAGGTACAGTCAATTTCCAAGAAGACATAAGTGGCCCAGATTCAGAAAAATCAAAGAAAAAGACAAGTAAGAAAACGAGGAGAGAAAATGTGTGGATTTCATGACATGTCAAGTTTTCAGGAGAGAGAAAATGTGTCGCGATTTCGTGACATGTCGAGTTTTCACTGAGGAGAGAGAAAATGTGTCGCGATTTCGTGACATGTCGAGTTTTCACTGAGGAGAGAAAATGTGTCGCGATTTCGTGACATGTCAAGTTTTCGCTGAGGAGAGAGAAAATGTGTCGCGATTTCGTGACATGTCGAGTTTTCACTGAGGAGAGAGAAAATGTGTCGCGATTTCGTGACATGTCGAGTTTTCGCTGAGGAGAGAGAAAATGTGTCGCGATTTCGTGACATGTCGAGTTTTCGCTGAGGAGAGAGAAAATGTGTCGCGATTTCGTGACATGTCGAGTTTTCGCTGAGGAGAGAGAAAATGTGTCGCGATTTCGTGACATGTCGAGTTTTCACTAGAGGAGAGAGAAAATGTTGTCGCGATTTCGTGACATGTTCCATTTTCACGGGTGTCAAGTTTTTGCGACATGTTCCATTTTTGTAGGTGTCGAGTTTTTGCGAGAGGAGAGAGAAAATGTTGTCGCGATTTCGTGACATGTTCCATTTTCGCGCCAGCTTGCCAAGAAGACAAAAAGTTGTTAGAGTGGCAGTTCTACTGTCAAAGAAGCAAGTTCGACTGTCAGAACTGTAAATACGCAGGTAAGGTTTGACAGAGCCATAAAAAGACAGGTAAGACGATCAGAGCTGTAAATAGAAAGATAAATCTGTCAGAACATCGGATTTACTTACAAAGAGCCAAAAAAGTTGTCAGAGCAGTAAAGTGGGCAGATAAGTCTGTCAGAGACACAAGTAAGCTTTTAAGGCCATTAACAGCGTAGTATGCAGTGCTGTAAGTATGCTTTACGTATACAAAAAGTTAGGGTTGAGCTCTACACGTGGCAAGAATGTTGTGACTTGCGGGATAAAAAGAAAAAGGTGCTGTGAAAGCTAATTAATCAAGTGAGTGTATTTTGCTGTAGAAGAGAACAGAGAGTATAGTGCAGAGAAAATACAAAGAGCAGTGTACTATAAAAGTACAAAATAGAGTACTATAAAAGTACATAATATTGTGCTGTGAAAAGTGAACATAATATTGTGCTGTGAAAAATCAAGAGAGAATATTTTGCTGAGAAAAGTGCAGAGAGTGTATTTTTCCAGAGAAAGTGCAGAGAGTGTATTTTCCAGAGAAAGTATAGAGAGTGTATTTTGTAGAGAAAATACAGAGAGTGTATTTTGCAAAGAAAATACAGAGTGTTTTGTGTAGTGAAAAGGACAGAGAGTACTATGTAGAGAAAGTATAGAGTGCTGTAAAAGTTTTGTAAAAGTACAAAATAGAGTACTGTAAAAGTACAGAATAGAGTGTTGTAAAAGTACAAAACAAAGTACTATAAAAGTACAGAATAGTGTGTTGTAAAAGTACAAAAGTTAGTGCTGTAAAAGTACAGAGCAGTGTGCTGTAAAAATACAGAAGTCAGTACTGTAAAAGTACAGAACAAAGTGTTGTAAGAAAGAATAGCAAAGCTATAAGAATATGAAGTTTTTGTTATAAAGGATTTAGACCAATGAGGGTCTTGTTGTAGAGAAGGCATTTTTATGTCAAAAAATTTTGTTCAAATCTGAAGTCCAAGTTGGTGCTTGGTATTAGGGGGTTGGTGCTCCTTTTTGTTGGTGTAGATAAATTTTTTTATAAAGTTGGTGCTTTGCAAAGGCTGGATTTGGATGGGTGTCCAAGCAGTCTAATTTTTGAGGAGTAGCCAAATCTGGTGAATCTCGATAAATCTTGTGTTGTGGATTGTTCTCTTGTTTATTTGCTGTATTTTTTTTCAAGATCTCTCTGCTTAAGTTTGAAAGAGTTGTAGATCTATATTTAAATTGCTACACTGATTCACCCCCCCTCTCAGTGTCATTGTGTGAATATCAATTGATATCAGAGCAAGGTTCCTATTCTAGCTTAATCAGCTAAGGTGATTTTGGAAGATTCATAATGGCCGATGGTGAAGGTTTTTCATCCAACAAAGCTCCTTTGTTCGATGGAACTAATTACTCTTTCTGGAGACTCAGGATGCAGACTTATCTGTGTGCTTTGGGATATGACATTTGGGAGTCAGTAGAAAGAGGGTACATAATATCCTCTACTCCTCCATCTGATGCTGTAGAGAAGAAAAAGTTTGAGAATAACTCCAAGGCAAAGAATGCTATAATGTGTGGGTTAGTAGATAGTGAACTGATAAGAATCATGAGCTGTAAAATAGCAAAAGACATGTGGGACAAACTGCAGAGCATTCATGAAGGAGACAGCAAGATCAAGGAAGCCAAGCTTCAAACTCATAGAGCTCAGTTCGAGGCTTTAAAAATGAATGATGATGAGAACATAGAGGCCTATATGCTGAGAGTCAATGGAATTATTAATGCAATTAGAGGACTCAGTGAGGAAATAGAAGATGTAATCATTGTGAAAAAGGTATTAAGAACTCTTCACAAAAGATTTGATTCTAAAGTGTCTGCTATAGAAGAAGCTAAATATTTAAATTTTTTTAGTTTGGATGAAATGCATGGTTCTTTAACAGCATATGAAATGAGAATAGGGCAAACTAAGCCCTCTGACAGAGAAGCTGCTTTTAAAGCACACAAGAATATAAAAGCTAATCAAGAATTTGCAGAAGAAGAGTCTTCAGATGAAACAAAACCAAACTTTTTTAGGAAACTAATAAAGGGAAAAGGAAAGTACAGAGGTAAGTTACCGTTTAAGTGCTTCAACTATGGAGGAGTCAGGCACTTTGCTGCCAAATGTCCAATGAATGAAAAAAACAAAAATGATGAAGGGTCACACCAAGAAAGAAGTGACTGGAAGAAGAAACCACAGTTCAAAAAAAGCAACTTCAAGAAGAAAATTTTCATATCCAAAAATGTTAGCTCTTCTGAAGACTTCTCCGGTGAGGATTTTGAAGAAGATGCAGGTGAAGCTCTGTTCATGGCTTTTGAAGAAATAATAACAGAGAAAAAACCAGAATGTAATGAAGTACCTGAGAATGAGGTTGAAGTTTATCTGGAAGGTGAGTAAGTTGCTGCTCTTAAAGAACTGAGCACAGAAAGGAAAAATATTAAAAAGGTTTCAAGAAAGCTTAAAGATGCCAATGAAATAATAAACTGCTTGAAAGTTCGGATAGATGAATTCAAGAAAATGTCAGAAGTTCTTGATGAACAATTAAGCTGTAAAGATAGTTGAATGCGACAAGCTAGAAGAAGACATTGTCAAGTTAAGGATGCGACTAGAGGAGATGAATAAGAAATTGAGCTGTTATCATAAGTTTGAAGAAAGTACTGTAAAGCTGGATAAAATTTTAAATAACCAAAGGCCTTTTGGCATCAAATTTGGTTTGGGCTTCGATGAAGGAGAATCATCAAAGGGTTCAAAGGCCTTAAATGTAGAACCCATAAAGAAAGAAGAAAAGATCAAGGTTGATCAAGAAAAATCAAATCATGCCAAAGAAAGCAATAATGTGAGACTCAAGAAGAGTACTGACAAAGATGGATTCACAAAAGTCACACATCCTAGAAGGAAAAGATTCATGGCTCCTACTTCAAACTAGCAAAGACCTGCACCCAGGTTTAATCATTCCTTTTCTGGTTATTGTTTTAAATGCAATGCTTATGGTCATAAGATTTCAGATTGCAGTTATAAGGTAGCTCAAAGGAATTTCACCAGTAGAAATGTTTTTTCTCCATTAATGAATTATGCAGTTGAATGTTATAACTGTCATAATTTTGGACATATTGCAAGAAACCGTAGAAGCACTTTTATAGCAAATAATTATTAGGGTAGAAAATCTCAACCGAATGGGTTGAAACAAAACAAGAAATTTACTAAAAAATAGGCACAGGCTAATGAAAGGGGAAAGGCAAAACAAGTTGCCAAATCTACTATCAAACTAGAATGGAAAGAAAAAGAATCTTTGATTGTCCAGACTGCTTTTAAAGCTCAGAACAAATCAACACCATGGATTCTTGACAGTGGATGCTCTAGTCACATGACAGGTGACAAGCAAAATTTTGAGAGGTTACAGAATTATGAAGGTGGTTACGTGAAATTTGAAAATAATGATGGAGCAAAGATAGTTGGCAAAGGATCTGTCAATATCGATGACGAAAAGATCAAATCAGAAGAAGTTTTGTTTGTAATTGGTCCGAAGCATAACTCTGCTCAATGTAAGTCAAATCATGTGAAGAGGTCATGAAGTAGTTTTTAAGAAGCAAGGCTGTGAAGTGAGAAAAGCTAACAGTGGGAATTTAATTGCTATCAGATCAAGGACTTCTAGAAATCTGTATACTCTCTCAGAGACCTCAGAAGGAGCTTGCTTGATTGGTCAAGAAGATGAAAATTGGCTGTCGCACAAAAGGCTCGGTCATATCAGCTTTGAAAATTTGGTTAAAATAAGTTCAAAAAGGGCTGTAAGAGATATACCTTCCATTGGAAAACCACTAAATAGTATTTGTGCTTTTTGTCAAAAGGGAAAGCAAACTAGAGCCACATTTAAATCAAAGGAGTACTTTTTTTTTTGGTAAGCAGTGTTTATATTTACAACGGGTTTTAACAAGGATCCCAAAACCTGATTACATAAGCAATGGGCCTAGGGCATCAATCCCTTAAAACTGAACACCAAAACAGAAATCCCGCCCAACGGTAACAGTAAGCATGAAACAATCCCTCTCAGTGGGAAATAAATAAATAAGAAAAAAAGTAGTTTTGGAGATCCCGCCTAGCGGGGAGTAGCCAAAAACAACCATCGAGAAGATCCCACCCAGTAAAAAGCAAAGAAAAACCATTACAATAAAATCCCGCCTCACGGGAAGCAGTCAAAACCACCACAAACAGTCCCGCCTAGCGGGAAGCAACAGGGAAATCCCGCCATCCGGGAAACCAGCAGAAAAGAAAGGATCCTGCCTCGCGGGAAAACCGGCGGATTTGGTGGATCCTGCCCTATGGAGAAACCATCCCGCCCACCGGGAAAACATTTCGTTCAGTGAGAGCCATCCTGCAGGAAGCCGACAGCCAGTACAGAGAGGATCCAGCCCATCAGGAAGTGACCAAAGAGTTGCACCACAAGGAACCCGCCCTGGGAAAACAAAAGAGGATCCCAGTAGTAGGGACCAAGAATCCTGTCCAAGCATAGAGCCCGCCGAGGATTCACAAGAAAAAGGGGGAAGTTGTCCAAACCCTAAACCGTCATCTCCATCGCACCGAGAAATGCAAGGGACCAGATCCACGCGAATAACCTACAAAAAACCCTAGGGGGAAGCCTGAGGGAAAAAGGGAAGGGATCCCCAACCAAACAGGGATCCCTGGGAAGCACCAATCCGAAAAAACAACCAAGGAAACCCTAGCCGGTCGGGAGGGGCGCAGATAGTGGAGAAGGATCTCCCCCCAAGAGATCATCCGCAAACAACCACTCCCCGAAAGGGATGACCTGGGTTGAGCCAGGGACTGGGCAGGAACCAGGAGCCATGGGAGGGGGAGCAGGGGAGGGACCAGAGCCCTCCCCTCTCTACTTTCTTCCCTCTCCATCTCGATGTCTCAATCAAAGGAGTACTTTACTAGCAAACCCTTAGAACTAATTCATACTGATTTATGTGGACCCATGAGAACTCAAAGTATAAATGGTGATAAATACTTTATGCTTTGCATAGATGACTATTCCAGAATGACCTGGATATTCTTTTTAAAGCAAAAATCTGATGCTTTTGAAATGTTCAATACTTTCAAAAACCAAGTTGAGAATGAAACAGGAAAGAGGATCAAATGCTTAAGATCAGATAGAGGAGGAGAGTTCATCTCAGAAGAGTTTGTAGAATACTGTCAAAAATATGGGATTAGAAGACAGTTTTCAGCAGCAAGGACACCTCAGTAGAATGGTGTTGTAGAGAGAAAGAACATAACTGTACAAGAAATGGCACGGACAATGTTAACTGAAAGCAAAATTGCAGACAAATTTTGGAAAGAGGCAGTCCATATTGCAGTTTACATCCAAAATAGGTGCATGTTGAGGACTTATGAAAGCAAAACCCCTTATGAGCTTTGGTTCAGCAAGAAGGCAATAGCAAAATACTTTAAAGTCTTTGGCAGCAAGTGTTACATTAAAAGAATAGAAGATAATCTTGGTAAATTTGAAGATAGAGCTGATGAAGGTATTTTTGTTGGCTATTCATCAAAAAGCAAAGCTTACAAATGCTACAATAAAAGGCTAAAGAAAATTGTAGACAGTGTTGATGTTAAATTTGATGAAGATAGGAAACAAGTTGTCAGTTGTGAAAATAACTACCCTATTTATGAAGATGTTATTGAAGGAGATGAAGAAAAGGAATCAGAAGAGAATCAAAAATTTGACCCAGATAATTTAAGTATTAATTCAGAAGTAGAAGAAAACAATAAATTTAAAACTGGAAGCTGGCAGAAAAATCATCCCAGAGAACAAATTATAGGGGACCCCATAGTTGGTGTTAAGACAAGAAGAAGAGTAGTAAGTAACTACTCCCTGTTATCCAGCATTGAGCCCAAGAATATTGTTGAAGCAAGCACAGATGTAAGTTGGATGAAGGCAATAAATGAAGAACTAGACCAAATTGAGAGAAACAAAACCTGGGAGTTAGTACCACGGCCTGTAAGTAAAAACATAATCGGTACTAAATGGATTTTTAGAAACAAATTGAATGAAGACGGACAGGTTGTAAGGAATAAAGCAAGATTGGTCTGCAAAGGCTATGCTCAAGTTGAAGGTATTGATTTTGAGGAAACTTTTGCACCAGTGGCTAGACTTGAGGCAATAAGAATGTTTCGGCTTTAGCAGTCCACGAGAATTTCAAAGTTTATCAGATGGATGTGAAATCAGCATTTCTGAATGGAAATATTGAAGAAGAAGTATATATTGAACAGCTAGATGGCTTTCAACTCGGTGATAATCCCAACTTTGTTTGCAAGTTAAAGAAAGCTTTGTATGGCTTGAAACAGGCACCCAGAGCATGGTATGCAAGACTTGACAACTATCTCACTGAACAAGGGTTCAAGAAAGGTATGGTGGATAGTAACTTGTATGTCAAAACTGACAATGGCCAACTTATTGTCCTTGTTTTTTATGTTGATGATATAATTTTTGGCAGCAGCAATAATGAGTCATGTACAGACATAGCAAATAAAATGCAAAAAGAATTTGAAATGTCTATGATTGGTGAACTTTCATATTTCCTCGGACTGCAAGTTAACCAAAGTGAAAAGGGCATTTTTATTTTTCAAGTTAAATATGTGAAAGAAATGCTGAAAAAGTTCACAATGGAGGATAGTAAACTTGTAAGCACTCCCATGACAACAGGTTGCAAATTGAGCAAGAATGACAATTCTCCAAATGTAGATTAGACCATGTACACATCCATGATTGGAAGCCTGCTGTATTTAACAGCCACAAGACCAGATATATTACAGGCAGTTTGCATGGTTGCAAGATTTTAGGCTAGTCCAAAAGAAACTCATGTGACAGCTGTGAAGAGAATTTTTAGGTACCTCAAGGGTACTATGGAGTATGGGTTATGGTATCCAAAAGGAAAAGACTTCACTCTAATTGCATTTTCAGATGCAGATTGGGCAGGTTGTATAGATGACAGAAAGAGTACCAGTGGTGGTGCATTCTATCTTAGAGATAGGTTGGTAGCATGGCACAGCAAGAAACAAGAATCAGTCTCTCTATCCACAGCAGAAGAAGAATACATTGTAGCAACAAGAAGTTGTACATAGATTTTATGGATGAGACAAACACTGAAAGATCTGGGTATTAATTTCAAAGAGCCAATTTCAATTAAATGTGATAATACCAGTGCAATTAACATCTCAAAGAATCCGGTTATGCATTCCCGCACCAAACATATTGCAATCCGGTATCATTTTTTGAAGGATAAAGTTGCAGAAGGTGAGGTTAAATTGGACTTTGTTCCAACTACAAAGCAAGTAGCAGATATCTTCACTAAACCGTTATCCAAAGAAGTTTTTGAATATCTTCGCAGTAAGTTGGGTGTGGTCACACTACCCAAGAACTGACTAGCTTTTGGGAACACATTCTCAGGGGGAGCATTTATATATTTGATTATCAGCCCTTTAATATATATTTGTTTGCTCTTGTTTGTATTTTTTGCTAACTGTAATAGTGTGTGCCTGAGAATGTTGTGCATGGACTCAGGGGGAGTCTGCAGCCCTTTGGTATTATTGTCAAAGGGGGAGAAGAATTTCTGAAAATTGAACATGTGTTGCCAACAATTGAACATGTGTAAATTGAACATGTGTTGCCAACAATTCCAAAGGGGGAGATTGTTGAGCAAGGTGCATAAACAGTATTGTCATTGTTGTCAACTCAGACAGATAGATCAATTGTTGATGTAGTGGACAGATGTTCAGAGGTCAACCAGAACAGGTACAGTCAATTTCCAAGAAGACAAAAGTGGCCCAGATTCAAAAAAATCAAAGAAAAAGACAAGTAAGAAAACTGTCGCGATATCGCGACATGTTTTCTGTCGCGATATCGCGACAAAAACAAGGAGAGAGAAAATGCAGAAAAACTATCGCGATTTCGTGACATGTCGAGTTTTCGTTGAGGAGAGAGAAAATGTGTCGCGATTTCGTGACATGTCGAGTTTTCGTTGAGGAGAGAGAAAATGTGTCGCGATTTCGTGACATGTCGAGTTTTCGTTGAGGAGAGAGAAAATGTGTCGCGATTTCGTGACATGTCAAGTTTTCGTTGAGGAGAGAGAAAATGTGTCGCGATTTCGTGACATGTCGAGTTTTCGCTGAGGAGAGAGAAAATGTGTCGCGATTTCGTGACATGTTGGAGGCAAAGAAGCTAAGTGGAAAAACTGTCGCGATTTCGTGACATGTCGAGTTTTCGCTAGAGGAGAGAGAAAATGTTGTCGCGATTTTGTGACATGTTCCATTTTCGCGGGTGTCAAGTTTTCACGGGAGGAGAGAGAAAATATTGTCGCAATTTCGTGACATGTTCCATTTTCACGGGTGTCGAGTTTTCACGGGAGGAGAGAGAAAATGTTGTCGCGATTTCGTGACATGTTCCATTTTCGCGCCAGCTTGCCAAGAAGAAGACAAAAAGCTGTCAGAGCGGCAGTTCTGCTGTTAGAGAAGCAGGTTCGGCTGTCAAAACTGTAAATACGCAGGTAAGGTTTGACAGAGCCATAAAAAGGTAGGTAAGACGGTCAGAGCTGTAAATAGAAAGATAAATCTGTCAGAACATCGGATTTACTTACAAAGAGCCGAAAAAGCTGTCAGAGCAGTAAAGTGGGCAGATAAGTCTGTCAGAGACACAAGTAAGCTTTTAAGGCCATTAACGAGCGTAGTATGCGATCGTTGTAAGTATGCTTTACGTATACAAAAAGTTAGGGTTGAGCTCTACACGTGGCAAGAATGTTGTGACTTGCGGGATAAAAAGAAAAAGGTGTTGTGAAAGCTAATTAATCAAGTGAGTGTATTTTTGCTGAGAAGTGAACAGAGAGTATAGTGCAGAGAAAATACAGAGAGCAGTGTACTGTAAAAGTACATAATAGAGTACTGTAAAAGTACAAAATACTGTGCTGTGAAAAGTGAACAAAATATTGTGCTGTGAAAAATCAAGAGAGAATATTTTGTTGAGAAAAGTGCAGAGAGTGTATTTTTCTAGAGAAAGTGCAGAGAGTGTATTTTGCAGAGAAAGTACAGAGAGTGTATTTTGCAGAGAAAATACAGAGAGTGTATTTTGCAAAGAAAATACAGAGTGTTTTGTGTAGTGAAAAGGACAGAGTACTGTGCAGAGAAAGTACAGAGTGTTGTAAAAGTTCTATAAAAGTACAGAACAAAGTACTATAAAAGTATAGAACAGAGTTCTGTAAAAGTACAGAACAGAGTACTGTAAAAGTATAGAACAGTGTACTGTAAAAGTTCAAAACAATGTGCTATAAAAGTACAAAGTCAGTGCTTTGTAAAAGTACAAAGCAGTGTGCTGTAAAAGTATAGAAGTCAGTGCTGTAAAAGTACAGAATAGAGTGTTGTAAGAAAGAATAGCAGAGCTGTAAGAATATGAAGTTTTTGTTATAAAGGATTTAGACCAGTGAGGGTCTTGTTGTAGAGAAGGCATTTTTATGTCAAAAATTTTGTTCAAATCTGAAGTCCAAGTTGGTGCTTGGTATTAGGGGGTTGGTGCTCCTTTCTGTTGGTGCAGATAAATTGTTTTGTAAAGTTGGTGCTTTGCAAAGGCTGGATTTGGATGGGTGTCCAAGCAGTCTAATTTTTAAGGAGTAGCCAAATCTGGTGAACCTCGATAAATCTTGTGTTGTGGATTGTTCTCTTGTTTATTTATTGTATCTGTTTTCAAGTTCTCTCTGCTTAAGTTTGAAAGAGTTGTAGATCTGTATTTAAATTGCTACACTGATTCACCCCCCCTCTCAGTGTCATTGTGTGAATATCAATTGCCTCCCAAGGATTGTGAGGGCAGGAGTTGGGAATAGTTTTTGAATTCTCGACAGTAAAGGATAAGGCCCGTTGGGCAAAAGAGGGAGCCATTCTAGGGATCTTGTCGAAGACTCTAGCATTACACTCCAACCAAATTTGCTAGATGGAATGGTGAAAGGCAGCCTCACAAAGGAATCGGAGCTTAGAATTCTTAAAGGGCTTGGGCCATTGGAGGAAGGCATCTTTAAGGGAGCGAGGGGAGCACCAGAGAACTTGGAAGGAAGACAACACATAGCTTAGGACCGAATAGGAAAAGGGGCAATGCAAAAATAAGTGATCGAATGTTTCACAGTCAGCTAAGCAAAGATAGCACCTATTGGGAATTGCAAGGCCTCTCTTGTGGAGATTGTCTATGGTAAGGGCTTTGTTATAAAAGGCAATCCAAGCAAAGTAATTTATCTCAGGAATAATCCCTTTCCTCCAAATTGCTTTCCATCAGGGGTCCACAGTGGCCTCACACAACAAAAGATCATAAGCGGACTTAATAGAAAATCTCCCATCCTACGTGTTGCTCCAAATAATTTTGTCGTCTCTTATGACCGAAGGAATTAACACCGATTGGAGGACACTGGACAAGAAATTCACCTCATTATCAAACCCATCCACCGTCAAAAGTTTCCATCGAGGGGGAAGGGAACTTCGGTCAATGCAATCCAAAACCTTGAGATGACTGTTTGGATTAATCTAGGCCCTCAAGCCAGCCAAGTTCTGATTTACAGCGAGAGCTTCATCTGTAGCCCATATATCTCTCAAAAAAAGGATTGTGGATCCATCCCCCAAGATCCAACGAGCGCCCCTGTTAATCATCAAACGGCCTTGAAGCACCGTCTTCCAGAAATCCGAAGCTTCATGAGGAGACTTAGCTTCCAGGAGAGAATTTTCCCCAAGATACTTTCTTTTAACTATATTGACCCATTTCGTCGGTGCATTAATAAGAATTCTCCAAGCATGTTTGGCAATTAAGGCAGTGTTCATGAGCCTGGATCTTCTCAATCCCATGCCCCCTTGGTCCTTTCAAAGGCAAACCTTATCCCATGCCACCAGAGGAATTCTGGATTTTTCTTCACTACCAAACCAGAGAAAATTCCTTTGAACCTGCTCGATTTTGGAATGGATAAACACAGGAAGCATGAAAACAGACATGAAATAGGTGGGAATTCCTTGAAGACAGGCTTTGGTGAGGGTTGCCTTCCCAGCTTGAGATAGCAATTTGCCTTTCCAAGTGCTGATTTTCTTATGAAGTCATTCCAAAATTGAATTCTAGATGTTCCCACCGCCTCGCCCATTGCAAACTAGTGGCAACCCCAAATAAGTTGTAGGAAGGGAATCAATAGTGCATTCGAGGATTATGGCAATGCGAATTTGCCTACGCAGAGGGGTATTAACAAAATAAATTTTGCTCTTCAAATAATTAACTTTTTGGCCAGAAGCCTTCTCATACCGGGATAGAATGCGCTTGATAGATTTGGCTTGAGTGACAGACGCTCCAGTGGATATGAGCATGTCATCCACAAACTGTTGGTGAGTGACAGGATCAACTCTGGAAGTAGGCAGAATGCTAGAAATCTTGCTTCGATGGAGGGCTTCATTCAAATACCAGCTAAGGACCTCTGCCAAAAGAATGAATAAAATAGGAGACAGAGGATCACCTTGTCTGAGGCCACGAGCACTCTGGAAGAATCCAGCGGGGGACCCGTTGATCAGCACAAAAAATGATGGAGTGGAAATGCAACTGTTCACAAGGTCAATCCAGTGATGATGGAAGCCCAACTTGCAAAGGACAACATAGAGGAACCTCCTGTCCACTCTATCAAAAGCTTTATTCATGTCTAGTTTAAGGAAAAGCGCAGCATTCTTGGAACATTGGGCAGTATGGAGGGTTTCATGAATAGTAATGACACCGTCAAGGATGTTTCTACCCTTAACGGTGCTCCCCTAAGCTGAACCTACCAAATAGGGGAGGAGGGATCTCAGACGATTGGCAATGGTCTTGGTAAGAATCTTGTAGAAAACATTGTAGAGGCTTATGGGACGATAGTCAGAAAAAATTTTGCAGGCGGGCGACTTAGGAATGAGAGCTAGGAAGGTAGAGTTGAGCTTCGGATGGATGGATCTTGATGCTTGGATTTCTAAGATAGCCTCATAGACATTAGGCCCCACAACATCCCACATAACTTGAAATAATCGAGGGGGGAACCCATTAGGCCCGGGGGCCTTATCTGGTTGCATGGAAAAAAGAGCATCCTTAATCTCGAAATGGGAAAAAGGTTCCAGGAGTTTAATACTTGCCTCATGGGGGACTTTGGTAGGGAAATTAGCAAGCAAGGATTTCTAAACTTGGAGGACGCTATCAGGAGGAGCACCCAGCAAATCCTAGAAGAAATCGACTGCTTCGCTTTGAATTTCCTCAATCTCCCTGGTAGTGCGCCCATCCTTACACAGCACCTGTCTGATCTTGTTGGCCCCCCTGTGTCTCATGGTAGACACGTGGAAAAACTTTGAATTTGAATCACCACTCTTCAGCTAGATATCCTTGGACTTTTGATGCCAAAATGTTTCCTCACTGGCAAGAATGGAATGATAGTCCACCAGGAGGCTCCGTTCCTCCTCTCTGAGGCCTTTAGAATACCCTTCGACCTCCATATTTTCCTCTAAACTCTTCAAGCACTCAGAGATGGACCTTTTAGAATCAAAAATGTTGCCAAAAACCTCCTTATTCCATGCCTTTAAGTTCTTTTTAATCATCTTAAGTTTTAGGGCCAATCTTTTGGACGCTAAACCAACCACCGTCACCTGCCACCATTTCGAAACCAACTGTTTGAAATCCTTGTGGTCCACATGGACTCAAATCTGAAAGGGATCTTAAACCTAGGCCTGCCAGTGGCCTCTAACAGAATGGGATTATGGTCTGACCCGATTCTTGGCAAATCTGAGAGAGTTGCAACGTCGAGGAAGGGAATAGCTTCATGGGAAATGAGGAACCGATCGAGCTTGACCTGGATGAGATTGCTCCCAATCCTCCTGTTGCTCCAGGTGAAGGATGCCCCCTTAAGTTTGATGTCTAGCAGATTATTGGATGAAACAAAATCTCTGAAATCCTCCATGCTACGGTTGGCCAGCTCAACGCCTCCCTTCTTTTCAGAGGGATGAAGAGGGCAATTGAAATCCCCTCCCACAACCCACGGGAAGTCACTAAAACTTTCTCTCATCAGAGAGATGGTTTTCCACAACTCAGCTCACTCCGAAGCAGAGTTCGAGGCATAAACATTGGTCAAAATCCATGAAAAATTATCAACCTTGGAGTGAAACAGGACATTGATAGTCCTACTAGAAGCCGATAGAAGACTACCCTCGACCTTGTCAGAGTCCCACAACACCATGAGACCGCCTGCAGAACCTATTGCAAGGCTAGAAAGGAATTTGGCCTTGGCCCAAATGGCCCTAGCAACCTTGACAGAGGCAGAGGCATCAGACTTAGTCTCCTGCAAAATGAGGATGGATGGGTTAGACTTCTTTCGGAGATCGGCCACCACCCTACGTTTGGCCGCTCCGTTAAGACCTCTCACATTCCATGAGAGGATTTTCATCTGGACATTTTAAAGACTTTCTTGCCTCCCTTTCCCTGTTGGATGGGAGGTTTTGGGACAGGCGAATCACCCACCAGGGAGTCGGAATCTTCTTGAAAAAGCAACCGCTGGGATCCATTTGCAATGTCTGCTGCCGTTTCCTTATCCCTTCTTTCTTTGTTAGGAGGTCGCCCCTATTTTCTTTCACAGCCAAAATCCACCCCTTGCTTTTGGCTTCTAGTGTTTCATAGACTAATGTTGCCATGTTGTTCGTCCCTCTTGCCCAGTAGATACTCTTCCAGTAGGGACTCGGGAGGTTTTTGGTTTTGACAAATAGGGGAATCAACCTAAGCAGACATACGAGAAGGAGACTGATCCTTTTCCACTTGAGGTTCTGGTTGGGAACTTGCATTGCATAGAACAACGTCCAACTTAGGGAGAACCCCAAAAGGATCTGGAGACTCAGGCACTATCGCTATAGGGTGTTTCGGTTGTTTTCCTTCTTGCTCCGGGGGGTTGCCAAAAGCCCCACCCTTCATCCCCGGCTTTTGAAGAGGACAATTTGATTGAAGATGCCCCTGGGAACTGCACCGGGGGCAAAAGGCCGGTCTATTTTCATAGTTAATGACTTTCTTATGAAGAACGGAGCCTCCAGACCGAAGAGTGATGGAGGATGGAAGGTTCACCTCCAAATTCGCCAGGACACAGAAGTGAGCTTGGACAAATCTAGTTCGGGCCCGAGTGGGAGGGTCAATGGTGACCAACTCACCAATGGAACAAGCGATACCCCTGATAACATTTTCATGCCAACAAAAAAGGGGAAGGTTCGATAGCCTAACCCATATTGGGGCAATATTAATACTTTGGGTTTTAGGGTTAAAATCCATCCCCCACTTCCTGAGAAAGAGACTCCTACGTCCCAGAAACCAAGGGCCCCCAACCAAAATTTTACAGTAATCCTCCACATTATTCAGCCTAATTGCAAAAAAACCCCGGGATAGGGCAGCCAGCTCCATATGACCCAAGGTCCGCCATTTTCCTGTCGCCCACCTGCGGATGGTCTCCATATCGGGACGCCCTCCAATAAACTTCTTGATTAGGGTAAATTTTTCAAATTCGACGAAACTTGATAGGATTTCCTCCGGGATGTCCAGTTCATCCCCGGACGGAAAGAGGTCCTTAGTGAAAATACCATTTGGGGTTTCAGAAGCCGTTGCCTCTGCATACAATTTATGTTGGCAGTCTCTCCCTTTGTCAGGCGGATCCTTCCCACGTCTGCCTCCATCTTCGGGTAACTCCATTGAGCCTCCATTCTCTGACTGCCCTCCCTCCGCCTTGTTGCGGCCCTCCAACTTGTCGGTGCCCAGGTTCATAGTGTTGGTGCTCCCACTCCCATGCCCTCCCGCCGCTACCTTCCCGCTCATCGTTGCTCTTCTTCTCACTATTGATATGATGTTGTAACTCATGGTTCATTTATTATTTTCAATTCTTCTTTAAAATATTCTTCATGAATATCTTTATTTGATGTAATATTTAGGATGGGAATTATAGTTTCCTTAGGATGCTCAATATCAACTTTGTATCCTTCATCAGATCATACATATCTCCTTATATGGATTTTTTGTGGATAGATAAATTATTCTATAAAATTTTGAAGCATCATCATATCCAAGGAATTTGTCGTATAAAATTTTATGCATCTTTTTCATGGAATATGCATTTATGCTTTACATCCAAAAATTCATAGGTGTGCTACTGATGGCTTCCATTATGGCCAAGCTTCTTCAGGAGTAATAGTTTTAAGGATTCTTCTAAGAGATCTATTTTGAATTTATATTGCAGTATGATACCCTCTACCCAGTATTGATGTTCATGATTTGCTTCCTTAAGCATGCAATGAACCATTTCCATAATAAAAACAATTTTTTCTTTCAACAATACCAGTTTATTATGATATATAAGTTGTAGTAAATTTCCTTTTATATAATTTTATGTTAAAATTCATTCAAATTCTTTAGAAAAATATTCTATGCCTCTATCTATGCAAATAATTCTAATTGATCTTCCAGTTTCTATTTCTACAATTTGTTTGAATTATTTAAAGATATAAAAGATTTTTATTTGAATTTCAAGATGTATATTCATATTTTATGAGAATAATCATCAACAAGTAGCAAAAAATATTTGTGTCCTCCAATACTGACTGACATTGGTCCACATAAGTTTGTATGTATTACTTCTAGTGCTTTCCTAGCTCTATGTGAACTTAGTTCAAATGGTACTTTTTGTTTTTTTTTAGCTAATCATTCTAGATAAATTGTATTTGGCCATGTTAGACTAGGTAAGACTATCACCATTTGATATTTGTTCAACTCATGTAAGGATGAAGCACTTATATACTCTAACCTCTTATGTCAAATATCTATTGTGTCTTATGTTTTTACAGATAAATAACTATTCGGTGATGATGAAGTATCAAGTGTAAATAGGCTATTTATGAAGGATCCAGTAGTCATAAATTTTTCTTATTTGGTAATGAAGCATTTTTTTAATCAATAATTTTGAATTCAACCATTATTTTTTGGTCTAATTCACAATTGTACATTTTCCATTAGGTAGATTGATTGATACATTTCCTATGCCTTTGACCTCATATATTTTATCATCTCCAATTGTAACTAGTTTTTTATTTATTTCTTGGAGAAAATTAAACCATTGTTTGTTTCCAGTCATATGTTTTCTTTCCCCTGAGTCAAAATACCAATAATTATCCTCTAATTTTTCTATGCTATGTGTCATTTCTAATTTTTTTTTCTCATTTTTTTATTGAAGAAATGTGGTTTGACCCATTTTACCATGTTCTTCTTTGTGATAATTTTCTTTTTTTTTGAGCCCCTTTTCTAGTAAAGTTCGATGAAGACATAATTAGAATTTTCTTCAATTCTTTATCTCAATTTTTTGTTATTTGCTCAGATGAGGGAAAGATTAAAAATCTCTTAATTATCAGGTAGAAATCCTTTTAACTCCCTAATTTTTCAAGATCTTCTTTTATTAAAAAATCCTTTCAAGATTCTTTTTAATTTTAATCAAATACTTTCCTTGTAAATATTTCCTTCTTTCTTGAATTTTTCCTTTTACTATATTCTTAATTTTTCATATAATTTCTAGCAATCTTCTTTTTTATTTCACCTTTAATATTTTAGACTTTTTTAGCAAGCTTATAACCTATTTCTCTTTTTATATCTCATATTATTCTTTTATTATTTCAAACTCCTTTTTTTCAAGTAAAATTTCTTCATATGCACATCAATGTAGCTTCTCTAGATGTTACATATTTTGCATACAATTCCATCCATCTTGAGCATTATCTAAGATAAAAATACCTTGAATATTTCATCTACTCTGACCAATTTGCTCTCTACCTGATGTTCACTATGATCTTTGTGTTTCTAGGTCAGCAACTCATTCCTCACTTTATCAAGTTTTATTACCACCTTAGTCTAGTTCTTTGTTCACTATTGTGGCTCTTTCTCCAACCTTCTACTCTCACCACCTTAGCTCTTCTCAAGCATCTACTCTGGTTATCTTTAGGCATATACTCTAGTTCTCTATTTTGCACAACGATCTTGTAATGGGCTTACTTGACCGTTCATATTTTTCCCTTCCTTCAACTTTAGGAATGAGCAATATGGACTCCTCCTCCTTTCTTCTACATGTCAAATTCTTCTTCAAAAGCAACAAATATCTATGTTGTTTTTGAATTTCTCCTTCAACAATTCACCAACAAATTACTTTACTCATGAGAAAACTCAAGGTGTTTAACACACAATCTCAAAAAACTCTTGTAATTCCACACTCAATTTTTGTGGCTCTCCAACTATGACTTTCCAACTAAGATGTATTACCATTGTTAGCATATAAGCTATTTTCTCATAATATATAAGATTAAAGTTCTCACACAATAATATACACTAGTATTCAAACAATTAAACAAACTTACAATATTCTCATGAATCACAAACTAAGTATTCCAATTGTTAGCGTATAGGTTAAACATTGGTATTATTACTTTATTGTTGGTCGGCATATACTTTGGTCTGCATATAGGTAGAAGAAGTGTTTAGTTTTGTTTTGAATTAGCATCTTCTATATTAGGCTTTATGGTTAGCGGCTTTTTTTCTTCCAAACTATATAAGCCCCTATGTATTTATTTATTAATTGAATTTGATTTTAGCAATATTTCTATATTTGGTATCAGAGCTATTATTGGCTCTCGTCTCATTCAAAGACTGAGATCAGACTGGACAAGGACTAGATCTGGGCCCTGGCGTTGGCCTAGATGGACCCTACGGGTGACGTGGCCTAGATAGACCCTATGCGGTAGTGGTGACCTAACGCACCTAGCTGGACGTGGACATAGATGCACAACTGACTGAATGACACAAAGGTCAAGGGAAGACTAATGGCAACATGTGATGTGGATGGGAAGCTACGTGGACTATCAATCCTAGACAAGGAGACTGATGATAGCCTGGACATAGATGGGATGCTAACGAGGACCAGGAAAGTGATGTGGAGACTGATGGTAGGTTGTGACATGGACAGGATGCTAACGAGGACCAGGCAAGTGACGTCTAGACCCCTAGAAGACGTGGGATATGTGGATTCCTAGAATGTGGTACTGGTTGTGCAAGCATTTGACTCAGATGTGGGATCTAGGCAGACAGACTACACGTGGGACCCTAAGCGATCAAGGCTAAAAATGTGGCCTGATGTGGTATTGAAATGGATAGTCAATGATAAAATTTGCTACTTTGGTGAATGAATAGGACACGTGGAGGAAGATTACAACAAGCACGGGTAGTCAGTGGGTGGTATATACTACCTGAAGGTAGTCGAACATTAAAGTAAGCATAGCTAATTTTAAATATCTCCATACCTCCTGGCAATGCGCATGTGGGATAATTATCCCTGCGCTCAACCCAGTTTTTGATGACACTATCAATCACCCAGAAAGCAATTGACTCGTCTAGATTTGTAGGCATGAAGATTCAAACTTGATGCAAGCTATCCTATCTCACCATCACTCAGAAGTTTTTCCAATAGAGGCAAATAAATTGTAGGCATTAAATTGTTGTTTGGCACAGTTTAGATGATGATTCATATTACAGCGTATGTTTACCTATAACGATTGCAGACATAAATTTCATCGTGGAGGTGATGCTACGTAACAAAGAGTGCAAACTACACCGAAGTTGTTCCTCTGAGTGGATGAGATCGTGAAGGAGATCTCAATTTACATTGGCGTTGAAAGGAAAACTAGTTATTATGTGCGCAGCAGAAGATCATGTGTAGGAATTCCAGAAGAATCACCTGATGAGTCTATTTTGAACTAGGAGGCGTTGTTGGTGATAGCAGAGGGGACCCGTCGCCTGTCAAGTAAGTGTCACCCATGGAGAAGCACCGCTAGAGGCAGCATCATACATCGTTGTTCTTTATTTTTCCCTTGCTTCCTTCTTGTTCCTGTTCGGCCTAGTGGCCATGACGGTAGGGCTATCGAAACACTACGTGCAAGGTCGCGGGGTCAAACCCCGACGTGCAACACTATTACTTTTGCTATAAAAAAAAAACAATGAGGGTGTTATAAGTTAATTTCATTTTTTTGCAATTTAATATTAATTTTATCTTTTTTTAATAATTTAATATTAATTTAATTAAAAAAATCATTATTTTTAAAATTTTAATGGTTTTTAGTTAAAATTAAATTTTATTATTAATTAAAACTTTGATAAAATTTTATTTTTTGCAATTAAATGATTTACACAATTGCCTAAGAGGTAATCTTTGTTGATGATTTGTACAAATTGCCTAAGAGGCAATCTTTGTAACAAGCTTAAAAGGCTTCATAGGAGTTGATTTTCTGCTTTAAGGGGGGATATTTTTTCCATCAAAGGGGGATTATTTTATGGCCATTAAATTTATTATGTTAAGGTCAAACGAAAGTTACTATGCCCTCCTCTCTCTTCTAGCTAGAGAGACCCTTGAATCCTTTTATGAAAGGGTGCGAATAGATGGTCTGAATATCGTCTTCAGCCAGCTCCAAAATGTTGTCATAGCAAACCTAAGAGCTCCTAACACTGGTTATGATGGTGATTCTGAAGACAATAATTCATTTGATAGCAGACCTGAGGAGTCAATATCTCTTGAAGTTGCACCACAAGAACCTGAGATCATTTATCTGAGTGACAGTGACTCTGTTGAAATAGTGGAACCAGAACCACATTCACCTGAAGTCATAATTGTTAGTGACAACAGTGATTTTATTGCTGATAATTTTTTCAATGAAGTGATAGGTGAACCTATGCAAGTAGAACAAGATCTCTATGAGAGAATTGACCAAGTGATATTTGATTTAAATTTGTAATTTTCTTTTGCAAAGCATAGTACATTGTTTGTTTTGATGAATAAAATAAGAGTATTTCTAGTTTATTTGCAAAAGTTATGACATCAAATAATAATCTACCCATACCAGAGTTTAATGGGATAGATTATGAGTATTGGTCCATCAAAATGAGGACCTTACTCATTGTCAAAGGAGTATGGGATGTAGTTGAAGAAGGTTATGCGGAACCTTCAGATTGGACCACTTTGAGTGTAGCAGATAAGAAGATAAAAAAGGATGCCCAAAAGAGCAATTCTTGTGCCCTCTACCATCTCCAAGTAGCTTTGGAGAGGAGCATATTTCCAAGGATTGCTTCTCGTTTATCTACCCAAGACGCATGGACAGATTTGAATGATAGTTATCAAGGTAGTGATCAAGTGAAGCAAGTGAGGCTTCAAATTTTAAAAAATGATTTTAAAAATCTCAAGATGCAAGAGAGTGAAACTATAGGTGCAGTGGTAAACAAAATGTAAACCCTTGGAGAAGACATCAAATCTGAATTCATGTTGAAAAAAGTGTTGAGAACACTTCTACATAAATGGAACCATATTGCTATCATCATTGAAGAGTTTAAATATTTGTCTACTTTATCTTTTGATGCTCTAATTGGGTTCTTGATGTCTCATGAATAAATATTACAGGGTTCTCCTTAAACAAGCTATGGAGGTGATGACAAAGCTTTCTCATCCAATGAGGGTGTAGGAAGAGGCCAAGGTAGAGGACAAAGAAGAGGTAGAGGAAGAAGCAGCTCAAGAGGTGGAAATCAAGCAAGAGGTGGAAATCAAGGCAGAGGTGGCAATCAAGGAAGAGGTGGCAATCAAGGAAGGAGTGGCAATCAAGGAAGAGGAGGTGAAAAAACAAAGAAAGCTTGTTTCAATTATGGTAATACTGGTCACTTTGCTAGATATTGTTGATCCAAGACTTCTCAAGGTGGAAGAGGTCAATATGGCAACTATGGTGAAGAAGAAGGAACTTCAAGTCTATTTCTTACTTATGTAAAATTGGATCAAAGTCTAAATGACACTTGTATTTTGGATATTGGTTGTTCCAATCACATGAGTGGTAAAGAGGAGCTCTTTGCTACAATGGATTCCACCTACAAATCAAGAATCAAGTTGGGAGATGACAAAGCTCTACAAGTTGAAGGTATTGGAGCCATGGAGGTTCCAACAAAAGAAGGCACCAAGAAGGTAAATGACATCTATTACACCCTCAAACTCCAATATAACTTGCTTAGTGTTGGACAAATGATAAAGAAAAATTATAGGCTTATTTTTTATGAAGGTAAATGTGTAATTTTTTATAAGAACAATTGTAATAGAGTTGTTACCCAAGTACCTATGACACGGAATAGGTTGTTTCCTCTTAAGTTTAGGGAAAATGGAGGTGCTCAACTTGCTAGTATTAATATAGCAAATCCAAGTGTACTTTGGCACTTGATATATGGTCATATAAATTCTACAAGCTTGAAATTGTTAACTTATAAAGCTATGGTGTGTGGACTTCCAAAAGTTGATGAACACAAGGAGGTCTGTGAAGGGTGTGCTTTGGGAAAGCACTCTAGAACTAAGTTTCCAAGAGGACAAGCGTGGAGAGCTAGCCATCCACTCCAATTGGTGCATTCATATATTTGTGATCCAATGCAAACCAAAATCATTGGTAACAATTCTTACTTTCTCACTTTCATTGATGATTTCTCTAGGATGTGTTGGATCTATTTTTTGAAAACTAAATATGAAGCTTTTGATTGTTTCATAGATTTCAAAAATAATGTAGAGAAACAAAGTGAGTTTGTTGTAAAGAGTCTAAGGACTGATATAGGAGGAGAGTATTCTTCAAATGCATTTCTAAAATATTGTAAATATTATGGAATAAAAAGGCAATTCACAACTACCTATACTTCACAAACAAATGGTGTGGCTGAAAGAAAGAACCACACTATAATAGAAATGGCTAGATCAATGTTGCAAACTAAGCATATAAGCAACATGTATTGGGTTGATGCTTTAAGAACTAGTGTTTACATTTTGAATAGGAGTCCTACTTCTAGTCTATATGGGATCACTCCTTATGAAGGATGGAATATAAAAAAAAAAAATGTAAAACACTTTAAGGTTTTTGGTTGTCTTGCCTATGCCCACATTCCTGATGAGCAAAGAAAGAAACTTGACCCCAAAATTCAAGCATGTATTTGTGTTGGATATTGTGAGTCTACCAAAGCATATAGGCTCTACAATCCCAAAACACACAAAATTGCCCTTTCCAAGGATGTAATTTTTGATTAAGGGGGAGAATGGGGTCATCAAAAACTTTTTGTTGATGATGGATCTCATGATGCTAGTTCCTCTCAAGTGCAGCAAGTGCTACCCAAAAATAGCAAAGGAAGTCCTCCAAGCCCAAGTATGAGTACACCAGATGCTACTTCAAGTCCTTCTCCACAAAGATCAGTAAGTTCTTCATCAATGGATATTGATTCTCCATCAAGAGGTAAAAGAACACTTCAGAACCATCCATATTTTCAAATGTTGGATAATAATTTTCGTAAAAGATGCACTAGAAGTCAAGCTAGTGAAATGAATGCAATTTTAAAAAGACTTGAAAATCTGCATATGTATGGTGATGATGACTCCTATGAACCTAAGGGAGATGTAGCCAATTATGCTTTAATGACTAGTGCAGAGCTAGAGCCATCTAGATATTAGAAATCATGCACTCATGATGTATGGAAACAAGCCATGGAAGAGGAAATAACCTCTATAAAAAAGAATGATACTTGGGAGCTATTGAAGCTTCCTAAGGGAAAAAATGTGTTGGATGCAAATGGGTCTACAAGACCAAATTCAATGTTGATGGAAGAATTGAAAAACACAAGGCAAGACTTGTAGTGAAAGGCTTCACTCAGAAGTATGGGATTGACTATGAGGAGACCTTTGCTCCTATTTCTAGATAGGAGACTATCAGATCAGTACTTTTCTTGGCTGCCCATAAAGGGTGTAAAATTCAGCATATGCATGTAAAGAGTGTCTTTCTCAATGGGTACTTGAATGAAGAGGTTTTTGTGCAACAACCTCAAGGTTTTAAATAACAAGGTAAGGATAACCTTGTCTACAAACTGAAAAAAGCACTATATGGCCTCAAGCAAGCACCAAGGGCATGGTACTCTCGCATTGATGGCTACTTTAAGGAGTATAGACTCACTTGGAGCAAAATTGAACCTACTCTCTACTACCTAAAGCAAGGTAAAGATATTCTCATAGTATGTTTATATGTGGATGATCTAATATTCATGGGTAGTAGTGACAAGATGAATAAGGAGTTCAAACACTTCATGATGAGAGAATTTGAAATGAAATATCTAGGATTAATGCATTACTTCCTAGGCATGGAAGTTTATCAAACAGATAAAGGGATCTTCATATGTCAACACAAATATGCTCAATATATGATTAAGAAATTTGCCATGGAGCAATGCAAATCTGTTGCAACTCCAATGGGTCATGGGATCCAATTGAGCAAAGATTATGGAGCACCAAAAGTTGACATGACCACTTACAGGAGCATGGTTGGGAGTCTAATGTTCCTCACCAACACAAGGCCTGATATTCAGTATGTTGTTTCTCTTGTTTCAGGGTTTATGGTTGATCCATCATAACTTCATTCTCAAGCAACTAAGAGAATTCTGATATATGTAAAGGGTACATTGGATTTTGGGATCCATTACCACAAATGTAATTTTGTAAAATTAGTTGGCTTTAGTGATAGTGATTGGGGCAGCAATATAGATGATATAAAATCTACTTCAGGAAATTGTTTTAGTCTTGGGTCAGGACTAATTACATGGAGTTCCAAAAAGCAAATTGTTGTAGCATTGTCATCTACTAAGGCTGAGTATATAGCAATCACACATGCTAGTACTCAAGCTCTATGGTTGAGAAAATTCCTTGAAGAGATTGGAGAGCAACAAAGTGGTCCTACAAGATTGTACTGTGACAATATGAGTGTCATCCAATTGGCACATAATCCCATCCACCATAGCAGGTCAAAACACTTTGATATGAAGTATCACTTCATTCGCGACATGGTGGAGAAACAAGTAGTTGAGCTTCAACATTGCAACACTTTGGACAACATGGTGGACATCTTCACCAAAGGAGTTGCTAAAGCTCAATATGTAAAGCTGAGAGACTGTCTTGTCAACCCTCTCAACTTTAAGGGGGAGAATGTTAGCGTATAGGTTAAACATTGGCATTATTACTTTATTGTTGGTCAACATATACTTTGGTCGATATATAGGTAAAATAAGTGTTTAGTTTTGTTTTGAATTAGAATCTTCTATATTAGGCTTTATGGTTAGCGGTTTTTCCGCTTCCAAACTATATAAGCCCCTGTGTATTTCTTGATTAACTGAATTTGATTTTAGCAATCTTTCTATACCAATACCAATGAAGTACTAAAATTTTCATTATATCTCTTATATGCTTGCTTTACATATAACCTTTACAAGGACTCTTGACATTTCAACTACAACTAACTATTTATCTCCTGAAACTCCCACGAGATATGACTCTTCATATTTCTCATAATAAAACTATGTTTTATTAATTTCCTAACAATAACAAATCTCTAATGATAACAAATACTAAATGACTAATACTTTCTCTTTTAAACCACTTATTTACAAAATCCTTATAAAATATTTACAATTTTTTTATAAATATTTGAAAGACACCAAATAATACAATAAATTCTAACACAAAAATTCATAACATCACAAGAAAAATGCTAGCTATCGAAATAACCTTAAAATACATCATCTAAACAATATTAAATAATAATATTCTAGCTATAAGTCAAGCAAAACAAGTCATTGGTTCTCGGAGACGTAATTAAAATCTTTCATTTCATTTCATAATTTTATAAGCAAATATAAACAAAATGCAAAGCTATAATGACAAAGGGCGATCTACTATCGATATGAAGGTAATACGAGTTCAAACTTTAAAAAATGCATATGACAATCTTTAAGATTCACTTTTTCCTTACAATAATTTTAAAAAAGGAAAATAAAGCTTTAAAGTTTATACTATATGCACTACAGACATGGCCACCTTCCTTCTACTATTATTGAAAAGACACTTGATATATTTTATTGCCATATGTGGCGTATCTCAGTTTGATAATGAGCATAGAAAGATGATCTTGGAAGATAATACTATATTTCTCTTATATAACTCATGCATGTATTACCAACCATGTGAAATGTGAAGAAGACAGATGAATTTTATGAATTTTTTTTAGTATCTTGTTCGTTTAAGAAATAAAATTGAAATAATTTATTTATCGACAAGTATTGTTACCAATCAACATATTGAAATATAAATAATTTTTTTGACTTTGATAGTTGAATGTCTTTTAATTTACTTATTTTTGGTCTTATCTAACACTGGTTCCAATGAGTCTATCCTTTGATTATGGGTCTTTGACTTACTAGCAAGCATGATCTTTAATATTCTTTCTGCAGTCATATTTTGTTTCTATGCTTGTCTCTAAGTTGGTTCCAAAGGTTAGTACAAAGGTCAAAAACAATAAAGACAATCTATTTATGTAGATCCTCATTTTCAACAATTGTCAAGGCTTTGGATCCAGGGATTGCATGGAAATTGCCACTCCAATAAAATAATTAATAGAAAACATATTAAGGGAATATATTATGATTTCAATTTTGTTGGGCACGTGTTTGTTGACGTCATATGCACTAAGGCTAACCAGGAATAGTGAGTGATAGCCACTCACTAGGAAAGAATGGTTTGCATGTGACTGCTATAAAGGTAAAGTGAAATAGTTTTTAAGGTATTTAAAAAAAAATATGTTGGTAATAGTTTAGTGTTTGTTGATGGATTAGGTATGTTAGTAGTAGTTTGAATGTTTGTTGATGAACTACCCTTATTTCTTAACAGATTCAAAAGTTTAAAAAATAAAAATAAAAAAAAATTCAAATTTATGAGATTATATGTGATGTTTTTTATATAATATGTATTTATTTAATTAAGGTTTGAATTATTAAAATATAATTTTTTTTTTAATTAGAATTGAATATTACATACTTAACCTTAGATTTGGACCTTAGATGTATAACATATTATTTTTAAGTTTAGTTTAATTGTTGATTAAAACAAGGGAATATTTTGAAGTCAGCATTATAAATTTTAATTTTTATGTATTGTGGTCATGGGACAGTTTAGTGGTAAGGATTTTGGTTTTTTTTTCTTGAGGTTTAAGGTTCAAACTGTACTCGTGTAATTTTGTGTGGTTTGAGTTTTAATTATGTGTGCATCATGAATTACTCATTCTAACGTGATAAAATATCTTAACCAATTAAAATGAACATAATTTGAATGCATGGTAAGTTACCCTTAAGATATAAAAATAAAGAAATCTCAAGAAATGCTTGTTGGAATTTAATTAATTAACATGAAGATGGAATCTCAGTTTGAATGTATGGATAAGTTACCCGTAGAAGTCTCAAGACATGATTGCTGATGAACATGAATAGGGGTATTTACAATTTGAATATAAGAACTTTTAGGCTTCTAATGTTTTTTTAGTGAAAAAAAACACTCAAAGAAAGGACTTCAACTTTTTAGAGAAAATTTATAAACTTTAAAAAAATTATATATAAAATTTAAAATAGATAAGTATAAAAAAATTTATATTGTTTTGGTGAACAAAGAAAAAAAATAACTTATTTTTATAGATAAGGTGAAATATTTTTGTATATTTTAAATTAATAGTTTAATTTAATATAGAGAAAACATAAGTTTTTAACTAAGTTTAAGTTCGTAAAATAGAGTTGAAATAAAAATAAAAAAACTTTTAAGATGGTTATATTGATTCTTTATATTAATAAAATATTTTTTTTGTTGTTGTTGAAAGTGTCAATATATTATCTTTAAAAAATAATAATAAGGTTACATTATCTACTAAAAAAATATGGGTGGTATGGAAGCACACCCTGCAAGCCATGTCAAAAACTCTACTCAAAAACAAACAAGGTTCTAGAATTTAACTATAAAAACTACATAGAAAAATGAAAACCAAAATAACTACGACAAAAAACCAAAAGACCAAGAGCCAAAAATAACCTATTGGTATTTGGCTACCATCATATCTGGAACATCTAACGACATATATTTATTTTCAAAATATTCCAAAGCCCCAAAACTATTGAAGGACTCTGGATCAAGTCTGTAGCTCCCCAACTGCATGCTTGAGAGGTGCAACCATTTTTTTTTTAAACTCCTCTACCTGTACCTTTTGGCATGAACCATGGGAGTGTTAGGAGCTTTTTGGTAGAGATTTAGGTGGGAGACAGGCTCAACAACCTTGTTTATTGCTTTGGGAGTTTTACTAAGAATTTTACTAAGAATTTATAACAATGGAAGATGAACAACTGCATGTTCTTCTCCTTTCTCTGTAGGCTTCATATCTGGTGCCACAATTGTATGCTTGGGATGTGGGACCTTTGAAACCATTTTTTGCCCTATAACAATTGTCCAACCATCTTAACTGGGTTGGGAGGGGATCAAACTAGTTGTCTTAGGGGTTGATTTACTCCTATTAAGGGGTAGAAGATGAAAGCCCTTTGACATTATAGTCAAATGCTTGACATCGAAAATAGGTGTTTGGAAGGTTATAATATGCAACACTTTAAAAACAATATTATCATCAACCTAAATCTCGATGACATCCTTGAGGTCTCTGACTAGATTCATTTCAACATAGACTCTCTTTTGAGGGTACAAAAACTTATCATGTTCAACCAGGATAACACAACCTAGTTTTGTCGTTATACGGTTCAAAAAGGGCTTGAGGAGGAAGGGAAGGTTGAGAAACTCGATCCATATCAAGACTTTGGTTGTCTGCTCTTCTGAAACTAAAAAATCATAGGAACATGGGGAGAAAACTAGTAGGGAACTCCTCATGAACCAGTGTCCATGATCATAAATCACTTTAGAATGTGTTGATTCTGAAAACAAAAGAAAAAATCTAAGAACATTGTCTTATACTGAGAGGGGGGGGTGAACAGTATAAGACCACTTTTTACTTTTTCTATCAAACCAATATATGCAATGTAAATATAGCAATATAAAAAGCAGTAATCAAAGCAATGTAAATAGCACCACACACAATAGAGACAACACAATTTATGTGGTTCACCCAATGCGGGCTACTCCATGGAGAAAATATTTCACTAAATTTTTTTCAATCAATCTCTTAGGAATCCTTCCTAATTACAATTTTTATGGACCTCTGTCCAAAGAAGATGTTGATCCCATAAATCTAGTTTGTGGATATCTATCCACAGGATAACTCCTTATCCTCTACTCTGGCTGATGATCCTCTAGAAGACACTGCCTCCACTACACTGACTAGTGGATCTCTCTCCACTTGAAGACTCTTGTCCTCACTCAAAATACCTATCCTCAATGTCTGGTCTGATGGATCTCTATCCACTGGAGACTCTGTCCTCACTTCTCGGTTACCTCCAAAGCTTTGTCTCAATATTGTACTAAACATAGTCCAGTAGGTCTAGCACAACTCTGCTCAATTCTTGTACTAAATACAATTCATTTAGTCTAGCATAAGTTTGCTCAATAATCTCACTCAAATTTGCACTAAACACATTCCATTCTGTCTAGCACAAATCTTCTCAGCTCTTGCACTAAACACAGTCCAATCGATCTAGCATAAGTCCACTTAAATTTGCACTAAATATAGTTCATTCGATCTAGTACAAATTTGCTCAACAGGTCCACTCAGAACCTACTCAAATCTGCTCAATAGGTCCACTCAGAACCTTCTCAAATCTGCTCAACAGGTCCACTCAAAACCTACTCAAATATGCTCAACAAGTCCACTCAAAACCTATCCAAATCTGCTCAACAAGCTGACACAGAACTTGTCCAAATCTGCTCAACAAGCTCACACATAACTTGTTCAAATCTGCTCAATAAGTCTTCTCTAGGACTTGCTCAAATCTATATTGTAAGCTTCCACAAAAGCTCATATAAAATCAGTCCACAAGTCTTCTTAAAGACCTGCCTCAAATCTGCTTAACAAGTCCACACAAAACTTGTTCAATCTCATAGAAGCATAAAGATAATTGTTAGAGACTCAATATGTTATATTCTCAAGAATCAATCACTTTCTCAACTCAATCTCATATAAGCATAAAGAGAATTGTTAGAGACTCAATATGTTTTATACTCAAAGCTCAATCTCAACTCAAATCAGAATATAGAATAGTTTTTTTATGGAACTTGAACAACCACTTCATACATCCACTTGACTAGGCTCAATCAACTCTACTCAACCTATCATTTCAAGGAACAACCCTTTCTCACAAACCCTAGTCCAAGCATGTATCATCCAACACAAAATGTTTTCAACAATGCCCAACAACAAATCTCACATAACAATGATACTCGTGTTCTTTTCAAACTCAAGTTCAAGTTCTTTGCATAACAACTCACTTCAACAAAAATGCTAATAAAATATTCTTCATATAATAATGATACTCATGTTCTTTTCAAACCCTAACTCAGGTTCTTCACATAACCAATTGGCTTCAACAAAAATGCTAATAAACAAGGTTTTAATATTAACTCTCTATTCAGAAAACCTTGAAGCATTAACTCAAACACTTCACTCAACCAATGGTCTCAACAATGCTTATAAAACAAGGTTTTTGTCACAACTCTTAATTCAAAAAACCTTGAAGCATTAACTCAAACACTTCTCTCAACCAATGGTCTCAACAAAAATGCTTATAAAACAAGGTTTTAATCACAACTCTTAATTCAGAAAACCTTGAAGCATTAACTCAAACACTTTCGAAAAGGAAACCCTAATCAAATCCTTTTCACTCCAAACTTAATTTTCAATAAAGCCAATCAACCAACTTCAACCAAGGAAGAATTTGCCCATACTTTTTTGCTTGACAAGGAGTTGTTCTCACAAATCTAACACACTCACAAATTTCTCTTTTCCAATCTCAATAACGGTTAGAATACTTCAATAAAATCACAATACAAAATAATGACCCAAAATACACCTTATTACTCCAACTCAAAAATAACATTCACCATAGTCTTCTTTTAATAGAAAAAGCCATTATACAAAAAAATAATGCTCAATAGGCTTAATATATCTCTATATTAATTAAGCCTCCACACAATCTCCTTATTACTCCTAATAATAAATCTTTAAGTAATATCACTCAATAAAAATCAACACCTTTGATAATAACCACTCATAAACCTTATTCCTCCAATGCAAGCTTATAACAACAAAAAATTAACCACACATTTATTTTCACTAAGGCTAACCAAAAATCACAATACCCTTATTTCTCCACATGGGAAAAATAAAATTATTTTAACAAAAATTTAACTTGCCTTTGGAGGGAATCGAACCCTCTACCTTGCTTCCCACCAAGCGCCTTAGCCGTGGCCAAAGTCACCGCATGAGCCATGTGCTCATTTGAATAGAATGAAGCACCTCGTGCTTCTTATCCTTCACCATACCGTGCGCTTCGAAAAACATTGTGCACCTTGGGCGCTTCAACCAACGCGTTCAAACTTGCACTGCCGCATTTTGAACACAGGACCTTCTGAGAGTCAGCGCCCTTGCACTTTCCAACTAACCACTAAGCCACACTAGCCTATTTGATTTCCATGATTGCACCTTCTACTTTTAAACTCTGCACTTTGCATGAAATATCTCATGAGCTTTTCCTTTTTATTTTGCATGCCAAAATCAAAATCAAGCAAGGATATCTTTCCAATGGTTTTGGCAAAGTATTTATATGCATTATATTTGCTTTGGACACATCGACGCTAAGCTCCTCCATGACGACATCGGTGGAAATATAGAGGCTTCAAAAGCCTTTTTCTTTAAACCCCAACTTTGGGTTTATTAACACTGTGCTTTGAATAATCTCTTAAACCCAACCTTTGGGTTTATTAAAAAATAAACTCGTGCCTCGAATAATTTCATTAAACCCAACCTTTGGGTTTATAAAAATTATGTTATTTTTATCCTTATAACCCAAGATATTATAATAAAAATTATAATATTTATTTTTGGGTTTTCTCACCAACTTGCTATAATATTATAATAAAAATTATAATATTATATCCTTCCATTTCTTTGAATATATTTTCTTCCAAAGGATAAATGAAACCACTTTTTGACCCACTCTTTTGGGTGTAAAATAAAAATATTTTAACCCATTATAAACTTCCATTTGAACTGAAGAAGAACTATCACTTGCATCTTGACATCAATGACAACTTTGGCTTAGGGACTCAAAATATCCAACAAAAATAACCCTTGGTCAATTTTAGGATGAACTCAAGCTTGACTCCATGAGGATCCCAGGAAGAGTTCACTCAAGCCTGTAGGGTGGCTTTATTTGGGATGCAGCCCACAAAATAACCTACTAGAGTAAACAACTCTAACCACTTGCATGCACTATCAAAAATATATTTTAATCTATTCATTAAGTTGGGTTATTGAGTGTTGCTCTCTATTGGCTTACACCTTTAATTATTTGAGATGGTTTTAACCTTATAGGCCCTTGAGAGTCTTTAAATATATTTATTATTATTTGATTCTAAAACAATGCAAATAAGAATTATATTTAAATATTTACATGATAAAAGGGTTTTTGATTAGTGAAATTTGGAAATGTTGGTCACGAATATGCCTAAGTGTAAAAATATGCACCCTAGACCCGATCAAAATTGAAAGGCCGAAGGAATGAGATGTCCTTCAATCCAATATCAAGAGAGGGTTGGTTTCCGTACTAATCTAAATTCTGTATAAATCTTAGAGATAGAAATTAATGGAAAGGAATGTAAAGTATGGTTGTAAACCAGGAAAGAGAGTGTGGAATGAACTAACAGCTAAATCATTAAATCGAGTTCTAACTAGCATTCATCAAAAATAAGAATATAGGAACCAGTCACAGATCGTAAATATGATTTCCAATTAATATATCAACATTAATTTATTCATCAGAGATTAAATTCAAATGCAAAAAATTAACTTATCTAACAAAGGCAATGAATATAGTAGAAATAATATGCAGAAAACAATCACATACACAACTGATCCAGGAACCAAAGAAAAATATCTTTCAATTGAGGCAGAAGTTAAAACTCAAAGAGTTTTTTAGAAAAATGTTCCTCCTTTATTACATCAAGTTTCTTAGTTTTTATAGAGGATTTCACCTCCAAAATTTAATAAGCATTAAATAAAATGGTGGCAGACTATTGCTTGGTTATCAACAACATTCTTTTTAGGAACAACAATGAACAAATCAACTAACGCCTTAGGAAGAGACCAGAAATTTCATCACATGACATATAGGGACTTAGCAGGAATTATTGACCAAATTTTAATCTCCATTATGGTGCCTTGAAAATGAACATCTATCACAGTGAATGGTGCCTTGAAGTCAACAGGATCACACCAGCGTCAAAGATGCAGTATTTAATTTTGGCCACTCTTCAACAATAATTTAGGAGATGTTACTTTCTTTACCCCATGAATTGAATTCATCAATCCTCGGTATTTTCCAAAAATGATCTGCACTAAAAGCACAAAAGAAATAATTTTTGCTTTCGAAATGGACTTTCACTCAATCTTGCACTTGAAATGATCTTTCGCTTGAGTTACGCTCAAAATTTTTCTGCCAAGGTATTTCATCCAAAAAATTCTTTCATTGAGGAACTAGGCAAAAATAGAATTTTGTTGTAAAAAATGTGCAAATGAATTTCGCTCCAACTTGGGGTGAAAATGGAATTTCGCTACAACTGGGGCAAAAATACCAAAAATATGATTTCACTGGCTCTTGGGAAAAAATAGAATTTTTCTAGGAAAGGGGTGAAAATGGGATTTCGCTCCAAATAGGGGTGAAACTGCCTGAAAGATGTTTTCGCTACGAAAATGCCAACAAGAAATGAAGAACACAAGCTTATACTGAGAGGGGGGGTGAATAGTATAAGATAAAACTTTTACTTTTCTTTCCAAAGCAATAACTTCAAATATCATCAATTGCAATAATGAAACAATGCACAAATCACCACACACATAAGAGATACAAATTTAACATGGTTCACCCAATGTGGGCTACATCCACGAAGAAATATTTCTTATAAATTTCTCAACAAGTTTTGTAGGATCCAATCGATAGGATATACCAATCCCCTATTACAATGTTTTTGGATACCAATCCTCTCTACTCTGGTTTTGTGGATACCACTCCATAGGAGATACCAATATGCTTTGATATAGTTTTGTGGACATCACTCCACTAGAGACACCAATCCCCTCTACTCTGGTTTTGTGGAAACCACTCCAAAGAAAACACCAATCCCCTTTGCTCTAGTTTTGTGGACACCACTACACATGAGACAACAATCTTCTCTGATCTAGTTTTATGACACCACTCCATAGGATACATCAATCCCCTCTACTCTAGTTTTGTGGACACCACTCCACAGGATACACTAATCCCCTTTGCTATAGTTTTGTGTATACCACTCCACTTTGTTCTAGATTTGTGGACACCACTCCATAGGAGGCACATGTCCCCTCTGCTCTGGTTCAAACTTTGCTCAAATATTATCTCAAACCTGATATATAATCATGCATAAACCTGCTCCAAACCTACTCATAAAACCTGCTCAAATATACTCCACAACCTGCTCATATCTGATCCAAAACCTGCTCATAAAACCTGCTCATATCTGCTCCAAAACTTGCTCATAAAAACTGCTCAAATCAGCTCCAAAACCTACTCACAAAACTTGCCCATATGCTCACAAAAACTTGCTCAAATCTACTCATAAAATCTGCTTGAATATTCTCACAAGCCTTCTAAGAAGGCCTACTCAAATATACTCCAAAAACATGTTCATCCACTCATACAAACAATGCTCATTAATTCTCAAATATTGCATACAAATAATGCTCATAACTTTCTCAATGTGCTTTCCTCTACTCTAGCAATTCAAACATATTCTACCTAGTATTATTTTATCTTCATGAACATATAGATAATGATATGCAATAACAATTACCCAATATGTTCTTCACATTCATTAAGTCTGTCACTTTCACATATCTCACATTTGTTGCATTTAAAAGGTAGCTCTAGTCTAGCATTTAAAAATTGACCTTATAAATGTTGTTTTCCTTTCCTTTTGTAGATAGCTGAAAATGTCTAATTCTTTCAATTGAATCCTTGAATGAAGATGTACATAAATCTCCTCTCTCTATCCTTACACAATGTAACACCTTGATTTTTTCTAAAACAATCTTTCCACTTATATGAAACTATCCTCTTTTACTCACACTTGTACTTTGAAACATCAAACTCATATTTCAATTTCATACATCTAATAATCTCTTATATCTCCCACTTAATAAATTCAACAAATCATAATCACATCACACAAAATATTTCACAACACTTTCATGGCTTCCCACATAAAACACTTTTTCTTTGGAATTTCTATTTTCAACAATAATAATGTGCCACAACTCTATCTCAACAAATATGATGCATTCCAAATCTGTCACTTATTTTGATTTAAATATTAAATTAATACCTTTTAAACCCTTATTACTCCTTTCAAGACATGCATAGTAAAATTTATGAAAGCAAAAATAATTCCTTACATTTTTTTCTTTTGCTCTCTATTTGAATGAATTTTGTTGGCGTTGATAGCTTTCTTGAAAAACTTCCACTAATCCACCTCTACACTTATTTGAATCATTAGCTTTTCTTCTCTGGCACTAACTCTCTACCTCATATACTCTTGTCTTTGCTAGAATAGCTCAATCAAAAAATATTTCATGCACTCCTATGTTGTCTATGAGAAAACCCTAACACACTGCATGCAACGCTTCACCTTCGGTAATCGCGGATTCTAGGTTTTGCTTGGTCTTGCTCACTATTTTAATGTTTTTCTTCTTCTATGGCATTGGATCCTTTTTCAATAGTGTACAAAAAAATCTTTGGTGATCTATCTTCTAGCTTCTAGCTTGATGTCTTTGTTTTCTTTGTCACAGAGTTCCAGCAGAACTCTTTTCTTTAATCTTGATGACTGCACTCATACACTGCCACTTCAATGTCGTATACCTTGTTGCTCTGGTTTGATTTCACTTGGAAAATTTTCAATCACTTCTTTAAATTGCCTAGCACTATAATTGAATTGTAACATGAATCTGCAAATACTTATTGATCTTTCACCTCTACTAGAAATAATTTCTCCTTGAGTGTAAATAAATACTTTTTCTTCTGCAAGTGAAGGATTTGCAGATTCATGTTACAATTCAATTATAGTGCTATGCAACGTAAAGAAGTGATTGAAAAATTTCAATCACTTCTTTACGTTTCCTAGCACTATAATTAAATTGTAACATGAATTTGCAAATCCTTATTGATATTTCACCTCTACTAGAAACAATTTCTCCTTGAGTGTAAATAAATACTTTTTCTTCTGCAAGCGAAGGTACTTGCCTAAATGAATGCTCTCACTACGCTTGCCCATATGAATGCTCTCACCTTTCCAATACTTAAATGAAGGTACACTCTCTACTAGCACTCAAATGAAGGCACACTCTCTCTTTCCAAGCACTCAAAAAAAGGCAGCACACTCTTTCTCCCAACACTCAAAAAAAGGCACACTCTCTACCTACACAAGCAAAGGTGCTCACGCTCCCAAAGAATGAAAGGCTCATGCTCCCAATAAACAAAAGACACTCACTCTTTCCTAGTGCAAGCTAAGGCACTCACACTTCCAACGAATAAAAAATGCTCACTCTCTTCTCTGGTTTTACTCACTCTCCAAGTGTAGATGAAGGCACACTCTATGAATGAATGAAGGCACTCACTTTTTGGACTCACTATCCAAGTGCAGATGAAGTCATACTCTACGAATGAATGCTCTTACTCTTTCTCTGAAGGAATACCAAGATGCTCTCGTAAATAACACTCAGCCATAATGTTAGAACCATATATCAAAAAAAAAAATTAATCTCCAACATTAGGGTCGGCCCTCAAATTCAACTTTTCACTTCATATAAATATATTAAAATCGTTGATTTAAATACTTAAAATTTTAGGTCTAAGGTGTAGACCAATTGGTTCATCCAAACCCCATAAGGGGGGCGGAGGTCCAAGGTTCAAATATTGGGCCTCGTCGGACTGAACGCTTGTCCCTTTCCTGGTGCTTTCAGTGGCGTAAAAGGTTTAAAATGATTGTGGCATGGTGGTTATAGGGGCGGACTGTGTGAAGATCTATGTGGCGGCTTCCAAGGCGGACAGCGCAGAATACTATGGTGGCCATAAAAGCTGGACAGCCTACCCGAAATCGTGGCGACTACCGATTCCACCATGTAAAAAAAAAAATACTTAAAATTTTATATATTAACCTTTAATATTTAATTTAAATATTAAAGTATATCCCACTCTTAATATTTAAATATTAAAGTTCACACTTTGTCTTGCATACCTTTTGAAGATATATTTGTCTTGCATAGTTTACTCCAACACATCATGATTTGCTTTTGACATCAATGACAACTGCTATTAACCAAAACAACCTTTGACATCAATGACAACTCAATTATTCCAACAATCTCCCCCTTTGTCATTGATGGCAACCCTTCAAAGAAAACCATCTTCTTCTCAAGCTACTCCCCCTGACATGCTGCTCCCCCTCACTTAAATTCTTCCCCTTTGACATCAATGGCAAAGGGCTCCTTGGAGATAAATATAATGCACTTAACACAACTCCCTTACCACCTCATTTTCTTGAGATGATTAATTTTGAGATGGGAGTAAAACTATTCCCAACTCACAATGCTCTTCTTCTTTTTTTAATTTTTTTTTCCAAAATTTTGAAGTCATACCTGTGAATATTTTGACTATCCTTCTTCTTTCTTGTCTTTGTAAATTCTGGAAACACTATTCTACACCACTTAGTTTTATCCCCAAAATTATTGCAATTGAAACACTTGATGTTGTAGTCCTTGAAAGGTGCAAATGAATTGAAGTTCCTCTTAGTGAAGTTAGAATCATTCTTATCATAAATCCTGCAATGTACAACTTTATGACCAAAATAATTACACGAGTAACAATAACCTTGGAAGAAATATTTTTCTTGCCTTGGAGGATATGGTTGTATGGTTCTTTCTTTAATTTTTCTATGATGGTCCATGTTCCTTGATTGTATATTGTTTTCTTCCTCTTTGATGTTTCCACTACTCAACACATTAGTATAGGTCTCAGGCTCTTCTTCAACCACTTTCTTTGATGCTTTTTTTTCTTTTGAGCTTGACTCTTCTTTTTGTTTCCCTTGACCTTCTTCATAACCAAGTCCAGTCTTGATAAATGGAGATCTCTATATTTTGATAATGTCATCCAAGGTTTTTGAGCTTTTCTTAAACTGAGATAACTTATCATAATATTTTCCAAGTCCCTTTCTTAGAGAGATAACTTCATCTTCTATTCTTTCACATTCTAGATCTTTTTCTTTCAACTACTCAGCCATACCTTCTTCAACTTTCCTTACCTCTTTAACTTTATCTTCTAATTTAGTGAGATCTTGTAGAAGTTTTACCTTTTTTTTCTCATCCTCTTTTACTTGAGCCTTCAATCTTGATTTTTCTCTTTTCAACTCTTCAAGTTCCTCTTTCATATCAACTATGGCTTCCTCTTCATTTTTTGAATGTTTTTCTTCTTTTTGGTCTTCAACTATAGGATCATCTTCTTTCTCTTTTTATTGATATTCAATAACAAGAGCATCTTCTTTCTCTTCTATGGCCAAAAATAGAATTTCTTCTTTTTCACTATCAGAGTAACTTTCATCACTGTCACTTGAAGCATTGTGTGCTTCTTCAATATAAAAACTCTTCTTGTATCTTTGAAATATATTCTTCTCATGATTGCCTTGATCATGTCTATTTTTATTTTCATGATAAAATTTTCTTTCTTTCTTTTTCTTGTATTTATTTTCCTCTTCACTGCTACTATTTTCATCTTGTGGAAAATTAGTTGCATAGTGACCAATATTACCATAGCTAAAGCATTTCATAGTCTGTATATTTTTGTGTTTTCTTAGACCCTTCTAATTTCAAGTTAGCCTCCTCTTCACTGCTTTATTCATAATTTTATTATGGTACTTTATCCTTTGCCTTATTTGAAGCTTTTAATGTTGCCTCTTGTTTGGATGTTTGATCTTTTTTCATCCTCATCTCATAGGCTATGAGAATACCATGTAGCTCATCCATACTTAAGGTGTTAATATCCTTCATTTCTTCAATTGCTAAAACCTTTGCATCAAACCTCATGGGGAGTGACCTCAATATTTTTTGAACAATATTAGAGTCTTTAATAATTTCTCCAAGTCCATGAATGGTATTGAAAACCTCATCAACACGAATAATATACCTAGAAATATCTTCCTCATCTTTCATCTTCAAGTCTTCAAACTTTCTCATGTGGATTTGAAGTTTTGCCATTTTTACCTTGTCGTCTCCTTCATATGTTCTTTTTAATCTGTCCCATAATTTTTTTTGAAGTCCATTGCATGATCTTCACTAACTTTGATTCACATAATCTACTTAATATTACATTCATTGACCTAATATTATTTTCATATGGTTTCTTACCATTTGCATCTATGGGAGGAGTTGTAGGTGGAGTGAACCCATTCTCAATAGATTGTCATATATCATATTCATGTGCCATCAAATAGGTCTTCATCCTTATGCTCCAAAAAGCACAGTTAGTCCCATCAAAAAATCAAGCTCTATTTGATGAACACCCTTTTTTATGTGTCATTTGTATTCCTGAAAGATCTTCATTCAAGCTATAAGGATTTCACAAAGGAACCTGCTCTGATACCAATTGAATAACCCAAGCTTATACTAAGAGGGGGGAGGTGAACAGTATAATATAAAACCTTTACTTTTCTTTCCAAAGTAATAACTTTAAATATCATCAATTGTAATAATGAAACAATGCAGGTTCAAATCTTGGGCCTCGTCGGACTGAACGCTTGTCCCTTTCCTGGTGTTTTTAGTGACGTAAAAGGTTTAAAATGATTGCAGGATGGTGGTTATAGAGGTGAACTACGCGAAGATCTGTGTGGCAGCTTCTAGGGTGGACAGCGCAGAATACTGTGGCGTTCATAAAAGCTGGATAGCCTGCTCGGATTCGTGGCGGCTATCGATTCCACCATGTAAATTAAAAAATAATAATAATAATTAAATAATGCACAAATCACCACATACATAAGAGACATAGATTTAACATGGTTCACCCAATGTGGGCTACATCCATAGAGAAATATTGCTTATAAATTTCTTAACAAATTTTGTGGGCTTCAAACCATAGGAGATACCAATCCCCTATTACAATATTCATGGACACCAATCTATAAGAGACACCAATCCCCTATGCTCTAGTTTTATGGACACCACTCCATAGGAGACACCAACCCCCTCTACTCTTGTTTTGTGGACACCATTCCACAGGAGACACCAATCCCCTCTATTGTGGTTTTGTAGACACCACTCCACAGGATACACCAATCCTCTCTACTCTGGTTTTGTGGACACCACTCCATAGGATGCACCAATCTTCTCTACTCTAGTTTTGTGGAGACCACTCCACAGGAGACACCAATACCCTTTGCTCTGGTTCTATGGACACCACTCCACTCAGTTCTAGTTTTGTGGATACCACTCCATAGGAGACACCTATCCCCTCTACTTTGGTTCAAACTCTTCTCAAGTCTTCTCTCAAACCTACTCTATAATTTTGCTCAAACCTGCTCCAAAATTGCTCATAAAACTTTCTCAAATATGCTCCACAACCTACTCATATATTCTCCAAAACCTACTTATTAAACCTTCTCATATCTACTCCAAAACCTGCTTATAAAACCTACTCAAATTTTTGCTCAAATTTGATCCAAACCTGCTCATAAAACTTGCTCATATACTCACAAAAACCTACTCAAATCTACTCACAAAATCTGCTCAAATCTTCTCACAAGCCTACTAAGAAGGCCTACTCAAATATGCTCGAAAAACATGCTCATCTACTCATACAAACAATGTTCATCAATTCTCAAATCTTACATACAAACAATGCTCAAAACTTTCATAGTGTACTTTCCTCTACTCTAGAAATTCAAACATATTCTTTTTGGCAATCAAATCAGCCTAGATGCAGATTTTATAAGTCTATAGCACCCTAGAACCACTACCAAGTATTAAATACCTAAATAAAAGGAATTTCCTCTATGATAATATCTAGTAGGGTTGGTTTCAAAAATAAAATGTGATTAGTTTAGAGATGCACTTGTTGATAACTTGGTTACACATAAATTTGGAATCCTTCAATATCTATAATTGCTTGATGCTAAGTTTATTGGATTTCTTGAGTCTGAGGCACAAAGCCTCATACTCTTTTGCATTATTTGTATAGCTCCATGCGAGCCTGTACAAATAAGTCTTATGTTCGTCAGATGGGAAAATAATAGTAATGCTAGCTCCTCCACTATTCTTGCATTGTGTACCCTCAAAGTATATTTTTCATAATTGATCAAGTACTGGGGCTCTTATTCAAGTGCTTTCATTTGATCATTTTTAGGTTTGGTGAGTGAGTAGCGCCCTAAATCCATCTCGATAATGGTATGAAAATCATTCATGGAGAACTCATCTTCAATTTAGAGCTCACCAAGAGATTCTTCCATCATGTCCACTTCTTGTATTTCTTTTATCATTAGGTTGATAGAGACCGAGCCCTTCTCCTCGTCTTCAAGTTTTTCAACATGAAAATTGATAGGCTTCTCATTGAAGAGTTTAATTTTTTTCCTTTGAAGGGGATATCCAAATGTGAGTAGTAGAGGGAGAGGTAGCCTCCCAACTTGGTTGTGAATTCTCTCAAGAGATACATACTAAAGTATGGCTCAAGGTCGACCACCATGATCTCTTGGATGACCATGACTTGTGGTATTTTATGGATTTGGATCAGAACATATTTTATCACTCCTACCATCTTTACGAGAGTCATGTCTAGCTGCAACACTCTAAGGATACTCCAGGTATACTCCATGCCCATGATGTTGCATACTACTTTTGGAATAACGATCATCGCAATGCCAGAGTTGATCATGCAATTATGCACAATCCATCCCTTCATCCCAAGGGAAAGGTAAAATGGTGGGGGCCTATTCCTATATGTGGCTGAAGTCATCAGTGACTGAGCAAACACCATTTGCATTGATCTACTCTCCTTGTCTTTGGTAGACTTGAGAGATTAATGCAAAAGGTCTACTTGACCCAAAATTTGGAGGGCGTCATAAAGGCTTACCTTGGTAGGTACATTTTTTATCTCTTCAAATATATTGTATGTTGAAGTGCCAGATTTTTCCACTACTTTTGCAGACTCATAAAAATTTTGATACTATTGCATGGCATCTACCCTTTAACGCTTGGTCAATGAGGGGTATTAGAGCTTCTCCCTGGCTTGATCCCGCATCTTGACTTACAACTATGAAGTTTAAGCTTTGGGTTGGAAACCCCTTTCTCTATATTATGGAGGTAGGAGTTCCTTCAGTAAATCATACTTCTTTGGGGGCATCATTGGAGCAAAAGCTTTCTTTAGTGGTTGGGTCCTTTCACTCTCCAGTTTAGGTGTTGTAGGCACCTTTAGTAGATCCATCTAGGTTGGATCTACCTCAATAGGCTTCTTTCTAGCCTTGGTGAGGACTGATACTTGCTCGGTGGAAGGAATCATGTATTTATGATAAGCTTCTCTAATCATGTTGATTTTCCCATCGTAAGCACCACCAGTCAGCATCTGAACATAGTTGAGGTGCATCATGTAGGTTTCTTTATTTTACATATCATTACATGTGGTACACCAGTAAGAGTTGATATATGAACTGGCTTCTGCACTTTCCAACACTATTGCATTTCTCTTAAGAGCCCTCTTATTAAAAGTGTCTTGCTCCTTAGTGATTGGGGGAGGAGGAAATCTCCTTGACTTGAAGCTTTGATAATTTTACCTCCTCCTCATGACAGTCATCTCATTAGCCATCATCTTCACTGATGTCCATAATTCCTGCAACTCTTTGACCTAGTCAACATTTAAAATTGTCTGAGTTGCAAGCGATGGTAATGGCACCAATGGTGAAGGCCATACCAAATATTGGATAGGAGCTAAGAGCTGAGGAAATATGGGTATTTGATAATGTGAAGTTGATACTGCTTGATGTTATGGGTTTGGATTCTAATATTGGTTGGGATACATCAAATATGCAGGTGGAGTTGATGCACTAGGGTACATGTTCTAGGAAAATTCTAGATAAATCGGCATAGTCACCTTGGGAGGCAACTTTTCTATGGTTATCAGGTCAGCCTCGGCCTTCTGTGCCTGCTCATAAAGGGTAGTGAATGTACTAATATTAGCATTCCAGATTCTCATGCTTATATCTAAATGGAAACCTCTCAAGTAGTAGAACACTACCTGCTCTAGGGTTGGTCGAAGACCAACAGTGACTCTCTTCCAGGTCCGAGAAAACCTCATGTTAAAGTTGACTACATCCTCCTAAATATACCTTTTGGATAATGGTGAATTGGTGTAACAAACATAAGGGGTATGCCCATTTGTTAAAACTCCTTATTAATTATTCTTCTAGTTGGTCCCATGAATTGATGGTACCAATCAAAAGCGATCGATACCAATTGAGGAGCTTACCTCAAAGTGAGAGAACTAGCGGATTTACCATGATATCTTCTTGGGTAATTTGGTGAATGGTTTCTAGTCCAATGACATCTTGAACATGCTTGTAATCTATCTTCCCTATACTATCGTATGTGGGTAAAGCTTTTAATGTTGTAGGTGGTACTTGGTTCTTAGCCGTCAAAGCTAGAGGTCTAGAATTATTCCATGCGATGAACTACTTAGGGGTCACTTATTGTGCCATATGGATTGGCTAAATTGGTATATTTATTTAATCTGGCTAAACTAGAACTGGATGAATCAAAATGCTCAGTTGAATCAGATGATTCTGAACTAAAATGTTCGGTTGAACCAGAGGATTTTTATGGTCTAGAGAATTTGGTAGATTCAAGGTCAAGCTAGTTATCGTGCTGGCATGACTTAGAGTCTACACAGTAGTGACAACTACTTGTGAAGATATCCCATATAACGAGATATTCTATCATACCACTCTAGGATGTTCTCCCAAAGCATCGATGTCAATCTCAAAGAACTCAACTTTTTCTTCTATATTTTTAACTCTCCATATCGTGTGCATGAAGGCAAATATTTAAAACTAATATTTGATATTTGGATATGTCTGAGTTTAGTTGAGTCGCCAGATGTTCAAATTTTATAGTAATAATATGAACATCAACTTCTTAATTCTACTTTTAATGTGGAATATTTTCATCCCATCAGGTGTGCCAAAAAATTTTGGTAATTGAATCGACCTAGATGCAGATTTTCTAAGTCTACAGTGCCCTAGATCCATTGCCAAGCATTGAATATCCGAAGGAAAGGAATTTCCTTCGTGATAATCTCCAATATGGTTGGTTCCTAAAATAAAAATGGGTTTTTGAGATAAGGGTTAGGAAGGTGCTGAAATAAAAGGAAATAACTGAAAGAGATAGGGAAAGAGGCTAAAAGCCTAAAATACGAGGGTGATGGATAGTGTTGAGTGGTGTTTTCACCCAATTGTGAAAGCACACTCTTCGGTAGGATCTGAGTCCTAAAATCCTCTGCTTGCAAAGAAGGTAACTTCTCCAAGGTTCCTGTTATGCTGATTCTTTGTCTACCAATGATGTTATTCAAGTGAAATGCTAGGAATACCTTAGGGTTTATAATTTGAATTTACAGTGGACTCAAAATGAATAATTGTACTTTAATCTTGGATTTTGATGGATTTTCAGTTATTAATTTGGATACAGTAATTAAACTGCAGAAAATAAAGCAAGGGTTTGAAAAATAAAGAAAAGTAAATGCAGAGAAACTAAACTACAGTCAGAATGCTGCCATAAATTGGATGAAACCGAAGATACTGAGGTTTTATGCATGCAACCTAATCTAATGAACCTGCAAAATCGCACAATCCAAATAAATTAGGTGCTGGTCTCTAGGGTTTCTACTGTAATTCCAGACTTAGGCATTCATATGAAGCAACCAAGCACACTTGCATTAAACTTCACCTAAAAGCCTCAAAAATCTGGAATGAAAGATAAGACATTAAATCATGCATGCACAAAATGACTCCTTTCTCATCAATGAGATGCCAATACTCTGTATTTTGTATTAAATGATATGTCAATTACATTCAAAGAATGTTCCAGGCATAAATATTCCAGAACAAAAGAAGGAAATTTCCCAAGTGCAGGCCAAGAATAGCACGAAGCTCTTGTCTCTGCAATCGGCAATTTCCAACCCTTCCTTCAATCTGCGCTTCTGGATTTATCCTGTCTAGCGTGGCTCTTCGATTCTCCCTGGTCGCTTCGCTTCACCTTCCTGCATGTGACCTTTCGAATTCCCACCTTTTCCTTGTCTTTATTCCATGTTTAATGCCAAAATGCCTAAAATCCTTCGCTGCATGTAACGCTTCTACAGACCTGACACCTGCATGCCACGTGTCACACGCTCTCTGCGCCTTCTGTAACGCCACTCTGTGAAAAACCCGACAAAAATTGCATGCCACCTGTTCACCTTCTCGATCGTGAAAATGCGACATGTCGTGATATCGCTACATTCTTCCCGACCGTACGTCTTCGGCAGCATCTTGTCGCGATTTCGCGACCGTTTTTGCTTTTGAGCCTTCTTTCCACAAACTGTAGTGAAATCGCTACCACTTCTCCATCGGGCTTCCTTCTCACAAAGCTGTAGCGAAATCGCTACCACTTCTCCGTCGGGCTTCCTTCTCACAAAGCTGTAGCGAAATCGCTACCACTTCTCCATCGGGCTTCCTTGGCAACTTTACGTCGCGACATCGCGACCATTATCACTCTCTTGCCTTCTTTCGACAAACCATCACGATATCGCTACCGCATTTATCCCCGAACCTGCTTGCCACAAACTGTCACGATATCGCTATCGCTTTCTCTTTCCGTACGCCTTCCCGAAACACGTCGCGAAATCGCTACCGCTTTTATGTTCCGTACGCCTTGGCAAAACCTATCGCGATATCGCGACATTTTTCACCCTCGGACCTTCATGCCGCTTTCTGTCACGATATCGCTATCGCTTTCTCTTTCCGTATGCCTCCCCAAAACACGTCGCGAAATCGTGACCATTTTTCTGTTCCGTACGCCTTGGCAAAACCTGTCGTGATATCGCGACCATTTTCTTCGTCCGTACAGTTTGCCAAAACACGTCGCGAAATCGTGACACTTTTCATCATCCGTACGCTTCGGCAAAACACGTCACAAAATCGTGACCATTTTCATTGTTTTTCCAATGGCATGTCATGATTTTGCGATACCATTTCTTTTCCTCTCAACGGCATGTCGCGATTTCGCGACACCATTTCTTTTCTTCTCAGCGACATGTCGCAATTTCGCGACAACTTTCAATTTTTTCTTTTCTCTCCTCTTCGGAAGCAATGGAGCTACATGTCACGATTTCGTGACAACTTTCCTGTTTCCAGCAGCGATAGCGTGACAAGTCGCGATTTCGCGACATGTCGCGATTTCGTGACACTTTCAACACTTAGGCATTTTTTCTCTTTTCTTCAATTTTAGCATCTGGGTCACCGAGATTCTTCTCTGCAAGCCTACAAAAAGGTGGGTCCCCAATTTTGGGGTGTGTTGTGGATCAACCACAATAGATAGGAAGCATGATACATGACTAACACTTGAACTAATAGCAATCAAAACAATAGACCTTTAACAAAAACCAACATTAAATCCTCACAACTGCATAACCTCTAGGGGTATTCCAAAATTAATCCTTCATCGATAGCTAAATCTAGAAAATAGAATTTAAGTTTTTTAACAAAGAAATTAACTTAACAAAAATAATATGATAGAAGGCATACACATATATGAAGACTTAAGACCATAACTAGAAGTCTATATTTCATAAGTAGATTTTAAAGTATACAGCTGCTTTTCTAGCAGATATTTTCCATTCTTAGTTATAGAGAAAATACTAGCTTTTATAGAGGATTCTACCTCTTAAAACATTAATGCCCAATCACTCCCATGATGGGGACAGGAAAATTTGATCTAAAATTGACTTAATAGAATTTAATTTGACCTTGCAAATAACTCAGCATTGAAGGTAGAAGTTTTCGGTGATCCACCATGATCGGACAGTTCAGAGCGTAGATTTGGGGTCGATTGGACAGTCCATGATGATTTTGGGCAGCTTACGCTGTATTTGGAGCCTGCATGGAGTTTTGCTCCACAACTAGAGCGACAACACTTTCACTCTAGAGGTGGAGCAAAAGTGTTGTCTTCCTCTGCCTTATAAACTTTCTTGCACTCTAGCTAACTTTCACTCCACAAGTGGAGCGAAAGCATTCTTGGCCTTGTACTTAGGTGATTTGTGCCTTCACTTTGAGTGTCACTCCCTGGGTGGAGCGACTGGAAGTTTCACTCCACTAGTGGAATGACAGCAAGTTTGACCACACCTTGACCTTCTTTAGACTTGTCGCTCCCTGGGTGGATAGGTGGAGGCTTTTGCTCCACTGGTGGAGCGATAGTGCCTTTGACCACATCTTGAATTTCCTTTACACCCTCCTTCATAAATGTATATCTTTGTACCTTTCCAAAATTTCACTCCACTGGTGGAGCAATTTGGAGTTTTGCTCCACTGGTAGAGCAACAGCAACTTTGACTAGGTCGTTGACTTTCTTGGCTCCCTAGAAGGAGCTTTCGCTCCTTCAGTGGAGCAAAAGTACTTTCGCTCCACAAGTGGAGTGAAAGTGTTGTTAGCATGTACTTTTTGAGAGGTCTTTCATTCCACATGGAGCTAAAGCACTTTGTGCCTTACCCAAACTTAGCCTTTTTCCTCCCCCTACCTTTATGGAAACTTTTGCTCTACAAATAGGAGCGAAAGTGTCCCTCCATTGTACTCAAAGGGAAACTTAATCTAAAAATTATCTAAGTGTTGGAAATCATTATCATGTGTGTATAGTAGAAAGAACTTGCATAAAATAGCCTTAAGGTAGAAAACACATTCACAACATCGTCCATGCTAAAACATTTACAATTTTGCATGCGAAATGATAGGAAAAGTGTAAAAAAATAGAGAAACCACAGAATTTGAAAGAAGACAGTTTTGAGTAAAAAGAGACAGTTGGTGAAAACACAACAACATAACAACATCTTAACCATTTTTTATGGAAAAAGATAAGTTTTACAATGATTAACTCTCAAAAACTGCATGCAACTTAAAAATTTAGAAAATGTGGCAAGAATGGAAACAATTCTACCCAGTATTATTTTACCTTCATGAACATATAAATAATGATATGCAATAACAATTACCCAATATGTTCTTCACATTCATTAAGTTTGTCGCTTTCACATATCTCACATTTTTTGCATTTAAAAGGTAGCTCTAGTCTAGCATTTGAAAACTAACCTTATAAATGTTGATTTTCCTTCCCTTTTGTAGATAGCTTAAAATATCCAATTCTTTCAATTGAATCCTTGAATGAAGATGTACATAAATCTCCTCTCTCTATCCTTGCACAATGTAACACCTTGATTTTTTCTAAAACAATATTTCCACTTATATGAAATTATCCTCTTTTACTCACACTTGTACTTTGAAACATCAAAATCATATTTCAATTTCATACATCTAATAATCTCTTATATCTTCCACTTAATAAATTCAACAAATCATAATCACATCACATAAAATATCTTGCGGTATTTTATGGAGTTGGATCAGAATGTCTTTTATCACTCCTCCCATATTTACGGGAGTCCTGTCTAGCTATAACACTCTAAGGCTACTCCAAGTATACTCCATGCCCTTGATGTTGCATACTAATTTTGGAATAACGATCATCGCAATGCCAGAGTTGATCATGCAATTATGCACAATCCATCCCTCCATCCTAAGGGAAAGGTAGAATGGTGGGGGCCTATTCTTATATATGGCTGAAGTCATCACTGACTGAGCAAACACCATTTGTATCGATCTACTCTCCTTGTCTTTGGTAGACTTGAGAGATTCATGCAAAAGGTCTAATTGATCCAAAAGTTGGAGGGCATCATAAAGGCTTACCTTGGCAGGTGTCTTTTTTATCTCTTCAACTATATTGTATGTTGAAGTGCCAGATTTACCCACTACTTTTGCAGACTCATACAAATTTTGGTACTATTTCATGGCATCCACCCTTGATGCTTTGTCAGTGAGGGGTATTAGAGCTTCTCCCTGGCTTTAGCCTGCATCTCAACTTGCAACTATGAATTTAAAGCTTTGGTTTGGAAACCCCTTTCTCTATATTATGGAGGTAGGAATTCCTTCAGTAAATCAGACTTCTTTGGGGGCATCATTCGAGAAAAATATTTCTTCGGTGGTTGCGTCCTTTCACTCTACATTTTGGGTGTTTCAAGCACATTTAGCGGATCCATCTAGGTTGGATCTACCTCAATAGGCTTCTTTCTAGCCTTGGTGAGGATTGAGACTTGCTCGATGGAAGGCATCATGAAATTATGACAAGTTTCTTTGATCATATTGATTTACCCATCGTAAGCACCATCGGTCAGCATATGAACATAGTTGAGGTGCATCATGTAGGTTTATTTATTTTACATATCATTGCATGTGGTATACTAGTAAGAGTTACTATATGAACTGGCTTTTGCACTTTCCAACACTATTGCATTTCTCTTAAGAGCCCTCTTATGGAAAGTGGCTTGCTCCCTAGTGATTGGGGGAGGAGAAAATCTCCTTGACTTGAAGCTTTGGTTATTTTACCTCCTCCTCATGATAGTCATCTCATTAGCCATCATCTTCACTGATGTCCACAAATCCTGCAACTCTTTGACCTTGTCTACATTTAAAATTGTTTGAGTTGCAAGCGATGGCAATGGCACCAATGGTGCAGGCCATACCAGATATTGGATAGGAGATGAGAGCTGAGTAAATATGGGTACTTGATAATGTGAAGTGGATACTTCTTGATTATAAGGGGTTGTATTCTAATATTGGTTGGGATACATCAAATATACAGGTGGAGTTGATGCACTAGGGTACATGTTCTAGGAAAAGTCTAGATAAATTAGTGTATTCACCTTGGGAGGCAACTTTTCTATGGTTATCAGGTCAGCCTCGGCCTTATGTGCCTACACATATAGCGTAGGGAATGTACTAATATTAGCATTCCAAATGCTCATGCTTATATCTAAATGGAAATCTCTTAAGAAGTAGAACACTGCCTGCTCCAGGGTTGGTCGAAGACCAACAGTGACTCTCTGCTAGGTCCGAGAAAACCTAATGTTAATGTTGACTACATCCCCCTAAGGATACCTTTGGATAATGGTGAATTAGTGTAACAAATATAAGGGGTTTACCTATTTATTAAAGCTCCTTATCAACTATTCTACCAGTTGGTCCCATGAATTGCTGGTACCAACTGGAAGCGACCGATACCAATAGAGGAGCTTACCTCAAAGTGAGAGAACTAGCAGCTTTACCATGATATCTTCTTGGGTAATTTGGTGAATGGTTTCTAGTCTAGTGATGTCTTGAACATGCTTGTAAGATATCTTCCTTGTATTATCATATGTGGGTAAAGCTTTTAATATTGTAGGTGGTACTTTGTTCTGAGCTGTCAAAGCTAGAGGTCCAGAATGATTCCATGTGGTGAAATACTTGGGGATCGCTTATTGTGCCATATGGATTGGCTAAATTGGTATATTTGTTTAATCTAGCTAAACTCGAACTGGATGAACCAAAATGCTCAGTTGAATCAGAGGATTCTGAACTAGAATATTCGGTTGAACCAGAGGATTTTTATGGTCTAGAGAATTTGGTAGATTCAATGGCAAGCTAGTTATCGTGCTAGCATGACTTAGAGTCTACAAAGTAGTGACAACTACTTGCAAATATTTCCCATATAACGGGATATTCAGTCGGAGCACTCTAGGATGTTCTCCCAAACCATCGATGTCAAGCTCAAAGAACTCAACTTCTTCTTCTATATTTTTAACTCTCCATATTGTGTGCATGAAGGCAAATATTTAAAACTAATCTTGGAGATTCGGAGATGTCTAAGTTCATTTGAGTCACCAGATGTTTATATTTTACAGTAATAAGATGAACATAAACTTCTTAATTTTACTTTTAATATGGAATATTTTCATCCCATCAGGCATGCCAGAAACTATTGGTAATCGAATCGACCTAGATAAATATTTTCTAAGTCTACAGTGCCCTAGATCCACTGCCAAACATTGAATATCTGAAGTAAAGGAATGTCCTTTGTGATAATATCCAATAGGGTTGGTTCCTAAAATAAAAATGGGTTTTTGAGATAAGGGTTTGGAAGGTGCTGAAAGAAAATAAAATAACTGAAAGAGATAGGGAAAGAGGTTAAAATCCTAAAATACGAGGGTGATGGATAGGAAGCATGATACACAACTAACACTTGAACCAACAACAATCAAAACAATAGACTTTAACAAAAACCAACATTAAATCCTCACAACTACATAACCTCCATGGGTATTCCAGAATTAATCCTTCACCGATAGCTAAATCTAGAAAACAAAATTCAAGTTGTATAACAAAGTAATTAACTTAATAGAAATAACATGATAGAAAGCATACACAGATATGGAAGATTTAAGACCATAACCAAAATTCTATATTTCATAAGTAGATTTTAAAGTATACAACTGCTTTTCTAACAGATATTGTCCATCCTTAGTTATAGAGAAAAGACTAGATTTTATAGAGGATTCTACCTCCTAAAACATTAATGCCCAATCACTCCCATGATGGGGATAGGCAAATTTGATCTAAAATTGACTTAATAGAATTTAATTTGACCTTGCAAATAACTCAACATTGAAGGTAGAAGGTTCCAGTGATCCACCATGATCGAACGGCTTAGAGTGCAGCCTTGGGGTCTATTGGGCAGTCCATGATGATTTTGGGTAGCTTACGCTGTATTTGGAGCCTGCATGGAGTTTTGCTCCATAACTGGAGCGATAACACTTTCACTCTAGAGGTGGAGCAAAAGTGTCCTCTTCCTCTGCCTTAGAAACTTTCTTGCACTCTAGCTAACTTCAACTCTATAATTAGAACGAAATAATTCTTGGCATTGTACTTAGGTGATTTGTGCCTTCACTTTGGGTGTCACTCCTTGGATGGAGCAACTGGAAGTTTCACTCCACTAGTGGAGCGACAGCAAATTTGACCACACCTTGGCAGTGAATTTCCTTTACACCCTCCTTCATAAATGTATATCTTTGCACCTTTCCAAACTTTCACTCCACTGGTGGAGCAACTAGGAGTTTTGCTCCACTGGTGGAGCAACAACAACTTTGACTGGATCATCGACTTTCTTAGCTCCCTAGAAGGAGCTTTTGCTCCTTGAGTGGAGCAAAAGCACTTTTGCTCCACAAGTGGATCGAAATTCTTGTTAGCATGCACTTTTTGAGAGGTATTTCACTCCACATGGAGCGAAAGCACTTTGTGCCTTAACCAAACTTAGCCATTTGCCTCCCCTTGCCTTTCTGGGAACTTTTGCTCTACAACTGGGAGCAAAAGCACTTTTGCTCCACCAGTGGAGCGAAAGTGTCCCTGCATTGTACTCAAAGGGAAACTTGATTTAAAAATTGTCTAAGTGTTGGAAACCATTATCATGTGCGTAGAGTGGAAAGAACTTGCATAAAATAGCTTTAAGGTAGAAAACACATTCACAACATCGTCCATGCTAAAACATTTACAATTTTGCATGCGAAATGATAGGAAAAGTATAAAAAAATAGAGAAACCACAGAATTTGAAAGAAGACAGTTTTGAGTAAAAAGAGACAGTTGGTGAAAACACAACATAACAACATCTTAACCATTTTTTATGGAAAAAGAGAAGTTTTACAATGATTAACTCTCAAAAACTGCATACAACTTAAAAATTTAGAAAATGTGGCAAGAATGAAAACAATTCTACCCAGTATTATTTTATCTTCATGAACATATAAAGAATGATATGCAATAACAATTACCCAATATGTTCTTCACATTCATTAAGTCTGTCGCTTTCACATATCTCACATTTGTTGCATTTAAAAGGTAGCTCTAGTCTAGCATTTGAAAACTAACCTTATAAATGTTGATTTTCAGTCCCTTTTGTAGATAGCTTAAAATATCCAATTCTTTCAATTGAATCCTTGAATGAAGATGTACATAAATCTCCTCTCTCTATCCTTGCACAATGTAACACCTTGATTTGTTCTAAAACAATATTTCCACTTATATGAAACTATCCTCTTTTACTCACACTTGTACTTTGAAACATCAAACTCATATTTCAATTTCATACATCTAATAATCTCTTATATCTCCCACTTAATAAATTCAACAAATCATAATCACATCACACAAAAAAATTCACAACACTTTCATGGCTGCCCACATAAAACACTTTGTCTTTGGATTTCTATTTTCAACAATAATAATGTGCCACAACTCTATCTCAGCAAATATGATGTATTCCAAATCTATCATTTTATTTTGATTTAAATATTAAATTAATAGATTTTAAACCCTTATTAATCCTTTCAAGACATGCATAATAAAATTTATAAAAGCAAAAATAATTCCTTACTTTTTTTCTTTTGCTCTCTGTCTGAATGTCTTTTGTTAGTGTTGATAGCTTTCTTAGATAACTTCCACTAATCCACCTCTATAGTTATTTGAATCATTCACTCTGCTGACCTCGTGCTAACTCTTTGCCTCGTGTACTCTTGTCTTTGCTAAAATAGCTCAATCAAAAAAACTCCTGCACTCATATTTCGTCTATGATAAAACCCTAACACACTGCATGCAACGTTTCACCTTCGACAAAAATAGCTTCTAGGTTTTTCTTGATCTTGCTCACTGTTTCAAAAATTTTCTCCTTTTATGGCACTGGCTCCTTTTTCAACAATCTACAAAAAAATAATTTCTTTGGTGATCTATCTTCTAGCTTAACGTCTTTTATGTCTTTTTCATAGATTTCGAGCAGAACTCTTTTCTATAATCTTGATGATTGCACCCATACACTGTTGACTACCAATTCAATATTGTACACCTTGTTGCTTTGGTTTGATTTCACTTGGAAGATATTCAACCACTTTTTGATGTTACCCAGTGCTATAATTGAATTGTAACATGAATCTGCAAATCCTTATTGATATTTCACCTCTACTGGAAATAGTTTCTCCTTGAGCACAAATAATTTATATTTCGTAAGAGAAGGTACTTGCCTAAATGAATGCTTTCACTGTGCTTGCCTAGATGAATTCTCTCACCTTTCTAGCACTCAAATGAAGGCACACTCTCTCCCAACACTCAAACAAAGGCACACTCTCTCTCCCAACACTCAAAAAAAGGTATACTCTTTCTCCCAGCACTCAAATGAAGGTACACTCTCTCCTTATGCAAGAAAAGGTGCTCACGCTCCCAATGAACAAAAGGCACTCACTCTTTCCTAATGTAAGCAAAGGTGCTCACACTTCCAATGAATTAAAGGTGCTCACTCTCTTATTTGATTTTACTCACTCTCCAAACACAGACAAAGTCACACTCTATGAATAAATGAAGGCACTCACTTTCTGAACTTCCTCTCCAAGTGTAGACGAAGTCATACTCTACGAATGAATGCTCTTACTCTTTCTTCAAAGGCAACACCAAGGCACTCTCTCAAATCACACTCAACCATAATGTTAGAACCATATATATATCAAAAATAATTTTTTAATCTCCAACATTAGGGTCGGCCCTCAAATTCAACTTTCCACTTCATATAAAATATTTAAATTGTTGATTTAAATATTTAAACTTTTATATCTTAACCTTTACTTTAATATTTAATTTAAATATTAAAGTATATCCCACTCTTAATATTTAAATATTAAATTTCACACTTTGTCTTGCATACCTTTTGAAGATATATTTGTCTTGCATAGTTTACTCCAACACATCATGATTTACTTTTGACATCAATGACAACTGCTATTAACCAAAACAACCTTTGATATCAATGACAACTCAATTATTCCAACAAGGAATTTTTGTGGTGAAACTGCCAATAAGGGATTTCACTGGTGAAAATTCCTAGAAGATGTTTTCACTCAAAATTCATTCCATACTTAGGTAAAATTTGATAAAATCTAGATATAGCAAAAATGGACACCCGATCATGGTTTTTGCTCAAGAAAATGGAATGTCGCTATAAAGAAGGGTGAATTTGATTTTGATCATCAAAATGCATGAATTCTAGCAAAAACCCTCTTTTTTTTGTGAAAACATTTTAATTCTATTTTTGTTGGCAAAAACATTTGAATTCTATTTTTTTTGGTAAAAATATTTTAATTCTAATTTTGTTGGTGAAAATATTTTAATTCTATTTTTGTTGGTGAAAATATCCTTCCTTATTTTTGCTAGTGAATACATCTCTTTTTTATTTTCACTAGCGAAGACACCTTTTTTAGCGAAGTCATCTAAAGTTTGACTCTTGCCAGTGAAAACATATTTATTGGTGAAAGCATGGAAAGAGGCTTTGAAAGAAACATTTATACCAGTGAATATGCCAAAAAAATTCAGCAAAAATACCAAAACATTGAAAAGAATAGCAAAAAATATAGAATTTATGTTTATACTTGGAAATTTTACAAAAAAAATTCAATGTGGCAAAATTGCCAACACTTTTGGTAGCTCTTAGGATATTCAGCTTGTCTGGATGCAATCGACCCCAAGCCTTTATCCATTGGGCTTAAATATCACTTCCACTTGTTGCATCAAATGATTCATTTTATTTAGCAGCTTCCTTTTGTTATCTTTCTACCTATTCTTGTTCCTCCTGCTCCCTAAGATGAGCACTTGTGGTCTCATATATTGTAACCTTCTCAGCCCAAGAATCCAAATCAAGCATTGAAGGATAATAAAGTGAATCAATAATGAAGCACAATATCTATATCTGGTCCAAGCAAATGTGATTGGCTCTCTAGCTCAGCTCTAGCAAGGATGACTCAATGCAAGTGAGCTTATTCAAGAACAGTAACACATGCTCTTTTGTAATTGATTTTATCTAGCTATCGATATCTGAGGTATCCTTTACAAAATATCTCCAAGCTATCTCCAACTCTCTCTTTGACAAAATATCCCCATTGTCATCAATGAAACTCAGGAATCTGATATCAACTACAATCTCAAAATAAACAAGTGAAATACAGTGCTCCTTCTCATACCTATCAAGTAGCCTATAGCCTTCTTTAGCTAGATCCAACCTAGAAAAATAACTGCATAATGTTATATGAGCTTTAGACAAAGCTTTGTCCATCCCTCTCATGGATTTACATCGGAGGTCAAAATGAGCTAACGACTGAATCTTCAATGCCATCTCCAATTTTGGTTCTAGCCGCTCCTTGGCATGCTGTAATAATTTCTCACCAAACATAATTATTGTTTGTGCCTCTTGAAGATACAATAGAACCAAGAGTGCTTTTGCTACCCATTTTGCATAGTCTTCAATCAAAATACGATGAACTTCCTTGATTTTCTCCTTGGAGAAACCCACTAATTGTACTACCTTCTCAACCAACTAATTTTGTAAAGTTTCAAGTTGGTCAGATGATGCTTGCACTTTTTGTTCCACTCCTTCCTAGGCTTTATGGTGTTCTTCAACCGCTTACCTATATTTTACAATTTCTTTTTCCAAGCCATCTGACTTTTGTTGTCAATGCTCTGACTTTGATTTGTTGTTTCTAGTTGAGCCTTATGTTCGGACAGGGCACCTTCCAACTCGATAATCTTCACTTCAACTTCAAAAAATTTCTTGAAATACTCATCATGCAAATAGATTTAGCTCATCTCAACCTGAATGTTCCCCATATTTTCTATAGCATCAATCGGTATAAGGTCCTGTAGGTCAAAATGACCACATCAAGGGGAGTAAGGAGTGGTCTTCTCAAAATTTCACTAATTATAAAATAAATATCGTGGTTACATGAAATTTTTGATCCAAGAGGCTAAATGAAGAGAAAAGGTCATGATGGCACCACATTTTTGAGCCCAAAGGCTAAGTTAGGAGAAAATATCGTGATGGTGTGATATTTTTGAGTCAAGAGACTAAGCAAAAGGAAAAATTCATGATGGCACAATATTTTTGAACCAAGAGACTAAGAGGAAGGAAAATGTCACGATAGCGCAATATTTTTTAGCCCAAAGGCTAAGTCAGGAGAAAAGGTAACGATGGCATGACATTTTTATGTTTGAAAGTCGAACCAAGAGAAAGGGTCACGATGGAATGATATTTTTGAACCCGAAGGCTAAGTCGGGAGAAAAGGTCACAATGGAATGACAATTTTTATTTTGAAGGCTAAGTTAGGAGAAAGGATCATGATGGCACAATATTTTTGAGCTCAAAGGCTAATTCAAAAAAAAAGTTCACGATGGCATGATATTTTTGAGTTTGAGAGTCGAACAAAGAGAAAAGGTTACAATGGTGCGATAGTTTTGAGCCAATAGGTCAAACAAAGAGAAAATGTCATGATGGCATGACATTTTTGAGTCCAAAAGCTGAACAAAAAGAAAAGTTCATGATGGTACGACATTTTTGAGCCAAGAGACTGAACGAAGAGAAAAGGTCATGATGGCAAGACATTTTTAAGTTTGAAAGCCAAACAAAGAGAAAAGGTCACGATGGCACGATATTTTTGAGCTTGAAGGCTAAGTGAAGATAAAAGGTCACCAATAGAATGATATTTTTGAGTCTGAAGACTAGTTTAGAGGAAAAAGTCATGATGGCACGACATTTTTGAGCTTGAAGGAGAGTAGTGAAAGACAACTGGACCACGATACCTCCAAGAAGATAAAGGTATATTGTGGTAACAAGAATATCCTAACCATTTCTAGTTGAATATCCCATGCTCTCTTAACTACCAATCTACCAGAATGAGCCTACAAGCATATTTTTGTAACAACTTTTAGTTTTTTTGTTATGTAAAACTATATATATAGGATGAGCAATGCAAAAAAATGGTCGGCTCTTGGATGTTTACAAGGCAATGTACACAGACTTCTAAAAGCAAAATAAATATTATCCATTCTAGTTTTTGGCTCACTGATATTGTTATCAAGTATGTATGGGTTGTTAATTATTGTATAAAGTTAGGTTGAAAATAAACTGCTTTAATTATCATTCTAATTTTCTACATTTTAAAGTTCTACTAACTCTGAAATTAACTGTTCCAATAGGCTTATGTTTGATTAAATATGCACCAGAGGATTAATTATTCTATTTTTATGGTTTAAAGAATGATTTTTTGTAAAAGGTTGTCAAAAATGCTTTGTTGTTATCTAATATGTACCATTTAACGTTCCTAGTAATAGTTAAATTTCCCTTCCTTTATGCATTTCATTTTCCCTCCCTTTTCCCTAAAAAGCAAGGAACCAACCTTCTCTGGAGATTGAACTGGGTAAACTCTGTTTTGAACTTGGTCTTTCAATATTGGCAAATTCTTGGGCACAAATGTAACCAAAGGTAGATTTTGCACCAACAATTTTTTGTATACCCGGTGGAACACAATCCCATAATATATACAGATCAAAGTTTTGGTGATTATATTTGTCCTGTTTATTGTTTATGAATCACTTGGCTACTCCACCGAAGAAAGGAACCCTAAGAAAATTCTTATCTACTCCCTGGTTGAATAATTTTTTGTATGATAACCAGATCTAAGGCAAAAAATTCCAAAGAACCCATCGAGTTCTTCGAGATACACCTTGGTAGCCTTAGAGTTAATCTTGTTTTAGTTGCTAGAATCACTTCTTCATCTACTGTTAATATAGGATACACAAACCTTTCTCCTATAGCCCTCTCTAGCACTGCTGGTAGTGGAACGTTAACCCCAGCTACCCATATTCTCATAACATCAAGCGAAACCATAATTGTAATGGTTGTAAATTAGCCAAATTTTCCTTACCCCTTATGGAACCATACAGGCCCCCTAAATCTGGTGGCTCAACACCCGATTCCAGTAGCGGCCTTGAAAGCATTACCCCAGTATGACGGTACTCGAAAGATAATCTATGAAAGTTGCTAGATGTATCTATGCTCGTACTAATTTATAATATCACTGAGGAGGATGTCATGATAATATTGCTATGATTGCTAGTTATTTCCTTGACAGAAAAAATGTTTTACTGTTACAAAGCCCTAAGAAACCAAACCATATCTACTTGGGCCCAACTTGCTAATAAATTAGTGGAAGAATTCAACGAACATGTCGACCCATTCTCCCTACTAAATCAGTTTACCGTCACTCAAAAATATTGGAAATATTGTGTATAATAAGTTGTCATTGATTTCAAATAATTTGGTGAGGCAAAAATATTCTTCTATGGTTGGACATTTATTCATGGAAAAATACATCTCAAAGGAAAAGAAATTGTGGTAAGAAAAGGATTATAATATTTATTTTTAAATATTATAAGAAGGACAAAGAACTGGAAGAGAAGAAGGATTATAATATTTGTTTTTTAAATATTATAAGAAGCATAAAAGATTTAAGAGTTGAGACAAAAGTAAGAAAATATTTTGGGTCAAAGGTTGAAGACCAAAGAGATAATATTATAATATTTAAATTTGAAAAAGAAAATGGTGGCAAAAATTGAGGAAATTCAATTTGAAATATGCACCGATGTATCCTCATGCACTTCAAAGACTATATAAAGGTTTTAAATTATTTTATTTTGAGTGGGGCTTGCTAAGGTTTTCGATCGTGTGCACAGATTTTTGTGTATCCTTTCGTGCATTGAAAACAATAAAATAAGGGGTTTATGCAGGCAAAGAAGAGGTCAAAAGGACATCATGTGGTTTATTGGAACACGTGTGGGTGGCTAGCCCAGCTAGTTGCTAGGCTAGCACTAGAGCATTGGAAAGGAGGTTGCAGGTTCAATTCTAGCAGACACTCTTTTACAAGGCAAAAAATGAATTCAAATTGTTTGGGTCTGCAAGGTGGAAGACAAAGGGAAGATGTTGCATTATAAGTTTTAAGTGGGTGGCTAGCCCAGTTGGTTGCCAGGCTAGCACTAAGGCGTAGGAAGGCAAGTGGTAGTAGGATCAAAACCCGCAGATGTTGTTTTGCAAGGCATAGCATAAATCAATCATGTGGAAAAATTTTAAAGGATGAGAATAAATTGATCATACGGCATGTTTGCAAGGCAGAGAAGAAAATTTATTCACATGGCACATTGAATAAGGTATGAACACAATTCTTATAGAAATTAAAAGGGGAATTGCTTGTTGTTTTGTATAAGGGAAATATTTCATTGAGCCTTAGGAGAAATAAGGGGTGTTAAGGTTTATATGAAAATTATAAAATCTGTTTGTTAACCTTAGGAGATATAAGGTGTAAAAAGATCTTATTTGAAATTGTAATGAGAAATTAAATATTCTATGATTTGGATTTTGATTAAAAGAAAGGGGAGTTATAAGGTGTACATGGTTGTATGAAAATTGTAATTTGAACATTGGGTTGTTGAATGTTTGTGGTGTGTTGAAAATTATTTTGCATTGTGAAAGTAGGAGTTATAAGGTGTCATTTTGGTTTAAATATTGATTGTATTTTTGCTTTGAGAAAAGGAAAAATTTGAAGGGTTTGATTCATTGTTAAAGTTTCATCTTGTGAGACCAAAAGGAGCAATAGAGCATTATTTTCAGATTTTGTTGTGCACATCTTCTTGGAAAGAAATTTAATGTGGATGATTTGAAAGAGAGAGCTACTAACCAATTTTTTAAATGGCACTTTGAAAGGGAAAATTTTTTGAGATAGTTTTTTAGGACACAACTTTATCAAAGCAAATTAAGAGGTATGGTGACATTATGCCTTCCTTAAGGTGTTTTTTTGGGAAAATATGTTGATGTTTTAAAGAGAAGATATAAGTATTAGGTTCATGTGCATTGTTAGAAATATATGTGCTAGAATTTGGGAATAAATTTGTGCTTCATTGTTGAAAGAATTGGAAACACATGAGCTAGATTTTGTGAATAAGTTGTGCTTCATTGTTGAAATAATTGGAAACGCATGAGCTGGGGTTTGTGAACAAGTTGTGCTTCATTGTTAAATGAGATTGGAAATACATGTGCTAGGGTTAAAAGCAAGTTTTGTGCATAATATTGATTGATATTGGGATAAACTTGCAAAGGTCAAAAAGCATATTTATGAAGTAATTTGTGCATTGGCCTTGAGTGATATTTGGAAAGAACATATTGTGAAATTGTATTACATTTTCTATGTGTTCTTGAACAAGAATTTTGTGTAGAATTTCTGAAGTACTTTGATAAAAGTATGTGTTATGAGTAAGTTTTGATCATGTGTTAGAGAATATTTGGGCAGATTTGAGCAAGTCTTGTGAGAAGACTTGAAGCAGGTTTGAAGCATACGTGAGGAAGTCTTGTGAGAATATTTAAAGTAGGTTTGAGGTATATTTGAGCAAGTCCTGTGAGAAGACTTGAAGTAAGTTTTGGTAAGAGGTGAGAGCATATTTGAGCAAGCCTTGTGAGTGGGTGTGATGCAGATTGGAGTAGTGAGTTGAGCATATTTTGTTGCAGATTTGAGCAAGCCTTGTGTGAAGGCTTGGAGCAATTTTTGAGCAGAGTATTGAGCTAACTTTGGAGAAGACCAAAGCTAAAAGGAAAGGTGTATCTAGTGGATAGAGATCCATAAACCAGAGATAAGAGGAGAGGTGTCTCCTATGGATAGAGATCCATGAACTAGAGTTGAGAGGAGAGGTATCTCCTATGGATAGAGATCCATGAACCAGAGTTGAGAGGAGAGGTGTCTCTTATGGATAGAGATCCACAAACTAGAACAGAGAGGAGAGGTGTCTCCTATGGATATAAGTCCATGAACCATATTTGAGGGGATAGAGTTCTTCTATGGATAGAGGTCCATAAACTAGAGTTGAGGGGATAGATTTCTCCAATGGATAGAGATCCACAAACTTGAGCATAGGGGATTGGTGTCTCTTTTGAACAAAGGTCCATAAATATTGTAATAGGGATTTGATTCCCAAGAGATTTTTTGAGAATATTTAAAAGCAATATTTTCTCCATGGAGATGTAACCCACATTGGGTGAACCACATTAAATCTATGTCTCTCTTGTGTGTGATGATATGTGCATTGCTTTCCTACTGCTATTGATGATATTGGTTAATACTACTATGAAAATATATTGCAATTGATAATATTGGATAATATTGTTTGGGAAGTAAAAGTAAAAGTTTATCTTATACTTTTCACCCCCCATCTCATTATAAGCTTGTGTTCTTCAATTTGTATCAAAGCAAGTTCCTTTAGGGAAGCCTAATAGTTTGAAGAAAGATCTTACAAGAACACACATGGCTAGGAAAGTCAAAATAAGAACCAAGATACCACACCCTCCTAAGAAGGAAGGAACACACATGGCTATGAAATAAAAGGAAGATGCTCCAATAAATGGAGAGAAAGAGGAAACTATGGTGGACATAGAAGAATAATGTTTTGTTTGTGGTAACCTTGGTCACAATGCAAGACATTGTCATGGGTTTAGTAGTAGTGAAGATGAACAGGAATTTAGTTATGAAAAGAAAAATAGGCATAGTTAATGATCGGTTGTAATAGCTTACATTTAATTTTGTCAATCTAAGGGTAATCAAGGTTAGATTTAAAGAGTAGCAATCCAGTATAGATTGTACCATAGTAATTAATTATAAGTTTGATTATGATCTCTTTTAGTCTCATGTTTTGCTTTGCATAAAATAAAATAAAATAAAATTATGTTTAAACTAAAGATGCAATTTAGACTAAGTCTATATGAATATGTGTGGATCCACGTATGATTTAATGATGCATAGTATAATTCATAATTATTTATTGTGCAATTTTAATTAATTTTATGCTCTAAGACTTATTCTACATTCTAACTCTATCTATCGTGTTTTTGGGGGAAGAGATTTAGGGACTAACCTTTCGGAGTGGGCCCTACCTCTGGAAGGTTAGTATTAACCCCTTTCCCTTTTTCTACTCTATTTTAACTTCAATAATCTACTCTCATTTAATTAATCTAATGCTTAATTATTTCATGGTTGCAGGGAAACAAAAGAAATGGAAATTACCAAAGTGAGCAAAATGTAAAGAAATGGACTCAGTAAGCAACCTAAGTGGTCCAAATGGCACTTTATAAACAAACATAATAAAACTATACTAATTTGAATAATTTGTAAGATGTACCATATAACCATATGTTATTTATTCTCAGGAAGAACATAACGATCTTGCATGGTAATATATACAATCTAACAATATTCTAATCTTGCAACTTTATGAAATATATTTACAATAAATTTTTTAATAATAATATCCACGTGAATAATCCTTGACAAGTCAACTAATCATGTTGACTGGAAATATGATTGTCATTGTGTAAAAACACCATGTTGTCACTGATGTGGCATGTAGCATTAGCAAATTGACTTAGTCAAATTTCTTCTATAACTGCTAGTAAAATTTCTCTTCGGTAACAGTTTTTAGTAACTACCTTTTGCAACGTACTTCAGTAACTATCTTTTGTAATCATCTTTAGCCTTCTCATTTCATCATCCTTGCATCCATATCTTCAAGTCCAAGGTCTGATCTAAAGCTTATGCTACTGCATTGTACTCCCATGAAGTGTTCTTCAACATTTTTTTGTCCAATCATACCCATCTTGCACATATTTTGTGTAAAATTCATGCATTTATCATTTTAACATCATAAATAAAATTTAGTCATAAATCATACAAATAAGATATAAAAATTATCAAAATGCATCCATTTTCACATATTTACAGATAAAATACATATAAAAGGTTCCATAATACATACGCATTTTAGCACTCATCATTCCCCCAAACTAAAGGAAGTGCATGTCCTCATGCACAAATAAAACCTGTAGTTATGACAGTTGCATCAATCCAAAGTTTTATTTATAGTGGATAATTAATACCTTGTTCATGCAAATCCAAGCCTTAATATTGATATTATATGTAGACAATATTTCCTTTGAAATACGATATACAATTTTGATAAGAAGCACAATGCAAATTATCATTTGGCTAGATTGGGATTACCATCATTACCCTTTTTTCAAATGAAAATAATTTGAAGCAATAAGGTACTATATACAATGAGTATGTATTTTATTTGAGTCTAATTTCTTCCTATGGCATCAACCTTTCAACTTCCACCGATCTAAACCCACTTTCCAATACAAAACTCAATAGTGTCCCTTGGACTTATTTAGGTATATGTCAAAACTATGCATAAATAAGACTTCTATAATAATATTTTGTACAAACCCATACTAACAATAAGAACATCATTATAAATATATATATAATTCAAAGTAATTATTCATTTATTTATTTATTTTTATTTATATATATTATTATTTTTATTTATTTATTTATTTATATTTCTTCTTGAATCAAATATTTTCCCATGCCATTTTTCTTGTTCACAAACTTTATAAGGATATAAATTGTGCATGTTAGCATCACATTCACTTATTTGATCACTTTGTGAAGTAGAACAAATCTTCTTAGTAGATGCTTTTATCTCTTATTGTGTTTTTACTATAGTATAAAACTACTTAGTATCTAATTTGATCAGAGGAACTTGCTCTATATGATGGATATGGAGAGGCTTTGTTATAATATATATCTTAGCACCATACTAGTTATTCAACAGCATATGTGTCCAATCCAAGGATAAATAACCTCTTATTTTAGCAATAAAATCTCTTGATAGATAGATATCAAAGGTATTTGGGAGCTCAATTACTACTAAGTCTTGGTAAATAGTAAGATTTGGGTATTCTTGCAATGTCATAGGGAGGTCCCTAAATAATCCAAGGTTCTAGATTGGTATTCCATCTAACTAAACTACACCTTGATTAACTGGCTCATAGCATAGTTCCAATGTATTAGCCACCCCTATAGGAATTATCAAGGTACTGTTAGGTATGATGGCAGTATACTAGTCAGCTAGACGTCTAGATCAGACGTCTAGGCAATAGGTCAGACGTCTGACCCGCTAGATGTTTAGGCCAAATGTCTAGGTTACCAAATGTTTGGTCTGGTAGACATTTGGGCTAGATGTCTGAGCTACCAGATGTCTGGTATGGTAGACGTCTAGGCCAGACATCTAGGCTACAAGACATCTGATCTGGCAGACATCTAAGCCATACATATGGGTTGCCAGATGTATGGGCTGCCAGACGTATGGTCTAGCAGACGTCTAGACCAGACATCTGGGTTTCCAGACATCTAGGCCAGATGTCATGCTCAGTAGATGTCATGCAATGGATGTCTAGGTAGATGACAATGTTACAATCCAAACATAGCCTGCGTCGGCTATGTTTTCCAAGCGGTTAACATTTAGTATATATATTCATAATAGTTTATTTGAAAGGGATCATCTTTATTTTCTAATTTTCACTGGCGTTAATCGCAACTGCCTATAAGGCGAGGGTGTGCCCACCTTGAGTGGCGTTGAATTATTTTTAATCATTCTCTGCAATTTTCTTATTCAATATTTACATTCGTCATTCTATTCGATAATTTATTTATCTCTGTAAGTTCTTTGAACAGAAGGATAGAATTATCCTTCCAAGTGGTATCAGTCTAGCCGATTTTAGGAGCGCCTGCGTACTCGAGCAAAATAATTTCCAGTCGCCTGTTACGTTTCTCTTACATCTCCGTCCCCGTTCTTTCATTTTTCTATTGTTCGCAGCTTCGTATCCGTTCGTCGCCTTTCGTCTCCGTCCGTTCGTATTCGCAAGCAGCGGTGGCCTCCGATCTCCTTTGTAGACAGGATCCGAACGCCAGTTCGTTAACACAGCGGTGGCCAGGGTCTTAGATCGTCCTGCGCAGAAATAATCCGCACGCCAGGTAGTTGAAACAAACGCAGTCCAGCCTAAACGTTCGCCAGCGTCGTAAACCAATCAATAAATCGCATTTAAATTTTTAAAACAGGCAAGCTAAGGTTGTGATTAAAATTTATTCGCTGACGTCAGCCGCTGCGGGGAGGTTTAGTTTCAATTATCCCACATTGGGTATACGAGTTGCACAACACAGTTTAAAAAACATTTGCCACACCTTCTACGGTGTGACTTCGGTCACACTACAGGTGCTCCTTCGCGTGTCCGAGTCGTGCAGCGCTGTCATCCTTGCTGTCGGTTCTCCTCTTGCTGTCGTGTGTCAATCTTTGCCAAGTGTCGAGTGTCCGCATCGTGTCAATCCTTGCCAAGTGTCGAGTGTCCGCGTGTCTGTCCGTCGTGTTTCGCTGGTGGGGTTTCGTATTCATTGGGCTGTTGGGGTGTCTGTCAGTCGTGTCCTATAGCCGTCATGTCGAGCATCTCGTCGATTGGGTTTCGTATTCGTGGGCTATAACCATCATGTCGAGCGTCTCGCTGGTTGGGTTTCGTATTCGTTGGGCTGTCGGGGTGTCTGTCAGTTGTGTCCTCTAGTCGTCGTGTCGAGCGTCTCGTGGTTGGATTTTGCATTCATTGGGCCATGTCGTATCATGTCAGGTTGTCGTTGTCATGTGTATCCTTGTCCGTGTCTAGTCGGGTCATGTCCATGGCATCTGAAGTTGTTCTCACAGAGCCCACAACATCCTGTTTCGCATCGCAGTTGGAGTGGCAGTAAGGCAAAAAAAACAACAAATATTTTGCCAACAGATAACTCAATTTAGCAAGAAATTTTGAAGTTCAAGGACTACTAAGCAAGAAATTTTGAAGTTTAAGGACTACTAAGCAAGACATTTGGAGCAGTGCATGAGTAGAAGTTGGATCAAAGGGCCTGACGGTCGATTATCAAGCTCAAAAATGACCAATAACAATGCAAGAAGACCTAATCGAAGCCCAGGTACAAAAAATTCTCCTTCTCCTTTCAAAATTGGTAGTTATAATCCACATCATCCACTAGTAGACCCTATGGCTACTAACCCTCCCCCAACTCACGAAAACATCACACAAGGCAACTCAGGTAATTCAGCCGTTTCCAATGATGATTCTCTTCGACTCTTATTAGAGGGTATGAACGAAATGGGTCTCCTCTTAAAATCCCTAGTGCGAGCACAAAACCAGTTTAATCCCAATACTAATTCCCAATATCACTCCCATGCCCAAAGGAATGAAGACAATGTCGATCAATATGACGATGGGGAACAGCAAATAGGCACTTCGGATAATTCCAGGGATCGCTATCATAGACAGCGGTATAACCAAGATCAAGAAAGGGATACGGGTTATCACCAACCAAGAGGCCCTAATAATTTTCCACGCATTGATATGCCCACTTTTGAGGGTCATGATCCTCGTGGTTGGATAGCCAAAATGGAAGGCATTCTCGACTTATATCAAATTAAGGAAATTGATAAAGTTCCTTTCGCTGCCTCAAAATTAGGTACTGAGGCCTACCAATGGTTCGTATGGCTTAAACGAGAGAAAGGAGCTACTATTAACTGGAGAAAATTCACTACCTCTTTTTTAGAAAGATTTGATGAAGGAGCTACATCATCATACACAGTAAGACTGTTATCTCTTAAACAAGAAGGATCGGTTAGCGAATTCGTTTTGGAGTTTACCATTTTACTACCATACACTTTAGACCTCAATCCCGATACAGTGGTAGGAGCCTTTCGCAATGGTTTGAAAGAAAGTATTCGAGTGGAGGTAGACATGCACAATCCAACCTTGCTGAATGATTGTATAAGAATAGCCAAGCTGGCCGAGAAGAGACATCAGTTGTCGACACGATGTGAAACTTATAGTCGTCCTTCATATCGCAACAATTCCTTTCGTAGAAATGATCAACCGTCAAGATATTTTTGCTATAAATGTCGTGCTCATCACCCCAAGGAACAAGCATGTGCCCAAAAACAAAATTTTCATATTGAAGGTGATCAATGTGAAGGAGACGAGGACGAACCTTACCAACCAGAAGAACCTATGCCAGAAGACCTTCCATGTACTATAGAAGAAAAAGAAGAGGATACAATGGCGATCTCCGTGCATGCTCTCATGGGTTTAACCGCCCACCATACCATCAAGGTACCAAGATTTCTTCGCCAGAAAAAGGTGAATGTGCTAATTGATTCTGGTAGTACCCACAATTTTATCGACATCAAAACCGCAAAAGATTTGAATTTATTCATTAACTCTTCCAACAAAGACAAATTTCAGGTTCTAGTGGCCAACAGGGTGAATGCACAATGTGTTGGACATCTCAAGTTTCCATAAAAATGGGAACTTATACTTGGTTTGGTTCCCTTTTCGTCATGAATTTGGGGAACTCGGATGTCATTTTAGGAGTTGAATGGTTGGAAACATTAGACACGGTTAGCTTCAATTTCAAAAAATTATTTATGGAATGGAAGGAAAACGGATGAGTCATTCGCTTACAAGGCATTACTACTCCTCCATCACAAATGGTGAGCTCTCATAGTATGGAGAAGATGTTAAAAAAGGGTGGATATGGGTTTATAGCTCAAATTAATTGTTTGGAAAAACAATCTCCAGCAACTTTGGACATTATTGCTCCAGAGTTACAAGACATCATAACACATTACGAAGAGGTTTTCTAAGAACCTCAAGGATTACCACCTAAACGATCTCATGACCATGCCATCCATTTGATTCTAGGGAGTGTTCCTCCTAACAATCGTCCTTATCGCTATCCTCAACCACAAAAGACAGAAATCGAACAGATAACTCTTGGCGTATGTGTCCTGACTTTCGTTCTCTCAATAAACTCACTATCAAGGACAAATTTCCTATCCTTGTCATAGATGACCTATTAGATGAGTTGCATGGTGCAAAATTTTTTACAAAATTAGACCTTCGCTCTGGATTTCACCAAATCCGTGTTAGAGAAGAAGATATTCCCAAAACCGCCTTTTGTACTCATGAAGGTCATTACGAATTTTTGGTTATGCCTTTTGGTCTCACTAATGCACCATCCACATTCCAAAGTCTCATGAACCAAGTGTTTTGTCCACTCCTCCGTAAGTTTGTGTTAGTTTTTTTTGATGATATTCTCATATACAGCAAAACATGGGCGGACCATTTTTTTGAGCAAGGTGCAGCAAAAGCAGTGCAAAAGGATTGTATTTGTTGTCAACACAGACAGAGTGATGCAGTTGAAGCAGTTCAGAGGTCAGTCAGATCAAGTGCAGAAAATCTCAAGAAAAACAGAGGGGACCCAGATCCAGAATTTTGCAGAAAAAGACAAGGAAGAAAACTGTCGCGATATCGCGACATGTTTTCTGTCGCGATATCGCGACATGGTTCCTGTCGCGATTTCGCGACATACCGGAGGAGAGAGAAAGTCCATAAGAAAATGTCGCGATTTCGTGACATATCCGAGGAGAGAGAAAAAGCACGCCAAAATGTCGCGATTTCGCGACATGTCTGAGGAGAGAGAAGATGCAAGTAAGATTGTCGCGATTTCGCGACATGGCTGAGGAGAGAGAAGGCGCAAGCAAAATTGTCGTGATTTCGCGACAAATAGGAGGAGAGAGAAAGTGCATTGAAAAATGTCGTGATTTCGCGACATATCGGAGGAGAGAGAATGTGCAAGGAAAAATGTCACGATTTCGCGACATGTTGGAAGGAAAGAAGCCAAATCGAGAAACTGTCGCGATTTCGCGACAAGTTTGAAGCAAAGGCACCAAGGATGAAAAATGTCACGATTTCGCGACACATCGGAGGAGAGAGAAAGTTGATGAAGAAGTTGTAGCGATTTCGCTACATGTCTGAGTTTCGCCAGCATAAGCAAAGAAAAAGCACCAAGTGAGAAAAGCGTAGCGATTTCGCTACAAGCTTGAGACACTAAGAACAAAAGTGCAACGATTTTGATACAGCTTCGAGTTGCAAGGTGAAAAGTAGTAGCGATTTCGCTACATGGTCAAAATGCAAGTGCAAGAGTTGTAGCGATTTCGCTATAGGTTGAAAATGCACAATGCGGAGGTGTAGCGATTTCGCTACAGGTTGAAAGTGCACAGTGCGGAGGTGTAGCGATTTCGCTACAGGTTAAAAGTGCATAATGCGAAGGTGTAGCGATTTCGCTACAGAGTTAGAAACACATGTTGGAAAGGTGTAGCGATATCGCTACACGTCGGAGTTTCACTAGCAAGCAGCAAAGAAAAATGCTAAGGCAACAATGGTGTAGCGATTTCGCTACATGTAAGGTTTTTCGCGGCTGCATGGAGTAAAAATTGTACGGAGGCCAGAAGCGTCGCGATTTCGCGACGGCAATGAAGATGACGTCAGCAAAACCAAAATGTGTCACGATTTCGCGACAGGGTGAACGAAAAGCCATTGCAAGCCGAAACGTCGCGATTTCATGACATCTATGAAGATGACGTCAGCAAGACAAAAAATGTCACGATATCGCGACAAGTTGCCAGAGAAGCCTCAGGAAGCCGAAAGTGTCGCGATTTCGCGACAACTTTGAGGATGACGTCAGCAAAGCGAAAAATGTCGCGATATCGTGACAAGTTGCCAGAGAAGCCTCAGGAAGCCGAAAGCGTCACGATATCGCGACAAATTAGAGGATGACGTCAGCAAAGCGGAAAATGTCGCGATATCGTGACATGTTGCCAGAGAAGCCTCAGGAAGCCGAAAATGTCACGATTTCGTGACATCTTAGAGGATGACGTCAGCAAGCGAAAAATGTCGCGATATCGCGACAAGTTGCCAGAGAAGCCTCAGGAAGCCGAAAGTGTCGCGATATCGCGACAAAGTTGAGGATGACGTCAGCAAAGCGAAAAACGTCGCGATATCGCGATAGGTAATGTTTTGGCGAGAAAAAGTCAAAGATACATGCATTGTGACAAGTGTCAAAAAGGCGCCAGTTACGAAAAGTTAACTGGAGTCAGATCTGCAGTTCCAAGTGACAGGTGGTGAGATTGCATAGGAGAAATTCATGCTGGAGTTAACTGAAGTTAAAAGGAAAGTTATGAAGCATTGCATTTAAGACGCGAACGGTTGTTGCAGTGGCCGTGATGCAAAGATGGTCGGCAAAGGTGGCGATTACAAAGAGTAGCCACGGAACTAAGCATTGATTGTAGAAAGGCTGTTGCAGGGCCGTGATGCTGCAAGCTGGCGTAAAGAGCAGTAACAAAGAATTTGAAAGAGCAGTTTCGTAGAGATAATAGAGCATCGAAATGTGCAGAAGGGTTGTCAGTATATGCAGAGAAGGACTGTCAGAATATGCAGACTGTGCAGAGAAAAAGGCTGTCAGAACGTCAGAATGTCAGAAAGAAAGTGGCTAAAAGGCGGATCAGGTCAGAGAAGGATTTGACACGTCAATTACAGCCGAGAATGCATGAAAATGTTGGAGGGAAAGTTAAACCGTTTGAAATTGAGCCGTTCGAAGAAATCAAGTATATAAGGATCGAACTGGCATAGTGAGAAGGTTACTGTGACTGTGTTTTTATTGTGCATTTTAAAAGGTCTCAGTGAGTAAGGGTGTTGTAAGAAAATAGCCTTAGATCAAAACTAGCAAATTCTATTGAATATTCAAGAGAAAGGTTTTAGATTAGATCAGAAGATATTGAGTCTCTAACAATTCTCTCTATGCTTCTGTGAGATTTTTGTATGTGCTGTAGACCAGTAAGGGTCTTGCAAAAGAGAAGGCATTTTTATGTCCATTTATCTTGCAAAATTGAAATCCAAGTGGGTGCTTGGTAAAAGGGGTTGGTGCTCCTATCTGTTGTAGCAGATAAATCAGGGGTTGGTGCTCCTTCCAGTGGGTGCTGGTAAACAATTGTAAATATTGAATCCTTGCAAAGACTGGATTTGGATTGAAGTCCAAACAGTCATTATTTGAGGAGTAGCCACATCGGTGAACCTCGTAAAATCTTGTGTTGTGTGATGCTCTTGTGTGATACTTGCATTATCTAGTTTCAAGCTTGCATCATTAGTTTTAAAAGTTGCAGATTTAAGTTTTTAAGTAGTTACACTGATTCACCCCCCCTCTCAGTGTCATTGTGAGAATATCAATTGGTATCAGAGCCAGGCACCTGCACAAGCTTAATCAGCTAAGGTGTTCTTGGGAGATATACAATGGCCGGTGGTGAAGGTTTTTCTTCTAACAAAGCTCCTCTGTTCGATGGAACAAACTATTCTTTTCGGAGGCTCGTAATGCGGACCTATCTCTCGTGCATTGGGTTATGACATTTGGGAATCTGTTGAAAATGGATACACCACTCCCACTTGTTCCTCCAACAGATGCCGCTGAAAAGAAAAAGTTTGAGAACAACTCGAAAGCCAAGAATGCTATTATGTGTGGATTGGTCGACAATGAGTTGATACGCATCATGAACTGCAAATCTGCTAAAGACATATGGGACAAACTGCAAAGCATTCATGAAGGAGACAACAAAATCAAGGAAGCTAAGCTGCAAACACATCGTGCCCAGTTCGAAGCATTAAAGATGACCGATGATGAGAACATAGAAGCTTACATGCTGAGAGTAAACGGAATCATCAATGCAATAAGAGGACTGGGGGAAGAAATGGAAGATGCAGTTGTTGTGAAGAAGGTACTGAGAACTCTCAACAAAAGGTTTGATGCAAAGGTTTCTGCCATAGAAGAAGCAAAAGATTTAAATTTTTTCAGTATGGATGAAATGCATGGTTCTCTAACAGCTTATGAAATGAGGATTGGACAAACTAAGCCCTCTGACAGAGAAGCAGCCTTCCAAGCACAGAAAAATGTAAAATCTAAACAAGAGTCAGAGGAAGAAGAATCTGCAGATGAAAATGAAGCAAACTTTGTTAGGAAATTAGTAAAGGGAAAAGGAAAGTACAGAGGTAAGTTGTCGTTCAAATGTTTTAACTGTGGAGGCATCGGGCACTTTGCAGCAAAATGCCCAATGAAGGAGAAAAATAAAAATGATGAAGGAACACATCCAGAAAGAAATGTCTGGAAAAAGAAACCACAGTTTAGAAAAAGAAACTTCAAGAAGAAGAGTTTCATTTCCCAGAATATCGATTCTTCTGAAGACAGTTCCAGTGAGGAATCAGAAGAAGAAACTGGTGAAGCCCTATTCATGGCTTTTGAAGAACAAACAACTGAAGAAACCCAGGAGTGTGAAGAAAAATTAGACGATGAGGCCGAGGTAGATCTGGAAGGTGAGTTGGTTGCTGCTCTTGAAGAATTAAGTGCAGAAAGGAAAAGAAATAAAAAGATTACAAGAAAATTTGAGGAGGCCGAAAATGTAATAATCAGTTTGAAAGTACAAACCGAAGAATATAAGAAAAAGTCTGAAGATTTTGAAGCTCACTAATCGTGAAAATAAATGAGTGCAACAAGCTAGAAGAAGAAATAGTTGGATTAAGGCTGCAGCTAGAAGAAATGAATCGAAAACTGAGTTGTCATCAAAAATTTGAAGACAGTTCTGAGAAACTGAACAAAATGTTGAATAATCAAAGGCCCACAGGTATCAAATTTGGCTTGGGCTTTGATGAAGGAGAAACCTCAAAGGACTCAAAGGTTGTAACAACAGATCCAGTAAATAATAAAGACAAGATTAGAGTTGATCAAGATAAACCGTATCATGCAAAAGAAAACAACAAATCCAAGCTCGAAAGGAGTGCGGCAAATGATGGATTCACCAAAGTCTCTCATCAAAGAAGAAGAAGACCCATGGCTCCTACCTCCACATGGCAACATCCATTTCCCAGGTACACTCGTTCCTTTTCTGGTTATTGTTTTAAGTGCAATGCATATGGTCATAAAATTTCTAGTTGTAGATATAATATAGAACAAAGAAATTTCACTAGCAGAAATAATTTTTCACCTTTGATAGATTATGCTGTAGAATGTTATAACTGCCATAACTTCGGCCATATTGCAAGGAATTGTCGTAGCTCTTTTGCAGGAAATAAATACCAGGGAAGAAAATATCAATCGACTGGATCAAAACAGTATAGAAAATTTCCCAATAAACTGTCACAAGCAAATGAAAGGGAGAAGGTGAAGAAAGTAACCAGATCTGCTGTCAAAACTCAATGGAAAGAAAAGGGACAACCGAAGAAAGACAAAGAATCCCTGATCGTTCAAACAGCTCTCAAAGCACAGAATAAATCTGCTCCCTGGATTCTAGACAGTGGATGCTCCAGTCACATGACAGGAGACAAACAGAAGTTTGATAAGCTGCAGACATACGAAGGTGGTTCTGTGAAATTCAGAAACAATGATGGAGCAAAGATAGTGGGTAAAGGATCAGTTAAGTTAAGTGACGGTAAAATCAACTCTAAGGAAGTTCTTTTTGTGGTAGGACTGAAGCATAACCTCATCGAGTGTAAGTCGGATTTGTGACGAGAGGTCATGAAGTAATTTTCAAGAAGGAGGGTCGTGAAGTAAGAAAGACAACAAATGGAAAGTTAATAGCCACTGGATCGAGAACTTCTGGAAATTTGTATACTCTCTCGGAGACTTCGAGAGGAGCTTGCTTGGTTGGACAAGAAGAAGAAAACCGGTCGTGGCATAAAAGACTCGGTCACATAAGCTTTGATAATCTGGTAAAAATCAGCTCGAAAAGAGCAATAAGAGACATACCCACTATTGGTAAACCATCAAACAAAGCATTTGTGAGTCATGCCAAAAGGGGAAGCAAACCAGATCTACCTTCAAAGCAAAAGAGTATTTCACAAGCAAGCCATTAGAACCGATTCACACCGATTTGTGTGGTCCCATGAGGACAGAAAGCATAAATGGATACAAATATTTTATGTTGTGTATTGATGATTTTTCCGGAATGACATGGGTACTCTTTTCGAAACAGAAGTCGAAGCCTTTGAGATGTTTAAAACCTTCAAAAATCTTGTTGAAAATCAATCCGGAAAAAGAATTAAATGTTTGAGATCCGATAGAGGAGGAGAGTTTATTTCAAATGAGTTTGCTGAATTCTCGTGAAAAACATGGAATAAGAAGACAGCTCTCAGCGAGCAAGAACACCTCAACAGAATGGAGTAGTTGAAAGAAAGAACAGAATCAGTACAGAAATGGCAAGGACCATGTTAACAGAGAGCAAAATTGCCGACAGTGTTCTGGAAAGAGGCGGTCCATACCGCAGTCTATATTCGTAATAGGTGTATGTTGAGGCCGCATGAAAGCAAAACACCATATGAACTCGTGGTTTGGCAAAAAGGCTACAGCAAAATACTTCAAAGTGTTTGGCAGCAAGTGTTACATTAAGAGAACTGAAAGCAATCTTGGCAAGTTTGAAGACAGAGCTGATGAAGGAATATTCCTTGGGTACTCAACTAAAAGCAAAGCCTACACATGCTACAACAAAAGACTTAAGAAAATAGTGGAGAGTGCGGATGTGAAGGTTGATGAAGGCAGGAAACAAGAAATCAGCAATAATGAAAACTACCCAACCTATGAAGAATTTATTGAAGAAGATGAAGATCAAGAAAAAGAAGAGAGACAAAAATCAGATTCAGAGGACTTAGAAAGAGATGAAAATAGAAAATACAGAACAGCAAGTTGGCAGAAAAATCATCCCAAAGAGCAGATTATTGGGGACCCTACAGTTGGCATTCAGACAAGAAGAAGAGTAGTAAATAACTATTCTCTGTTATCCAGTATTGAGCCCAAGAATATTATTGAAGCAAGCACGGATGAAAGCTGGATGGAAGCAGTAAATGAAGAACTAGATCAAATTGAGAAAAACAAAACCTGGGAATTAGTACCAAGGCCTGAAAATAAAAACATAATTGGTACTAAATGGATATTTAGAAACAAACTGAATGAAGATGGACAGGTTGTAAGGAATAAAGCAAGATTAGTCTGTAAGGGATATGCCCAAGTTGAGGGGATTGATTTTGAAGAGACTTTTGCACCCGTGGCCAGACTTGAAGCAATAAGACTGTTTTTGGCTTTAGCTGTTCATAAGAACTTCAAGGTTTATCAGATGGATGTAAAATCAGCATTTCCGAATGGAAATCTTGAAGAAGTATATATTGAACAGCCCGATGGTTTTCAACTTTGTGATAATCCTGACTTTGTTTGCAAGCTGAAGAAAGCATTGTATGGCTTGAAACAAGCACCTAGAGCTTGGTATGCAAGGTTGGACAACTATCTCACTAAGCAAGGATTCAAGAAAGGTATGGTGGATAGCAATTTATATGTGAAAACTGAAAATGGCAATTTCATTGTTCTTGTTGTTTATGTAGATGATATAATTTTTGGGAGTAGCAATGATGAATCATGCAAAGACATAGCAAACAAAATGCAGAAAGAGTTTGAAATGTCTATGATAGGTGAACTTTCATATTTCCTTGGATTACAAGTTAATCAAACCGAAAAGGGGATTTTTATTTCTCAAATTAAATATGTGAAAGAAATGCTGAAAAAGTTCACTATGGAAGATAGTAAACCAGTGAGCACCCCCATGACAACAAGCTGCAAGTTGAGCAAGGATGATAAATCTCCGGATGTTGATCAAACAATGTACAGATCAATGATTGGGAGCCTGCTGTATTTGACAGCCACTAGACCGGATATCTTACAAGCTGTTTGCATGGTTGCAAGATTTCAGGCTAGTCCAAAAGAGACTCATGTGACAGCAGTGAAAAGGATTTTTAGGTATCTCAAAGGTACTATGGAGTATGGGCTGTGGTATCCAAAAGGAAAAGACTTCACTCTCTTTGCATACTCTGATGCAGATTGGGCAGGATGCATTGATGACAGAAAAAGTACAAGTGGAGGAGCATTCTTTCTTGGAAACAAATTGGTTGCATGGCACAAGAAGAAGCAAGAATCAGTCTCTTTATCCACAGCCTGAGGCAGAATACATTGCAGCTACTACATGCTGTACACAAATACTATGGATGAGACAAACATTGAAAGATCTAGGAATTCACTTCAATGAGCCCATTTCGATCAAATGTGACAACACTAGTGCAATCAACATTTCAAAGAATCCGGTAATGCATTCCCGCACCAAACATATTGCAATCCGGTATCACTTCTTGAAGGATAAGGTTGCAGAAGGAGAGGTCAGATTGGAGTTTGTTCCCACTACAGAGCAAGTAGCAGGACATATTCACCAAACCTTTACCAAAGGAAGTATTTGAATACCTTCGGAAGAAGTTGGGAGTAGTCACACTTCCCAAGCACTGACTAGCTATGGGAAATACATTCTCAGGGGGAGCATTCAAGTTATTTATGCCTGAGAATGTTGTGCATAGACTCAGGGGGAGTCTGCAGCAGCCCTTTGGCATTATTGGCAAAGGGGGAGAAGAATTTGAGCAAGGCTACAAAGTGTTGCCAACAATTCCAAAGGGGGAGATTGTTGAGCAAGGTGCAGCAAAAGCAGTGCAAAAGGATTGTAATTGTTGTCAACACAGACAGAGTGATGCAGTTGAAGCAGTTCAGAGGTCAATCAGATCAAGTGCAGAAAATCTCAAGAAAAACAGAGGGGACCCGGATCCAAAAATTTGCAAAAAAAGACAAGGAAGAAAACTGTCGCGATATCGCGACATGTTTTCTGTCGCGATATCGCGACATGGTTCCTGTCGCGATTTCGCGACATACCGGAGGAGAGAGAAAGTCCATAAGAAAATGTCACGATTTCGTGACATATCAGGAGAGAGAAAAGAAAATGTCGGATTTGACATCGAGAGAGAGAAGAATGTCGCGATTCGCGACATGGGAGAGAGAGAAGGAGAGAAAGTGCATTGAAAATGTCACGATTTCGCGACATATCGGAGGAGAGAGAATGTGCAAGGAAAAATGTCACGATTTCGCGACATTTCCGGAAGGAAAGAAGCCAAATCAAGAAATTGTCGCGATTTCGCGACAAGTTTGAAGCAAAGGCACCAAGGATGAAAAATGTCGCGATTTCACGACACATCGGAGGAGAGAGAAAGTTGATGAAGAAGTTGTAGCGATTTCGCTACATGTCTGAGTTTAAAAAGCAAAGAAAAATCCCAAGTAAGAAAAGCGTAGCGATTTCGCTACAAGCTTGAGACACTAAGAACAAAAGTGCAGCGATTTTGATACAGCTTCGAGTTGCAAGGTGAAAAGTAGTAGCGATTTCGCTACATGTTCAAAATGCAAGGTAAAAAGGTGTAGCGATTTCGCTACAAGTTGAAAATGCAAGTGCAGGAGGTGTAGCGATATCGCTACAGGTTGAAAGTGCAAGGTAAAAAGGTGTAGCGATTTCGCTACAAGTTAAAAGTGCACAATGCGAAGGTGTAGCGATTTCGCTACAGGTTAGAAACACATGTTGGAAAGGTGTAGCGATATCGCTACACGTCGGAGTTTCACTAGCAAGCAGAAAGAAAAATGCTAAGGCAACAATGGTGTAGCGATTTCGCTACATGTAAGGTTTTCGTGGCTGCATGGAGTAAAAATTGTACGGAGGCCAGAAGCGTCGCGATTTCACTGATGGCAATGAAGATGACTGCAAACCAAAAATGTCGCGATTTCGCACGAAAATCATTACATTGAAGATGACATCAACAAGACAAAAATGTCGCGATATCGTGACAAGTTGCCGAAAAGCCGCATGAAGTCGAAAGTCGCGATTTCGTGACAACTTTGAGGATGACGTCAGAAAGAAAAATGTCACGATATCGCGACATGTTCCATAAAGCTATGAAGCTGAAAGCGATATCACGACATCTTTGAGGATGACGCAACTAAAAATGTCGCGATATCGCGACATGTTTCCGAGAAGCCTCGGAAGGAAACTGTCGCGATTATCGCGACAAGTTCTGAGGATGACGTCAGAAAAATGTCGCGATATCGCGACAAGAGACAGGAAAAGTGTCCGATATCGCGAAAGTTGAGGATGACAAAGAAAACGTCGCGATATCGCGACGAGGTAATGTTTTGCGAGAAAAAGTCAAAGATACATGCATTATGACAGGTGTCAAAAGGGCATCAGTTACGAAAAATTAACCAGAGTCAGATCTACAGTTCCAAGTGACAGATGGTGAGAATGCATAGGAGAAATTCATGCTGTAGTTAACTGAAGTTAAAAGGAAAGTTACGAAGCATTGCATTTAAGACGCGAACGGCTATTGTAGGGCCTGTAAGAAATGGTGGCAAAGGTGGCGATTACAAAGAGTAGCCACGGAACTAAGCATTGAATGTAGAACGGTCTTAGGCCGTGATCCCAAGTGCATAAAGAGCAGTAAAAAGAATTTGAAAGAGCAGTTTCGTAGAGATAATAGAGCATCGAAACGCGCAGAAGGGTTGTCAGTATATGCAGAGAAGGACTGTCAGAATATGCAGACTGTGCAGAGAAAAAGGTTGTCAGAACGTCAGAATGTCAGAAAGAAAGCGGCTAAAAGGCGGATCAGGTCAGAGAAGGATTTGACACGTCAATTACAGCCGAGAATGCATGAAAAGTTGGAGGGAAAGTTGAACCGTTTGAAATTGAGCCGTTCGAAGAAATCAAGGATATAAGGATCGAACTGGCATAGTGAGAAGGTTACTGTGACTGTGTTTTTATTGTGCATTTTAAAAGGTCTCGGTGAGAAAGGGTGTTGTAAGAAAATAGCCTTAGATCAAAACCTCGCAATTCTATTGAATATTCAAGAGAAAGGTTTTAGATTAGATCAGAAGATATTGAGTCTCTAACAATTCTCTCTATGCTTCTGTGAGATTTTTGTATGTGCTATAGACCAAGTGAGGGTCTTGCAAAAGAGAAGGCATTTTTATGTCCATTTATCTTGCAAAATAGAAATCCAAGTGGGTGCTTGGTAAAAGGGGTTGGTGCTCCTATCTCGTTGCAGCAGATAAATCAGGGGTTGGTGCTCCTTCCAATGGGTGCTGGTAAACAATTGTAAATATTGAATCCTTGCAAAGACTGGATTTGGATTGAAGTCCAAACAGTCATTATTTGAGGAGTAGCCACATCGGTGAACCTCGTAAAATCCTGTGTTGTGTGATGCTCTTGTGTGATACTTGCATTATCTATTTTCAAGCTTGCATTATTAGTTTTAAAAGTTGCAGATTTAAGTTTTTAAGTAGTTACACTGATTCACCCCCCCTCTCAGTGTCATTGTGAGAATATCAATTGGTATCGAGCAAGGCACCCGCACAAGCTTAATCGGCTAAGGTGTTCTTGGGAGATATACAATGGCCGGTGGTGAAGGTTTTTCTTCTAACAAAGCTCCTCTGTTCGATGGAACAAACTATTCTTTCTGGAGGCTCGGGATGCGGACCTATCTCTGTGCATTGGGTTATGACATTTGGGAATCTGTTGAAAATGGATACACCACTCCCACTTGTTCCTCCAACAGATGCTGGCTGAGAAGAAAAAGTTTGAGAACAACTCGAAAGCCAAGAATGCTATTATGTGTGGATTGGTCGACAATGAGTTGATACGCATCATGAACCGCAAATCTGCTAAAGACATATGGGACAAACCGCAAAGCATTCATGAAGGAGATAGCAAAATCAAGGAAGCTAAGCTGCAAACACATCGTGCCCAGTTCGAAGCATTAAAGATGACCGATGATGAGAACATTGAAGCCTACATGCTGAGAGTAAACGGAATCATCAATGCAATAAGAGGACTCGGGGAAGAAATGGAAGATGCAGTTGTTGTGAAGAAGGTACTAAGAACTCTCAACAAAAGGTTTGATGCAAAGGTTTCTCGCCATAGAAGAAGCAAAAGATTTAAATTTTTTCAGTATGGATGAAATGCATGGTTCTCTAACGACATATGAAATGAGGATTGGACAAACTAAGCCCTCCGACGAGAGAAGCAGCCTTCCAAGCACAGAAAAATGTAAAATCTAAACAAGAGTCGCGAGGAAGAAGAATCTACGAGATGAAAATGAAGCAAACTTTGTTAGGAAATTAGTAAAGGGAAAAGGAAAGTACGAGAGGTAAGTTGCCGTTCAAATGTTTTAAGCAGTGGAGGCATCGGGCACTTTGCAGACAAAATGCCCAATGAAGGAGAAAAATAAAAATGATGAAGGAACACATCCGGAAAGAAATGTCTGGAAAAAGAAACCACATTTTAGAAAAAGAAACTTCAAGAAGAAGAGTTTCATTTCCCAGAATATTGATTCTTCTGAAGACAGTTCCAGTGAGGACTCAGAAGAAGAAACTGGTGAAGCCTTGTTCATGGCTTTTGAAGAACAAAGAACTGAAGAAACCCAGGAGTGTGAAGAAAAAATAGAGGATGAGGCCGAGATAGATCTGGAAGGTGAGTTGGTTGCTCGCTCTTGAAGAGTTAAGTGCGGAAAGGAAAAGAAATAAAAAGATTACAAGAAAATTTGAGGAGGCCAGCAATTTAATAATCAGTTTGAAAGTACAAACTGAAGAGCATAAGAAAAAGTCTCGAAGATTTTGAAGCACAGCTAATCGTGAAAATAAATGAGTGCAACAAGCTAGAAGAAGAAATAGTTGGATTAAGGCTGCAGCTAGAAGAAATGAATCGAAAACTGAGTTGTCATCAAAAATTTGAAGACAGTTCTGAGAAACTGAACAAAATGTTGAATAATCAAAGGCCCACGGGTATCAAATTTGGTTTGGGCTTTGATGAAGGAGAAACCTCAAAGGACTCAAAGGTCAGTAATAAAGTAGAACCAATAAATAATAAAGACAAGATTAGAGTTGATCAAGATAAACCGTATCATGCAAAAGAAAACAACAAGTCCAAGCTCGAAAGGAGTGCCGCAAATGATGGATTCACCAAAGTCTCTCATCAAATAATAAGAAGACCCATGGCTCCTACCTCCACATGGCAACAACAATTTCCTGGGTACACTCGTTCCTTTTCTAGTTATTGTTTTAAATGCAATGCATATGGTCATAAAATTTCAAGTTGTAGATATAATGTAGAACAAAGAAATTTTACTAGTAGAAATATTTTTTCTCCTTTGATAGATTATGTTGTAGAATGTTATAACTGCCATAACTTCGGCCATATTGCAAGGAATTGTCGTAGCTCTTTTGCAGGAAATAAATACCAGGAAAGAAAGCATCACTCAGCTGGATCAAAACAAGATAGAAAATTTCCCAAAAAACTGTCACAAGCCAATGAAAGGGAGAAGGTAAAACAAGTGACCAGATCTGCTGTCAAATCTCAAGTGGAAAGAAAAGGGACAACCGAAGAAAGACAAGGAATCCCTGATCGTTCAAACAGCTCTCAAAGCACAGAATAAATCTGCTCCCTGGATTCTGGACAGTGGATGCTCCAGTCACATGACAGGAGACAAACAGAAGTTTGATAAGCTGCAGACATACGAAGGTGGTTCTGTGAAATTCGAAAACAATGATGGAGCAAAGATAGTGGGTAAAGGATCAGTTAAGTTAAGTGACGGTAAAATCAACTCTAAGGAAGTTCTTTTTGTGGTAGGACTGAAGCATAACCTATTGAGTGTAAGTCAGATTTGTGACAGAGGTCATGAAGTAATTTTCAAGAAGGAGGGCTGTGAAGTAAGAAAGACAAGAAATGGAAAGTTAATAGCCACTGGATTGAGAACTTCTGGAAATTTGTATACTCTCTCGGAGACTTCAGAAGGAGCCTGCTTGGTTGGTCAAGAAGAAGAAAACTGGTTGTGGCATAAAAGACTCGGTCACATAAGCTTTGATAATCTGGTAAAAATCAGCTCGAAAAGAGCAGTAAGAGACATACCCACTATTGGTAAACCATCAAACAAGCATTTGTGAGTCATGCCAAAAGGGGAAGCAAACCAGATCTACCTTCAAAGCAAAAGAATATTTCACTAGCAAGCCATTAGAACTGATTCACACTGATTTGTGTGGACCCATGAGGACAGAAAGCATAAATGGATACAAATATTTTATGTCGTGTATTGATGATTTTTCCAGAATGACATGGGTACTCTTTCTGAAACAGAAGTCAGAAGCCTTTGAGATGTTTAAAACCTTCAAAAATCTTGTTGAAAATCAATCCGGAAAAAGAATTAAATGTTTGAGATCTGATAGAGGAGGAGAGTTTATTTCAAATGAGTTTGCTGAATTCTGTGAAAAACATGGAATAAGAAGACAGTTCTCAGCAGCAAGAACACCTCAGCAGAATGGAGTAGTTGAAAGAAAGAACAGAACTGTACAGGAAATGGCAAGGACCATGTTAACAGAGAGCAAAATTGCTGACAGGTTCTGGAAAGAGGCAGTCCATACTGCAGTCTATATTCAGAATAGGTGTATGTTGAGGCCGCATGAAAGCAAAACACCTTATGAACTGTGGTTTGGCAAAAAGGCTACAACAAAATACTTCAAAGTGTTTGGCAACAAGTGTTACATTAAAAGAACTGAAAGCAATCTTGGCAAGTTTGAAGATAGAGCTGATGAAGGTATCTTTCTTGGTTACTCAACAAAAAGTAAAGCTTACACATGCTACAACAAAAGACTTAAGAAAATAGTGGAGAGTGCGGATGTGAAGGTTGATGAAGGCAGGAAACAAGAAATCAGCAATAATGAAAACTACCCAACCTATGAAGAATTTATTGAAGAAGATGAAGATCAAGAAAAAGAAGAGAGACATAAATCAGATTCAGAGGACTTAGAAAGAGATGAAAATAGAAAATACAGAACAGGCAGTTGGCAGAAAAATCATCCCAAAGAGCAGATTATTGGGGACCCTACAGTTGGCATTCAGACAAGAAGAAGAGTAGTAAATAACTATTCTCTGTTATCCAGTATTGAGCCCAAGAATATTATTGAAGCAAGCACGGATGAAAGTTGGATGGAAGCAGTAAATGAAGAACTAGATCAAATTGAGAAAAACAAAACCTGGGAATTAGTACCAAGGCCTGAAAATAAAAACATAATTGGTACTAAATGGATATTTAGAAACAAACTGAATGAAGATGGACAGGTTGTAAGGAATAAAGCAAGATTAGTCCGTAAGGGATATGCCCAAGTTGAGGGGATTGATTTTGAAGAGACTTTTGCACCCGTGGCCAGACTTGAAGCAATAAGACTATTTTTGGCTTTAGCTGTTCATAAGAATTTCAAGGTTTATCAGATGGATGTAAAATCAGCATTTCTGAATGGAAATCTTGAAGAAGAAGTATATATTGAACAGCCTGATGGTTTTCAACTTTGTGATAATCCTAACTTTGTTTGCAAGCTGAAGAAAGCATTGTATGGCTTGAAACAAGCACCTAGAGCTTGGTATGCAAGATTGGACAACTATCTCACTAAGCAAGGATTCAAGAAAGGTATGGTGGATAGCAATTTATATGTGAAAACTGAAAATGGCAATTTCATTGTTCTAGTTGTTTATGTAGATGATATAATTTTTGGGAGTAGCAATGATGAATCATGCAAAGACATAGCAAACAAAATGCGGAAAGAGTTTGAAATGTCTATGATAGGTGAACTTTCATATTTCCTTGGATTACAAGTTAATCAAACGTAAAAGGGGATCTTTATTTCTCAAATTAAATATGTGAAAGAAATGCTGAAAAAGTTCACTATGGAAGATAGTAAGCCAGTGAGCACCCCCATGACAACAAGCTGCAAGTTGAGCAAGGATGATAAATCTCCGGATGTTGATCAAACAATGTACAGATCAATGATTGGGAGCTTGTTGTATTTGACAGCCACAAGACCGGATATCTTACAAGCTGTTTGCATGGTTGCAAGATTTCAGAGCTAGTCCAAAAGAGACTCATGTAACAGCAGTGAAAAGGATCTTTAGGTACCTCAAAGGTACTATGGAGTATGGGCTGTGGTATCCAAAAGGAAAAGACTTCACTCTCTTTGCATACTCTAATGCTGATTGGGCAGGATGCATTGATGACAAAAAAAGTACAAGTGGAGGAGCATTCTTTCTTGGAGATAAATTGGTAGCATGGCACAGTAAGAAGCAAGAATCAGTCTCTCTATCCACAGTCGAGGCAGAATACATTGCAGCAACAACATGCTGCACACAAATACTATGGATGAGACAAACATTGAAAGATCTAGGAATTCACTTCAATGAGCCCATTTCAATCAAATGTGACAACACTAGTGCAATCAACATTTCAAAGAATCTGGTAATGCATTCCCGCACCAAACATATTGCAATCCGGTATCACTTCTTGAAGGATAAGGTTGCGGAAGGAGAGGTCAGATTGGAGTTTGTTCCCACTACAGAGCAAGTAGCAGACATATTCACCAAACCTTTACCAAAGGAAGTATTTGAATACCTTCGAAAGAAGTTGGGAGTAGTCACACTTCCCAAGCACTGACTAGCTATGGGAAATACATTCTCAGGGGGAGCATTCAAGTTATTTATGCCTGAGAATGTTGTGCATAGACTCAGGGGGAGTCTGCAGCAGCCCTTTGGCATTATTGGCAAAGGGGGAGAAGAATTTGAGCAAGGCTACAAAGTGTTGCCAACAATTCCAAAGGGGGAGATTGTTGAGCAAGGTGCAGCAAAAGCAGTGCAAAAGTATTGTAATTGTTGTCAACACAGACAGATTGATGCAGTTGATGCAGTTCAGAGGTCAGTCAGATCAAGTGCAAAAAATTTCAAGAAAAACAGAGGGGACCCAGATCCAAAAATTTGCAGAAAAAGACAAGGAAGAAAACTGTCGCGATATCGCGACATGGTTCCTGTCGCGATTTCGCGACATAAGGAGAGAGAAAGTGCATAAGAAAATGTCACGATTTCGCGACATATAGGAGAGAGAAGAAAATTGTCGCGATTTGACAAGGAGAGAGAGAGAGAAAGTGAAAATGTCACGATTTCTGACATATCGGAGGAGAGAGAAGTGCAAGGAAAATGTCACGATTTCGCGACATTGTTGAAGGAAAGAAATAGAAAGCGTCGCGATTTCGTGACAAGTTTGAAGCAAAGGCACCAAGGTTGAAAATGTCGCGATTTCGACATGAAGGAGAGAGAAATTGATGAAGAAGTGTAGCGATTTCGCTACATGTTTAAAAGCAAAGAAAAGCCAAGTAAGAAAAGTGTAGCGATTTCGCTACAAGCTTGAGACACTAAGAACAAAAGTGTAGCGATTTTCGATACTTAAGGCAAGGTGAAAAGAAGTAGCGATTTCGCTACATGGTCAAAATGCAAGTGCAAGAGGTGTAGCGATTTCGCTACAAGTTGAAAATGCATAATGCGAAGGTGTAGCGATTTCGCTACAAGTTGAAAGTGCATAGTGCGAAGGTGTAGCGATTTCGCTACAAGTTAAAATGCATAATGCGAAGGTGTAGCGATTTCGCTACGAGTTAAAATCACAAGTGGAAAGGTGTAGCGATATCGCTACACGTCGGAGTTTCACTAGCAAGCAGAAAGAAAAATGCTAAGGCAACAATGGTGTAGCGATTTCGCTACATGTAAGGTTTTCGCGGCTGCATGGAGTAAAAATTGTACGGAGGCCGAAGCGTCACGATTTCACACAATGAAGATGACGCTGATTTCACGACACTTCTAGAAGATGACGTCAAAAACTAAAAATGTCGCGATATCGCGACAAGTTCGAAAGAAAAGCCTCGAAGTCGGAAACGTCGCGATTTCGTGACAATCTTTGAGGATGACGTCGAAGTCAAAAATGTCGCGATATCGCGACAATGTTTCAGAAAGCCTCGAAGAGCGATTCACGATGAGGATGACAAAAGTCGATACGAAGAACCGATCACGAGAGAAAAAAATTCGCGATATCGAAAGAAAGCGCAAAAGAGAAAGAAAACGTCGCGATATCGCAAGTAATGTTTTGCAGGAAAAAGTCAAAGATGCATGCAAAGTGACAGGTGTCAAAAGGTGCCGATTACGATAAAGTTAACCGGAGTCAGATCTCGAGTTCCAAGTGACAGATGGTGAGAATGCATAAGAGAAATTCATGCAGTAGTTAATCGAAGTTAAAAGTGAAAGTTACGAAGCAATGCATTTAAGAAGAGAACGGTCATTGTAGAGCCGTGATGCAAGCATGGCCAGCAAAGGTAGCATTTACAAAGAGTAGCCACGGAACTAAGCATTGAATGTAGAACGGTCTCTCGTGACAGATGATGCCGTGATGCTCACAAGAAGTCACGCGTAGAAGATCGACACGTTTAGTAAAGTGCAAAAGAATTTGAAAGAGCAATTTCGTAGACAGATAATAGAGCATCGAAACGCGTAGAAGGGTTGTCGAGATATGCAGAGAAGACTGTCGAATATGCAGATCATGCAGAGAAAAAGGTTGTTAGAATGTCAGAATGTCAGTAAGAAAGCGGCTAAAAGGCGGATCAGGTCAGAGAAGGATTTGACACGTCAATTACAATCGAGAATGCATGAAAAGTTGGAGGGAAAATTGAGCCGTTTGAAATCGAGCCATTCGAGGAAATCAAGGATATAAGGATCGAACTGGCATAGTGAGAAGGTTACTGCGACTGTGTTTTTATTGTGCATATCAAAAGGTCTAGGTGAGTAAGGGTGTTGTAAGAACAATAGCCTTAGATCAAAACCTAGCATATTCTATTGAATATTCAAGAGAGAGGTTTTAGATTAGAACAGAAGATATTGAGTCTCTAACAATTCTCTCTATGCTTCGTGAGATATTTTGTATGAGCTATAGACCAAGTGAGGGTCTTGCAAAAGAGAAGGCATTTTTATGTCCATTTATCTTGTCAAAATTGAAATCCAAGTGGGTGCTTGGTAAAAGGGGTTGGTGCTCCTATCTTTTGCAGCAGATAAATCAGGGGTTGGTGCTCCTTCCAATGGGTGCTGGTAAACAATTGTAAATATTGAATCCTTGCAAAGACTGGATTTGGATTGAAGTCCAAACAGTCATTATTTGAGGAGTAGCCACATCGGTGAACCTCGTAAAATCCTGTGTTGTGTGATGCTCTTGTGTGATACTTGCATTATCTATTTTCAAGCTTGCATTATTAGTTTTAAAAGTTGCAGATTTAAGTTTTTAAGTAGTTACACTGATTCACCCCCCCTCTCAGTGTCATTGTGAGAATATCAATTGGTATCAGAGCAAGGCACCTGCACAAGCTTAATCGGCTAAGGTGTTCTTGGGAGATATACAATGGCCGGTGGTGAAGGTTTTTCTTCTAACAAAGCTCCTCTGTTCGATGGAACAAACTATTCTTTCTGGAGGCTCAGAATGCAGACCTATCTCTGTGCATTGGGTTATGACATTTGGGAATCTATTGAAAATGGATACACCACTCCCACTTGTTCCTCCAACAGATGCTGCTGAGAAGAAAAAGTTTGAGAACAACTCGAAAGCCAAGAATGCTATTATGTGTGGATTGGTCGACAGTGAGTTGATACGCATCATGAACTGCAAATCTGCTAAAGACATATGGGACAAACTGCAAAGCATTCATGAAGGAGATAACAAAATCAAGGAAGCTAAGCTGCAAACACATCGTGCCCAATTCGAAGCATTAAAGATGACCGATGATGAGAACATTGAAGCCTACATGCTGAGAGTAAATGGAATCATCAATGCAATAAGAGGACTCGGGGAAGAAATGGAAGATGCAGTTGTTGTGAAGAAGGTACTAAGAACTCTCAATAAAAGGTTTGATGCAAAGGTTTCTGCCATAGAAGAAGCAAAAGATTTAAATTTTTTCAGTATGGATGAAATGCATGGTTCTCTAACTGCATATGAAATGAGGATTGGTCAAACTAAGCCCTCAGACAGAGAAGCAGCCTTCCAAGCTCAGAAAAATATAAAATCTAAACTAGAATCTGAGGAAGAAGAATCTGCAGATGAAACTGAAGCAAACTTTGTTAGGAAATTAGTAAAGGGAAAAGGAAAGTACAGAGGTAAGTTGCCGTTCAAATGTTTTAACTGTGGAGGCATCGGGCACTTTGCAGCAAAATGCCCAATGAAGGAGAAAAATAAAAATGATGAAGGAACACATCCAGAAAGAAATGTCTGGAAAAAGAAACCACATTTTAGAAAAAGGAACTTCAAGAAGAAAAGTTTCATTTCTCAGAACATTGATTCTTCTGAAGACAGTTCCTATGAGGACTCAGAAGAAGAAACCGGTGAAGCCTTGTTCATGGCTTTTGAAGAACAAAGAACTGAAGAAACCCAGGAGTGTGAAGAAAAATTAGACGATGAGGCCGAGGTAGATCTGGAAGGTGAGTTGGTTGCTGCTCTTGAAGAGTTAAGTGCAGAAAGGAAAAGAAATAAAAAGATTACAAGAAAATTTGAGGAGGCCAGAATTTAATAATCAGTTTGAAAGTAAAAACTGAAGAATATAAGAAAAAATCTGAATATTTTGAAGCTCAACTAACCGTGAAAATAAATGAGTGCAACAAGCTAGAAGAAGATATAGTTGGATTAAGGCTGCGGCTAGAAGAGATGAATCGAAAACTGAGTTGTCATCAAAAATTTGAAGACAGTTCTGAGAAACTGAACAAAATGTTGAATAATCAAAGGCCCACAGGTATCAAATTTGGTTTGGGCTTTGATGAAGGAGAAACCTCAAAGGACTCAAAGGTCAGTAATAGTAGAACCAATAAATAATAAAGACAAGATTAGAGTTGATCAAGATAAACCGTATCAAGCAAAAGAAAACAACAAGTCCAAGCTCGAAAGGAGTGCTGCAAATGATGGATTCACCAAAGTCACTCATCAAATAATAAGAAGACCCATGGCTCCTACCTCCACATGGCAACAACAATTTCCTGGGTACACTCGTTCCTTTTTCGGTTATTGTTTTAAGTGCAATGCATATGGTCATAAAATTTCAAGTTGTAGATATAATGTAGAACAAAGAAATTTTACTAGTAGAAATAATTTTTCTCCTTTGATAGATTATGCTGTAGAATGTTATAACTGCCATAACTTCAGCCATATTGCAAGGAATTGTCGTAGCTCTTTTGCAGAAAATAAATACCAGGAAAGAAAGCATCACTCAGCTGGATCAAAACAATACAGAAAATTTCCCAATAAACTGTCACAAGCCAATGAAAGGGAGAAGGTGAAGCAAGTGACCAGATCTCGCTGTTAAATCTCGAGTGGAAAGAAAAGGAACAACCAATGAAAGACAAGGAATCTCCGATCGTTCAAACAGCTCTCAAAGCACAGAATAAATCTGCTCCCTGGATTCTGGACAGGTGGATGCTCCAATCACATGACAGGAGACAAACAGAAGTTTGACAAGCCGCAGACATACGAAGGTGGTTCTGTGAAATTCGAAAACAATGATGGAGCAAAGATAGTGGGTAAAGGATCAGTTAAGTTAAGTGACGGTAAAATCAACTCTAAGGAAGTTCTTTTTGTGGTAGGACTGAAGCATAACCTATTGAGTGTAAGTCAGATTTGTGACAGAGGTCATGAAGTAATTTTCAAGAAGGAGGGCTGTGAAGTAAGAAAGACAAGAAATGGAAAGTTAATAGCCACTGGACTGAGAACTTCTGGAAATTTGTACACTCTCTCTGAGACTTCTGAAGGAGCCTGCTTGGTTGGTCAAGAAGAAGAAAACTGGCTGTGGCATAAAAGACTCGGTCACATAAGCTTTGATAATCTGGTAAAAATCAGCTCGAAAAGAGCAGTAAGAGACATACCCACTATTGGTAAACCATCAAACAAAATTTGTGAGTCATGCCAAAAGGGGAAGCAAACCAGATCTACTTTCAAAGCAAAAGAATATTTCACTAGCAAGCCATTAGAACTGATTCACACTGATTTGTGTGGACCCATGAGGACAGAAAGCATAAATGGATACAAATATTTTATGTTGTGTATAGATGATTTTTCCAGAATGACATGGGTACTCTTTCTGAAACAGAAGTCAGAAGCCTTTGAGATGTTTAAAACCTTCAAAAATCTTGTTGAGAATCAATCTGGAAAAAGAATTAAATGTTTGAGATCTGATAGAGGAGGAGAGTTTATTTCAAATGAGTTTGCTGAATTCTGTGAAAAACATGGAATAAGAAGACAGCTTCTCAGCAGCAAGAACACCTCAGCGAGAATGGAGTAGTTGAAAGAAAGAACAGAATCAGTACAAGAAATGGCAAGGACCATGTTAACGAGAGAGCAAAATTGCCGACAGAGTTCTGGAAAGAGGCAGTCCATACTGCAGCTCTATATTCAGAATAGGTGTATGTTGAGGCCGCATGAAAGCAAAACACCTTATGAACTGTGGTTTGGCAAAAAGGCTACAACAAAATACTTCAAAGTGTTCGGCAAGCAAGTGTTACATTAAGAGAACCGAAAGCCAATCTTGGCAAGTTTGAAGATAGAGCTGATGAAGGTATATTTCTTGGTTACTCAACAAAAAGTAAAGCCTACACATGCTACAACAAAAGACTAAAGAAAATTGTGGAGAGTGCGGATGTGAAGGTTGATGAAGGCAAGAAACAAGAAATCAGCAATAATGAAAACTACCCAACCTATGAAGAATTTATTGAAGAAGATGAAGATCAAGAAAAAGAAGAGAGACAAAAATCAGATTCAGAGGACTTAGAAAGAGATGAAAATAGAAAATACAGAACAGGCAGTTGGCAGAAAAATCATCCCAAAGAGCAGATTATTGGGGACCCTACAGTTGGCATTCAGACAAGAAGAAGAGTAGTAAATAACTATTCTCTGTTATCCAGTATTGAGCCCAAGAATATTATTGAAGCAAGCACGGATGAAAGCTGGATGGAAGCAGTAAATGAAGAACTAGATCAAATTGAGAAAAACAAAACCTGGGAATTAGTACCAAGGCCTGAAAATAAAAACATAATTGGTACTAAATGGATATTTAGAAACAAACTGAATGAAGATGGACAGGTTGTAAGGAATAAAGCAAGATTAGTCTGTAAGGGATATGCCCAAGTTGAGGGGATTGATTTTGAAGAGACTTTTGCACCCGTGGCCAGACTTGAAGCAATAAGACTATTTTTGGCTTTAGCTGTTCATAAGAATTTCAAGGTTTATCAGATGGATGTAAAATCAGCATTTCGAATGGAAATCTTGAAGAAGAAGTATATATTGAACAGCCTCGATGGTTTTCAACTTTGTGATAATCCTAACTTTGTTTGCAAGTCTGAAGAAAGCATTGTATGGCTTGAAACAAGCACCTAGAGCTTGGTATGCAAGATTGGACAGCTATCTCACTAAGCAAGGATTCAAGAAAGGTATGGTGGATAGCAATTTATATGTGAAAACCGAAAATGGCAATTTCATTGTTCTAGTTGTTTATGTAGATGATATAATTTTTGGGAGTAGCAATGATGAATCATGCAAAGACATAGCAAACAAAATGCAGAAAGAGTTTGAAATGTCTATGATAGGTGAACTTTCATATTTCCTTGGATTACAAGTTAATCAAACCGAAAAGGGGATTTTTATTTCTCAAATTAAATATGTGAAAGAAATGCTGAAAAAGTTCACTATGGAAGATAGTAAGCCGGTGAGCACCCCCATGACAACAAGCTGCAAGTTGAGCAAGGATGATAAATCTCCGGATGTTGATCAAACAATGTACAGATCAATGATTGGGAGCTTGCTGTATTTGATAGCAACCAGACCGGATATCTTACAAGTTGTTTGCATGGTTGCAAGATTTCAGGCTAGTCCAAAAGAGACTCATGTAACAACTATGAAAAGGATCTTTAGGTACCTCAAGGGTACTATGGAGTATGGGCTGTGGTATCCAAAAGGAAAAGACTTCACTCTCTTTGCATACTCGATGCTGATTGGGCAGGATGCATTGATGACAAAAAAAGTACAAGTGGAGGAGCATTTTTTCTTGGAGATAAATTGGTAGCATGGCACAAGAAGAAGCAAGAATCAGTCTCTCTATCCACAGCCGAGGCAGAATACATTGCAGCAACAACATGCTGCACACAAATACTATGGATGAGACAAACATTGAAAGATCTAGGAATTCACTTCAATGAGCCCATTTCAGTCAAATGTGACAACACTAGTGCAATCAACATTTCAAAGAATCCGGTAATGCATTCCCGCACCAAACATATTGCAATCCGGTATCACTTCTTGAAGGATAAGGTTGCGGAAGGAGAGGTCAGATTGGAGTTTGTTCCCACTACAGAGCAAGTAGCAGACATATTCACCAAACCTTTACCAAAGGAAGTATTTGAATACCTTCGAAAGAAGTTGGGAGTAGTCACACTTCCCAAGCACTGACTAGCTATGGGAAATACATTCTCAGGGGGAGCATTCAAGTTATTTATGCTTGAGAATGTTGTGCATAGACTCGTGGGGAGGTCTGCAGCAGCCCTTTGGCATTATTGGCAAAGGGGGAGAAGAATTTGAGCAAGGCTACAAAGTGTTGCCAACAATTCCAAAGGGGGAGATTGTTGAGCAAGGTGCAGCAAAAGCAGTGCAAAAGTATTGTAATTGTTGTCAACACAGATAGATTGATGCAGTTGATGCAGTTCAGAGGTCAGTCAGATCAAGTGCAAAAAATTTCAAGAAAAACAGAGGGGACCCAGATCCAGAAATTTGCAAAAAAAGACAAGGAAGAAAACTGTCGCGATATCGCGACATGTTTTCTGTCGCGATATCGCACATGGTCTGCGCGATTTCGCGACATAACGGAGGAGAGAGAAAGTCCATAAGAAAATGTCATGATTTCACGACATATCCGAGGAGAGAGAAAAGCACGCCAAAATGTCGCGATTTCGCGACATGTCCGAGGAGAGAGAAGATGCTGAAGATGTCGCGATTTCGCGACATGGCCGAGAGAGAGAGAGAAAGGGAAAATGTCACGATTTCGACATATGAGGAGAGAGAAGTGCAAGGAAAATGTCACGATTTCGCGACATGTGGAAGGAAAGAAGCAATAGAAACGTCACGATTTCGCGACAAGTGAAGAAAGCACAAGGATGAAAATGTCGATTTACAGGAGGAAAGAGAAAGTGATGAAGAAGTGTAGCGATTTCGCTACATGTAAAAAAGCAAAGAAAAGAAGTAAGAAAAGGTAGCGATTTCGCTACAAGCTTGAGACACTAAGAACAAAAGTGCAGCGATTTCGCTACAAGTGCAAGGTGAAAGGTAGCGATTTCGCTACATGTTCAAAATGCAAGGTAAAAGGTGTAGCGATATCGCTACAAGTTGAAAGTGCAAAGGGAGGTGTAGCGATTTCGCTACAAGGTTGAAAGTGCATAGTGCGAAGGTGTAGCGATTTCGCTACAGGTTAAAAATGCATAATGCAGAGGTGTAGCGATTTCGCTACGAGTTAGAAATGCACAAGTGGAAAGGTGTAGCGATATCGCTACACGTCGGAGTTTCACTAGCAAGCAGCAAATAAAAATGCTAAGGCAACAATGGTGTAGCGATTTCGCTACATGTAAGGTTTTCGCGGCTGCATGGAGTAAAAATTGTACGGAGGCCAGAAGCGTCGCGATTTCCGGCAAGAGCAAAACATCGTGATTTCGAACATCTTGAAGATGACGTCAAGACTAAAAATGTCGCGATATCGCGACAAGTTGACGAAAAGCCTTTCAAGCCGACGGAGGAAGAAAATGTCGCGATATCGCGACAGTTCCAGAAGCCTCGGAAGCCGAAAAGCGTCACGATTATCGTGACAATCGTGAGGATGACTGCAAAAATGTCGCGATATCGCGACATTGAGCGTCAGGAAAGAAAACGTCGCGATATCGCGACAGTAATGTTTTGGCGGGAAAAAGTCAAAGAGACATGCATTGTGACAGGTGTCAAAAAGGCGCAAGTTACGATAAACCTAACTGGAGTCAGATCTGCAGTTCCAAGTGACAGGTGGTGAGAATGCATAGGAGAAATTCATGCTGCAGTTAACTGAAGTTAAAAGGAAAGTTACGAAGCATTGCATTTAAGAAAAGAACGGTCATTGCAGGGCCGTGATGCAGCATGGCTGGCAAAGGTGGCAGTTACAAAGAGTAGCCACGGAACTAAGCATTGAATGTAGAACGCATTTGCCGTGATGCGATGGTTGTGCTTGACTCACAAGAAAGTAACGCGTAGAATAGAAGGATCGCACCGTTTAGAATAAAGTGCAAAAGAATTTTAAAGAGCAGTTTCATAGAGATAATAGAGCATCGAAACGCGTAGAAGGGTTGTCAGTATATGCAGAGAAGGACTGTCAGAATATGTAGACTGTGCAGAGAAAAAGGCTGTCAGAATGTCAGAATGTCAGAAAGAAAGCGGCTAAAATGCGGATCAGGTCAGAGAAGGATTTGACACGTCAATTACAGTCGAGAATGCATGAAAATATTGGAGGGAAAATTGAGCCGTTTCAAATTGAGCCATTCGAGGAAATCAAGGATATAAGGATCGAACTGGCATAGTTAGAAGGTTACCGTGGATCGTGTTTTTATTGTGCATATTAAAAGGTCTCGGTGAGTAAGGGTGTTGTAAGAAAATAGCCTTAGAACAAAACTCGCAAATTTTGTTGAATATTCAAGAGAGAGGTTTTAGATAGAATCAGAAGATATTGAGTCTCTAACAATTCTCTTTATGCTTCTGTGAGATTTTTGTATGTGCTGTAGACCAGTAAGGGTCTTGCAAAAGAGAAGGCATTTTTATGTCCATTTATCTTGCAAAATTGAAATCCAAGTGGGTGCTTGGTAAAAGGGGTTGGTGCTCCTATCTGTTGCAGCAGATAAATCAGGGGTTGGTGCTCCTTCCAGTGGGTGTTGGTAAACAATTGTAAATATTGAATCCTTGCAAAGACTGGATTTGGATTGAAGTCCAAACAGTCATTATTTGAGGAGTAGCCACATCGGTGAACCTCGTAAAATCCTGTGTTGTGTGATGCTCTTGTGTGATACTTGCATTATCTAGTTTCAAGTTTGCATTATTAGTTTTAAAAGTTGCAGATTTAAGTTTTTAAGTAGTTACACTGATTCACCCCCCCTCTCAGTGTCATTGTGAGAATATCAATTGGTATCAGAGCGAGGCACCTGCACAAGCTTAATCAGCTAAGGTGTTCTTGGGAGATATACAATGGCCGGTGGTGAAGGTTTTTCTTCTAACAAAGCTCCTCTGTTCGATGGAACAAACTATTCTTTCTGGAGGCTCGGGATGCGGACCTATCTCTGTGCATTGGGTTATGAAATTTGGGAATCTATTGAAAATGGATACACCACTCCCACTTGTTCCTCCAACAGATGCTGGCTGAGAAGAAAAAGTTTGAGAACAACTCGAAAGCCAAGAATGCTATTATGTGTGGATTGGTCGACAATGAGTTGATACGCATCATGAACTGCAAATCTGCTAAAGACATATGGGACAAACCGCAAAGCATTCATGAAGGAGATAACAAAATCAAGGAAGCTAAGTCTGCAAACACATCGTGCCCGGTTCGAAGCATTAAAGATGACCGATGATGAGAACATAGAAGCTTACATGCCGAGAGTAAACGGAATCATCAATGCAATAAGAGGACTCGGGGAAGAAATGGAAGATGCAGTTGTTGTGAAGAAGGTACTGAGAACTCTCAACAAAAGGTTTGATGCAAAGGTTTCTGCCATAGAAGAAGCAAAAGATTTAAATTTTTTCAGTATGGATGAAATGCATGGTTCTCTAACAACTTATGAAATGAGGATTGGACAAACTAAGCCCTCTGACAGAGAAGCAGCCTTCCAAGCACAGAAAAATGTAAAATCTAAACAAGAGTCAGAGGAAGAAGAATCTACAGATGAAAATGAAGCAAACTTTGTTAGGAAATTAGTAAAGGGAAAAGGAAAGTACAGAGGTAAGTTGCCGTTCAAATGTTTTAATTGTGGAGGCATCGGGCACTTTGCAGCAAAATGCCCAATGAAGGAGAAAAATAAAAATGATGAAGGAACACATCCAGAAAGAAATGTCTGGAAAAAGAAACCACAGTTTAGAAAAAGAAACTTCAAGAAGAAGAGTTTCATTTCCCGAATATTGATTCTTCCGAAGACAGCTCCAGTGAGGACTCGAAGAAGAAAGCTGGTGAAGCCCTGTTCATGGCTTTTGAAGAACAAAGAACTGAGGAAACCCGGGAGTGTGAAGAAAAATTAGAAGATGAGGCTGAGATAGATCCTGGAAGGTGAGTTGGTTGTCGCACTTGAAGAGTTAAGTGCAGAAAGGAAAAGAAATAAAAGGAGTTCAAGAAAACTTGAGGATGTTGGCAAATTAATAATCAGTTTGAAAGTACAAACTGAAGAATACAAGAAAAAGTCTGAAGATTTTGAAGCTCAGCTAACCGTGAAAATAAATGAGTGCAATAAGCTAGAAGAGGACATAGTTGGATTAAGGCTGCAGCTAGAAGAAATGAATCGGAAACTGAGTTGTCATCAAAAATTTGAAGACAGTTCTGAGAAACTGAACAAAATGTTGAATAATCAAAGGCCCACTGGTATCAAATTTGGCTTGGGCTTTGATGAAGGAGAAACCTCAAAGGACTCAAAGGCCAGTAATCAGAGAACCAATAAATAATAAAGACAAGATTAGAGTTGATCAAGATAAACCGTATCATGCAAAAGAAAACAACAAGTCCAAGCTCGAAAGGAGTGCTCGCAAATGATAGATTCACCAAAGTCTCTCATCAAAGAAGAAGAAGACCCATGGCTCCTACCTCCACATGGCAACAACCATTTCCTGGGTACACTCGTTCCTTTTCACGGTTATTGTTTTAAGTGCAATGCATATGGTCATAAAATTTCTAGTTGTAGATATAATATAGAACAAAGAAATTTCACTAGTAGAAATAATTTTTCACCTTTGATAGATTATGCTGTAGAATGTTATAACTACCATAACTTCGGCCATATTGCAAGGAATTGTCGTAGCTCTTTTGCAGGAAATAAATACCAGGGAAGAAAATATCAATCAACTGGATCAAAACAGTACAGAAAATTTCCCAATAAACTGTCACAAGCAAATGAAAGGGAGAAGGTGAAGAAAGTAACCAGATCTGCTGTCAAATCTCAGTGGAAAGAAAAGGGACAACCGAAGAAAGACAAAGAATCCCTGATCGTTCAAACAGCTCTCAAAGCACAGAATAAATCTGCTCCCTGGATTCTAGACAGTGGATGCTCCAGTCACATGACAGGAGACAAACAGAAGTTTGATAAGCTGCAGACATACGAAGGTGGTTCTGTGAAATTCGGAAACAATGATGGAGCAAAGATAGTGGGTAAAGGATCAGTTAAGTTAAGTGACGGTAAAATCAACTCTAAGGAAGTTCTTTTTGTGGTAGGACTGAAGCATAACCTACCGAGTGTAAGTCAGATTTGTGACAGAGGTCATGAAGTAATTTTCAAGAAGGAGGGTTGTGAAGTAAGAAAGACAAGAAATGGAAAGTTAATAGCCACTGGACTGAGAACTTCTGGAAATTTGTATACTCTCTCTGAGACTTCAGAAGGAGCTTGCTTGGTTGGACAAGAAGAAGAAAACTGGCTGTGGCATAAAAGACTCGGTCACATAAGCTTTGATAATCTGATAAAAATCAGCTCGAAAAGAGCAATAAGAGACATACCCACTATTGGAAAACCATCAAACAAGCATTTGTGAGTCATGCCAAAAGGGGAAGCAAACCAGATCTACCTTCAAAGCAAAAGAATATTTCACTAGCAAGCCATTAGAACTGATTCACACTGATTTGTGTGGACCCATGAGGACAGAAAGCATAAATGGATACAAATATTTTATGTTGTGTATTGATGATTTTTCCGGAATGACATGGGTACTCTTTTCGAAACAAAAGTCGGAAGCCTTTGAGATGTTTAAAACCTTCAAAAATCTTGTTGAGAATCAATCCGGAAAAAGAATTAAATGTTTGAGATCCGATAGAGGAGGAGAGTTTATTTCAGAAGAGTTTGTAGAATTTTGTGAAAAACATGGAATAAGAAGACAGTTCTCAGCAGCAAGAACACCTCAACAGAATGGAGTAGTTGAAAGAAAGAACAGAACTATACAGGAAATGGCAAGGACCATGTTAACAGAGAGCAAAATTGCTGACAGGTTCTGGAAAGAGGCAGTCCATACTGCAGTCTATATTCGAGAATAGGTGTATGTTGAGGCCGCATGAAAGCAAAACACCATATGAACTGTGGTTTGGCAAAAAGGCTACAGCAAAATACTTCAAAGTGTTCGGCAGCAAGTGTTACATTAAGAGAACTGAAAGCAATCTTGGCAAGTTTGAAGATAGAGCTGATGAAGGAATATTCCTTGGGTACTCAACTAAAAGCAAAGCCTATACATGCTACAACAAAAGACTTAAGAAAATAGTGGAGAGTGCGGATGTGAAGGTTGATGAAGGCAGGAAACAAGAAATCAGCAATAATGAAAACTACCCAACCTATGAAGAATTTATTGAAGAAGATGAAGATCAAGAAAAAGAAGAGAGACAGAAATCAGATTCAGAGGACTTAGAAAGAGATGAAAATAGAAAATACAGAACAGCGAGTTGGCAGAAAAATCATCCCAAAGAGCAGATTATTGGGGACCCTACAGTTGGCATTCAGACAAGAAGAAGAGTAGTAAATAACTATTCTCTCGTTATCCAAGTATTGAGCCCAAGAATATTATTGAAGCAAGCACGGATGAAAGCTGGATGGAAGCAGTAAATGAAGAACTAGATCAAATTGAGAAAAACAAAACCTGGGAATTAGTACCAAGGCCTGAAAATAAAAACATAATTGGTACTAAATGGATATTTAGAAACAAACTGAATGAAGATGGACAGGTTGTAAGGAATAAAGCAAGATTAGTCTGTAAGGGATATGCCCAAGTTGAGGGGATTGATTTTGAAGAGACTTTTGCACCCGTGGCCAGACTTGAAGCAATAAGACTGTTTTTGGCTTTAGCTGTTCATAAGAATTTCAAGGTTTATCAGATGGATGTAAAATCAGCATTTCTGAATGGAAATCTTGAAGAAGAAGTATATATTGAACAGCCTGATGGTTTTCAACTTTGTGATAATCCTAACTTTGTTTGCAAGCTGAAGAAAGCATTGTATGGCTTGAAACAAGCACCTAGAGCTTGGTATGCAAGGTTGGACAACTATCTCACTAAGCAAGGATTCAAGAAAGGTATGGTGGATAGCAATTTATATGTGAAAACTGAAAATGGCAATTTCATTGTTCTAGTTGTTTATGTAGATGATATAATTTTTGGGAGTAGCAATGATGAATCATGCAAAGACATAGCAAACAAAATGCAGAAAGAGTTTGAAATGTCTATGATAGGTGAACTTTCATATTTCCTTGGATTACAAGTTAATCAAACTGAAAAGGGGATCTTTATTTCTCAAATTAAATATGTGAAAGAAATGCTGAAAAAGTTCACTATGGAAGATAGTAAGCCAGTGAGCACCCCCATGACAACAAGCTGCAAGTTGAGCAAGGATGATAAATCTCCGGATGTTGATCAAACAATGTACAGATCAATGATTGGGAGCTTGCTGTATTTGACAGCAACTAGACCGGATATCTTACAAGTTGTTTGCATGGTTGCAAGATTTCGGGCTAGTCCAAAAGAGACTCATGTGACAGCGAGTGAAAAGGATTTTTAGGTACCTCAAGGGTACTATGGAGTATGGGCTGTGGTATCCAAAAGGAAAAGACTTCACTCTCTTTGCATACTCGATGCAGATTGGGCGAGATGCATTGATGACAGAAAAAGTACAAGTGGAGGAGCATTCTTTCTTGGAGATAAATTGGTAGCATGGCACAAGAAGAAGCAAGAATCGGCCTCTCTATCCACAGCCGAGGCCGAATACATTGCAGCTACAACATGCTGTACACAAATACTATGGATGAGACAAACATTGAAAGATCTAGGAATTCACTTCAATGAGCCCATTTCAATCAAATGTGACAACACTAGTGCAATCAACATTTCAAAGAATCCGGTAATGCATTCCCGCACCAAACATATTGCAATCCGGTATCACTTCTTGAAGGATAAGGTTGCGGAAGGAGAGGTCAGATTGGAGTTTGTTCCCACTACAGAGCAAGTAGCAGACATATTCACCAAACCTTTACCAAAGGAAGTATTTGAATACCTTCGAAAGAAGTTGGGAGTAGTCACACTTCCCAAGCACTGACTAGCTATGGGAAATACATTCTCAGGGGGAGCATTCAAGTTATTTATGCCTGAGAATGTTGTGCATAGACTCAGGGGGAGTCTACAGCAGCCCTTTGGCATTATTGGCAAAGGGGGAGAAGAATTTGAGCAAGGCTACAAAGTGTTGCCAACAATTCCAAAGGGGGAGATTGTTGAGCAAGGTGCAGCAAAAGCAGTGCAAAAGGATTGTAATTGTTGTCAACACAGACAGAGTGATGCAGTTGAAGCAGTTCAGAGGTCAGTCAGATCAAGTGCAAAAAATCTCAAGAAAAACAAGAGGGGACCCAGATCCAGAAATTTGCGAAAAAGACAAGGAAGAAAACGCGTCGCGATATCGCGACATGGTTCCTCGTCGCGATTTCGCGACATACCGGAGGAGAGAGAAAGTCCATAAGAAAATGTCGCGATTTCGCGACATATCCGAGGAGAGAGAAAAAGCACGCCAAAATGTCGCGATTTCGCGACATGTCTGAGGAGAGAGAAGATGCAAGTAAGATTGTCGCGATTTCGCGACATGGCTGAGGAGAGAGAAGGCGAAGAAAATGTCACGACGGAGAGAAAGGAAAAATGTCACGATTTCGCGACATATCGGAGGAGAGAGAATGTGCAAGGAAAAATGTCGCGATTTCGCGACATGCTGGAAGGAAAGAAGCCAAATCGAGAAACTGTCGCGATTTCGCGACAAGTTTGAAGCAAAGGCACCAAGGATGAAAAATGTCACGATTTCGCGACACATCGGAGGAGAGAGAAAGTTGATGAAGAAGTTGTAGCGATTTCGCTACATGTGCTAATTTCGTAAAAGCAAAGAAAAGGCACCTAAGTAAGAAAAGTGTAGCGATTTCGCTACAAGCTTGAGACACTAAGGAACAAAAGTGCAGCGATTTAGATACCAAGATGCAAGGTGAAAGATGTAGCGATTTCGCTACATGGTCAAAATGCAAGTGCAAAAGTGTAGCGATTTCGCTACAAAGTTGAAAGTGCAAGGTAAAAGGTGTAGCGATTTCGCTACAAAGGTTGAAAGTGCATATGTGCGGGAGGTGTAGCGATTTCGCTACAAGTTGAAAGTGCATAATGCGAAGGTGTAGCGATTTCGCTACAAGTTAGAAACACATGTTGGAAAGGTGTAGCGATATCGCTACACGTCGGAGTTTCACTAGCAAGCAGAAAAGAAAAATGCTAAGGCAACAATGGTGTAGCGATTTCGCTACATGTAAGGTTTTTCGCGGCTGCATGGAGTAAAAATTGTACGGAGGCCAGAAGCGTCACGATTTCACGACGACAATGAAGATGACGTCAGCAAAACCAAAATGTGTCACGATTTCACGATAGGGTGAACGAAAAGCCATTGCAAGCCAGAAACGTCACGATTTCGTGACATCTTTGAAGATGACGTCAGCAAGACAAAAATGTCGCGATATCGCGACAAGTTGCCAGAAAAGCTGATGGAAGCCGAAAGCGTCGCGATTTCGTGACAACTTTGAAGATGACGTCGAAAAAAAATGTCGTGATATCGCGACAAGTTCAGAGAAGCCTCGAAGCCGAAAGCGTCGCGATTTCGCGACATCTTGAGGATGATCGTCAAAAAATGTCGCGATATCGTGACAAGTTGCGAGAAGCCTCGGGAGGAAAGTGTCGCGATATCGCGACAAAGTTGAGGATGACTGCAAGAAACGTCGCGATATCACGACGAGGTAATGTTTTGGCGAGAAAAAGTCAAAGATACATGCAATGTGACAGAGTGTCAAAAAGGTGCCATTACGATAAACTTAACTGGAGTCGATCTGAGTTCCAAGTGACAGTGGTGAGAATGCATAGGAGAAATTCATGCCGCAGTTAACCAAGTTAAAAGGAAAGTTACGAAGCATTGCATTTAAGAACCGAACGGTCGTTGTAGGCCGTGAAGAGCATGGCCGCAAAGGTGGCGTTACAAAGAGTAGCCACGAACTAAGCATTGAATGTAGAACGGTCATGGTACGTGATGCTGCAAAAGTAACGGAATAGAAGGAGAGCATTAGAATAAGCAAAAGAATTTGAAAGAGCAATTGTAGAAGATAATAGAGCATCGAAACGCGAGAAGGGTTGTCAGATATGCAGAGAAGACTGTCGAATATGGCGATGCAGAGAAAAAGGTTGTCAGAACGTCAGAATGTCAGAAAGAAAGCGGCTAAAAGGCGGATCAGGTCAGAGAAGGATTTGACACGTCAATTACAGCCGAGAATGCATGAAAATGTTGGAGGGAAAGTTAAACCGTTTGAAATTGAGCCGTTCGAAGAAATCAAGTATATAAGGATCGAATCGGCATAGTGAGAAGGTTACCGTGGAACTGTGTTTTTATTGTGCATTTAAAAGGTCTCAGTGAGTAAGGGTGCTGTAAGAAAATAGCCTTAGATCAAAACCTGCAATTCTATTGAATATTCAAGAGAAAGGTTTTAGATTAGATCAGAAGATATTGAGTCTCTAACAATTCTCTCTATGCTTCTGTGAGATTTTTGTATGTGCTGTAGACCAGTAAGGGTCTTGCAAAAGAGAAGGCATTTTTATGTCCATTTATCTTGCAAAATTGAAATCCAAGTGGGTGCTTGGTAAAAGGAGTTGGTGCTCCTATCTGTTGCAGCAGATAAATCAGGGGTTGGTGCTCCTTCCAGTGGGTGCTGGTAAACCGATTGTAAAAATTGAATCCTTGCAAAGACTGGATTTGGATTGAAGTCCAAACAGTCATTATTTGAGGAGTAGCCACATCGGTGAACCTCGTAAATTCTGTGTTGTGTGATGCTCTTGTGTGATACTTGCATTATCTAGTTTCAAGCTTGCATCATTAGTTTTAAAAGTTGCAGATTTAAGTTTTTAAGTAGTTACACTGATTCACCCCCCCCTCTCAGTGTCATTGTGAGAATATCACATTTACATCATGTGGATAAAGCCCTTCACATTTTACACAGAGAAAAGCTATTTGTCAAACGTTCCAAATGTTCCTTTGGTGTCCAATAAGTGGAATATTTGGGTCATATAGTTTCACACCAGGGCGTCAAAGTTGATCCCAATAAGATTAAGGCAATTCAAGAATGGCCTTTACCTAAAACCATCAAGAAACTTCATGGTTTTTTGGGTCTCATAGGCTACTATCACAAGTTTGTACAAAATTATGGTAAGATTGCAGCACCTCTCACGGCACTCACAAAAAAATGATGCTTTTCGTTGGTCGGATGAGGCTACTCTAGCTTTCGAAGCTCTTAAGGAGGCCATGTGTACAACTCCAGTATTAGCAACCCCCAATTTTCACAAACCATTTATTATCGAATGTGATGCGTTTGGAACAGGAATTGGGGCTATATTAATGCAAGAAGGTCATCCGTTGGCATTTGAAAGTAAACAGCTCTCCGAGAAAAATTTGGGAAGATCGACATATGAATAAAGAAATGTTGGCTATTCTTCATGCAGTAGAAAAATGGAGACACTACCTAATCGTGAGCCGCTTCATTATCAAAACAGATCATAGTAGTCTCAAACATTTTCTTGAGCAGAGGTTTTCCTATCCGGAACAAAATAAGTGGTTAACCAAACTATTGGGTTATAATTTTGTTATCGAATACAAGAAGGGGAAGGAAAATATAGCCACCGATGCACTTTCGAGGAAATATGAAGATGAAGTAGTCATTAACGCTATATCAGGTCCTTGCTCCCAATGGGTGAATCAATTACAAGATGAATGGTTGTCCAATAGCGAAACTGCTCAGATAATTCAAGAATTATCTATAGGGTCCTCTAAACACCCTTTGTTCTCTTATGAAGATAAAATCCTCTAAAAGAAAAATCGCATTTATATTCCACACAATTCAGAACTCAAATCGAAGATCCTCGACGAATCACACGCCTCTCCATCAGCAGGACATTCAGGATTTTTGAAGACATATTTAAGGGCCAAACAATCATTTTGTTGGAAAGGATTAAAAGCAGAAGTCAAACAATGGGTAGCAGAATGTGAAGTTTGCCAGCGCAATAAAGGAGAAACAATCAAATCACCAGGATTGTTACAACCATTACCCATCCCTGAACGACAATGGGAACATATATCCATGGATTTTATTGAGGGTCTTCCGAAGTCAGAAGGCAGGACAATAATCTTCGTTGTCGTAGACCGGTTATCCAAATACGCTCACTTTCAAGCTTTACAACATCCATTTTCCGCAAGCAAGGTGGCAAAGGTATTTATGGATTCAATTTTCAAATTACATGGTATGCCAAAAAATATTGTAAGTGATAGAGATCCCATCTTCACTAGTAACTTTTGGCGGGAATTATTTCGACTTAGTGGTACCAAATTGAACATGTCTTCAACCTACCATCCACAGACAGGATGGTCAAACAGAAGTAGTTAACAAATGTTTAGGTATGTACTTAAGATGTTTTGCTCAAGATAAACAATACCAATGGAGCCATTGGTTAGCATTGGCAGAATGGTGGTACAACACTTCTTACCATTACTCAATTAAGATGTCTCCATTTGAAGCATTGTATGGCACAAAACCTCCAAAAGTCATAGATTACGTACATGGATCATCCAAAGTAGCCAAAGTGGAGGATTGGTTCCAACAAAGGCAGTCTACACTCACCATCCTCAAAGAGAATTTAGTCCAAGCACAGAATCGTATGAAACAACAACAAGACTTGCACCGATCAGAGAGAACTTTTAATATAGGTGATTGGGTGTTGCTAAAGTTGCAACCTTACAAACAATCCTTGTTAAAGATAAAATCCAGCCAGAAGTTGGCCCCACGATTTTATGGTCCCTACAAAATTGTGCGCCGCATTGGAGAAGTAGCCTATCAATTAGAGCTACCTACATCTTCACGAATACACCCGGTATTTCATGTTTCATGTCTCAAAAAAGTAATTGGTCAGAAAGTACAAAGTCAATCAGAATTACCAGTGCTCGATGAGGAAGGACGCATACATCTCCAACCGGAAGATATACTACAACATAGAATCCGAAAACTAAGATCACATCAGATTCACGAATTTCTCATTAAATGGCAAGATTTATCAGAGGAGGATGCAACATGGGAACCTGAAAGTATCTTCCAGACATTTCCAGCTTTGAGGACAAAGCTTTTCGAGGAGGGGAGTCATGTTACAATCCAAACATAGCCTGCGTCGGCTATGTTTTCCAAGCGGTTAACATTTAGTATATATATTCATAATAGTTTATTTGAAAGGGATCATCTTTATTTTCTAATTTTCACTGGCGTTAATCGCAACTGCCTATAAGGCGAGGGTGTGCCCACCTTGAGTGGCGTTGAATTATTTTTAATCATTCTCTGCAATTTTCTTATTCAATATTTACATTCGTCATTCTGTTCGGTATTTTATTTATCTCTGTAAGTTCTTTGAACAGAAGGATAGAATTATCCTTCCAGACAAAACGTGAAATACGAATAGTTTTGAGAGCGAAATACGAAGAGTCTTTGGAAGCTAAAATGAATAATTTTTTGGAGGCTTCCATTGGAAGATGAAACGAATAGTTTGGAGTCTTCCTCTACTCTATAAAATGGATGTGATCCCTTACATAATGTGAGAGAGTGTGAAGTTGTTGTAAACTATAAAAGGATGTGAATGTAATATTTGCTAAAAAATAATAAAAGAATAAGTTTCCATTGCCTCGTTATTTTTCCTACACATTGCAGGTTTCCACGTAAAATATTTGTGTCACTTGTGTTACTATTTTTGTGTTCCATATTTTTGTTACTGTGCTTCCTCTTGCAAGTGTGGAATCTTGGAATTTTTCCTAACATCTGGTATCAGATCTAAGGTTTTGTGCGAGTGGGAACTGCAACAATGATAAAATGTATAACCAAGTTTGAGACTGAAAAAATTTGATGGCAGGAACTTCGCTCTATGGAAGATGAAGGTGGAGGATTTTTTGGTTTAGAATGACCAAGTGCAAGCCTTGAAAGGGGTCACAAGTAAATCCAACAACATGAAAGATGAGGAGTGGGTAACACTTGTCAGGAAGGTAGTTTCTACAATTCGTCTCTGCCTAGTGGACTTCGTCTTGTTCAATTTAGCTGAAGAAAAGACCGTCGAAGCCCTTTGGCAAAACATTGAAAAGTTATATGAAACAAAATCAACAACTAACAAGATTTTCTTAAAAAGTATCTTTATAGCTTGAGGATGAAGGAAAGTTCATCCATGGTAGATCATTTGAATGATTTTAATACTCTGATCAGTAAATTGGTTTCATTTAATGTGAATATGGACGATGAAGATAGAGCTATCACCCTACTTTGTTCCCTCCTGAACACTTGGGATCATATGTTGGAAATTACCATCAGTAAAAGTTAAAAAATATTTGATTTTACTTTGGGTAAAGGTAACTTACCTTTACCTTACCTGGACGGCAGTGGACGACAGCATTTGGGCGGCAAGAGAACTCAAGTTAACTTTCTTTTGTGGGGACTTCCATAGCTCCTATGCCTTCAATTTGCAAGGATTTATTATCCCCTAACTTAACTTGAGATTTGTAATTTGAATCTAATGTAGCAAAGAGAATTTCTTTGCCACTCATGTGGTTGGAGCAACCAGTATCCAGATTCCATGTATCATTTAGATTTTGATCTGGCTGTCCATAAGAGAGAAAAATATTTGGTGGACCTTCTTCTTCTCCGTAGAATGAGCCATATTGACTGCTTTGATCTTTTGAAGACTTTGACCAGCAGTCACGAGCGAAGTGGCCTTGTTTCCCACAATTGAAACATGTTGTTTTAGGTTTATTACTTCCTTGTCCTTGATTTCCACGGCCTACATTGCCACTTCGGTTCTGATTGGCTCCTTTGTTTTGATTTCCACCTCTGTTTGGATTACCTCCTCTGTAGGAGTTGCTTTGGCCCTTGCCTCTTTGTTGTTGTCCTCTGCCTCGTCCTCTTCCTTGTCCTCGTCTTACACTTTCATTGGAAGTGAAGGCTTTGTCATCACCTCCATAGCTTGTTGAAGGTGCACCTTGAAGTCGCTCTTCATGTGATGTTAATGATCCAATCAAACTATCAAATGTAAGAGTAGAAAGATCTTTGGATTCTTCAATTATGATTGCAATGTGATTCCACTTAGGAAGAAGTGTTCGCAACACTTTCTTCACAATTGTTTCATTTTTTGTGTCTTCACCTAAAGTTTGCATCATATCAACTCCTGCTTTAACACGAACACAATAGTCTCCAACTCTTTCATTGTCCTTCATTCTCGAGATTTTCAAAATCTCTTTTCAAAGTCTGAAGCCAGACTTGCTTTACTTTATCACTTCCTTGGAATCCTTATTTCAAGGCATTCCATGCATCTGTAGCAGTTAAGTAAGATGCAATTCTTGGAAAGATACTAGGATCTAATGTTGATTGAAGATGGTATAAGGCAAATGAATTATTTTTCTGTGCATCTTTGTAGATCTTTTTATCATTTGCACTTAAAGTAGTCCAATCTGTTGGAGCAATGTAACCGTATTCAATAATATCCCATAGTCCTTTTTCGATGAGTAATGTCCTCATCTTGATGGACCAATACTCATAATTATCCCCTCTGAATTCGGGAATTGGTAGATTATTATGTGATCCCATTTTTTAATCTACTAAAACAAGAAACCTCTCTTTTATAGTATTATTGCAAAAATACTTTACAAACTATCAAGCCCTGCTTGATTTACAATCATGAACAACTCAAACTTGTTCAGCAATTACAAAATTGTCGACGACTTGTTCATCATCGTCACTGATCAATATTATCTCAGGAGAAGGAGGTTGAAGGATTTCAACTGAATTACTATAATGAGTATATTCGGATCCTTATGCAGCAATTGCAACTATGTCAGATTGTTCAAACTTGCTGCCGAAGGAGTTATCTTCTGAATCGGCTTCGTATCCTTGATCAGGATTTCTCTGGTGTGCAATAACCGCGTTTTGCAACTGTGAAAAAACTGTATTAAGACTTAGTGTTTTCACGCTCCTATCAAAGTTTTCAGGAGTTGTTCTCAGTAACAACTTGCAGAGGGCATGATAACAACCTTCCGATCTTATCATTTAAGAAAATTTCCCAAAAATTTTCTTTTACAAGGATTTCCTCTTAGGAAATAGTAAAAAAAATTTAACTTTCCAAGTTTTTTTTTTTTTTTTAAACTTTACATATATTTCCTCTTAGGAAATTTCAATCAATAAAAAACTTCACATTTATTTCCTCTTAGGAAATTTCACTCAACTAAAAAAAAAAAAATTTATAAAAGCTAATGAACAGTTTAAAAAAAAACTAAAAAATATATATTTTTTTTAATTTTAAACTTATTCCTTAGTTTTTCTTTTGATTAAAAAAAAATTAATTAAAAAAAAATTGATTTTCTATCGACCCCGCCGAGAGTCGATCCTGCGACCTCGCGGGTCTCAGGGCTGAGGGTAGCCGCTGCGCTACCCGGGCTGATCCGGGAGCAACGCGCGCTCCCCGCCTCTTGACTTTCGCATCGAGCGCGAAGCAAGTTTTGGCTTCGTGCTTTGGTGCGAAGATTTTATATTCTTTGGGACTATTAGTCCCACATCGCTCACAGAGCGATGTTTTTGTTGTTTAAAAACAACAAAGCACGCAATGTGCTTTGACTGCCTGCGGGCAGTCACCAATGCCGCAGCCTTTTGCCATCGATGATGCACGCATAGATTGACACGTCACCTTCTCGGGCCGCGCACCAGTGCCACGTCAGCATAATTTGCAGATCACCATGTCACCTTCTCGGGCCGCGCACCAGTGCCACGTCACCTTGCCTCGTCAACCTCCTCGGGCCGCGTGCCAGTCTCATGTCGCCATGCGTCATGCCATGTCGATCTTGCACCTCGGGCCACGTGCAGCAGATCGCCACCTCAGCTCCGCCTCAGGAATCATGTCGATGCCACATCAACAGTGCCTCGGGAATCGTGCGGATCTGCTGCTCCTACGGGCCGCGTCGTCCAGTTCCACCAGCGCCTCGAAAAACATGCCAATCAGCTCCTACGGGCCATCTCGGGATCCGTGCCACCTTGGCTCCTACGGGTTGCCTCGAGCCCCCCGGGCCCACACCTCGGGAATCGCACCGCTCTGATACCAAATGTGAAAGGTGAGTGATTTGCAAATAGGATTAATTGAATTAACATTGAATCAAAGGTTACAAAGCTTAAATACAAGGTAAATAACCTATTCAAGAAAGAAAGGGGGGAAAGGAGAAATTGGGGGAAAAGAAAGTTAACTTGAGTTCTCTCGGGATACATGATACATGGATTCTGGATACTGGTTGCTCCAACCACATGAGTGGCAAAGAAAATATCTTTGCTACATTAGATTCAAATTACAAATCTCAAGTTAAGTTAGGGGATAATAAATCCTTGCAAATTGAAGGCATAGGAGCTATGGAAGTTCCCACAAAAGAAGGTATTAAAAATGTGAATGACATATACTATACTCCACAGATACAACACAATTTGTTAAGTGTTGGCCAAATGATGGAGAAGCATTACAAATTAGTTTTTGATGAAAGAAAATGTACAATCTTTGATAAAAACAATTGTAACCGGTTCATCACAGAAGTCCCTATGACAAAGAATAGGTTGTTCCCTTTAAATTTTGGTGAGCCAGGGGGAGCTCAACTTGCAAACATTGCTATTACAAATCCAAGTGAATTGTGGCACTTGAGATATGGTCACCTCAATTCCGCTAGCTTGAAAATGTTAACATCACAAGCTATGGTGACAGGACTACCAAAAATACCAGAACATAAAAAGGTATGCGAAGCATGTGCTTTGGGAAAGCACTCCAAAACAAAGTTTCCAAGAGGCAGAGCGTGGAGAGCAAGCTATCCTCTTTAGCTAGTACATTCGGACATCTGTGGTCCAATGCAAACAAAGAGTCTTGGAAACAATTCTTATTTTCTAACATTCATAGATGATTATTCTAGAATGTGTTGGTTGTATTTTATGAAACACAAAGATGAAGCATTTGATTGCTTCATAGACTTCAGAAATAATGTAGAAAAGCAAAGTGACTACTATGTCAAATGTCTTCGCACTGATAAAGGAGGAGAGTACTCCTCAAATGAATTTCTTCATTATTGTAAGCAAAATGGGATAAAAAGGCAGTTCACCATTGCCTACACCCCACAACAGAACGGTGTGGCTGAGAGAAAGAACCACACCCTTGTTGAAATGGCATGAACAATGCTTCAGGCAAAACATCTCACAAACAACTATTGGGCAGATGCAGTGAGAACAAGTGCATATATTCTAAATAGAAGTCCGACTTCTAGTTTAGATGGTATCACTCCTTATGAAGGATGGTACGGTAAGAAACCAAATGTCAAACATTTCGGAGTATTTGGTTCTTTAGCTTATGCACACATTCCCCGAGGAGAAGCGAAAGAAGCTTGATCCAAAGAGTCAAGCATGTGTTTTTGTAGGGTATTGTGATTCAACCAAAGGGTATAGATTGTACAATCCCACGACACATAAAATCATTATCTCCAGGGATGTAATTTTTGATGAAGGGGGAGAATGGGGTCATAAAAAATTTGTTGATTTTGACTCTAATTTGGACAGTACCACACCAGTACCTCCCATAATGGTACAACCCAAGAAAAGTAGTCCTCCTCCATAGATTCCACATCAAGAAACTTCATCAAGTACATCAAGTGGTACACCAAGTCCAAGAAGGAATTTGTTGGCACCCCCAAATTCTCCAAAACGATTCCAAAGATCTGTAAGCGCTCCAAGTCCAATGGATATTGATTCAGTTTCTCAAAGGAAAGAGACAAATAGAGGAAAGCGCATACTACAGAGTCATCCATCTTCTCAAATGTTGGATAGGAATTTCCAACAAAGATACACTAGGAGTCAAGCTAGTGAGATGGATGACATTTTGTCAAGACTTGAAAATATTCAAATGTCGGGGGGATGATGAGTCTCATGAACCAAGGGGTGATGTAGTCAATTATGCTTTGTTGGTTGCTGCACACCTAGAACCTTCTAGCTATGAAAAAGCATGCACTGAAAATATATGGCAGGATGCCATGGAAGAGGAAATATCCTCTATTGAAAAGAATGATACTTGGGAGCTTGTGAAGCTTCCCAAGGGAAAAAAATGTGTTGGATGTAAATGGGTCTATAAGACCAAATTCAATGCTGATGGAAGCATTGAAAGGTACAAGGCGAGATTAGTAGCTAAAGGTTTTACTCATAAATATGGAATAGATTATGAGGAAACTTTTGCTCCAGTTGCTCGACAAGAAACAATTAGAACTTTTCTTTCCTTGGCAGCCCATAAAGGATGGAAGATTCAACACATGGATGTGAAAAGTGCATTTTTAAATGGATACCTGATAGAAGAGGTGTATGTTCAACAACCTCAAGGTTTCCAAGAACCAGGAAAAGAGAACCTTGTTTATAAATTGAAAAAAGCACTATATGGCCTCAAGCAAGCACCAAGAGCATGGTACTCAAGAATTGATGGCTATTTCAGCAAATATGGTTTCACAAAAAGCAAGAGTGAACCAACATTATACTACCTGAAAAATGGAGTAGATATCCTCATAGTTTGTTTTTATGTGGATGATCTAATATTCATGGGTAGTAATGATAAAATGAATATGGAGTTCAAAAACTCCATGATGAATCAGTTTGAGATGAAGGATCTCGGATTAATGAGATACTTTCTAGGAATGGAAGTACATCAATCAAAGAATGGGATCTTCATATGTCAACAAAAATATGCTCATGACATGATTAAGAAATTTGCTATGCAGCAGTGCAAATCAGCTGCAACACCAACTGGACATGGAATCCAGCTAAGCAAAGAAGATGGAGCACCTAATGTTGACTTGACCAATTACAGAAGCATGGTTGGGAGTTTAATGTTTCTCACCAACACTAGGCCAGATATACAGTATGTTGTTTCTCTTGTATCACGATTTATGGCATGCCCATCCGAGCTGCATCTTCAAGCAACCAAACAAATTTTATGATATGTAAAAGGTACATTGGATTTTGGAATCCATTACCACAAGTCTAACTCTGTGAAGTTATTTGGTTATAGTGACAGCGATTGGGGCAGTAATATAGATGACAGAAAATCTACATCAGGGAACTGTTTTAGTCTAGGATCGGGACTAATAACTTGGAGTTCCAAGAAGCAATATGTTTTAGCATTATCATCTACAGAAGCTGAGTACATAGCCATTACTCATGCAAGTACTCAGATCCTCTGGTTGAGGAAAATCCTTGAAGAGATTGGCAAAAAACAAATTGGTCCAACCAAACCGAATTGTGATAATATAAGTGCCATACAGCTGGCATATAATCCGATCCACCACAAAAGGTCAAAACACTTTGATATGAAGTATCACTTCATAAGAGATATGGTGGAACAGCAGACAGTTGAGCTTCAATATTGTAGCACTTTGGATAATCTAGCAGACATCTCCACCAAAGGCATGGCTAAAGCTCAATTTATAAAGCTGAGAGACTATATAGTTAGTCCTCTCAACTTTAAGGGGGAGAATGTTGGAAATTACCATCAGTAAAAGTTAAAAATATTTGATTTTACTTGGGGTAAAGGTAACTTACCTTTACCTTACCTGGACGGTAGTGGACGGCAGCATTTGGGCAGCAAGAGAACTCAAGTTAACTTTCTTTTCCCCCAATTTCTCCTTTCCCCCCTTTCTTTCTCGAATAGGTTATTTACCTTGTATTTAAGCTTTGTAACCTTTGATTCAATGTTAATTCAATTAATCCTATTTGCAAATCACTCACCTTTCACATCATATGGTGATGACCATCAATAATTCATCATCAAAATCTTAATTTTTATGATGTGGTAGCCACTTTTTTGGCATAAGAGTTGACGCAAAAAACATCTCTGGAACCCTCAACCAATGAAGCCCTATCTATGAGAGGTCGATTGTTCGAGGGGAGTAAATAAGATAGAAAGCAGTCTAGATCTAAGTCTAAAGGACATAAGCATAAAGGGAAGTGTTGGCATTGTGGGAAGCTAGGATACTCCAAGAAGAATTGTTGGAAATTAAAGAATGGTGAAAAGCAAAATCATCCATCAGTTGAAGCCAGTGTAGTAGATTCAAGAGAGACGGCAACATGTGAATCCTTATGTATCAGTAACAACATATCAGTGTTATATACCTGGGTTTTGGACTCAGGTGCATCCTTCCACATGTCTCCCCATAGAGACTGGTTTGACAAGTATCAGCCATACTATGGTGGAAAGGTCTATTTGGGTGATGATCATCCTTTAGAAATTGTGGGAAGAGGGGATATAAGTATCAAGCTAGACGATGGTAGAGAAAGGATGCTATGTGATGTGTGACATGTGTTTGTAGCACCCTAAAATTGGCACAGTTAAACCTTAGTAAAAAGATAAAAATTCAAATTTTAACCTCAAACCGCTCGTTAACCGCCTGTTACCCGCTTTCCTCATTTTTCATGCCATTTTTAGGATTTGTTTTGACCGTTGGACGATATCGTCGTAGATTAGACGAGATCATCCCAGATCTGACGAAATCGTCATGGACAGAACGTCCAGACGATTTTGTCCCAAAACCAAATTTTCATAATTAGCTTCTGTTTCAACAGCCTCTCCAACTTGGGCAGAAGCGCGTCTGCGTAGTTGGAGATTCCCCCGTTGGAGATCTCCTAGATTGGGATGATCCCCAACCTCCTAACCTCTCCCTAATCCTATATAAACTGAGATTTTCTTAGTTTATCCCCCTGATTCCCCCTGACTTTTTGCCTGAAACTCTGCTTAAACTTCCTTGAACTTCCCCACACCTCAGAGCATCCTCACACCATCTTTTGCATTCGGTATTTCATGTTTTCTTGCAGGAACTCTACTGTTTTTTAGTTGAAGCTAGCTCGGATCGTCGCAAGCGATCCCGGATGATTTCGGACGATCTTGTCGAGGAGCGCAGATGATCTCGTACGATTGGAGGCGATCCCGACTGTAGTCCAGATTTGGGGGCAATCAGAGTCTAGAGTTTGCATCTCTTTGTCATTTTTCTGCATTCTTTATACATTATCTTAGTTATTATGTTTATGCATCTTGGAGTTCACCTCATTTAGCATAACCGCATGATAAAATTAAAATCAAACATTAAATCTACTGCATTTCTCTTATTTGTTATTTGAATCCATTATTTAGGCACGTTTGCTATTATTGCTATCATTCTCCGTTGCTTTTGTAGTTGCATACTTGGTATTTTGTATCTATTTTTGTGATTGCAGGTTTCTGACGAATTCATCAGATTTTAGACGATTCCATCTGATCTCAGACGATCGACTATGATTTGAGACGATTATGTGAAATATCAGATGATTACGTGCAGTTTGAGACGATTCGGACTGCTACAAAACTCAGAATCTTCATCAGACATCCGAAATCAGGTATGTACTATTCTAGTTAGCATATTCTCTGTGTTTAGCATGCATTTCTATTTTTTGTATTCATCTAAATCAGTATTGGCATATAGAATAGTTTAGATTCATCTTGGCCAAACCTAGGAGTTGAATGATTAAAGTACAAAATGAACACATCAAACTCACTATCAACCTAGGTGTGGAAACCGCCACTCAAAAGTTTCCTGGTGAACCCACCATCCATCAAAAATTCACCTTTATACCCTTCCCCCGAGAGGCGGGACCTTCAAAGGGCCTCTCAGTCCGAGGTATTGTCCCATCCTTCTCGCATCCCCCTTTCGGGCGTGGATCCTATAGCCTGAGGGTAAGGATGCAAAAAATTTGGAGCGATACATTTTGGTGAACCCGACGTGAAAACTAAAAACCTTTTGAAAACAATCCAAAAAAACAAAACATAAATGCATTTAGAACCAAAGATTGCATATCATACTTAGATGGTAGATTATAATAAAAGACGAGTTGTCACCATTAATGTTGAGAATCAATTAGCAGCTATAGAGGTTACTTATGTGCTTAGAGTACCTCAAACAAATAGGGTTCAACCTTTGTGGGACGAACTTGATAGGAGATTGGGTATCATTGGATCTAGGGCAACAGAACTTAGGCAAATTAAGAGGTTCGTCCTAGATAGAATCCTGGATCCTGATCAAGTGACCTTATATCATGAACTTCAGAGAGCTTGCCATAGATGGTTAGCAGATAAAAGAGCCCATGTGTCTTCAGAGTTGTACACCTTTGAGGAATATCTTGAGAATGCAGTTGTAGTACATAAATTTCTATCTCATATAGAGGATCAAGAAGTTGTTTTTACGGATAGAAAAATATGGAATAGAGTTCCTAGAGCTGTGTTATATCGAGAGTATTGCCATGAACTTTATTTCTACCAGTCAGGGTATGAAACAGATAATATCACTATAGCACATTTTATCAAGTTCTTGAAAAATCATTTTCAATTTGAAGAGGAGCATTTCATGACTCCTGATGAACTTGATCCTATCAATGACATCTATAAACTATTTATAGAAAACTAAGCTATTCTTTTATTATTGTTATTTCTTGCATTCAGTGTGTTGTTCATTGTCTTTATAAAGCATAATAAAAAATAAATAAATAAATAAAAACAAAACAAAATCATAACAAAAATCAAAACATTTTCTTTTAAGTATTATAGTAGGTATATAATTAAAATATATACCTCCCAAATCTGTTGCAAATATATTAATATATATTTGCTAAAATCTAAATTTAGACATAATGACTAGACTCAGGAATGGAAAACAGATCGAAGTAGAAGAAGATTGGTTAAGAAAACCAGAAAATAACCCGGATGTCCTTCCTGAAGACCCAATTCGGGAAGAAGGAACCTTCGACCAACAAGAAGAAGAATTTGTTGTAGGAAATGAACAAAAAGAAAATGATAGAGAGGAAGGATCCTCATCCCCTAAAATATCCCCAGAAGGAGCTGTTACTTTTGAGAACATGGAACATTTTTGGAAGTTCCTCAGTACTAATATTGGCACTCTTAATAGAGCAGTCCATATGGACAAAGATCAAATTAGTGACACTCAAGCAACCCTAGAAGACATATATCACACACGCACTAATCCTTTGTCCTTCGTTGATCAAGAAAGTGATCAAGCTGGACCATCCAATTTGGATATGGCCGCTATAATCCAGAACACGCAACAACAACAGATTACCCAACCACCTAGAGTGCCTGTTACTAAGCCTAGAGTTATTCCCACACAAAAGAAACCTTCATTCACTGCTCTATTTCGCCAAGCTATTGATCAATATACCTCAAATCAACAAAAGCCTAAAACAAAACCAAATGCCAATTTCCAACAATCTGGGATACAACATAATGCTACAACAAATCTTCTTCATAATACTCTTCCTACCAACCATTTACATAACAACAATATAGCATCTAATCCTTACGTCACGCCATCCTACGCTCACAAATCCCATACTCATGTACCACCGAACCAATATGGTGGACAAAATGGTAATCTGGAAGCCATGGTGAAACAGTTAGTCTCTCGCATGGACCAAATAGATCCCTACCATCCCTCGTACAATTATCGAGAGATGTGTAGTCAGCCTCTAGATCCTATAGTTGTAGCACAACCATATCCCAAACACTTTCCTATGCCTCGTCCTACCTATATACAAAGGAGCCGAAGATCCCATAGAGCATCTTCGTATGTTTAGGATAGCATGTCATGATATATCACATGATGACTTGTTATTACTAAAGATGTTCCCAAAAAGTTTAGGAGGGATGGCATTGGAGTGGTATTATCAATTGCCCACTCATTCTTTGAGAAATTTCGAAGAGACCACTGAGTCTTTTGTGCATCAATTTAGTGCCTATATTGAAAGGCATGTAACCATTAAATATTTGTACAACCTAAAACAAGACAAAGATGAGTGTTTTGCTGACTTCTTAGCTCGATGGAGGCAGTTGATAGGAAAATTACACTTTGTGTTACCTTATCGGGAAATGTTGGATATTTTTATCAATAATTTACAAGAACAACTATCCTATGAATTATCAACTGCTACCTTGACCACCTTCGATCAAGCTATAGATTTAGCTCGAAGGGTGGAAGATGCTCTCATTAGAAGAGGTCAACTCAAAAAGAAAGATGATGAGAAAACATCCAAAAATCAATATAAAAATAAACAAGTTGTGGGTGATGGAGTCACTGATAGCAGAAACATTGCCAATGTTAATACTGCAAAAACAACAGAGAAGTTCATATTGAAACCTCCTGATAAACCACCCCGAGAATTTACTAGGTTAAATCAACCTTTATCAACCATTCTCCCGCAACTATTAGCACGAGGTTTGATTCAATTACCAAATATCCGGGAACCTGATCCAACTATACCCGGATACAGAGCTGATTTACATTGTGACTTCCATAGAGGACCTGGACACGCTACCAACTCTTGTAAAATATTAAAACATAAAATACAAGACCTGATTGATAACAATGAGATGGAGGTGCAAGCCTTTCAACCTAAACAAAATCCTCCTAATAATGCTCAAAAGAACATCCCCCAAAATCAGAATCAGAATGCCAATCAGTCATTGGACATATTTCAACATCCTTTACCAAAGCATGGTAAAGAGGTGGCTAATCAAATTGAGCATCATAATGTTCCCCCTCCTACCCGATATGTAGGAACTATTAGTGGACATTCACCTAATCATGATGTGGAAGTCTTTGACACAACTTTATCCATGGTTACGACCAGACCTCTATATAATACTCAGACACCTGATCTTAGTGATATAGAATATGAGACTGAAAGTGACATGGAAATCACCTCAAATCAATCAAATAGTTCTGAAGATGAATCAGATCCTATTCAACCTATCACAAGTTTTATGGTTCCAGAAGAACCATTTCCTAGAAGAGTCACTACTAGACCATCTTCTCACCAATTACTTTCTAATGAACAAGCCATAAACGCTAGACCAAGGCCCATTCATCATCCTCAAAATAATATTGTAGGTACCATCGGAGCCGTTACCAGAAAACAGGCTCAAAACTCTCAACAAGATCAAACTCAGAACGATGGATCAGCTCCATTTGTTTTGAAAAATCCTAATAAAGGGAATTATGCGCCTAATGTTCAACCTAAGCCTCCTTATAATATTAATGAACAATTATCAAATACTACAGCTAGAATTTCCCTTTGGACCCTTTTAAGATCTTCTCCTACCCATAGGGATGAATTAATGCTCACATTAAGCCAAATGATGGTACCACAAAATATTCAACCTGAAGCCATGTCCAATACTATCATAACTCGAGAAGTCGATTGTATTGACTTTCGGGATAGAGATATACCACAACATAGTTTACATAAAGATAACCCCTTATATATTACTGCCCTAATTGGGGATGTAGCCGTTAAACGAGTCTTGATTGATAATGGTTCATCTTTAAACATATGCACTTTTGACTTCTACCAAATATTTGGCTTTAGAAGTGACGAAATGAAAAGAACTGATATGATCATAAAAGCATTCAATGACGAAACACAAGAAACGTGTGGAGTTATTACTATCCCCTTGCAAGTTGGTCCTAGAACCTTAGACATGACCGTGTTTATTGTACATTGCCTTGCATCGTACAATATACTTTTGGGTCACCCTTGGATCAACGCAATGCGAGTTGTTCCCTCAACTTTACATCAGTGTGTTAAATTCGAATTTAAAAATCAGTTGGTTACCATTCATGGTGATCCTAGACCCTTTGATATGTGTGCTTTGGCAGAACCTGTTGGAGTTCAATTTTGCCCTGCTCTGTCATCCACACATCCTAATTCTCATCAACCGTCTAAACGTGTGAAACACACACCCATAACATCATCTACTTTCTCCCCATCAACTACACCTCTACATATAGCTCAACCATCTTTCGAACAAACCACATTAGGATCTCGAAAAGATCCTAAAACTACAACCAATGCTTCTTGTTTTACTCCTATAACTTCCATACCTATAGACTCACCCATCGATATCTCTATAACATCTACATCCACTACAAGCATCCTTTCCACATCCGACGATGTAGGAAATGTTCCTTCTACCTCTTATGCTCTTAATGATGAGCTCTTACCCGATTTATCTAAAATTCTTATATCAGAAGAAACCAACATTGCCATGCAAGATGCCCTTATTTTAAATAAACTCCCACCCTCTCCTCGTACCTTGGGCCTCCCACAGCCTATGGGCAGTATTTACCAAGTCGGGAGTTGTGCTTTTATTTATAAGGGATATGACTGGGGAAGAATACCTAGAAACATCAAGACACCTTGTGATGGATATGCTAGATGCTATTTTGCTAATGAGTATATTAAAGCTAAGCCCATAATGCTTAAATTGGGATATAAAGGGAAAGGTTTGGGACCTTTCCAGAATGGTATGAAAGAACCTATTGAGGTAGAACCGTGGCTTGCCCGATGTGGTGTGGGCCTATTTCCTAGTAAAGGTCAGCCCTTCCCATTTGAGGATGATGACCATCTCATATGTTACCAAGATTATTTGGATAAACAGGATGTCTTGCATTTTAAGCCTCTTACATGTAATATGTTATCCATAGCTTACCCTGAGATGATTGTTAAATCCGATGATGAGTTGGAAGGGGATATCTTTCATGATGTCTCCATTGAGGAATTGTTACATAACGGGTTTTATTTCGATGGCTCTATACCTAGTATAGCCCAGCTTGAGGCCACGACTCCTCAAGACGAATTATCCAAGTTAACCTTGGAAGAATTACAAGAATTAGGCGTTTCACCCGCCCCACCTAATTTTGAGAGAGATCTACATATGGAAGTAGAAAACATCATAAAAATTAACATTGGAACCAAAGATAACCCTCACATAATCAACATTGGATCAGAATTGAGTCAAGAAAAACAAGATAAATACATTGCCTTCATTAAACAATATGAGGACGTCTTTGCTTGGACATATGAAGATATGCCAGGATTAGACCCTTCTATAGTTATGCATCACCTAGTAGTCCATCCGGATGCTAAACCTTTTAAACAGAAACTTAGAAAAATGCATCCCAAAGTGGCCTTACTAGTCAAAGGAGAATTAGAAAAACTCTTAAATGTTATTTTTATACAAGCCATTGATTATGCTGAATGGATCTCAAATGTAGTTCCAATAACTAAGAAAGAAGCCACTAAAGTTAGGGTTTGCACAGACTTCAGAGATATTAATGTTGCATGCCCTAAAGATGATTTTCCTCTTCCCAACATGGATCAGATCATTGATTTTACTGCTGGGAGTGGAATGATATCCCTAATGGATGGATTTTTCGGTTATAATCAGATCAGGATAGCTCCTGAAGATCAGGCTAAAACAGCCTTTATTACCCCTTGGGGGACCTTTTGTTGGAAAGTGATGCCATTCGGTTTAAAGAATGCAGGTGCAACATATCAACGAGCCATGACTTATATCTTCCATGATATGATGCATGATATTTTACATGATTATGTAGATGATATTATAGCTCGTTCCATCAAAGAAGACGATCATTTAGATGATTTGAGAAAAGTATTTGATCGATTAAGGGAGTATCTTATCCGATTGAATCCAGCTAAATGTATATTCGGAGTTAAGTCCGGTAAATTATTAGGGGTTATAGTTTCTTTACGTGGCATTGAAATTGACCCTCTCAAGATCGTGGCTATCACTGATATGCCCGCACCCACAAATATATCGGAATTACGAAGTCTACAAGGTAAGCTTCAAGCTATTCGTCGCTTTATCGATAAGTTGGCAAACAAAACCGGACCCTTTCTTAAGCTTCTTAAGAAAGATGTCTCTTTTCATTGGGACGACGAATGCCAGGAAGCATTTGAACTCCTTAAGCAATATCTCCTTAAACCACCGGTGCTTTCACCACCTAGATCTGATCGTCCATTTATCTTGTACATTTTTGCTTCAGATTCTGCCTTAGGAGCTATGTTAGCTCAGCTTGACGATGAGAAGAAAGAACGTGCTAATTATTACATTAGCAGGACCTTAATCAGTTATGAAACTCGCTATACCATATTAGAGAAGTTATGTCTAGCAGTCGTATTTTCTACACAGAAACTACGACATTATATGCTCAGTCATACAACGTATGTTATTGCCAAATTCGACCCTTTGCGATATCTCATGAGTCGATCGTACTTATCTGGTCGCACAGCAAAGTGGGTTCTTGCGCTAAGCGAGTTTGAACTCATGTTTATAGGACAAAAGTCTGTTAAGGGTCAAATCATAGCAGATCAATTAGTTGTTGCACCCTTAGAGTCTACCCATCCCCTCATCATTGAGTTTCTCGATGAATGCCTTAAACTAGAGGCAGACCATCCAGAGCAATGGTCCCTATACTTTGACGGAGCCCGATGTATGAGTGGGGCTGGTGCAGGTATTATTTTAATATCTCCGCAAAAACATCTTATACCTTTGCCCTTCAAATTAACATTTGCTTGTACTAATAACACTGCTGAATATGAAGCTCTTATCCTTGGATTACGAGTTGCTTTAGCACTAAAAATTAAAAATTTATTGGTTTTTGGTGATTCTCAACTTGTCATAAATCAAATCAATGATGTTTATCAAACCCGAGATGACAAATTGCGTCCATACAAAGCATATGTCTTACAATTATTATCTTTATTTGATCAAGTTACCTTGGAAGCTATTCCTCGAACTAGCAATCGTGCGGTTGACGCTATGGTTGCAAGTTGCATCTCTTTTGCCCTTGGAGTTAGATGATGAATATGCTACCATCATTATTCATCGACTCCAGGAACCCGCTTCAAGAAAATCATGCTTAGAACCTTTGGATGTGTTTCTAATCAACGAAACTACTCCTGAACCATGGTACACTGATATATTTAATTTTTTGCAAAATGGGACCTTCCCTGATGGTTATACTAGCAACCAACGCAGGTTATTACGTAGACGAGCAAGTCGCTTCATGATTATTGGTAATACCTTGTATAGGAGATCTTTTGAAGGCATCTTACTGAGATGTTTGAATCTAGAAGAATCTAGATCAGCTTTGAATGAAGCCCACAATGGATCTTGTGGGGGGCATTTTAGTGGTAGCGCCATTGCTAAAAAACTCCTCAGGATAGGATATTTTTGGCCTACCATGGAGAATGATGCACATGCTTATGTGCGACATTGCGACAAGTGCCAGAAACATGCTGACCTTGTCCATGCGCCTGCACAAGAACTGTAGGCTATTTCATCTCCTTGGCCCTTTTCAAAATGGGGCTTAGACATCATTGGAAAAATCAACCCTGTGTCATCTGATGGACACAAATTTATCATAACCGCCACTGAGTATTTCACGAAGTGGGTTGAAGCTATGCCATTAGCTTCTTGTACTGGAACCCAAGTTTCCAAGTTTATTTTTAATCAAATTATTTGTAGGTTCGGAATCCCTGCAAATCTCATTTCAGATAATGGAACTTGTTTCAAAAATAAAGATGTCAAAAAATTATGTCAAAAGTATAAAATTCAACATCGTTGGTCCACTCCCTATTATCCTCAGGGTAATGGCCAAGCAGAAGCATCTAATAAAACATTAATCAAAATCCTCAAAAGACTGGTCAATAAATCTGGCCGCGATTGGCACATCCAATTATATCCTGCTTTGTGGGCTTATCGAACTAGCGTTCGTACTCCCACAGGCACTTCCCCCTTTGTTTTGGTTTATGGTGTTGAAGCCATTTTTCCCTTTGAATTAGAAGTTCCTTCTTTAGCTCTTCTACTTCAAGATACTGAAGTAGGAGATGAATATCGTGCTGGCAGACTTAGTCAACTGGAACTCCTAGATGAAAAGCGCATCAATGCTTTGGAGCATCTTCGTGCCTACCAAAACAAGCTTAAGAGAGCATACCTCAAGAAAGTTCATCCGTGATCCTTTGAGATCGGTGACCTTGTCTTAAAAGAAAATCAAAAAAATACTAATGCAACTAAAGACCTTAAAGGTAAATTTGAGCCCAACTGGCTTGGACCATATGTCATCACCGCTAAATTTGGATCGGGAGCATATCGATTAGCTACCTTAGACGGTAAAGATCTTAAAGAACCTATGAACATTATGCATCTTAAGCGTTATTATGCATAACATTGGGTCATTTCATCATTTGTATATATTGTATTTTGCATATTGTTTCATTTTAGCCATTTCTATCAAAATCTTTTTCAAAGAACAGTAATAGTATTTCTTCTTGCAATTCATCACTCAAAATCAAAATATAAACATATAAAAACATCAAAATTGTCAAAATCTTCAAAAAAAAAACATATTTTATTTTCATACCTGTCAATTATTGAAGTGTTGCAGTTATATTTTCAGTTATTTTGGACAAATTAGCATTTATTTGGAAACCCGCACTTTCACATTCACATGAATAAATATCTTGATTTTATTTTTGATTATTAATCTCTCTTATATCAAAGTCCACAGTTGAATTAAATAAAGTTTTGAGCATAGAGAATTGATCTTGTTATTTACTTGAACCAAGTATATCTTTTCACATTAAAATGATTTCATTGCAAATTCGATATGATGCTACATAGTAGAAATGGTTTCTTGAGCGAAAAGTTTCCCCTGCTATCCTATCATGCACATGGTCTAGAATCTTTGAGAATTGACAAAAGGACAAGCTCACCCCTACCCAGAATAAAAATCCCTTGCTCTACAGATAATCCGAGCAAGTATCCCTAGCATAGGAAGAAAAGAAAAGTTCAAGAAAAAGAGAAAAAGAAAAATGTTATTTTGTATCATCACAACAATGTTTCAGCATTATCTCAAATATCAAGCAAAAATACAAAAAAAAAAAAGAGAAAAGAGAAAAAGCAAAAGCAAAATGCAATAAAATCCTTTCCCTACCCCTTGAAAAGAAAAGAAGGGTGAATGAGCTTGAATCCCTGGAATTCTCAATTATTCGAAAACTGTGAGGTAAGCCCCATAACAGGCGGTTTGTGCCCAACCCGCTTGGCCTTGGGTAATCCCTAGCGTGGTGATATGTCTGTCACATTAGCGACCTTCTTTTGTATAGACCTATGTCGGCTTATGGATTAGCTAGCTCTTGATAACCTAACTTACACAATAGTCTGGTACGGTTACATGCATATAAATCATGGTCAACGAACATTCATTTGGTTAATTCAAATTACTTGTATCAAAGTATCTTGCTCAAAATTGGTGAATGAACAATACAATTGCACACACATTTGTATTTGAGAGATTCTTTATCATTATGATAAATCAAGATCGGCAATGAACTCACATATGCACATGAGGGTTCCTTACAAATCTACATTTGTCTTTGAGATAATTTAAAATATTTCTGCAACTCTTTTGGAATAAATTTTATTCTTATTTTAGAACATCGGTTTAGTATAAAAACAATTACATACATTATTTTCAAAAATCCAAAATTCTTTTAAAACAACATGTTACAAAATCTAGCAAATAAAGTCATGTTCATATTATTATTTTTTGTTTATCAAAAATCAAAAATCAAAAATCAATCATGCAATAAAACTAAAAATATCAATTTCTTCTTTGGATTTCGCGATGATGGTATAAGTCTATATCTATAATTCTATGCCTAGCGCAAACCATTGTTCTAATCTTATTTTCCATTTATTTTAAACAAATTCATCCAAACATATGACTTACATCATTATGTTACACAATTGTGCTTTAAAAAGAACGAACGCTTTTTCTATTTTATGTCATTATGTCAAACATTCAATTTTGCAATGATGGTATAGTTCCTAGGGACTTATTCAAAAAATTTATCACACTTAGGAATTTATGCCTAGCAAAAAAAAAATCATATTTCTTTAATATGTCATGCATAATATTTTTTTATGAAACTCTGAAAACAAATCATCACCATCATCATTTTCATCATCACAACACCAAGTCTTAAGACAGTCTCTTAAGCACTCTTTTACTTTTAGCAATATTTCTATACTGGGATTAGCTTGACGACCTAGCGAGCGGCGACTCCATGAAACGGTCTATAACAGTGACAATGTCCTTTGAAATTATTGTTAGAAGCCCCTTTTATTTTTTATCAAATCACAACCCACAAAACAACCAATTTATGCACATCAGATTATTTCATTTACAATTTTATGGCATGACATAACATTATAATTTATTTCCAATGACATAATTACATGAATCAACAATTCAAAACTTAAAGCATCATAATACAACATATACACAAGTCATATCATCAAAAAGACAATCTATATATATCATCAATGAATTATATACATCATCTGGATTGGTATGCCACAATCAATACTCTGGCATACTCAATCCCCTCAAAAGTAATAATAATACAATCTGCACTCTGCAGCAGCTAGCCTCGAGAAGCCCTCGAGCTCTCAGCCTCATCTCCTCCCCCGCCCTGACATGGAGGAGGTGGTCCCATAGAGGTTCGGGCTGTGTCCCGGGTCCTCGTCGTCGATCGTGAGGATGTCCTCGATGATCCCATCATGATCGGCTCTGCAATGGGGGCTGGCAATGGTATCCTCTGTCCCTCTGGGACCGCATGATAGTACAACCCCTGGTAGAATGCGGTCTGAGCAATAGACCATGCCAGATCCTGAGTGCTCGCTCCTTCGCCTCGAGCTCTGAGCCATGTAGCCTCATCCTGCAGTGTCTGCACCTGAGCCCGGAGGTGGGCAACCTCAGCCCGGAGAGCCGCTGTCTCGCTGCTCTCCCCTACCTCGACACCCTTGCCCTTATCGGGCGATGGTGGTCTCTCCCCCTGCTGAGAAGGAAGTCCCTCCTCCCTCCTCCCTGGCTGTTGTGGTCTCTGGGGAGCCCGTGCCATCCTCTGGCATCTCTCCTGTGGAGACCATCATTGCTCTCTCCCACCGTGACCCCGCGCTGCCTCAATAGCAGCCTGGCACCGCCTCCCCATCCGGCGCACCATGGCATGCACCGGACCCTGTGCCCTCATCATCCGAGGAGGGTGGATGCCTGCATACCAGGCATCATACCCATCCGTGACCCCAGCGTCGTCACCATCCACTGGCTGGATGGGGGCATCGTCTGTGTCCTGACTCCAGAACCGTTGCATGTCTAGAGCCCCGCTCAGTGTGGTACTATCCCGGACAGTCTGGGAGTACTCATAATCCCTGAGAGAAGGGATCCCCTGTTGTAGACCGAACTGTCGTAGCACCCGATCGTAGCGGTGGAGCTCTACCTCTCCCCACTCCATCCTCAGCCAATAGACTCACCTGATGCGAGCCAGCTCCTGCCCATCCTCTGCCCACCCGGGGTGCTCTCGCCATGGCCTCCAGGTGATCTAGTCAGGGATGAGGTCGTCCAACAACCTCCGTGACATCGATAGATCTATCCACCATTGTGACCCCCTCTGTAGCCACCAGTAGAAAACCTGGGGCCTCTCTCGGTCAACCCCTATCAATGGGAGCCCTATCGGCCTCCGCACCGTGATGTGCTCCCAGCACCAAACCTGTAGCAACGATGTCAAGACCAGACATCGACCTCCCTTGTATACGACCCCATGCAGGATCCTATACAAGCGACATAGTACAAAGCTGCCCCATGCAAACCTGTACCCGTGGTCTCTCATGTCACAAACTATATCTGAGAGGAGCCATGGTAGTCTGCACCCGCTCTGGTGGCACAGCAGTAAGCCACCTACCACCCCTGCCAAAACCCGAGTCAGCCTGGATGCCCCAGGCATCTGCCTCAGAGACTCGATGTTCACTCCGCCCTTCTCCAGGGTGAAGCTCGGGTCTCCAATCAATCTCATCATAGCCTGGCCCTGATTGGCCATAGGCGTCATCAACCGTCCTTGTATGGGGATCCTCATGATCCTCCATACGTCCTCTAGAGTGGGAGCCATCTCCCCTGTCGATAGCCAAAAATAGGATGACCCCGGGTACCATCTCTCTGCTAGGGCTGTCAGTAGCCCCATGTCCGTCGGTACTTGTGGCATCTCTGCCACATGTCGTAGCCCGACCTGTGCTAGTTGGTCACGCTCTGCCTGGTCGAGAGCGGCCAAGTCGTCTCTCAGCCCGTCGTATTTCCATTCCTGGATTTTTAGTAATCCTTTCTGCAAAACAAACAATAAAACAATAAAATTCATTAATCAACCAATCATTAAAATCAAATTAAATACATTTTAACCATCAAGTAATGATATCGTCCACCATTGGATGATATCGTCCCAAATTGGGCAAAGTCGTCCTTTTTAGGATGAAATCGTCTTCGATTTTGCAAACTTGGGGATCGCCCCTTGTTGAACGGGATCGCCCCTAGTTCACCGATTTTGCCCTCCGACGAAATCGACGATATAGGGACGATTTCGATGAAATCGAGACGATTTCGTCCCGACGGCGTCGACGGCCTAAAAACGGCCGCGATGCCCCAAACAATCAACATTTAAATAAAAAAAAATTGCACAAAGTAAAATCAAACCTAATCTACTAGGATTAGATCCTTACCCGTAGCCCGCGCCGGACCTCTGTCGCTCTGTGCGTTGTCTCCACCATTGTTTCTCTCTGCAGAGCTCTGGAACAGTAAAGATGAATAGTAAAAAAATGAATTAGGGTTTTCCCTATTTTTCTTAATTTTATTCAAAAACAACAACATTTTTTTAATTTTTGCTTTTTCGCGTTTTTACCGCAAACGTTCGATTTGGGTAAAAACACGGAGGGGGCACCATAGTCAGCAGTCGTACGATTCGACCAAGAATCGTCGTCTAAAAAATTGAGTACATTTTTGCTTTCTCGTAAACGGGAAGAACTCGTCTTTAACGCATTTTCTTCGAAAAATTCGCTAAAGAGGGGGCAAAATGTAGCACCCTAAAATTGGCACAGTTAAACCTTAGTAAAAAGATAAAAATTCAAATTTTAACCTCAAACCGCCCGTTAACCGCCCGTTACCCGCTTTCCTCATTTTTCGTGCCATTTTTAGGATTTGTTTTGACCGTTGGACGATATCATCGCAGATTAGACGAGATCGTCCCAGATCTGACGAAATCATCATGGACAGAACGTCCAGACGATTTTGTCCCAAAACCAAATTTTCATAATTAGCTTCTGTTTCAACAGACCTCTCCAACTTGGGCAGAAGCGCATCTGTGCAGTTGGAGATTCCCCCGTTGGAGATCTCCCAGATTGGGATGATCCCCAACCTCCTAACCTCTCCCTAATCCTATATAAACTGAGATTTTCTCAGTTTATCCCCCGATTCCCCTTGATTCCCCCTGAATTTCTGCTCGAAACTCTGCTTAAACTTCCCTGAACTTCCACGCACCTCATAGCATCCTCACACCATCTTTTGCATTCGGTATTTCATGTTTTCTTGTAGGAACTCTACTGTTTTTCAGTCGAAGCTAGCTCGGATCGTCGCAAGCGATCCCGGACGATTTCGGACGATCTTGTCGAGGAGCACAGATGATCTCGTACGATTGGAGGCGATCCCGACTGTAGTCCAAATTTGGGGGCAATCAGAGTCTAGAGTTTGCATCTCTTTGTCATTTTTTTGCATTCTTTATACATTATCTTAGTTATTATGTTTATGCATCTTGGAGTTCACCTCATTTAGCATAACCACATGATAAAGTTAAAATAAATCATTAAATCTACTGCATTTCTCTTGTTTGTTATTTGAATCCATTATTTAGGCACGTTTGCTATTATTGCTATCATTCTCCGTTGCTTCTGCAGTTGCATATTTGGTATTTTGTATCTATTTTTGTGATTGTAGGTTTTTGACGAATTCGTCTGATGAATTCGTCAGATTTTAGATGATTCCGTCTGATCTCAGATGACCGACTGTGATTTGAGATGATTATGTGAAATATCAGACGATTACGTGCAGTTTGAGATGATTTGGACTGCTACAAAACTCAGAATCTTCATCAGACATCCAAAATCAGGTATGTACTGTTCTAGTTAGCATATTCTCTGTGTTTAGCATGCATTTCTATTTTTTGTATTCATCTAAATCTGTATTGGCATATAGAATAGTTTAGATTCATCTTGGCCAAACCTAGGAGTTGAATGATTAAAGTACAAAATGAACACATCAAACTCACTATCAACCTAGGTGTGGAAACTGCCACTCAAAAGTTTCCTGGTGAACCCACCATCCATCAAAAATTCACCTTTATACCCTTCCCCCGAGAGGCGGGACCTTCAAAGGGCCTCTCAGTTCGAGGTATTGTCCCATCCTTCTCGCATCCCCCTTTCGGGCATGGATCCTATAGCCTGAGGGTAAGGATGCAAAAAATTTGGAGCGATACAGTGTTCGATTTGAGAAAGAATTTACTATCAATCAAAATGATGGATAAGCTAGGGTATTCTATCACCTTCTATAACAACTACTGCAATATTACTAGAGGAACTCTTGTAGTAGCAAAGGGAGAATCTTATGGGACCTTATACCATTTATGCGGTGATACGATGACAAACCATGCAGCAATAGTAATTTTTTTTCAAGATGCAGTAATGTTATGGCATCAACGCCTAGGCCATATGAGTGAAAAAGACCTAAAAATTTTGCATGACAGAGGTATGCTTTCTGGGATTAAGTCTTGCAATTTAGACTTATGTTAACATTGTGTTTTTGGTAAACATAAGAGGGTTCGGTTTACTGCAAGTCTTGGTAAGAGTTATGATTTTTTGTAACTTATACATTCGGATATATTTAGACTTGTCCCCACTTAGTCCTTGAATGGTGCCATCTATTTTTTGACTTTTATAGATGATTATTCTAGGAGAGTGTGGGTTTATTTTTTAAAGAAGTCAGAAGCTTTGCAGAAATTTAAGGAGTTCAAAGCATGGGTAGAAAAGAGTTTGGGTAAGTCAATTTTATGTCTTAGGTCAGATAATGGGGGTGAATATTGCTTCAAGTAATTTGATAAATTTTGTATGCATGAAGGTATTAAGCACCAAAATACTGTACCATACACTCCATAACAAAATGGTGTGGCTGAGTGGATGAATCGCACAATCATGGAACGTGCAAGAAGCTTTAAGAAAAAAGGTCCAAGCTTGACCTGAAGTCAAGCAAATGTGTTTTTCTCGGATATGGAGATATAGTGAAGGGATATAGACTGTGGGATCCTACTTCCCACAAGATAGTTATTATCCGAGATGTAATTTTTGATGAAAAATCCATGCAAAGGCAGGAGGTATAGCAAAATCCTAATTTTGTACCTATTGAAGTAGAATTGAGTGAAGATGACTATGAAGATGAACATGCTAAAGTTTTTTATCAACATGCAGAATAGCAAGTAGAAGAAGAAGTAGAGCAGCCACAATGATCACAAGACCAAGAGCCAGAATTGATAGATCATTAGGTTATAAGATCTACACGTCCATAAAAGTATCCAAAAAGGTATTCTCATGTGTATCAATCCTCTTTTGCTTTGTTAACTGATTATGGTGAACCTAGTTTATTTCAGGAAGCTAGAGAGGCTTAGAATGCAACAAAGTAGAGGAAATCCATGGAGGAGTAAATTGAGGCACTTCAAAAGAATAAAACTTGGGAACTTATGGATCTCCCACCTGGAAGAAATATTGTTGGAAATAAGTGGGTGTACAAAGTGAAGAACAACAACAACGGGTTGTTGGAACACTATAAAGCTCGCTTGGTGGCAAAGGGCTATGTGCAAAAGTTAGGTTTTGATTTCAATGAAATTTTCTCTCTAGTTGTGAAGATGACTACTATAAAAGTTCTACTTGCACTTGTAGTTGCACAGGATTTGGAACTAGAGCATCTTGATGTAAAGACTACTTTCTTGCATGGTGATCTCGAGGAAGAGATATATATGGATCATCCTGAGGGCTATGAAGAAAGAGGCAAAGAGCATTTGGTTTGCATACTGAATAAATCATTGTACGGGTTGAAACAAGCGCAAAGGATGTGGTACAAGAAATTTGACACCTTCATGAAGAGCCAAGGTTTCAGTAGGAGTGAAGCTGACCATTGTGCATACTACAAGAGGTTTGACTATGACAATTTTATTATTTTGTTGTTGTATGTTGATGATATGTTGGTTTCAAGCCCCAACATGAAGAAAATCATTGATCTTAAGGCTTAGTTTGCTAGGACATTTGAAATGAAGTATTTAGGAGCAACAAACAAAATTTTAGGGATGAATATGCACAAGGGCAAAAAAAGAAGAAATATCTAGTTAAGTCAAAAGTCATATGTGGAAAATATTCTGCAGCGCTTCAATATGCAGAATGCTAAACCAGTTAGTACCCCACTTCTTCCACACTTAAATTTGTCTTCCAACCAGTTTCCTAGAACGAAGTAGAGAAGACAAGCATGTCTCGTGTACCATATTCATCAGTAGTAGGAAGCCTCATGTATGCCATGGTGAGCACTAGACTGGATATTGCCCAAGCAGTAGGAGTAGTCGATCAAGACATGGAAAATCCCGGTAAGGAGCATTGGAATGTGGTGAAGTGGATATTCAGATATTTAAGAGCCACTTCAGATGTTGCCATTCACTTTGGATTGACAAATTTGCAAGTTACAGGCTTTGTGGATTCTAATTATGATGGAGATAGAGATGGGAGAAAATCCACTATAGGATATACCTTCACCCTTGTTGGAGGAGTAGCGAGTTGAGCTTCTAAGTTGCTGTTTGTTGTGGCTTTATCAACCACTGAAGCAGAATACATTGCAGCAACTCATGTCAGCAAAGAGGCAATTTGACTAGAGCAATTATTGGGTGACTTCAAGGTAATGCAAGAGAAAATTGTGTTGCATTGTGATAGCCCGAGTGCTATTTAGTTAGTGAATAATCTAACATTCCATGATCACACGAAACACATTGATGTCAAGTACCACTTTATCAAAAGTATGGTGGAAGAAGATAGGATCCTATTGCAAAAAATTGACACTGAAGTGAATCCTGCAGATATGCTTACAAAGTCGGTCAAGGTAGAGAATTTTGAGTGGTGCATAACTTCTTTGGGCTTGCTGAAAAAGTAATAAGGGCAGCATTAGAAAATTGGCACTAGATGAAATCTTTTGGTAGAAGAATTCTTGAATACTGACTTCAAGTGGGAGAATTTTAGGTATGAAGGCAGTATAGAGGTCAACTAGATGTCTGGGTTAGACGTCTAGGCAATAGGTCAGACGTCTGACCTGCTCGATGTCTAGGCCAGACGTCTAGGTTTCTAGACATCTGGTCTGGAAGACATCTGGGCTAGACATCTTAGGTGTCAGACATATGATCTGGAAGACATCTAGGCTAGACATCTAGGTTGCCAGATTTTTAGGCCAGACGTCTAGGTTACCATACATCTGGTCTGGTAGACGTCTAGACCAGATGTTTGGGTTGCCAAACATATAAGCTTGCAGACGTCTAGGCTAGATGTCATGCCCAGTAGACATCATGCAGTGGACGTCTAGGTAGATGAAAAAATGTGGAAGGTGAACAGTCCTATGAGTGAAATATGAAGTCTTTGGAAGTTGAAATGAATAGTTTTTTGGAGGCTTCCATTGGAATATGAAACGAACAGTTTGGAGTCTTCCTCTGCTCTATAAAAGGGATGTGATCCCTTGCATAATGTGAGAGAGCATGAATTTTTTGGAAAACATCAAAGGATGTGAATGTAATCTTTGCTAAAAATAATAAAAGAAGAAGTTGCCATTACCTCGTGGTTTTTCCTGCACATTGCAAGTTTCCACGTAAAATCTCTGTGTCACTTGTGTTACTATTTCCATATTCTATATTTTTGTTATTGTGCTTCCTCTTGCAAGTGTGGAATATTGGAGTTTTTCCTAACAGGTACTTGCTCCAGAGTCAACCAAATAATTATGAATCAACTTATCACCATAGATTAAGGTCAAGCATAATGGCATTGGTTTTATTTTGATTGCTTCAAGAGAAGATACTTTCAGGATTATAGGTTTTTTTTTACCTTTTGCAATCCTTTGCTATTTTAAAACTTCTTCTAAGTGCTTTATTTGTCCTAGCATATTGATCACATCCCAAAGAAAGACTACTCTAGTATATTCATTAAATATTAAATTACTTTAGAAAAATTACTTGGTGGCCTAGGGGCTAGCCTTCCTATTTTGATTAGGGAGATATTCATTGTAGATGGCTAAGCCATAGGTGTTTGGTATAGAGTTTCTTCTATTGGCCTTAATCATTATAGATATTTTATAATCTAAGGTTTTTAGATAATATATACATACCATACCCAAGAGAGGGTAAATCTCATCAAGTATTTTGTGTCATGCCTTGTGAAATCAGGTATTGAAGCTATCCATGACCTCCATCGGTGCTTTATTTATGGTTGATAATTGCTCCAAGAGAGACACTCCATTTACCTTCTCTCTGAATCTTTCCATGAACAAGATAGAAAATTGGTCCTAATCAGTAATTGAGTGTGATTGAAGTGAGATGTACCACTCATAAGCCTTACCTTTGAATGAAACCACAAACAATATTAGAGACACTTTTTTTCTATTACATTATGAAGCGCATATAATCTAACCATGTTCTGCAATTTCTAAATTGAAGTTATCATATCTTCCCTAGTGTATTATGGGAGAGATTTTAGTAGATATATTGAAAAAATCATCCCATATTGTAGGCAGAGCAGGAGGTTGCAATGGACCTTTATCATGCCAAGTAGGGAATATTTTGGGTGATCGAGCAACCATGATTTGACCTTGGTCTCTTTTTCTTGGAATGGTGTTGAGTTGTGGGAGCAATGCTTGAATATTAGTAGCAATAAAGGATCTAGTTACAGGTCTTTGGATCATAAACTTTTGGATTATTTTGAAGAGTGTCATTAATGCTCGTACTTTATCAATCTAAAGTTATTTCCAATGGTTGTATGAGCTAGAGAGTAAGGAAACGTGCCTTGGTATAATATATTTTAATATTTCCTACCTGTTTAAATAAAAATCATACTTGCACAAGTTAAAATCACACTTGTAGGAATTTAAATAACATTTTGTGAAAATTAAAATCACACACTTATAGGGTGAGGTTGCCCCCTTAGGGGTCTGGCAAATGATTTGGTGCTTTAATGATTAGTAATTCTGAATTTTGAAGGAGCGTGGAAGGCTAGAGGCTAAAGGAGCATGGAAGTTTGAATGATGAGTTGATCTTTGGAGTGTCAAGGTTGAAGGAGCATGGAAGGTTAGGTTGGCTAAAGGAGTGTGGAAGGTTGGGTTGGCTGAAGGAACTACAACAAAAGGCTAGGATGTTGGGTGGAAATTTGGGATGGTTGAAGGAACATGGAAGGTCGATAAGGCTAAAGGAGTGTGGAAGGCTAGGTCAATTGAAGGAGCTACAATGGAAGGCTAGGATGTTGAGTGGAATGCTAGGAAGGCTAAAGGAGCATGGAAGATTGCTTAGGTTGAAGGAGCATCAAAGGCTAGCCTTTATTAGGTGGAAGATTTTTTTGAGATCAAATCATCTAAGGGAACCACAACAGTAGACTTGGTTGTTGAGTGTAGTACAACAACAAGTTAGGTTGTTGGATGGAATGTTGGATCAAATAAAACCCCCTATTTTTATCTTTGGTTTGCTTATGGGTTTGGAACCCACAGTTGTCGGGGTGGTTTTTCCTCTTCTTTACAACAAAAAAATATGCGAAGGATTAGGGTTTTTTCTAAAACATATCTCATATTTTAGGAGTCATATCTCTTCAAAAATTTATCTAATTCAACTGATTCTTGGACCAACTTGTGTGATTTTTGAATAGCTTTAAAATGAGTGGTCATATGCAAGAATCTGAGAAATATTGAGGGAGATTCAATCCTATAAAGTCAACCATTTGGAACAAGGACAGTGATAATTTTTCAAGTTGCAAAAAATGAAATTGCAAATATTTTTTAGCTAGGGTTCAAATTATGGGAAGAGCAATGAAGGGCTAGGACTTCAGTGAGGAAGGAACCCAGCATTCCATATTTGGTAAATTCGACTATGACAGTGTGATATTTTAGAAACATTAATCTACTAATAGATAGTAGAGGTGAATTTTTGGCATTATGAAGGTTGTTGTAGAAAAATATCAAGAAAGATGCTAAATCCTAGAATAATTGTATTCATACAAAAATTTGAAAATATCCAAAAAATGAAAATCAAGAATTCAGACATTTTATGTAAAATGATGTAGGTTTCTAGCTATAGCATCTCAATTGAGATGAGAAGTGTATTTATTTATAAACTCTCAAGCTCTAAAGAAGAGAGTTGTAATTTGTCAAGGGTGGGGGACCCGAGTACAACCCCTTATTATCCAAGCAAACAAAAATCACACTTGTAGAAAAATAAATTATCACACTTGTAGGAAAATAAAATATAATCTAGCAGGTGCTTAAAACTAACTTGGGAGATTAAAATATGTAATTAAAATAATTTACAAATTAATTACAAGTAAAATAATGTACAAATTAATTACAAAATAAATAATATACAAAATACATTAAATAAATGAATGAAAAATTATTAATTATTTTATAAACATATTTACAAGAAATAATATTTATCATTATGTTGATGGAGTCGGCCCTTACTCCTTGGCCCAATGAAAAGTAAAGTTCAATTACAATGAAATTATAAATACATACAATTGATAAAAGGATAAAATCATTATTTATTAAAAATAGAAGGGAATTACCCCTTTACAAAATTTTCAATCCAAATGCATCCTTCCTTTATTTTCTTCCTTGTCCTTCTCTAAAAATTATACATAAGCTAGGCACACATTTTTATACAAGTGGCACCTAACTATACCCCTACTTTATTGAAAATATTCTTACACTTCTATAACCAATTTCTAATAATTGACATAGATAATATGTATACACTCCTATTCTATTGGAAGCATCCCTACACTTCTTCAACCACTTGCTAAGAATTAGCATGAATAATACAAGTAGCACTTCACAGAGAGCATCTCAAACACTTGTTAATAATAAGCATGAACAATTCAAGGGGCACTTTACACAGTTCTTCTCTTAGGACAATCTCAACCACTTGTTAATAATAAGCATGAACAAGTCAAGTGACACCTTACACTCCTCTTATCTTGGGAGCATCTCAACCACTTGCTAATAATAAGCATGAACAAGTCAAGTGGCACCTTACACTCCTCTTCTCTTAGGAGCATCTCAACCACTTGCTAATAATAAGAATGAACAATTAAAGTTTCACTTTACACTTCTCTTATTTGGGAGGAATCCTCCCCATATTTTGGAGCTAACTATACAATTTTATCCTAAGATTTGAGGAGGAACTAACAACATAATTTTAGCCCAATATTTGAGGAGGAATTATTGAAACTAACAACATAATTTTAGCCCTATATTTAGGGAGGAATTTTTCTTTGACCAACAAAAATTATTCAACTCACAAAATTATCTACTTTATATCCCATGTACAAGCTCCATCCCATGTTGTATTTCTAAATTTTCTAATGCCTACTTTTTTTGTGCACATTTCAACATATATTTTGATGCACTCTAGCACATTCTAGTGCTAGACCACTTTGGTGTAGTTTTGGTGCATTCTAGTGCATTAGGGCACATTCTGACAATAGACCATTTTGGCCCACTATGACAATTCTGGCGCATAAACATTTAGAGACCTAAATTATATCATTTTTCTATCTAGTTCTATTAGTCTAATATTTATAAACCAAATAATCATGACTAAATGTAAAATTAAACCTAAAATAACATAAAACCTATCTAAAACAATCAAATATTTATTTTTTAGTAGAGTCATTATGTGGGACTTTGAGATGCTTCAATCAAATAGATAGGTAGGTGAGACTTATTTTAGATATTCATTTTTTAGTAGAGTCATTAGGTGAGACTTTGAGATGCTTCGATCAAATAGATAGGTAGGGACCTTCAATAAGGTCTCAACCTAATTCTTCTTGATAGTGGAACTAATTAAACTAAATAAATTGGGTTCCATAGGGCATTCCATTAAATTATTATCCTCTTTGATTATATTGACCACCAAATGTAGGGAATAGTATGACCCGACGATCGTGCCTCGTATGGAGTGACACAACAAGGCAGATCTAAGAGCATGTGAAATGGCTCAATTGAACTGCCTTTGGGATTTTTATAATAATAGCTCATTTTAATATGTGGTATTTAGTTCTCTCTATCCTATCCTAACCTAATCTACCTAAATTTTGGTGCATAGAGAAAAAAGGAAAGAAAAACCATAGGAAACAGATAAAATAATATTCCTAAGTTAACCAAGGACAATGTGCCAAGATCATAAGATTTTTTTTGCATAATAGTAGGATAAATGAATGTGTGATTCTAATGCATCAATATTTAAAAGTTAAAACTTTATATTCGCAATAGGAAAATTAGAACTTTTGACTTCCTTTCATGGTCAAAAATTTTACAAAATAGTGTTAGCTTTCTCGGTCATAACTTTTACCTGCATTTGTCCAACACTTTTTATCTGCATTTTGCCTACTTTGTCTTCACTTTAGTCTTTCTTCCAAGTTCTTTTAAGAAAAAATATTTTGAGAGTGATGATCATTCACCATAGCTTTGATGATAATTGGAAGCTTTCCAAGACTTTGTTTTGTCGAGACTTCTCTTAGAGCAGCATGAACCATTGGTTATGATATTTTACATGGATATTTTTATTTGAAGTGCTCCAATATACCTCTTGCAACTCTATCATCACTACGTGTTGTTATCCTCTTTGTAGAGTCATTGGTGTAGAGAATATTAATCTAGTTGTACTCCTAACCAAATGCAAAAGGGTTATCTACGATAAGGATAGCTAGGGCTATATAGCACAATGATTAGATGTTTTGGAGGATCTCTTTGAGGTGATATCCTATGATCTTTATCTATATTCCATAGTTTTTGAATTTTTTCCATCTAAAACTCTTCCATAGTTGTTGAATTTTTTCCATCTAAAACTCTCCCATAGACATGGAAGCTAACTTAGTCTATGAGCTACTACCAATGGTGGGTTTGATTTAATAATCACTGAAAAGGCTATGAGGTATTATTATAGACTGCAAATTGTTAAGATTTGATAATTAGCATAATTCTATAGCCCTAGGGGTTTTGCACCCATTAGCCTTTGGTGATGGATCCTTGGTGGATTATTAGCATATTTTCTTGATGGATAGTAGAGCTCTGAGGGCTTTCCATTTTGCACCTAGATTTAAATTAACACTAATTGAAATCACCCCTACTTGGCTAAATTATACTAAACTTTCACTACACTCATGATTAAAAAGTACAAAATGTATTTCACAGTGTAGCTCTAGTTCTCATGGTCAAAATATTATTACAATGAGGTCCTCATCCCCCTATTTATAGTAAGACTTTACTCCTAAGTTACCTAGGGTAAAAAATAATTACTCCTAGTAAACATTAAGATTTTGGGGTAACTTTGGCAAAATGTTGTCATTTCAAATGTTACATGCCTCTAATAGTCTTAGAAGGATCCAAAAATGCTTAATGTGCCACAAAATGACAAAAATATTACCTTTTAGAAGATTTTCCTTGAAATTTACATAGATTTTGAATTTGGCATCTTGATAAACTAATTTGCTCGTCATGACAAGTGATTCGTTCACTATGTTGAGCAAATCACTCTTGCTACCAAGTGGAGCAAATCACATCTCATCCAAAACTCAAAAAAAATGGGATTTTAAAGGAATTTTATTGTTGTTCGCTTCAATAGAGTGAAATATGTTGTGAAGGTAGTTTTGAGGTACTACATTTATAGTAACTTCATGGGACATCAATATTTATTCACATAGAATCATATATCCTACCTTTATGCTTGAGTATGGAGTCTACAGAATTGAGATCCTCACTAAAACAAATTGATAAAACTAGTCTCCATGGTGCTTTTGACCCCTTAGCCAATTTTGGATGGCAATAGGTTCAACAAATTCTTTCACTTGTTATCATCAAGTAACTATATAGCTATTAGGTCTTCAACCTCCCCTACCAGGTCTTCAAAAGGATTTTCTAATAGTTCATGCTCTTTGGTTGCTAGCTCTTTCTATTTAGCTAAGATTAGCTTTAGTTTTTCACATACTTTGAAGGCATTTCATTCATTAACTTGATATCTTATTCAATCATGATATGGATGGCATCATCATCTAGGATATATCCTATCGTCAAATATGTCTAGAAATCCATTAGTGATCAACCCCTAAACTTTTATTTCCATTTTGAACTTGATTCTTTGGGGATATCAAGTTGTCTTTGCAAGCTTGTAAGTTCTTCTAGGCTTCTAGGATACTTTTGATTTTCTTTACCATATTTTTCTAGTCCATAACCTATTGATGTATCTATGCTTAGGTCATTTATGTAAGGATTTTTAGGATTGTATGGTGCCTCTTGCAAAAAGCTATTATTCTATTTATTTTACCATGTTCTCAACTATTTCCAAGCTCTCTCCTATAGAAGACATGATCCTAAAGTATTCCTAGGTATTTTATGCCTCCTTGATCTATTTCCATTTATATTTATCCACTTAGATTTCTTTTGTAATATTTAGATCAATTTTATTTTTTGTGGATCTTGAGGTTTCCAACTCCTTGATTTTTTGGTCTTTCTTCCCTAGGTCCTCTACCAACTTGCTTTCTTCCTTGGTCATATATTGTATGAGTTGTTTAGACTCAGCAAGTTGGGTTTTGAGGTCTTCTACTTATATAACTAATCCTCTTTTGTTATTTCTTTATTTAGTCCATTCAATTGATAGAGTTGGTCCCTCTCAACTCTAAATCTAGCTGGTTATACTTTTAATCTTCTATTCTTGAGTTGTGTTGTTTCATCCTCAATTGCTAGTCGATTGTACCTCATGGCCATGCCTATTGTGAGCTAGTTTGTCATTTGGACCATTTGGTATGGGTCTAGTTTATCCAAGTCCAATTATGACACTCTAGCAATCAATTTGGCCTTTGGAGGGGTCAATCTCTATAACTTCTATGAGATATATTTTGCCTCCCTTTATAGCAAATTGTAAATGGAAGATCATGGAGACTTTAGAAGTTTTTCTAGTAAGCCTCTTGTACTCTTTCTTCCATGTCTTCTCCTCCATGAATAGTGCATCCATTGCCTTGATAATATCATTCCCTAATATTAAGGGTGTGAATGGTTCTAATTCCTTATGTTGAACTAGTAACAAGAAAGGCTCATATAGACTCGGCTTCTTAGGTAGGGATTGTAGGCATCATCACCTGAAAGAGGATTTGTCTGTCATATGATGGAGAGCAAGTGGAAATGGAGGGTACATTAGGTGGTACAAATTGTATGGTGATAGTGGGCAATGAGGTGAATATTGGAAGGGTGGATAGTGATATCAAACTGGTCAAGGTGGCCAAAAGAGATGTCATAGTTTATTTAATGATGGGATCATATATAATGAGTTATACAAGTTGGGTGGTAATGGGAGTGGTCCTTGCCATGGCAATGATGGAGGAGATGGAGTGTTTATAGGTGATATATGGGATGAGTAGAATATATGGGGTGAGTAACCCCTAGGAGATACATGGGTTGTGTTTGTGGAGGGTGGAAGAAGAACAATAGAAGAATGAAAAAGAGTAGGGATAGGATAAGGAATAGAAGAGAGAAATAAAAGTAGAAGAAACAAAAATGGTAGACTAAGAAGATGAAATGGTGTATGGTGAGTGGGTAGGAGGGGTTTGAGTAGTCATAACCATAGGACTAACCTATCCCTGGTATGGAGGGCTTTCTTGAGGGATTTTCCCTCTTCAACCAAGGTTTCTTGTTGACTTTATCATTGTGGCCACTTCTTCAAACATGGACTTGTACCTTTCAAAATCCTTTTATCTCTTAATTACCATCTATTAAAATGATACACTAGCTAATACTAGAGTGGAATGTGTAGTTTATGTATTTATTTTTGATGTGACTTGATTTTTAGGCTTTTATTTTGTGAAGCCAAGGTGCCTATCATTACTACCACTTATATGAATTTATTTTCCCTATTTGTTCCCTTATGATGTGCCTTATCCCAAATGGGAGAGAATTACACATTAAATAGACCATCCCTTATGGGTTTTATTATTATGTAAGTTGCATATCCCATCCTCTATCAAGATAGTATCTTCCTATTGGAGTAACCCATTTTTTGGAGAACCTTTAATCTTCGATGATTCAGCTTGATGTTAGGATTGAAGCTATTTTTTTCTTTAGGATAGAAGATATACCACTCTAGGGAATTATCGTACTAGCTTTGAATTTTATCTTCATACTCCTATTACTCCCCATAGTGGAAAAGGTTGTATCCTCATCTAAATTGGTCTATTGTTGGACATTATACCTCTTTTCATGTGTAAAGAATGTGCAACATCTTGCTCTTGAGGGTATTTTTAAATATTTATCTTGGATCATAGGACCATAGGTCTCTCAACTATTTGAAACCCTTTTTTAGCTTTTCCTCAATAACCATGTTATATCTACTCATCTTGGGTGCAATATTCATGATTTTTGCTTTAGCAAGTAGAAGGTGATCTTCTTTTACCCCTTGAAGTATTTCATATTGACATAATTGAATTGTCTCACATATTCGATATTGAATACATAATTTGATACCTTAGTGAGCAACTCAAAGATAATGGATGAGAAACTATAAATACAAATAAAATATATAGTCCTCCTCAAATTAAAATTGCCTTATGGAAATTTTTCTTCTATCATCATTTCTCATGACTTATCACTCAATATCGGTGCTTTGCCTCTAAAATTTCCATAATTACTTCATAAAATTTATTATAGAAGGAATATGAATATTTTCCTTCCTCCTTGCAAGGCACATTCATGCATTTTACAACACTCAAGGGATTTTCATCCTTATCTTATTGATCTAGTTTGAGGATAGTAAACCATAATTTCTTCTATTATAAGATTATCTAGATTAGATAAGAAGTATAGGTAAAAAAAAATCATCCCTAACTTTCCTTAGTTGAATGTATATCTGATCAAAAATGTATTGGGCATAGTCAATCATATAAGAATATCCAAGGTTGGGCTTCTTCAAATATGGGATAAGATCTACCATTAGGTGCTCAACTATCAACAATATAAGTCCATTTAAGTCTTGCGACTACATGATGTCCACTTAGTAGAGTCCTCGCTTGGATTTAGCATGTTCCTTATGAATCGTGTTTTTATATAGAAAGTCTATTTAATCCACTAAGGGAGGAAAAATCTCTTTGTTGTGAGGTCATATTTTTGGCCAATGATTCTACTAATTCTAGGTAGTCTCACACTTGAGATACTAATTTCATTTCTAGACCAGAGTTCCATGCCTAGCTTATACTCTTTGAGTAAAATTATGGGTCTAGATTGAACCTTCTTAGTGATTCTTCCCTAACTTACCCTACACCACTTTCCAATAAAGGTCCTTGAATTTCTCCTCAAGCCTTTTAGAGGGTGCAAACTCTTGTCTCTTTCTCTTCCCTCTTATTTTTCACCTTTTTCTTCTAATGGCCCTGCCTCTTCTGGTGATTTAGCCTCATCAAGCAACTCAACCTCTATCATGGTGACTACAATGGTGAAATAGGAACTTCCATGGGAGGGGAAATATATGTGGTTGGTATTGAGACTATTTGAGCCTTAGGTAGTGAAGGGCTAGCAGAGATGAATGAGGTATCCTTGGTGGAAAAGGGTAACAAACAATACAAAAAGGAAAAACAAAAACAAAAAAAACGATCAAATTTAGACCTTTTATGTCCAGAGCAATTTACTCATGAAATTGAGCAATTAACTCAAAAATATGAGTTATTTGCTTGCTAGAAAGGTTCTAGTATGATTTTCTTGATGGAGTAATTCACTTGAAAACTTGAATGATTCACTCTATTTTAAGGGTGAGTAATTCACTAGGAAAGTTGAGCTATTATCTTGGGATATTGAGAAATTCACTTGATGATAGGGACTTGGAAAAAAAGTTCTCAAGTTTGTGAATTTTTTTTAGTAATTCACTCGCTTACTAGTGAGGATCCCTAGTGAGGTTGTGACTCACTCAGCCTTTGAATCTTGTGCAATCTATTAAAGGAGATACTTTTCTAGGTTTAGGTGCAATAGGTATAAGTGAAGGGTGATTAGCTTGAGTGGAGGGTGATTGTCTTGGTTGATAAATAATGGGACCTTATGGTCCTCACCCAATATATTTAGACCCTAGGTAAGATGTGCCCTACCTGCATTGGGTTACAAGCTTCTTAGATAGGGTGATCAGCCTATTAAGTGTTAATTTTCCTCCTCTTGTAGTTGGTGTGGGTCATGCTTTGCTTAGCAAGTGCTCTACTTACTGAAATAAATGAATTGCTTGCATGAGTGGATCACAAGTTTGGTTTTAAATGCCAATGTGTACTTGTACATGCATCAATCACCCTGTCTAATTGAGCATAATATCATTTTAAGGGGTGAAATATGAGCATGAAGAGAAGGAATAAAATTATGAGGGGAGATTAGGAAAAGCATAAAATTAAGTAATAGTTGCATTTAATAGCAAATATCATATGTGAATACATATTCTTTTGGCCATGATTCATGTTACATTAAGCAAAGATGCTACCCATTTACAGAGATACAAAGCATTACCCCTTTCATGGAGGTAAGTTTGTAGGAATTTGAACCTATAATTTTGATAATTTGGTAGGGTCCACTCCATAAGAAATCAAATGTTTGATGAGTACCCAACTTTGTATGACCTTGCTCCCATTTGAGGACGAGGTCTTATTTCTTATGTTATTTAAATATTTTTATCATTGAACGATCTTTTTAAAGGCTTTTTATCTCTCCTCTTCCAAGGCTAATAATGCATTCAACCTTGCTTGTAGGGGATCAATGTTAGTGTCTTCTAGCTTGATTTGTTATGATATTTGAATGGAAGGGAGCTCTAGATTAATTGGTAGCATAACCTCTTTACCCTATACTAGCTTATAGGAGGATGATCATGCAGATCCTTTTGGTGTCACTTTATTTACCCATAATGCCCTATATAGCTTCATGTGACAATCCCTTTATGACTTTGAAATAATCCTCTTCAAGATTCTCATGATGTTCTTGTTGGTTGATTTAGCCAGTTTGTTCCTCTAAGGATAGTAATTAGGGAACATTTTAATTAGGAACCTATTTTCTAGGACAATTTTTATGACCTTGGCTCTTTTAAAATAAGTAGTATTATTTATCACTATGGTAGCAAGGGTTACAAATCTAGTGATGATATCCTCAATTAATTGTTCCATGGTCTCATGATTGGTTGCTTTGGATTTGACGACCTTAACCCATTTGGTGAAGTATTCAATGGCAATAAGGATCCACCATGATTGGCACTTGATAATGGATTGATATTGCCTATGAATTCAAGGTTCCCTTATCGAAACCATTCACTCATGACAACTAGTTTTAGTGGAAGCAGAGCTTGATATCTTTTTAATCCTCAATACTTTCATAAATGTTATGTAGCACGAGTGGAGTGCAATATTCTTGGAAGGGATGTGATGAGAGATCTTTAATATAAATTCCAACTAATTACACATAATCTAGCCAATTATGTACAGTTGTACTATTTACCACTATACTATATTCAAAATGTACAACTAGATACTGTACAGCCCCAAAACGTATAGTTGTACGGTCATAATTGAACACTTGTACTATTTCTCCAAGAATATTGGAATTGATCAAATCTTACTCACTTTGCTAGTATTCACTTGGAAATCACTTGATTTACCCTCAAAATGCTTCAAAGTATAATTTTAGGCCAAAAAATCATCATATGTACGGAATTACAAACCCTTGTATGGTTTGGTCACGATGTTGTACGATTTGGTAAAAACTCTCATTCTGCCCAATCTCTTGACTTAGAAAAATACCCATTTGTCTATTATTACCAAAAACATCATTTCCAATAATGGGTAACAACCATAAATATGATTTTCTCTCTATTCATATATTTCACATAAGAGCACATGGATGGTTGTACGTTTTCTGAGTATGCAACTCCACCATAGATCTAGACTCCACAATACCTGCAATATCAATAAAAATCCCCCAACAATATATTTATTGAGATTGCTCTCAGATCCACACACATGCATAACCAGATTTGACTGAAACAAGGATTTATATTATTCTATAATTGTACACAGGGAGTGTACAGCATTACATAATAGTTTTAAATTACTCCATGCTTCCCAATCCATGAACTGTACATGAATGGGTAGCCATGAACAACAGCAATCTACCAATAATCCTGGACTACAACCAACCAACAATGAACAACCTAAAAAATTGAATGGGGGGCTTATGCTAATTGTCCAAGCCGTTCCAAAGCAGTTCCAAAGACAGTTCATTACAACTGCCCATACATTAATAAATTTAATTAATGTTTGCTAAGTTTTAATGTAATTTATATCAAATTACATTTCATTTGCATGTCTTCACATTTCATTTCATTTCACATGCATTATTTTAATAATTTATTTTCTAATTGTACAATTCCACCCAATTGTATGTTTTGTCAATTGTACAATTTATACCAAATTGTACATTGTACATTTTAACTTATCAATTGTACTATCTCACCAGATTGTACATTCTTCTTTCCAATTGTACTATCTCACAAAATTGTACATTCTTATTTTCCACTTGTACAATTTATACCAAATTGTACATTTTTATTCAAGACTGTGCAAATCTCGACTTTATTCTTGCTTCTTATATGGATTTGCCTGCCTGCATGTTACAGGTTAAATATTATAGGATCAAATATGATATAGCCACAATACAATAAGATATAATAATAATGTAAGTAGATTAATATGAGCAAATTAATATGTATATCAAGGCTAATAATATATCAACTAACATTCAATAATAATCTACAATATGAATGTAAATATCCTAAATCATACATGTACAAAGCATGTAGCACAACTTACAATATTAATTGCTCAAAATATATGTAATCTTTATTAGTTCACATTCTCTTATAAATATGACTTCATATTTGATGTTTGATGCTTGATATTTAATAATTGATAATTGATGCTTCTTTGTGGAATACTATATAGCCATAGTAGAATGACTCTTTAAATACTTGACTATTCATTTCCATATTCCAAGTCTCATGACTCTTGACCTCTACTTAACACTTGCATACATATGACTTTATATTGTATGCACACCTAGACATGACTGTTGACCTTCACTTTATACACTCTAATCTAAGACACGTGTGCACATATTTACATTACATATTTGATATCTTACGTATAAGACACTTGTGGACATAGACTCAACTTAAATTTGCACACACACACTCACATGACACTTGTGCATTTCCTACACATTACAACTTTACATGACACTTGTGCATTTCTTGCACATTACAACTTTATATGACACTTGTGCATTTCCTGCACATACACATATAAAAGATGAAATAATATTCACACTCTAAACTATGACTCAACCCTAATCTAATATTTACAAGTTGTACCATAAAGGTACCATGGGGGTATATCAGCATGTACCAAATAATATAATATACTGCAACACCCCATGTATTACATTATTTAGTTATTGAAGAATGTGGTCCTCAATCATCTTGATCTTCATTCTTCAAGTGATCTTGCAATGCATATGATCTTCTACGTTTCTCGTATTTGTTTCATCATTTTGAATTTTGGATTTACCCAATGCTTACGATGATAGAAAGGTTGTTGAATTCCATTTCGTGTATTTTATCTTCCAGAACACTCAACAATTTCATCTTGAAATAATATAAACTCTTGAGAGAAACCAATTGTATCTAGAGCATATATCCCACTCTTAATTGATCTCGTAGCCTCTATTATGTTTTGATTTTTTATAATGCATTTATTATGTGCATTTATATATTTAAATTCAAGTGATCTTCCTCTTTCATCCAATTTAGTAACTTAAATGAGATTGGTTGGCAATCCTATAACATACATAACATCTAGTATAAAATCTGGAAAATGGTTTACTATGTGTTACACTACCACATTCATGAACTAGGTACCTCTTATCATCAAAAATATTTAAATAGAAATTATCTTTGACTTCTAGATAATCAAACCATTGCAAATTACCAGTCATATGATGACTAGCATAACAATCTATATACCAAAGATCTTTTTTCTATTGAATCTCTTGAGTGGAATCACTTGAAACTATTTTGCATTTTTTGCAAAATTTTTGATGAGTATAATGTTGCTCATTAAATGGACTTTGACTTTGAACTTTAATTTTTTTAAAATGTGGTTTTGTATTTTGATAATATAAGACTATGTTGAATAGTTCCTCTTGATAACTTATCCATTTTTATACCTTTTGAAGTAAGCTACCTTATAACTCCTAGGTTTATAAAATAAATCAGAGTTTCTAATTTAATTCCTATCAAGCAAAAAACCTTGTCTCCCTAGGTTTAGAAACTAAAGAACAAATTTTGCCAAAAAAAAAATCCTAAGTTTTGTTGTAGAAATCCTTTTGTCTCTCAAATAACTAAAAATGCAAAAATTCAAAAAAAAATTCAAAAATAAAACTAAATTAGATATACGTCAAAAAACTTTAAAACTTTTAAAAACAAAATAAAATTATTTTCATTCCTTATCACTCCATTCTTAATCAAAGACTTCAAAAAGTAAATATTCAAATTAAACAACTTATTACTCCAACTTTAATCTATAAACCTTATTCTACTTATCACTCCAATAAAGTTAATCAAACTAATAAACACTACTTATCACTCCAATTATTTAATAAATTATCTAACCTCCACCTTATAACTCCTAACATTAATAAAAACCTTATAAAACCCTAAAACTCAAAAATACCTCTATCAACCTCTTGCACGTTCATATTCTATTGCGAGACTTCGATGTGAATGCTTATCCAAGTACGTGTGAAGGCTCTTAATGAGTTATTTGGAATGATGCATGTCTTTGAAGCGATTTGATTTGGAATGTTCTAGCTTCAAGCATGTAGATGCGGCATTACATTTTGAGATGGTGTTATTCACATCAATTGTGTCATTCGTCCAAATTCTAAAACCATATACATGTATTTTGGGATGTTACAATCGTAATCAAAATGTGCTTGGCACTTGAGTTCGATTTTAGTGCCTATGCTCACTAACCAAATATTTCACCCTTTGTCGTTTCACATCCCTTAGACCAACATTCAACGTACCATTTGTGTATTACCTTCCTCACTTTGTTGCTCTCTCTTGGATTTGTGCTTCATTCTAGAATGCTTCCCAATATTGCTTCAACGTTGGTCGACATAGGATGTCATTGGATGTTGCCATTTGATGCTTGGATGTCTAGGATACTACACACTATATGGTATCCTAGGTGTTATTCATTGCTCACTATCTTTAGTCCAAAGCATTGTCAATATCTCAGACATTGTCCAATATCCACTGATTAGGGTGTTGTCCAATACTTCAAGCACTATCCAATACTTCAGGTATTGTCCAAATATACCTTTGAATGTTATCCACCCTGCATTGCTCTAGCTTGTTGTTCAAATATATTCTTGATGTTCTTCCTTGCTCTTAGCTCAATGTTCTAGGACTCTAAGACTAGTTATGTTCACACTTTTATGCTTCTCTTTAACATTGTTGAATAGAATAACACTTTCTTCTAGATTTGAATGTTGTTGTCTAGTAGAGTCATATAATGCTTCCTTCTAGAGTAGAATGATGTTGCCTTATAGAGCCATATAATGTTTCCTTCCTTGAGTTGTATGCGGCTACCTTTCTTGAACCAAACTTCTATTGCTTTACATTGTGCTATTTCACATTGAATAAGCCTAATAAATTTCTCTAATGACTGCACCATGGGATCTTTTCTAGGGTCAAATCTCTTCCACTGTATCTTGTTTCCTTTCTATCTAAAAATTTCTTATGTCAAGGTCTATCTTTGAGACCTGAAACTCTTTATGTCAAGGTCTATCTTTGAGACCTCAAACTCTCTTTCTATGTCAAGGTCTATTTCCAAGACCTGAATGCTTTATGTCAAGGTCTATCTTCAAGACCTAAATACTATATTGTCAAGGCCAATTTCTCTATGATCTGAAACTCCAATATCAAGCTTTTGAAACCTAAATATTCAATGTAAAGGTCAACTTCTCTGTGGCCTAAAACTTTAATATCTTGCAACTCTAATTAATCAACTACTTTATGAAAACTTTAAGACCGATATATTTATCTTGATATATCCTTCTCATTATCTGTTTTCTCTTGCACTTAGAAGATGAAATTCTTCTTTATCTATTGTAGGAAGCTTCTCACTCTTCTCAAGACTAATTTCTGTTGCAACTTCTAAGAACTCAGTAATATTCTCCTCCTTGCTAGAGAAGTTACTATTATATCCAAGTGACTCTAAATGTCTTTGAATCCTTCTCAATGTCAAGATGGCTTGAATGCTTCTAAATTATTATCAATGTCAAGGGTTGGCAATGACCTTGAATGATCAACTATCTTAAATTTGATTCAACCTTCCAATATTCAAAGTCAAGGGTTGGCTATGACCCTGATAGTTGATTCTTGGTCTTCACTAGTTATTCTCCAACCGTGAAAAGACTCTAGCCTTTCTACTTATTGTTATATCGTAATAGATTCCAAGTCTAACTGCCTTTAAAGTAGATAGACTCAAAACCATTTTTATCACGCTGAACAAATTTGATTTTTTTATGTAGCTAAATAAATTTTATCAACCTGTGTAAGTGATAGCTCTGATACCACTAATGACTCTTTAAACCTCAATACTTTCAAAAAAGCTACAGGTTAAATATCATAGGATCATATTTTTTAATTTATTGATGTCAAATATTTCCTAAGTTAAACAAAGAAAAGGATATGAGGGTGATGGCGAGAAAAATGCAGGCAGATACGAGCAAATATGCGACGACTGAGCCCTTGACAGGTGGGAGGCAAAAGATCATAATCAAAAATGAACACTCGAGGAGCAAAGCACTCGCAACTGAGAAAAAAAATGAGGAAATCGAAATCGTGGGACCAGCTCGCAAAAAAGTGACGATCCCAACTCCTAAAGGGCAGAGAACGAACCAGAAAGTGAAGCCAACCCAGGCGTGGGAGGAGACGGGAAAGAAGGCCGCAGAGGCAAAGACCCACCCGACAAACATGAAACAACAAACAAGAAGATTAATCAATATTCCTTTTTAGAAGCACTATAGGGAAAACCTAAACCTAGGTCCTCGATAATGAAAACCTTCATAACCCAAGGCTGTAATATCCTCTACCTCGAGCAAGTCATGGCGGAATACACCAACAGAGATGCATTTTCCCTGGTAGAAAAAAAATTTAGAGGGAGGCCAAACATGGACTCACTTAGGCGATGGGCAGTGATCAAGTGGAAAACTAGAGGATGCCTTGGGCTATCAACCATGTCTCGAGGATTTTTTATGGTCCACTTCAACATTAAGGAAGACACAGACCGTATCTTATTAGGAGGCCCATGGTTTTTTGGGAGGTAAAGTTTCTTCCTCTAAAAGTGGAAGAATAATTTGATCCTAAGTCATATAGCATAAACTACGCCCCCATATGGGTGCGGCTCCCGAACTTGCCATCACACTTCTTCTACAAAGATGCTCTCCAAGCGATAGCCCAAGCAATAGGAGAACTGGTAGCCATCGATCCGACAACCCGAGCTCGGACTCGATTGACGCAAGCGTGCATTTGTGTCAACGTCAATCTCGAAACACAGCTTCCTAGTCAGGTTAACCTAATTTACAAGAATTATAGGTGAAGCTAGTCGCTGGAGTTTAAAAACAAATCAGCTTTTTACTCATAGTGTTAATTACAAAGGCACTTGTCTCAGTGTCTAAACTGCAAAAACTTACAGATAGAGTCGCAGACAATGGCTCGCCCAGTTCAGGTATAAATCCAAATACGAAGGGTAGGATGAGACAAAACCAGAATCATAAAGGTAAGCAGCAGGCCTTTCCCCCTCCAAGCGATGACAAACAAAATGCAAGTAACTTGTTCTCCATTTCCAACAAATTTTATTTACTTAGCAACTCTGGTCGTAATGCTAAATTCCATTATGCTTAAATCCTCTATAAGGGAGCCCTTGTTTCAAACCCTACCGTCCAACCGAATGCCATTGAGACCATCCAGCAAAAACCCCCCCATACCCACCTTGGTACTCTTCTCCTACACTTGACAACAGTCATGTGTCTTCTAATACCCTCCCCAAACCACCCCATCCCACCACCATCGTTCTATCCACCCAGTAAAATTGGGTCACCTCGCTCCCCATCCACATCCCTTGCAGTCGAAAGCGATAGCGAAGATTCTATCCAAGTGTCCCCAGAACCTTAGAGCCCAAAATAGACCCGAAGTTACAAAAGGACCCAAATTGATGTGGGATGCAACAGAAAGAAAGGAAGGCCCTCTGGTGCAGGCCTGAGAAACATAGATGTAGCTGAGGATATAACCAACAGCACCCAAAAAACTTTGCTCCAGGACCTAGGGTTACTAAGCAAAGAAGAAACTAAAAGATCCAAAACCCCCGCACAACAAGGCAAAGGGGGTAGAAAACCCTCCAAGAGTTCCAAATGAAAGTCCTCTCTTGGAACGCAAGAGGACTAAACGGGGCAGTCAAATAGAGATTGGTTGTTGCCATGCAGAAGGAAATGAATCCTATAATTTTTCTCATCCAAGAAACCAAATTAAGTGAACAATGGTCACCAAGAATTGCCAAAACCATATGGAGAAAGTGTGAGTTTGTCTACACTCCAACGCAAGGTACCTCAGGTGGACTCCTATGCCTCTAGAATCCAGCCAAGGTTGAAGGGCGAGTTATTTCAGGCGATGGATGCCTGGCCAACATTATTTTTCATGATTCAAACACCCAGATCTCCTGGGTCCTAACCAATGTGTATGCTCCCAACACCTCGTAGGACAGAATAATCCTATGGAACAACCTTTCCCAGATGAGAAAAGCGTTCAAGGAAATCTCGTGGATCCTAGCGGGGGACTTCAATACTCCCTTGCATCCATCTAAGAAAAGAGGTAGGAATGCAATTACCTCTAGAGCCATAGAGGACTTTGCTCACTTTGTTGACTCAAACGAACTTATGGACATCCAACTGAAAGGGGCCTAGTTCACCTGGAGCAACAAAAATGTTGGCAAAAACCTTATTCAAGAGAGATTATATTGGTTCCTGCTATCCCAAGAAGTGCTCCCTCTCTTTGGGGATGGCAGTTTGCAGGCCCTCCCAAAAATTGGGTCGAACCATAGCCCCATGATGTTTGAGACAGCCAACAGACCCTAGTTTAAAACCCCTTTTCATTTTGAATCGATGTGGACACAACATCAAGACCTCAAAAATCGGATTGTTGAATGGTGGGGGGAAAAGGTCCCAAGGATGGCCATAAACCAGGTTATGCAAAAACTCCGATCAATCAAGAGCAAGCTGAGGGTTTGGAACAAAGAGACTTTTGAAAATATCTTTGAAAACAAAAATATCATTAAAAATAGACTGAATCAGATTGAGGATAGTTTCCAAAAAGGACAAGGGAACGACAATCTGAGAATAGAGGAGAGACTACTGCTATCAGAATACCATAATACCCTGCGAAAGCAAGAAATGTTCTGGTGCTAGAAATCTCACCAATTGTGGCTTAAGGAAGGAGATTCCAACTCCAAATTTTTCCACATCTCCACCCTTAAGCATAGAGGAGCCAACAAGATAAAATCCCTCATCAAGAAATACGGATCCTGCACCACTGATATCCACCAGATTCGAGAAGAAGTTTTTAATCATTTCAAATCCCTCCTCGATGTCCCTTCCTCCCCCTAGCCAGGCTACAAAATCCCTCCTTGAAAACATCCCCAATCCCATCCCTGAGGCCACCAATACCTACCTTCTCAGCCCCCTTACCCCTAAAGAGATTCATCAGGCCCTCTTCTCAATGCAGCCAGACAAATATCCTAGTCCTGACGGTTTCTCTCCTAGGTTCTTCCAGACCTATTGGGACATCGTAGGACATGACGTCTGCCTAGCCATTTCCAAAATGCAAGCTTCCATATTCATTCTTAGGGATGTCAAATCCACTATCCTAGCTCTCATTCCCAAAGGGGTGAATTCCTAATCCCTGTTTGATTACCGACCCATCAGTCTTTGCAACGTTATTTACAAAATCTTGACCAAAGCCATGGCTAACAAACTGATCAGCATCCTCCCGTCCATCATTGATCCTTGCCAAGGTAGCACTGTCAAAGGCCAAAACATTATCGATGGGATCATCACTATCCACGAGCTCATCCATTCAGCTCAATTGTCCAACAAGTCAGCCTTCTTCCTGAAGCTTGACATGAACAAGGCATTTGACAGAGTGGATCGAGATTTTCTAACCAGAATCCTCCTCAAGTTTGGATTCCATGAGAATTGGGTCAAGTTGATCTATAATTGTATATCCTCCCCCCAATTTTCTGTCATGGTCAATGGTTCAACAGCAGGATACTTCCCTAGTTCCATAGGGTTGAGACAAGGGGACCCCTTATCCCCCATACTCTATAATTTTAGCAAAAATCTTGGGAAGAGTTGTCAAATCCGCCTGCTCTAAAATATTAATTTTTGGTATCAAGGTTGTGTCCAACCTCCAACCCTTGACTCGCTAGCAGTTCGTGGATGATACACTGTTGGCCACTTCAGCCTCTATCTATCCTCAATTTGTATGAGGAAGTTGCAAGCCAGAAGGTCAATTTTAACAAAAGCAAGTTTTACTTCATCAATACACCGGCAAGGAGGCAAGTTAAAATTGCAAGCATTCTGGGTTGCACGATCGCTGACCTCCCAACCACCTATCTTGGGCTCCCGATGTTTCAAGGAAGGCCTATCAAGAACATGTGTAACAGTATCACTGAGAGAATCCACAAGAAACTGACAGGGTGAAAAGGGGCACTCTTGACATAAGCAGGTAAAGCCACTTTAGTTAAGTCTATTCTCCAAAGTATCCCGATTTTTTCTTTTTGTCTTAAAAATTCCAAATGTTGTGGGAGAAAGCATAGAAAATATCCAGAAGCACTTTCTTTGGGTAGGAACGAATAATCAACGAAAGTTTCATTTGATGGCCTGGGATAAAGTATGCACCCCTAAAGACAAAGGTGGGCTCGACCTACGTAGAATAAGCCTCATGAACCAGGCCCTCCTGGCCAAGCAAGCGTGGAAAGTGGCTACCAAAGCCAATTTGGATTGGGTCTCCATCATTCAAAGGAAATACCTCCAACAACACTCTTTCAGGGATGAAGGGATTCCTAGCAACGGGTCTCACTTATGGCAATCAATATCCCAAACAAAGCACCTCATCCAACAGGGAACAAGATGGCAGCTTGGGAACGGAATGGACATCGACTTTTGGCATGACCCATGGGCCAGGGATGAGCCTCTCATCAAAGACCCTTATATCATAGAAATCAAACACCTCATCGATAACATGTTTGGTCACAGAGTCATTGATTTCATAACAACCACTCAAGATATTCGTAGGTGGAAGACGATCCAGCTCAGGGTCAGGAATGTTATCTTAGACAAAGCCAAGACTACCCTTCAGTCCATTCTCAGGGCGAACTTCATCCCTTAGACTCGGACAAATGACAAACTCTATTGTAAGAGCACCAATTATGGGTTGTTCTCTATGAAGTCAGCATACCAGCTGGCTGTCACCCCCCCAAGCGATTGAGCTCCATCAAGAGTCCTACCATTGACAGGTCTATTTGGATCAAACATTTGATCCTAAAAATTGCCCACTTCTACTGGCTTGCGGTCCACAATAGAGTTCTAACCATAGACAACCTGATTAAGAGGGGGATCATAGTCCCCAATAGATGTTATCTCTGCACCCAGGCCTGGGAGTCCACTCAACACATCTTCATTGACTGTCCCTTCACCATTGAGGTCTTTTCCTCTCTGAAAAGTAGGTTTCAAGTTAGCTAGGTATGGCCCAAGTCCATCCTTGACTTGATCACTCAGTGGCCCAATATCTTCAGATACCCAAGACTAAGGTTTCTCTAGAAAACCCTATTGCATCATGTTTTTTGGCAAATTTGGTTGGAGCGAAACAGTCGTATCTTCAACGACAAGCCCAAGACCCCCGACATTGTTGCCATCAAAGCCTTGTCTTTTGCCCTAGAAAATGCTAGCATTATCCCGTGCATAGATCCCCCTTCTTGTGAAAGGGATTTTGTAGTGATAAACAACTTGGGGATCTCTACTGAATGTTCCAAACCTCATAATCCTCCCAGTTCCAGGGCTAACGCCAAATGGATTCCCCCCCACCCGATTGGCTCAAGGCCAACTTTTATGGGTCCTCCAAAGGTAATCCGGGAGAGGCAAGGGTTAGGAGGAGTTATCAGGGACCATGAGGGCAATATCATTTTAGCTTTTGCAAAAAATGTAGGGATTCAAACCAACAACTATGCAAAAGCTCGAGCTCTATGGAGGTGTATCCAGTTCAGTAAAAACATGGCCAATCCAATCATTTTCGAGGGTGACTCTCTCATTGTGGTTAACCATGTCAACCGCAAGAGCAACGGAGGCTGGAACATCCACAACATTATCCAAGATTGTCAGATTTCCCTCCAACAGTACCCCCAAAACGTGACCACCCATGTTTTCAGAGAAGCCAACAAAATAGTTGATCTCCTGGCCAACATAGCGACCAATCAAGACAACCTAATCACTTGGGAAGATGTCTTCCCACAAGAAGTCAGCACGTTAGCCAATCATGATGCAAGGTACATTCTTAAGAAGCAACACTAGCTGCCACAATGGTGTTTCATCAACACCTAGGGTGTTTTTTCTCAACACCAAAATAAATCTATGAAATATTTCAAACGACAGCTCTTGCAGCCTCAAAGGTATTTTTTCAACGCTAGAAGGGTGTTTTCTCAACACCTCGTGTATCACGAACTCATTACTACCCTTCACCTCCCGATGTTTCACCAATATGACCAGTCGTGTGGCTAGCCAAGTCCGTGCCAATCTAACCAGACACCACTCGTTGCCTCCGCTTCCATCATGCCTTCGTCTCGTTTTCCCCCTCCCCGCACTGATTATTTGCCACCCTCATATTTTTTTCCTTGCCCACTTTTTGTGCAGCCTCCCCTGCTTGCTCCCCCTCTCCCTTCTGGTTTGATTTTTCGCCACCCTCGTTCTCTGGTATCACCACTTTTCGTGGTCGTTGCCCCCCTTTTCTTTTCAAAAACTACAGAGTGTTTCCTTACCATGTTCGCTTTAATCTCAGGCTTTTTAGTCTGATCCCAACTTTCTCTAGTCAAATTCGCTTGAGAACCATCATCCTGCTTGGCAGTAGGCATCGCAGTAGTTCGTTCGAATCTAATTCTCCCATAATGATGACTCCCATGGAGCCCACTAATCTCCAGCTAGAGGCAAGGGTCGAAGCTTTACTTGCGGCTAAGAAATTCATCCCCTTATTCAATATTTTTACAGGTGCGGACGAACAAGTGACCAGGGATTTCATCAACACATGGAACGAAGGCGAAGTTCAGGTCTGGGGCCTCCATTTTGAGGTAAGCGTCCACTCCATCGCTAAAATTTTTGGTTTATCTCCTAGGGGTAGAAGTGTTCGAAGAGATAGGCACAATTTCAAGGAAGAATTAGAACATTTCCTAGATAAGGGGAAATATTTGGAATGGGAAAATGGGGGAGTGCTTCATTCATCTCTCCCCAAGCCTTGGGATGTTGTTATCATCCCTCTCATCCAGTATATCTCTGTCAACAACCCTAATCGCCCCCTGCGTGCTTACCACCTTGCCTTTGTAAACCACCTTTGTGATGTCAAACCCATGAATTTTCTTGATTTCCTTCTCCGGTCCATCCGCATCACCATCGCCAATCTCAGAGTGAGCATGTCATCCAAACCCCCTCGCCACTAGGTCTTGTTACTCATCCTCTATAATCATGCCCTTCAGCACCAGGTCTCTGGTGGCATCCTTGATCACACGCCCAGTCCTGAGACCTCATATGCATCCCTTCAAAAGGAGAAGGCCAACCCCCTATCCCTAGCCTCTATAGATTCCCCTCAGTAGTCGGCCTCCCCCATCAATTCCCACCACCCTCACTCACTCCAATGGCAATAAGTCCTCTCCCCTGGCTCCCTCTCCCAAGATCGATGCCCCCTCTGAGTGTCGCCCTCCTAGCAAGCCCCTGAGAAGCAAGCAGAAATTAGTCCGCTCCTCCCAGAAGAGCAGGAAATCTTGTCGACTTCAGTCCAAGAAAGTGAGCAATCAGGATCAGATCTCCGAGGTCATCATCGATGAGGATGACGAGGAATCCAAAAAGGCGAAATATGTATTGCGAGTGACCACCATCACCTGCATCAATAGAACAGTGGACCTCCTGAAGTCAACAGCCAACATCATCAGGGAGGTCAATTCTAGTTTGTTCAACGCTATAAATAAAGTTCAGGAGCTTTTCGATGTCCTCAAGGCCCTCCTTGGCCCTATCAATAATGAAATGGATAACCAGAACAGGAAGGAGGCATCCCAATAGCTCTGGGAAGTCAGTATCTGGTTGTTGGAGTGTTGGGTTTTGCATTAGAGTATGTTTAGTTTTGTGTTGGATGTACACTTTTTGCTTTGTCTTTTTTGGAAGGGTTGGACCCTCAGACTTTATGTTCATAACTGGCTTGTTTTGTAATATCGGCAGTGTTTATGCCCTATGTAACAGGGAAGGGACCCCCTTCAACCCGATCAATAAATAAATAAATAAATTACCTACCAAAAAATATATATATCATAGGATCAAATATGATATTATCCATAATACAATAAGATCACAATAATAATTCTAGATTAATATGAGCAAATTAATATGTATATCAAGGCTAATAATATATCAACTAACATTCACTCTCTCTGGGCTAAAGAAAAGAAACTAGACTAGCTTAATTTTGTTGTTCTTTGGTCACATTTTGTAAATCAGCATTATAATATCCACAAGTTTTGGGACCCTGTATAATAAAAACCCCTTTTTTCACCATTATCAAAAAATATAATATATATATATATATATATATATATATATATATATATATATATATATCAACTAACATTCAATAATAATCTACAATATGAATGTAAATAGCCTAAATCATACATGTACAAAGCATGTAGCACAACTTACAATATTGATTGCTCAAAATGTATGCAATCTTTATTCCTTCACATTCTCTTACAAATATGACTTCATATTTTATATTTGATGCTTGACACTTGATAATCGATGCTTCTCTATGGAGTACAATATAGCCATAGTAGAATGACTCTTTGGATATTTGACTATTCATTTCCATATGCCAAGTCTCATGACTCTTGGCTTCCCTACTTGACACTTGCATATATGCACACCTAGACATGACTCTTGACCTTCACTTTGCACACTCTAATCTAAGACACTTGTGCACATCTTTACATTATATATTTGATCTCTTACATAGAAGACACTTGTGCACATAGACTCAACTTACATTTGCACACACACTCACATGAGACTTGTGCATTTCCTACACATTACAACTTTACATGACACGTGTGCATTTATTGCACATACACACTTACATGAAAGGAGAAATAATACTCACTCTAAACTATGATTCAATCATAATCTAATATTTACAAGTACTATGAAGGTACCATGCGGGTACATTAGCATGTACCAAATAATGTAATATACTACAAGCTCTCTTCTTTTCCTAGAACATGCAACAAGACTCAATCCTTGACCCATCGATAGCAGTTGGTAAACAAAGTAGTCCTATAGTATCCACCCCTTAGGATTTTTGGTTGTGATAGGAAGAAGTGTTCTTTGTCATGATGATACTTGTCTAGGGCCCCTTGTCTATCTTCTTCGATGCATCAGAGCAAAACGCCATCATATCCTTATCCTTTTATGAACAAGATGTCTAGCCATTGATAGTGTGTTGCCTTATGTCTAAACCTAGCCCTTTCTTTGGTGGATAGTCCCTCAAGGACCTATCCTATAGACATATACCTATATCTATCACTCATTCATATAACACCCCAGTTGTTTATCTTATCAATTACGATGACTTGTTCTTTAGATACTACCCTTGCCAGTCTTTCACACAAAGACCTACCCCTAATTAGTTTGGTGGGCTTGATCTCAATCTTGAATTTTGCTTGTGAGTTTTGACTACTTGGTAGCACATTGGGAATTGACCTGATTTACTATTAATTTGTAGTCACCATACATTCTTAGGTCTTTGATCTTCATATTCTCTACTTTTGTCAAATCGGTACAGAGGGCTTCATACTCAACTATGTTTTTTCGTGCAATTGAATGGTAGTCCACAAGCATAACTGATTTGTGCCCCTTGGGGATCGATGAATCGTACCCCAATGCCTACTCCATTTCTAGTTCTAACCCCATCAAAATACATTGTCCATACCTTCTTGGCCCCATGGCTTATCAAGATGGGGATTTTGGGAGGGGTTTTCATGACTAGGTAATTCCCCAATTCTATTTTTTCTAATTCACATTCAAGATCCTTGTCGTCCTGAAGCACATCAATTATCATCTGCACCTCAAGGTCATCTTGATATCCATCATCATATATGTATTCCAAGAGTTTATTCCAGTTTACTAGACCATCATCTTCTAGCTTGTGCAAGAGATAATTATAGGGTGGCTCATTCTCGATCCTGATAATCCTCGAACATCTTCATGTGTGTATAATCCATTGCTAGATAGCCATCTCTTGATAACTTGTTTGTCCATTCTCTATAAAGTAACATTTCAATGTACGGTGATAGATCTAAAACTATGCCTTGTACTACAACTCTGGATATTGGTAATGGTCATGACTAGATATTTGGGTGTGTGGCTATCTTAAAGGGAGACCCATTTCTTCGCGTAAGTATAATTGTCACTCTTGAATCAAGAGTACAACTTCTAAGAATATAGTTTTTTTTGTTGTGAAAAATGACTTGATATTAATAAATCAAATAATAAGTATAATGTTTACAAAAGGGTGGTATGGAAGCACACCCCATAGAGCCTATGCAATAAGATCCTTCCAGAACCAATGGGTCCTAGGAAAACTACAAGATATTTAACAATTCAACAAGAGAAAAGTGGAAATGTGCTAACACTCGGATTGCCATAGGAGTGGCTCCAACAAAGGGAGGGGGGTTATCCGAGGGATTGCCCCAATTAGTATGAGATGCAAGTTATGTTGTTGTCACATGCTTCCAACTGGGTCCATCACCCTATTGTTCAAGAGCATCCTCGGCTGAGATGAGGACTGCCTTCATGGAGGAGAAGGTGGAACACGAGCCATCATGTACAGAGCATTCACCCAATGATCCAAAAGAGTGAGCAAGTGCTGGGCTATGATCCAAAAGAGTGAGCAAGTGCTGGGCTTAGAGGGTAACATTGTTAGCTTGAGCTTGGATCTGAAGTAGAACATTAGAGCAGATTATATAGCTTTGGAAGAAACCAAAAAATCAATAGAAACTTGTGTAGAAAAAGTAGTAAAATGCGATTTTTCCAAATATCAGAAAGAGGTTTTGCTTTACATATATGTCAATTTTGCTCAATGCTTGCTAGCATACTGGTCTTATCCCCAAAACACATCTGCCGTAAGAATGTTTCAAACCTGAAAGGTTTGAAACTGTCATGTATCCAAGTCCAAGCCGCTTGGGCTCTAGAACAATATCAGAGCAAATGCTTAATGAAATCCTTGCACTGACAAAAAGGCAACTTAAAAAAGGTATTCCTCAATGCACAAGACATTCTCCCACCAGCAACCCCTGATAAAGGAGGCACAATAGGAAGTAATCTACTTTAGGCTTGAGCACTGCACCCTAAATGGTATAAAAACATTTTTGTCATTCTTGACCGGTTGACCAGATTTCCCATTGATCATTCAATAAAGAGTATCCTTTACAAGGTTTGTAACTCGTATAAAAACATTTTTGTCATTCTTGACCGGTTGACCAGATTTCCCATTGATCATTCAGTAAAGAGTATCCTTTACAAGGTTTGTAACTCCTGAATGTATTGTCTGGATACCACTTCCACTCTTTCCACTATGGGCGAAGGCTTCTAACCCCAATCTCGTGCAGCATCTCAGGCGGGACCGTATCCACCAGGTGAAACTGCAATTTGACATCTTCACATGAAATCCAACTTCTGATTCGTTCAGAGAAGGTTGTGAACTAACTCATCTGTTGATACAAATAACCCGTTTGAGAAGGCATGAAGCCAAGGCTGGTTTGGTCCACCACAGGGCTTTTCCTTTCGAAGAGTAGGCATGAAGCCAAGGCTGGCTTGGTCCAACATAGGGCTTTTACTTTCGGAGAGATGGGACTAGAAACTACCACAGGGCTTCTCCTTTCGAAGAGATAAGACAAGATTCTCGGGGCTCTTAGAACTCATTTTCCTAACGTACCTTTGTTTTTCTGTTCTTCCGATGAAATGCAACTGTGCATTTTTTTTTGATGGGGCTTTTTAACCTTTGGATCGCTATCTCGTAATTCTTTTCCAACTTTCTAAGGTTTGGCTCACATATTTATATTCTTTTATCTGTAAAAGCAAAACCCGAGTCAAAAACCCAGAGTCAAAATCTAAAAAATCCAATACTTCTATATTTATATCAGCTCAACACTTCTACTCGTCTGACTTCAAATAGAGAACTAGACTTGATGGTAAAGAAAACTGGACCGTGCAATTGGGCTTAAAGCTTAAGCGAGAAATCTGGACCGTGCAATTGGTCTTAAACATCATGAGACCAAAGATTATAGCTTAGTTAAGGCCAACAAACTTGCATCTTTTTTTCATGAGAACAATGATTGTAATGTTTGAGGGAAAAAAAACAAAACTTCTTGAATGAATAATCAAGAACAGTAACAAAATAAAAAATAAAGACCAATACTCTCGTGGACAAAATGGAGCATCAAACATTATGGGTAAACATACTCATCTACCACATAAAATTTGAAACAAAATGGAGCATCAAACATTAGCGGTGAACATACTCATCTACCACATAAAATTTGAAATTTAATTGCCACAAGTGCAGCACATTACCATCCAATCCAAGGAATGCAATGAAAATGATGCATTTATCACATTATACTTTTTAGGCAGAATAAAAAAATAATAATGATTCTCTCCCTCGATTCTTTGGGAACCAAGCTTATATCTCTAAGCCTTCATGTACCACCGATTAAGGTGTATTTTCCTCTATTTATGATTCTGAAAATAGAGTTTCACCCATTAAACTTTGTTAAAGCAAATAAAAATTTTCTGAGACCAATATATGTCATACACAACCAAAGAAAACAACACACCCCTATACCAGTCTTCAGATTTTCATGTGACAAATGTTTCAGTTCAGCTCCTGGACAAGTCTAGCCTGTAGATCCTGGAAGAGGTTATTTTAAAGCCTCCTACAGGACTTATTATCACAAAAGTTTGGTGTCTCTTGATAATGAGCACTGTGAGAAGTCTCAAAACTTCAAATAACACTATATAGGCATGATGTATCTTGAAGCTTAACTGATAAACTCACCAATATATATATATGAAGGAATATATCCAGGTGCACAAATTAAGAGGCACAAGAAAACACAAACATACGTTTCGTTTAATAGTCAGGCAATTGAGAACTATTTTTCAACATCAATAATTCTGCTGATTAGAAGTGACTAAATTGTGAAACAAGAAATTTTAACTACTTGGTACCATATGCTACAACCTACAACCAACATACATCAATAAATTGATCTTATTTTCATATCCAAAACAGACTGAAACATGCAAGGCATCATGTAGTATGGTCATTGTAACAATGGAATGTGTTGCTAAAATAAATCTCAGTTACACCATAAATCAGTTGCACAATTAATAAATTGAGAAATAAGTTAAGAAAATAATAATAATGTGCAAGTCTGTTCTGTGGCAAGTCGCAAGAAGCCACCAGAAACCAAATTAGAATGCGGCTATAACTATCCCTCACTAACCATAAACCTACAACCGCTCACTCAAAACTCGGTTACAAGACCTGGTCATATTTGCACATAAGCAAAAGTATAACTCCACTCAGGCATGTTTGGAGGTGTCGCGCAATTCACTAGTACCATGTGCAAAGTGGCATCGATCACCAAATGTGCATGTGCCTTGGGCATAGTTTTCACACAGTTTGGTTTTGTAATTGTTTGTAGGAAATGAAGACTGTTTTGCAGGTGCTGCAGCACTTGTGTGCATGATAAGTTCTCTGACCATGGCACTAGCTTGCTGTATCTGTTCAAAAGTACCCTCCAACTCAATATTCTTTAGGTTGGAATTGGAATCATGATCTCTTATTGCTAACTTAGCTCCAGTTAAGCGACAAATTTGCTTTGAGTTTACACCACCTTTCCCAATTATAGCACCAGCAAGAGAAGCATCAACACTGATCTTTGCTGTTGATGAAAGACCAAATGTAGCTGCAGCTGGAGGAGTAGCCTCCCGATAGCGGCCTCCAAGTTTTCCTTCTAAGCCACCAGGGAGAAGCCTGTTGCCAAGAGGCCCTGCTGTGCGTTCGTTTTTGAGATCATGTGCAAGTAAATTTCCTTTCCCAAGTTCCTTTTCACCATGAGCAAAATGACATTTATCTCCAAACCGACAACCTTCTGCTGTACCATAATTACTACACAGGCGTGTCTTGTAGCTTGATGGAGGAAATGTCTGGTCTGAAGGCAAAACTCCTGTGGTTTTCTTTGAAGCTGCACCCAATCCACTTCCCAAATTTGCCATATGATTAATAGCATTCACTCCACCAGGCACGTAATGTGAGAAATGGCAATTTTCACCATAAGGACATCCAGATGTACTGCAAATACAATATTAACGTCAATCAAGCAATAATGCACAACTACAAATAAAAAAAGAGGATCTTCACAAACACAGAAAACAATTATTTTTGTAATCTCATAATGTAAGAGTTTATATATTATACTAGATAAATTTATTCAGCATAAAACATTACAGGGAACCTAAATGTAAAACAAATAAACAATATGCTTATGTAGATTGACAAATGATAAAACTGTTACAAAACCCACCTCTGGTGCTTGTCTGCCTTATAATCCATGTGTTGCAAAGATAAGCCAAATCAAAAAGCTAAGAAAATATCACAATTTAAAATAAAGTGCATGGATACCCCTGCCTCCTTGGGTCTTACCCGAAAGTGGCATCCCTTTTGGGATGTTTTCCAGAAATTAAAAAAATAAATAAATAAATAAAAAATAAAGTGCATAAAATGATAACCAAACACATCCAAGCAAATAATGATGCATACATGTCAAAACCAAACATACCAAATATATAATAGTAACCGGTGAGCCAAATCCATAACAATTATAAGTTTGTTACAGCAAAGTTACTGTACCCGTTAGACTCTCAGAGATCACTCACAGTGACAATAAAGAGCTAACTTATCGTCAATTTTATGCATTGCTCTAATTTAAAAATGAAGAATAAATTATTCATTTTGATGAAGAATTTGAGTAAAACCCACCTCAGGTGCTTGAAGAGTTTTATTTACGCAGTGGAATGTCAATTTTCTCCCAAATAATCAAAGATCATACAGAGTGACCATTGTCCAAGAAACAAGTAACAGATTGTCCCTTGGATAAAAGGAAGCTTGTTCATGAAAAGTTTAGTTCCAACAATCCTGATGACTTTTTTTCTACAATTATGAGATATCTTTGATTGCAAAACTCAGCTGCATGAACATAACGAGTGCTCTTACTATGGTTGTTGCTAATTTTCATTTTTACCGTAAATATCGCTAGCATTTTTCCTGTAAGTTATCCAGAGTTTTACTCTTCTCTTCAACCCTGACAATTTAGTTTAAATATCCCATGAACCTCTGACTACTCCCAACCCAGATCTTCAACCAATCCTCAATATGCAAACATTACAAGGACTTGATAATTTATTACTAAAGACATCTCAAAGGCATAACAATGCATTCCTGGCATATAAGGAGGCAAGGCTCTAAACCAGGGTCAACAAAAGTTTTATTTTTAGAGCAAGAGGAAAAACAACATGTTGACGAAGAATTGAAACCTTTACAAAAGTAATAATTGGTGCATTACTCTAATTTAAAAATGAAGAATTTGTAGTCCTTAACTAATTGTCCTGTATTAATTCTTGATTTCATTTGTATCTACTTATGAGCCATTTATGAAGAAATAAGATTTTTAACTTCAAAAAATTACAAGATTTTCTTAAATTTGTGGAGCAAGGTCCCCATAAATTTGGAGATCTCCACATTATCACTACAAGCCCCATATGCACAGATCACCCAATCCTTGAAACTCAAGGCAGGATTATAGTCACTAGTGTACTTATATTTCCCTCTTGAAACCACATTGACTGTGTTTTGTTTGTTCTGTACATCACTCTTTATTTGACATCCATAATGGAGTCCCACAGACTCCTCTGAGACCCATTATGTTTAGTGGCAGAAACAATTTTTCCTTCAAAAGCTTTTAACTTATTATTCTTAAATAATCATCCCCTGCACTGCTCACAGAACTTCTACTGACCCTGATGTTGAGACATTGCTCCCTCAGTTTATTAAACTTCAATGTGGGCAAACAATCAAAGAAAATGGCTACATATTGTTACTTGTTTCTACATTGAGTGATTATTATGTTCTAAAAGGAATATGTTTGTCAATGGACTAGGAAGTTCACCCTACAAGTTCCAACTTGCTCCCACAAGACTATTGACTAGTAAAATAAGGAAGTTCACCCTGCAAGTTCAAAGTGTAGTAACAATCCCTTTGGTCCTATTGTTCTTGCTTTCTTTCTAATCTCCTTTGTCTGCCTACCCATAATAAAGAGAGTATTGTGTTTGGAGTATCTCTTTTTATTTTCTTTTTCCTTTTCTTTAATATTTCAACTGTTAAATCATCAAACGGCAGGAACTCCAGTGGTCAAAGACACAGGTTTTCAACATATAGACCAAGGTTCAAATCTTGTCAGCCAAGGGGAAAGTATTGGGTAAATTACCAAATCCATGTGGCATGTACCCCAACGGAAATAGCCAGATGCAAGTCTTAGGCAAATTTGGCAGAACAGATTACCCAGAGTTGTGGCTGCTAGCAAGGTTGGTCAAGCCCAATATTATTAGTGGTTGTTCTTTTGGACATCTGCGAAGTAGACTTTCTATGAGGGTGGTTGGATAAGTTTCCTGTGGTTCCTGTTTCTACTGGCTATAAGAACTAAAATGCATTTTCCAGTAAATAAAATCTCACCAACCTGCTAAACTAGCAATGAAATGCCATTAAGGGAAATCACTGAAAGGGTCGTAGCTACATTTTGCACCTAAACTAAGAAATATTTAGGCTCTAACCTAAAAATGCAACCAAGATTATCCAATAAAAATTGGGACAAATATGTTGGACATCACCCTTCCTTTAAAAAGCCTTATACATGTAACATGGCAAGTAAAATACCAAACCACATAGAACTAAAATTCTTATCTTTCAAATCTTATTTGCCGTTTTGATTTTTAAAATGGATGCCACACAATATGAAATGATTTATGCCTAAACAATTAAAAATTTAAGAAAAATATGAAATTTTAGATGTTAATATTATTGTCATTCTCATTGCAGTTCCAATTTAGTAGTCCCCAATGCAAAAGCATAACCTTATCATTGTCTACTATGATTTGCAATTATGCAAAAACATTCTCTTCAAAAAGAGAATAATCTTAAATGAAAGAAAGTAGCAAAGAAACTACAACATGTCCAACACCAAAGCGAATGACATGACTGAGAGATTCAAAAAGCAATTACAATGCATTCAAAAGTTTCAAATCCTCGTATGTGCAAATTATAACCTACACCATAAAATAAAAGCAAAATTATGGCAATGTGCAAGTGCACAAAAGAGAGGCAAACTTTCTGCTTGAAAACTCCCAAGAATTTGAAGCATTTAGAGTAAAAAGAAAAAGGTTCTTAAAATTTAACTATACCACATTCCTTTAGATGCCAATTCTTTTTATATATTTTGGGCAACACTCCTGCCTAATTCCATTAATGATAGTCCACGTTTCTTTCACACCATACAGATCAGGGAAAATCTAGGTAATGACACAACAAATAAGAAGAAAATATAGTAAATTTTACATGAAAGGCACTTCACAGTCGAAATGACTTGGTTGGGGCCATTCAGCTCATCAACTTGCTAGTATTAAGAAATCCTGGAAAGTTGGAATAATATGATTGAGACAAAATTAAGGTACACTACAAAACTTGCATGAGAGAGTTTGAATAATATGATTGAGATAATAATTCTACATGGTATATATGATAATACTATAACTCTCGCATGCACCTATGCAACCCCCTTCATAATATGTCACCATCTCTCAAGAACATTACAAATTTTGATATACATGACAACGTTGTGAATAGATATTTCAACTATGACAATTATAAGGAATCAACTTGTCCATTTATCTTTTCTCTGAAAAAGCACTAGTAAGTTGCTACATTTTTTATGAGCATCATAAAGTGAACTCTTCACTCCTTTGTCATGCTTTGTGTATGTCACATAAAATAAACATAATGCTCAGCTTTGGCATCCAAAGATGGTTAAACTTAGAATGCTACCCTCATTGGCTCACAAGTGGTATTATATGCTTATTCCATATTCAGCTTCTATTGGTAATAAGTACAATCGTAACCTGCTGTCTTTTAATGCAAGAACACGGTTATCCTGTAACCTTTTATTCCCCCTAGTAATATATGAATATACCATAAAAACTTGAAAATTCCTTTGTTGCATTATGATAACCACATTCTAAAGCTTCACAATTCTTGATGTATGTACTGATAACAAAATAATGAAATTGCCTTGTATATATCATTCCACCAACCAATTCTAATAAACTCACTTTGAATCATTTCAATCTGACAACTCTACCCCTGATTCCATGGCTTTGATGAAGGTCTACATTCAACCATTTGCTACTTACCCGTATAACCTAAAAAAAACAAACAAAGCATATCTTGTTCATGAAACTACAATTGAACCTCTAATTTTCAAAAATTCATTTCCAAGAAAAATAAGAATAGTCACAAACTAGTCATCTCAAACAACTCAGAAGTTTTTGTTCAGCTCCACAATCAAGTTACACCCTACTTCTCACAAAAATAGATCGGCAACAACACTATCTATAATCCCTCAGTCCTAAGAATGACATTGTGTTTTGAGACCACAAATTTCCAGAGTGACTACCTACATGTGGAGTGCTTGTCAATCTTCATGTAGCCTGGTCATATTGCCTGTTGTGAGACACACAAGGACTTGAACAAGCTACAAGACACATGCTCCTTTCTTTCCACAGCAAATATGCACTTCTTGATGAAGAAGACTTCTTCAATATCAATGTTTATGAAGGCAACCAAGACATTTACATAGCATCCTATCCGACCAAACCATAATGGATTTTTGTTTGAATCTTGTGAGGGTTTCTTCCAGCATGACATTAGTCAATGTGGCTTGTGTTATGGTTGTTTAAGAGGAATCGGGGAAATAGCACAATCTATGATCAAAATCGAGGTTGGTGGCTTTGTTTGCATGGATAAAGTAGGCAACAATGAGGCTCCAAAGTTTGGTGCAGGCAGCCCTAAACTTGAGGCATAGTGATAAAGTAGGCCATCACAAGATTTCTAATGTAGATCTATTTAAGGGCTGGTTGTGTCCGTTGCTTCATATTTTAACCCATGTAGATCTATTTAGGGGTCGATTGGGTCCGTTGCTTCGTCTTTTAACCCATCGCTTCTTAGTTTGGCACTATTTCTTTCTCAACATACCCAAGACTCAAACCTAAGACATTTTACTCGATAAGCTGCAGAAAAGTGGTGTTGTTGGGGTTTGATGCTGATAGGGACAATTAGGTCGGGGTTGTTGAGATTAATAATCTGCATTTTGTGTGCAGTCCATCAAGCTGATTGGCAATCTTCAGAGGCAAATCTGGTCTATGAGTAAGTTTCAGAATTTGTATATTCATATATAGCTTCAGTTTTAGTTGAATGTTATTGTTCCAAGTTGATGTTGTGTAATGAGATCATTTGTTTTAGGGTTTTTGCACACATCAAAGGATAGTAGCTTACAAACAGTTGTGTGGTGGATTCAGGCATTGCCTCTCCAATTTTCAGGGGTTGAGCATGTCTGCCACTTTTTTCTAGTATGTTGAATAGCAGGCATGATCTATGGCTTCGAGAACTCCTGCCCTAGCAAGCAACATCCATTAATTGTGGATATAATGCGACTTCTTGACGAGGGTGCCTCATTTGCATACAGTTTAGGTTCTGGTGATAAATGGCTTGAGGGCTTGAGCAATGGCTATACTTCGATTACTGACCAATTGTTCTTGTTGATGGCATTCAAAGGGAATTGCCAATTAGTGGTTATGGTATTTTCTATCTTGCTGCCAGCAGTGGTAGAGAATTGCCAAGGATTGGTTACGGTGCTTTCTGTCCTGCTTCCTACAGTAGTTGTCCTGCTGTTTCCATAGGTATTTCAGTTTTTTGTGTTGTATCAGTGATATACTTTTGTGATATTTTCATGCAAGGAGGGCCCTATAGATCCCTCATTTTCAAAACTGAAAGGAAAAACAGTTGTGAACTCTAAGTATCACACTCATCAATGGATCATAATTGGTATGCAAAATAGCCAAATTTGCTTTAACTCACATTTCTATAATATCTCAAGCCCATAAGTGGTCATGCTTATCATTCTCATTTTCCTGCCAAGGAAATTTAAGCGTTTCTATGATCAAGTGTCACAAAATCATCAAGACATTGCAATTTACCATTTTGACCTTCTTTGTTCATTTCATTCTAAGAATCGAAAAGTTGTTCAACCTTTGTCTTGTGAAGAGCAAGAGGACTGGCTCATCCATTAAAAACTTGAGCATGGCCTTTATTTCAACCAGTTATTTTGTTCTATCACTATTGTATGAAATATAGATGGAATTTCTTAAACCTCTATTCCAACTTGTTTTCCTTTACACAATAAGGAGTGCATATGGAAGACAAAAGAACACCTTAAGATATTTTCCATAGGAACCCTGTTCAACAGAAACAGGTTCCACTATTTTCAAAGGACTTCAATTTAGAAAATTTAATATTCCATTTATTGCCTCTCCTCGAAAACTATTAGGAAGACCTTGGCTTTCAGCATGCTAAAGCTATTCCTTTTATTGACATGATCTTTACATGAACCACTTTATCATATTAAGCATAGGAATTATCAGTTGTTTTAAGATGCCTTCTTTTTTTTTTTAATTTATACAATGCTCATAGACATATTTATGTCCATCAACCACTTTGAGCTACTAGACATTTTTACCATTATTTATTAGGAATTCATCAAACGCTTTCATTTATATGATTCAAAAATATACCCAAATCTTCCTCTAAAGGTTAACAACTAACACTACAAAATTGTAAATTCCTACTCCCTTCAATATTAAGAATACGTTGAAACAAATTCATCATTACAAAAAATGACCAGACATTTGTCACAATCCGTTGCTCCCTCTTTAGTAGTTAGAAAAGAATCACAAATGTGTTTGAAACATTATCCTCAAAAATCCTTGTACTAAGCCTTTCTTGATGAGAAATTCATTTCTTAAAAATTCAAGTGGTTGTATTTAATGGCATAATATGTCATCAGGCTTGTAATACACTATCAAAAAAAATTACTTTCCTTGGTAACATTAGACATCCAAAGGCCCCTTTTTTATGTTCTAACATAAGTTGCCTGGCTCAAATTTGTGTTTGAGTTCAGCAAGGATACACTATAAGTTAACATCTATAAAATCAATTATTAAATTTCACTACTAAATTAAAAAGGCAAAATAATTATTTTTTTATTAGTTTAATTTTCTAGGGAAAAAATTAAAGATAAAGAAGTAAAAATAAAATATTTATTGCTTTATTAGTTTCATTTTCTAGCAAAAAAAATAAAGATTAAAAAGTAAAAATAACTCTAAAATCTATACAAGAAAAATAAAAATAAAAATGGGAGAGGGGGAGGGTCCTGCTCCCTCTCCTTGCTCCCCCTCCCCTGGTTCTTGCCCAGTTCCTGACTCATCCCGGGTCATCCCACTCTAGGAATGCTTTTGTAGTAGATGATCTCCTTGGGGGGAGATCCTTGCCCACTTTCTACTCCTTTCCCAGTAGTTTCGGGGTTTCCCTGCTTGAGTCCTTGGCTTGGTGCTTCCCAAGGTTCTTCCTAGGTTTCTTGCGTGTTTCGGAGATATTTTCCCCAAGGGTTTTTTTTGCAAGTTCTTTTACTTGGATCCAGTTCCCAAGGCTTTCTCGGTCTATGGTGGTTGCGGGTTGGGTTCTCGACTACTTCCTTGTGCGTCCTAAGAGGTCCTCACTACATCTTTGTTGGTCTAGGGGGACCAGTCATTGCTAGTGACTCCTCTTTGGGATGCCTGTGGTTGTTGGCGGTCTCGTTCCTTTAGGTGGGGCCCTTTACGGTTTCTTATACGAAGGCTTCTTCTTGCTGGACCTGTTGTTTGGTGGATGCTCAAAGCATTTTCGTAGCCATGGGGGTAGGCCTCTTCCTGGTCTTGAGTTGTTCCTAGTCCTAGTCCTAGTTCCTTGAAGCTATCCGTGAGCAAGGATGGGAGGTTCTTGGTCCTATCTGATGGGGTGCTTTGGGTAATCTGCTACATTATTCGGTCTTGGGGAGGGGACCTGTGATCAATGCTTGCAGATGTGGCCACCCCAAGCTCCCTCAAATTAGGCTTCCGAGGATTCCATCTTTGTGCCTGTTGTTGCTTTTCGCTTGGGCTTCACAGTTTTTTATTTCGGTTCCTATTTGAGGGCTTCTGCTTGCTGGTCTTACTTCTCGATGGACACTTAGAGCATGTTCAGGGCCTTGGGGTTAGGCCTCATCCTGTTCCTGAATTGTTCCCAGTCCCAATTCCAGATCCCTAAAACTGCTCGTGAGCAAGGATGGTGGGTTCTTGGTCCTATCTGTTGGGGTGCTTGGGGTTATCTACTACATTATCTGGTCTTGGGGTGGGGACCGGTGCTCTTTTCTTGTAGTTGTGGTCACTCATACCTCCTTCAGATTTGGCCTCCGGGGATCCTTTCTTTGCGCCTGTTGTTGTTGTCCCTAGCTCCTTCCGACTTCCTCGTAGTTCAACTTGGTGTGCATGGGGATATCTTGGCCTGTAGAGATCCCTAGTAGTGCTGATCCACTTCACAGGCTCAAGCGGAGGCTTCCCGCTGTTGTTTCTCTGAGGGTCCTGATGCCATTTCCCAGGTTGTCCCGCTGCTGCGCCCTGGACTGTATCTCGTTGTTGCTTGTTGCTTTGCTCGCGCGGCTGCTTGCTGCTCTGCTACACCTTGGGTTGCATCCGAGCCGTCCTTGGGCGGGAATCCTCTTCAAATTTTAAAATTCAAAATTTCTTGCTTCTAGTTTTCGGGCAAGATATCTGGTTTCAGGCTATTTTTGGACTTCCCGCTCTCCCTACTTGGTTCTGGGTGGGAATGCTTTTTTGACTTTTTTCGTTGCGTGTTGAGTGGGACTCAACCTTTCATAAGGCTTGCTCACGTGTAGTTGTGGTCTGATAGGGAGGCCTTGTTTTGTAATTTATCCATGTGCAGTGGCCTGACATGGGGACCTTTTAAAACATGGAAAAAAAAATTGGCTCTTGTGTGGGATCTCAATTTTTCCTAAACAGGCAGGATTTTAAATTTTTAAATTTTTAACCTTTTTCTTTGGTCCTAGGTCCCATCCGAGCTGTGATCCTTATTTGGTTTTCTATTTGGCTAGTCCAATTTTTTTCATTAGAGGTTGTGTTCCTCCTTGATCCTCTACTGCCTGACAACTCTTGTACTAAGGTTTTGGGGTCCCTTTTAAAACCCCGTTATTAATGTAAATATTCACTTATAAAAAAAAAAAAACTATATACAATGTATAACTTATATATTTATAAGAAAAGACATCACAACCCAATCTGGTTTTTTGAAGGCCACAGCTCATTACAGACACATGATTATCACAGACATTCATCTTTTAAAGGCTATTACATGATTTTAAGAGGCACAATTTCCAGCAGTCGCAGATCTAGCCTTACAGACTGACATGAACTTCAGACTGTTGCATACTGTTGAAAACATAGAACACCATCCCTTTTCCACATGCAGACTGTTAAAATGCAGGACACCTTCCCCCTTTCATGAATGCAGATTACAAAATCCAAAAAGAACCAATGCAAAGGTAACCAAGCAGGGATGCTTCTAAATTCAACATGATTGATGTTTCTAAATGCAGCCTGCTAAAAGGAAAAAATGGAAATAAAAAAGAAAAAAAAAAGATAATGAAGAAATGTAGGAGAAAAAAAACAGTAAGACTGTAAGAGAAAAGAGAACCACAGGATAATGAAAAACATGGAATATTATTCAGAAAAATCACATTCAATTTCCAGGCATAATTTGATGGCCTTTTGACTTGCAAATAGAATGAATAATTGCATTATAATCACCAAACTCAAGCAAGCAAATTTGTGCCGCCTAAATAATCACTGATATTTAAATATTTACCCTCCTATCCAAAAGCATTGTCACTCAGGTTGTACCAATTACAAAGCCACTATTCTTGTTCCTGATAAGGCACGTTCAACTCCAAGTCATTATTTGCATTCTTCTAATCTTATGGTTCAACTTAAAATGAACAGGTATATAAAAGTTCAGCCCATAACCAACACCATGAGAACAGAATCATAAGCAAAACAAATTGCAAGTAGGGAAGAGGGTCTACTCAAACTCCAAATGCAAATTTTATATGTTTAAGCAATTTATAATAAGATATCCTATCGACTAACATGCCTATTGACCTTATTAAATGGCATTAGCTTGAATCTTGCCAAGTGATACATGGATAATTGTCAGACTTGTTGTAATACCACCATGTGGTCATGATATAATTTGAGTGGGACCCATTTCAATCCCATATAACCCATTCCAAAAAAAACATATATATTTACCTTCACATCCAATCTATTTTCATCTATAGATGCATAATCTTTGGACAATGTTACCGGTCCGTTTTGGGTTCGAGGAACCCGATTCGCCGGTACGGCAAATTTTTTTGTTTTGGATGTCATTATCCCTCATAATATTTCCTTTATGATACCTTTTCAAGTTCGAACCCAGACGTGTCCGAGTCCCCCAGGCAGAACCCTGGACGGACCCACAAGCATACCGAACCCAAAATCGGATCGCGTACATTCCGTACCAATATCCGAGGGTCCTAGGGTGCCAAACCGGTAACATTGTCTTTGGATGTCATTATCCCTCATAATATTTCCTTTATGATACCATTTCTTAAGTTTTTAGTCACTTTTTCTCAACTAAATAAAGTTATAAGTTCTGAATAGATATTTTCCTTGTGATAAATATAAAGCAGAGAATGATTTAGATAACAAGGTACATAGAATATGATATAATATATCAATTAAAGATGCTAATATTATAAACATTATCACCTCATAAATATAAACAGTATCCCTGACACAAAACATGGGTCACAATATTTGATGGTGCATTCTTAGGAAATCCAAGACCAGCAAGGAGGAAAAATCGATAATAATAGGGGTGAGATTCTGTCACATTATGCTTTTAGAAGTGGAGTTAAGACAATGAAGCTGAAACTTGGGCAACATTGGAAGGATTAAAAGTATGCATACAAATGAAAATGTGAGTATGGATGTAAGGCAATTCACCAATAGTAACAATTGCAATTTTGAGGAAAGCAAAGGCTCCATGGAACATACAAGAGATTATTGTACAAATACATGACCTTGCTACAGAGTTTGAAGAAATCAGGTTTACACATATGTTAAGGTAAGGGAACAAATGTGCAAATAGGCTATAGCCAATAGAGGGGTTTTAATAGAGGATCATGAAGTTAAATTCTCTTCTCCATGGTTAGAGGAAGTAGCAAGTTTAGCTAAAGCTGACAACAAAAATTTGTAAGGAGCAAATTCAAAATAATGTTCAGAGGACTACAAAATGTTCCAAAGGATCTATTTCTAGATCAATGCACTAGAGGAAATTAACAGTCCAGATTTGGTACAGCAGACTGATTTCATGAAGCAAGCAGAAGTATTGTATGCTGAAGCAGAAGAAGATGACATAGATGGACTTCATGACTGAATGGATTATTTGAGTTGTTGGTTGTTGGTTGGATTATGGGACAGAGTATGGATTAAAACTTTCAACTTTTTGAGACTACTAAACTATTTATTACAGTTCTTGTGGTTGCAATTATGTTTCAGGAAGGAAAATAGCAGTTTTGAAAATATTACTCTACTAAAACACAGTGCGTAGGCAGTAGAAGTGGAGATTTGATTTTATGAAGGGTGCTGCAAATAAATGTCAAGAAGAAGGATGCTCAATTCTGGAATATTTGTATTACAAAGAAAATTGAAAAAGATCCAGAAAATTGAGATCAAGAATCCATAACTTTTATGAAAAAAGATGTAGGTATATAGCTATAGCAACTTAATTGATATGAGAAAAAAATCTGTTTGTACATTCTCAATCTCTAAAGGAGAGAGTTGTGATTTGTCAAGAGTGGGGGACCCAAGAAGCCCTTTTTTCTCCAGAAAAGAAAAAAAAAATGAGCCACAATATATTATCTAATTGATTGGCACATTGGTGTTTTACAAATACTCAAACCATATCATAAGCACTCAGCCTTGCACCTCTCTTCCCATGTATCCAAATATCCTGGGACCTATAATATTTATGTTTGCATGCATAATGATTACCTCAACTCTCTCTTCCCATGTATCCAAATATGCTGCTAGGACCTATTAAATTTGTGTGTTCATGCATAATGATTACCTCAAAGAAAATTCTAACATCAAAGCTATGTGTCTTGCTACTAGCATAAACAACCCAAACTTAGATGCTTTAGAAAATAACTTCTTCCTTTTCATCCAAAGCCTCTCAAGCATCCAACTAAAGACTTAGATCAATATGCTATAGACAATATATAAGGGATAAGTCCCTTTGCTCCTTTGTCAAGTTTAAGAGCCTAACATTGAAGACTATATGAAGCTATGCCTGGTCCATAATTCAAAGCATTTAGAAGTTGTTGCATGCCCAATTATATCTCAATCTTGATCTTTATCAAAAAAAAAAAAAAAATAGGACATAAGCAAGACAAGTAGAATACAATCTATAACAAATAAAATGCTCATTAATATATGCAGAGCATGCACTACTAAAATAGCTATCATTAGAAAGGCAAATATAAAAGCAAACATTTCACATTTCACTTCACAACATTTCATGGCAATTGATTCATACATAAACAACATTACATTGAAATGGCTAATTCAGTTTAACAACTCACAAAAATAGCACTCATAAAATATTGACACTAAAATGCTTTTATAAATAAATAAATAAAAGCCAAATTTAGCCACAACCCTCATATGCTAATAAAATATCTTGACTAAGAAGGGAAAAAATATAAAAGAACTTATTTACAAAACTGTTTGACATCATATTTACAACCTAATTCACGTGTTGATCTTGTGCATGTATTTCCTAAAACTGCAGTTGTTGATTACAACAAGTTTTCTTTGTTTAATATTAAATTAAAGTTTTAAGAAATAAATAAATATAATAGTTAATACTTGAGAGTGAAGTTCATAAATAGATTGCATGTTTTCTTTGTTTAATATTAAATTGAAGTATTAAAGAAATAGATAAATTAATACTTACGAGTGAAGTTCATAAACAAATTGCAATTTTTTGTCATTTAAAGTTCCTTATTTAAGCAGGTTAAGATTAAAATCAAATGGCATGAGCTCAACTGGTTAAAAATATGGGTTCTCAATGTGAAGACCCATGTTTGAAACTTGCAAAACGATATATGTATAATTGCAAGTTGTAATAACATTATGTTGTTTTTTAAAATACAGCAATAGTGCGGTCATGACGTAATACAGGTGAGGCCTAATTTATTTAAAAAAAGGTTAAGATTAAACCTGAAAAACTTGGTGCAAGCCGCCTTTTTGCTTCCTATACTTGTTGTCAATGACTCCTTTTCTGTTCAAGAACATTAGCCCCTCCATTTTAATTCCTCTATGTATGTAATTAAAGTTTGATTACTATATCTAATACATCTTTCCCATATCTGTACTTGATAATCAAAATGACCACCCCAACTAGAAAATTCATTGTTAACTTTAAAAATCAGTATCACACATAAATAGATGTTACAACACTAAATGCTAACAGTTATAGCAGAAAAATATATGCACACCAGTGCATGCAAATATGTCAGGTTAAGCTAACAAAGCTGGACATATAGATGCAATCAATCACAAATTATGAGTAAAGAAGCTAAGAAAATTAACAAATAGTAGTAATAATACGTGAATCTAAGACTTTGAATTGTAAATTACCAGATATCTTAAAACATTACAAGCATTCCCTTCCAAAAAGGGAATTCCACATCAAACACCAATCAAAACCAGTGACATCTAGCAACTACAAACATGTTGGTGCAATCATTTAGCAATATATTAATTATATCCACAAGCATAGGAAGACTCAACAAATTGTTTCTCCACTACTGAATATAAAATTTATTCGTGTTGTTTTGAATGCTGCAACTTGGTATTTTGATATAGCTAAGAATTATGAAATCGTTTGACAGGGTAGCCTGACCTCTGTTGACTGCTGGGGTTTTAGGGAGTAGGTCTCAAATTGTTTGTTGCATTGTGCAAGGTGTCGGCAGATGTGGATTTTGTGGTCAAGGAGTGAGGGTTATTGCTCTGTTCAGTAGAACTGAGCATGTTTTTAAGGCAATTAGGGTTCACTAGTTTGTTTTTGTTTAACAGTTGAGGAAGCATGTTTTAAACCTTAATTGCCTTAAAAGATGTTCATATCTACTCAATAAAGGACTCTACCACAGTTCAATGCAACAAACGATCTGACACTTGCTACCTGAATCCCCCCAATAAACAAGCAATCAATAGAGGTAAGGATAGCTTATCAAATGATTTTATCTTGCTTTCCTATAATAAAGTTAGAAGTTGCAACATACAAACCTGCATGCTCTCAAAACCTAGGTACCCACAAAAAAAACCCTCAAAACACCATCCAAAATCGGTCACAAATTCAAACTCCACAAAACCCAAAAAAAAAATACTCATTTCCCATTCCATAATGCAAAAACCCTAGCTCAGCCTCCTTGCAGCTACTATCATTTTTACATAAAAAACTCAAACAAACAAACAAACCAACAGGAAAAACTTTCGTTTCATTCAAAACCAGTCATAAATTCAAATCACGCAAAGCCAGAAAAAAATGTCATTTCCCATTACATTATACCAAAACCCTATGCTTGGTCTTGAAAAAACAAAAATAAATAAACATCCATGCAAAAACTCTCATCGCATCGGAAACCGGTCTAAAATTCAAATCCCAATAAAGCCTTAAAATTTTCATTTCCCAATATTTAACATAAAACTCTAGCTCAGTCTCGTCGTAGCTATTTTCATTTTTACATGAAAATGAACCAAAAAAAATACCTAGGAAAAAATCCTCATCACACCAAAAGCTGTTCATAAATTCAAATCCCACAGACGGATAAAATAAACCTCATTTCCTACTATCTAAATACCAAAACCCTAGCTCAGTCCCGTTGTAGCTATTGTCATTTTGACATTAAAAAAAAAAAAAAACAATCACATATAAAAGCAATCACGAAGTTAAATCCCACAAAGAAAATGTCATTCCCCACTACATACCAAAACTATAGCTCAGTTCGTGGTAGCTGTTGTCATTTTTACAGTAAAAATTAAACCAAAAAATAAAAAACCATCATCAGATCCAAAACCACCAGCTCAGTCTACTTGTAGCTCTTGTCATTTACACATTAAAATCATAAGCCCAAGACAAAAACTACCCAGCAAAAACCCGAAACACATCCAAAACTATTAACAAATGCAAATCCCACAAAACCCTGAAAAGAAAGTGACATTACTCAATATCAAAGCCCTGGCTTTGTCTCGTTGTAGCTATTATCACTTTTACATTTAAAAATAAATAAAAAATACACCCAGAAAAAACCTCATCACATCCAAAACCAAACACAAATTCAAATCCCGCAAACCCCGGAAAGATAAAAACTATCATTACATAGTAACAAAACCCTAGCTCAGTCTCATTGAAGCCATTGTCATTCTCACATGAAAAAAACGAACCCAAAAAAAATAAGGATTAAAATAAACCAGAAAAGGTTTGAAAAAACGCACCTGGCTGTGAACCGAAGGAAAGCGAGGAAAGGGAGGGCTTAAATTTGTTTCCGTCCCCGAACCCGCCTCCATTCTCGCTCAAAAAGGCCTCGGGTCTAGCCCTCTTGCGGATGGGAGCCAAGGGATCCATGTAAAACTATAATTCCCAAACCCTAGGAACGCGGCCTAAACCCTTCGACCCCACAATAACAGACAACGGCGCTCAAACCACTCTCCCGCTCAAAAACTCTCTGCCGAGCTTAAATGTTTCCAAAATACCAGAGTTAAAATCTCCCTAATCTCCAGATATATACAAGAGAAGGAGAGACGGGACTATATGGCCTTGAGCTCAAGATATGCGAGAGATGGAATCTACGGAAGCAAAAAAATGATATTCCAATTCATAAATTTGGCATAGCGAACGCAAGATTCAGCTGTGTAGTTCGACCTAAGTAAATCTCACTGTACTTGAAAAACATCGGGAGACTAGATGCTCGAGCAGATATATATACAGATTATTTTGTTTTTAAGGGTGGACTTCAAAATTTATTTGGATTGGTTGGATTTAACCGCGGAGAAATGGATGTCGTGACAAAATTTTAAAATATTAGATAATAAATGGAGTCCGCTTATAATGGTCCCACAATGAATAATTTAGAGGGAAGGACTATTTAAAACAATGTATTTTAAATTAAATATATAGCCAAGGATTTAGCATCTCATAATCACTATTAAATTAAATTAAATTTTAAACTTTTAAAAGTTATTAAATGCTATGAGTTAAACTAGTTAACGTCGACAATTTGAATCTGTAATAAAGATCCACCAACTCAGAGGAAAGGAAACACACTAATTTTTTTTTAATATATAAAGGAAGCTATAAAATTATTGGATGTTGTTAAATTAAATTTTAAATCTTTTAAAAGTTATTAAATGCTATGAGTTAAACTAGTTAACGTTGAGAATTTGAACATAAATGGAATCTGTAATAAAGATCCACCAACTCAGAGGAAACACACTTCAATTTTTTTTTAATATATAAGGAAAGCTATAAAATTATTGGATGTTGTTATTGTAAACTTTATTTTGTTGAAAGAGATATCTACTCGTTTGGGTTTTAGGTTCTCTTTTAAGGAATCTAGGTTCAAACCACGGTGGGACGCATGGTGTGCATGTGTGTGGGTTTCATTAGGTTAGACGAAGTCTATGAAACCCCTTACCTTAGTAGTTTGGGTTTTGGGTTCTCTTTTAAGAGATCCAGGTTTACATCATAGCATAGTGTGGTGTGTGTGCACGTTTGTGTGAAAAAAAAAAAAAGTAGTCTACTGGGTTAGACAAAGTCAAGGGGTTCTTTGACCTTTTGGGACATTAAATTGGAAAAACTAATTGGCAAACACTTGTTCGCTACCATTTAACCTATCATTTTCTAGGTATGTCATTGTGTTGTCCTTGTCAAAATAGTAGAATGTTGTATTTTAAATTAAATAAAAGATATGTATAAAGGTTTGGCATATTCAAGAGTGGGATTGAAGTTTTTATAAGTAGAGATTAAGAAATCAAATTCATAATCATAGGAGATTTTAATGTCATAACGAAGTTGGATGAATATTACGGAGAAATTAGGAAAATAACATAAAGTATTAGAGATTTTTGAGTTTTTATTCAAAACAATAATCTTTAGGCTTACTACAGTGGTAAGGACTTTGGCCTTTTTTTTTAGAGGTCTAAGGTTCAAAAACCCCTCTCAACATGAGGGGATCAGGACGCCTCATAAAAACATGTGTAAACTTATTGAAAAAAAATCAAGTGGCATTAGTTCAACCGATTAGATTCTACAATGTTCGAATATTGACAAAAATGTTATATGGATAATATTCAAGCTTCATTGTAATATCACTATGTGGTGAGGATGCAATATGGGTAGGGTCCATTTCAATCCCATATCACTAATTGAAAAAAAAGTAATCTATGGGAGGTTGAGTTTGAAGAGGACAACTATACATGGAGTAACAATAGGAGAGGCCAATCCTCGAGGGCTAGGTGGATTGGTAAGTGCTTATTTGGCTAGGCATTTACCAAGAAGACACTTAGGTTCAAACCTCGGGGCAACCTATTTGCAAAGGTAGTAGTCTGATCTAAATCATTTGAGTGCGTGTTAGACTAACGATGATGGTACGAATCCCAAGTGATCGGTGGTCCCCTTCATGCCGGGTCAACAATAACAAAGCAAAATAGGTTTGGTGGAAGCAACCCTTGTGGTTTGAACCCTACACTTGTCAGTTACTAAAAATAGTGTGGTTGTGACCAACTCTCCTATGTAACGAAAAAAAAACAATAGGAGAGGCCATAACCTAATTGTAGACACGAAAAATTGACCCACTTTAGTGGGCAACTTCCCTGAGCCCTTTGGGAGACCCCCTAAACTTGTCTAGGGCAAGGATTAGGCTTCTCCTCCCTCTTTTGCCTTTTTTCCTCTTTATGCGAAATCGCACTTGCCCTTGACAAGGCACGATTTTGCATAAGATGAAATTGCGTTCGGCCTTAATAGCGCACAATTTTACCTTTTAGGGTTTTTCTATAAGAAAACCCTAATTCTTTGGAGTTGATGTGTTTTGCATCAACCCTCCTTGGTTTTCCCACCCATTTTGCCTTCAAATCTGCTATATAAGGAGAGTTTGAATTTTGTTAGGATCTTATCCTAACGTCATTTTATAGTTCTCATTTACTTATGTAATGACCCACTTTCAACGTGGGGATCCCATTATGATATTATTTTGTAATACTTTGTAATGTATGTGGCAAGTGTAAATCTAAGACTAAGGTAAGCTTAGATTAAAGTTAGGCCAAGGTAAAAATTAACACAGAAGTAATCATAGGCGAAATATTCATTAAATTAACCAGCTTAAACATTACATTAAATTAAACCTTATATAGGCTTAATACAAGCGAAATAGTAGGGAAGGGAGGTTGGAGGAAGATCGGGAGGAGTAGAGAGAACGAAGGAGTAGGAAGTGGAATGGGAGGTGGCAGCGGGCGTGGGGAGAGGAAGGAAGTGGAGTGATAAGGGAAAATGGACGGCAGGAATGGAGGAAGGACAATGGAGGGATAAGGAGAAAATAGCGGTGAAGGATAAATAAAATCATGCCGACCATCAGACATGTTTAGCCGACAAAAGGTAAGTGAGTTCACACTTGCTTAGAAAAACTAGATTTTTCTAAGTTGTTTAAAGATAAACCCTGTTCACACTTGCTACATTCTCCCCCTTAAAGTTGAGAGAACTGACTATACAGTTTCTCAGCTTTACAAATTGAGCTTTGGCCAGCGCCTTGGTGAAGATGTCCGCGACGTTCTCCAAAGTGTGGCAATAGTGAAGCTCAACGAGTATCGGTTTCCACCATATCTCCGATGAAGTGGTACTTCATATCAAAATGCTTTGATCTACTATGGTGGACGGGATTGTATGCCAACTGAATGGCACCGATGTTGTCATAGAATATTCTAGTTGGACCACTTTGCTGCTCTCCAATCTCTTCTAATACCTTTCGTAGCCATAGAGCTTGAGTACTAGCATGAGTAACCGCTATATACTCAACTTCTGTTGAAGATAGCGCTACTACTATCTGCTTCTTGGAACTCCAAGTTATTAGGCCCGAACCAAGACTAAAACAGTTACCCGAAGTGGATTTTCTATCATCAACATTGCTGCCCCAATCACTATCACTAAAGCCTTCAAGCTTGATAGTATCACTTTTGTAGTACTTGGATTCCAAAATCCAATGTACCCTTCACATATCTCAAAATCCTTTTAGCTGCCTGCAAATGCAGCTCAGATGGATTAGACATAAATCTAGAAACAAGAGATACAACATATTGAATGTCTGGTCTGGTGTTGGCGAGAAACATCAAACTCCCAACAATGCTTCTGAAAGTGGTCACATCAACTTTCGGTGCTCCATCATCCTTGCTTAATTGGATCCCATGTCCAATTGGAGTTGCAACTGATTTGCATTGCTCCATAGCAAACTTCTTAATCATATCTCGAGCATACTTAAGTTGATAGATGAAGATCCCTGAATCTGTCTGATGTACTTCCATTCCAAGAAAGTATTTCATTAAGCCAAGATCCTTCATCTCAAATTCCTGCATCATGGAGTGCTTGAACTCCATGTTAACTTTTTCATTACTACCCATAAAAATGAGATCATCCACATACAAACAAACTATGAGGATGTCATTTCCTTGATTCAAGTAGTAGAGCGTGGGTTCATTTTTGCTTCGATGAACCCATAATCTTTAAAGTACCCATCAATGCGTGAGTACCAAGCTCTCGGTGCCCGCTTGAGGCCATAAAGAGCCTTCTTCAGTTTGTAAACAAGATGTTCCTTGTCTTTCTCTTCAAATCCCTGTGGTTGCTCAACATACACTTCTTCTGTCAAGTAACCATTTAGAAATGCACTCTTTACATCCATGTGTTGGATTGTCCATCCCTTGTGTGCGGCTAAGGCAAGAACTATTATGATAGTCTCCTGTCGGCTACAGGAGCAAAAGTCTCTTCATAATCAATTCCATATTTTTGAGTAAATCCCTTTGCAACTAATCTCGCCTTGTGCCTCTCGATGCTTCCATCAGCATTAAACTTGGTCTTGTAGACCCACTTACATCCAACACGTTTCTTTCCTTTAGGAAGCTTCACACGACTCCCAAGTGTCGTTGTTTTTTATAGAGGTGATCTCCTCTTTCATGGCATCTTGCCAAATATTTTGAGTACAAGCCTTCTCATAACTAGAAGGTTCAAGCTGTGTATTAGTTAACAAAGCATAGTTAACTAGATCTCCCCTAGGTTCCTGTTGGGAAACATCATCACCATACAAGTGCATATTTTCTAATCTTTGTAGAACAGAATTCATTTCACTAGCTTGACTCCTAGTGTATCTTTTTGAAAAAAATTTATCCAACATCTGATATGATGGATGATTCTGTAGAGTTCTCTTACCTCTGGATGGAGAATCGATGTCCATTGGTGAGGAACTTACTGATCTCTACGGAGAAGGACTTGGTGAAGAAGTTGAATCAGAAGATGAACTTGGGTTTATGGGAGGAGACTGCTTACCTTTCTGTGGTGTCTGTTGTTGCACCTGCTTAGAAACTACATCACTGGATTCATCATCACTGAAAATCTGGGGCTTACCCCATTCTCCCCCTTCATCAAAAATCACATCCCTGGAAAGCACAAACTTTCTAGTCCTGGGATTGTAGAGTCTGTAAGCTTTTGTATTCTCACAGTATCCTACAAAGATGCATGCCTGACTCTTTGGATCGAGCTTCTTTCTTAGCTCATCAGGAATGTGAGAATATGCCAGTGAGCCAAACACTTTGAAATACTTAACATTTGGCTTTTTACCATACCAAGCTTGGTAAGGTGTCTGCCCTTCCAAACTTGCAGTAGGACTTCTGTTCAAGATATGTACGTTGGTCCTGGCTGCATCTGCCCAATATGAATTAGTCAAATGCTTCATCTGAAGCATAGACCTTGCCATCTCCACAATGGTGCGATTCTTCCTCTCTGCGACACCATTCTGTTGTGGAGTGTAGGCAGTTGTGAACTGCCTCTTAATGCCATGTTGCTTACAGAAATTCAAGAACTCATTAGAGGAGTATTCTCCTCCCCTATCTGATCTAAGACATTTTACAAAATATCTACTCTCACTTTCAACTCTTGTTTTGAAATCGACAAAGCATTCAAATGCTTCATCCTTATATTTCAAAAAATATATCCAGCACATTCTAGTAAAATCATCAATGAAGAGTAGGAAGTAAGAGTTGTTACCAAGACTCTTGGTCCGCATCGGACCACTAGATGTCTGTATGCACTAGCTGGAGTGGATAGCTGGCCCGCCATGCTTGTCCATGAGGAAATTTTGATCTGGCATGCTTCCCAAGAGCACACCCTTCACAGACTTCCTTACTATCCTGAACTTTAGGAAGTCCGGTTACCATCGCTTGTGAAGTTAGCATTTTCAAACTAGCTGAATTCAAATGACCATATCTCAAGTGCCATAGGACACTTGGATTGGAAATAGCAACATTTGCTAACTTATCTCCCCCTGGCTGGCCAAACTTTAAAGGAAACAATCTATTCTTTGACATTGGCACTTGTGTAATGATTCTATTATTGTTATTTTTATCAAAAATAGTGCATTTACCCTCATCAAAAAGCAACTTGTAGTTCTTTTCTAACATTTGACCAACACTTAAAATATTGTGTTGGAGATGGGGTGTGTAATAGATATCACTTACTTGTTTGACGCCTTCTTTAGTTGGAACCGCCATGGCTCCAATGCCTTTAACTGCCAATGATTTATCATCTCCCAATTTGATGTTGGATTTGTATGAGGAGTTTAGAGTAGCAAAGAGCTCTTCTTTGCCACTCATATGGTTTGAACACCCAGTGTCCAAGATCCATGTATCATTCATGTTCTGATCTGCCTGACCATAAGAGAGAAAGAGATTTGTGGCCTCTTCCTCTTCTCCAAAATTTCCAAACTGACTGCTCTGGCTGCTACTAGTTCCTTGTGAAGTCTTTGTCCAACAGTCACGAGCATAATGGCCAAGTTTGCCACAATTGTAGCAAGATTGTTTTGACTTATCTCCTCCTTTGCCTTTGCCTGATTGTTTTCCTCTATTTTGTTGTCCTCCTCTATTCTGTTGTTCACCTCTGTTTGAGAATCCTCCTCTGTTCTGATTTCCTCCTCTGTTAGGAGTTCCACCTCTCTGATTATTTTTGCCTCTACCTCTATACTGTCCTCTGCCATGGCCTCTACCTCTGCCTTCATGAGAAGCAAAGGCTTTATCATCTCCTCCGTAACTTGTGGAAGGAGTTTGTTGTAACCTCTCTTCATGTGAGAGAAGTGAGCCAATTAGGGCTTCAAAAGACAGAGAAGTTAGGTCTTTGGATTCTTCTATAATTATGGCAACTGAATTCCACTTAGGAAGAAGTGTCCTTAACACTTTCTTCACTATAACTTCAGGCTTTACATCTTCTCCTAAAGTGACCATCTTATCTACTACGGCTTTCACACGCACGCGAGTAATCACCAACCTTTTCACTCTCTTGCATTTTAAGAGTCTCAAACTCTCGTTTCAAGGTTTGTAGTTTAACTTGTTTGACTTGGTCACTACCCCTATAACTTTCTTTTAAAGCATTCCAAGCAGATTCAACAGTTATAAAAGAAGCTATTCTAGGGAAAATACTTCTATCAAGGGCGGCTTGGATATGATAAAGGGCGGAAGAATTATTCTTCTGAGCTTCCTTTTTAGCCCTTTTATCAACAACATTCAAAGCTGCCCAATCAGCAACAATAGGTTCAGTATATCCCTCTTCAATCACATCCCAAAGACCTTTGCCTATCAAAAGAGTTTTCATTTTAATTGACCAATACTCGTAATCACCACCATTGAACTCAGGGATTGGTAGACTAGTATTGGATGCCATTTTAGAAAGCAAACTTTATTTCAACTTCAAACAAGTAGTACAAAGAAGTACAAAATAGATCACTGATTTAAATCAAATCTAGCTTTCTTAATATGCTCACTGATTTGGCATTCTTCTTCTCGAGGATCACCCAAAACTGGAAAGGTGAAATTGTCTGCTTCGTCGTCACTAATTATAATGACTTCTTGTGCTGCTGCTGGCTCATAACGTCTTTTGAGAACATTTCGTTCTTCAGTTGCAGGTTTCACCTCCATTGGTTCTTCTTCCTCTTCTTCTTCTTCTTCTTCTTCTTCTTCTTCTTCTTCTGAATCAGGAGAGCGTGGTGTATAGCTCTCACTTGTTTCTACTTCAGGCACTTCAGGTGTATAACTGTCACTTGATTGTCCTTCAGGTACTATTTCAACCGTCTCGGATTCAACTATCCTTTGCCCGAAGATATTATCTTTAGAATCCGCCTCGTATCCAGAATCTAGTTTCCTCAGATGAGCAATCACTTGGTTTTCTAATTGGCAAAACATTGTATGAAGTCCATACCGCTGGACTTTCTCATCAAAGGAATCAGGTGTCTCTCTTCTCAACAGAGAGAGTAATGCATTATAGCATCCGACTGACCGGATCATCTACCCAGAATCACACCGTATGAACTGGGTTACAACTTAATATGATGCCAAAAAAAAACTTTTTACCTCAAAATATCTTTGCACCCTTTTATTTTTATAAAAAAATTTCTAAAATTTGTTTTAATAAAGACCCTTTTAAATTTTTTTTTAACAATTTCCTATATATATATTTTAATTATTTTTTTTGTAAATAAATGGATATTTAAAAAAAACATAATAAAAAATATATATAGAAATTACTAAATTATTTTTTTAAACCTTTTAGAAAAAACAAATAATAAAAAAAATTTAAATAAAAAATAAACCTTTTTTTTTTAAATCCCCGATGAGATTCGAACTGTTGACCTCCGTCGTCTACCCGGAAGTCTTAGCCGCTGCACCACGTGGCTGCTGTGGTAGAAAATGTCAAAAAAACAAACTTGAACCCTGCTTATCGGTGAAGTACCAAAAAAAATAAAAAACCTTTTGTTTTTTTTACCCCGACGGGATTCGACCCCGGGTCTCTTCTCTGCAAGCGGGAGACTTGACCGCTAGACCACCCTAGCCGGACGGGAGGAAGAAGGTAACAGTATATACTTCTACTGGGTGGCTAAAACATTTTTTTTTTTAAGTTTAGTCCCACATGCAGTGGGAGGTGGGTGTTTCAGGCTTTATCAAAGCCTGCGAACACACATTAGGTCGATTGCCTTCGGGCAATCGATCTGGCCAACCTTTTGCCCTTTCCTCGACCAGATAAACTCCGCCACGTGGCACACTCGACGCGCCTCTGCCACGTCAGCTCTCGGCTCGTCCATGTCGTTCGCTATGCCACGTCAGCTCCCGGCTCGTCCACGTCAGCACGCTGCTCGCTATGCCACGTCAGCTCTCTGCTCGTCCACGTCAGCACCCTGCTCGCCTATGCCACGTCAACCTCGATCCACGTGCTGCCCAGTCAGCATTCTGCCAGCTCCGTTCCACGTCAGCGCCTGCCACGTCAGCTACCGCCTAGCTCCATCGCCAGTTCGACACCGCCACGTCAGCCTACTGTCTGCGTCCAGTCAGATCCTCGGGATCCGTGTGCTCCTCGAGATCCGTGCGCTCCTCGAGATCCATGCGCCGCTCCTCAAGATCCATGTGCCAGTCGCTCCTCGAGATCCATGCACCAATCGCTCCTCGAGATCCGTGTGCTAGTCACTCCTCGATCTGCTACGCTCGGCTTTCATGCCTTACCTCGGCCCTCGGGATCCGTGCCCCCTCAGCTCTGATACCAGTGTAAATCTAAGATTAAGGTAAGCTTAGATTAAAGTTAGGCCAAGGTAAAAATTAACACAGAAGAAATTCATAGGCAAAATATTCATTAAATTAACTAGATTAAACATTACATTAAATTAAACCTTATATAGGCTTAATACAAGCAGAATAGTAGGGAAGGGAGGTTGGAGGAAGATCGGGAGGATTAGAGAGAACGAAGGAGTAGGAAGTGGAATGGGAGGTGGCAGCGGGCGTGGGGAGAGGAAGGAAGTGGAGTGATAAGGGAAAATGGACGGCAGGAATGGAGGAAGGACAATGGAGGGATAAGGAGAAAATAGAGGTGAAGGATAAATAAAATCATGCCGACCATCAGACAAGTTTAGCCGACAAAAGGTAAGTGAGTTCACACTTGCTTAGAAAAACTAGATTTTTCTAAGTTGTTTAAAGATAAACCCTGTTCACACTTGCTACAACAAGTAGGATTCCTAGCCAAGTGGCACCATCTCATGTAACCATTTTTATCAAGATTGTAACCGATGGTAGGTAGGAGATTCTAGCTCGAGTGGCATTTTGCATGTAAGCCAACTCTTGAGCCTTTAGGTAGGGTTGCATGAAGTTTTTCTTTAAAATATATGAAGCCATGTACGAATTCATCCTTTTGCAAGCTAATGAAATATTGAAGGAGGTTGCCCCCTCGAAGAGGCCTGCGATTCTATGTTATTGTGAGATTGTTCCATTTTTGCATTTGATTTTTGCATAGTGTTATTGAGTTATTTGATGTATTTGAGTTATTTTTCAGTATTTTGTGTGAGTGTGCTTATTTTTAATAGTGAGATCCTAACAAGTGGTATCAGAGCGCTTTCTAAGGCCGAGTTCTACTGCAACTGAGATGATTTTTGCCATCCATTCCACCTGTTAGGTATAAATTTTTATGTGTTTTTCATTTCTATTTTTCCTTTATTAAAAAAATCCAAAAAAATACAGTCTTTTTTTCGACCAAAAATCCAGAAAACACAAAAAAATAGTCTCTTTTTTAGTAGTTGTGTAGGTTAGAAACCTTGTGCCGAGGGTTTTAAAATATCATGAAGGAGCTATCATTATTGGCTAAGCTAGATAGCCCATAAAGCATCTAGTGAAGTGAGGGGTGATCAGGCTCCAATACCTAGGCCTTAGACAACACTCACGCATGGACTTGAGCTCCCACGCATCTTCGGGTGTATCGAGAGACAATCTAGGTTTAAACAAAATTTTATCCATTAGGAAGCTTTTTGGCCTTGTATTATCCATAGTCCATGGGACACAACATCTCGGATGATCACCCTCCTGTATTATCAGAGAGGTAGATAGTGTGCTCAAGGGTATGTGTGGAATCCTCCTTGGGTAGTGGCCTAAAATATTGGTCCGAGCACTATTGTTCATCACTACGGTATAACAGAGGGCCTATGGGTATTACATACTCCCTTACTTAGCGTACCCTAGTTCTACAAAATATAACTTCCACCTACAAATCAACACCATCCCTGTTCTGCTAACCTGCATTCACAACCCCAAAAGTGAGCATACGAAGAAGGCATTCCTTATCATAGAAAATAAACTTGCATGCACCAAAAATCAGGAAAGATTTTGCAAGTGTCTACAACAGCCCGTGGTCAGAAATAGAATAGTCAGGACAGTGACAGAAATAGTTTGGTCAGTAATAAAGATAGTCAGGTCGACAGTAACAACCCTCTGTAATAGTCCAAAATTACATCTAGTGTCAGAAATAATACTATCAATGTCAGAGAATCCCTAGGGTCAGTGATAGGAACCATGTCAGTAACCATAATACAGGTGATAGAGGAAGAAATAGGATAGTGATAGGGTGGTCAGGGTGCAGACTACAGGTCAAAGACAGTTGATCCCAGACCCCAAATTTTGAACTGTAACTCCAAATCAAAACCGACAACACCAACACAATAGAAAAAAAAATGAAATTTTATTAAAATAGGGATATCTCTTCACATAGAGCTCAGATTGACTCAAAAATTTAGCAGATAATTCTACACTCTATTCTAGACAAAATTGTCCTTGGCAGCCCTTAGTCAAATTTTGCATCGATTTTCCAAAAATAGCAATTTTTTATTTTTCTTGCTAAGGCCATAACTTTTCAACGATCAATCAAATTGATCCAAATTTTTGGGAATAGAAGCTACTTGTTATTCTGCACCAAAGACCCTCAAGGACTCATTGGTGAAATTTTAAGTCCAAGTGGAAGAAATTACCTTGACATCGACTTGCAACCAACAAGAGATCACAAAAAGTCAAGAAATTCAGTATATCTCCTCATTGAGCGCTCAGATCAAACAACCACCGAAGTGGACCCTATCCTAAAATCAGTGTTGCAATCCATTTCCCAAATTAAATTTTGGACCCTTACTAAAAATAGTAACTCCTGAAATCCCACATCTATTTTTAGTAACTGAGTAAAAGAGGGCCCACAATGGCGAGCGATACTCATGGACAAAAGGAGTTAGAAATTGCCATAATATTGGTCGATATGCAAAAATCCCTTGACTACTTGACCACTACAAACCACACCATAAGAGAAGAGATTCGAGAGCTCCGAACGGATCAGGATACCACTAGAATCTGCTTAGAAAAACAACTTACAGAGGTGGAGACACAATTGCAAGGTACTCTCACATCTGAACACCAAGCTAAAAACTCTGAACGAGGTCGAAGAAGGGAAATAGAAGACCAAAGAAGGGGAACCGAAGACACTCACTATGACCATGATCCGACCTTCAAAATGCCTAAATTAGATTTTCCTAAGTTTAGTGGAAAGGATGTCGATGGGTGGTTATGTCGGGTTGATCAATTCTTTAGACTCCATAATGTCCCTATATATCATCGGGTTCAGATGGCTTCCTTCAACTTAGAATCTGAAGCCTTACATTGGTTCCAATGGCTATGAGCCACTACCCCTGATCTATCTTGGGAGGACTTTGAGTCCCAACTACTCACCCGATTTGGCCCTAATGACTATGAAGACTTTACAGGAGCATTGACAAAGCTGAAACAAACTACCACAGTTCATGATTACCAGACACAATTTGAGAAATTGGCCAATAAAACAAGGGGCTTGAATGAGGGATTTTTTATGAGTTGTTTCATGAGTGGGTTGAAAGATGATCTCTAGGCTGAAGTCAAGATGTTTAAACCACAAACCATGATGGAGGCTATCAGTTTAGCCCGATTGGTCGAATCTAAACTCTCAACTCAATGGTGGACACCATGATTTTCTCAAGCTCGACCTCCCTTTCCTCCTCGATTCCAAAATAATACTGATAATAAACCTCCTGCTCCTAAGCGACTGACTACAGATGAAATGGATGTGCATCGCACCCAAGGGCTATGTTATAATTGTGATGAAAAATTTGTGAAGGGGCATAGATGTGCAAATAAGAGATTGTTCTTAATAGATGCAGAGGAACCCGATAGCAGTGACCATAGTGATGAGGAGAGTGACACAGCTGAAGCACCAACTCAATAGGAAGAGGAAACCCAAGACCCTCAAGCAAAAATTTTTATCCATGCTCTTGTTGGGGTTACCACTCCACAAACCATGAAAGTTGTGGGTTTTTTCAAAGGCCAACGCCTTACTATTCTTATTGATTCAGGAAGTACACACAACTTTATTGATCCTCAAGTTGCTAAGCAGGCCAATTGCTATATACACACATGCAATTCCTTTGAAGTCATGGTGGAAAATGGAGGCACTTTACCTTGTAAAGGTAAATGTCGTAATGTTAAAATAAATATGGGGGATTATGAACTCAAGCAAGACATGTTTGCCCTCCAATTGGGAGGATGTGACATTGTGTTGGGATCCCAATGGTTGAGCACCTTGGGCACTATCAACTGGAACTTTGCAGAACTATGGATGCAATTTTCACAACATGGACAAACACACACCCTCCATGGTGCCAAAATAGGCCCTTCCCAAATTATCAGTTCCAATCATATGGAGAAATTGTTGAAAAAGTCATCCCATGGGGTCATTGCACAAATATTTTCAATTCAACCAAGCACTTCCATAGTGGATCAAATTCCAATAGATTTGCAACTTGTTATGACCAAGCACGATGGCATTTTTTCAGAACCAACTACCCTACCACCTCATCACTCACATGACCATGCTATTCCACTACTACCAGGTAATGCACCACCCAACATCAGACCGTATCGGTATCCTCATGCTCTCAAGTCTAAAATCGAGCAGATGGTACAAGAATTGCTCAAAGTTGGTGTCATTCGACCGAGTACCAACCCTTACTCTTCTCTAGTTTTACTAGTTCGCAAGAAGGATGGCTCATGGTGATTGTGTATAGACTACCGTGAGCTCAAAAAAATTACCATCAAGGATAAATTCCCCATTCCAATAGTGGATGAATTGTTGGATGAATTACATGGAGCTATGTACTTCTCCAAGTTAGACCTTCATTATGGCTACCATCAAATCAGGCTCAAGGATGAGGATATCCCCAAAACTGCATTTCGTACTCATGAAGGTCACTATGAGTTCTTGGTAATGCCATTTGGTCTGAAAAATGCTCCTTCCACATTTTAGAGCCTGATGAACAACATCTTTTACCCTCTCCTATGGAAGTTCATCCTAGTTTTCTTTGATGATATCTTGGTTTATAGCCGCTCATGGGAAGAACACCTTATCCATGTGGATCAGACATTACAATTGTTGGCACAACATCAAATTTTTGCTAAGTGGTCCAAGTGTTCCTTTGGTCTAAATGAAGTGGAGTATCTAGGACACATTATCTCCAAATATGGCATCAAGGTCGACCCCAAGAAGATTCAAGTAGTTCAGGACTAGCCAAAACCTTGCACTCTCAAGGGGCTTCGAGGATTCTTAGGGCTTACAGGTTACTACCACAAATTTATTCATAATTATGGTAAAATAGTAGCCCCCTCACATCCATGTTAAAGAAGGACTCTTTTACTTGGATGGGGCCCACTGACCAAGCCTTCCTCGAATTGAAGCATGCTATGACCACAACACCAGTTTTAGCCATGCCAAAATTTTCCAAGCCTTTCATCATTGAAAGTGATGCTTTCGGTCATGGCATCGGGGTCGTGTTGATGCAGGAAGGGAGACCCTTGGCTTTCACTAGTAAGGCACTCTCTGATCGTAACTTGGGAAAATCTACATATGCCAAGGAGATGTTGGCCATCTTACATGTCGTAACCCATTGGTGACCATATCTCATTGGGTGCCATTTCTCCATTAAAATAGACCATCAGAGTCTCAAATACTTCTTGGAACAATGGGTTGCTACCCCAGAACAACAAAAATGGGTTTCTAAACTCATGGGATATGATTATGATATCACCTATAAAAAGGGCAAAGAGAATCTTGTGGTTGATGCTCTCTCTCACCAATTTGAGGCCCTCAGTATGTTATGTGCCATTTCCTCACCTATTCCTCAATGGATAGATTCCTTACGATAGGAGGTACTTCAGGATGCAGACTTGAAAGCTTTGGTGGCATCGCTCTATGATGATCCTACTTCATTCCTAGGCTACAATTGGGATGGCCATGACCTACGTTATCACCAATACCTTGTTCTTCCTCGCACGTCCCCACTCCATGAGATTTTCATGAAGGAACTACATACTGCTCCCTCTACAGGCCATTCAAGATTTCTTAAAACATATGAATGCCTCAAGCGCACATTCTTCTAGAAAGGTATGAAATAGGACATCCATGATTTTGTAGCAGCTTGTGATACCTGCCAATGGATGAAAGGTGAAATGGTACATTCTTCGGGTACTCTTCAACCCTTGCCCATTCCAGATCAGGTTTGGACTGATATTTCCATGGATTTTATAGAAGGGTTACCTAAATCTAGTGGTAAGTCTATTATTCTCATGGTGGTGGATCACCTTTCAAAGTATGCTCATTTTTGTTCCCTTGGCCATCCTTACACAACCTCCACCATTGCCCAAATATTTTTGGATTCTATTTTTTGCCTTCATGGTATGCCCACCTCCATTGTGTCCGATCGAGACCCAACCTTCACTAGTCATTTATGGCAAGAATTTTTTAAGTTGTAGGGAACTCAGCTCAAAATGAGTTCAGCCTATCATCCATAAATGGATGGTCAAACTGAGATTGTCAACAAATGTTTGGAGACCTATCTTCATTGCTTTGCATCAGATCATCCTACTCAATGGGTGAAGTGGCTTCCTTTGGCCGAATGGTGGTACAACACTTCCTATCATACAACAACCAAACTCACCCCTTTTGAGGTCGTTTATGGGTGCCCTCCACTCACACCTTCTTCATACATCCCAGGCAGCTCCAAGGTCCAGGTAGTCGACACTACTCTCAGCCAACATATCGATGTTCTCCACCAGCTGAAGCAGAATTTGGACATGGCCCCGAATCGGATGTGACAATAGGCTGACCAACATCATTCTGAGCATAGCTTTGATGTGGGTGATATGGTCTTCCTTCACTTGCAACCATACAAACAATCATCTCTACAACTCCATCGATGCTAGAAACTTGCTGTAAAATACTATGGACCCTACCAAGTTCTTCAACGGATTGGTTCCATTGCTTACAAATTGGCTCTTCCGCCCACCTCCAAGCTCCATCCTATTTTCCATGTTTCCTCTCTCAAAAAAGTTGTGGGCACACAGGTACAGGTTCAGTCAGCATTACCAGAATTGGATGAAGAAGGGTCCATATTACTCGAACCTGAACAATTGTTGGATCGTCGAACCCACACTCTCCGCAATCGTACCATCATAGAAGTTCTTGTTCAGTGGCGTGGGCTCCAGCCAGAAGATGCTACATGGGAGTCTCTCCATCAGCTCCAACACCAGTTCCCTCATTTTCAGCTTTGAGGACAAAGCTTTTCGAAGGGGAAGGACATGTTAGGATCCTATCCTAACGCCATTTTGTAATTCTCATTTACTTATGTAATGACCCACTTCCAACGTGGGGGATCCCATTATGATATTATTTTGTAATACTTTGTAATGTATGTGGCAAGTAGGATTCCTAGCCAAGTGGCGCCATCTCATGTAACCATTTTTATCAAGATTGTAACCGATGGTAGGTAGGAGATTCTAGCTCGAGTGGCATTTTGCATGTAAGCCAACTCTTGAGCCTTTAGGTAGGGTTGCATGAAGTTTTTATTTAAAATATATGAAGCCATGTACGAATTCATCCTTTTGCAAGCTAATGAAATATTGAAGGAGGTTGCCCCCTCGAAGAGGCCTACGATTCTGTGTTATTGTGAGATTGTTCCATTTTTGCATTTGATTTTTGCATAGTGTTATTGAGTTATTTGATGTATTTGAGTTATTTTTTAGTATTTTGTGTGAGTGTGCTTATTTTTAATAGTGAGATCCTAACAAATTCATTTTTAGAGCACCACGATAAATGATAACGACATATCATGATAATTATTTACAAGTGCTTGCTAATTGTTCTACATCTTTCTTCTTCTCCCATAAGCAAGTTAACTCTGAAGTGTGAAGTTTGATTTGTTCTTTGTTGCATTGGATTGTTGATTGTGTTACTCGCTTTGGGAAATTTGTATTGGAGCCCTAAGGAGAGATCAACTATTTGGTAGGTCTCAACCTTTCTGCTTGATTCCTCACTCTCTACCAGGTGAATTCGCTTTGTTACATACATGTTTTAATTTGTTGCATCTAACATTTATTATTTCACATTGATCTAATATGTTTCGTCTCACTTCTACGAAATCACGTTCGAGTCTCTACGGAGTGCGATTTCATCGATGTAATATCACGATCTCCTGTTACAAGGCGCAATTATGCTTGAGCTATACCTAGGGGTAAATTGTTGTTCCATATTTCATATTTACATTATAGGCTACATATAGGGTATAGTGTTGCATTATGTTGTGTGTTTCCATCATTTTATTTTGTTGTATTTTGATATGTTTGATTTCTTCCAAAGATCAATTTTTGCTTATGTTTTCAAAGGTCAGCTAAAAGGACCTAGGGGGCTTGATTGTTGCACCTCCAAGCACTATTGTACAACGGCCTAAGAAGGCCCCCTAATGTTGACTATAATTTTCAATTGTTTGCCAAGTTATCTTGTAGGAACAAGAATTATTGATATCGTTGGACAAAAAATAAAAGCAAAGATAAATCACCGAATAAGCTAAGTGTTCCAATTAATCTTTAGGTTGTTTGTTGAGTGCCTTATAATTCTATAGTAAAACCTAGATCTGCTTTTAATAGAAATAAATTTAATTGATTTCTAGGCATTTGAAAGATAGACAACATATAGTGTGCACTTAGGGTTAATTATGTTTGTGCATGTCCTCTTGAACACTTGTTTAAAGATTTTTTGTTTGAAATACTAAGATTAGAAAGCATTCAAAGAAATAATCATCCTAGGGTTATCTCTTGTGCTTTTGTATTATGTATTTTTGCATTGTCATTTATCTTTTATAGCATAGATCTAGAAAGACCAAACATAGGTGTTTGTCTTCAAAATAATACATTAAACATTCTTGAAATTCTTGTGGACTTGGAGCAAGTCCTTAAAGTTATTCCTGGTGAACCCTTCCCCCTCCTTTTATCATCGAGTGTAGAGAACAACATACCCCACGATCACCTTGGCTCTCTTTTGCGAATACAGCCAAGAATCATATACGATAGGGTAGTTTTTCCCCTCTACATCTTTGGTGAACTCGACGTGAACACCTCCTTTCTTTTAAAATCTTAAGCAAGATCACTAATTCTAATTGTGTGGATAAAAAACCTTAATAACATCTTTAAAATTTATTTTTTTGTGTGATTGATGTTAGTATTCTCTTCTATCCTTTCACCTCTTCTAATTGCTCCTTTCCTTAGAAGTCATCGAAAGTGCCTCGAATCTGATTATTTTCCTTTGGAAGATGACCATATTGATAGAGAGGATCCTAACATATATCTAGAAGAACAATATAATATGAAAACTGAAATGGTTTTTGATCCTTATGAAGGACCTAATGGTGGGTTCGTATTTTCATCCTTTGAACACATTTGGGGTTTTATGAAAGCTAATAGAGATAAGATATTGGAGGGTATGGAGCGAGAAGCTCATCTCGAAAGAGGTAAAACTCCTCCACCTCCTCCTCCAATAAGCTCTCATATGCTTGATCAAAATAACCCCTTGCATAAATCAATGCATATTGATAATTTAAGAAACCAAGCAATTGATACTACCACTACAACCTCCAACATTGTAAGGAATCTACAAGTCCCTCCAATTAGAAGTGTCACTCAAAATTATTTTCAATTTCCTCCTCAATATTATAATCTCAACACTTTTGCTTCTATTCCATCCAATAGACACCACATATAATAATAGTATCCATGCATCCAACTTGAGTCAAGCATTGGTTCCTCAACACACATATATCCCTCCCTTTGGGAATTTGGGGATAATGAATAACAATAATCTAAAAGTGCAAAATTTGACAAATATGCTAAAGGAGTTGGTTTCAAAAGTTGAGATGATTCAACCTTCAAGTTTTACTTATAGTTATAAGGAAATGTGTAATTAGCCATTGGATCCTATTGTTGTTGTTAGGCCTTACTTTAAGCATTTTCCTATGCAAGTTTAGCCTATTTACAAGGTTTAGAACAACTTGCCATGACATCATCTATGATGACATGTTGTTACTAAAAATATTTCCTAAGAGTCTTGGTGGCATGGTATTAGAGTGGTATTATCGGTTGCCTAATTATTTTTTGAAGAGTTTCGAAGAAACAACATAATTATTTGTTCAATAATTTTGTGCTTATATTGAAAAGGAAGCGACAGTGAAAGATGTTTATAATTTAAAGTAAAGTAAAGAGGATTTTTTTTAGAATTTTTGGCTCGTTGGAGAAGTTTAGTTAGATGCTTGAGGTATTTTACCTCCAAAGGATATGCTTGAGATATTTATTGGTAATTTACAAGAATAATTATCTTATGCATTAGAGACTACTACTATCACATCCTTTGATCAAGCAGTTGATTTAGCAAGAAAAGTAGAACATGCCCTTCTCATAAGAGGCCAACTCAAAGTCAAAGAAGATAAATTTGTTAAGCCTCAACATAAGAATAAACACATAGGAGGTGATAAGTAGGCCTGTTAACAATGTTACTAACAACCTACAGAAGATAATACTTCAAAAACCTTCACTGGTAGAACCTTGAAGGTTATAGCAAATATTTAATAAGTAATAATTATAAATAACATTAATTTAAAAGACTCACTGTTGCATTGGTATGGGGGATCCCTCTAATGTATTTGAACAAATATTATATTATTTCATCATAAATGTCTTCGAATGAATGATTGGACAATAATATATATCTACCCTAACCCTACGTCACTTCATCATGATGATTCATAATAATTAAGATATTTAATTATTATGACTATCTAACTTAACCCTAATAATATAATAATTAATTATTATATTATTAACTATACTAACCTTAGTATATTAAATTTATTATATTATTATTAATAATGAGGGTTAGGATATAGGATCCTAACATGCCACCCCTCCTGGAAACAACTTTGTCCTCAAAGTTGGAACGAAGGAATTGTTGCAAAAAGTCACTACAAATTTGCGGCTAAAGTCGTCGCAAAAAATTGATGAAAAACTTATCGTCAAAAATTGCTAAAAGTTGTCAAAATTTGAGGCAAAAAACCAATGCAAAAATTGTTGTGAAAAGTTGAAAAGTTTGTTGTGCAAGAATTATTGTCTACGAGGTGAGTTGTCTTGGTAGATTGAATAGGTTTTCCTCCTTTGTTAGAAGCCATATGTATATAGATTCAACGTTAGGAGATTTCAAAAATTTTGCAACTTCTTCTCTAATTCTCATGAAAAAAAGATAAAAACTTTGTTTGCTTGAAATAGCTTTAAAACATTGTATATAGTAGCATCCCCTGTGTGCGATCTCCAAGAACGGTTATGGATGCTTAGAAGGACATGGCTAGAAAATTGAAGATGTCCACTATTTGGTAAACATTCGTCCGCTTATTGAATGGTCCTAATGACGGTCACAGAGAGAACTCCACCACGGTATTTGAAGAGAAGCGATGTGTAATGCTCAATTATAATCATCGACTCTAGTGGATATTGAATGCAATCTTTACTTCTTTTTCTTTTGCATATTTTTCTTGGTAGAGAGGTACCATTTATTGAGAAAGTAACTGACTCAAATGTGTCTTTGAATGTTCAACGAACATGCACGTCATCTGTACGTTATCTTATCACTGTCCATGCACTATTACTTTACTTTGTTATTAGTGGATCTGGCGTGAGGGAAACCTCCTATGGCTTGGGATTGGAATCGTCAGTCACTTGACTGGCTCATAATTAGTTGAGTCATAACATTCAATTACCTTTACTCCAATAAAAGCTTGTCTCCAAAGTTTAAACTTGAATCTACTTTTACTAGATGCATTAACTTACCAATCTACCAATCCTTAAAACTAAAATATAAAAAATATTATTATGTGACAACTGACCATCTTGTGCATGATTCAATATTCCACATAGAAGTCAATTCGATTGCGATCTCTACGATACCAATATTTTTAAAACCCGTTTGGGATAGTAGTGATTTTATTTTATTTTTTTCGAGTGTATTTCATTTCACAAAGGAAGATGAAGGATTCGACTTTCTGATACTAAATATTTCTGTGTATAATTTGAAGATATGTGTTGTCAAACTTAATATGGCGATGCGTTAGATAGATAGATCTCATTGCTGGTGTTCGCATTGAGTTGTTGAGAAAGGACTACTAGACATGAGGAGTTTATGTCAATGGTTAATTATTGTTGTCCTCACAAGTCTTGTATTCACAACCTATGATTTTTCTCCATCGCTAGCCAAAGGATGATTTTCATTGATGGACGATAGTACTTGCTTTATTTTACTCCCTACTATATTTAAACGTAAAAAGGACCTTTTTGCTTCTTTGTGCAAGCTTTGGAATACACCCTCTTCCTCTTTTCAGACAACCGCTAAATGTTTGGTGCCCTCTAGTTAAATTTGTGGATGTTATCCCCATTTTATACGCCAAAATTATCTCAGCTAGGGATGGCTATAGATTTCTAAAGTTGTGCAATGAGAACTTGCTCTTTTATTTTGCTATCGCTTGCACTTCGTTGTTCAAAATGCGTTCCACCTCATTGATATGGACTCCAATGACCTTCACTGATTGACCCGAATGGCTAGTGTGAAATCTCTTATTTGGTGTGTGAATGTAAGACCTCAAATCTACCATGTTCTACATGGGTTGATTCCTTCTTCCATGGTCTTTAATGATTGATTTGATGTTAGAAATTTCCTATTCTCTTTACACATGCATGTTGCTTTTTATTGCTTTTGTGATGCTCCTCCTAGGAATTTATGTGGTTTATTGCGGTGTTTCCAATGAGCATTTTCCTCCTAAAGTCTCTTTCGCGTGAATGCTATCTTCACTATTTAGTCTCCAAATGTTGTATTCCTTAGATTGGAGCCTTCTGCTTGTGGACGTATGGAAATAGTACCTTCAAAAATTGTGGTAAATAGATTTCAATTGCTTAGCTTAATCACCAATGGCCATATCATATGTGTTTTTCTTTTATGTAGCCATTTTGATGCTTGTAAAAAAATGATGTGTATGAAATGACTATTTGCTGCCCTCCTTAGCTTGTTGATGATTTTACTGGCTTGTTAAAGGTTGTGATGTTGTTGACAAGACTTTGAAGCCATATTATAACCGTTGGATATTAGGATTTTAGATCACCAAATAAATGCATCAATGATGATGTGAAGATGAAAACACGACACTTAAACAATAAAGAAATCAAATGACCCAAATAAACACAAGATTGCACAAAATAGATAGATTTATTCAATAAGCGGGGGGAGCCAATAAACTCCTTTTGATACAATTTGTACTCAGTGAGTATTTGATACAAAGATTTACAAAATGCTAGGGTTCTCCGAAACCCTAGCTACAACAATGAAGTGTCTTCAGATAGTGTGTCCTCGCTTCCAATGGAATGAGTGGGCTTCAGGTATCCGATGTCGGACCACTCTAGCTTCAACAACCATTCAACAATATGTAGAATCTGTAGATCTGCATGCACAAAAATAGAGAAAGGGATTAATAACACCTGTGAGGGCTCCACAGTGTGAGACCCTCAGACATTAGTAAACCCTAACTAAAAATAGATCAAATGGCATGCGAAATCTACAAATCATGTAACAGAATAAAACCAATAAATATATACCTTGCTTGTGATGATGCCTCATTTCGTTGTTGTAGTCTTGACAGTAGATGGCGTGATGCAATAGGCTCTGATTCACATTTCTATGGATGCAGCAGGCTCGAACGTGCACTTGGTAGGCTCTAGTGTGAGCTTCATAGGCTCTAGAGCGAGCTTGTGATACAATAGGCTCTGGTGAGCACCTGGCAAGCTCTACAGCGAGCTTCGTAGGCTCTACAATGAGCCTAGCAAGCTCGGGAGGGCGCCTACGGGTAAGGGTAAATCTGCAGAAGCAGATCGAGGGGGTGGCGATGAATGCGACGGATGGATGGGGGCTGTGATGGTAATGGAGGATGAATAGGGGATGGTTGGAACAACAAAAGTCTTGTTGACTAGCTAGGGCTTTAGATCTTCAAACTCTATCTCTCTCTACTTCGCTAGGGTTTCAACAATGACTCCTCCAGGGTACAATTTCTAATCTCAAGGTTCTAGGGTTTGAGCATTTGCAAATGCCCTTATTTATAATCCAACCTAGGGTTTTCTTAGGGTTTTAGCCTTACACTTTTGATCGTGTGGCTAAGATTAAATTAGATCCTAAGGTTGAGATTACTTTTTAGATGTGGCATGGATTAATGAAGATGGACGGTGGGGATTAGATTGGATCGGACGATTGTGGTTAATTGAGTTTATAAATATATATTTTATAATAAATATATTATAATATAATATAAAATATTATATTAAATACAAAATAATATAAAATAATATTAAAATAATCTCAATTGGGTTAGGAAATGGCGGGAAGGGTGGAATTGGGCCAAATAATTGGTGGGAAAGGTGGAATTGGGCTTTTTGAAGGTGGGAAAGGTGGAATTGGGCCAAATAATTGGCGGGAAAGGTGTATGGTGGACAAGTGGGTGGTGGAATGGTTAGGATGGAGGATTAGTGGTTGTAATTTGGTGTCTACAGATGCCCCTTTTTGTACCATGTTGCGTGAAACACAATATGGTGCAAAAATACGAGACACCTACTTGGGCTATGGGCACAGAAGCAACTTCTCTCTGTCGTTGGATTTGAGCACTGATGTTGAAGACAAAAGAATAAAGAATTTTTGGAATTTTGTAGCTTACCCCCTCAATTGGCGAATGAGTTACGAATGTATCTCACAAGCCAATTGAAATTTTTTTGTGCTAATAATGCATGATGTGGTGAATTTGTGCTAGTGATGAATGAATGGTGTGAAATGCAATATGATTGTGAATGATATGAATGATGTAAAATGTGATACCGTTTATGCCCCAATGGTGGGAAATGGGTTGGTGTATAATACCATGTGATTGTGGATGATATGAATGATGTAAAATGTGATATCGTTTATGCCCCAACGGTGGGAAAGGGGTTGGTGTATAATACCATGTGATTGTGGATGATATGAATGATGTAAAATGTGATACCGTTTATGCCCCAACGGTGGGAAAGGGGTTGGTGTATAATACCATGTGATTGTGGATGATATGAATGATGTAAAATGTGATATCATAATCAAATTGTGGTTGCCCCAAACTTTGGGATGATTCGATGTTGTTGAATAAGATGTCACAATGGCGTCATTGAGTATGCAATTTATGAAGATGCATGATGACTAAGTCAACGTAGGGGTGGGGTAGTGATTGTGGAAATTTCTTCGCCAATTCCATAATGGAACCAATAAATCTACCGATATGTCCTGTATGGTGACTGTTGTCAAATGAATGAGTGTTTGTGATTTTGATTACCCATGTTTTCGTGCCCCATGGAAAAGGGCATCAATGACCGCCTTTGAGAAAATTGTTCTTGGCAAAGTTGTACTCAAAATGTGAGGTGCCAAATGTGATTGTGATATTTGATGATGTGATAATGGATGATGATCATTGTCAAGTGTCCTTATTGTATATTATTCATCTTACCGAATTGCATGGATGACTATCGCTGCAATCGCCAAGTTTATAGAATAACCTACTAGATACGAGGTTCGTTTAACTCCAATTTTTGCACAATTGTATGTGATGATGAAGAATGTAATGCAGAATGATCAGATGTGAGTTTTGTGAAAATTTGGATTGTTTTGCTGTATTTTGTGCCTCAATTAGCATATTTTGAAGATTTGGTTTATTCTCAAAAATTATGCTTGCAAAACAATTTTTGTTTTTACAAAACCTGATTTTAGGATGTGCATGATGTGTGGATGAAATTTGGTGAAATTTGGAGGAGGTAAGCTACTATTTTGATTGCATTTTTCTTTGTGCCATTTTGTTTCCAGGTGCACGACTACGCCTGTGGTGTCCCGCAGGTGCACAGATGCACCTAAGTGCACCCGTAGGCGCCCAAGTGAGCCTATGAATTCGTAGGCGTAGACCTGCACCTGAATGCACTAGGGAAAGCTATAAATAGCTTTATGAGTGAATCGTGAGGCTCACTTGTGCATTTTGGACTTTGAGAAGCTGCGTCTGAGGAGTGGAGTGGGTTTGTGAGCTTAGTGAGGCTAGTGAGAAAAATTCGTGGAAGCTATGGCGGCGGAGGGATCGAATGCTACTGGCGGAGCTGAGGCACCATTTGCCTCGGTAATGTTTAAAAACACTTTATCTCTTGTGCATATTTTTGTTATTATCATTTTTTGGGTAATAGTATTAATGAAATTGTTTGTTGCTATAGTTGAGGGACATAGAGCCTCGACATCGGTTTTCTCCTCTCATTCCTGGGATGAGGAAGAAGCTGATGATTGATGATTGGGCATTGTTGGGTAGGGTGGGCCTGGAGGGTGTGGCTAGGCTAGATGTGGTGAGGGCCAACGAGGGGTATCTCTCGGCTTTGATAGAGATATGGGACCCAGATAGGGGGATGCTAGCGACTAGGGAGGCTATCGTTACGCTTGAGGATGTATACCACATTCTCAAGGTGTCGATAGAAGGGGAGAAGGTGGTGGTTGGTCGGGACAAGAAGGTCGAGATGGAGAGGATGTTCGAGGATCGGTGGTGGGAGGCCCAGATGGGAGATGGGGGTATATGCTATCTGAGCATGTACAAGGCGAAGGAGTTGGATGCGCTCCTAGCCTTGATCATGTTCGTGTTAGCGAACATAGTGTTACCCAATAGCACTGGTTGTAGGTTCCCATGGAACCTATTGGGGTTGGTGGGTGATCTACTGAGGGATCCCCAGGAGTATGCATGGGTGCCTACCTTATTGGTGCAGTTGTATCGGGAGTTGTATGAGGTGATTCGAAGGGAGAGGAAGGGGATTGGGTGCAGCTTCCTCCTTCAGTGTTGGGCGTGGGAGCACTTTATAGTAGCTCGGCCCGAGGGGTTGCCATGTGAGTCATGGCATATGGGGGAGCCTTATGCTAGGTGTTGGGCAGTGGTGGAGGAGGTTCAACCGAGTTGAGAGGTGCACACTGGTCAGTGGTACCGGGATATGTGGTCAGGGTTGACGCGAGCTGATGTGGTATGGAGGCCATGGCGAGGCACTCGATGGGATGGATATAGGAGACAACTACATCGGGTGAGGCAGGCTCGGTGGTTGGTTGGGCGGAGGGATGAGGAGGTGGAGTACTTCCAGTACTCGTGGGTGTTGAGGTAGTTTGGCTTACCTCAGGGTGTGTCGGATGAGCCGATGTTGTATCGGCATCGACGAGATGAGGGGATGTTGCCATGTGCAGAGCCATGGCGAGTGGTGATTAAGGATGACGAGGAGATGGAGATCCTCGATGTAGATGATGTCGGGGTGACTCCAGAGTATGTGGAGTGGTTTGGTGCCCAACTAGTATGGGTACCAAATATTGCGGGTGATGAGGCGATAGTTGTGGGGTCGAGGGCGACTCCGAAGAGGATGAGGGCTCAACGATCGATGGGTTGGAGATGGTCGAGGGGATCGGCTCAGCAGAGGCTGAATATGGGGTTGGCCGAGGAGGAGAGGGAGGATGATGAGGGTATGGGTGAGATATCCGAGGTGGCTAGGTTGCGGGCGGAGTTGGAGTAGCTTCACGAGGAGCATGAGGTTATGCTCGAGACTCATAGGGAGTCATAGGCTACTATAGCTCGGTTGGAGGCGGAGCGGGTGATAGCTGTGGCTAGTGATCAGGCTACGGTCACATGGCTTCAGGCAAATATGTTGGTGAAGGAGCATCGACATCATATGGACTTACGACATCTTCGGGCTAGTGAGGCATATGCACATTCCTTGGAGGATGTGTGTATGCAAAACCATATTACATTGTCTGGATCCTCCTTCTTCTTCTATGGCTGAGCCATCTAGGCATACTGAGTCTAGGCAGAGTACTAGGCCGAGGGCTCCTACTAGGTCTCAGGGGTCCTCTCATGGACATTAGCTTAGTGCTTAGATGCACTATTTTGTATATGAGCCTTGGTGCTCCCTTGTAGCCTTTTTGGCATTCATTGTATATGCGATATATATATATATATATATATATACATGGCCTTTTATATATTTGTGTCATCTTTTGTGTGAATGCTTTTATGTTTTATGCAATTTGTGTTGAATGTTTTATGGATGCTTAATGTAGGCTAATCATGATGTGTATGCATAATGCCTATATGGATGATTAATGCAAGCTAAATGACATGTATATGAATGATGTTTATGTGGATGATTAATGCCAGCTAAATGACATGTGTTATGGATGATTAATGCAAGTAAACGTATAATGAATCTGCACTTATATGAGAGGAATGCATAGTGTTCGAATGATCTTTTTATAGTTCAAAAATTTTATTGGCCATTTTTGTTGTCCATTGTTTGGCAATCGGGGGTACGTAATTTGTTGGCGTTTTTGTAACTTGACTTTTAATGAAGACATGGATGTTGACATGGAAGCATAAATGGATGTTGATATGGAAGAAGATATGGATGTTGATGTGGAAGAAGATATGGATGTTGATATGGAGGAAGATATGGATGTTGATATGGAAGACTGAAAGATTTTCAAAGACTCAAACATACTAGTGTTATCAACCAAACTCACTAAGTTGTCTAACTTTCTTTAGGACCAGATGTGTGTGCGAGTGAGGTTCAATTACCTAGTCTTGAGCATGACAATGACCCTATCCAATCAAGTACCAGTGTGTGTGCACGTGAGGTTCATTAACCCATTATGAGTAAGTTAGGCATGACCTGTTATGGAGATGACCTGAGACTAGCCTGTCCTTATGTGCATTTAGAGGTCTCCCTTTTTGGAGGAGAGACATGTCGCCTCGCATGAGCTTACTCCACTTCCAGTCAAGCGTCTATAGCCCCGATGGAGATTCACTCCATAGTCGAATGGGATTGATATTTTGGGCCTTGGGGATGACTACATGACTTTCTGAGGGAAACATAGTACGATCCTTCCAGCTTTTAGGGATCGAGGGTGTAGGTGTTGAATTTGTTGATTTGTATAGAGCTTTGGGGAATTGGATTCTCAACCGAAGTGTGATGAGAATTTTGACCCTATCCTTAATACTCTATGTTTTTATGTTTATGTTTGGAGGAATTTTGATAGTGGTGAAAACCATTATTTTTGCTTTGGACTATGTTGCATGATGGGACAAGCGAGGGATATCTTCCTTTCGCCTCGAGGTACTACCCAAGGATGGTACTAGCCCCCCCATCTCATAATGTTCTTAAGATGTGAGGAAATGTGGTTGGTTCAAGATTGTATTTGAAATCAATCGGCAATGCTCAAGACTTTCTTAGTATGTAAAGTGTGGTTTTGGTCCTAAAGAAAATTAGACATCCATTTGGAGGTTGCTTGCTATACTAGTAATGGCTGAGTGATTGAAAATCTAGGCTTTTGCAATTTTTGCATGCGATGTGGTTGACATATGACTTTTGTGAGGATTGCATAGTTTCTTTAAACTAGGTACCCCCAATTGTTATAACTTGACTTTTTGTTTATATCCATATCATCATTACTATGTCAGATCATTGAACATGGGACGGGATGAATGCAAATGTGTATGCCTAATGCAATGGAGTGGTGATATGCAAATGGAAGTTGTATAGTACAATGGAATATGTATGATTTAATGTATGCGAATGCAACAATGCATGAATGCAAAAATAAAAAATGCATGTCAAATGCCTAAATGTAAATGCAAATGGAATGTATGCAATGTGGGAATGCCTATGTGAATGTTTTTTTTTAATTATTTTTTTTCTAGCCATGTATATATACATATATACAGTCGTGCATAGAAAAGGACCCCCTAGAATAGGAATAGCTAAGAATGGTCTTGAAAATCAATGCAAATGTGTATCTCTCCATTAAGCTTACGAATGGGTACTAGGCCTGAGAGCCAGTCGGGGTAGTCTAGGGTGTTATCTAATTCTTCTTTCTTATTATTGCCTAACTCTACCTAAAAGACCTCGGGACCGCCAGTGGAAGGTGATGTGGGTGAATGTGGTGATGAAGGAGGAATATAGTTGGCCGAAGCCCTTAGTAGTTCCTCGGATAGGATGAGCTCCGAAAAGGAGGGTGGGGAGGAAATTCGGTCCAAGTCAATAAGGCTGATGTCAATTTGAATTGGCCTAGCCAGCTCGTATGGATTACGGAGCAGGGTGGATAAGTCAATAGGATTCATATTGACTTAGCAGATGGAAGGATGGCCTAGACGAATGAATGGATGGTGGGATGGTTGGAGCTGAACCTATGTCAAATGGTGTTATCCCTGTAATAGACATGGCATTAACATGAGCAACACATTTTTTTTTTGTTTTTTTTAAATATGTACATATGTTACATTTCTTGGCTTATGTGGGGCTCAAAGTGGATTACCAGGTGGGTCCGCATGTTCTTGTGGAAGAAGTAGACGAAATATAGGATGATGGATTGGGAACATTCGAAGGTAAAACTCTTCCTGTTGGGTGATGAGGACAATGGGATGTGACTCCTCTTTAGAATCGTTAGAAGCATTTGACATGACTTCAAATTGGTGGAACAAAAGAAAGAATGTTGAGTTTAGAAAAAGGAAGAGGAGATTGGAAATAATCTTAAGTGGCAGTAGTGGTTGGAAGAACTTGTGAACTCCTTCCAAAATTGGTGGTTATAGTAGTGAAATAAGTTGGTTTATGGATAGGATTACCATGATTCAAATATTCAAACAAAGGGTTATCATGAACATGCCTAGGAGAGATTGTTGGAGGAGTCTCCCTATTTTGAGTTGAGCCGCCATAGGCAAGTCTACCTGTGGAATTTCATGAAATCCTAAGCATGATCAAATGGTTTAAATATATATCCACCATTATAACCTTCAAGGGGATCATAGTTTGTTTCAATTTCCATATTTTCTTGCTCTTCTGTATTAAGGTCAATATTCTCTCTATCAATCTAGTCATCTTCTTTGGGAATATGATTAGACTCTAGATGCTTTTGTTAACTTATAAGGATTGGAGTCATTAAAATAAGTGAAGGGATAGAAGATAAAACCAACGAAAGATACACAAGAAGATTTTAAATATGTTTATACTTCTAATTCTAAGAAAACAAATTAGTGGTATTGTTTAAAAATTTTCAAAAGAAAATCAAACAAGGAAAAGGGTTCCTAATTTGGCCACTAAGACGTGTCTTTCATATCAGGTTTACCAAATATGTAGAGGGAAAAAACCACCCTACTACATATTATTCTCAGATGTATCTCCTAGAAATCGATGTGATCGTAGGGGTATATTATAAGTCTACACTCGATGGACAAAAGGAAAAATGGGGCTCACTAGTAATGGTTATAGGACTCACTCCAAGTTTTGTGTGGAATGTGTTAAAATGTGTCAATTAAGCATACACCTATGTTTGGCCTTTCTACAACTATACTATAAAATGAAAAAGCAATGCAAGACACACAAGATGCAAGAAGAAAATAACTAACCCTAGTATAATTCTTTATTTTGAATGATCACTAACCCTAAGAGATAAAAACGCTCGAAGGAAGGTAATAGAAACACTAAATTCTTCCATGTTTCAACTATGAAATATAGGAACAACAATAAAATCCTCTACCTTATGGGGGATATGGAAAGCAATTATGAAGATTTAAATGATATTAAAAATTTGACCATTACTTTCTTTCAGAACCTTATTAGCAAAGAAAAAATAGAGTGCAATATGTAAATAGAAAGCATCATTAACAATGTTCCCAAAAGGAGTCAATGACAACATGAATGAATATATATGCAAGGTAATATCTAAGTATAAAATTAAAAGAGTTGTGTTCTCTATGGGAGTATCCAAGGCTTCAAGGCTAGATGGTTTCCCACGAGGTTTTTTCAACATCATTGGGATATTGTTGAAGAAGATGTAGTAAATGCAATCCAAGAAGCTCAAGAATTTGGTAAGTTGTGAAATAATGGAATAATACATTCTTTGCTCTAATTCCCAAGAAAAATGGGGGGGATAAATGCGGGGGACTTTAGACCAATTAGCCTATGTAATACAATTTACAAAATGTTTACTAAAGTTTTGGCCAATCGATTGAAAAACATCACCCCCTCAATCATTAATGAAGATCAAGGAGGTTATATGGTAGGTAAGTAGATTACTGAAAGCATCATTGCCATTTATGAAAAAACACACTCTCTTCAAAGGAGGAAAGGGTTAGGCATGTTCTTAAGTGGACACAAACAAAGCCTATGAAGGGTTCTTGGTCTTTTTTAGATAAAATAATGGAGGAATTAATTTCAGAAAAATGGAGGGCATGGGTGGGGATATCTAACCCCGATTTTTAATATTTATAAATGGAAAATATATTGGGTTCTTTCCTTCTACCATAGGAATCAAGAAGGGATTTTGGTATGTGTATTTCTAACCCACGTAATCTTGATAAATGGACAATCTATGGGTTATTTCCTTCTACCATATGAATCAGGAGGGGAATTTTATCTCCATATTTGTTTATCATTATGGAAGATTCCCTAGGAAGAACTTTGGAAAGAAAGAAAAAAGATGATAATATCAAAGGTCTAAAACATTCATCCATTAGTGAAGCTTTATCTCATAAATATTTTGTGGATGATACTTTATTGGGGGAAGCTAGAGAGGAAGAAGTTTTGGAGTTTATAAAATTCCTTGATTCATATGAAAAAGCTACATGCCAAAAAAAAAATTATGAAAAAGGGGATAATTTTCAAACACGAAGGAAAGTAGAAGATGAGATAGTTAAAGTGTTGGTATGTAAGGAGAAAAACCCTATCACCTACCTTGGTTTGTCTTTATTTATAGGAAATATGAAAGATGAACTTTGAAATCCAATTATTGATAAATTTAATAGGGAAATTCAAGGTTGGAAGGGATCTTTTTATCCTCTGCAATGAAAGTACAACTCATAAAACACATGCTTCAAATCCTCCCTATTTATTTCATGTATTTCCTAAGGATGTCAAGGAAAGTGGAAGAGACTTTAGAAATACTACAAAAATAATTCTTATGGGATGATAATGAATTAAAAAAAATGTATACATCTGGTAGCCTGGGATATCTATGATCAGCCTTTACAGAATGGGGGTCTTGGTTTGAGGAAGTTGAGAGATCTAAATAGATCCCTTCAAGCTAAACATGGTTGGAGGCTTTGCACTAGAGCATCGAGGGAATTGGGACAAAAAAAAAAAAACTGTGGAGGGAAATCACTTTATCGATTGTTCTAATCCTCCACGTGGGGTCATTTTTGGCAAAATATAATCAATCACATGAAATTTCTATGGCAAGGTCTAAAATAGAGAGTAGTTAAGGGAGATAAACTTGAATTTTGGAAAGACCATTGGATTCAAGAGGAGCCTTTAGCAAACTACATAAATTTCAAAGATATTAAAGAACATTTAACCAAAACCTATGGTAAAAATATTAATAGTTACATTCATAAGGTGGGTGATTTTCAAGAGTGGAAAATCATGCAAGAAGATATAGAAGGCCTAGGGGGTAAATATTTATAAAATATCTTAAGGATTTATTATTTAGTTAGAGGTTTAGAGGAGGATCAAGGAATTTAGGGAAGAAACGAGAAAGGCCAATAGTTGGTGGAAGGATGGATATAGAGTCTTGGGCAAAGTAACCTTAGAGAAACCCGAGATTAAAAGAATTTGGAAGCTAAACATCATCCCTAAGGTTTGTATACTTTTTTATTGCCATTCTTAATAAAATACTTACAAAAGACAATATGTTCAAAATAGGGATTGTGGTTCCAACTATTTGTGTCTTATGCACCAAAGAGGATGAGTCTATGGACCACCTATTTGGAACTTGTGATTATATTATTGAGAGAATTTAATGTTTCTTGGGTCATTTCATATTCTCTAATTAGGATATGGGAACAATGGCAATTAGGAAGTAGTATTTTTTGGCAAAAAGTATTCCACATATTTTCTAGGGGATTTTGCTGGAAAGAAACAAACGAGTGTTCAAAAACAAAACCATAGGAATAATTGGGGTTTATGCCATGATAAAAACATCCCTATTGGAGGAATATATTAAGAACAATGTTTGCTAGGAAAATATTGCAATGATCCCTCTAGAGAAAAATATATCTTACATATAAAAAAAACAATAAGGTGAGACTAGACACTAGATGGAAATGTCCCCATAAATACTGGGTAAAATTAAATTTGATAGAGTTGCAAAAGGTAACCCAAGTCATGCGGTGGTGGGGACCTCATTAGGAATGACAAAGGTCGGGAGTGGCAGATATTTAGGATCTAGAATTACCACAAGTCACCAAGCTAAAGCAAGGGTAATGCTACAAGACTCTAAATTGAAGGAATTTGGGTTTTAAGAGAATTTTTATTGAGTGGGATTACAATATTAAAAACACAAAAGGATAGTTAAAAAATTCAAAAAATACAAAAGGAGGACTATCTTGAAACCAGAAGATAGTCGAGTTAAACATATAAAGAGAGGAAAAAAGAGATAAAATAGAAGATAAAAAAAAAAGTTAAGGCAAAACCCCATGGATTTGGAGGATATTAAGAATTGAAAGAAAGGAGATAAAGAGGGGAGAAAAAAAAACTAGGATCATGAGATGAAGGATTTGAGCACACTAAAAAAAAAAAGAGAAAGAAGAGAGAAAAAAGGATAGTGGGAAGAAAAAAAAAAAGGAGGATGTAGGGAAGAAAAAAAAGGGAGGAAAAAAAAAAGAGGAAGAGGGGAAGGAAAAGGGGAAACAAAAAAGACCAAACAAGATAGAAAGGACAACACCAATCACGAAGAAAAAGGAAGAGCATGAGAGTAAAAAAAAAAGAAAAAAGGAACCCCAAGGAGAGAAAACAAATCATCAACTATGGCAAGAGACCCCAAGAAATAAAACCTAAGTCAAAGTGTCTTGGGCTTCCGAAGGTGAATTATTCCAACATAGGACTTTAGGATGAACCTTTTGATGGCCATGATGGAAGGTCCCTCTTCCTCCACCACTAACACAAGTTTGAGCTGAATTTGTTTACTATCACTCAAGGAAGTCACATGGGACCACCCAAGCCCCCAAGCGAGGAGGAGAAGGTAGAGAAAAAAAGAGAGGGAAGACAAGAGACAAAAGGAGGAAAACCCCGAAAGGAGAAGAGAAAAGGAAAGGGGAAAAAAAGAAGGAAAAAAGGACAAACTGAGGAGGGGAAAATAGGGAATCGGAGAAGAAAAATGGGGAAAAGAAAAGGAAGGGGTAAGGAGGAAAGGAAGAGGAAGGAGGAAAGGAGAGGATGAAGGGAAGGAGGGAAAAAAAGGGGAAAAAAGAGAGAATGTTGAGTAGAAAAAGGAAGGAGAGGAAAAGGGAGAGGGGGAAGAAGGAACAAAAGGGGAAGAGGAAAAAGGGAGGAAGGAAAGAAAAAAAAGGGAAAAGGAGAGAGGGAGGAGCTGAGGAGAAAAAGGGAAAGAAAAAGAGAAAAGGAAAAAAAAAAAAGGGGAAAGAAGAAGAAAGGGAAAGAAGAAGAGGAAAAAGGAGGAGAAAGGAAGGAGGGAAGAAAAAAAGGGAAAAAGAAAAAGAAAGGGAAGAAAGAAGGAAAGGGAGGAAAGAGGGAAAAAGAGAGGGAAAAAAGAGGAAAGAGGAGAGGGAAAAAGAGAATAAAGGAAAGGGGAAGAGGACAACGGGAAATTCTTTGTTGGATGGGGTGATCTTAATCATTGAGGCTAAGCTTTTTAAAGGCTTGCTCAAGAGAAGTAGTGGAAGACAACGAGGTATAGCCTAAATCGAAACAATCATGGGCGCATCTATATGGGACCTCTAAAATATCATGCATCCCTTGTTCATGGGAACTATTGTGGCTGATCCACAACACACCCCAAAATTGGGGACCCACCTTTTTTTGCAGGCTTGCAGAAGAAATCCCGATGACCCAGATGCTAAAAATGAAGAAAAAGAAAAAAATGCCTAAGTGTTAAAAGTGTCGCGAAATCGCGACCTGTCGCGCCATCGCTGTCGAAAAATAGAAAAACGTCGCGATATCGCGACATGTCGCTCCGTCGCTGAAAAAGAATGAAAAGGCATCGCGAAATCGCGACATGTCGTTGGCAAAAATGAAAAGGTGTCGCGAAATCGCGACATGTCGCTCCGTCGCGGCCAGGCAGGAGAGAGAAAGGCAAACATGAAAATTGTCGCGATATCGCGACATGTCGCGTCATCGCTGTCGAAAAACAGAAAGTGTCACGAAATCGCGACAGGTTGCTCCATCGCGGCCAAAACAGGAAAAGTGTCACGAAATCGCGACATGTTGCTCCGTCGTTGCCGAAATTGAAAAAACATCACGATATCGCGACATGTTGCTCCGTCGTTGCTAGAATGAAAAAGTGTCACGAAATCGCGACGTGTTGCTGCAGAATTTGTACGGATGAAAATAGCGTAGCGATTTCGCGACATGTTGCTCCGTCGCGGCAGAAAGAGGAGAGAGAAAATGAAGACGAAAAAGTGTCACGAAATCGTGACATGTCGCTCCGTCGCGGCCAGGTAGGAGAGAGAAAGGCAAAATGGAAAGGCGTAGCGATATCGCGACGCGTCGCAAAATCGTGGGTCAAACTGGTCAAAGGGCACAAAGCGAAAAAACGTCGCGATATCACGACAGAAAGAGGTCAAAGAGCACGAAGCAAGAAAACGTCGCGATATCGCGACAGGAACCAGTCAAACAGGGCAAAGGGCCAAAATGGTCGCGAAATCGCGACAGGATCAACCAGAAAGCATAATGCGCAGAAATGGTCGCGAAATCGCGACAGAAAGCAGAAAAGGGGAATGAAGCGAAAAGGCGTCACGAAATCGCGACAGGTCGCAGTTTCGCGGCTCCGAAGCAGCGAAGTAGTACGGATGGAGGCAGCGTAGCGATTTCACGATGAAAAATTGGCAAGTGTACGAAAATGGAAAATGGTAGCGAAATCGCGACGACATTGAGCGCAAAGGAGTGCAGAGTCAAAACGGTAGCGAAATCGCGATAGTTTGCGGTGAGAAGGCCCGAAACAGAAAACGGTAGCGAAATCGTGACAGTTTGCGAAAAGAAGGTCCGAAAGAGAAAATGGTCACGATTTCGTGACAAGAAGCGGCCGAAGACGTACGGATGAGGAAAGTGTCGCGATTTCGCGACATGTCACGTTTTCGCGGCCAGGAAGGTGAACAGGTTGCATGCTGTTTTTGTCGCGATTCTCATAGGAAAACGTTACAGAAGGCGCAGAAAACGCAGGACACGTGGCATACAAGTGTCGGAGTTGCAGAAGCGTTACATGCAGACGACAAATTTTGAGCGTTTTAGAATCGAGCATGAAGTAAAAGCATCGAAAAGGCGAGAATTTGAAAAGGCGCATTCTGGGAGATGAAACGAAGAGACGCAGGGAGAATCGGAGAGCCGTGCCAGACAGTATAAAGCCAGAAGTGCAGATTGAAGATAGGGTTGGAAATTGCCGCTTGCAGAGTTGTAGAGACAAGGGCTTCATGCCATTCTGGGCCTGCACTTGGGCAATTTCCTTCATTTGTTCTGGATTTGTAAAACCTGGAACATTCTGTAATTGTAATTGATACATCATTTTAATGCAAAAATATAGAGTGTTGGCATTTCATTGATGAGAAAGAAGGAGTCTTTTTTGCATGCATGATTCAATGTGTTATCTTTCCCTTTCAGATTTCTAGGCTTATAGGTGAAGTTGAATGCAAGTGTTCTTGGTTGCTTCATGCGAATGCCTAAATCTAAAACTACAATAGAAACCCTAGAAACCCGCACCTGGCTTATCTGAATTGTGCGAATTTGCAAGTTCAATAGGTTGGGTTGCATGCAGAAACCTCATTGTCTTCGGTTTTATCAATCAAGATGGCAATACTATGGACGTAGCTTAGTTGCATATTCATTTGCATTTATTTTTATTTTTAAACCCGTATTTATTTTTTGTATTTTAATTTCAGTCATTTAAATAAATAATTGAAAACCCATCAAAGCTCAGAGTCCATTGCAAATCCAAATTAAAGTGAACTACAGTGCCCCTTGTTAACATCCACTTGCAACCCTAAGGTATTCCCTGCATTTACAGTGAGCAGCATCATTGGTGTTTTAGAATCAACATAAGAGGAACCTTGGAGAAATTACTTTCTTTGCAAGCAGAGGATTTTGGGACTCAGATCCTACCGGAGAGTGTGCTTTCACAATTGGGTGAAAACACCACTCAACAGATTGGCGCTAGAAGGAGGGCCCGAAAAGGGTTTATTTTATCATGATTTTAGATGCTACGGGTTTTTAATTTTTTAAGAGCTTTACATTGCTAAAAATTTCAAGTCCATTTTATTAGCATATACGGCCTCTAACACCACTCAACGGATTGGTGCTAGGAGGGCCGTATGGGTTTATTTTTAGTGTAATATAATTTTAAATTTTTGTATGCATTAGTCCTCTAACATTCAGCGGATTGTAAAAAGGATGGTCTGAATTTATTTACCTGTTCTATTTTAAGCAATTCAGGTATGCTGTATATTTTTCTGATTGTTCATACATAATTAAAGTGATTTGATTTAATTTTTCAGAATTTTGGTCTCATGCAATTACTTTTCATTTGATTTTAATGAATACATCTCTTAGTTGATGCTAACTTGATTTCTGTTTTATATTGCAGGTTGAATATTCAACAGATTTGGTTCTAAAATTACATTTTAAGTTCACTAATGGCAACACTTGAGGAGCAAAGGGTATCCCCGAGAGCTGAAATAACATCTCTAAGAGAGAGAATGGTATTAATAATAGAGGATCATTATAAGGGTTTGTCTATACCTGTGGTACCATATCATGTTCCTAAAATGTTATTGGATTTTTTACGGTGTTTTAATCAAGAGGTACCACTAGGATACTTGCAAAAGCTGCATGTCTACAAGAATGCATTATGTCAATTCCAGATTTTCTATGAGGAGGTGGCTTGTAAGTTATTTGCATACATTTTGGATGATAGACCATTCTTTTGGTATAGCCAACTACCCATGGAGGTTAGGACTTCTTGGATACAACTAGAAGCAGACCTATCTTAATCATTTTGGTAATCAGGCTGACTTAGAAATATTGAAAAATCAGTTTACCTCCATATGTAAAGAGTCTAATGAATCCTTGAGTCAATTCAATGAAAGATTTCGTGAGTTGCACTCCCAAATGTGGGAAAATTTTAACACATTAGAAGAGGAAGCCATGAAAGTATACCTAGGAGCCATACACCCCACACTTGCTTCACTCATTGAGGAAAAACCGAGTGGTTTGTCCCTAGAGAGAATCCATGAGATCTTAGAAGAGATAGAACGACAAGGTCTTGAAGAAGAAAAGGCACAACATATTCACATGAGAGATTGTTCTTTTGATGCCAACCTACACCAACCATCAAACATAGCACCCTCCACTCCAATGATATCTAAGGTAAATGATCAAGGGGATGAATTTGAATACCCAAATTTTATGACCACCTTGGATGTAGTCCACGAGGAGGTGCAAATTGCTAAGACAACATCCACTAGTGAGGATCATGTAGAGATACATGATTATCTAGATGAAGGGGTTCTAAATTCAACAATGTTTGATATATGTGAAGGGATGGAACCCACCATAGAATTGAATGAAATGGTTGAAAGTGAAATGGAAAGAAAATCAATAAATAAATTTGAAGACATGATAGAGTCTCACCACTTGTTCTTGGAAGATACTATTGATGAGACGTGTAAAATTAAAGATCAAGAAATTCTTCACCCTCCAAATTATGATAATGAATCATGGGTTACTAATTTGGACAATGATAGCCTTATAAATTTGAATTCAAGAAATAACCCACTTTTGGAAATAATTGAACCATTTAAGGAAGGTGAAGATGAATTTGATGAGAAGCACATTGATGAATTGGAAGATGTTGAAGAAATAGTTGAACGTCACCACTTGATTTTGAAAGATGATTATTATGATGCTTGGAAGAAGTGGGAAGATTTTACTCATTCCAAAACTACTAATGAAACTCGTGTGCCTATTGATATACAGGACAACATAATTGCCTACTCAAAGGAAGATATTACAACTCCTGTACGATTTGAGGATGTTTTGGAAGAGGGTTTCAAATCTCATCAAATTTTGGAAGATTATAATTATTCTATTACCAAGGACAAAGAAGAAAAAGAATTGACGAAGGAATCAAAAGATCATGTCATAAATATCATGGAATTTCATGCCATGGATTTGGATGACAATTTTCACAATGGTTGGGGGAGATATGATAATGCATTATTTTCTCACATCCCTATAGATGAAACTCATATTTTACTTGATATACAGGATGTTGAACCTTCTACATCATACGAAGACCTCATATTCACGAGATTTGAAAAGGGGACAAAATATAAATTCATTGAAAGTGTGGATGCAAGTTTGCATGATGATTTTGGGGATTCAAATGAAGAGATGCCATGGATAGTGAACAAAGAATTAGAACCAAATGATAAAGAGATGGATCAATTGGAAGCAACTCAAATAAGTGATCATCAAAGCAGATTACTTGACATACACTTTGACCAAGAGTGTTTGAGGATTGAAAAGGATGACCATATTTTGAATTTAAATAATTTGAATGATGAAATGTCACTAAAGGTAAATGAAAAACAAGGTATAATTTTTAATCACACCTTTAATAACATGGTTTTAATGAATGGAAAAGAAGTTGATGCACTTGAATTGTTAAATAAAATTCATCAACAATTACTAATTGAATCTAGGATAAAAACTTTTAATGATCCTAATTTAGTAAATATCTTAGATGCTTGTAAATTGTTACACAAATTTGATTGGCCTACAAATTTGGAAAATGATTTGGCTAAGAAATTTGTAGAAATAGGCTACTACTTACAAAATTGCATATTTGAAAAGGATAGCCTAATTCTAAATCAAGGAGGGAATTATGAAGATTATATTTTAAAGAATAGACATGATAAAATTGAAAATCATTTATTGTCTAATCATTCTAGTAATTTGATGCTCACCTATGGGAGTATTATTGGAACTAAATCAAATTGGTATGGTGAGCATGGCAAGTGGAAATTTGTTGCATTGTTTGGTCCGGTATTAGATTCCCACAACATTTGGCATGCATATTATGTCATATTTTTGTTGAAATGTTCTAATCATGTGTGGGATCCAGGAAAGTGATAAGCTAAGCTTTGCATCATCTTGTATTATAGTGTACATTTGTATATAAATTTTGGTTTTTGGTTTTTGGTTTGTGTTTTCAAATTTTCATTTTTGGGATTGCAGTTTGGTTTTGGATTGAATAAGTTTTAATTTAAAGATGTGTGTTTATTTGACATGTTTTGTTTGTCTATAAAAAAAAAAAAAAAAAAATGATGATGAAAAAGTTGCCTTGAGATGCTAACTTATGTTCTAGATCGGGAGAATATGAAACATTGGAATTGTCTTGTAAAAGCTCCACAAGTAACACAAACAGTTTAATAGTATCGTTTGATTTTGTGATGCATGAAGTAGTCAGTTTTATATAGCAATACTTCATCTGCAATTCAAAAGACAATGCATTCGTATTACATCTCGCTTTGCACATACATGCCATCGTAGTTGCAAATGCATTTCAAATACAAATCATTAAAGTATGTCAAATCCTCTTGAGGTTATGCTATCACATAAATAAGAAAAATCCTAAGGTGGGAAACTGAGTCTTGAGATATCTTGAACCAAGCACGTCTTATACATTAAAAAGGATCTTGAGCAAAATGATCAAAACCTAACTTGGAAGAAAAGGTTGGGCGAAAGAAGTTTTTCATGTCTATCCTATTATGCAACATGATCCTTAAAACGGTGGTTTTGACCACTTCCATAGAGCTTAAAGCCTAAAATCAGAGTAGTAAGGATAGGGTTAAATCCTCATCGAACTTAGGTTGAGGATCCAATTCCCCAAAGCTTTGATTTGACCTACATGGAGTAGTAAGGATAGGGCATAAATTCTCATCTCGCTTAGGTTGAGAATCCGATTCCCCAAAGCTCCTATGTCTCATTTCATAATAAATCTTGGATTGTAAGGATCGTACTACTTGTCCTCTGCAAAGGATGGGTAGTCATCCCCAAGGTCTAAGCAACAAAATTAATATTTTCCATTTACATCTAAAGTTTGGATTGGAAGGATCGTACTACATGTCCCTAGCAAGGATGGGTAGTCATCCCCAAGGTCCAAGAAGTAAAAAATAAAATTTTCCCATCTCATCTTTATATTGGATTGGAAGGATCGTACTACTTGTCCTCTGCAAAGGATGGGTAGTCATCCCCAAGGTCCAAAGAAATGAGGATAAGTTTTGGATTGTGGGGTTAGATATGCCCATGCATGGCATCATGTCTTGCCTAAAAACAAGACCACTGATTGTCCAGAGGGTTAGACTAGCATGACCATTTCTTCCATAATTGGTTTAATTATTTTGCTCAAAGTGAGGTAATGAACTCTAAATCAGAATAGTAAGGATAGGGTTAAACTCTCATCTCGGTTGGTTGGGAGTCTGATTCCCCAAAGTTCTGATTTCACATTCACTTGCACATGGGTTCAAGATAGTAGGGACTCATAACCAACTTTGGGATATATAATAAAGCAATTCATATAGTTGATCCTAAGAGGGTTTGGCAATCTTGAATGATTGTGCATAATACCAGAAGAGTGACCACGCATTTTTATGAAAGCAAAATCTCCTAGCATATTCATTAGGGTACACAAATCATTCACCATCTCACATATGCATTCATGCAAAACTGATAATGGAGTGTGGATCAATTTCAAACGATAGGGAAAGAAATTCATTGCACACACTGAGCTAATACTTGATGATTCTGATGATTCATGTACTTTTGATCTTTGGGCATTTGTTATATTGCTTATGTGCTAACACATGTTTTCGAGTTTGTGATATGTTTCAGGTTGGGTTCTTACTAAAAATGCTCAAGAGCATTTGACAGCAGAGTCGCCATTTGTTGTGGCTAATCCACAACACACCCCAAAATTGGGGACCCACCTTTTTTGCAGGCTTGCAGAAGAAATCTCGGTGACCCAGATGCTAAAAATGAAGAAAAGAGAAAAAAATGCCTAAGTGTTGAAAGTGTCGCGAAATCGCGACATGTCGCGAAATCGCGACCTGTCGCGCCATCGCTGTCGAAAAACAGAAAAACGTCGCGATATCGCGACATGTCGCTCCATCGCTGAAAAAGAATGAAAAACGTCGCGATATCGCGACATGTCGCTGGAAAAAATGAAAAGGTGTCGCGAAATCGCGACATGTCGCTCCGTCGCGGCCAGAGGAGAGAGAAAGGCAAACATGAAAATTGTCGCGATATCGCGACATGTCGCGTCATCGCTGCCGAAAAACAGAAAGTGTCACGAAATCGCGACAGGTTGCTCCGTCGCGGCCAAAACAGGAAAAGTGTCACGAAATCGTGACATGTTGCTCCGTCGCTGCCGAAATTGAAAAAACGTCGCGATATCGCGACATGTTGCTCCGTCGCTGCCAGAATGAAAAAGTGTCGCGAAATCGCGACGTGTTGCTGCAGAAGTTGTACGGATGAAAATAGCGTAGCGATTTCGCGACATGTTGCTCCGTCGCGGCAGAAAGAGGAGAGAGAAAATGAAGACGAAAAAGTGTCACGAAATCGCGACATGTTGCTCTGTCGCGACCCAGGCAAGAGAGAGAAAGGCAAAATGGAAAGGCGTAGCGATATCGCGACGTGTCGCAAAATCGCGGGTCAAACTGGTCAAAGGGCACAAAGCGGAAAAACGTCGCGATATCGCGACAAAAAGAGGTCAAAGAGCACGAAGCAAGAAAACGTCGCGATATCGCGATAGGAACCAGTCAAACAGGGCAAAGGGCCAAAATGGTCGCGAAATCGCGACAGGATCAACCAGAAAGCATAATGCGCAGAAATGGTCACGAAATCGCGATAGAAAGCAGAAAAGGGGAATGAAGCGAAAAGGCGTCGCGAAATCGTGACAGGTCGCAGTTTCGCGGCTCCGAAGTAGCGAAGTAGTACGGATGGGGGCAGCGTAGCGATTTCGCGACAAAAAATTGGCAAGTGTACGAAAATGGAAAATGGTAGCGAAATCGCGACAGCATTGAGCGCAAAGGAGTGCAGAGTCAAAACGGTAGCGAAATCGCGACAGTTTGCGGTGAGAAGGCCCGAAACAAAAAACGGTAGCGAAATCGTGACAGTTTGCGGAAAGAAGGTCCGAAAGAGAAAATGGTCGCGATTTCGCGACAAGAAGCGGCCGAAGACGTACGATCGAGGAAAGTGTCGCGATTTCGCGACATGTCGCGTTTTCGCGGCCAGGAAGGTGAACGGGCTGCATGCTGTTTTTGTCGCGATTCTCATAGGAAGACGTTACAGAAGGCACGAAAAACGTAGGACACATGGCATACAGGTGTCGGAGTTGCAGAAGCGTTACATGCAGCGACAGATTTCGAGCGTTTCAGAATCGAGCATGAAGTAAAAGCATCGAAAAGGCAAGAATTTGAAAAGGCGCATTCTGGGAGATGAAACGAAGAGACGCAGGGAGAATCGGAGAGCCGCGCCAGACAGTATAAAGCCAGAAGTGCAGATTGAAGATAGGGTTGGAAATTGCTTGCTTCGAGTTGCGAGAGACAAGGGCTTCATGCCATTCCGGGCTCGCACTTGGGCAATTTCCTTCATTTGTTCTGGATTTGTAAAACCTGGAACATTCTATAATTGTAATTGATACATCATTTTAATGCAAAAATACAGAGTGTTGGCATTTCTTTGATGAGAAAGGAGTCATTTTTGCATGCATGATTCAATGTGTTATCTTTCCCTTTCGGATTTCTAGGCTTATAGGTGAAGTTGAATGCAAGTGTTCTTGGTTGCTTCATGCGAATGCCTAAATCTAAAACTACAATAGAAACCCTAGAAACCCGCACTTGGCTTATCTGAATTGTGCAAATTTGCAGGTTCGATAGGTTGGGTTGCATGCAGAAACCTCATTGTCTTCGGTTTTATCAATCAATATGGCAGCATTCTGGACGTAGCTTAGTTGCATATTCATTTGCATTTATTTTTATTTTTAAACCCTTATTTATTTTTTGTATTTTAATTACAGTCATTTAAATAAATAATTGAAAACCCATCAAAGCTCAGAGTCCATTGCAAATCCAAATTAAAGTGAACTACAGTGCCCCTTGTTAACATCCACTTGCAACCCTAAGGTATTCCCTGCATTTACAGTGAGTAGCATCATTGGTGTTTTAGAATCAACATAAGAGGAACCTTGGAGAAATTACTTTCTTTGCAAGCAGAGGATTTTGGGACTCAGATCCTACCGGAGAGTGTGCTTTCACAATTGGGTGAAAACACCACTCAACAAGAACCTAGACCTTGACCTTGCCAATTGAACATGTTAAAGTAGCGAGCGGGAAAATCCTCTATGTTAGGGATATTGGCACGCCTAGGCTCTTGTGGTTCTTCGGGTGGGTTTTCTCCAGTTGAGCAATCCAACCCTCCATAAACAAAGTTAATGCTATTTGGAGCTGCACTCATGTCGTAAACAATGCCTATGGATAAAGAACGGTCTCGGGGATGTCCAAAATATTTGGCTATTGGAATGGCTAGGGGTGTGATGGTGACGTCTTGGACCACATATTCACCTATACCAGGATTGGTGATGTGGACTTTGACTTGGACTAGCATGGTTGATGGTGGGGACTCAGATGGCTCTAGATTGGTTATGGGTGGTGGTGAATTAAATATGTCACAATCCGAGAGTTCGACTTGTGAAACATCGGCCGATGGAGTGGGATTGGATGGCGGTGTGGAATTAGAAGATGGAGGATGGGATAATGATGAAACAAAAGAAGTGGTTGTAGAAGAAGGGATAGATGTGATGTACGATGTGCTAACAATATACTGATTGTGACCACATGTACAAGAAGAAATGGATGTTTGAGGAGGTGATGTGATGGGTAGCTCCTCTATGATAGGAGCTTTAGAAGAGGATGCAGATGGATTGGAAGAAGGTAGATTAAGAGATGATGTGGATGGATTCGATGATGGCACCAAGAATAAATGGGTGGAAGGTAACATGGATTCATAAGGATTTGAAATGAAATTACAATACTTAAAAGGTTCGACATCCACGAGGATGCAATGGACTTGTCCATCATGAACATATTTCAAGCATTGGTGTAGAATTGAAGGAACACATTTCATTTCCCTCATCCAAGGTCTACCAAGGAGTATATTATACGCCATGGCTCCTTCCAAGATGTGAAACATGGTGTGCAACGTTCTGGCCCCTACTTCTATAGGTAAAACAACAGTGCCAACTGTGGTACACAAAGCATCGTTAAATGCTTTGAGGGTGAATGATGATTTGGAAATGTGGGATGGAGGTAATTTGAGGTGGATAAGGGCAGCGGTAGTAATGATATTGATTGACGAGCCGGTATCAATTAGGACTCTCTTGAATGGCTTTCTATCTATTAGGGCCATTATGTGCAATGGAGGGTCTACTGATTCTGAACTCATTGATTTTACCTCAAAGTCATAAAAGGTAATTGATGGCTCCATGCACGTTCTAACACTCCCTACAAAGTTGTTGAAGGCATTAGAGTCTTGGGATTCTAACTCAATTGACTTGAGTATTTCCATTAAAGCTTCTCTATGCCTAGGGGATTGTTGGATAAGCTCATACACAGAAAGTTTGGCTGATGCCATTTTCAAACTAGTGGTTAACCGACTGGTTAAGGTTACCGCTGGCCTTATTGGACGAAGGATGGGTGGATTGGATGGATTGGATAGATTGATTGGCGGAGATGGATTTGGTGATGTTTGGATGGGAGGTGGGTTCGAAGGTTGTTGAGCATTTTGTTGATTTTGCCTTTGTCCTCTAGTGACCACATGGACTACTCCTACAAAGTTTTGGTATTGTTGGACATGATTTACTTGATTAGGAGGTGGTTGTTGATTGTTACCTCCTACATTATGTTGGACCTCCCCATGGTTAGGTAGAGGTGTCTGATATATGCCCAAATTTTGATTTTGTGGAGCTAAGGGGTTATCCACGTTAATGGCCCCTAGGTCTATGAGGTCTTGCACTATGTTTTTGAACATATGGCAGGAATTGATATCATGCCCATTTTGCCGATGGTATGGGCAAAACAAGTGCTCTCTATAATTTTTAGACCTTTTGGTGGGATCATCGGGCCTAATGTCTGGCAAGGCTAATTTATTGGTCTCATACAACCTTCAAAATATGGATGAATATGATTCCACTAAAGGAGTGTATTGACGTTGGGGCCGATTGAATTGGCGGCGGGTAGGTTGTTCCACAGTTGGCATTGTGTTTTGTACCATTGGTGCTTGGGTTACTGATGGGACCGCATGATAGGTAATTTGTTGTTGCACTGGTTTTTGAGCCATTATGGGTTGGCTCATGACCACTTGATTGACTTGATTAGTTGTGTTAGTCATTGAGGCTTGTGTTGATTTGGTTTGGCCAGTTTGATTATTTTGGTATTGGCCCCTATTTTGCCATTCTTTCTTCTTAGGCTTAATGACACCCTCTTGGATTTTTATCTCCTCAATGACACTAGCCTGTGCTAAAGCCTCCTCAAATGTTCTATAAGTATTGAGTTGTAGCATCCAAGAGATGGGTTTTAAGAACAACTCTTGGTAAAAAGTTTGATAATTTCTTCCATTGGGAGGGAGAATGGCAACTTGGTTATGACTGCCCTCCAACGGTTTCCAAAATCATAGATAGGTTCCTCATCCCATTGTTTCAAATAATATATATCCGATAAGGACACCTTCTTTCTAATATTAAGGGCGAAGCATTCCAAGAATAGATCTATCAATTGATCAAAAGTATAAATACTATGTGTAGGCAATTGATTGTACCATTCAATGGCATCTCCCCCTAATGTTTGAGGAAATGTTCGGAGCATAAGAGCATTATCATCGCTAATCCAAAAACATACGTGGACAAATGAACTCACATGCTCCTTAGGATCCTCAGTTCCCCTGAACTTGTCGAATTTTGGTATCATAAAATCTATCGGATATGGTGGTGATGGTACCGATGGATGGATTGGTTGATGGATCAGTTGGCTTAATGTGAGCTTTTGGCTCATTATCCCTGGTGAGTTTTGCATCAACTGATCGATTTGCTTTTGCATTGCCTGGAATCTAAGATCTTCTGTTGGAATATGAGGACCTTGGATTATGTGATGGTTGGTTGATGGGTTGGATGGTAGATGTTGGGGTGTGACCAACATGGTGTTGTGGAATGGATTGGGTTGGGTATGTGGAGAAGATTGATGGTTGAAATATGGGGATGATTGATGAGGATGATGATGGAGAAATGGATTGTGTTGTTGGTTAGTGGTAATGTTGATTGGTATGGTGGATGTGTGGAGTGGTGGTGGATTGGGGATGGACACTATGGAAGATTGAGGGACCCATGCTGAATTTTGATTGGTGAGCAGAGGTTGATTTGGAACTCCTTGGGTCATAGGGTCTATGTAAGCTGACTATTTTCCTTTTGTTCATTGTGAAAGCAATTTGTTGATGAGCCCTAATGTATCCGTAAGTTCCTGATTTGACCATGTGTCGAATGATGGGGTTGTGGTTGGATGAGACGATGGATGGGTTGATGATGATGGATGATTAGACATGGTCGTGTTGATTAGGTGAGATGATGGAGATGTGGATGACACAGTCATGTTGGCTAAGTGAGATGATGGAGGTGTGGATGATGATGGATGAGAGGACATGGGTATGGTGCAAGTTGCATTTGATGTTACAACTTGGGAGCTAGGGACTTGTGAGGCAACATTGACATACTCCTCATACAAGGGGTTGGTATAGGTGGATGTGAGATAAGTGTTTGGAACACTTGGGCTTTGTGGTGGTTGGCTCGTGGAGGAAGGCATACCATATTCATAACTCGAATTAGGATATCCTTGGGCAAGGTAGGTGGTAGCCAATTTGGATTCTTCAAAACCTTCTTGGCTAAGGGGCTCTAAGACATAGTTAGAAGCCTTGTAAATGGCCTGCACTCTATCCATGTCTATGTAGGTGGTGGTTGTCTCCACATTGTGTGAATGTGTCCCTACTTGAGAGTGGGGTGGATGGGATGATCCAGACAAAGTAGTCTGAACCATATTGGATGGGGCTACCAAAGTAGCGGGCTCATGGGAACTATTTTCCATTAAACTACTTTGGTTTATTATTTTCTTTTGTTGTCGTGTTAGCACCATAAAGTAGTTAAACCAAAGATTCAAAGCTTTAATCTAAATCACACAAACTGAAAACTTTTTCAGAATTTAAAGTAAAGAAAACAATCAGTCCTAGGTTTCACCGTGTGTGGCTTACCTTGTTCATTAATTATTTTCTCTCATTAATGTGAAGTTCCTTTTAGAATTGTTGGCTTGTGTGTTTTGATGTAACTTAATCTTGTTTAAAGAAAAACAAAGGTAAAAACTAAGGTTGGCCAGGGCAACGAGATTCTTGTTGGTAATGACCTCCAACAAGTTTGCTCGAGGGTAGTCCTATGGTTTCTAGGGTAGATATTGGTGGATGGAGATCAATGCCACCATCACCAAATCTCAAGCAATAGTTGGTGATGAAATCCAACCACTACTATTAAAAATGTGAACCATGCAAGTGTGTGTGATTAATTTTATTAGATCTCTTGTTCTCTATGGTGTGCAAACAATATTAAAGATTACTAACTTTACTAATCTAAATCAGAAGCCAACACAAAGATGCAAATTTCACCTAAAGAGCACAGAGTACACCCTTAAAATCCCCTACCTACAAGTGATTAAAATCACAAGAGCAACCAGAGGGTTCGTCCACCTCTCTGCCAAAGGGGCCAACCTAGGGCAGGATTACTTTATGCGTCAAGATGTTGTTCCTATTTAGATATGCAAAATTAAAGTGATCTTTAACCCTAAAATGCAAAATCTAGGATGCTTTTCTGTTTCATATGCACTCCAAATGCAAACAATCACCTAGATCTACAACTTTAGAACAAGAAATGAATTTTGTGTAACTAAACACACACAAACCCTAAATGTAATTTGCTAAGGATTCTTTCCCAGATTACTTAGTGTTAAACCCAGAAACAACGAAAAATAGCAAGAAAATGCAGAATACGTAAATCGCTAAATGGTAAACTAGGGTTATGGGGCCTACTTGGAAGCCTTAGCTCTGCTCCAAATCAAAGCCAGGTGTGGTTGGGCGCCTATGTAGGCATAGCAGAGTGCCTATGTAGGCATAGCAGAGTGCCTATGCAGGCGTAGTAGAGCACCTATGGTTGTCTGCAAACGCTATCGAACGCTCCGTGGACGCTCCCGAATGCCTGCGTAATCTCTAAAAATGCTGCAGACTGCTTCAGAAACCCTAGCGACGAAATCGATGACCTCTACGCTTCTAAAAATTCCTATAACAGACAGAAATAAAATTAAGTTAGCAAGGTAGATCTATTAAATAATGAAACCCTTGTGGGGTCCCACCGTGATCGCCATTTGTGAAGACGAAAACACGACACTTAAATAAAATAAAGAAATCAAATGACCCAAATAAACACAAGATTGCACAAAATAGATAGATTTATTCAATAAGCGGGGGAGCCAATAAACTCCTTTTGATACAATCTGTACTCAATGAGAGTATTTGATACAAAGATTTACAAAACGCTAGGGTTCTTCGAAACCCTAGCTACAACAATGAAGTGTCTTCAGATAGTGTGTCCTCGCTTCCAATGGAATGAGTGGGCTTCAGGTATCCGATGTCGGACCACTCCAACTTCAACAATCATTCAACAATATGTAGAATCTATAGATCTGCATGCACAAAAATAGAGAAAGGGATTAATAACACCTGTGAGGGCTCCATAGTGTGAGACCCTCAGACATCAATAAACCCTAACTAAAAATAGATCAAATGGCATGCGAAATCTACAAATCATGTAACAGAATAAAACCAATAAAGATATACCTTGCTTGTGATGATGCCTCATTTCGTTGTTGCAGTCTTGACAACAGATGGCATGATGCAACAGGCTCTGATTCATGTTTCTATGGATGCAGCAGGCTCGGACGCGCACTTGGCAGGCTCTGGTGCGAGCTTCGTAGGCTCTAGAGCGAGCCTGTGATACAACAGGCTCTGGTGAGTGCCTAGCAAGCTCTATAGCGAGCTTCGTAGGCTCTATAGCGAGCCTGGCAAGCTCGAGAGGGCGCCTGCGGGTAAGGGTAAATCTGTAAAAGTAGATCGAGGGGGTGGCGATGAATGCGGCGGATGGATGGGGGCTATGACGACAATGGAGGATGAACAGGGGATGGCTGGAACAATAGAAGTCTTGTTGACTAGCTAGGGCTTTAGATCTTCAAACTCTATCTCTCTCTGCTTCGCTAGGGTTTCAACAATGACTCCTCCAGGGTACAATTTCTAATCTCAAGGTTCCAGGGTTTGAGCATTTGCAAATGCCCTTATTTATAATCCAACCTAGGGTTTTCTTAGGGTTTTAGCCTTACACTTTTGATCGTGTGGCTAAGATTAAATTAGATCCTAAGGTTGAGATTACTTTTTAGATGTGGCATGGATTAATGAAGATGGATGGTGGGGATTAGATTGGATCGGACGACTGTGGTTAATTGAGTTTATAAATATATATTTTATAATAAATATATTATAATATAATATAAAATATTATATTAAATACAAAATAATATAAAATAATATTAAAATAATCTCAATTGGGTTAGGAAATGGCGAGAAAGGTGGAATTGGGCTTTTTGAAGGTGGGAAAGGTGGAATTGGGCCAAATAATTGGCGAGAAAGGTGTATGGTGGACAAGTGGGTGGTGGAATGGTTAGGATGGAGGATTAGTGGTTGTAATTTGGTGTCTACAGATGATATATCCTCTATATACGTGATGGTCTTCTTCATTCAACTTTGGTCAGTGTTGTTGTGCGATATCCACTACCCATTTGATGGTATTCCTTGACCATTCAATGTGCTCTTTATGTTGTATGAGTTGTTCGATTTATGATATGCTGCCTAGCTTACTCAATGTCAAAGCAAACTCCAATGCATATATTTGACCAATTTATGATGCTTGACAATGCGGCTAGTGTTTTAATGTTTAACAACGTGGCTAATATTCTCCTCGATCAATGTTTTGAAACCTTATTTTGTTATGCTCTCCAACAACACTACACACAACCTATGCTAAAATGATCCTATGATATTTTTATTTGGTACCTACTGATGAGCGCAACTCCATGATTTGTATCTTTTGCTTCCAAAACAACAATAAGTGCCACATTGTCCTTGAGTAACTGAGCAAGAGCAACCTTTTTTCGAACTGATGGCACTAGTACTTCCATTAAGGACTGCATAGCCTTGTTGAATTCAACCTCATATTTTTAATAAGTGAAAATCGATCACTTTGAATGAAACTTTGAAGATAGTCCTAAAACCTATATGCTTTTCCTTGATAGGTTGATAATATTCCACCAAGTGCTAGGCCTCATAATTTTCTACACCCTAAGCTTCGCTTCATCATTAACTGGAATGTAAATCACCTTGTTGTTTTTAGTTCAACCTCAGAGAGTAATACTATTCTCAAACTGGCGTACGTCTAAATTCTTACTATTGTTTAGATTGATATTTTCTAGCAATTTCCAGCGTCTCGTTTGACGGAGTTCATATAGGTGGAGGTGGCCATGGAGGTGGCCTTAAATGAGATCACAAATAATCTCTCAAATTAAATGAGAAAAACAAGATGTTCTTTTATCTCTCATTTCAACTTGACAAGGGTGCGCAGTTCTAAAATTTGGTCCTACCTGATTAGGTAAAACATTTACAACTCCACTAGATTGTGCATGGCACAAACAATCTCTCTCATGGGGTAATCTAAAATCAGTATTTTCATGTACCCTTTTGCAGTGTTGTTGGTCAGTTTCTTAAGAGAAATTTCTTGCATAATTGTCTGAATTTGATTTAGATTTTGTTGCAATTTTCAAAAATATTCTTGCAATAGCACATGAATTCCAAGAAAAATGTGCATTCTCACCATACCTAGTTGCCCAGCTACTTGTAATTATTTCTTGCATTGAAGCTTTTTTAGGGTTTGAATTATTTTCTTCTTTCTTTGGAAGTGCAATAGGTACCACTTGGAAATCTATGGCTACGAGGCTTCTCTGAAGGAAAAATATTTATAGGGTTATGACCAACTTATTTACTTGCAACTTCCTCCCCCATTTCTTCCTTAATGGTTTGAGTTCCTTCACTTACATCTGCTTCTACTTGGATTTTTATTAGATACTCAAAACCATTATAAATACTATCAAAAATTTCCATGCTTTTGCTTCTATTATAATCTTGTTCATTCCATCTTATTCCATGTTGAGCATTTAATTTGTCTTCGGCTATTTGGGCCAATCCGATGGTCTGCATCATGTTATAGGGTTTGAACTTCGTCACCTCCATTTTAATTTCCTCTTTCAATCCATTGATGAAGCAATATATGAGAAATGCTTCATCCAACCTTGTGTTGTGTTTGGTGATATCCTCAAATCAAGTTTCATACTCATGCATGGTAGTGTTTTGATGAAGAACCTTGAGCAATTCCCACATGGTTGGGTCCCACATGGCTCTGATACCAAATGGTAGAACCTTGAAGGTTCTAGCTAATATTTAATAAATAAATAAATAAAATAACATTAATTTAAAAGAATCACTATTGCATTGGTATGGGGGATCCCTCCAATGGATTTGAACAAATATTATATTATTTCATCATGGATGCCTTCGAATGAATGATTGGACAATAATATATATCTACCCTAACCCTACGTCACTTCATCATGACGATTCATAATAATTAAGATATTTAATTATTATGACTATCTAACTTAACCCTAATAATATAATAATTAATTATAATTAATTATTATATTATTATTTTTAAGTAAAAAGTTTTATTTACTATTCGGGTTGAAGGGTCTTGTCCCTATTACATTGGGCATTAACAGTGCCAATAGTACAAAATTGACAAATTCTAAAAACTACAGCCTGAGAGCCTATCTAGGCTAGGCACATATTAAACAAAAACAACCAAGACAAAATCAAATTGAGGCCATTACAAACAAAGGTAGTCCAACTACCTACTATCATCTTCCTGAAACTACTGGGATTTCTCATCACCTTCCTCCTCAACAACATCTCTCTGATTAGAGGTAAGGAGGAACTTGAGCACAATAGGGAGCTCATGGATTTCATTAATGGTGCTAGAGAGGAAAGAGCCAACCTCTCTGATGATATTGGCGATGGACTTCAGGTGGTCCACAACTTTGTTGATGCGATTGAGGGTGGCAGTGCGCAACAGATCTTTAGCACTACTGGTCACCTCTTTGTCTTCGTCGATTATTACCTTGGGGGACTGACGCAAAATTATCGTGTTCTTAGTCTTCAAACGATGGGATTTCCTGCTCTTATGGGTGGGATGGACTGCTTTTAGCTTACTTATCAAGGCAACGCCATGAGGGTGGCAGTCCAAAGGGGTAAATTCCTTGGGAGTGAGGGTAGGAGAAGCTTCCTTCTTGCCACTGGCTTGGGCGGGGGTGGTATTGATTGGGGGGATCGATAGGAGGCTCAGATAGTGGGGGCATTTCAGCAGATGTGGGGGAGCGGGAGGGCTTGTCTTGACCTTACGGGTAGATGTAGAGGAGGGCTCGTCTTGACCTTGCGGGTAGACATAGAGGAGGGCTCAGGGTTGGGGTAACGAACATGGAGACCACCATGGACCTGGTACGCCAAGGTATGCTTGTAAAGGAGAAAGAATAGTCCTTTGTGGTGAGGGGGCTTTGAAGTCTTGCGTTCCCTGAGGTTCGTAATAGTTATGCTAATAGATCGAAAGAGGAAGTCAAGAATATTAATAGGTTTCACATCATGAAGATGGTTAATGAAAGCAAGGTGGTAAGCACATAGGGGCCTATTGGGATTATCAATGACAATGTATTGGATAACAAGGATGACCATGGTGTCCCATGATCGAGGCAGAGACGATTGAAGCACACCCCGTTTCTCCCACACTAGGTCCTTCCCCTTGTTGGGGATATGCTTCATGTTGTCCTTGAAGTTGTGTCTATTCCTTCAGATAACCCTATCTACAAGCAGTAACCCAAAATGTTTTGCAATAGTATGGACACTTACCTCAAAGCAAAGTCCTAAGACCTTGTTGAGTGGTATTTTCACCCAATTGTGAAAACACACTCTCCGATAGGATTTGAGTTCCAAATCCCCTCTTGCAAAGAAATTATATAAATAATTTCTCCAAGGTCTTCGCTATGTTAGCATTTTGCATAAATAATATTGTTCAATTTGAATGCTTGGAATACCTTAGTGGTTGCAAGTAATTGTAAACAAGGGGCACCGTGGTTTATTTTATTTTGAAATTGTAATGATTGCTCATTTAATCAGAATGGACTCAATGTGAATTAATCTTAATGATGAAATTATTTTATTTTTCGATTTCGGTCGATTTTCAAGTATTTTATTTCAATGACTATAAATTAAACTAAAGTTAGATTTTTTGGGAAAATAAAAGTGCAGAGAATAAAAGAAATGAAAATAAAATGCAAAGAAACTAAAACTAAAGTACATTCAGAGTGCTACGATCCTATTTTGACAAAACCGAAGATAATGAGGTTTTCTGCATACAACCTAACCTATTGAACCTGCAAACTCGCACAATCCAGATAAGTTAGGTGCTGGTTTCTGGGGTTTTAACTATGGTTTTTAGATTTAGACATTCGCATGAAGCAACCAAGAGAACTTGCATTAAACTTCACCTATAAGCCTAAAAATCTCAATCTTGCATGCAAAAATAACTCCTTCTTTCTTGCCCATGAGATGCAACTCTCTGTAATTCTGTATTAAAAAGAATGTATCAGTTTACAATGACAGAATGTTTCCAGTTTTGACAAAACCAGAACAAGTGGAGGAAAACGCTCCAAAAGCAGGCCCAGAATGGCCTATCGCCTTCAGCTCTGCAACTCTGCCCGTAGCGGTTTTCGACCCCTGTACCTATCTTCGGCTTCTACTTTTAAACCCTCTAGTGCGGCTCTCTGTTTCGCTCTGTGACGCTTCGTTTCATTTCCCAGGTCTCGTCGTTTCATCTTCCCTGCCTCTTCGTCGTTTTTGACTTTCTGCTCGACGTCGAAACGTTTGATCTTCTCTGTGAACTGTAATGCTTCCCATAGCTCTGACATCTCCGTGCCATGTGTTCTGTGCCTCCCCTGTATATTCTGTAATGGCCCGCCATGAATCACGACAAAAATAGCATGTCGCGATATCGCGACGTCTTTATGTCTGTAGCTTTGCTCCTCTACCTGCATCGCAAAAATGGGACATGTCACGATATCGCGACATTTTTATGTCCGTAGCCTTGTTCACCTTCATGCACCATGAAAATGAGACATGTCGCGACATCGCGACATTTTTCTCTTTCGGGCTGCGCAGATGCAACCTGTCATGAAATCACGACGTTTTTCTCTCTCGGGCTGTCTCGCTGCACTTGGCCGCGAAAACGCGACATGTCGCGAAATCGTGACACCTTTTCATTCTGCACCATCTTCTTGCTTTTTGTCGCGAAATCATGACACTTTTCCTCTACATCCACTTTGGTTGCTTCGGGTCATGAAACTCTGACATGTCGCGATATCGTGACATTTTTCTTGTTTGCCCTTCATCTCGTCTTCAGATCGTGAAAACACGACATGTCGCGATATCGCGACAACTCTAGCACCTTGCCTCTGTTTGACCACTTTGACCATGATTTCACAACATGTCACGATATCGCGACATTCTAACACCTGGTCTTTCTCTCTCTTCTATGAACCGCGATTTCATGACATGTCGCGATATCGCGACGTTTTTCACTTCATGCTGCATCCTGTTGCTCTTAGCCGCGAAAGCGCGACATGTCGCGATATCGCGACGTTTTTCCTATTTACTGTACTTTGCTTGTCCGAGCCGTGAAAACACGACATGTCGCGATATCACGACATTTTCCACTTTCATTTTGACCCATGAAAACATGTCGCGATATCGTGACATTTTTCTTTCCGCTGTACTTTTGCTATTTTGAACCGCGAAAACGCGACATGTCGCGATATCGCGACATTTTTCTTTTCATTGTAGCCTTTTCACCCGCCAGACATCGCGAAAACATGACATGTCACGATATCGTGACAATTTTGAGTCTTCAACTTGGTTCTTTGTCTTGCACCGCGATTTCACGACATGTCGCGATATCATGACATTTTAGCCTCTTGTCCTGTTTGACCACTTTGACCGCGATTTCACGACATGTCGCGATATCGTGACACTTTTGGCATCCGGTTCTGTTTGTCCACTTTGACCGTGATTTCATGACATGTCGTGATATCGCGACATTTTTCATTTTCTCAACCGCGATAGAGCAACATGTCGCGATATCGCGACGTTTCTTCATTTTTGGCCGTGACAGAGCAACATGTCGCGATATCGCGACGTTTTTTCATGTTTGTTGTTTTTCTTTGATCTTTAGCATCTGGGCTCCTACAGTCTTCTTGGAAAGCATATAAAAAAGGTGGGTCCCCAATTTTGGGGTGTGTTGTGGAGCAACCACAACAAATGGCGACTCTGCTGGGAAATGCTCTTGAGCATTTCGGTGAGAACCTGACCTGGAAATATACATACTCAGAAACAGGCGTTAGCACATAAAAAATATAAACAAATGTCGATAGATCAAAAATACATGAAACATCAGAATCGTTAAGTATCAGCTCGGTGTGTGCAGTGTGTTCCATTTTCCATCATTTGAAATTGATCCGCATTCCATTGTCCGTTTTACATGAATGCATATGAATGATTTTCGTAGCCTGATAAATATGTTTAGGGATATAGCAATCTGCTTTACAAAAACTTAAACTTTCTGGTATAATACACAAACATTTAAAATAATCAAACCCTCTTAGGATCAGCTATATGGATAATGAATTATTTTATTAGATCCCAAAGTTGGTTATGAGTCACTACTATCTTGAACCCATGTGCAAGTGAAAGTGAAATCAGAGCTTTGGGGAATCAGATTCCCAACCTAAGAGAGATGGGAATTTAACCCTATCCTTACTACTATGATTTGGAATTCATTACCTCACTTTGAGCAAAATGATTTAACCAGTTATGGATGAAATTGTCAAGCTAGTCTATCCATTTGAGCAGTCAGTGGTCTTGTTTTTTAGACAAGACATGCTGCCACGCATGAGCATACTCCACTGCCAGTCAGGCGTCTATAGCCCCGGTGAAGATTAACTCCATAATCCATTATCTGGCTTCATTCATTCATTTTTATTTTTATTTTTTATTTTTTTATCTTATATATATATTTTTTTCTCTTGGACCTTTGGGATGACTACCCATCCTTGCGAGGGACATGTAGTACGATCCTTCCAATCCAATATTAAGATGAAATGGGAAAAATTAATTTTACTTTTGGACCTTTGGGATGACTATCCATCCTTGCGAGGGACGTATAGTACGATCCTTCCAATCCAATGATAAAATGGAAAATATTGATTTATTTTATTTCTTGGACCTTTGGGATGACTACCCATCCTTTGCAGAGGACATGTAGTACGATCCTTCCAATCCAATACTTATGATGAAATGGGAAAAAATGAAGCTTTGGGGAATCGAATTCTCAACCTAAGCGAGATGAGAATTATGCCCTATCCTTACTACTCCATGTAGGTCAAATCAGAGCTTTGGGGAATTGGATCCTCAACCTAAGTTTGATGAGGATTTAGTCCTATCCTTACTACTCTGATTTTAGACTTTAAGCTTGATGGAAGTGGTAAAAACCACTGTTTTAAGGATCATGTTGCATGATAGGATAGACCCGAAATATTCCTTTCGCCTAACCTTTTCTTCCAAGTATGGTTTTGATCATTTTGCTCAAGATCATTTTAATGTGTATGAAACGTGCTTGGTTCAAGATAATTAAAAAAAAATGACATCAGTTCCCAACCTTAGGATTTTTTTTTTTTTATGTTATAGAATAATCCTAAGAGGATTTGACATATTTTCAATGATTGTATTTGAAATGGATATGCAATTAAAATATCATGTGTATGCAAAGCGGGATGTAATATGAATGCGTTGTTTTTCTAACTTGCGGATGGAGTAAAACTGACTACTTTATGCATCACAAGTTTCAAACGATATTATTAAACTGTGTTTTATATGCGGAGCTTTCTACAACACAATTCAATGTTTCATATTTCCCTGATCTAAAGCATAAGTTATCATCTCAAAGAACAATTTTTTTCATCATTTTTTTTTTTTAGACAAACCAAAATATATCAAATAAACACACAACTTAACTCCTAATCAAACTAATGAATCCTAAAGTAAAAACAAAACTTGAAAATCCGCACTAAACCGAAAAATAATACCAAACTCATATGGCTTAAGGGCTAAAATAGTGCTTTAAAACATGCCCATTAACTGGTAACGTCAGATCCTTCCCGTCCAAAGCTCTTAACTTGAAGGTATTCTTCCCTAGGATTTCTGAAATTTGGTAAGGGCCTAACCAAAGACAATCAAATTTTTGGTGATTCCCCTTCTCTTCGTGTCTTTTGTCCCATAGTAAGACCAAATCCAAAATTCTGAAGGACTTAACTTTAGCTCTTTTGTCGAACCATCTCTTAACAACCTCTTGGTGTTTACTCATGTGAAGCATAGCTTCTTCCCTTTTTTCATCGAGGTGCAGTAAATGACTTAATCTGGCTTCAATGTGGTTATCTGTTCCTAGGTATTCGTGTATGAAATGCAGGGTTTGAAGCTTCAAGTTTGCTGGAAAAATTGGGTCTTGCCCATAAACCAAATGATAGGGAGTATTCCCTATTGATTCTTTTACTCTGGTTCTATCTGCCCATAGAGCAAACTTTAACTGGCTGTGCCAATCTCGAGGGTTCTTTTCCAGTAATTTCTTAATGATATTCAACAAATTTTTGTTTGAGGATTCTGCCAAACCATTTCCTTGAGGGTAATAGTTAGATGCAAATTTTAAACTCACTTTATTGTCGTATGCCCAATTTGCAAATTGCGTGGAAACAAAAGCTTTACCATTATCACTAACGATAGAATCGGGCATTCCGAATCTTGTTATGATGTGATCCTCAAGGAATTTTATTACAACGTCCGTAGTGGCATGTTTTGTAGGAACTGCTTCCGTCCACCTTGTACAATAATCTGTAGCTGTTAGTATGAATTTATGGGAATCTAAAGAATTTGGGTTAATAACCCCAATGAAATCTAATCCCCATTGTGCGAATGGTCTCATCTCAACTACAGGTTGTAATGGCATGGCTGCGTTTCTTTCTCTGTTGGCAGCTACTTGACAAATGTGGCAAGATCTCACATGGGCATGTGCATCTTTAAAAATGTGAGGCCAATAGTATCCTGCTCTCAGGATTTGATGCGCTGTGGCATTTGCCGCACCGTGGCCAGTTCCATATTTCCCATGAAATTCCTGCAGAACCTTGGCAACTTCTACTTTATTCAGGCATCTCAAGTAGATCCCCTCATGATTTTTCCTGTACAGAACACCAGATCTAATCAGATAATTAATAGATTTAAGTCTTAAAGCCCTTCTTTGAGTGGAATTCAAATTGGATGGACACTTACCATTTAATAGAAAATGCACAACGTCAACATACCAGTCATCCTTAGAAATGTATTCTGCATTTGAATATTGGCATGTCATTTGCGGATTATTCTCAGCAATCGCCTTCACAAGTCCCTGTCCTCGAACTAGTTTCATGGGTTGGATTTCAAGATCAAATTCTTGGATGGTAGAAATCCATTTACCTCTTTTCTCACCTAGCTCGTTCTGTAAAAACATAGTTTTGATAGCAGGGTCAGGCACAATGGCAAAAACTCTGCTGTGCACAATGTAATGTCAAATTTTTTTTACCGTTTTAAAGAGTGCGTACATCTGCTTATCGAGGATGGAATACCTCAATTGAGCATCTTTTAAAGGAGCACTTAAAAATGCTATGGGATTTTCAGCGCTATCTTCACCTTTATGAGTCAAGACACTCGCAAAAGAGTGTTCCGATGCGAAAGCATAAATATAGAAAGGTTTAGAATAGTCTGGACTTATGAGGGCAGGGGCTCTGGAAATGGCATCCTTAATGTTTTGAAAGGCCACCCTACTTTCCTCATTCCATCTGACATCTACATCCTTCTTGAGCATCTTGTTCAACGGTTTGGCTATCTCAGCGAAGCTTGAAATAAACTTCCTCACAAAATTAATTTGCCCAAAGAAAGATCTCAACTCCTTTTTACTACCCGGGAGAGGCAAGTTTTGGATAGCTTCTATCCTTTCTGGGTCAATGGATATACCTTCTTTTGAAATGATGTGACCAAGTAGTCTTCCTTCTATTACTCCAAAGATGCATTTTTTGGGATTTAAAGAAATTCCATGCTCTCTGCATCTTTGAAGAACCTTTTTCAAATCCTTGACATGGTCTTCTCTTTTCTTTGAAAATACTGGAATATCATCCACATACACAATGATACACTTGCCTATAAGCCCTTTGAATGCATAGTCCATGGCACGTTGAAATGTTGCACCAGAATTTAACAGTCCAAACGACATTCTTCTGTAGGCAAATGTCCCCCATTTGGTTGTGAAGGTTGTTTTCATCCTATCATTGGGATGAATAAGAATTTGGTTATATCCAGAATATCCATCAAGAAAAGACATCATTTCAGATCCATTCACTGTTTGTAAAATTTCATCAATGGATGGCAATGGATAGTTATCCTTTTGAGAGGCCTTGTTAAGATTTCAAAAATCTATACATAGCCTAATCTCTCCGCTCTTCTTTCTTACTAGGAACGAGGTTAGCAACCCAGGTTGAGTGCCTAACAGGAAAAATAATCTTTGCTTCCAATAATCTCTTGACCTCCTTTTCTATTAAGGGCTCCAATAGCGGGTTAACAACTCGTTGTCTTTGTCTGAAAGGCTTGGAGTCCGGCTTTAGAGGGATGGTATGTGTAATGACGTTTTGGTTGTATGTTTTCAATTCATTATAATTCCAAGCAATGCAATCCACGTAGTGTTTTAGTGCATGTATTATATTTTCTCTTTCTTCAGTTGTACATGCCTTTGCGATGTACACTTCCCGTGGATTGTCTGCACTCCCTAGATTAATTAGATCACATGCATCTTTGGGGAGTGGAACCTTTTTTTCTTTTCTGGCCTTGTATCCCATATCGAACATTTTCTCCAATGAAACTATGTCTTTAGGTATTTTGTTGGATTGACATGTAGTTTCACTTTCGTTTTCTGCTTCTTCTTGCCATCTTTGCTCCTCATCAATCACCTGGTTTTCAAAAATACCTGAGTTCATGACAAATTTGAATATGTGTCTGTCGTTTTCAAAAACTTGGAAATTCTTGACATTATCAGGTATCGATGGACAAGGAACTAATTCGATGGAGAACTTTTTACACCTTTTTATATCAATTGGATTTAACATGCCTACGGCAACTACAAGAGAATCTGCTATGCGATTTCCTTTTCTAGAAATAAGGGCTATATTGAAAGCGTCAAATTCCTCAATGAGGTCCATTACCCTAGTTCTATAAAGGCTCAGTCTCTTATCGCGGCATGTATATTGTCCTTTAATCTGTTTGACTACCAGTTCAGAATCTCCCAATACTTTCAAGCATTTAACCTTTTTGCTCAACGCCGATTGTAAACCAAAAATCGGTGCTTCATACTCGCCATGTTATTAGTGCAAGGAAACTATAGCCTATAGGCAGCAAGTAATGGTTTACCTCTTGGACAAGTGAGCTCGACTCCGGCTCCTGCTCCCTATTTGGATTTGGATCCATCAAACCTAAGCAACCATATGAAATCATTTTCCTCAAGAGAGCTACCATGAAATGTTTCCCCTTTAGGCTCTTCAGTAGCCTCTTCAACATCAAATGCATAAACCCCCAATTCTGGCTCAGAAAACTGAACTTCATTTGGCTTATTAAATTCTGTTATGATTTCCTTAAGCCTCGGTTCATTTTCTACTCTGATTTGATTTGCTATTCCTTTCCAGGGTAGCCACATATGTGAGCAATCGGTTGAAAAATAGCCATTCAAGGTTTTCATCCAATCCCTTGCAAGTAGCATTCCATATCTACTTGGGATATTAACAACCAGAATGTCGACCACTTGTTGGACCCTGGGTTCAGAATTTAGTTGAATTTTGACATCATATAGGGTCCCTACCACATTTACCTCAGATCGGTCCAATTGCAAAACCTTGCATTTGGATGAAACAGGTTGTAGACCTAGCATTTGACATATCTCTGAAGGCATGAGATTGCTCGTGGCACCCGTGTCCACCAAACAATTATGCAAATTCTTACCAGCAATTCTCAGAGTCAATAAGAATGGCGGGACATCCCGTCTCTCCTTTCGTAAAATCAAATGAGACTCAACTTCCTTTCCCTTCCATACTTGATTAGGTGAGTCCAGAGCCTTTATCAATGCTTCTTTTTGGCCAGGCAACCTGGCCGCCTCTAAAAATGAAAGGCTTGATTTGGACTTCCTTAAATCCTCCACTATGTCATAGGTTGACCTCTCAAGTTTGACTGTCTTTTGCGTGTCATTAGATGCTTCTCTTCTAAGTGGAGGAGGAGGATTATTATCTCGCCTTAGTATCCGGAGGAAGGATAGAGTTATTTGGTGGAGTTGATGATGTTTTAGGGGCTTTGAATTTACTTCTCAAATGATATCCGTGATTCCCCTTTCTAAACTCTCAAAAAGCTTGCACCTCCTGTTCCAAAATTTCATCTTCCTCTTCCTCACTCTCACCTTCTTGACGGTATAAAGTTTCCACCACCATAATGTTGTCATCTTGATGTTGGGGTGGACCCTCATTTGGCACAAGTTCCAGGTCATCTACTTGGGCTTGGAGACAATGAGTGTATCTTGCGATTTCAGGACAATTCCTCTCATTGTGCTCCTTTGTATTGTGCAATCTGCACCCCTTTTCCCATGCAAAATCGAAAAGATTCAGAAGGGAACTGGATTGACTAGGTCCTGTAGAAGTATCTAGTTGATTGGCAATGGGGGCAGGTACGCCTCCATTGTTTGGCTTCGTGTTCCAATGTCTCCCTCTATTGTTAAAATTTTGACTTGGGTGAGGGGCATGGGACTCATACTTCTATTTTTGGACCATGTCATTACTCAATTTGTGAACAATCCTTTTGAGCTCCTCAACATCCGAATAAATCTCTTTCGGTGGAGCTACATTATTGTTAGTTCCCGTGTGGGTTTGCATAATTCGTGGGATCTTGATTTAACATTGGAATCAGATTATGAGGAACTTGGTTTGTGTATGGATTTACACTTTGGATCGGAGTTGGATTTGGGAAAGGAACTATAGCCTGAGAATTAACTTGGTTGGTTCCTTGCATAGTCGATTGACTATTTTGCAAAAATGCGAGAATGGGTGGAATGGATGTGATCGGTTGGATCGGAATGGGTGCATAGGCAGGTGCTGGTGGATATGGTTGTTGATATGGGAAAGAATTCATGTTTGGCATTTGCGGTGCCATGATCTGATTTACCATGGGAGCTTGACCATATGGAGCATATTGTCCCATCATAGGCATCTGGGGAAACCCATAGCCCTGTGGTGTCATTTGTTGCTCGATGGTCATAGCTTCGTTGTAAGCTAAGGCGAGCGTGGTGACTTGAGGATTTTTCCTGGCAAACATCACTGTCATTGGATCCAATGCCCCAAAATAGATTTGTAAAGCTACTGCGGGGTCTATGGCAAAATGCCGAACTACTCTATTATAACATTTTTGGAATCTCTAATTAAAGGTTATGATTGGCTCACCTTGGCCCCTTTTGCATGTAATGAATTGATTGTAGATGGTTGCGGGATCCAAAGGTGACCTAAACTGATTGACAAAGGTGTTCTCCATTTGTGTCCATGAAGTGATCGAGCCAGTAGGTAGGCAAATATACCATTCATAGGCCACTGGGTCTAGGCTCATGGGAAAAAGTCTGCAAGCCACATCTTCATGTTGAACTTGCAATCTTATCAGGACGTCCCTATAGGCCTGGATATGCTCCTCTGCGGTCCTTGGGCCATCTGGTTTATATTTGGGCAAGAATATTTCTATGTTCTTAGGGATTTCATGGATATCCCCTGCAATATTCAAAGGGATATTATTAGCTCCGTACCAAGGAGCTGTCGGAGGTTGGGCCATCTGATTTAAGATTGATGAGGATAACCCTACAAGAGCGGTGGAAATGGTACTGACAATAGGTACACTAGTGGCAATTGATACCACCGGTGTAGGTCCGCTCGGTGTTCCTGAAACAGAAAGATCTTTTGTGACAAGGCTATCTGGTAGGTTCACAGCTTGCTTGGTTTTATTTTTTGGAGTACAAGTGAGTGTAAGGTCATGGAATATGGTTTCCCCAGTTGTTTGGGACCTAGTCGCGATACGGCATGGTGGGTCCAGCTTGCCTGACGAAACTCTCGATATCTCCAAGAGAACCTGCAACACAAAAAATGCTGCGGTTTAGCCGTTAATGAGATTTAAGAAATAATTTCAAAATCGAATCAAAAACACATTATTTCTGTATGAAAATCAAAATAAAGTAAACCAATTCAGGCCCTCCTTCTAGCGCCAATATGTTGAGTGGTATTTTCACCCAATTGTGAAAACACACTCTCCGATAGGATTTGAGTTCCAAATCCCCTCTTGCAAAGAAATTAAATAAATAATTTCTCCAAGGTCTCCGCTATGTTAGCATTTTGCATAAATAATAATATTCAATTTGAATGCTTGGAACACCTTAGTGGTTGCAAGTAACTGTAAACAAGGGGCACTGTGGTTTATTTTATTTTTAAATTGTAATGATTGTTCATTTAATCAGAATGAACTCAATGTGAATTAATCTTAATGATGAATATTTTATTTTCGATTTCGGTAGATTTTCAAGTATTTTATTTCAATGACTGTAAATTAGACTAAAGTTAAATTTTCAGGAAAATAAAAGTGCAGAGAATAAAAGAAATGAAAATAAAATGCAAAGAAACTAAAACTAAAGTACATTCAGAGTGCTACGATTCCTATTTTGACAAAACCGAAGATAATGAGGTTTTCTGCATACAACCTAACCTATTGAACCTGCAAAACTCGCACAATCCAGATAAGTTAGGTGCTGGTTTCTAGGGTTTTAACTATGGTTTTCAGATTTAGACATTCGCATGAAGCAACCAAGAGAACTTGCATTAAACTTCACCTATAAGCCTAAAAATCTAAAAGGGGAAAGATAAACATTCAATCTTGCATGCAAAAAATAACTCCTTCTTTCTTGCCCATGAGATGCAACTCTCTATAATTCTGTATTAAAAAGAATGTATCAATTTACAATGACAGAATGTTTCCAGTTTTGACAAAACCAGAACAAGTGGAGGAAAACGCTCCAAAAGCAGGCCCAGAATGGCCTATCGCCTTCACACTGCAACTCTGCCCATAGCGGTTTTTGACCCCTGTACCTATCTTTGGCTTCTGCTTTTAAACCCTCTGGTGCGGCTCTCTGTTTCGCTCTGTGATGCTTCGTTTCATTTCCCAGGTCCCATCGTTTCATCTTCCCCGCCTCTTCATCGTTTTTGACTTTCTACTCGACGTTGAAATGTTTGATCTTCTCTGTGAACTGTAACGCTTCCCATAGCTCTGACATCTCCATGCCACGTGTTCTGCACCTCCCCTGTATATTCTGTAACGTCCCACCATGAATCATGACAAAAATAGCATGTCACGATATCGCGACGTCTTTATGTCTGTAGCTTTGCTCCTCTACCTGCATCGCAAAAATGGGACATGTCGCGATATCGTGACATTTTTCTGTTCATAACCTTGTTCACCTTCATGCACCGCGAAAATGAGACATGTCGCGACATTTTTCTCTTTTGGGCTGTGTAGATGCAACTTGTCACGAAATCATGACGTTTTTCTCTCTCGGGCTGTCTCGCTGCACTTGGCCACGAAAACGCGACATGTCACGAAATCGTGACACCTTTTCATTCTGCACCATCTTCTTGCTTTCTGTCATGAAATCGCGACACTTTTCCTCTACATCCACTTTGGTTGCTTTGGGTCGCGAAACTCCGACATGTCACGATATCGCGATGTTTTTCTTGTTTGCCCTTCATCTCGTCTTCAGATCGTGAAAACACGACATGTCGCGATATCGCGACATTCTAACACCTGGTCTTTCTCTCTCTTCTATGAACCGTGATTTCATGACATGTCGCGATATCGTGACGTTTTTCACTTCATGCTGCATCCTGTTGCTCTTAGCCGAAAGCGCGACATGTCGCGATATCGCGACGTTTTTCCTATTTACTGTACTTCGCTTGTCTGAGCCGCGAAAACGCGACATGTCATGATATCGTGACATTTTTATTTCTGCTGTACTTTTTCTATTTTGAACCGCAAAAACGCGACATGTCGCGATATCGCGACATTTTTCTGCACTATAGCCTTTTCACCCGCCAGACATCGCGAAAACATGACATGTCGCGATATCACGACATTTTTGAGTCTTCAACTTGGTTCTTTGTCTTGCATCGCGATTTCACGACATGTCGCGATATCGCAACATTTTAGCCTCTTGTCCTGTTTGACCACTTTGACCGCGATTTCATGACATGTCGCGATATCGTGACACTTTTGGCGTTCGGTTCTGTTTGTCCACTTTGACCGCGATTTCATGACATGTCGCGATATCACGACACTTTTCATTTTCTCAGCCGCGACAGAGCAACATGTCGCGATATCACGACGTTTCTTCATTTTTGGCCGCGACAGAGCAACATGTCGCGATATCGCGACATTTTTTCATGTTTGCTGTTTTTCTTTGATCTTTAGCATCTGGGCTACTACAGTCTTCTTGGAAAGCATATAAAAAAGGTGGGTCCCCAATTTTGGGGTGTGTTGTGGAGCAGCCACAACAGACCTGAACCTTAATTTCGTTCTAAGATCTGACAAAGTCATTGATCACCTGGTCATCTATGCCAGTGAAAAGCTTGAAAAAAAGGATGAATCTCTTAGTATCGAGCAGGGCTTCGATCGTCGGCTCAAGCTAGAAGTTTGTGGGCATTGTTATGGTCATCACACTACAAAACTAGGGTAAATCGAGTTGCTACAATAATTTCTACAGCCATGTGTGAGGTGCCTCAAGCGAATATGCACAATGTGGACATGGCGAAGGCTATAAGGCAAAAATCTTAGTCATGAAGGGCAACCGATCACCACAATAATTCCAAGATAGAATTAGGAACAACAAGCACTCGGACCGATCTTATCAGATTTCATAGGGGGATGACAACCATAAATGAAGTGAGGAGACGGGTAGACTGGGTGGTGCAAGGAGCAGGCGAGGGTAGAAAGAGGAGGGGGTGGCAAGTGGGTATCGAGGAGTGGGGGAAAACAAGGAGGAAGTTATGAAGGTGTGAAGAAAGTGGAGGCCAAAGGGGGTAACTAGACACTTTGGCACGAGCAAGACAATCCACATGATTGGATGTACAGATAATGCTCTAGAAAATGATGAAGGAAGTTGAGTCCCAAAGATCTGTGGTGTTGAGGAAAAACACCTTTGGTGTTAAAGAAACACCTTCGTAGCAACAAGAGTTGCTATTTGTGACATTTTTCCATTTTTTCTTGGTGTTGAAAGAAAACACCTTTGGTGTTGAAGAAACACCTTCATGGTAGCTATCGCTGCTCTTGACGGCTAAGCTTCGCATCGTGGTTGGCTGTCATAATGACATCCTAGAGGAAGACATATTTCCATATGATCAGGTTAGTTTGATTGGTCGCTCTGTTGGCCAGAAGGTCTACCACCTTGTTTTCCTCTCTAAACACATGATTAATCATGCTTTGAGGGTGTTGACATAAGGAAGCTTGAATTATGTTGTGGATATTCCATCCTCCATTGTTATTGTTATTCATGTGACTAACCACAATAAGTGAATCTCCTTCGAAGATGATAGGTTTAGTCAAATACCTGCTGATCTCAATACTTCTCCAAAGAGCTCGGGCTTTCGCATAGTTGTTGGTTTAGACTCCTAAATTTTCAATGAAAGCCATAATGATGTTGCCAACATGGTCCCTGATGACATCGCCAACCCTTGCATCCCCTAGATTTCCTTTGGAGGACCCATCAAAATTGGCCTTAAGCAAATTAGGGGGTGGGGGATTCCACTTGGCATTACTCTTGGTGCTAGGGGGCTTCTGGATTCTAGAGCACTCGTTGGAAATCCTAGATTCTTGATCAAAGAAGACTCTAGCCCAGATGTAGGGATGTCCATGCACGGGCTGAAGCTTACATTTTTGATAGCAAAGGACAAAGCTCTATTGGCCACTATTTCTAGATTTTTGGGATTATCATTGAAGATGAGATTATTTCGGTCCAGCCAAATTTGCCAAATTGTATGGTGCAATAGGGCTTTCCAGAGGAATCTGAGTTTGGGATTATTGAAAACAATCAGCCATTGGGTGAACAAGTCAAGGATATACTTGGGCCACACCTAGTTGACGTGGAGCTTGCTGATCAGGGAAGAAAAAACATCAAAAGCGAAGGGGTATTCAAGGAGAAAATATTGGGTGGACTCCCACGCCTGAGTGCAAAGATAACATCTGTTGGGGACGATGATAACCATTTTGATCAGGTTGTTAGTGGTCATGATCCTGTTGTGGACCGTGAGCTAACAAAAATGGGCCACCTTCGAGACAAGGTGCTTGAGCCATATGGTCTTGGCTGTGGCAGGGCTCTCAATGGTGCTAGGCTGCTTAGGAGGAATGTCTACCAATTAAGAAGCGAATTTCATAGAGAATTGCCCATTGTTGATGCCTTTCCAATAGAGTTTATTTATCGTTTGGTTATGGGGAATGAAATTTACCCTAAGGACAGACTATAATTCAAACAAGGCTTTATCTAAGACTGCGTTTCTAATTATGAAATGGATCTGCTTCCACCTGCAACTATCTTGGTTGGTAGTAATGAAATTGGCAAATCAAGGACTGAATCTGCTATCAGTAAGGTGTTTGATCGCTGCAATGTTGGGATCTTTGATAAGGGGCTCATACCTAGCCCACAGATCATGCTAGAATTCAATGTCCTTGTCGTTCCCAAGTTGCCATCTGATCCCTTATTGAAGAAGGTGCTTGGTGTGGGTTATGGATCGCCAAAAATGGGAGCTAGTACTGGGAGTCCCTTCATCCCTAAAAGAGTGTTGTTGCAAGTACTTTCTCTTGATGATAGAAACCCATTCCAAATTGACATTGGTGACCATATTCCATGCCTATTTGGCCAAAATAGCCTAGTTCATAAGGTTGATCTTGTGTAAACTGAGCCTGCCTTTGTCTTTAGGGGTGCACACTTTATCCCAGGCCATCAGGTGAAGCTTTCACTGGCTGTCAGTCCTTGCCCATAGGAAGCACTTATGTATCTTTTCTATAGCTTCTCCCATAGCCATGAGGATTTTAAAGACTGATAGAAAGTACATTGAGATGTTTTGGAGGACAAACTTGACCAAGGTGGCTTTGCCTGCTTGGGAGAGGAGAGTCCCTTTCCAACCTGCTAGTTTCCTATGAATTCTTTCAGTGATATTGTTCCACATAGTCTTGGTTGATCTCCCTTGGAACATTTGGAGGCCAAGGTAGGTGGTTGGGAGGTCAACAATGGTACAACCCAAGATACCCATGATTTTGACCTACCGCTTAATAGGGGTGTTGATGAAGTAGAGTTTGCTCTTGGTGAAATTAATCTTCTGACCAATAACTTCCTCGTAGAGATTGAGGATAGACTTGATGATTTTGGCTTTCAAAATAGAGGTTGTAGTGGCCAACAGGGTGTCATCCACAAACTATTGATGGGTCGAGGGCTAAAGGTTGGAAGCAACCTTAATATTGGATATCAACCCTCTAGTGTAGGAAGATTTTATAGCTCTCCCTAGGCTCTTAGCTAGGATAATGAAAAGGATGGGGGAGAGGGGATCCCCTTGTATTAGTCCTCTGGTGTTGGGGAAATACCTTGTTGTTGATCCATTGACAAGGATAGAAAACCAAGAAGAAGAGATGCAGTTGTTGGACATTTTGAGTAGATGAGTTTTCATTGATGTCAAGAGTAAGTGGTCATTGATGATAGGTTTTTAGCACCAGTCAGTGGCAGTTTCAGTGGGAAGCATCTGTTTCAGGTTCTCCAATAAGTGCAAAAGGATAGTTCGTTTTTAGTTAATCAAGACCCGGTTCTAGGAAGTTAGATGTGGTCCAAAGTACAAAAGAAGGAGCCCAAGTAAATAGTATTATAATATTTTTTATAATATTATAAAGGGAAGTTTTAAATTAATTATAAAGTAATTAATATAATTTTTTATTATAACTTAAGTTATTTAAATTAATTATTAATTAATTTTAATATTAATTATAAGTTAGTTTATATTAATTTTTAAATAACCCTAAGGTGGGTTATCAAATTATAATTCAAATTTTGAAATTCGAATTCCTAAAGCACCGACGTGGGAGCAAATTTCCAAACATGTATAAAAGGGGGATCTACCCACCTTAGTAAATTACCATGCCTTCAAATTTAATTAATGCGACATTCATGCGAATCGTGCTGCATCATAGTGGAGAGCATTGTGGTTTTCGTGGGAAGTCAATGACGCACGAAGGTATAAGGTGAAGGAAGTCCTCCTTCCTTCACGTGGGTACCAATAATCGATGCAGTGGGCTCCCAAGCACTAAGACACTTAGGCTTGGAGAGATGACGGATCAAATCATGCCGAAACCCTTTTTGGTGGAAAGCAAAAGGTATGCATTGAAATTAAGCGTCGAAAATTTTGGAAAGGTTAGTTGAGCAATTAAAAATTAATTTTTGCATTTTTATTTGGTTTGTAAGGTTGTAAGGGGAGTTATAAGGGTTATGCAAAATTAAATTTTTGGTGTTATTTGCTTTAATGTTTGGAAAGGGTAGTAAGGTATTTTAGGAAGTTGTGTGGTGTTGGATATTATTTTATGATTGGAGTTTATAAGGTGTATCCAAGGAATTATTAATTTTCATGTATGATTTGATGTATGTTAATTTCAAAAGGGAGCAATAAGGCATAATTGAGCTTTCAGCATTTTTGTCCCTAAGGAATATTTTGAGAAAGTGTTGGAGTGATATTTTGTCATCCAACCATTAATATTGGAAAAAAGAAAATTGTGATTGAGACAGGTTTTCTAAAGGGAACTTTTACATCAAACAAAAGGTATGGGCACATCTTCCTAGTGAGTAATTGTTGAATTTTGTTAATGCAAGGTTGGAGTGAAAAGGATTGTTTGGTTAGCATTGATGAGTGTGTTTTGAATTAATGCTTCAAGGTTTTCTGGAATAAAGAGTTGTTAATAAAACCTTATTTGACTAGCATTGTTGTTGAAGCAATTAGTTGGGTGATGAACTTGAACTAGGGTTTGTAAAGATCATGAGTATCATTGTTATGTGAGACTAGCATTGTTATTGAAGCAACTAGTTGGGTGATGAACTTGAACTAGGGTTTGCAAAGATCATGAGTATCATTGTTATGTGAGATTGAGTGTTAAGCATTGTTGGAAACATTTTGAGTGAATGATCATAAGTTTGTAAGCAAGGATTACTTCATTGAGTGATTGGTTGAGTAAAGTTGATTGAACCTAGTCAAGTGGATGTGTTGGTATGATAGTTCAAGTCTCATGAAACAAATTGTTCTATATTCTGAATTGAGTTGAGAAAGAGATTGAGTGTTAATAAATGAGAAGCATATTGAGTCTCTAACAATTATCTATATGTTTCTATGGTAAAAAGAGTGATTGAAAGTGATTGAGCATTGAGGTGAATAAGAAGCATATTGAGTCTCTAACAATTCTCTATATGTTTCTATGGTAAAAAGGAGTGATTGAAAGTGATTGAGCATTGTGGTGAATGAGAAGCATATTGAGTCTCTAACAATTCTCTTTATGTTTCTATGATATTGGATAAGTTCTAGTGTGGACTTGTTGAGAAAATTTGAGGCAAGTTCTAGAGAGGACTTGTGGACATATTTGTGTGAGATTTTATGAAAGCTTACAATATAATTTGAAGACAGAGATTGAGATCATATTGGACAAGTTCTAGAGAGGACTTGAGGACAGATTAGTGTGATATTTTATGGAAACTTACAAGGTATATTTGAAAAGACTTGTGAGCAGAGTTGATTGGTTGATTTGATAAAACCTTGAGTTAAGATTTGGGGCAGATCTAGCAAAGTTGATTTGAGATTAAGTAAAGCTTTGTGTTAAGTCTTGAGGACAAAGATTGAGGATAGATTTATGCTAGACTAGAGGACTGTGTTTAGTGTAGACCAGAGGATAAATATTGAGGATAGATTTGTGCTACATTGAAGGACTACATTTAGTGCAGATCAGAGGACAAATTTGAGGATAGAGTTTGGTGCTGATTTGAGGATAAGTTTGTGCCAGACCAGAGACAAAGATTGAGCATATTTGTGCTAAATCAACTGTGTTTAGTGTAAATTTAAGATAGAGCTTTGGAGGTGACAAAGTATAGAGGATGACAGTCTCCAGTCTATAGAGATCCATAAGCCAAGGCAGTGAGGACATGTGTCTTTAGTGGATAGAGATCCATTAGCCAGAGTAATGGGGGTAACAGTTCTTCTAGAAGATCACCAACCAGAGCAAGAGGAGAAGGAGTTCTCATGTGGATAGAAGATCCACAAACCAAATTAGGAGATTGGTATCTCCTTTGGATCAGTGTCCATAAACATTATAATTGGAAAGGTTTCCCAAAAGAATTATTGAGAAAGTTTTTAGTAAAATATTTTCTCTGTGGAGTAGCCCATATTGGGTGAATCACGTTAAATTGGTGTCTCTATTTTGTGTGGTGTTTTGTGCATTACATTGGTTATTGTTGTTGATACTGCTATTGATACATTGCATAATATTTATTGGGAAAGAAAAGTAAAAAGTGGTCTTATACTATTCACCCCCTCTCAGTATAAGCTCGTGTTCTTCAACAGTTCGATATCAGATTGACCCAATTCTCATGGAAGCCGAACTTGAGGAGGACTCTAATTAGAAACTCTCGATCCACTCTATCAAAGACTTTGTTCATATCAAGCTTCAGTAATAAGGTAAACTTGTTGGAATTATGGATCGAATGGATAAGCTCGTGAATGGTGATGACACTACCAACAATATTTCGGCCCTTGACAATACTTGGCATGGGTCGATGATGGAAGGGAGAATGCTTGTGAGTCTATTGGCCATGGATTTGGATAAGATTTTATAAATGACATTGCACAGGTTGATGGGGTGGTAATCAGACAAGATGATGTAGGAACAATAGTATGAAGCTATATTATTCATCATAATGCAAGTATATATAGAATTACAATGGATGTTACGTAGGTTAAGTGGTTGCAACAATCTGCCAAACATGGCCAACCACTTAACTACTAGTTAACCAAATGCTAACTAGGGATGTCCATTTACTGCTAGAGGACAAAGGAGATCTCTAACAGTTAACAACCATCTAACAACATGCTAACAACATGCTAACAACCTATTTCTAACATGGGCATACTATGCCTCACGTGAATACAAAGTGCAATGAAATAGGAATAGTAAATAATAATAATTAACTTAGGCTTAAGTGGATAAGCCTAAGTTATCCTCAACACTCCTCCCAACCATATAAGCATTGGACCCCAATGCTCTCAACAAATGTGGAAAGTCATGGGCCATCTCATGGTGAGGAATCCAACGAGCCATGTGTGGAAAGTGACCGCGACGAGCGACAAGGTAAGTAGTGGAAGAACCCTGTCCCGTGTGATGAGTCTTCATCTCAAAAACTCTATCTGAAATGAGCGAAAGCTGACGATCAGGTGCCACTGCTGCTGTAGGACTAAAAACAGGATCAGGTACCAAAAGAGGGTCCTAAAATGGTGTCTCTAGAAAGCGGTGCTCATCCAAAGGAACCCAAACTCTGCCTCCAACCTATGGTGAGTGAGGATTGTGATGCTTTCGCACCACTCCCTGTGGAGTCTCCTGCAATTCCTGTGGTACCTTGCCTAGAAGGCTCTGTCGGTGCTTAGTAAGGGAAGTAACCTTAGCTTGCTCCTCCATGTGTGCAATGGTGGGAGTGGGCAAAGCCAAAGGTAACTTCTATGGAACAAGTGGTTCAGTAGTTGTAGGTGTACCCAAAATTATACCAATGGAATCAATGGCATCTTTCTCATGAGTGAGAATGGTGGGTTCCTTAACCACTTGCTCTTGTGACTGTTCATCATGTGGGAGTGAAACTTCTTCCTTTGCATGTTCCTTAGGTGGTGCTTTTTCTTCATTTTGTGTGGGACAAATGCTAGTAGGAGCTAAAATAAGTGCTTGACTCAATGGCTTCCTTACTTGCCTACAACTTAACATCAAATTGGAAGTAGGTGTAGTGCTTTGTATCAAGTAGTTTTTACCATGCAACTCCAATGTGTAGGTGTTCTTTTTAGCATGATAAATAGCATTCCTATCAAATTGATAGGGTTTACCTAGCAAGAGTCCACAACAATCCATATCTGTGACATCACACCTAACTTTGTCCACAAACTTGTCACCAAAAGCAAAAGTCAAGGTGCAAGTATGGGTGATGTTGGATGTGGAGTCTACATCTTTCCACCCAAGTGCATAAGGTTGGTGATGTGGTTTGATGGGAAGTTTCAACTTCTCCACAATGGACTTCGCAATGAGGTTCTTTTGTGATCCGTTATCAATGATACAATCAACATAGAAATCATGCGTCAAGTGGGCTCTAGTGACAAACAAATGATCACGCCCCCTTGAGCAAACACATTGGACATTAGGGTAACTTTGTTCAGTTTACCCTTTAAAGCAGGATATTCTTCTTCTATCCCTATAGCCAAAATGGGACCATCTTGTGGTTCCTCATGTGTAGGTTGTACAATTAGGGATTTCTTCTTCTTAAACTTCTCAAAAGTATAGCATTTGGATTTTACATGTCCATGCTTTTTACAAAAGTCACAATACAATGAAGAAGAAGAATCTTTAGCATGAAAGGAAGAAGAATGTGCTTTAGGAGAAGTGGGAGGAGAAGAAGAATGAGGGAAAGATTGAGAATTGTTCTTCACCTTCTGTTGATGTTGATTCCCACCTTTGGAAGAGCCCTCCTGTGATGAACGAGACTTTTGATATGCACCAACTTTCTCCTCTGCAAGAATGGCATGATTGAATGCCACATCCAAGGTGAGGAAGACATTGAATTTGATCTCCCTGAAAATCTGATCTTGCAAGCCACGAGTGAATTTATTAATCAAATCATCTTCTGAATCTTTCACACCAAGCAATACCCTCAACCTATTAAATTGGAAAATGAAATCAGAAACTGACATTCCATAGGTTTGCCTCAATCTATACCACTTGGTAGTGAGGTCACTTTGGTAGTTTGGTGGAAAGAAGGTGTTTTTTAGAATTTGAGTTAATTCTTTCCAAGTCATGGTGGCATTATGGCTCTGTCTTTCTACAATGAGAACTTTTGCTAAACCTGTGAGTTTTAGTGTAGCAAATGTGGCTTTTTCATCCTTCAAAATTTCAGCATAAGCAAACCAAGTTTGCATATCCAAAATCCATGCAGATAAGACATCGGGATCCCTAGATCCATCATACATTTTAACCTCACATTTAGCTTTGTTGGCATGATTATGGTGGATTTTGATTTCACCAAGATTGAATTGCACAACAATATCTCTTACCTTCTCTGCTAAAATGTCTACTGCAGAAGTAAGGTTTTCCATGTTTGATCTGAGGTCTTGAGCCATATTTTTCCTAGTATATGCCAGACTAGGAGGATTACAAAATGGTCTTGCAGAATCTTAATCTAGGCTTAGGAACAATTTTAGTTTCCTATGCAGCCAAATTGCCTAGATTTTACAAGTTTTGCTCTCAAAATTAGGGCTATTTTAGTGCTCTTTACAAAAATAAATCAAGTTTTGTAATTACAAATTAGCACTAAAAACAATGAAAAATCAACCCTTTTACAATGCCAAAATTTGGTTAGGAGCAAAAATTATCAATCTGCTGAAAATTTGCAACACAATGCAAAAAATTTGGTCAAAAACGGACCAATAACGAGGAAGATATCACCTCTTGAAGTTGCTCTCCTTTGTTGCAGTTTTGGCGCCAAATATTTGAATTTTAAAATTTCAAATTCTCCCATCGAATTTTTCCCACCATGTGTCTTCGAGAGTGCCAAAAAAAATGTTTTTGTTTGTATTTGATGGTCACCCGCTGGTCAACCATAGGTTGACCGGTCCAGAGACAACTCAAAAATGTGCGCTCAAATGCCATGTGAGCTACGAACAACTCAACTGCCACGTGGTAGACTGTGCCCACCACTGGGTTGCATGTGAGCGCGTGGTCCTTGGTGACTACCGCAAGGTAGTCACTTAGGTGTAGGCTCTTCGACAACTTTAAACACCTCTTCGGCTTTAGCACATCCGATGTGGGACAAATCCCATAGACCCACTCCTTCGAGCCCGTCGTCGACGGCTTCCACACAACGAAAAACTTCTGCGGTGGCCGACGATCAATTTAAACCTTTGAAAATTTTTTATTTTTAATTTTTTTGCTGCCAAAAAATTGGGGTCACCAGAATTTTCAAAACATCGTCAAAAAAATCGATGTCACCGTTGCAGGATTTTTCTACTGCACAGTTGGGTCTGCAAATCTCGTTATCGTCACCTGTGTCCAAGTGAAGCTGGTCAATAGGAGGGAGAAGGCACTCCCTTCTACGGTGTCCAAAAACTGGCTGGCGATAATGGTCACCGGGTCTTTGTTGTCATCTAGTCGGTGGTAGCCGACGGTGGTCGGCACGACGCTGGCCGATGATCGACCCATCGATGTTTTTGCCAAAGGCCGATCGATGGGCTGGCTACTGGTCACGGTCATCGATGCTGGTGCTAACCTTTGGTTATCATCGATGTTGGTGCCAGTGTGGGCTGTCATCGACTGGTGTCCAGTTTGATGGGTGGTCATTGATCGGCCTGCAGTTAATAACTGCAGTCCACCACGGTCGTGGCCAGTCATCGGCGCTGCCGCTGTGGTGGATGTGCCGGTCGTCACCGTCGTGGTCTTGGCCAGTAGTGGTCGGCTGGCCCAATTGTGGTTTGTCGGCTATTGTCGGCCTTGTGGCCCACCAAAAAATTTAGGTGGCCACTAATACTTGGATAGGCTTAAAAGCCTATCTTAAAAATTTTCATGCACGAACTTTTTTTTTTTTTAAATAAAATATTAATAATGAATTAATATTTTATAATATATATATATATATATATATATTTGTATGCATTAAAATAATGCAATCTTGGAGTTGAGTAAGAGTGAACTCAACTCTTTTTTCCTTCTACAAGAAGAAAACTAGGAGGAACTTTGCCTTTCAATTGCAACTTGTTCTTGTCAACTTTGGTGCTTCTCTGCAACCTTCAACAAATCAATGGTGCAGGGGTAATTTCTTCCCTCTGTCACCTCAGCTTCAACTTGTGTTGTGGGTGACTTCAAGCCAACTCCCACTCAACACCTTCCTAGGATCTAGCAGTGAAGTGGTAGTTCTGTCCTCCTTCCTGCACTCCTGAAGCTAACTGATACCAATGATGTAGGAACAATAGTATGAAGCTATATTATTCATCATAATGCAAGTATATATAGAATTACAATGGATGTTACGTAGGTTAAGTGGTTGCAACAATCTGCCAAACATGGCCAACCACTTAACTACTAGTTAACCAAATGCTAACTAGGGATGTCCATTTACTGCTAGAGGACAAAGGAGATCTCTAACAATTAACTAACATCTAACAACATGCTAACAACTTGCTAACAACCTATTTCTAACATGGGCATACTATGCCTCACGTGAATACAAAGTGCAATGAAATAGGAATAGTAAATAATAATAATTAACTTAGGCTTAAGTGGATAAGCCCAAGTTATCCTCAACACAAGGACTGGGAATTGGGCCCCTTGGAGATGAGAGTGACGAAAGTGGAGTTGACATCCCTGCGAATGGATCTGGTGAGCTACATTTTATAAATAACTAGGTAGATTTTGGGGTCAACGATGTCCTAGTAGGTTTGGAAGAACCTGGGGGGGAAACCTGTTAGGACTAGGGGCTTTGTCTAGTTGCATGGAGAATATGGCCTAGTGGATATCCTTAGGGGAGAGAGGGTTGAGGAGGAGGTTATTCATGGCCTCATGGATGGATCTGGGAATGTTATCAAGAAGGGTGTCCATGCCCTGACTGAAGGAGGAAGGGAGGGATCCAAGGAGGGATTAAAAATGGCAAACATCTTCATCCTAGATTTGGTGGATATCTGAGGTGAAATACCCATCTTGTTTTTTGAGGCCCTTGATCTTGTTAGCTCCTCTATGCCTAAGGGTGGAGATGCGAAAAAATTTGGAGTTGGAATCTCTTTCCTTAAGCAACAACTGTCTTAATTTTTGGCACCAGAACATCTCTTCCTTCTATAGGGTATTATGGTATTCTTAAAGCAGAACCCGCTCCTCAGCTTTGAGATTGTCATCCCCCTGCCCCTGTTGGAACCTGTCCTCAATATGTTTGTCTATTTTTTATGTTATTCTTGTTTTCAAAGATATTCTCGAATGTCTCTCTATTCCACACTTTCAATTTGGCTTTAATTGATCAAAGTTTCTACGTTACCTGGTTAATGACATTCCTAAGGAACTGTTGGCATTTTTGCCACATTGATTCTCATTGATTAATGCATTAGTGTATTGTTGGAAATCTGATCTTTGACTTCAGCTTTGATGCAGCTTGGGCGAAAAAAGGAGAAAAATTGAGCAAAAAATGGTTAAGTCAAAAAACTGCAGCGACGCGCTGACATGTTGCAGAATCGCGGTCAACGCAGTCAACGCAAGCAGGTTGGGCGGAACCGTCGCGATATCGCGACGTGTTCCGAAATCGCGGGTCGGGCAGCGTCGAAGGCATTAAGTGAAAACTTGCAGCGCGTCGCTGACATGTCAGCGAATCGCGACCGAAAATGGCGATTGATGCGGAGAGAAGGAACATGTAGCGAAATCGCTACGTGTTCCGTTTTCGCGGGGCAGAGCGCAGGGAGGAGCAAGAGGGAGCCGGACATGTAGCGATATCGCGACATGTTCCGGAATCGCGGGTCTTCAGCAGCGAAGCGTACGGCGTAAAATCATGTCACGATTTCGCGACCCGTCGCGATTTCGCGACCCGTCGCGTTTTCGCGACCTGCGCAGTTTTCCCGCCAAGTGCAGTATGAACGGCCGAGAGGGTTTTTTCGATTTTCGATGATTTAATGCTGACCCGAATTAAATAATTTGCGGATTTCCAATGCGGTTAAGGTCAAAGAGTGCCCAGGCTACCAAAATTAAAGGGTTTATTGGTTCGAAGTTGCCGTTCGTGGATTAATTCAACGGTTTTTCATGCACATATTCAAAGAATCGAATTTAATGAAGGGCCGCAAGCGTTTCATGGAATTTAATTTTTATTTCTTCGAGATTGCGATTAAGGGGATCATGTTCCTCGTTTCCTTCGCATGATTGTAGATCTCAAGAAGGTCGGTTTAAAATATTTAATGCTGCAAAGAGGACGGACCTCTATAAAAACCAATGTAATTCGCATTTCAAAAGGTTGGAAGTTTTGCTAAAAACTGGAAGTGCATTTGCAAGAATAAATTATTGGCTTCGGATTTTTCAAGCAGTTGTTTGGGTGATTGTCTTTTTTGTTCGTTGCATTTCTAATCGAATTTATATTCCTTGAGTGTCGTTACATTCAAATTCCGCATATTGGATTTGAATCTTGCTTGTAAGGATATGATTCCCGGAGTGTAATCTTGGAGAGATTTTCCGCATACAGTTGTGTGGGAGTGGAGTCATTATATTCTGTTGCTTGCTGTTGCCGCACTTTAAGTTTTCTGCTGTTGTTCTTCCGATCCCATAACTCCGGCCTGTGGCCATATTTCCCATTTCTTTCTCGCAACTTTTAATTTCTTTCCAAAGAACCCTTATCTTCAAACAGAAATTTAGATTAGTAAAGGGAACCAGCCCACTCTGGAGATTGGTCTGGGAGCCATTTCTTGCTTCCAACCTTTCAATGTTGGCCAGGTCTAGGGTGCAATTATAAAATCCTTTCCTGTGGCAGATTTTGGACCAACAGCTTTTGGCACGCCGGTGGGACAGACTTCTTCCGTCTCACAAAAATCCACATTTGTTTTAACACCCGGAGGTCTCAAGATTTGATGAGCTGTCTTGGCCTCATAGCGGAGATTTGTAAGTTCATCCGGCGACTTTGCTGAGTTGAAGATCCGGATTTTTGATCGTGGATGCCTGCCTGTTATTTGGTGACTTTGTTGAACTCAAAAATACTTCATGATCACAAGATCACAGTCAAAGAAATTTGGCGATCTTGTTCAGTTTTTTGAACTTGATAGTTCGAGAAGTGGTGAGCATTCTAGATTAGTTTCCTCGTCTCTTCCATCTTCTGTTGTACAAATACCCAGTATTGTTGCTAGTGTTGCACCCCTACAAGTTCCACCAATGGCACAATTTCCTCCACCCAAAAAATTCTTGGCATGGAACAAAGACCGGAGCCTTGAATCTGCAGGCTCGTAATCCAGTACCACAGGCTGCACTGAAGGCTTTGCCCACTTACGATGGTACTGGCAAAACAGCCTATGAGCACATAAATGATGTGGCTTCTCTGGCTGCTATTCATGACATTACTGATGAAGATGTAATGATCAAATTGTTAGTGTGTTCATTGAGAGGTAAACTGCTGTTTTGGTACAGAACTCTGCCTCCCGGCACCATAACATCATGGGATCAATTGGGTGATTTGGGTGGTGAAACATTTTCATGAACAAGCTGACCCTTTCTCATTGTTAAATCAGTCCATCGTCATACGGAGACATCCACAAGAAGAGATACCTGATTTTAATGTCCGGTTTACCGTAACTTGGCAAAGGATTCCCGATGGTATTCGGCCCGCCGATGAATTAGCTGCGATGTACTACCCTCGTAGCGTTTCACCTCGGATATCGGATGGGCGGTTCGGCAGCCTAATGTGGTGACGTTTCCAAAAATCTTTGAACAAGCAATTAAAGCGTAAGCCGATCCGGTTGCCGTAGGAAGACCGCCTCCAAAGGTAACTATGCCTCTTATTCCGGATTTGCCTCAATATTTATATGGTTCACAACCACACCCCATGCCGGCTATGTATCCTACACCATCATGGAGTTCTAAAGCACCTCAAAGTTGCAACCGTCCCAGCTCCTCAATTGCCTCGCTTTAACTCCTTTACCGCTCCCCGCACCCAAAGATTCAACCATCTCCCGTTTCCACCGCATTTCCAGCTTTGCCAAGCACCACCACCTCCTTTGCCCTTACCAAGGACTTCCCGCACCTGCAAACCCTGATCCATATACAACATTATTGCAAGAGGTTAAGTCTGCAAATTCTGCCATTAGAGCCATGGGAAACAAGATCACACTCATTGAGAGGAAGCAGGCTGAGAGAGATTTCCAGCCAAGGAGATTTCAACCTCCTCAAGTTACTAGAGATCAAGCTGCCTCCATAAGCAAAGCACCTGAAAGGGGCTTAGCTGTTCTAGCAAATGAAGATGCAGCCCATGCAGATGGAGTATATTGGTGCTCGACTTGTAATGATCCTCACGGAGAGGATACATGTATGGTCCACTTAAATTATGTGCAGACCTTGGCGGCCAGCACCTCAGGTGACCATGTTAATATGATCTCAGAAGCTGGTTATAATTTGATGACCGCAGTGGAAGATCAAGTTTCAGTTCTAACAAGGACTGGAAAGAAGCCTATGAATGTTGATCCCGCTGACTTAGAGCCGTTAAGAGTACCGACTGAAGTGAAAAGGCCGATGAAAGCTCCCCGTGCTAGCTCCAAAGCCTTTGCCCAAAGATCCAACTTTTAACAGAGTTCAAGAAAAGGCAACAGCTGCACCAGTAAGGTCAGAAGCAGAGGAGCAGGCACGTGAAAAATTGAAGTATCCATCACTGACCAAGAGGTTAAGAGTGGAAGCTACACAACAGTACAGACCAGATTTGAGCAACCTGCTGAGACGAAAAATTCTGCTGCAGCTTCATACAACATTGTTGATGATCTTAAAAAGACCCCCGCTAAGGTGAGCCTTTATGATGCTTTGCAATTGCCGGGCCAGGTAGACTTATTACAGAATCATTAAAATCGTCAAGGATAATGAAAAAGGTCCTACCCAGTACAGGATATGCACAAACTTTAACCACCTCTCGCTATCGGAAAAAATAGGCCACCTCCATTTTATTTGTCATTGCACATAGAGGGTTGGATTGTCCATAATTGTATGATCGACTCGGTGCCGCCACAACCGTAATGCCCAAGGGAGTCTCGTGAAGCAATGGGAATGGAGTACACACGGAGTAGTCCCGGAGTTCTCGCAATTAGATGGTACGCCCGTAAAAATAGTGGGTGTGATTAAGGATGTTCCAATTACTCTGCATACAATGCCCCAAGTTACTGTTATCCAAGAAATTGTTGTGGTTGATTTAGAGCCCTACTTTAGTATGTGTTTATCTAGGGAGTTTACCGCCAAGTTAGGGGGTTATTTGGCACTAGATTATTCCCATTTAGAAATTCCAGTCAAGGGTAGGCGTCTCAGATTCAAAATGAAAAGCCTTCTTCTTTTCACATTGAAAAGTTGGAAGAAACAGAAAAGGAAGTGCAATCGTTTACATGCTTACCGACGAGTCCGAAGACTCTGTTTTGCTGAATGAAGTTTTAGATAGTCTTCAGTTGGATGATCAGTTTTCTATGCTTAATTTTAATGCCATGCCGGAAACCGAAATCGGTCGTTATGTCATCCAAAAGCCTGAGAGTGACATGAAGCAGGAATTGCCTATTCAAGCTGATCAGAATGTTGTCACAGATCATTTATGGCAGCTATATTTTGATGGGGTTAAATCCGAAGATGAGGCAGGAGCAACATTATGCAAGTCTTTTGGGCAAGTCGTTGAAGATAATGAGCAGATAGTCAACTTCTTGAATCATGAGACTGCCACTGTCGAAGGGAGAACTACAGGAAGAAGCCAGCCCAATTTCAGGGACCGACTCAAGTATGACCAAATCTGGGCGGGACATTGCAGATTTACAGGATAACTCCTGAGATCGGGTTTGTGGTGGCGACATGCCAATCATGTCGTAAACTTATGTATATAGTATAAAAAAAAAAAAAAAAAGAGAAAGTGAAGAAAAAGAAAAGAGTATGTATATATGTGTTGCCTTTTGTTGTCACCTTGGCTCTTGTTGCTTGTGGGCTGTAGGTGTTGGTTTCCCTTTTTGTCTCCTCCTTTCCCAAGTAGTTGGTGGCTTTCTTCTTTTCCCTCCCCTTTTTCTTTCCTTTCCCTTCTTCATCTTCCTTCTTTTACTTCTTTTTCTTCTGCAGTATAAAACAGTAATAAGCCACGGCTGTTGTTTCTTCTCCCCTTTTCTATTTTTCCCGTTTCCTCTTATCCCTTTCTTCTCAGTTTGTCTTTGTTTTAAAAAAAGCATTTATTTTCCAGATTAGTTCATTTTCATTTCACGCTTCAAAACTTCCACTTCTGCTCCCTCCATTCGTTCATTCCATCTATTGCCGCTGGTAGTGTATCAACATGATGTTGTTATGTCTATCTCATCACTTGCTTACTTCCACATCACTCCATTGCAGTCACCGCTTGCGCAATCGCAGGAGCTCACTCCACCATCACATTCCATTTCTTCAGTTTATAACCGCTTCTATGCAGGTTCTTCCAGTTCTAGTTTTCCGCAGTAGAAGAAGTTTTGCAGCAGTCCCCTGACATGTTTTGCGAGCCTAGTTTACGGCTCCAATATGACTCGTGCCCAATGGACTAAGGCCTGGATTCTTGCATACAGCGAGCTGTATACCCCGCGAGCCGCCAAGAATGTTGGCATTTTTGCCACATTGATTCTCATTGATTAATGCATTAGTGTATTGTTGGAAATCTGATCTTTGATTGATGCAGCTTGGGCGAAAAAAGGAGAAAAATTGAGCAAAAAATGGTTAAGTCAAAAAACTGCAGCGACGCGCTGACATGTTGCAGAATCGCGGTCAACGCAGTCAACGCAGGCAGGTTGGGCGGAACCGTCGCGATATCGCGACGTGTTCCGAAATCGCGGGTCGGGCGACGTCGAAGGCATTAAGTGAAAACTTGCAGCGCGTCGCTGACATGTCAGCGAATCGCGACCGAAAATGGCGATTGATGCGGAGAGAAGGAACATGTAGCGAAATCGCTACGTGTTCCGTTTTCGCAGGGCAGAGCGCAGGGAGGAGCAAGAGGGAGCCGGACATGTAGCGATATCGCGACATGTTCCGGAATCGCGGGTCTTCAGCAGCGAAGCGTACGGCGTAAAATCATGTCGCGATTTCGCGACCCGTCGCGATTTCGCGACCCGTCGCGTTCGCGACCTGCGCAGTTTTCCCGCCAAGTGCAGTATGAACGGCCGAGAGGGTTTTTTCGATTTCCGATGATTTAATGCTGACCCGAATTAAATAATTTGCGGATTTCCAATGCGGTTAAGGTCAAAGAGTGCCCGGGCTACCAAAATTAAAGGGTTTATTGGTTCGAAGTTGCCGTTCGTGGATTAATTCAACGGTTTTTCATGCACATATTCAAAGAATCGAATTTAATGAAGGGCCGCAAGCGTTTCATGGAATTTAATTTTTATTTCTTCGAGACTCGCGATTAAGGGGATCATGTTCCTCGTTTCCTTCGCATGATTGTAGATCTCAAGAAGGTCGGTTTAAAATATTTAATGCTGCAAAGAGGACGGACCTCTATAAAAACCAATGTAATTCGCATTTCAAAAGGTTGGAAGTTTTGCTAAAAACTGGAAGTGCATTTGCAAGAATAAATTATTGGCTTCGGATTTTTCAAGCAGTTGTTTGGGTGATTGTCTTTTCTCGTTCGTTGCATTTCTAATCGAATTTATATTCCTTGAGTGTCGTTACATTCAAATTCTCGCATATTGGATTTGAATCTTGCTTGTAAGGATATGATTCCCGGAGTGTAATCTTGGAGAGATTTTCTCGCATACGACTTGTGTGGGAGTTGAGTCATTATATTCTCGTTGCTTGCCGTTGCCGCACTTTAAGTTTTCTCGCCGTTGTTCTTCCGATCCCATAACTCCGGCCCGTGGCCATATTTCCATTTCTTTCGCAACTTTTAATTTCTTTCCAAAGAACCCTTATCTTCAAACAGAAATTTAGATTAGTAAAGGGAACCAGCCCACTCTGGAGATTGGTCTAGGAGTCATTTCTTGCTTCCAGCCTTTCAATGTTGGCCAGGTCTAGGGTGCAATTATAAAATCCTTTCCTGTGGCAGATTTTGGACCAATAGGAACCTTTCTTCCCACCACTTGACAATCTAATTTTTGAGATCTGGTTGTTGGGTCCACATTGATTCAAACTGAAATGGGGTTTTGAACTGAGATCTATTAATAGTTTCAAAAATTAGGGGGCTGTGATCGAACCCAATTTTGGGAGTGCCTATATGCTGGCATCACCAAAGAAGGAGAGCGCTTCTTGGGATAGAAAAAACTAGTCTAGTCTTTCTTGGATGAGGTCTCTACCCATCTGTTGAGCAAGGTGCAGCAAAAGAATTGCAAAAGTATTGTCATTGTTGTCAACACAGATGCATTGATGCGATTGATGCAGTTCAGAGGTCAGTCAGATCAAGTGCAATGAATTTCAAGGAAAACAGAGGTGACCCAGATTCAAAAATTGGCAGAAAAAGACAAGGAAGAAAACTGTCGCGATATCGCGACATGTTTTCTGTCGCGATATCGCGACAAAAAACAGAGGAGAGAGAAAATGCAAGAAAAAGGAGAGAGAAGAGAAGGAGACATTGCCGAGGAGAGAGAAAATGCAAGAAAAATTGTCGCGATTTCGCGACATTGCCGAGGAGAGAGAAAATGCAAGAAAGATTGTCGCGATTTCGCGACATTGCCGAGGAGAGAGAAAGTGCATGCCAAATTGTCGCGATTTCGCGACATGGCCGAGGAGAGAGAAAGTGAAAGGCAAACTGTCGCGATTTCGTGACATGCTGGCAGAGAAGGAAGCAAGGTGAAAAGATGTCGCGATTTCGCGACATAAATGGAGGAAAGGAGCTTGCAACGAAAAGTGTCGCGATATCGCGACACGTCGGGTTTTCGCGACCCGAAGAGGAGAGAGAATGCTCAGCAACAAAGGTGTAGCGATTTCGCTGCATGTTGAAATGAATGGCAACAAAGGTGTAGCGATTTCGCTGCATGATAAAATGAATGGCAACAAAGGTGTAGCGATTTCGCTACAAGTCCAAAATGCACAACGTGAAGGTGTAGCGATTTCGCTACCAGTCAAAATTGCAAAACTGAAAGATGTAGCAAGTCGAAAGCACAAGGCACAAAGTTGTAGCGATTTCGCTACTGCATAAAGCAAAGATTGTACGGAAGCCAGAAGCGTCACGATTTCACGACAAAGCTGAGGATGACGTCAACAAAATTGAAACTGTCACGATTTCGCGACAGGGTGCAAGGAAAGCTGCTGGAAGCCGAAAGTGTCACGATTTCACGACAAGAATGATGATGACGTCAGCAAAAGCTGAAAGTGTCACGATTTCGCGACAAGGTGCAAGGAAAGTCACTGAAGTCCGAAAGCGTCACGATTTCGTGACAACATTGAGGATGACGTCAAAAGTCGAAAGTGTCACGATTTCGCGACAAGTTGCGAGAGAAGCCTCAGGAAGCCGAAGCGTCGCGATTTCGTGACAACATTAAGGATGACGTCAAGAAAGTTCAAAGTGTCACGATTTCGCATGACATGAACGGTGGGAAAGCTTTCAAAAGCCAAAATGGTCACGATTTTGCGACAACAAGGGCATGAAGGGTACGGCTACAAAAAGTGTCGCGATATCGCGACAGTAATATTAGGTAAAAGCCAAAAAGCATGCAAGGTGACACGTGTCGAAAAAGCAGACAGAAAATCATGCAAAGCTACGTAAAAAGTAACTGATGTCAGATCTGCAGCTAGATTGACAAGTGTTAGTCATGCACTAGAACAATGTATATGCACGACTGGAAAAGCATTCGAAGAATCAAATATGAAGGATCGAAAAAGCTTTCTAAAAGACATTTTTGTAGCATTCGAAAAGCCAAATTTGTAGGGTTTCGAACAGCCGTATTGTAGGGTTTCGAACAATCGTATTGCTTGGAATCGAACAACCGTATTGAATGGATTCGAATAGCCAAATATGCAGAATAGAAAAAGTATTCGAATGGTCGTATTTGATGTATTCGAACAACCGCTTATTGGGAAGAGAAAAAGAATTCGAACAGCTCGAGAATGTCATCCGACTGTATGCAGGATTGAAACGCTATAGAAGTCAAAGAGTCCCGATGAGAAAAGGAAGGTTATAAAAGAACAGTCATACAGAGAATAAAGTTGCTGCTGTAAGAGGGAAATTGCTGAAAAAAAGAGGGTTAGAAAAGAGTCAAGAGAAAAATTAGCAGAGCCGTGAGAGTGTGCAGAGTTGGGTTAATTGCGCATCACCAGTGGTCGTGGCATGAAGTGAAGACATTCTTATGTCATTTTAAATTGATCGTAATTGCAGCCCAAGTTGGTGCTTGGTACTAGGGGTTGGTGCTCCATCTCGTTGCAGCAGAAAATTAAGGGGTTGGTGCTCCTTCCAGAGATGCTCGGTAAAGTATTTGTAAAATTGATATTTTGCAAAGACTGGATTTGGATTGGAGTCCAAGCAGTCATTTTTGAGGAGTAGCCAAATTGGTGAACCTCGGTATATTGAGTGTTGTGGTGTGCTCTCTTGTTCAATTTGTTTTTCTAGTTTTCAAGTTCTCTTTATTTCATATTAAATGCTGTAGATATTAAAATTAATAGCTACACTGATTCACCCCCCCCTCTCAGTGTCATTGTGTGAATATCAATTGGTATCGTAGCAAGGTGCCTTGTTCAAGCTTAATCAGCTAAGGAGATCTTGGAAGAAACAATGGCAAACGGTGAAGGATTCTCATCCAACAAAGCTCCCTTATTTGATGGAACAAATTACACTTTCTGGAAACTCAGGATGCAAACATATCTCGAGTGCATTGGGATATGATATTTGGGATTCTAGTAGATAGTGGATACACAAGCACCCACTACTCCTCCAACAGATACCGCCGAGAAGAAAAAATTTGAGAACAACTCCAAAGCTAAGAATGCCATAATGTGTGGGCTTGTTGACAAGTGAACCGATAAGAGTCATGAGCCGTAAATCAGCAAAAGACATGTGGGATAAACCGAAGAGCATCCATGAAGGAGACAACAAGATCAAGGAAGCCAAGCCGCAAACTCATCGAGCACAGCTCAAGCACCGCAAATGAATGAAGATGAGAACATAGAGGCTTATATGCCAAGAGTCAACGGAATCATTAATGCAATCGGAGGACTCGATGAAGAAATTGATGATGCAGTTGTTGTGAAAAAGGTTCTCGGAACACTGCACAAAAGATTTAACTCCAAAGTTTCTGCAATAGAAGAGGCAAAAGATCTAAACAACTTCAGCTTGGATGAGATGCATGGTTCCCTGACAACATATGAAATGAGAATAGGACAAACCAAGTCTATAGATAGAGAAGCAGCTTTTAAAGCACACAAGAATATAAAAGCTGAACATGAATCTGAGGATGAAGAGACACTGGATGAAACAGAAGCTAATTTTGTTCGAAAACTCACAAAGGGAAAAGGAAAATATAGAGGAAAGCTACCTTTTAAGTGCTTCAATTGTGGAGGAGTCGGTCATTTTGCAGCCAAATGTCCAATGCATGAGAAAACCAAAAATGGTGAAGGCTCACACCAAGAAAAAGGTGACTGGAAGAAGAAACAAAATTTCGGAAAGAACAACTTCAAGAAGAAAAGCTTCATATCCAAGAATGTCAAGCACTTCCGAAGAAAGCTCGGATGAGGATTCTGAAGAAGAAAAAGGTGAAGCTCTATTCATGGCACTTGAAGAGGAAAGAACAGAAGAAAATCGGGAAGGTGATGAAAACTTTAAAGATGAGGCCGAAGTTTATCCGGAAGGAGAATTGGTTGCCGCACTTGAAGAGTTGAGTGCTGAAAGGAAAAAGAACAAAAAGTTTTCAAGAAAACTAGAGGATGCCACCGACATAATAAACAGCTTTAAAAATACGTACAGAGGAATTCAAGAAAATGTCTCGAAGTTCTTGATGAACAATTAACTCGTAAAGACAAGTTGAATGCAAGCAAGCTAGAGGAAGATATTGTTAAGTTAAGGATGCAGCTAGAGGAGATGAATAGAAAATTGAGTCTGTTTTCATAAGTTTGAAGAAAGTACTGTAAAGTTGGATAAAATGTTAAATAACCAAAGGCCTTCCGACATCAAATTTGGTTTAGGCTTCGATGAAGGAGAATCATCAAAGGGTTCAAAGGCCTTGAATGTAGAACCCATAAAGAAAGAAGAAAAGATCAGGGTTGACCTAGAAAAAACAAATCATGCCAAAGAAAGCAACAATGCCAGACTCAAGAAAAGTACTGACAAAGATGGATTCACAAAAGTCACACATCCAAGAAGGAAAAGATTCATGGCTCACACTTCAAACCGGCAAAGACCCGCACCCGGGTTTAATCATTCCTTTTCTCGTTATTGTTTTAAATGCAATGCTTATGGTCATAAGATTTCAGATTGCAGTGCATAATGTATCTCAAAGGAATTTCACCAAAGAAAATGTTTTTTCTCCTTTAATGAATTATGCAATTGAATGTTATAATTGTCATAATTTTGGACATATTGCTAGAAACTCTAGAAGCACTTTTGCATCAAATAATTATCGGAGTAGAAAATCTCAACCAAGTGGGTTGAAACAAAACAAGAAATTTCCTGAAAAACAGGCACATGCTAATGAAAGGACAAAGGCAAAACAAGTAGACAAATTTGCTATCAAACCAGAATGGAAAGAAAAGGAATCTTTGATTGTTCAGACTGCCTTTAAAGCTCGAAACAAATCTGCACCTTGGATACTTGGACAGCTGGTTGCTCCAACCACATGACAGTGACAAGCAAAAATTTGAGAATTTGCAGAATTATGAAGGTGGTTCTGTGAAATTTGGAAATAATGATGGAGCAAAGATTATGGGAAAGGGATCACCAAGATCGGTGATGGCAATATAAAATCAAAAGAAGTCTTGTTTGTGATTGGTCCGAAGCATAACTTGCCGAGTGTAAGTCAAATCTGTGACAGAGGTCATGATGTAATCTTCAAGAAGGAGGGTCGTGAAGTAAGAAAGACAAAAAATGGAAAGTTAATAGCCACCGGACCGAGAACTTCTGGAAATCAGTATACTCTTTCGGAGAATTCGGAAGGAGCTTGCTTGGTTGGTCGAGAAGAAGAAAACTCGGCTGTGGCACAAGAGACTCGGTCACATAAGCTTTGATAATCTGGTAAAAATTAGCTCAAAAGGGGCAATAAGAGACATACCAACTATTGGTAAACCTTCAAACAATATTTGTGAGTCATGCCAAAAGGGAAAACAAACCAGAGCCACTTTCAAAGCAAAAGAATATTTCACGAGCAAGCCATTAGAACTAATTCACACTGATTTATGTGGACCCATGAGAACCGAAAGCATAAATGGACACAAATATTTTATGCCGTGTATAGATGACTACTCAAGAATGACATGGGTACTATTTTTGAAACTTAAATCGAAGCCTTTGAGATGTTTAAAACCTTCAAAAATCTTGTTGAGAATCAATCAGAAAAAGAATTAAATGCCTAAGATCGGACAGAGGAGGAGAGTTTATTTCGGAAGAATTTGCAGAATACCGTCAAAAATATGGGATAAGAAGACAAGTTTCAGCAGCTAGAACACCTCAACAGTAATGGTGTTGTAGAAAGGAAGAATAGGACAAGGCAGGAAATGGCACTGGACAATGTCGAGCCGAGAACAAAATAGCCGACAGATTTTGGAAAGAGGCAGGACATACCGCAGCTTTACATTCAAAACAGGTGCATGCTAAGACCACATGAAAGCAAAACACCTTATGAGCTCGTGGTTTGGCAGTAAAGGCAACAACAAGACATTTCAAAGTATTTGGCAAGCAAGTGCTACATCAAACGGATCGAAGATAATCTCGGTAAATTTGAAAATAGAGTCGATGAAGGTATCTTTCTTGGTTACTCAACAAAAAGCAAAGCCTACACATGTTACAACAAAAGGCTAAAGAAAATTGTTGAGAGTGCCGATGTGAAAGTTGATGAAGGTAGAGAACAAGAAATTACTTATCAAGAAAACTACCCCATCTATGAAGAAGTCATTGAAGGTGATGATGAAAAGGAAACAGATAAGAATCAGAAAATTGATCCGGATGGTGTAAAAACCGAATCGAAGAAGAAGAAAACAGGAAATTTAAAACAGTAACCGGCATAAAAATCATCCAAGTGAACAGATTATTGGGGATCCCAAAGATGGTATTCGGACAAGAAGAGCAAGCAGATGCGGAACTATTCTCTCGTTATCTAGCATTGAACCTAAAAATGTTGCTCAAGCAAGCACTGATGAAAGTTGGTTGAAGGCAATTAATGAAGAACTAGATCAGATTGAGAAAAACAATACCTGGGAATTAGTACCTAGACCAACAAATAAAAACATAATTGGCACTAAATGGGTTTTTCGAAATAAATTAAATGAAGATGGACAGAGTTGTCGTAAATAAGGCAAGATTGGTCTCGTAAAGGCTATGCTCAAAGTTGAAGGCATTGATTTTGAGGAAACTTTTGCACCGGTAGCCGGACTAGAGGCAATCGAATGTTTCTGGCATTAGCAGCTCATAAAAACTTCAAAGTATATCAAATGGATGTAAAATCAGCATTTTTGAATGGAAAACTCGGAAGAAGAGGTTTACATTGAACAGACCAGATGGCTTCCAACTTGGTGACAACCCGCATTTTGTTTGCAGTGTTAAAGAAAGCATTATATGGTTTGAAACAGGCACCCAGAGCATGGTATGCAAGGTTGGATAACTATCTAATTAAACAAGGGTTCAAGAAAGGTTTGGTGGACAACAACTTATATGTCAAAACAGAGAAGGGCCATCTTATTGTTCTTGTTGTTTATGTAGATGATATAATATTTGGCAAGCAAGATGGATGAATACCGCAAAGACATATCAACTAAAATGAAGAAAGAATTTGAGATGTCTATGATTGGTGAACTTTCTTATTTCCTAGGATCTGCAGGTCAATCAAAATGAAAAAGGCATTTTTATTTCTCAAGTTAAATATGTAAAAGAAATGCTGAAAAAGTTCACAATGGAAGACAAGAAACCGGTTAGCACTCCCATGACAACAAGTCGCAAGTTGAGCAAGGATGACAAATCCCCGTATGTAGATCAAACAATGTACAGTGTCTATGATTGGAAGCCTCGCTGTATTTAACAACCACTAGACCAGATATATTACAAGCAAGATGCATGGTTGCAAGATTTCAGAGCCAATCCCAAAGAAACTCATGTAACAACTGTAAAGAGGATCTTCGGATATCTCAAGGGCACTATGGATTATGGGTTGTGGTACCCAAAAGGTAAAGATTTCACTTTGATTGCATATCTCGATGCAGATTGGGCAGGATGTATTGATGACATAAAGAGCACAAGTGGAGGAGCATTTTATCTTGGAGACAGGTCGGTAGCATGGCACAACAAGAAACAAGAATCAGGATCTCTATCCACCGCAGAGGCAGAATACATTGCAAGCAACAACATGTCGTACTCAGATATTATGGATGAGACAAACGTTGAAAGATCTTGGTATTCATTTCAAAGAGCCAATTTCAATTAAATGTGATAACACTAGTGCTATCAACATATCCAAGAATCCAAAGAATGCATTCAAGAACCAAACATATTGCAATCCGATATCATTTCTTGAAGGATAAAGTTGCGTAAGGAGAGGTCAAATTGGATTTTGTTCCAACTACAGAGCAAGTAGCCGATATATTCACAAAACCTTTGCCAAAGGAAGTATTTGAATACCTTCGAAAGAAGTTGGGAGTAGTCACACCACCCAAGCACTCACTAGCTATGGGAAACACATTCTCGTGGGGAGCATTCAAACTTTTTAAGCCTCGAGAATGTTGTGCATAGACTCAGGGGGAGTCTGCAGCAGCCCTTTGGTATTATTGGCAAAGGGGGAGAAGAAATTGAGCAAGGTTGCAGTGTGTTGCCAACAATTCCAAAGGGGGAGATTGTTGAGCAAGGTGCAGCAAAAGAATTGCAAAAGTATTGTCATTGTTGTCAACACAGCATGGATTGATGCAATTGATGCAGCTCGGAGGTCACCAGATCAAGTGCAATGAATTTCAAGGAAAACAGAGGTGACCCAGATTCAAAAATTGGCAGAAAAAGACAAGGAAGAAAACTGTCGCGATATCGCGACATGTTTTCTGTCGCGATATCGCGACAAAACAGAGGAGAGAGAAAATGCAAGAAAAATTGTCGCGATTTCGCGACATTGCCGAGGAGAGAGAAAATGCAAGAAAATTGTCGCGATTTCGCGACATTGCCGAGGAGAGAGAAAATGCAAGAAAATTGTCACGATTTCGCGACATTGCCGAGGAGAGAGAAAGTGCATGCCAAATTGTCACGATTTCGCGACATGGCCGAGGAGAGAGAAAGTGAAAGGCAAACTGTCGCGATTTCGTGACATGCTGGCAGAGAAGGAAGCAAGGTGAAAAGATGTCACGATTTCGTGACATAAATGGAGGAAAGGAGCTTGCAACGAAAAGTGTCGCGATATCGCGACACGTCAGGTTTTCGCGACCCGAAGAGGAGAGAGAATGCTCAGCAACAAAGGTGTAGCGATTTCGCTGCATGTTGAAATGAATGGCAACAAAGGTGTAGCGATTTTGTTGCATGATAAAATGAATGGCAACAAAGGTGTAGCGATTTCGCTACAAGTCCAAAATGCACAACGTGAAGGTGTAGCGATTTTGCTACCATCAAAATTGCAAAACTGAAAGATGTAGCAAGTCGAAAGCACAAGGCACAAAGTTGTAGCGATTTCGCTATTACATAAAGCAAAGATTGTACAGAAGCCAGAAGCATCACGATTTCACAACAAAGTTGAGGATGACGTCAGCAAAATTGAAACTGTCGCAATTTCACGACAGGGTGCAAGGAAAGCCCTGAAGCCGAAAGTGTCACGATTTCACGACAAGAATGATGATGACATCAGCAAAAGCTGAAAGTGTCATGATTTCGTGACAAGGTGCAAGGAAAGCTACTGAAGCAAGCGTCACGATTTCACGACAACATTGAGGATGACGTCGAAAGCTAAGTGTCACGATTTCACGACAAGTTGCGAGAGAAGCCTCGAAGCCGAAGCGTCCGATTTCACGACAACATTAAGGATGACGTCAAGAAAGTTCGAAGTGTCGCGATTTCGCGACATGAACGGTGGGAAAGCTTTCAAAAGCCAAAATGGTCACGATTTCGCGACAACAAGGGCATGAAGGGTACGGCTACAAAAAGTGTCGCGATATCGCGACAGGTAACAGTTTGGCGGGTAAAAGCCAAAAAGCATGCAAGGTGACACGTGTCAGAAAAAGCAGACAGAAAATCATGCAACAGCTACGTAAAAAGTAATCGATGTCGATCTCAGCTACGGATTGACAAGTGTTAGTCATGCACTAGAACAGCTGTATATGCACGATCGGAAAAGCATTCGAAGAATCAAATATGAAGGATCGAAAAAGCTTTCTAAAAGACATTTTTGCAGCATTCAAAAAGCCAAATTTGTAGGGTTTCGAACAGCCGTATTGCAGGGTTTCGAACAGTCGTATTGCTTGGAATCGAACAGCCGTATTGAATGGATTCGAACAGCCAAATATGCAGAATAGAAAAAGTATTCGAATGGTCGTATTTGATGTATTCGAACAGCCGCTTATTGGGAAGAGAAAAAGAATTCGAACAACTCGAGAATGTCATCCGACTGTATGCAGGATTGAAACGCTATAGAAGTCAAAGAGTCCCGATGAGAAAAGGAAGGTTATAAAAGAACAGTCGTACAGAGAATAAAGTTGCTGCTGTAAGAGGGAAATTGCCGTAAAAAGAGGGTTAGAAAAGAGTCAAGAGAAAAATTAGCAGAGCCGTGAGAGTGTGCAGAGTTGGGTTAATTGCGGACCACCAGTGGTCGTGCATGAAGTGAAGACATTCTTATGTCATTTTAAATTGATCGAATTGCGTACCCAAGTTGGTGCTTGGTACTAGGGGTTGGTGCTCCATCTCGTTGCAACAGAAAATTAAGGGGTTGGTGCTCCTTCCAGTAGATGCTCGGTAAAGTATTTGTAAAATTGGTATTTTGCAAAGACTCGGATTTGGATTGGAGTCCAAGCAAGCATTTTTGAGGAGTAGCCAAATTGGTGAACCTCGGTATATTGAGTGTTGTGGTGTGCTCTCTTGTTCAATTTGTTTTTCTAGTTTTCAAGTTCTCTTTATTTCATATTAAATGCTGTAGATATTAAAATTAATAGCTACACTGATTCACCCCCCCTCTCAGTGTCATTGTGTGAATATCACCATCCTTTTATTTCTTAAAGTGTATTAGGACCCTCTTAGCTAGACGTCCATTAGTTCATTTGAGTCTACAAAGTGCGCAAAGTCTTGTGGCTTTGGGGGTTATGACATTCCCACCTCTCTTCTATGAAGGATGTAAGGAGGTATTGAAGTGCCCTGCTATGATTCAGGGGACGTCATTGAAAGCTTGTCTTATTTGAGTAAGATTATTCCACAAGATCAATCTTCCCTACGATGTGTTAGGAGCATACACATTTGTCATAACCCAGGAGAGCTGGGTGTTAAAGTCATGGAAGTAGATATTAGATAGACACCCTTCACCTGAGATGACTCTTCCTTCTACCTTGGTTGGGTTCTAGAGACAGAGGAGTCCACCTGAGGTATCAAAAGCCGGTGTAAAGGCAAACTCACATTTTCTCCAAATGGTCTTGGCAACTCTCGGTGACCAGTGCTCACCTAATTTGGTTTCTTGAATAAGGAAAATGGTGGGATTAGATTCTTTTCGTATGGCAAAAACTAGTCTTTATTTAGCTACCATATTTAACCCTCTCAGATTCCAGGAGAGGACTTTCATTTGGAAATTTTGGAGGGGTTTTTTCCCCCTTTGTTGAGCAAGGTGTTTTCATTGTTGTCAACACACTCACTTGGACTTGGTTGGTGCAACGGTAAGGTGTTCGGAGCTTGTACAAAATTTTTTGATTCTTATGAGGACATGTTCTATGATAAGGTGAAGGTGTTGCAAGTGGTTTGTGTAAAAAGTTCAACAATTGGTATCAAAGCAAGATTCTTGAACAGGCTCAATCAGCTAGGGTGATCTTGGAAGTGACACAATGGCAAGTGGTGAAGGCTTCTCCTCAAACAAAGCATCATTATTCGATGGAATCAACTACGCTTTTTGGAGACTTAGAATGCAGACATATCTTTGTGCTTTGGGATACGATATTTGAGAATTAGTAAACAATGGATATATAATACCCTCTCCTCCTCTGACTGATGTTGCAGCAAAGAAACTATTCAAGAATGATTCGAAAGCTAAGAATGCTATCATGTGTGGATTAGTTGACAATGAATTGATAAAAGTTATGGGATGCAAGACCGCCAAGGAAATTTGGGATAAGTTGAAGAGCATTCATAAAGGATACAAAAATATTAAGGAAGCTAAATTGTAGATACATAGAGCATAATTTGAAGGGCTTAAAATGAATGAAGATGATAATATAGAGGCCTACCTATTAAGAGTAAATGAAGTTATCAATGCTATCAGAGGACTTAGAGAGGAAATAAAAGACTCGATAATCATCAAAAAGGTATTAAGATCTCTTCCTCAAAGATTTTATTCTAAAGTTTTTGCTATAGAAGAAGCAAAGGATTTGAATAGTCTTACTATGGATGAGATGCATGGCTCTTTGACTGCTTATGAGATGAGAATAGGAAAAGTTAAATATACTGACAGACAAGCAACATTTAAAGCTCAAAAGAACATCAAATCTAAACCAGAATCTGATGAAGATGAAATGGAAGCTAACTTTGTGAGAAAGTTGAAAAAGGTAAAGGAAAATACAAAGGAAAATTACCATTCAAATGCTTCAATTGTGGAGGTGTTGGACATTTCACAGCTAAATGTCCTTACAATGAAAGGAATAACAATGATGAAGGATCACATAGAGAAATAGAGGACAGAAAGAAGATGTCAAATTTCAGAAAAGACAAATCCAAGAATAAAAGTTTCATCTCCAAGAATGTCAGTTCATCCAAAGATAGCTCTAGTGAGAACTTTTTTTTTTTTTTTTTATTTGTGGAAAACATCCCAAAAGGGATGCCACTTTCGGGTAAGACCCAAGGAGGCAGGGGTATCCATTCCGCCAAAAACGCCCAGGACTCGGACTTGGCCTACCACCTTTGACATACTCAAGGAGCAAACAAACACACAAAACCAATTTAAAAATAAGTAAATAACAACAAAAATAATAAAATAAAATAAAAAACATGCTCCTTGAGTGTGTCAAAAACAAAAGCACAACCAAACACGCACAATAAGATAAAAGAAACCACAACACAAACCACATAGAAAAACACAAGAACCACATAACAAAACACAAACAAGACAAAAACAACAGAACACTACAAAGACATAACCCAAAAAAACATGAAAAATAAACACAACCAAAACCTAAAAAATTAAAAAAATAAAATAAAAATAAAAATAAAAAACAACCAACAACAGACAATAAACAAAAACAAAATACATAGAAAACACTCACACATAAAAACACGAAATAACACAAACAAAGAGAAACCCAAGAACAAGAACGAAAAAAACACAAGAACAATAACAAAAAAAAAAAAAAAAAAACAACAAAAACACAAAAACAACACAAAGAACACAAAAACAAAACAAAACAAAAGAACCCACCCACCTTAAAAAACTAAACAAAAAAAAAAAAAAGAAAAAAGAAAAAAAATGAACAAAACAATGACCTATCTAGACCAGAAGACTATTAAGGCAAGAATCAACAGAGGAAACAAAATAAAGAATAGAATGAGCTAGGGAACTAAAAAAAAACCGAATGAACCAAAGAGAAGCAAAAAAAAAACAAGAAGAAACTAGGTACCTTCAGAACTGGAGCCATCCAAAGAAATGATAGAAAGAAGAGCTTCCCTAATTTGAGAAGCCCACCATATAGGAGGGTGGCCATAACAAGTAAGATCACCTTTGTCCAAAGCCCAATTAGCTAAAGCATCAACACTCTTGTTTTGATCTCTAACCACATGATTGTAATCAACTTTCAAAAATCCCATCCGGATTAACCGAATCTTCTCAATAATTCTTTTTATTCTCCAATCCACCTTATGATTCTTAGAAGGAGTCTTCAAGAGATTAATCATAAGTTGAGAGTTAGACTCAACTAACACCTTTTCCCATCCAACCTTAGTAGCCTCCTGAAGACCTCTCGAGGATACCATACCCCTCAACAAGGTTATTGGAAAGAATACCCAAATTCTCAGCAAAAGTAAAAACCAGGGAGCCATCTGAAAGTCTACCAATTCCTCCCACACTCGGCTTTTCCAGGGTTCCCTCTAGAGGCTCCATCAAGTATTGACTTTTCCAAAATCCTTAGGAGGAGGTTGCCAATTTCTAGTCCTATCCATCTTACTAATACTCACATTCCCTTTAAGTTGGTTGCCCTTAGAAGGTTTAATCTTCAATCTTTGCATCACTTGATCCCATCTTTGGTGGGAGTTTTGGGGGTGATTAAGGAGTTGATGGACTGATTCAACTAAGTTGGCTATGGTCTTTTGCCAAATATAGTGAATATCCTTCCTATCTTGATTAAAAATTTGGTTGTTCCTTTCATTCCAAATATTCCAAAGAAGAATGGTAGAACCCATCCAAACTAATAGCCTAATAAAATGATCAACACCCTCTTGATTAGGCCAATCCCTCCAAAGTTGTTCAAAAGTAAAAAAATTGGACCACTGTAAGCCAAGTAAAGTGGCCATTCTCCTCCATAGCTCAGAGGCTAAAGTACACTCAATAAAAATATGGTTGATATTTTCTACATTCTCTTCACACATTTCACATCTAAAAGGGCCATGAAAACCACGCTTCATAAGTTGCTCACCAAGAAGCACCCTACGATGCAATAAAAGCCAATTAAAGAACCTCACCTTAGGCCGGAGCTTTTGAGCCCACAATCGAGAAAATATGTCGAAGAATGGTTGGGATTATTATGGCATAAGGTCAAATAACCTTGAGCAACCGAATACTCACCCTTAGTAGTGTTGTTCCATCCAAAACAATCTTTTTCATGGGACCAAGAGAGGGATCTCATATGAAGGATGCCTTGGATATCTTGTCTTTGCCTTTCTGGGATTTGAATAGGCCAGTCCTCAATAGGGATCCAATATCTACCAACATTTGAATTACCAGGATGGTACCGACAGTAATTAGCCACCTTTATCCAATTAGCTCGGTGAAGCTCCTCCATCCAAGGCCTCCAATCGGGAAACTGAGTTATCAAAGGCTTGTGACCATCCCAAGAATCTGTCCAAAAATTTGCATGTTGACCATTATGAATGATCCAAAATAATTTTTTCTTTATCAAATCCTCACCAGTCTTAAGAACTCGCTAAAATGGGAGAACCTTTGGTAGGAAGTTGATAGCGAACAAGGTCTTCAGGACTTTTGTTCTCAAGATATTTAGCACGGAGATTATTGGCCCAAAGAGCATTGGGGTTATGCAACATCCTCCAATATAATTTAGCAGCTAAAGCTTTGTTGTTATTAATTGAAGACCGGAATCCTAACCCCCCTTCACTCTTAGGAAGACATAAAGTATCCCATTTCACCAAGGCCCATTTTCTTTTCTCCTTAGTACCACTCCAAAGGAAACGATGACTCGATTTGATCCAATTCTTGAAGAACAGCCTTTGGGATATTCAAAATGGAAGAAACATAAATAGGAATAGCTTGAAGGACTGATTTTACCAAGGTGATTCTACCCCCCGAAGAAAGCCACTTGTTGGTCCACTTTCCAATTTTCTTCTTGACTTTGTCCAACAACCAATTCCAATCTTTATTTTTTTGCCTTTGAATATTTATGGGAATACCTAAATAAGTGATTGGAAGAGAGGTCTTCTTATATCTTAATTTATCCAAGACCATGGATTCCTGTCTAGCAGAGCAGTGAAAGAAAATAACTTTAGATTTGTCTTCATTGATCAACCGCCCAAGAGCCTTAGAAAAACAACTAATGATTTGCTTAATATTAGAAGCTTCCTTAACCGTAGCTTTACCTAAAAGAGTAGAGTCATCCACAAATTGAAGATGAGAGATAGGTCTAGCTCCATGAGCAATGGTAACTCCCTCAAGGGTTTTGTTTTCCCTCTTTTTGGTTATAGTCCTACCCAAGCATTCAACAAGAATGATGAATAAATAAGGGGATAGCGGGTCACCTTGCCTAATACCTCTGGAAGCTGGGAAAGACCGAGAAGGCCTCGCCATTGATAAGAACTAAGTAGGAAACTCGAAGAGATACATCCCATAATCCAATCCATCCAATCCTTAGAGAAACCAAATTGCCTCAAAACTTTGATAAGGAAGTGCCAATCCACTCTGTCATAAGCTTTGGATAAGTCTAACCGAATGAACATGGAAGGAGAATTTTGCATATCCATGGAATGGATGGCTTCCCGAGCAAGAACTATCTCATCTACTATTTGACGTCCTTCCACATAACCCCCTTGCTCCGGGGAAATAATCTTATGCAAAAGAGGCTTCAACCTTTCTCGCCATGATTTTAGTAATGATTTTGAGAAGAACATTACATAAAGCAATAGGTCTAAAAGCTGAGATATGATCAACCTCTTGAGCTTTTGGAACAAGAGTAATATAAGTTTTATTGATAACCTTCAAAATTTCTTTGGCTTTCCTGGCTTCTTCCACCACCTCTAATAAATCAACATGAAGGATATCCCAAACTCTTGGTAGAACTCAATAGGAAAACCATCAGGACCTGGGGTTTTCCCTTTTTGCATTTTAAAAACTACTTGTTGAAGCTCATTGATAGTAACAGGAGCAGATAAAATAGAGTTCTCCTCAGAAGTGATAAGAGAAGGGATTGCTTGAAGAACATTATGTTGAGAAGCCGAGTCAAGAGGAGTAGCAAAAAAAATATTGGAAAAGTAATCAACAACAATAGAGTTCATGCCATCCCAAGTATAAACAACATCTCCAGAATCTGATTTTAAGGAAGAAATAAAGTTGTGAGATCTTCGAGCTAGAAGAGATTTGTGGAAGAAATTTGTGTTTCGATCTCCTTCTTTGAGCCATTGAATTCTAGATTTTTGCTTCCATAAGATTTCTTCTCTTTTTTCCCATTCCTCTAACCGAGTTGTGAGTTTAATTTCATCCGCACTTCTCTTCTCTCGTGAGGCCATCTAAACGGATTTTCTTATTCAAATTTTCAAGATGAGCAATAACTTCATGTTTTTTTTTATGAACATCCCCAAACTCTTTCCAGCTCCAAGTCTTGATTTTGGATTTAATGTATTGCAGTCTTTTGGCAAAATAGAACATCTTAGTCCCATGCCTAGGTTTACCTTCCTTCCACCATTGTTGCACACGAGGTCTCAAGGAAATGTCTCTAAGCCACATTAATTGAAAACGAAAAGGAGAGAAACTCACATTGGTTTTCCACATTTCCACCATGACTAGACCAATGATCTGAACCAACATTATTAAGAGTCTTCACTTTAGGAATGTGACCATGGATTAAGAAATTTTCAGAGAGCAAAAACCTATCCAATCTCTCCATTATACAAGCTAAGCCTTGCCTTCCGTTAGACCAAGTCATAAGGCCATTATCTAGTTGGATATCCACAAGATGGAGGTTTGCAATATATTCGCTCATGAGGTCGGTGCTTTTGTCCAAATTTCTATTTCCCCCTTTTCTCATCCAGAGAGAGGATGGTATTGAAATCTCCTCCGATCAAGATCCAAGCTTTAGGAAAATGAGAGATAATATGAGTAATATCCTTCCACTGTCTTCTTTTTTCCTCCAAAGAAGTCGGAGCATAAACAATAATGCAGAGCATAATCTGGTTGGAATGTCTACTTTGAATAGCTATAGCCAACAAACCCCAACCACCAACCATATGGTGAATAACTACCTCTTTTGGGTCCCAAAGACAAGCAATGCCACCCGAAGTCCCTTGGGAACCGAGGGAAACCACTTTTCCAGCCGGCCAAATTTTACTGGCAATTAAGTCCATATCCTCCATTGACATCTTTGTTTCTTGAAGGAAAACAAGATGTGGATGATTTATCTCGAATCATTCTTCTAATTTCATTTTGTTTTGAAAGACTCCCTTTGAGTCCTCTAATATTCCAAGTGATGATCTTCATTAATACCAGGGCTAAAAAAGTTGGGAAGGGCATTAATCTTACCTTCCTCTACAAGCTTTTCACCTTCTTTTACCATATGATATTGATTGGTCTTGCGACCTACTTTTTGATTAGAATCCATCTTCAATTTTTTTTCCCTGTTTCTTGACTTATTCCAATTGAATCCGAGATGGCTTCTAACCTTGAAGAATGCTCGTACACAGCCAAAATTTTACTAGATGGTTCAACGGAGTCTATATTGGGACCTGCATTATTTGAAGTTTTGACATTTGAAATATTGTTTTTCTTGTGTAAATTTTCTCCTTTTTTTTCTCTATTGAAAACCTTTGATTTGTTGGTTTGTCTCTCGAGTTCTTCCCTTCATATTTAAATTGTGTTTCTAAGATTTTAGTTTCCATTATTTCCTCTTCCTCACTTGGGACATCATTTGTGGAAAGGATTTCAAACATATTAGCAGATGACTTTGATTGATCCTTCATAACTGGTTTTTTCTAGTGTTCTTCTTCTTAGGTATTTGGAAACCTCATCGAGTTTATATCTTCTTTCTTTTGATCAAGAATTTTATTTGGGCAAGCACCGGCCAAATGACCATATTCATGGCAAATTCTACAACGAAAAGGAATGTTCTCATAGTCCACTACTTGCTCCCAAGTGTCTTCCCCAAATTGTAATGTGATATTTTTAGGTAGGGGTTTGTCAAAATCCATTAAAACACAAATCCGAGCATAAATAATATGTTCAAAATTTTGAGTACAATCAAGCAATCATCATAAAAGTTCCTAAAGAGTTTCCAATTGAAGAAAAAATAGTAGGATTCCAAAATTCAATAGGGAGGCCAAAGAGTCTAACCCACACGGGAGCTATAGAAGGCATCTCTTCTTCGGCTTTAAATTTAGTATGCCATGGCTTCATGAAAAGCCCTGCCCTTCCAAAAAACCAAGGACCCCCTTGAAAAGTTTTCTCTCTATCTTCATTATTAGCAAATAAAACAAGAAAATAACCATTTGGATAAATAGAGATTTGTAACTCACCTTTAGTTTTCCAGCTTTTTGCAGCCCATACTTTGAAAGCAGATAGACTCGGATGAAAACCCACGAACCGACAAATTAGTCCTCTTTTTTCCAAATCTTCAATGCCGAACTGAATGTTACCCATATCAAGCTTAACAATAGGAGTTCCATCAGCTGCTTTAAGACATCCCGACTCCGTTTTCCTGGGATCAATCTTAGGCATTCTTAGAGGTTTATGGGAAGCCCTAATATTGATATTAGCATTGGACTGAGGTCTGTCCACCACGAAGGGCATCCCTAAAATTCATTTTTGGGACTGAGTCTTCGAAATTCTTACCCTTGACAGGGGTTTTCACAATAGAATTATTTTGTGGGTGCACCTTAGCACCAGATTCACTTGAGATATGAGCCATTTTTTGATCAACTGCTTGAAACTTGTTTCGTGATCTCTTTAATCCTTGCCCTAGACGCCGTGGAAAGGTATGGTTTTCACTTTTCTTTTGTGCAACAAATTGGAAGCCGTTGTCACTCAAGTTCACAATATGATCTATTGAAAGACAAATTTCTAACCCATATTGTATCCCCTGCAACATTTCCTGCTAAAATATTGAGCATAAACCACAAAAATATTGGCCGCTAGGGCCCGAAGGCCCTAAAAACCAACCTCTGGAGCTGCTTGCACTCAACCCAGATGAAACCCTCGCATAGCCGCTTGCCAAATATATCGTTCACACATAGGGATGTGCTAGGATCTGTGTTGCTCCAAATGATATGAAAATTGGTGGAGACGTTCTAGGGTTTTTTAGGCATCTACCCTCAAAATTTTAGCTCAATCCGAGTCCGGATGAGTGAGATATGGCCGAAACGAGTTCGGAAGTTTGGGCAGTCCTGCGAAAAATAAAAACTAATTTATAGTGGAAAACACCCCTTTTGAGGTGCCACTTTCAACAGTTTGGGCATAGGAGGAATGGAGCCTTGTCGGCCTCTACCAACACATAGGACATTCCTAACTATACCATATATCTATAGGATGGAGACAAGGGGAATGGAACCTGGGTCGGCCTCTACCAACACCCAGGGCATTTACCACTACACCACAACAAGAAGATTCTAGTGAGAACTTTGAGGAAGAAACAAGCAAAGCTATTTTGATGGCAGTTGAAGAAGAAAAGTTGAAAGAAGAAGAGAAATTTAATAAATAAGAAATAGATGTAGAAATTAATCTGGAAGCAAAATTGGTTGCAGCTCTAGATGAATTGAAAACAGAAAGAAAAAGACACAAGAAAACTTCAAGAAAGCTCGAGGATGCAAACGAAATCATAGCAAGTTTGAAAGTGCAGTTAGAAGAATCCAAAAAGATCTCTGAAGATCTCAAAGTACAACTAACCATGAAAGTAGAAGATTACAGCAAGTTAGAGGAAGAGATTACCGGTTTAAGGATGTAGTTAGAAGAGATGAATAAAAAAATTAGCTCTTATCACAAACTTAAAGGGAGTTCTATGAAGCTAGATGAGATCATAAAGAACCAGAAGACTATAGGCATAAAATTTGGTTGGGTCTTTGAATAGGGCGAATCGTCAAATGGACCAGAGATTACCAAAGCAAAATCTATGAAGTCAAAAGAAAATAAACCACAAGAAGACAAGAAAGTTGATCAAGCAAAGTCAAATCCAGTGAGAAAATACAATGAGCCAAGGCGTGAAAAGAATGTAGATAGTGATGACTTCACTAATGTTCAAAGGAGAAGAAGATTCGTGATGCCTGCAACTACATGGCAAAGACTGCAAACTAGGTTCAACTATTTATTTTTTGGTTACTGTTTTAAATGCAATGCTTATGGTCACAAAATGTTAGATTGTAAGTTTAATGGTGCACAAAGAAATTTTGTGAGTTTAATGCCTTTGCATCATTGATGAATTAATCTGTGGAATGTTATAAATATCATAATTTTGAGCACATTGTAAAATATTGTAGAAGTGTGTTTGCATATAATCCCTTTCAGGATAGAATATTTTAGCCATATGCAATGAGACAAAATAGAAAAATATCAAAAAATCATAAGACAATACAAGAACCCAAAGCAAAGGACAAACAAGTTTGGAAAGAGAAAGAACAACCAAAGGAAGATGAAGAGTCTCTAATTGTGCAGACAACACTCAAGGCACAGAATAAACCAACACCATGGATACTCGACAGTGGTTGTTCTAAACATATGACTGGAGATAAGAAGAAATTCAAAAAACTAGAGGAATATGAAGGTGGTTCAGTAAAATTTGGAAATAATGATGGAGCCAAAATTGTTGGCAAAGGCACTGTCAGGTTGGTTAACAACAATATCAAGTTAGAAGAGGTACTCTTTATTGTTGGTTTGAAGCACAACTTACTAAGTGTTAGCCAGATTTGTGATAGAGGTTATGATGTGATTTTCAAGAAGCATGGATGTGAGATAAGAAATGCAGATAATGGAAAATTTATACACCCTTATGGAAAGAACAATAGGATCATGTTTATTTGGACAAGAAGATGAAAACTGGCTTTGGCATAAGAGACTTGGTCATATCAGTTTTGACAATTTGGTAAAAATCAGCTCGAAGAAAGCGGTTAGAGACATTCCCAGCATTTCCAAGCCATCAAACAGTATTTGTGCATCATGTCAAAGAGGTAAGCAAACCAGAACTTCATTCAAAGCAAAAGAGCATTATACTGGCAAACCTTTGGAATTAGTGCATACAGATTTGTGTGGGCCTATGAGAACTCAGAGTATAAATGGTGATAAATACTTCATGTTGTGCATAGATGACTATTCCAAGATGACATGGGTACTATTTTTAAAACATAAATCAAAAGCTCTTGAAATTTTCAAAATATTCAAAAAATTAGTTGAGAATCAGACTGGGAGAAGAATTAAATGCATAAGATCAAAAAAATGAGGTGAATTTATTTCAGAAGATTTTATAAAGTATTGTGAAAATTTTGGTATCAAGAGATAATTTTTTGTTGCTAGGACACCTCAACAAAATGGCATTGTGGAAAAAAAAATAGAGCAGTGCAGGAAATGGCTAGAACAATGCTAACCGAGAGAAAAGTAGCTGATAGGTTCTGGAAAGAGATAGTTCATACAATGATTTACATTCAAAACAGGTGCATGTTGAGGCCAAATGAAAGCAAAACTCCATATGAGTTGTGGTTCGGTAGAAAAGCAACAACAAAACATTTCAAGGTATTCGGCAATAAGAGCTACATCAAAAGAACCGAAGACAATCTTGGCAAGTTCGAGGATAGTGCAGATGAAGGTATATTTCTTGGTTATTCGACAAAAAGCAAAGCATATAAATGCTACAATAAAAGGCTAAGAAAAATTGTTGAAAGTATTGATGTCAAAGTTGATGAAAGGAGAGAACTACCAACAAGCAATGAAGAAAACTTTCCTATTTATGAAGAGACAATCGAAGGATAAAAGGAAGAGAAGAAAGATGAGGAGAAAAAAAGTGAATCAGAAGAGGAGGAATTAGAGGAAGATAAAGAAAAGGACAAGAAATCCAAATTCGTAACTTGGCAAAAAGATCATCCCGAAGAACAAATAATTGGAGATCCCAAAGGTGGTGTTCAGACAAGAAGAAAAATTGTAAGAGCCTATTCTCTATTATACAATATTGAACCCAAAAATGTTGTAGAAGTAAGTAAAGATGAAAATTGGGTAAATTCAATGGAAGAAGAGTTGAACCAGATTGAAAAGAACAAGACTTGGGAGCTAGTGCAAAGAATAGTAAACAAGAACGTGATAGGTACCAAGTGGGTTTTTCGGAACAAGCTAAATGAAGATGGATAGGTTGTCAGAAATAATGCAAGGTTAGTATGCAAAGGATATGCACAAGTTGAAGTTATTGATTTTGAGGAAACTTTTGCACTTGTAGCTAGGCTAGAAGCAATAAGGATGTTTCTTGCATTAGTAGTTTACAAAAATTTCAAAGTTTATCAAATGGATGTAAAGTTAGCCTTTCTAAATGGTAAGCTTGGTAAGCTTGAAGAAGAGGTTTACATTGAGCAACCAGATAGTTTTCAGCTAGGAGATGATCCTAACATGGTTTGCAAATTGAAGAAAGCTTTATATGGTTTGAAACAGGCACCCCGGGCATGGTATGCAAGACTAGACAACTATCTTCTTCAGCAGGGATTCAAGAAAGGTATGGTGGACAACAATTTGTATGTTAAAATAGAAAATGATCATCAAATTGTTGTTGTTGTGTATGTAGATGACATCATATTTGGAGGTAGAAAAGATGAATTATGCAATGTTTTTGCAAGTAAGATGCAAAACGAGTTTGAGATGTCAATGATTGGTGAGCTTTCTTATTTTCTTGGTTTGCAAGTTAATCAACTAGAGAAGGGCATATTCATTTCTCAAATCAAATATGTGAAAGAGATGTTAAAGAAATTTACAATGGAATATTGCAAGCCAGTTAGTACTCCCATGACAACAGGTTGTAAGTTAAGCAAGGATGACAAATCACCACCCATAGATCAAACAATGTATAAATCCATGATTGGGAGCTTGTTGTACTTAACTACTATTAGACCAGATATTTTGCAGGCAGTGTGTACGGTTGCACAATTTCAAGCCAATCTTAAGGAGACTCATGTTACAACTGTAAAACAAATTTTTTAGTACCTTAAAGGCACAATGGAGTATGGGTTATGGTACCCAAAAGGTAAGGACTTCACTCTTATTGCATATTTAGATGCAGATTGGGTTGGATGTGTTGATGACAGGAAGAGCACCAGTGGAGGTGCATTTTATCTTGGTGACAATCTTGTAGTATGGCACAACAAAAAGCAGGAGTCAGTTTCCTTGTCTACAACAGAGGCAGAGTATATTGCAGCGGCATCATGTTGCACACAAGTACTATGGATGAAGAAAACTCTACAAGACCTTAGAATTCATTTCAACGAGCCTATTTCAGTCATGTGTGATAACACAAGTGCTATTAACATCTCAAAGAATCCAGTGATGCATTCCCGCATGAAGCATATAGCTATCAAGTACCATTTCTTGAAGGAGAAAGTCGCAGAAGGTGAAGTCAAGTTGGATTTTGTTCCTACGACAGAGCAGGTAGCGATTATTTTCACAAAACCATTGCCCAAGGAAGTTTTTGAATATCTTCGCAAGAAATTGGGAGTGGTTACACTTTCGAAGCACTAGACCGCTATTGGGGCCACATTCTCAAGGGGAGAAAATTTTCACTATTTTATCTTTTTGCTCCTATTTGCATTTATTTCTTGGTACTAATTTTTTCCTGAGAATGTTGTGTATGGACTCAGGGGGAGTTTGCAACATCCCTTTGTCATTGTTGTCAAAGGGAGAGAAGAGTTATAGGAAAATATTCGTGTGTTGCCAACAATTCCAAAGGGGGAGATTATTGAGCAAGGTGTTGTCATTGTTGTCAACACACTCAATTGGACTTGGTTGATGTAGCGGTATGGTGTTCGAAGCTTGTATAGAAATGTTCAGTGCTTATGATGACGTGTTTGATGCTTGGGTGAAGGTGATGCAAGTGGTTTGTGCAAAAAGTTGCAAATGTTGTTCATAAGTGCCAATGGACTATGTTGGATAGCTCGACACATTGTTTGGAGTATTTTTTGACAGTAGTGAGTGCAGTCACAGTGTTGGTGTAGTGTTGAATGGAAGACAGTACAGTGTTGGACCGCTTGACAACTTTGTTGGAATAGGATGATTTTGTACTTTATGTGATAGGTGTAAAATCAACGTCGGAGGCCACTTTGTCGGAGGTATATTAAGCAATCCGTGAGGAATTAGACTTTGAAATTTTAACAGGAGGTAGTCGGATGTACCAAGAGCATACATATTAAATTTCAGTCCAAACGAAGATCTGAGGAGGAAACAGTAATAGTTGCAAACCGGCTTCGGAGCACTTTTTCTAGTTTTTGGCAGTTTTAGACATGTCAAATCTGCCTAAAAGGCCATCTTGTTGGAGGTACTATGAATAATCCGTGAAGAGTTAAAATATAAAATTTAAAATTGCAATAGTAGGTTTATCCAATAATATATGTTTCAACTTTAGCCCATTTGGAAATTTGAGGTAGTTATAACTGTTACAAAAAGCCCTGTCAACTCTTTTCGTAATTTTTGCAGTTTCTAAGAATATAACAGTGGAGTGGTGCTTTTGTGTAACTGAAAGATAAAGAGTTGTATTTTTCAATGTGAAGAATATATATCTTTTAAAATAAAATGGAGTCGACTATTTTTTTAGTAGAAAGGACTACAAGTGCATGTAGTGAAGATTTTTTTTGTCATTCTAATTGAAAAAGTGTGTAGTGTGTGAGACTGTTAATGTGCAAGGTGTGAGATTATCAATGTGCAGGGTGTGATATTATCTGTGTGCAGATTTGAGAAGATTGAAAAGGTTAGACAAAATATTTTAGAGGAGAATATTTGTGAGCTAGACCACTCAGGGTCTTTTGACAAGATTTTAAAATTTTATCAAAGCTTTTTAAATTTGTCGGGTCGGTGCTTGGCAATAGGGATCGGTGCTCCTTGCAGTTCGTGCTACTAAAGTTCGAGTTGGTTGGTGCCATTACCTATAGTTGGTGTTGCTAAAGTATGGGTTGGTTGGTGTCATTCCCCGCAGTTGGTAGTGCAAAAATATTGTAAAGACTAAACATTTTCAAGGTTGGATTTGGATGGGAGTCCAAACAGTCCATTGACACAGTGGTTTTTTCCACATCGTATTTCCACTATAAATATGGTGTATGTGATGAATGTTTATGTGATTGCTCTTTTTGATTTGATTTCGTAGATGGATTAAATTTTTAATACACACTGATTCACCCCCCTCTCAGTGTCACGCTTAGTTCAACACCCTTTGCCTTGTTGTGCGGAGGGTTTGGATCTCTTAGTTTCTTTCCTGTTGTTAGGATCTTCAATCCTAACATTATTAGTTAGTATTATTAATAATTTTATTATTATGTTATTAAATCATAAAGTGAACCATCACATCTCTTCATAACGTGAACCATCATGTCTCTTCACCAACGTAGCTTTAGGGTAGATATATATATTACGTTGGCCATTCACATAAATCATCGAAGAAGAAGAATAAGAATCATAGATTCCAAGGAGGGAGCCCCTATAGCGGCAAAGTGATTACAAGGTAGCCCACTTTAAGTGGCCACATTTTACATTAATTTATTAATATTTTTATAGGAAAACCTTGGGGTCTTACTATTTGGTATTAGAGCCATGTGGGACCCAACCATGTGGGAATTGATTAAGGTTCTTCATCAAAACACTACCGTGTGTGAGTATGAAATTTGATTTAAGGATATCACCAAACACAACACAGGGTTGGATGAAGCATTTCTCATATATTGCTTCATCAATGGATTGAAAGAGGAAATTAAAATAGAGGTGACAGTTCAAACCCTATACCATGATGCAAACCATTGGATTGACCAAATTAGCCAAAGATAAAATCAATGCACAACGTCGATTAGGGAGACCACCTGTAGGGAAATCACCAACCACTTACATTGCCCCCAAACCTATGCATAATGGAAGGACACAAAGCACTTATATTTCAGATGCAACTATTCCTTGTAGTTCTCCCAACGATGAAAATGCAATTGAGGTAGACATAGTGACAGATACACCTGAATATAGCACTAAATATGGTAATGATGAGGAAGGTAAGGAATATGAGGAAGCCATGGAAGATAAGAAAGAGGAGGAAGATGTGGAAAACAAGGACAATGAGCAAGAAATATCCCAAAAACCTGATCACAACGATAAAGGCAATACAATTGATATGCTAGAAGTGATCGATGCATCAAGTAAGGATGAGGTAGACATTCCCAAAGTGACTCATTCTGACCAAACATGCACTCTATAAGAACTACACTCAATTTTATCTCCAATAGTGAGTTATCACCACAGGGTCAAACCTATTCAAAAACAAGGCAAAAAAGTGACTGCACACTCCTCCATTGCCTCTCCCAAGGAATAAGAGGAGAATGTAGAAGTTTTACCACCTCTTTTTATGCATCATTATAAGGCGTTTGAATAACCCCAAGGATTTCCCTTCCCTCATCATCATACATTTACTAATATTTTTGGCAGCCCCCCACTAATGCTTCATCCTTCTTGATATCCCTACCTACGAAAGGATGACATTAAAAGAGTCCAAGAACTTATGCAAATTCTTCTCAAAAAACAAAAGATAAAGCTCCTCACTTTGAGCTTTGAGGACAAAACTCTTTTTAAGGAGGGTGGAATGTTAGGATCCTCAATCCTAACATTATTAGTTAGTATTAGTTAGTATTTTTTTTGGTAAATAAAGTATTTTTATTAACTCGAGTTTTGCAGGTTGACCCAAAACCTTTTTACAAAAAAGAGCCCCTGATCGAGGAACCAAAACAAAAACATACTGAGGATCCTCTATCCTCTACCCCATCTGATCTCCCTTGACTAGGAACCATCATACTGGACTTCCCACCTAAGACAAGACCCATACATAAAATAGGAAACCAGGGCCCTAGCAGGACCTGAACCACCCCTAGCATCTAACCCAAACGTTGAAGCTAACCCACAAGTAGACAAAAACAATAAAAGGCAAAAAATTTGCCCTGACCAAAAACATAACTTAAGCATCGAGGGCCACCAACATTATCAAGACAACAAGGAAACAACACAGTAAGGAAGACACTAGTCCTCCTATTCATCCTCCTCCTGTTCGTCATCTTTGTCATCTTCATTATCGTTCGTCTCCGGGTTGTAGACCACCGACTTGTTGCTCTGGTACCCTTCATTGAAGAAAAACTTGGTCATAACTTTCTACAGTTCCTTCATCTGGTGGTTGATGTTAGCTATCGTGTTTAGGACAAACCTCTTCAGTTCTATAATTGAGGGGTCAGGACCCTCATCTTCAAATGTAATCTCCATTATTCTGCAGCTTCCCTGAACTTGTTTATTTTTTAGCCTCAGGGAAGACCTAATGGGTGGGTCCTCAATCCTCGGTATTTTCCTTGCTAGACCTCCCTTAAAACTTGACTCACCCTCTCTCTTCTTGATAGGGGAAGGTTTAGGCACACCGGGGCTCTCTCTCCCCCTTGAGCTTTCGCCACGCACCATCGGGGGATCCTTAGAGGGTAGGGCAAGGAGCTCAACTTGGGGAACATTGAGAAGGACGTATTTATAAATGACATTAGAAGGCCTTGGTGCATGGGAATGGAAAAGCCTTTCTTGCTATGAGATGAGGTTATAGTATGGTTCAGTGTCCTCATAAATTAGGGAATGTTTATGAGGTTCACATCCCTGAAGAAGTTGACGAAAGCATAATGGAAGCTTAGCAGAACTTTATCGGGGTCCTTTGCTATGATGAATTCCAGCACATTCTTCATTATCGCATTCCAAGGAGTCAGGAGGTCCATCCTTGTAAGCCCATTCTTTGCCTCCTTGTAGATTTTTGGTTTGTCCTTAAACTCTTTTAACTCCATCTCCTAGTGGTGCTTTTGTCTGTGGATCGACCTTCCCTTAACCGATTGCCCAATAATTATTTCTAGAAGATTAACATCAATGACAATTTTGTGGTTGCGGATCTCCACTCTATCATCCTCCCACGTCTCCATCACTGCCAACGTGATTTCATCCTCCACACCCGAGAACATATCAAAAAACTAGGTAAAACATCTATCGATCAGAATAGCCTGAGCAACTGGCTACAAGACAACAATGTTGGGCTCAATGTAGATCATGTTTCTAAGGGTTACTATCAAATTCCTCTATAAATTATCTGAAGGCTCTCCACTCATGATTTTCGATGTTCTACCACAATAATAAATAATTATAAGGTGGTGGCACCTTTGCTTGGCTTGACCGTCCGTTGCTGGTTCCTTGAAACCCGTGTTGATTTTGGAAGTGTGCCTCCCATCATCGTTATCTTGAAAAGCATGCCACTTCAACATAGGGATCATGTCACCGTATCCTTCATCACATCTATTAGGATCCATTATCTTGGTAATAATGAGAACGTTAGACGAGAAAATCCTTGCAGGAAATCGACACCTCTCGAAAAAAGCTAACTTGTATCTCAAAACATTTGGAAACTTGCGCCTCCTCCTACTGTATGTCCACGTATAATTGCAATTTTTAAGGATGAAGCCCACCACCTCGTAGTTCCACCTCCTGATTATATGGGTTTCCAAGCTTGCCTTGGGTTGATTCCTTGCTATTTCCAACCTAATTTCAATCGATGAGAAAAAAATTTTGAATTGGGCCCTTTGCCACCCCTCGATGGTAATCCTGAAGGGGCACGTGATCTATTGGCGATAAAGCCACATTGACCCTATCATAATATTTTGCATTGGATTATTTCCTCCACGTCACCTGGGACCTCATGCATCCATGTGATCAGTCCATCAACCTCAACACCCATGTTCACAAACCTATCTACTGGCTTGTTGGCTTCACGGAACACATGTTGGACAACTTTTTCTTCTCTCACATCAACAAGGATCCTTGATTTGTTGATGAGGACCTCTATCCTCCAGGGAGGTTTCCTTTTATTATTTAGGAGGTTGATGATATTCAGGGAGTCCCCTTCCACACAACATTTACCTTGGACCTCTTGAAGGATTTGCAATCCTCTCCAAAGTGCCCTTGCTTCGGCCTCATTATTCATCTTGATCCCAAGATTTTTAGAGAAGGCAAGCACTACCTACCCTTGATGGTCTCTCACCACACCTCCTAGTCCTACTTTACCAGAATTGTCCTTTGCTACCTCATAAAATTTGAATTTGATCTAGTTCGCAGGGGGAGCGATCCACCTAGTCTACATCCTTGGACGAGGTTGGCTAACCCGATGGATTCGTCTAAAGATAAATCAAGGGATTGGACAAGGATTTTCTCATGATAAGGAATGGATTGGGGTGATGAAGGAAAGATGCTCAGGTTTTCTTTAGAAAAGACCAAAATTTTGTTGGTGATAGACAGCGGGTCAAGGTTAGACTTGTTAAAAGCTCTATGGTTCCTTTCTAACAAAATATGCCAAAGATAGTGATGGAGGTAAATTTTCCAAAGGAACCTAAGCTGCAAAATTATAAAGGGAGAAGGCCATTGTTGGAATAACTCAAGGACTATGGTTGGCATTATCCATGAGATATTGAAGGTTTGAAGCACTCCACTAAGGATAGCGACCGACCATGGGCATTCTAGAAAAATGTGATGGATTGACTCCCAACTATTCTTGCATAAATAACACTGGTTAGGTAAAACCATACCTATTTTTATCATGTTGTCTATGGTGAGAATTTTCCCTTGAATAACCACCCATGCAAAATGAGCCAGTTTGGGGATCAACTTGCTAATCCACACCAACTTGGTTTGAAACGACGGATCCTCAGGGTCAAGGAGCATCCTGTACATGGATTTGACTAAAAATTCCCTACTTTTAGTCGTAGCCCACATCAGATGATCCTCAGAAGCTCTTATAGAAATTAATTATTGGGATAAAATGAATTCTAACTCCTTTGATTAAGTTTGGAACCCCCGAGTCCTGATGGGATTTCATCTCAGATTACCTCCCTCACATATGAGAAAATCAGCCACCATAGGTCCAAAGTTGTCATCAATGTATTGTTTAATCCTTATTAACCTAGGATATGAGGCAAGAGTCTCCTCCCTAGCCCATATATCCTCCCAAAATCTGATATTCGTACCATTCCTGACTATCCATCTCAGGCCTTTTTTCACTATCTCTCTACTTGACAAAATTGCTTTCCAGAAAGTCGATCCTCTTATTGGAATAGGTGTGTTCAAAAAATCATATCCTTGAAGGTATTTCCTTTTCACTATGGCTATCCACTCATTCTCTTTGCTTGTGAGGACTCGCCATGCTTGTTTAGCTAACAGTGTAGTATTAATGTGGGAGACTCTCCTCAAACCCAAGCCTCCTCCTTCTTTGTGTCAGCACACTTTGCTCCAACCAACTAGGTGGATCCTGCTCTTGCCTTTCGATCCAAACCATAAAAAAATCTTTTGCATCTATTTGATTTTTTGGAAAACTCAAGTCAGGGCTTTGAACACTAACAAGAAGTATACTGGAATGCTCTGCAACAAAGCCATGGTCAGGGTAGCTTTTCTCGCTTGAGATAAAAAGTGGCCTTTCCAACTAGCTAACATTTTTTGGATTCTTTCCACCACATTGTTCCACATAACTCCCAAGGGTGCCCCAGTGAAAAGAGGTAGGCCCAGATAAGATGTTGGCAAAGTAGATATGGCACACCCTAAAATACCTGCAATCCTAATCTACCTTGGTATAGGGGTGTTGAGGAAGTAAATCTTACTTTTGGTAAAATTAACCTTCTGACTAACTGCCTCCTCATAAAAATTTAGGATGTATTTGATTATTTTGATATCTTCCATAGAGGCTAAATAAAGCATCAACGTATCATCAACAAATCGTTGGTGGATGACAGGGGAAGTTTGTGACGTAGTTTTGATACCAGAGATTCGCCCTGCTAAACAATCAACTTTGATGGTCCTGCCCAAGGCTTTGCCCACAATGATGAAAAGCATGGGGCTTATAGGATCCCCTTGTCTAAGGCCCCTACTACTTTGGAAGAACCCAACTGGGGATCTATTCACCAAAATAGAGAACTAGGGTTTATGGATGCATCCTCAAATGATTTTGACCCACTGATCATGAAAGCCGAATTTGATCAACATCACCTCAAGGAATTCCTAGTTGATTCGATAAAACGCTTTGTTCATATCAAGCTTTAGAGCAAAGGAAGCTTTCTTGGTTTGGTTGGTAGAATGGAGGGCTTCATGAACCGTGATGACCCCATCAAGGATGGATCTTCCTTGAACTGAGCTTCCCTGACACTGATCGATGATAAGGGGTAAAATACCTTTCATCTTATTTACGATTAGTTTGGTGAGGATTTTGTAGGTTACATTACACAGGCTCACTGGTCTGTAATCGACCATAGTTTTAGGAGCTTCTCCTTTTGGAATAAAGGCTATAAATGTGGAGTTGTAGCTTTTAGGGATGTGTTTGGATAACTAAAATTCCTTGATAGTCGATCATACATTAGCCCCCACAATATCCCAGTATGTTTGAAAGAAATAAGGAGAGAACCCGTCTGGTCCTGGGGCTTTGTCCGGATCCATAAAGAATAGGGCCTCTTTGATTTCCTCATATAAGAATGGATCAATGAGTCTCCTATTCATATCATTGTCAATTGATTGAGGAATGGCATGCAATAGAGAATATTTTGCATTGGCCTGGAACTGTCCTTCTTCTCCCAGGAGGTTGCTAAAGTAAGTCACAACTTCATATCTGATTTCATGAACATCATGAGTGGTGGAGCTATCTTCCTTGGTCAGGTCTCTAATTTTGTTGTTGCTTCTATTTCTTAGGGTGGTGACATGAAATAATTTGGAGTTAGAGTCCCCATCCTTGAACCATAACACTTTAGATTTTTGCCTCCAATACATTTCTTCACAGGCCAGGACATTGTGGAACTCGGCCAAAAGGATTTTTTCTTCTGATATGGTTGCCTCATCATAATAGCCATTTTCAATGCTCCTTTCGATGACCCCCAGTCTATCACTTACCTCTTTATTTTTACCAAACAAATTCTTGAAAACTTCCTTGTTCCAAATTCTGAGGTTATCTCTCACAATCCTTAGTTTCTAGGACAATTTGAACGAAGGGTAGCCTTGACCACTGTTCATCCACCATTGATTAATTTTCTCCTTAAGGTCCTTATGCTTAGTCCACATCGCCTCAAATTGAAAAGTCTTCTTTAGGCAAGAGTGTTGGGGAACCTCAAGTAGTATAGGGCTATGATCAGAAGCTATCTTGGGTAGAGAGAGCAGGGAAGAATCCCCAAAATCCGTAAGAGCTTCTTTAGATAAGAAGAACCTATCCAGCCTCTCCTAAATTAGATTATTTCCAACCCGTCAGTTGCTCCAAGTATACTTGGCTCCTTTTAACTTTACATCCATTAACTTGTTTGAGTTGATGAACGAATTGAAATCCTCCATGCTTCTGGAGGGCAGTTCAGATCCTCATTTTTTATCAGATAGATATAATGGTGTATTAAAGTCTCCACCTATCACCCAAGGAACGTCTCGAAATGCTTCACTCAAATGAGTCAGGTATACCTATAGTGAAGCTCTTTCTTTAACAATATTAGGGGCATATACATTTGAAGTGATCCATGACCTGTTGTTATCTAAGTCATGAAAAAGGAAACTTAGGACCCTCTCCTCTTCCTGAATGACATTTCCTTCCACTCTCTCAGGGTCCCACATCGTCAAAAGGCCTCCAGAAGCTCCTCTTGCTTTCTTGAAAGTCATTTTCCCATGCTTCCAAATTCTATAGGCTGCAAGATTTTCTTGACCCTCATCCATTTTTATCTCTTGAAGTAGCATAATAGTCGGATTGACTATTTTCCTTGATGACTTGGTCATCCTTTGTTTAACTGGGCCATTAGGGCCTCTCACATTCCATAAGAGGATCTTCATGTAGATTGCTTGTTGTTTTTCCCTCTCCCCCTTACTTGAGGTGGGGGAGATTTGTTGTTTCTGCTATCATCCTGAATTGTTATAACTTGTTGTAAAAGTGTCCTCTATTTCCCATTTGCTATTTCATTGTCAATCTTGAGTTTGTAGTGGTCTACCTCTGACATTCATCCTATCTTTTTTTTGCTCCCAAAACCAATCGAGGATTTCGTTGAATTTCTTATTTGTTTTGGGCTAAAATTGGGGGGGATAATTTGTTGCAAGATGGGATTAGAGCCTCCAATATTCCTTTGGGTACTTTTTATGTCGATAATTGACTAAAATCCCTCCAGGTTCAACCTGTATTCATTTGGTTTATGGTGCACATTTTGAGGATTAATCAGGCCTTGAGACATATCCCTGGATGACCCTACTTTTGATGAAGATTCTAGGGTTTTGGGCCAATCAATATGAGGGTTATTATCCTCCTCATTTTCTTCATCTGAGTCCCTATCTGCTAAAACTTCAAACCTATTAGAACTTAGGGTTTTGGAACTTACCTTATCTCCCTCTTCGGTTTGTTGCTTTCCTTGCACCTTTTGCTTGATTTGGGCTTGACACTCACTATTATTGAGGTCGATCCTAACCTTCCTGAAGGCTCCTTTACCTTCTTGGACTAGAGGTCATTGATTTTTGATAATCCCTCTACCATTGAACCCTCTCGGATCCAGTTTATTTGGGCCTTCTTGCTTGGTGACCAAAGTTGGACATTGGCTTGAAGGTGGCCTTGGTTTTTGCACTCCGTGCAAAATTCTGGTTTATTTTCATACTCGACCAGTTGTTTCCTAAAGTAGTTTTCGTAGCCCAACTCAATAAAGGTTGGCAACTCTGATTATAGATTTGCATTAACACAGATCCTTGTCTGAGTTATTCTTGTCCTTGCCAGAGTGGCATGATCGATAGCCACCATTTCTCCTATTATTTTTGCTATTCCTTTAAGCCAATATTCATTAACGAATTGAGCAGGTAAATTTGGCAGGCGAACCCATATAGGGGTCATGTTGATACTTTGCATCTTCGGGTCGAAATCTTCACCCGAGTGTCTAAGGAAAAGGCTGCGCCTACCTAGGAACCACGACCCTCCAGTCAAGATTTTCTCTGCATCCTCCTTGTTGTTAAACCTTATTATGAAAAACCCTCTTGCAAGAGCCACTATCTCCAAATTGCCTATCGTTTTCCATTTGGTCCATGCACAAGTCCTTATAGTCTCAATTTCAGGGCTTCCACCAGGAACTTCCCAACCAACGAGTGCTTCTCCATAGCCAAAAACCCATCCATGATATTTGTTGGGGTGATGATCTTGTTCTTGTCTGTAACCATGGGAGGAAAATCCTTAAAGAAGTCACCCCTAGTACCTTTTAGGGTTTTCACAAAAGTCCATGCTTTTTTGGGTCCTGCAGCGCCTTGTTGGGTCCCTTTGTCAGGGTCTCTGTCGGGAGGGTCGGTCCCAATGTCCATGCCTACTTGGTTGGATGATGAATCTCGACCGTCCTCAGCCTTGGTTCCTTCCTCTGGATCCTCGCCTGTTCCTTGCTCAGTACTCCCGCCTATTCCCACTATACCTCCATTGCTCCGCCTCTGCTCTCCCCTGAACCTCCGTTGCTCCATCTCTGCTCCTCCATTTTTTGATCTTAGTATTAGTTAGTATTATTAATCATTTAATTTTTATATTATTAACTCATAAATTGAACCATCATATTTCTTCATAACGTGAACCATCACATCTCTTCATAACATGAATCATCACATCTCTTCACCAACATAGCTTTTGATTAGATATATATATTACATTGTCCATTCACACAAATCATCAAAGGAATAAGAATCATAGATTCCAAGGAGGGGGCCCCCTATAGCGATAAAGTGATTACAAGGGATACCCCTTTGAGTGGCATGCGATTACATTTTACATTTATTTATTAATATTTTTATAGTAAGACCTTGGGGCATTACCACCTGTTGACCATCCCTAATTCATGAAATAGGTTTTTTGGGTGCCATTGGCTATATCTTTAGATGTATCTCAGCTTCTCAGGTCCGCGCTAGAGGGCCTACTCTTTTTTGTCCTCTCTAAAATCAATCTAGGATTTTTTGAAACTTTGAGATTGTTTTGGACTCCATGGTTATGGGTATTCTTGAGAGGAATCGTCACTGTCAATCCTGGAATCAAGGGATTTAGATGGGGATAGGGATGACCCAGTATCATTGGGTGGGGGATATTTTGGTAGAGGATTGGGTGACTATGGGGGTTTAGGGGGAGCTCTAGTATTTGTGACCATTGTTGGGTGGGGAAGAAGGGCACGAGGGAGGTGGAAGAGGTTTTTTTTGGGGGAGGTTGGCCTTGGGGTAGGTTTGACTGATTGGATTTGGAACAAGGATTTCCTCACATGGGAGCTCCTAATCATAGATTTTATCATTGAGATCAGAATTTCTGAGTAAACTGAACTTGTTAGAGATTGTGAACAGACTACTTGCCTTATGTATATCATTGCCTAGAGAGGATAGGGCATGTTGCTTGCCCTTGTGGTTCTAGCTCTGTCATGTTCTGGTTTTTGTCTTCTAGTTTTATTCGTAGGCTAGGCAGGCCAAATTTTGAGGATCAATCTGCTCACTTTTGTGATTCAGGCACTAGGATGAAAGGTGCCCGTGTAATTCGTGTTCAAAGCAAAATGTAGGTTTATTTTCATACTCTAGTGGCTGGCTCTAGTGGTAAGATCTATAAATTAGGTTAATATGGTAAGGGAGCTAAGTTTCTAGGTTGACATTAACGCATATGGAGGCCTACATCAGACAGGTCCAAGCATGAGTTGTTGGGTCAATGGTGACTAATTCCCTGATTGCTCGAGCTATCCCCTGGAGTGCATCTTCGTGGAAGAAATGAGAGGGCAAATTTGGGAGCCAAACCCAAATGGGAGTATAGTTTATGCTCTATGATTCTTGGTCAAATTTTGCTCCCCACTTGTAGAGTAAGAGGCTTCTTCTATCGAAGAACCATGGACCCCTTGATAAAATACGGTTTGCATCTTCTTGTGTATTTAGGTAAATCATGAAGAACCCTCTGGAAATTGTTGATAGTTCTAGGTACCCTCTAGTTTTCCACTTGATCATCGTTGAGCGTTGGAGTGAATCCATATCAGGTCTTCCTCCAACAAATTTCCCTACCAAGGAAAATGAATCGAGGGTGGCATACTCCTCCATAACTTGCTTTAGAAAGAATATGTCACAGACCTGGGTTACAAAGGCGTTTGATGCCACAAGTGAGGGTTTAGGTTTCCCTTTGAGTGCTTCTACGAATGGAACCTGGCTGGTCCTCTTATCGCCCACTTTTGTTTTATCTGATGGGTCTTTTCCCTTGTGATCTCCGTTCTTGTCCTCTATCATACCTACAAAGGTTTTGCTTTTTTTTTCCCTCCTCACCTAGTGGCAGTTGAAGTCATCACGTGCTCATGAACCATTCCCTAAGCTCTTACTCCTACCTCTCTACTTCCCACCCATCCTAGAATTGAAAGTCTAATGTTCGCTCGCCATCACTCCTAACGATCTTTGTATATCTTATATAGATATGTTTATTATATTATCTTATTAATAAACCTTTAAATTATTATATTATTAACTATACTAACCTTAGTATATTAAATTTATTATATTATTATTATTATTATTATTAATGAGGGTTAGGATATAGGATCCTAACATTCACAAAGGAAATTTTCAAGATTAAATGTGTCTATGGAAGCAGTTTTAAAACAACTTTTAGAAGCCAATGCAATTGATTTACCTCCCATAAGGCAACTTGGTGCTACAACTCATTGGTATAAGGCATGTCAACATTGTGCATGTCATAGAGTGGAAGGACATTGAATAAATTCTTGTAAGAAGTTGAGACATGTGGTTCAAGATTTGATTGATGCAGGAAGTATTGATAGAGAATTCTCAGTCAGTAAATAATGAGGTTTTTGCTCAACAAACTTCAACTACCAATAAATAGATGGAAATATTCAAAGATCCATTGCTAAAACATAATCAACAAGCAACAAATCAGGTGGCTCATCACAATGAGCCTCCTACCTATAGTAATATGGTTGGCATGGTTGGGATAACTACAAGAAGGCAAGCTTAGACTTAGCATTCTCAATAAGGACATAATTATGTCCTACAACCCAATTCAATTTTGAAGAATAATCAGAGAAAGGTTTCAGATATAGGGATTCCACCTTTAGTGTTGAAACCATAATCCAAGGTTTTATTTGATCTCCAAAAGCAGTTAGCCAGTACTCCAACAAAGATATCAGATTTAGAGCTCTTACAAACTTCTCCCAATCATAGACATGCTTTGTTGGAATTTCTAAATTAACAATAAATTCCCTAAGATATTTCTTCTAATGCTATAGTTAATGTCGTAGGTCCTTTTGGGAAATATTACATCTCATTCTCAAATGATGATAAAACTTCCTCAAACTTACAAGAAGATTCATCACTTTACATCATTGCACTTATTGGGGATACCTTTATAAAGTGATTTTGATTGATAATGGTTCTTCCTTCCATTTGTGTACATATCAATTTTTCAATAATCTGGATTAAAAGAGGAAGATTTAACAAAATCTAGTGATATCATCATAAAAGCTTTGAAAAATGAGTCCCAAGAGGTCTGTGGTGTCATATCTCTTCCCCTCAAGGTTGGAAATATAATATTGGATACTTTGTTTTATGTGGTACATTATAGTGTATCTTTAAATCTTCTTGAGCGTCCTTGGATTCATGCAATGAATATCATTCCTTCTACTCTTCATTAATGCTTAAAGTTTGAATTTAAGAAACAAGTTATCACCATTTAGGGCCACCCTCGACCATTTAATTTTTACTCAAATGTAGAGTGAACTCGATCTAAGTTCAACCCGTGTCCTATTTCTTCAATGGTTTCTCCACTTTCCTCATCTCATATATCAAAACAATTTCAAAATTTAAAAATGAGTGAGGAACATATCTTAAATTTCTCATATCAGGATCATGATAATTAGTTCCTTTGAGAATCTCTTTTGGATCTTGTTGATTGTGGAGCCTGATTAATTCGGAGGCCTTGCTTTCAGCCGGACCTACACCCACCATGACAAAGAGGGGGGGTGTAGGGGGGACATTAGCCCCCCTACTAGTTGGGCCAGGGGGGTCCAAGGGGGCTAGTGCCCCCGAAGCCAAAAATAGATGTTTTTTCCTCTATGTAAATTTGGACCATTTCATATTTTTTTTTGGTAATTATTATAGTAGATTAAAAAAGGGTTTTTATAGAGGATCCAAAAACCTTATGTACAAAATCAGCCTTGCATCATGCCTCCTGGCTTTATGTATAAGCCTATTACAGAAAACGTAACCCCTAAAAAAACTTGATTACATAAGCAATGGGCCTAGGGCATCAATCCCTTGAAACTGAACACCAAAACAGAAATCCCGCCCAGCGGTAACGGTAAGCATGAAACAATCCTCGTCAGTGGGAAATAGACAAATAAGAAAGAAAGTAGTTTTGGAGATCCCGCCCGGCGGGGAGTAGCCAAAAACCACCATCGAGAAGATCCCGCCCAGCAGGAAGCAAAGAAAAACCGTTACAATAAAATCCCGCCTCGCGGGAAGTAGTCAAAACCACCACAAATAGTCCCGCCTAGCGGGAAGCAATAGGGAAATCCCGCCATCCGGGAAACCAGCAAAAAAGAAAGGATCCCGCCTCACGGAAAACTGGCGGATTTTGCGGATCTCGCCCTGTGGAGAAACCATCCCGCCCACCAGGAAAACATTTCGTTCAACGAGAGCCATCCTACAGGAAGCCGACAGCCAACACAGAGAGGATCCAGCCCATCAGGAAGTGACCAAAGAGTTGCACCACAAAGAACCCGCCCCGAGAAAATAGAAGAGGATCCCAGCAGCAGGCACCAAGAATCTCGTCCAAGAACAGAGCCCGTCGAGGATTCACAAGAAAAAGGGGGAAGCTGTCCAAACCCTAAACCATCACCTCCACTACACCGAGAAACGCAGGGGACCAGATCCATACGAATAACTTGCAAAAAACCCCAAGGGGAAGCCTGAGGGAAAAAGGGAAGGGATCCCCAACCAAACAGGGATCCCTGGGAAGCACCAGTCTGAAAAAACAACCAAGGAAACCCTAGCCGACCGGGGAGGGGCACGAGATAGTGGAGAAGGATCTCCCCAGGAGATCATCTGCAAACAACCACTCCCCGGGAGGGATGACCTGGGTTGAGCCAGGAACTGGGCAAGAACCAGGAGCCATGGGAGGGGGAGCAGGGGAGGGACCAGAGCTCTCCCCTCTCTACTTTCTTCCCTCTGGACCATTTCATATTAGATCATAGATCAAACGATAGATTTTAGGTGGATTTTTTACCCTAAAATTGTAATGCACTTTTATAAGAGGATGTTGTATGGCGACTAAAATGTAATGTGATGTGCGACTGTGTACAAAAGGGTTTTCTAGATGGAATACAAAGGGCTTGGTTATTTTCTCCATGGAGTAGCCCGACTTGGGTGAACCACATTAAATCTGTGTCTATTTTGTATTGCATATTTCTTCTGTGTTTTATTTCTGCATTATATTATTGCTCATATTTTGTTAATTAATCCTAACAAATCTAGCCAAGCTACCACAATCACCAAGGACCATGGGTTTACCCCATAATAAAGGTGATGTTGTACATATTGGCATGTGTACCTTTATCTTCGTAGGAACTGCATTCAAAGAAAAGATAAGTGGTAGCAACCCCTCTCTCGTTGAGCATTCTTTACTCATTATTACCTTTCAAATGACTAACGACTTCCTAAATAGGTCCTATCGAGTATGGGATATGTAGGTAAAGGTTTAAGGCCACAACAGAAGGGCATTCAAGAGCCTTTGGATGTCATAATATGGCCTAGGAGATGTGGCATAGGTTTTATACCTAGTAAAGATCAACCTTTACCATTTAACAATAATGATCATCTTATGACTTATGTTGAATATATGGATTATCAGAAGTCAATAATGGGTGATGAGGATGATGGTCCCCCTTATTCTTCTAAGTTCTTGTTTTGTAATATGATTGGTTCTGTATGTTCCAAAAATAATCTTTCTATATTAAAATAAGATCCCGCTTTGCTATCTCATAATGATCTTTATGTTAAAAAATGGTCTTATTAAAAAATGCAATGATTATCGTGCCATGGCTGCCAAAGAAAGAGCTACGAAGGAGCTTCTTTGTGATTTTAATTATCGAGATGACTTGCTTTTTAGAGATTTATTTGATAAAATAGTTCATGGTATGCTTGTTTCTTATGCTAAGAAAGGAGACACATTTAGGTTTTGTGTTAACTATCATCCTGCTTGCTTAAAATAATTATCTATATATATATATATAAGAATAAAAACATAAAATAACATGAAATAATTTTTCATAAAAATCAGTTCTCATTTAGCTATGCATTTGTATTTCCATTGCATCCCTTTACTTGTTCATACTACATTGTTTGCTTGTCATCTTTTGCACTGCTTTCCTAACTTATAACATAACCTACGAGTTTGAGTATCATATTTTTCATGATTGCTTGTTCATGACTACTTGATCATATAGATTTTTGGAAATCTTGCGATAATGACGTGTGATGATACCTAGTTAGGTCGTAGCTCGCATGCATTGCACTTTCACTAAGGTTGTGATGCCTAGCAAAATCCCCACCTAGGTATTCTTCTCTAGTCTTCTTGCTTCTCTTTGTTTCTAAAGTTCTATGTTTCTTAAGTTCTATTTTTCCTTGGTCTTAGAAGCATTGATTTATCATATTTCTTGGATCGAGGATGATAGTTTGTTAATATATCCTTGTCACTTCTTTGATATTCTTAAATTTTCTTTATCTTGTCTTTTTGCCTTGACAAGGATATACGTGTGTTTGTTTCCTCCTTTGCCTTTTCAAAATTTTATCTTCTTCTGCACTTTTGTACACACTCACTAAGTGTTTTTATCCTTACAACCCCTATCGGGGGTAGCACTCACCTAATACTTTTTATCCTTATATATTGCACCCCACATGGGATAATTATACATCCTAACGGGTATCTTATCGGATATGATATTCTATCGGGTTATACTCCCTTTTGACTCAACGGGCTCAACACCCCATTACATGATAAGCTCCTTGGCCATTTTCAGTAGACCTCGATATACATCTTAGCGGGTATTCGCCCCAAAATAGTAAATTAGCGAGCAACCACCAATAGCGGGTCAAACTCCAACACTTCATCCTTTATGGTGAGTACTACACCCATAGCAGGTTTAGATCCCTATTTCTAGTACAATTCATAGTATTTAATCACATTGGTCCATTTCAACCTACATTTTTAAATACTATGTTTTTCCTATCCTTGTCTATTTTAGATGGTTGACCTTTGGATCTTCTTGTTATTATTATTCCTTTTGTTTTCATTGGTCTTGTGTTTCTTCTTTTCTTTCTTTCATCCATTTTTCATCAATGCATTTCACGTAGACTTGTATTGAGATAGTTTTAATGCATAAAATATAAAAAATTAATATAAAAAACACCTATTTAAATCATATCACATGCACACACATTAAGACAAAATATAAGGAAGCAACTTTGTATTACTTGGTATAAAAGAGATACATAAGTGTCTGCTTGGTGTACCACAATTAAATCCTAGTACACTCAACTAATCCCTAGGGATGCATACAAAAATTAAAATTGGTATATCATCTCGATCTCTAGCCCTAGGTCTGAGAGCCCGTCTCCTTTGCTATCCTTGGAGGAGGTGGTCCAAGTAGTTGTATACCCATGGACAACAAAGCTGAGATTGTCCATGATCAAGACCGTGACTTGCTAGCTTACTATAGGGATGGAGGGAGTATCACCCTCTACCCGTTTGGTACCACCCGGTAGTACATGGTCTTGTAGAAGGTAGCCTATTGAATGTCCACCTCTATCCTCTCCCCCATCCTCTGGAGCTCCGCCTATAGAAAACAAATCATGTCGCTAGTGTGGTTGCTCCCAACGATAGTCATCCCTTCTACCTGAGTCCACTAGTGCTTGGTATCTATATGGATCACCTCCCCTCAAGGATGATCAACCTCTACTCGAGCTGCATCTCTATGTATCTATGGTGCTCAAAGAGCTTTATAGTCTATCAATCCTCTTGGTCCTATCCTCCTAGATCATGTCCACCTATCTTTACAGAGTTTCCACCTATGATCATAGCGCCTCTGCCTCCTCCATTGGATCCCTTCATCCCAAAGCCTTATCTCGATTGATTTTCATTAATGTAAATGCATCTCCTAATCCTCTACATGGTGGGACCCTGACATTTACGGGGGTAACTCCAGACGCCCCTACCTCCCTAGTCCCTATAGTGTTGGTGGCCTCTATCACCAACTCAATCCAAACCCATGCCTATATTTATCTCAGAGCTGCATGGTCCTACTTCTATCTCTTTATGGTCCTACAAGCCACCTCTCAAAAGGCTTGTTGCATGCTCGGGTCCATCACCTAGTGTCTCTATATCGAAACTAGTGAAGAGACCCTTCGAGACATGACTCCTTTATATCATCGCTTGTACTCGAAGGTGACTCTTGCATCATCCATCCTAGGATCCATGTAAGGAGGATCATCCAAGTCCCCCTTTGCCCACATAGACAAGTATGGCTCATCCCTGATCCCTGTTGGGTCTTAGTAGACTCTCTGATATCAAGAATCCTCCAGGTTCAGGATTCCCTATAAGATCTTGAACTACCTCAGGGCTCTATCAAAATGAAAGACCTCTAGCTCCCCTTTATCTGTAGTCAGCCACTTGATCCTCCTGACCCTTGCCAGATCTGTCCTATCCTTAGCCCATCCTGGGTGTAGACACTATGGTCACCATATAATCTTGGCCTTCCTCAACTCATCTATTACCCACCTCGCTAGTGGTAGGTTCTTAATGTATGTCCTCACGACCCACTCTAGGGATTTGGACTATCTATGTGCTATTGGTAGTTTTGGGCTGGACAATGGTCTTGGTAGTGTATTTGGTATCTGCATCACTATGTCCTCCCAAATCCATACCTAGAGTAAAGTCATACACAATATCCTTGTATACCACTTGTACACGATGTTGTATGTCTTGTACAAGCGAGCCAACACATATTACGAATCAAACACTCTGGTATCGTATGTTTGCTACTATACCCACTATCATCCATGGTAGATATCGCCTACTCGTGTGGCACATTAGTAATCCTTCCACCACCCTACATAGCATGGTGATCAATGGGTCCACCCTATATCGTCCCACTAGGTCATCCATGACTATGGTGCTCTCTTGCACTCGACAGGTCAAGCCTCCTAAAATCATTACAAAGTTGTTGGTCACCCTCGTGATCTATAAATAGCCATCCCCCTAATGGGGATGTGCAATATTCACCACACATCCTCTAGTGTGATGGTCATCTCTCCCGTGGGTAACCAGAAGGTATACAACTTCGAGAACCATCTCTCTGCTAGAGCTGTTAGTAGTGCCCTGTCTGCCTCTACTCGAGGTATCCTAGCTAGGTGGTCTAGCCCCACCATTCCTAGTGTATCCCTCTCTGCCTACCCAAGTGACTACAACTCCACATCCAAAGAGCCTAATCACAACTCATGGCTCTCGAGTACTCTAAGCTGTATTCACAAAAATAATAATTTCTCCATCAGTTTCATTAAAATTAAATTAAATTAAAAAACTTAAAATTTATTGCTAAAAAACAAATTTACATTTCTATGATGTAGCTTGCTTGCTTCTTTCTCTCTTCCCTTGTTTCTTTTTCTTCTTTTCTTATTTTTTTTTCCTTTTCCTTCGCCACTACCACCCAGGGCAAAATCGTGGTCGAGACGCGAAATCGTGCTTAGGTCATACGCGACAAAATTATTGGTTTTGGTAGAAAACTGCCCAAAAAGCATGGAAAATTTAAATTTTTTGAAAATTCAAGGATGATTTTCGTTCCTACCTCTGCCTGCTCCACCTTTGTACTAGCCTTGCCCCTAAAAATCACTAAACGATGCACCAGTAGTGCCATATTTAGTTTTTCCCTAGAGCTCCTTTTTCCTCTTTTGCACGATAAAATGAATTAGGGTTTTACCTCTTTTTAAATTTTATCCCTATATTTCGCTTGTTTCTTTTTCTTTTTTGTCTCTTTTTATTTTTTCTTCTTTTGTGTTTATCTTTTTGAGTTTTCATGAGGGATGTGTCCTCCCTCATGAAACTCGAGGGGGCACCCTAGTGCAAGAGGTATTAAAGTCCCTAATGCCTTGATTTACATGCAAAACAAGAAAGTGTTCAAATAATACCATTTTTGCACCGCCCTTTTATTCTAAACTAGCCACCCTATTTCTGCTTGTCATATTTTGTTTGTGAGTGTTTACATCTTTTCTTTGACATATTTATTAGGCCATAAATGCATAAAAGAGGGGACAAAATGTAGATACGTAAAATTGACCCACTTTAGTAGGCAATCTTCCCTAAGCCCTTTGGAAGACCCCTTATACTTGCCTAAGGCAAGGATTAGGCTTCTCTCCCCTCTTTTGCCTTTTTTACCTCTCTATGTGAAATCATGCTCGCTCTTAACGGGGCACGATTTCGTATAGGGTGAAATCACGATCGACCTTGATGGGGCACAATTTCATATTTTTGAGTTTTTCTCTAAGAAAACCCTAATTCTTTGGAGTTGGCATGTTTTACGTCGGCCCTCCTCAGTTTTCCTACCCATTTTGCCTTCAAATACACTATATAAGGAGAGTTTGAATTCATTTCTAGAGCACGACGATGAATGATAACAACATATCACAATTATTATTTACAAGTGCTCACTAATTATTCTACATCCTTCTTCTTCTCTCACAAGCAAGCTAACTCTAAAGTGTGAAGTTTAATTTATTCTCTGTTGCATTAGATTGTTGATTGATGTTACTCACTTTGGTGGATTTGTGTTAAAACCCTAAGGAGAGATCAACTATTTGGGAGGTCTCAAACCTTTTGCTTGCTTCCTCACTCTCTTCCAGGTGAATTTGCTTTGTTACATGCATGTTTTAACTCATCGTATCTAACATTTATTATTTCACATTGATTTGAGACGTTTCGTCTCACTTCTACGAAATTGTGCTCGGGTCTCTACAGGGCACGATTTCATCGATGCAATATAGCGATCGTCTGTTACGGGGCATGATTTTGTCAGAGCTGTACCTGGGGATAAATTGTTGTTCTAGATTTCATATTTGCATTATAGGTCACGTATAGGGTATAGTGTTGCATTTTGTTCTATGTTTCCATCATTTTATTCTACTGTATTTTGATATGCTTGATTTCTTACAAAGGTCAATTTTCACTTTTGTTTTCAAAGGTCAGCTAAAAGGACCTAGGGGGATTGACTGCTACACCTCCAAGCACTATTGTACATGAGCCTAAGCAAGCCCCCTAATTTTGATTATATTTTTCAAGTGTTTTCCAAGTTATCTTGTAGGAACATAAATTGTTGATATCATTGGACAAAGGATAAAAGCAAGAAAAAATCATCGGATAAGCTAAGTGTTCCAATTAATCTTTAGGATTTCTGTTGAGTACCTTATATATCTATTGTAAACCCTATATCTAATTCTAATAGAAATATATTTAATTGATTTCTAGGCATTTGAAAGATAGACAACATATAGTGTGTACTTAGGGTTAATTTTGTTTGTGCATGTCCTCTTAAACCCTTGCTTAAAGATTTTTTATTTGAAACCCTAGGGTTAGAAAGCATTCAAAGAAAAAATCATCCTAGGGTTAGCTCTTGTCCTCTTGCATTTTGTATTTCTACATTGTCCTTTATCTTTTATAGCATCGATATAGAAAAGCCAAACATAGGATATTGTCTTCAAAAGAATACATTAAACATTCCTAAAATTCGCATGGACTTGGAGTGAGTCCTTAAATCCATTCCTGGTGAATTATTTCCCTCCTTTTTAGCATCGAGTGTAGACAACAACATACCCCCGCGATCACCTTGGCTCTCTCTTGCAGATCTAGCCAAGAATCGTATGCGGTAGGGCAGTTTTCCCACTCTACACTAATAACCAAAAAAATAGATAAGTGCATACTCTCAAATCAATGGTTAAGTGAAGGAACTTGTGCTAAAATTAATACCTCGATAAGGATTGGTTTAGATCACTCGAAAATAAAAGATAAAATAGTGGCAAGTGAATTCAAAAAATATTATTTTTAAAATATAAGTAGACATGGGAAGACCATCCTCAATTTGTTGATATGATAACACAAACGTGAAATTATTCAAGAAATCATGGGCTATATAAATTTCCAAAATAAATTAAATCAATGACATCTAAATTCAAAAATGGAATAAAAATATTTTCGAAAATATTTTTGAGAAGAAAGAAGAGCTAAAAGAGAAACATTCTAAATTCCAAAAAAGGTGAGTATAATAATCCAAGTTCTAAGATCTTCTTATGTAGAGTAGTTGGTGAAAGTCTTGGGTGCTAGTAGAGGTCGACCCAGGTTCCATTCCTCTTGTGTCCACCCTGCAGACACAAGATGCAACTAGGAATGTCCTATGTGCTAGTAGAGGTCGACAAGGCTCCATTCCCCTTGTACCCACCCTATTGATACCCAAAATGGTTGTGTTATTATCCTATTGACAAGTATCACTCTCGGCATTACAAGGGATCATGTTTGGGAGGGGACTGCTTAGCCCTATGCGTCAGTCGTAGGGGTTTATCACACTAACCACAATTTTTTTCCAAAAAAAAAATATAATCCAAATTCGAATGAAAGGGAGTTGCTTAGTGAATATCATATTATTTTGATTAAAGAAGATAAATTTTTGATATTAAAATCAAGACATACATTGTTAAAAGGACATAAAAACATGGTTCTTCATAGGATGGCAATAGTACAAAATTAGCATCCATAATTAGTATAATTAAATCGATAAAAGGGGTCTAAATTGAAGACCAATATGAAACTATAAAGGAGGTAAGGATTTTTTACCACAATATTCAAGGATCGGAAGAGATTGAAATTCTCAATGATAAATTGCTACAAGAAGTACGTTCAGTTATAACAGATGAAGACAATAGCAAATTGATGGAGCCTGTTACTTTGGAAGAAGTTCATTTAGCTCTTTTCTCTTTTGATAAAAATAGATCTCGAGGTCCAAATAGGCTCTCTACAACATAATTGGGAAATAGTGAAGGATTCTTTAATGATGGCAATGGAACAGTCTAGGATAAAATAGTACAACATGTCTTATAAAATAAATGCAAAGTATATTATGTTAATTTCAAAAAAGAAGGATGTATAAATGTTTGATTCATTTAGGTCCATAATCCTATGTAATATGACATATAAAATAATCTCTGGAGTGTTGGTAGATTGGTTAACACCATTATTAAACAAAATTATTTTAAGAGAAGGGAGGATTTGTAGAAGGAAGACAAATTTTGGATGGGATCATAGTAGCTCAAACCTGATATTGATAAAGCCTATGAGAGGGTTAAATGGGATTTTACTTTTGCAATATTATAAAAGTTTTGATCTAGAAAAAAATAGATTAGATGGATTAAAGCTTATGTCTTCATAGTATCATATTTAGTGTTATTCAATGGGCTAGTAATAAAATCATTTAAAGCCAAAAGGGGTCTTCGTTAAGGAGATCCTCTATCACCATATTTGTTATTATTATAGCAGAGGTGTTGGGAAGGAACTTGAAGAAGGTATACAAACACGAACTAATATGTAAAATTAAGGCTAGTAATAACTTTAACAACATAACCCATCAACAATTTATAGAAGATACAACTTTTTATAGGAGGGCAAGGATAAACCAGGACAAAGTTTTGAATAGCTTATTAAAGGAATATGAAAGAGCATCAAGGAAAAAAGATAATAGAACAAAATCCAAATTTTACTTTCTAAACACTCTAACTAGAATCAAAGTAGGGATATATAGGTTACTTAAAATGGAGAGGTAAATTTACCACAAACATATCTAGGGATGCACTTAATTGAAGGGAGAATGAGGATAGAATTGTGGAATCCAAATATTAGTAAAAATTCGAATAAACTATTAACATGGAATGGTAGATAGTTGTCATTGACAAGAAGACTGTAGCTAACGAAATCAGTCTTATAGGCCATTCCAACATATTATACACCCTTGATACGAAAATTAGTAGAATAAAATTTAGTCTATATTATGCAATCATTTTTGTGGTAAGGATTACATGATAAAAGGTATGTCAAAATCAATAGAAAAAAAGTTTAATCTATATTATGTGGTAATTTTTTGGTAAATATTACATGATAAAAGGAAATTTCCTTTGGTGAAATGGAGCAAGGTGTGTGATGAAGCTAAGGGATATCTCAATTTAAGAGTTCTTATGTATACAAAGTTATCTCTAAGGAGAAAATTAATATGGAGATTATACAAAGAAAGTCAAACACAATGGGCAAGAATTATTCTAAGTAAATACGTTGAGCCCAACAACCCAAGATTAATATTTACTATATTCTCACTACCAGATGGTTTTGGATTATGGAATGGTTTTAAAAAATAATTGATCTAGTGATTAAAGGTCTAAGATGGATGGTGGAAACTGGAGATTTTTTTATTTGGATGGATACTTGGTGTGATAAAAAAACGACCAAATCTAGATCAAATTTTGAAACCATAGATGAGATTACTTTAAGAAAAATATGGTGATACGGTTTCAAATGTTATGTACAAGGATCATGAAGGAAGATACAAATAGAAAGAAGAGTTATTTACAAGTATATCAAACATTGTTGCTAAGAGGCAATTGAGCAAAAAGATAACAATAGTGATTATTTTGATGGGAGCCAAGGTTAAGTTGATTTAGGAGTTGAATAGCTCAGGAGAATACATAGTAAGAAGTGGATATAATGTAAAACACCAAAAAAATAGGAATACCACAAGAATTTAGAGATATATTTGGGATAGCTCGAGCATTATAAAAGTCAAAAATGTTTGTATGGCCAGTAGATCATAGGAAAAATTGATCTTGGGATAACCTAATGAAAATAGGTTCTATGACCCCTCACACTGTGTTCTATGTGAAAAGGAGGAGAGTATAGAACATCTCTTAGGATATTTTTCAATAGTCTGAGAACTATGGTAATGGATTCTTAATATGTTTGTTAAATGCATGGTGATCAATGACTAAATTGAAGAATGGTTAAAGCAATGGTAGAGCACTTTTTTTTCAATGAGTTTACACAAGTTTTTATGAGGGGTCCAAGTTCCCTCATACTGAGTGGGGTTTGAACCTTGAACCTCTCAAAGAAAGGCCAAATCCCTTACCACTACAACAAGCTTACAACTTAAGAATGATTAAAACAATAGCATGGCACTTTTAAAAGTGAGGTATTGCAGACATTTGAGATATATCGAAAGATATAATACTTTGGATCATATGGCTCGAAAGGAACAAAAGAATATTTAAAGGAAAATAAAGCAGTTTAGAGGTAAAGAAAAGAAAAATATATAGCCATAGAGGAGTCTAAACCAACCCTATCAACTCATCTAATCCCTGATCTTGAAGTTGAGAGCCTTAATAGATGGAGTCAAGTCATCAAATATAATTATGATGTTGGTTACAAAATAAACAAAATAAGGCAAAGAATATAAAGTGGAAACCACCGGAAGTGGAGTTGGTCAAATTAAATTCGATGAAGAATCTAAAGGAAATCCAAGACCAAAAGGAGGAGGATAAATAATTATAAATAATAGGGGGGATATTTTACCACATTATGCTTTCAATAGTGGATTTAAGACAAATAATGAAGTTGAAGTCTAGGCAACTTAGAAAGGGTTAAAAATACAAAAAAATGAAATCAAATAGAGTATGGATAGAAGGTGATTCACTAATAGTAATAAATGCAATTTTAAGGAAAGAAAAATCTCCATGGAACATACAAGAGAACATTGTGGAAATACAAGACATTGCTACAAAGTTTGCAAAAATCAGGTATACACATACATTAAAGAAAGGGAACAAATGTGAAAATAGGCTAACCAATAGAGGGCTTTTAACAACGGATCATGAAGTTAAATTCTCTTTTCCATGGTTAGAGGAAGTAGTAAGTTTAGCTGAAGCTAAGAAGAAAATGTTGATTGTTGGTGAGGAATAATTCACATGACCCCTCTTTCTTTCTATCTAGACTTAGGCTTAGATTTTTATTTATTTATAAATAATTGTAAACACGAGAACAATATTCTTGTGTACACTTCTGGATATATAGGTGGCATTCTATATTTTTAGGTAATTTAGTAATTTAGAAAGTTATATAGTAGTTACAGATTCATCCTAATTAAGTTATGCAAATCTTGGGCAACAATATTTTGCAATGCATTTTTTAGACTCCTTTGGAAATGTGGTGGAGATGTGTTGTTTGTAAATTAGTTAGTTTTTTGCCTATATATTTATTGCATTGGAAATAAAATTCGGTTGGAATTTCCACAACATTAATATCAGAACCTAAGTTGGGCTTTTCTGGACTTGTGAGTTGTGAGGGAGAGAGCACTAGTGTGTAAGATCTTTTGGGTTATACTAAAGATCCAATTGCATACTCATGAGGGATCAATCCGAGATACAAAAGAAACTTTGTTATCTCAAGACCATACGTTGTATGAATGTTCTCTAATTTCAAACCCCTCATTCAACTTCTATTTTCTTGCTTCGACAACAAATAAAAAGCCAACCCCACATGTTGCTCACATAAAATTTGCTTGAGAAAGATAGTCTGTGTATGTATCTTTTGGGAGCTTGAAGCTTGAAATTAGATGAAGATAAGCATTTTTTTATTCCTAGTTCGAGTTTGTGATTCAAGAAGGATTTGTCAATCGTGTGTTGACTAGTTTGTCATGTTAAGTGAATATTGTCGCTCTATAGGTTTTGATGATTTACTATTATTGTTGATTGAGTTGTTAGTTACCTATTGCAATGTATTTTGCATCTCGATAAATGGTTTTGGTTTTCCAACCTACAATAAATATCAAACCATGGTCACTTGGCCCGTTATGTCACCTATAGATGACATCGATCATTACCTTTTGAGGTGACTCAAGCTATCACCTTTAACATCTGGTATGATACCTTTTGATGATATCAACTCGCCACCTTCTAACAAATCGAGCCACCATCACCCAATGATCGAGGATGTTGTTGATCGATGACTCTTTTGGTAGCTCGTCACCCTTGCTTGACAACATGTCATTGGTCTTCAGAGTTGTCAGGAGATGTAAGCCTCGTCATCCTTTTACAAGAGATGTAGGGCATTAATCGACAATAGGAATTTTTTAAAACCTTATAAAAAATCTTGATAATAAGTTTTTTTATGCAATAAAGAAATAAATTTTGATGACCAAAAAGTTTTTACTGCAAAGGTGTTTCTTTTTAACATGTTGATTTTCCAACGGTTAACTTTGTATTATAATGGTTATAAATTTATTTTTGGTTATCAATGGTTGAAATTCGATGAAGGGTGTGACCTTTCCAATGTTTAGAGGAAAAAGGTTTGCATTTTTTCCATCAAATCCATTTTCGATGAACCATCCTGCACATGCGCTTGAGTAGATAATTTCTAGTTGATTAGGTGAAAACCAGTTAACTCTAAGGTAAACACCTTAGATTTAATATTTATTTTTTCAATGAGTTTACATAGGTTTTATGAGGGGTCCTGGTCCCCTCATACCGAGTGAGGTTTGAACCTTGGACCTCCTAAAGAGAGGCCAAGGCCCTTACCACTGTAGTAAGCTTGAAAATTAGATTTAATATTTATTAAATTCTTTGTATTAATTAAAATAATTTTTATTTTGGTCTAAAAATAGTATTAAAGACAAGTGCCAACATAGGGTGAAAGTGAATTCAACCAAAAGTGAGTGTAGTTAGAAGAGTGCAGCCAAAAGTGATTGTAAGCATGATTTGAGAGCGAGTGTAGTTGGAAGCGAGTGTATCTAAAAGTGAGCGAGTGTGAGTGCAACCGAAAGCGAGTGTGAGCATGAGCCAAGAGTGAGTGCAACTGAAAGTGAGTGCGAGTAAGAGCCGAGAGTGAATGTAACCAAAAGCAAATGTGAATACAATCCAGGAGTGAGGAGGAAGTGTGAGTAGGGAAGCAAGAAGTAGAAAATAAAGTGTGATTAAGGAACAAGTGCTACTTTTTGTTCCAGATGTTATGAGAATTTAAAGGATTCATTTGAAAAAAATCTAGGTATCATGGAAAGAAAGTCATTTGTGAAAGTCCTTACTGAAATTATGGATGACCAAGTTGGAAGTATGGATGCCCTAGGTAGCAATAAGAAGAAGAGCGAATCTATGGCAAACCTAGTCCAAGTAGCAGATTCTACACTAGAAGTGATTATCAAGGATGATATGATTGAGCATGATATAATGATTCTTAAAACTAGAGGGTTAATATGTAAGTTTCATGGATATTGACCAAGTTTTTTTGAGATTCAAAATTTGATCAAGTGGAAGTGGGGATTGAATTTAAATTACTCCATGAATTTTCTTCCAAAAGGAATTTTCCTCATTATTTTCTTCAGATAAAAAATAAGGGTTAAAATAATGGATGGGGACAAAGATGCATTATATTTAAGACCTTGGAGTGAGAATTTTTATGTGGACACAAAAACTATTAAAAGGCTTATGGTACGCATTAAGATTTTTTTTACTTCATTATCAACTCATCAATAAGAAGGTTTTGAATAATTTTGGTAATACTCTAGGTGAATTCATCAAGGAGGGACCAAATACTAAGGAGAGAAGGCATGTTGTATACACTCGAATATGTGTTGCCATGGATATTTCTAAACCTTTATCGCAATTGATTAGGATTAAATCTAAATCAAGAGAATGGGATCAACAAGTGGATTATGAAAACATTGCATTTCGATGTTGCAAATATCATAAAATATGACACATGGCAAGAGACTACAAAGTGAAAATTATGGATGAAGAAATGGAAAATTTTGGGTATGAGGGGAGCTTCAATTTAAAACAAGCAAATCGTATCACAAGAATAGCTAGGTCAAATCATGAATTTTCCACTCCTAATAAAATGATTAGAAAAATATCTCTACATCATCAGATGACAAAGGCCATTATAGTTAACTCGAATCAACTATTAGAAGAAAAAAATGATATGGTGGATAAGTACAATGCGTAATTTCAAATATAGAAGGAGCTAAAGGTGCAAAGGAAGAGGGAAAGGTAAATTCTAAAGAAAAAGAATATGGGGAGGCAAATTTTAAAGCAAAAGAGGTGAAGGAGGTCAAGCTTAATCCACGTAAATCACCTTTATAATCCTCAAGTAGCATAAAATCTTCTCCTTACAATAAAAAATAAAGTAGTATACAATTTATTCCTTGCACTTTAGGATTTCAAGAGTACAATAAAGAAAAGCTTATGGATGATATCCAAGGAAATTTAGGGTTTCTAGGAAAACATAATAAAGTAATGACTATGGAGTATCATCTATGCAGTTTAGAGTATTCAAGGCAACAAAAAGAAGAAATTGTTAATGAGGCTATTCCTTGTACTTTCAACTCTTTAAGGCAACATAAATCATTAGAAGACAAGTCTCATTAAGAACAATATGAAAATAAATAAGGTTAATGAAGATGAGAGTGTTGGTGGGGATGGAGGAAGGGGAGGAAGGCCATCAAAGCAATAACAAAGAGAAAAGAAACTCAAAAGGATATTGATCTGGGAAGCCAAATAAAAATATCACAGGTGTTAACAAGAAGTGGGGCTAAGCCCACTAATAAAAATAAAAAGTGTTGATGATGAAAATAATATAATGGAATATTTGGACTAAGAATAAACCCCTAAAAAAATAATTATTAAGGAATTTATAGGTTGTTATTGTCTTGAGATTATTTTACTACAAGAAAATAAAATTAAGTAGTGAGGAATGTTGGACATTTTGAGTCCCTAAGTCAAAGTTGTCATTGATGTCACCATTGATGCCACCATATGAAGTCATCATTAATGCCAAAGGTTTCAACAAGAAATAAATGGGACAAAGATGGTTATTTGATATTCAAGAAGAAGGCTAAAGTTCAAGTGAAACAGTGCAAAATGACAAAAGTTAAAAAGGAATCATAATATTTATTTTATTAATTATTTAAATTCAATAGAATTTAAATTTTATAAATAAATATTAAAAGGTACTTTATCAAAGGTTAAAAATATTATAATGGTTATTATAATATTTATCAAAGTAATAAAAGTCTAATTAAATATTATAATTTTTAATTATAATATAATTAGATCTGAGAAGAAAAGTTTAAATTATTTAAAACCCTAAGGTTGGGTTTTAGAACAATCGAGAGCAATTTTAATAATGTGAAAAACCCAAGGTATGGTTTTATTAAAGACTATCGAAACCTTAAGTAGCATCGACGTATATTAATGCAAGTAAGCACCGATGTTTCCAAGCGAAGGGAAAGGTATATAAATATGCCACTAAGGTTTTAAAATCATTATCCTTGCTCATTGATTATCTTGCGTGGTGTATGCGAAGGCAAAGAGCTCGTGTGTTTATTTTGGTGAAGCAACGAACGGTTAAGACAGACAGTGACCACCCCCCAATTCACATTGGGTAGCATGGTCGAGTGGCAGCTTGGATTGTGCAAAGATGTTGGCAGCACGGAGGTCGTGTGTTTGATTCTCGCGAGCATAGTTTAGCATTGTTAATGGTTAAGGCGCCCAAGGCACACATTTTGCTTGACAGAGGAAAGATAAGAACAAGAAGCACGTGGTGCTTCTCTCTTCACCAACGAGCCCACAACTCGTGCGGTAGCTTTGCCGTGGCAAGGGTGTTTGCGCTAGGGCAAGATGGGGTTTGGTTCCCCTCGAGGTAGGTGTTAAGTTTTTTAATTAATTTTTAATTAAACTGCCTAAGGTGGAGTTATAAGGGGTAAAGATGCTTTGCTAATTGATTTATTAAATAACCTTAGGGAATAAGGTTATGGTGGTTATTGAGTTGAGAATTAATTTTTTATTTGTGAATTTTAAATTGAAAGTTTTAGGAGCAATAAGGTTTTTGATAGTCTTATTTTAGTGAATGTTATTGTGAGTAAGGGTTTTCTTCTAAAATAATTTTTGTGGATGTTAAAATAAAGTAGGAGTAATAAGGTGTTATTTGGATATTATTTTATTGTTGTGTTATTACTCAAGATCTCTAACCCTTGTTGATATTGGAAAAATAAAATGTGTTGAGTGTGGCAGATTTAGTGGACAACTCATAAGGCATCAAAAAAGTATGGACAATATTCTTCATTGACTTATTTGGGTGATTTATTTCTGAAAATATATTTGGAGATAAAAGGATTGATTGTGGTTTCCTTTTTGAGGAGTTAGCTTAATGCTTCAAGGTTTTCTAGTTTGAGAGTTGTGATTAAACCTTGTTTTATAAGCATTGTTGTTGAAGCCAATTGGTCATGCAAAGAACTTGAAATTGAGTTAGAAAAGAACATGAGTATCATTGTTATGTGAGATTTGTTGTTGAGCATTGTTGGAAACATTTTGAGTTGGTTGTTACATGCTTGGACTAGGGTTTGTGAGAAAGAGTTGTTCCTTGTGGTGATTGGTTGAGTAGAGTTGATTGAGCCTAGTCAAGTGATTATGTGAAGTGGTTGTTCAAGTTCCTTGAAACAAACTATTCTATATTCTGATTTAAGTTGGGATTGAGATTTGATAGTCTCTAACAATTCTCTTTATGCTTATATGAGATTGATTTGAGTTGAGATTGGCATTTGAGTATATAACATATGGAGTCTCTAAAAATTCTCTTTATGCTTCTATGAGATTGATTTGATTTGAGATCAAGATTTGAGTATAGAACATATTGAGTCTCTAACAATTCTCTTTATGATTCTATGTGATTGAACAAGTTTTGTGTGAGCTTGTTAAGCAGATTTGAGGTAAGTCTTTGAGAAGGCTTGTGGAGTGATTTTGTGTAAGCTTTAGTGGAAGCTTGCAATGCATATTTGAGCAAGTACTAGAGAGGACTTATTGAGTAGATTTGGAGAAGTTCTAAGTGAGCTTGTTGAGCAAATTTGAACAGGTTCTATGTGGACCTATTGAGCAGATTTGAGCAGGTTCTGTGTGGACCTATTGAGCATATTTGAGCAGGTTCTGAGTGAACCTATTGAGATGATATGAGAAGGTACTGAGTGGACCTATTGACAGAGCTTTAGAGGTGACAGAGTATAGAGGATAGAGTCTTAGTGGATAGAGATCCAATAGCAAGGACAATTGAAGACATATCTTTTGAGTGAGGAGTCTTCAAGTGGAGAGAGATCCACTAGTCAGTGCAACAAAGAGACAGAGTCTTCTAGAAGATCACTAGCCAAAGCAGAAGGGAAAAAATTTCTCTTGTGGAAGATATCCACGAACTTGAGATTAGGGGATCAACATATCCTTTGGACATAGGTCCATAAATATTGTAATTGGGAAGGATTCCCAAGAGATTATTTGAGAAATATTTAAAAGAAATATTTTCTCTATGGAGGTAACCCACATTGGGTAAACCACGTTAAAATTCTATGTCTCTATTGTGTATGGTATTCTGTGCATTGCTTTGATTAGTGTTATTGATACTGCTATCTACACACTGCATAATATTGAATTGAAAAGAAAAGTAAAAAGTGCTCTTATATTTTTCACCCCACCTCTCAATATAAGCTTGTGTTCTTCAATTGGTATCAGAGTGAGTTCCTTCATAAGAGTTTGACAGCTTGAAGGAAAAGCGGTCTAAGAACACAATGGATAAAAATGATGGATTCTTCAATAATGCAGTACCAGTATTTGATGGAAGTGACTTCTTGTATTGGTGTGTGTTGATGAGATTCCACCTGATGGCACTTGGCAATGAAGTTTGGGATGCAGTGGAACTTAGATATGATTCAACAATCAATCCTCCTATAAATAAGTATAGGAAGGTAAGCTTCTTATGCATGCAAATTCAAGAGCTATGAATGCAATTATAAAAGGATTGCGTAGATCAAAATATTTGAAGGTTATGGAATGTGAAACAACAAAAGATATGTGGACACTCTTGCATACCATATATGAAGGAGATAAAAGTGTTACGAAAGCTAAGATCAGAAATCTCAAAGGAAAATTTGAGAATATAAGAATGAGGAATGATGAAAACATTCAAGACTATATCAACAAGGTTGATGAACTTATACATGAGATGAAAGGTCTTGGAATGAAGGTTTATGAATCTAATGTTTGTGATAAGATCTTGAGAACTCTTCCAAAAAGGTACAGTGAAAAGGTTTCTGCTATAGAAACATTAATTGATAGCGAGTCTAACAATAAATGTTTGCTTGGTATGCTTACAACTTTTGAGATAAGAACAAAAGATCCTACTCCTCCAAAAGAAGCTGCATTCAAAGTGGACAGAAAGAAAAAGGGTAAGAAGTCAGAATCAAGTAGTGAATCTTCCAATTATGAATCTAACTATAGTAGAAGAGATAAAGGTTCTAGAAGACCCATAGATATAAGATCTATTAAGTGCTTCAATTGTGGAAAGTATGGACATTATACAATAGAGTGCAAAGAACCAAAGACCAACAATGATGAATAAAAACAAGATCACAGGTACAGGGAATCTGAAAGATACAGGTACCAGAAAAAAAGTAGGGATGGACAAAACAGACAAGGAAAGAAGTTCTTCCAAACGCAAAAGAGAAGCTACTATGTGGATAATGGAAGTAAGTACTCAATTGATAGTGATGCTTGTTTTTCAGACAATGATAGAGATGAAGTCTTATTTATGGTTGAAGAAAAAGATCTAGTTAAGAATAAGACTCCAATTATTCTCAAGTGTTTTAGATGTGGTAAATTTGGACATCTTGAAGATGATTGCACAAGGGATGGTTATAGTTTTAGTTATGATGATTTTGAAAATGTACTTGGTAGACCGGATGAGAATATTCTAATGGCATTAGAAGAAGAAGTGAGTGATCCTATAGAAGACAAGTCAAAAAAAAGAAATGATATGGACAAAGGCAAACAAATAGAGGATTATTCAGTAGATAATGGTTATGATCTCAAGGGGGAACTTATCTATGCCCTTGATAAAGTAAATAAGGTAATAAAGCAACACTCTAAGCTTGAAAGTTAGTTTCAAGAATGTGATGAAGAAATATTATTGCTTGTAGAGGATTTAGAGAAGTAAAAAGCTAAGGCAAGCAAGTTCAAAGATAAGATAGAAACAAAGATTCTAGAATGTGAAAAGTTAACACAAAAAATGACACTACTAAAGGGAGATTTAGAGGATTCCAAGAATAAGTTATACAAGTATGTAACCAGTGCAAAGAATGTGGATAAAATAGTCAAGATATAAAGAGGAGCAACAAACAAGACAGTTCTTGGTTCCAAACAGGTTCAAAAGAAATGGGAAGCAAAGTCCTCTTCAAGTATTGAAGAAGAAGGAACTTCAGAAGAAGCAAATTCAGAAGAGGGATTCTCAGATGGAAGCAGAAATGAAAATGAGACTTCCAAGGATGAGTCAGATTGTAATGAGTTCAAAAAAGACAGGGACAATGGGCAAAGAAGATACAGATGGAACAACAATCAAAACAAGAGACCAATGAGGGCAAGACAAGGAAGCTTCAATGGAAGATGTTTTTCATGTCACAGGTTTGGGCACATGGCTTCATAGTGCAAGAAACATCAAAGATAGGAATATGGAAAAGGACAAATTTTCCAAGGATATTGCTATTAATGTAATGAGTTTGGTCATAAGGCAATGGATTACAGGGTTCATGACAAAAGAGGATATCGCTTCACTAGGAAAAATCCTAAGACAGTTGCACATCCAAGGAATAATAATATTAAGTGTTATAAGTGCAATAATTATGGTCACATAGCAAGATGGTGTAGAGAAAATATTCTAGAAACAGGGATAAACATGGACAGGAATATGAACAGGAACAAGAATATGAACAGAAATAGGAACATGAACAGAAAATAGAAGATAAACAGGAATAGAGACTCAGAAAAGAATAAGAACAGGAACAGGAACAAGAACATGGATGAGAACAAGAATAGGAACAAGAACAAAAGTGATGACAAAAATATGGATGATGACTTGGAAAGAAATAGTGAGAAGATTCAAAAAACTCAAAAAATAAGAGAGAAAGATAAAGGCAGAGAACAGTGCTTTTAGGGAGCAAAAATACTCCCACCCCAGAATTAACCACCTCATGTGGAGTCTTGGCAATTTTGGGTACTTTGGGTACATTGCTTTTGCTCAAGTGTATAAGTTGTCATTGATGTCAAAAGGCATTTTTGTGTTGATATCAAAAAGAGTGTGATGTCAAAAATATCTTGAGAAAGCTTCATATTGTTAAAGGGTTTTTATTAAAACCATGGTGACAAGGTTAAAGGTTTTTCTTAAAACCATTTGGACTCATTAAGGGTGTTTATTAAAACCAAGCTTAACTTAATGCAAAGGTTTTTACTTCTTAAAAAACTTTGAAGGTCCATGTTTATTATTAATAATTAAATTAACTCAAACCTTTGACAAAGGTCTAAGTTTAATTTATTATTAATAAAATAATAATAATAATTATTTTAATTATTATTAAAGGGTATTTTAACCCTTAAGCGACGCAGATAAAGTTTTCTTTCTCCGACGTGTTGCCATCGTTGGAGGAGCGCCGACATCAAACAGTTAAGGAGAAATGGCTATATAAGTGGGGATGTTTTTCTAAAGTAAGAGCACCACCGATTAATTGGAGTCTTCAATTTGCGTTTGCTCTGTATCATTCAAATAGCACTTGGTGTCTTTGATTTGTGTTTGCTCTGTATCTTTCGAATAGCGCTTGGTGTCTTCGATTTGTGTTTGCTTTGTATCATTCGAATAGCGCTTGGTGTCTTTGATTTGCGTTTGCTCTGTATCATTCGAATAGCGCTTGGTGTCTTCGATTTGTGCTTGCTCTGTGTCTTCGAATCTCCAATTGACGTCTTTGAAATCATGCTTGATTTGTGTCTTGGAAACCGTGCTTGGCATACTCGAATTTGAGCTTGGGCTGCATCCTTACCTTTTTGCTTGACGTTAGTGGATTGGCAATTACACCTAAACTGTGTTTTTCCAGACTATCTTTGTGAGATGATTAATACAAGCATTTAGTGACTTATGTTTTGGACAGTGCTAGGAAAACGAATATGTTTTCCATATCCTACGATCAAGTGAAGATAAAACAAAGGATAGTTTAATATTTCTTTGTCGGACACTTGTGCTCCAACGACAATGGAGTTTGAGTAAAGGTGCTCGCTAGGCAGAGATATAGGTTTCGAATCACGTCGAGTGCATTTTTCCTTTTGTTGCGATGCATGAAGGAGAGCGGCTGTGATTGGGCTATGTAAGTAGAGGAGAATGCGCTTTAGCGCTTATAAGTGGTGGCTCCTCATTTCTCCTAAGGTTGGAGAACTAAGTATTGCCAAGGTAAATCCTTTTATTGTTGACTTGTGATATTTGAGTTGATTTGATCAAGAATTATTGATGGTGGTATAAGGTTAAGTTGTAATATTTGTTTTGACATTGTTATTATTAATGCTTGATGCTTATGTGGAGTAATAAGGTGTAAAGAGATTTTACTTTGTATGTATATTGTATTTTTGGTGGTTAATATTAAGTTGGAGTAATAAGGCGTTATTTTGGATCTTTATTATTATGTATTATTGTATAGTTGCTAACTCTAATTGGTGGTAAATTGAGAGTTAATGTTGTGACAGTTTTGAGTTCTCCTTATTCATCAAAGTAAAGGTATGGGCACATTCTTCCATGGTTGTTATTGATTGATGGTTTTCTGAAAATAAGTGTGGAGGGAAAAGGATTTCTACTTGTTTCCTTTTCTTGTGATGATTGGTTGAATGCTTCAAGGTTGATGTTGAGTTGAATGGTGTTGGTTGACTAAACCTTGTTTGATGAGCATTGTTGTTAAAACCCTAATTGGTTGTGGAAAGAACATGAGTATCATTGTTATATGAGATATTGTGGTAGGGTACCTAGGAATAGATATTTGGGGATATATTATTATATTGTGTAAGGGTTGGCATGGGCCACACATAACCCAAGGTTGATTGTATTATAATATTATATTATATTTTAATATAATATAATATTAGTAGTAGGCTCTCCAAAGTAGAATAAGAATATGGATATATAAAGAAGAGATATTTGTCATTGTAAGGAATTCATATCATTGGAAGAAGAATCTTATGTAATCGTCGTGCCCACAAAGTGGCCTCTCATCTTGGGAGATCTTGTGGAGTTATTCCTTCCTTAAGGATTATTATTGGTGTTGCCCTACCTTAAGGGTATTATCTATCTCTCTCTCATTTGTGGATTGTTATTGTGGATAATGTATTGTGGATGAATGATTTGATATTTCTGCATATTGGTGAATGGTTTATGTTAATAATAATAAAGTTATGCAACAAGTGGTATCAGAGCAACGATTTTGGCAAAGTGGGGATTTTTGTGTGAAACCCTAGAATTAGGGCAAATTTTTTTGGAAAAACATCTCATCTTTCAGGAGCCATATCTCTGTGCAAGTTTATCCGATTCAGGCGATTCTTGGATCAGATTGTGCAGAATTTGAAGATCTTTAAAATGAGTGGTCATATGATGGAATATGAGCAATATTGAGGGAGATATGACCTTTTAAAGTTAGTCATCCGAAACAAAGATAGTGACGAATTTCACAGATTTTTTCTAGAAAAACACCTCATCTTTCAGAAGCCATATCTTTGCGACAGTTAATCCGATTGAGGCGATTCTTGGATCAAATTATGCAAAATTTGAAGAGCTTTAAAATGAGTGGTCATATGATGGAATCTGAGTAGTATTGAGGGAGATACAACCTTTTGAAGTTAGTCATCCGAAACAAGGATAGTGACGAATTTCACAGATTTTTTCTGGAAAAACACCTCATCTTTCAGAAGCCATATCTTTGCGACAGTTAATCCGATTGAGGCGATTCTTGGATCAAATTGTGCAAAATTTGAAGAGCTTTAAAATGAGTGGTCATATGAAGGAATCCGAGTAGTATTGAAGGAGATACAACCTTTTAAAGTCAGCCATATGGAACAAGGAAAGTGACGAATTTTCAAGTCGCGAATTTTTCAAAAGACAATTTGTTTAGTTCGGGTAAGCAAATCAATTACACTTTATTTTGTTTGGAAGAAAAATTGCAGATGTAGTTGTCTTTGGGATTTTTAGCTTCAACTTGGTGGGAAGATATTTTTTTCCATTAAACCCTAGTTTGCATTAGGGCATGATATTTATTATCAAAAAACCCTAGTTGCATTAGGGCATGAACAATGGTATTCCAACGTTTTTTTGGAGAAGATGATATTGATGCTCGAGAATGGTGGAAAAATTTTAGATCTCGATGTTGTAATGTCTCATGGGGGAAATCCATGCTTGGTATATGTCTTCAAGGGAAAGCTTTGTTTTGGTTGAATAAGTTTTGTGAAGAAAGGAATAATGAATACACTTGGGATGAAATAGAGCATGCATTCTTGATTAAATGGGACCCATATTATGTAGATCGCATAATAAATTTCATCGAAGGCCTTGAAAAGAAACTACAGGAAACTCAAAATGAGAGAAATACAATAAAAGGAGAATGGGAAGTTTTCAAGAAACAAAATGAAGACTATGAAAAAGAAATCAAATTACTCAAGAAGAAAGAGGAAAAGGTTAGGGAAGATAAACAAGATGTCAATATGCAGACAAAGGAAACCATACCTTTGGTAGAAGATAAATTAGAAAATGGACAAAGGAATTTGTTTGAATCTAAAAAGTCTATTTTGTAGGTTCATGGAAGCATTCAAAAGGAACAGGTTATTATTTCCATTGACCCTGGTAGTAGATATAATTTTATTAATATTTCTTTGGTTAAGAAGTTGCAAGTTCAAGCAACAAAAATTAAGGACATACGACTAGAGGGTGAGAATGTTCGGATTTTTGAAGATTTAAAGATCACCATGGATAAATATGTTTTACATTCAGATTTCTATGCTATTGAGATGGATGATAAGGATATTGTTCTTGGTTATCCTTGGTTAGATTCTTTGGGTACTGTTAACATTAATGTGCAAAAGAATTTTATGAAGTTATGGTACAGGAAAAGAAGATAACATTACAGGATATTTCTCGACTTAAGGAGCAAGGATACAAGGAAAATCAAGAAGCAGTTGTAGAAGAACAAATTGAAGAACATGAAACGAGAATCCAAGAAGGCGATAGTAGCAACAGAGTCCATGAAAGAAGTAGCGATAACTAATTCGAGTGGAAATAACATTGCGGGATATTTCTCGGCTTGAGGAGCAAGGATACAAGGAAACTCAAGAAGTGGTTGTAGAAGAACAAATTGAAGAACAGGAAACAGAATCCACGAAGGCGATAGCAGCAACAGAGTCCAAGGAATATTTGATAGAAGAGCATAAGGACACACCAAACAAAGATAACATGAAAGAACAAGGTGTAGAAGAATTTATAACAATGAAGCCAAAGGTTGAAAAGTCAAAGAAGGTAGAACATCAAGTAAAGGTTGCACCATATCGCCATCCACACCACCATGAGCAGAAACAATATTGGAGGCATGGTTCAAGGCAACAACATTATGGTTCTACATGTAATCAACAGGGCACCAACTATGGCAGTGTTTGGCAAAGAAAGCATAGTGATCATGGTTTTCAACATGGTTCATCAGCATCAAGGAACAAGTGGACCCATCATTCAAGTTATCAAAATACAGTAGCAGAAGCATGGAGCCAACGAAGCAGATTTGGATACTCAAGTAACAAAATGGCGTACCAACATCATCGAGTTTCACTTGGATGGATGGATGATCGAGATTGGTACCAATTGCTAACATTGCTTAGCAAATCATACTATCAGGTTTCTTCATATGTTTCGAGGATGAAACATTTGTAAGGAGGGTGGCATGGTAGGGTACCTAGGAATAGATATTTGGGGATATATTATTATATTGTATAAGGGTTGGCATGGGCCACACATAACCCAAGGTTGATTGTATTATAATATTATATTATATTTTAATATAATATAATATTAGTAGTAGGCTCTCCAAAGTAGAATAAGAATATGGATATATAAAGAAGAGATATTTGTCATTGTAAGGAATTCATATCATTGGAAGAAGAATCTTATGTAATCGTCGTGCCCACGAAGTGGCCTCTCATCTTGGGAGATCTTGTGGAGTTATTCCTTCCTTAAGGATTATTATTGGTGTTACCCTACCTTAAGGGTATTATCTATCTCTCTCTCATTTGTGGATTGTTATTGTGGATAATGTATTGTGGATGAATGATTTGATATTTCTGCATATTGGTGAATGGTTTATGTTAATAATAATAAAGTTATGCAACATATTGCATGGTTGGCAATTGTTGGGTTGTGTTTCATGTTCTTGAGAAAAGCATACTACATCTATCTTATTCTGTTGAGATTGAGATTGAGTTGAGATTGATATTGGGAGTTAAGTATAGAACATATTGAGTCTCTAACAATTCTCTTTATGCTTCTATGAGGTTGATGAATCACATTGGGTCTCTAACAATTCTCTTTGTGGGTTCATGCTAAGCAAGTTTTTCTTGGTGAGCTTGCTGAGGTTTTGGACAGGTTTCGGTGGGGACTTGTGAGCAGATTTGGACAGGTCCTAGCAGAGGACTTGTGAGCTGAGTTTGAGAGTTCTATCAGAGAACTTGAGGACAGAGGTGCATTGGTTCTTTGAGAAGAACCTGAGGACAGATTTGGCAAGTCTTTGAGAAGGCTTGTATGTAGAGGATTGATTTGTTCAAGAGTTGGATAGATCTGACAGACAGAGGAAGACTTGTACTAGATCGACTGACTGTGTTTGGTACAGGTTGTTGAGCTATTGTGGACGTGATCATAGAAGGCAGAGGTCTCTTAGGCTAAGCATTGAGGATAGGAGGTCTTCGGTGGAAAGGAGTTCCACATGCTGGCAAGAGGTAGAGGCAGTTGATCTTCTGAGGGATCATTTCCAGAGTAGAGGGGAAGGTATCTCCTTTGAGCAGAGGCTCATAAATTTAGATAGAGGGGAAGGTATCTCCTTTGAGCAGAGGCTCATAAATTCAGATTGGGGGAAGGTATCTCCTTTGGGCCGAGGCTCATAAACATTGTAATTGGGAAGGTTTCCCAAAGAACTTTGAGATAACTTTTAGAGAAAAGTTTTGTGGACGTAGCCCGGGCTTTCCGGGTGAACCACGTTAAAATTGGTGTCACTTTGTGGATGATATTGTGCTTTGTTTTGATATTGCTTTGGGTATATTGCTTTACTATTTTGAAGTATAAAGGAAAAAGTAAAAAGAGGTCTTATCTTGTTCACCCCCCCTCTCAATATAAGCTTGTGTTCTTCAATTGGTATCAGAGCGGGTGCCTTCGAAAAGTTTAACAGCTTGAAGGAAAAGCTAGTAAAGAACACAATGGATCATTCAAGTGGCAATGCAACACCTATTCGTGATGAGTCTTCTAGTGATGAAGAGGCATATTACAACAAGAAAGGCAAGTTCTCTAGAAAGCACAAAAGTATGAAAAATATAAGATGTTTCAATTGTGGAAAGTTTGGTCATTATGCTACTGACTGTACTATTCCCAAGAATGAAAGTGATGAAGATAAACAGGATTCTAAGAGCAAGGATTCTGAAAAGCACAAGCATCACAGGAAGAACAAAGATGAGCACAACAATCAAGGAAAGAGGTATTCTCACAAGCACAAGAAGAGTTTCTACCTAGACAAAGCAAGTAAGTGTTCTAGTAGTGATAGTGAAAGTTCTTCAAGTGATAATGAAAATGAGATGTTGTTCATATCAGAAAAAGAGGAAGAACCGAAACATAGATTCATTATCATGAAATGTCTTAGATGTGGAAACTTTGGTCACCTTGAGGATGATTGCACAAATAATGATTTGGTTTCTAGTATGTATGAGGATGCTTCAGAAAACTATAAGGAAGATGCATGTATGGTTTTTGAAAAGGGTAGCACCTCTAGTGATAAGAAATCTGAAAAAGGCTTTGATGATTCAAAAAACAATCATATAGAGGAAGGTGAAGTAGATCTTAAAGGTGAACTTATTAGTGCTCTTAGTGCTTTGAAAAAGGAAAGAAAGAAGAATGCTAGACTCAAGGATAAGTTAGATGAATGTTGTATGGAGAGAGATGATCTTATAGAAAGTCTTGACTTCTCTATAGCTAAGACACAAGAACTCAAGGATGAGTTAGAGTCTAAGGTTCTTGAGTATAGTGAGTTAGAACAGAAAATGGCTTCTTTGAAAGAGGAAACTAAAGAGTACAAGGATAAGCTTCACAGGTTTCAAGATAGCTCCAAAAAGGTTAAGTCACTCATCAAAGGTCAAAGAAAGACAACAGATAAAACAGGCCTTGGTTTTGTTAAGCCACACAAGGAACAAGCTGGAGAGTCTAGTAAGAGACTCCAAAAGGAAGAGAGTTCTGATGAGGAAAGTATTTCAGATCATGAGTCCTTGAATGATAGATGCACAGAAATAGAAAATAGGAAACAAAAAAAGGGGAGAAAGTTTACAGGACCTAGAAAGCCATTTACAGGAAAGTTTAATGGCAGATGTTTTGCTTGTCACAGGTTTGGTCACATGGCTTCACATTGCATGACTCAAGTAAGGAAGGTAAATGACAGTTTCAGAGGTGGTAATTTCTTTCAAGGGTATTGCTACTCTTGTAAATAGTTTGGGCATAAGGCAGTTTATTGCAAGGCAAATATCAGGAATAGGTTTGATCAGAACAGGTTTGGTCAGAATAGGTTTGGTCAGAATAGGTGGATTCAAAGAACAGGTATGCCTAAAAGAAATAACATTGTTACTTGTTATAAGTGCAACAATGAAGGTCACACAGCTAGACAGTGTAGAGCTGAACTTCCAAGGTACAAGAATAGGAACAATGGTATGAACAGGTCCAAGGATCAAGGCATGGATAAGAACAGGAATGATAACAGGAACAAGAACAGTGACAAGAACAGGAATATGGACAAAGAGTTCAAGAGAAGGCCCGACAAGGAAGTTATAGACACTGATGATGATCAGTGCCTAATGGGAGTTTTACTCCCACCCAGAAATTAATCACCTCATCAGGAGGTGGGGGAGGGACTAAGCTAAGAGGCTCATTCTTAGTCCCGAGCCCCAAAGGTGACCCTTTGCCATTGATGACAAAGGGGGAGAGATATGAGTAAGGGGGAGAGCTTCAAAGTGAAGAGGAAAGCTTCAAGTCAGGGGGAGCAAAACTTCAAAGGAAGATTCTCAGTTGTGGGCACAATTGGTTTCAGTTTTGGCTCTTGAGAAGTGTTTTCAGTAAAGGTTTGCCATCAATGACAAAGGGGGAGATTGTTGGCAATTTTGGGTACTTTGGGTACATTGCTTTTGCTCAAGTGTATAAGTTGTCATTGATGTCAAAAGGCATTTTTGTGTTGATATCAAAAAGAGTGTGATGTCAAAAATATCTTGAGAAAGCTTCATATTGTTAAAGGGTTTTTATTAAAACCATGGTGACAAGGTTAAAGGTTTTTCTTAAAACCATTTGGACTCATTAAGGGTTTTTATTAAAACCAAGCTTAACTTAATGCAAAGGTTTTTGCTTCTTGAAAAACCTTGAAGGTCCATGTTTATTATTAATAATTAAATTAACTCAAACCTTTGACAAAGGTCTAAGTTTAATTTATTATTAATAAAATAATAATTATTATTATTTTAATTATTATTAAAGGGTCTTTTAACCCTTAAGCGACGCAGATAAAGTTTTCTTTCGCCGACGTGTTGCCATCGTTGGAGGAGCGCCGACGTCAAACAGTTAAGGAGAAATGGCTATATAAGTGGGGATGATTTTCTAAAGTAAGTGCACCACCGATTAATTGGAGTCTTTGATTTGTGTTTGCTCTAAAATAGGTCTTCGATTTGCATTTGCTCTGTATCATTCGAATAGCGCTTGGTGTCTTCGATTTGCGTTTGCTCTGTATCATTCGAATAGCGCTTGGTGTCTTCGATTTGTGCTTGCTCTGTGTCTTCGAATCTCCAATTGACGTCTTTGAAATCGTGCTTGATCTGTGTCTTGGAAACCATGCTTGGCATACTCGGATTTGAGCTTGGGCTGCATCCTTACCTTTTTGCTTGACGTTAGTGGATTGGCAATTGCACCTGAACTGTGTTTTTCAGACTGTGTTGTGAGATGATTAATGCAAGCATTCAGTGACTTATGTTTTGGACAGTGCTAGGAAAACGAATACGTTTTCCATATCCTACGATCAAGTGAAGATAAAACAAAGGATAGTTTAATATTTCTTTGTCGGGCACTTGTGCTCCAACGACGATGGAGTTTGAGTAAAGGTGCTCGCTAGGCAGAGATACAAGGTTTCGAATCACGTCGAGTGCATTTTTCCTTTTGTTGCGATGCACGAAGGAGAGCGGCTGTGATTGGGCTACGTAAGTAGAGGAGAATGCGCTTTAGCGCTTATAGTGGTGGCTCCTCATTTCTCCTAAGGTTGGAGAACTAAGTATTGCCAAGGTAAATCTTTTTATTGTTGACTTGGGATATTTGAGTTGATTTGATCAAGAATTATTGATGGAGGTATAAGGTTAAGTTGTAATCTTTGTTTTGACATTGTTATTATTAATGCTTGATGCTTATGTGGAGTAATAAGGTGTAAAGAGATTTTACTTTGTATGTATATTATATTTTTGGTGGTTAATATTAAGTTGGAGTAATAAGGTGTTATTTTGGATCTTTATTATTGTGTATTATTGTATAGTTGCTAACTCTAATTGGTGGTAAATTGAGAGTTAATGTTGTGACAGTTTTTGAGTTCTCCTTCTTCATCAAAGTAAAGGTATGGGCACATTCTTCCATGGTTGTTATTGATTGATGGTTTTCTAAAAATAAGTGTGGAGGGAAAAGGATTTCTACTTGTTTCCTTTTCTTGTGATGATTGGTTGAATGCTTCAAGGTTGATGTTGAGTTGAATGGTGTTGGTTGACTAAACCTTGTTTGATGAGCATTGTTGTTAAAACCCTAATTGGTTGTGGAAAGAACATGAGTATCATTGTTATATGAGATATTGCATGGTTGGCAATTGTTGGGTTGTGTTTCATGTTCTTGAGAAAAGCATACTACATCTATCTTATTCTGTTGAGATTGAGATTGAGTTGAGATTGATATTGGGAGTTAAGTATAGAACATATTGAGTCTCTAACAATTCTCTTTATGCTTCTATGAGGTTGATGAATCACATTGGGTCTCTAACAATTCTCTTTGTGGGTTCATGCTAAGCAAGTTTTTCTTGGTGAGCTTGCTGAGGTTTTGGACAGGTTTCGATGGGGACTTGTGAGCAGATTTGGACAGGTCCTAGCAGAGGACTTGTGAGCTGAGTTTGAGAGTTCTATCAGAGAACTTGAGGACAGAGGTGCATTGGTTCTTTGAGAAGAACCTGAGGATAGATTTGGCAAGTCTTTGAGAAGGCTTGTATGTAGAGGATTGATTTGTTCAAGAGTTGGACAGATCTGACAGACGAGAGGAAGACTTGTACTAGACCGACTGATTTTGTTTGGTACAGGTTGTTGAGCTACTATGGACGTGATCATAGAAGGTAGAGGTCTCTTAGGCTAAGCATTGAGGACAGGAGGTCTTCGGTGGAAAGGAGTTCCACATGCTGGCAAGAGGTAGAGATAGTTGATCTTCTGAGGGATCATTTCCAAGAGCAGAGGGGAAGGTATCTCCTTTGAGGAGAGGCTCATAAATTTAGATAGAGGGGAAGGTATCTCCTTTGAGCAGAGGCTCATAAATTTAGATTGGGGGAAGGTATCTCCTTTGGGCCGAGGCTCATAAACATTGTAATTGGGAAGGTTTCCCAAAGAACTTTGAGATAACTTTTAGAGAAAAGTTTTGTGGACGTAGCCCAGGATTTTTGGGTGAACCACGTTAAAATTGGTGTCACTTTGTGGATGATATTGTGCTTTGTTTTGATATTGCTTTGGGTATATTGCTTTACTATTTTGAAGTATAAAGGAAAAAGTAAAAAGAGGTCTTATACTGTTCACCCCCCCTCTCAGTATAAGCTTGTGTTCTTCAATTGGTATCGGAGCGGGTGCCTTCGAAAAGTTTAACAGCTTGAAGGAAAAGCTAGTAAAGAACACAATGGATCATTCAAGTGGCAATGCAACACCTATTCGTGATGAGTCTTCTAGTGATGAAGAGGCATATTACAGAAAGAAAGGCAAGTTCTCTAGAAAGCACAAAAGTATGAAAAATATAAGATGTTTCAATTGTGGAAAGTTTGGTCATTATGCTACTGACTGTACTGTTCCCAAGAATGAAAGTGATGAAGATAAACAAGATTCTAAGAGCAAGGATTCTAAAAAGCACAAGCATCACAGGAAGAACAAAGATGAGCACAACAATCAAGGAAAGAGGTATTCTCACAAGCACAAGAAGAGTTTCTACCTAGACAAAGCAAGTAAGTGTTCTAGTAGTGATAGTGAAAGTTCTTCAAGTGATAATGAAAATGAGATGTTGTTCATATCAGAAAAAGAGGAAGAACCGAAACATAGATTCATTATCATGAAATGTCTTAGATGTGGAAACTTTGGTCACCTTGAGGATGATTGCACAAATAATGATTTGGTTTCTAGTATGTATGAGGATGCTTCAGAAAACTATAAGGAAGATGCATGTATGGTTTTTGAAAAGGGTAGCACCTCTAGTGATAAGAAATCTGAAAAAGGCTTTGATGATTCAAAAAGCAAACATATAGAGGAAGGTGAAGTAGATCTTAAAGGTGAACTTATTAGTGCTCTTAGTGCTTTGAAAAAGGAAAGAAAGAAGAATGCTAGACTCAAGGATAAGTTAGATGAATGTTGTATGGAGAGAGATGATCTTATAGAAAGTCTTGACTTCTCTATAGCTAAGACACAAGAACTCAAGGATGAGTTAGAGTCTAAGGTTCTTGAGTATAGTGAGTTAGAACAGAAAATGGCTTCTTTGAAAGAGGAAACTAAAGAGTACAAGGATAAGCTTCACGAGGTTTCAAGATAGCTCCAAAAAGGTTAAGTCACTCATCAAAGGTCAAAGAAAGACAACGAGATAAAACAGGCCTTGGTTTTGTTAAGCCACACAAGGAACAAGCTGGAGAGTCTAGTAAGAGACTCCAAAAGGAAGAGAGTTCTGATGAGGAAAGTATTTCAGATCATGAGTCCTTGAATGATAGATGCACAGAAACAGAAAATAGGAAACAAAAAAAGGGGAGAAAGTTTACAGGACCTAGAAAGCCATTTACAGGAAAATTTAATGGCAGATGTTTTGCTTGTCACGAGTTTGGTCACATGGCTTCACATTGCATGACTCAAGTAAGGAAGGTAAATGACAGTTTCAGAGGTGGTAATTTCTTTCAAGGGTATTGCTACTCTTGTAAACAGTTTGGGCACAAGGCGAGTTTATTGCAAGGCAAATATCGAGAACAGGTTTGATCGAAACAGGTTTGGTCGAATAGGTTTGGTCGAAAGTTTGGTCAAAGTAAATTTGTCGAACAGGTTTAGTCAGAACAGGTGGATTCAAAGAACAGGTATGCCTAAAAGAAATAACATTGTTACTTGTTATAAGTGCAACAATGAAGGTCACACAGCTAGACAGTGTAGAGCTGAACTTCCAAGGTACAGGAACAGGAACAATGGTATGAACAGGTCCAAGGATCAAGGCATGGATAAGAACAGGGATGAGAACAAGAACAAGAATAGTGACAAGAATAGGAATATGGACAAAGAGTTCAAGAGAAGGCCCGACAAGGAAGTTATAGACGCTGATGATGATCAGTGCCTAATGGGAGTTTTACTCCCACCCTAGAATTAATCACCTCATCGGGAGGTGGGGGAGGGACTAAGCTAAGAGGCTCATTCTTAGTCCCGAGCCCCAAAGGTGACCCTTTGCCATTGATGACAAAGGGGGAGAGATATGAGTAAGGGGGAGAGCTTCAAAGTGAAGAGGAAAGCTTCAAGTCAGGGGGAGCAAAACTTCAAAGGAAGATTCTCAGTTGTGGGCACAGTTGGTCAGTTGTTAGCATAGTTGGTTTCAGTTTTGGCTCTTGAGAAGTGTTTTCAGTAAAGGTTTGCCATCAATGACAAAGGGGGAGATTGTTGGCAATTTTGGGTACTTTGGGTACATTGCTTTTGCTCAAGTGTATAAGTTGTCATTGATGTCAAAAGGCATTTTTGTGTTGATATCAAAAAGAGTGTGATGTCAAAAATATCTTGAGAAAGCTTCATATTGTTAAAGGGTTTTTATTAAAACCATGGTGACAAGGTTAAAGGTTTTTCTTAAAACCATTTGGACTCATTAAGGGTTTTTATTAAAACCAAGCTTAACTTAATGCAAAGGTTTTTGCTTCTTGAAAAACCTTGAAGGTCCATGTTTATTATTAATAATTAAATTAACTCAAACCTTTGACAAAGGTCTAAGTTTAATTTATTATTAATAAAATAATAATTATTATTATTTTAATTATTATTAAAGGGTCTTTTAACCCTTAAGCGACGCGAATAAAGTTTTCTTTCGCCGACGTGTTGCCATCGTTGGAGGAGCGCCGACGTCAAACAGTTAAGGAGAAATGGCTATATAAGTGGGGATGATTTTCTAAAGTAAGTGCACCACCGATTAATTGGAGTCTTCGATTTGCGTTTGCTCTCATCATCTGGTGTCTTCGATTTGCGTTTGCTCTATCATTCAATAGCGCTTTTTTTTTGCTTTTTTTCTATATCATTCGAATAGCGCTTGGTGTCTTCGATTTGTGCTTGCTCTGTGTCTTCGAATCTCCAATTGACGTCTTTGAAATCGTGCTTGATCTGTGTCTTGGAAACCATGCTTGGCATACTCGGATTTGAGCTTGGGCTGCATCCTTACTTTTTTTCTTGACGTTAGTGGATTGGCAATTGCACCTGAACTGTGTTTTTCAGGTTGTGTTGTGAGATGATTAATGCAAGCATTTAGTGACTTATGTTTTGGATAGTGCTAGGAAAATGAATACGTTTTCCATATCCTACGATCAAGTGAAGATAAAACAAAGGATAGTTTAATATTTCTTTGTCGGGCACTTGTGCTCCAACGACGATGGAGTTTGAGTAAAGGCGCTCGCTAGGCAGAGATATAGGTTTCGAATCACGTCGAGTGCATTTTTCCTTTTGTTGCGATGCACGAAGGAGAGCGGCTGTGATTGGGCTACGTAAGTAGAGGAGAATGCGCTTTAGCGCTTATAGTGGTGGCTCCTCATTTCTCCTAAGGTTGGAGAACTAAGTATTGCCAAGGTAAATCTTTTTATTGTTGACTTGGGATATTTGAGTTGATTTGATCAAGAATTATTGATGGAGGTATAAGGTTAAGTTGTAATCTTTGTTTTGACATTGTTATTATTAATGCTTGATGCTTATGTGGAGTAATAAGGTGTAAAGAGATTTTACTTTGTATGTATATTATATTTTTGGTGGTTAATATTAAGTTGGAGTAATAAGGTGTTATTTTGGATCTTTATTATTGTGTATTATTGTATAGTTGCTAACTCTAATTGGTGGTAAATTGAGAGTTAATGTTGTGACAGTTTTTGAGTTCTCCTTCTTCATCAAAGTAAAGGTATGGGCACATTCTTCCATGGTTGTTATTGATTGATGGTTTTCTAAAAATAAGTGTGGAGGGAAAAGGATTTCTACTTGTTTCCTTTTCTTGTGATGATTGGTTGAATGCTTCAAGGTTGATGTTGAGTTGAATGGTGTTGGTTGACTAAACCTTGTTTGATGAGCATTGTTGTTAAAACCCTAATTGGTTGTGGAAAGAACATGAGTATCATTGTTATATGAGATATTGCATGGTTGGCAATTGTTGGGTTGTGTTTCATGTTCTTGAGAAAAGCATACTACATCTATCTTATTCTGTTGAGATTGAGATTGAGTTGAGATTGATACTGGGAGTTAAGTATAGAACATATTGAGTCTCTAACAATTCTCTTTATGCTTCTATGAGGTTGATGAATCACATTGGGTCTCTAACAATTCTCTTTGTGGGTTCATGCTAAGCAAGTTTTTCTTGGTGAGCTTGTTGAGGTTTTGGATAGGTTTCGGTGGGGACTTGTGAGCAGATTTGGATAGGTCCTAGCAGAGGACTTGTGAGCTGAGTTTGAGAGTTCTATCAGAGAACTTGAGGACAGAGGTGCATTGGTTCTTTGAGAAGAACCTGAGGATAGATTTGGCAAGTCTTTGAGAAGGCTTGTATGTAGAGGATTGATTTGTTCAAGAGTTGGACAGATCTGATAGACAGAGGAAGACTTGTACTAGACCGACTGACTGTGTTTGGTACAGGTTGTTGAGCTGCTGTGGACGTGATCATAGAAGGCAGAGGTCTCTTAGGCTAAGCATTGAGGACAGGGAGTCTTCGGTGGAAAGGAGTTCCACGTGTCGACAAGAGGTAGAGGCAGTTGATCTTCTGAGGGATCATTTCCGGAGTAGAGGGGAAGGTATCTCCTTTGAGCAGAGGCTCATAAATTCAGATAGAGGGGAAGGTATCTCCTTTGAGCAGAGGCTCATAAATTCAGATTGGGGGAAGGTATCTCCTTTGGGCCGAGGCTCATAAACATTGTAATTGGGAAGGTTTCCCAAAGAACTTTGAGATAACTTTTAGAGAAAAGTTTTGTGGACGTAGCCCGGGCTTTCGGGTGAACCACGTTAAAATTGGTGTCACTTTGTGGATGATATTGTGCTTTGTTTTGATATTGCTTTGGGTATATTGCTTTACTATTTTGAAGTATAAAGGAAAAAGTAAAAAGAGGTCTTATACTGTTCACCCCCCCTCTCAGTATAAGCTTGTGTTCTTCAATTGGTATCAGAGCGGGTGCCTTCGAAAAGTTTAATAGCTTGAAGGAAAAGCTAGTAAAGAACACAATGGATTATTCAAGTGGCAATGCAGCACCTATTCGTGATGAGTCTTCTAGTGATGAAGAGGCATATTACAGCAAGAAAGGCAAGTTCTCTAGAAAGCACAAAAGTATGAAAAATATAAGATGTTTCAATTGTGGAAAGTTTGGTCATTATGCTACTGACCGTCCTGTTCCCAAGAATGAAAGTGATGAAGATAAACAAGATTCTAAGAGCAAGGATTCTAAAAAGCACAAGCATCACAGGAAAAACAAAGATGAGCACAACAATCAAGGAAAGAGGTATTCTCACAAGCACAAGAAGAGTTTCTACCTAGACAAAGCAAGTAAGTGTTCTAGTAGTGATAGTGAAAGTTCTTCAAGTGATAATGAAAATGAGATGTTGTTCATATCGAAAAAAGAGGAAGAACCGAAACATAGATTCATTATCATGAAATGTCTTAGATGTGGAAACTTTGGTCACCTTGAGGATGATTGCACAAATAATGATTTGGTTTCTAGTATGTATGAGGATGCTTCAGAAAACTATAAGGAAGATGCATGTATGGTTTTTGAAAAAGGTAGCACCTCTAGTGATAAGAAATCTGAAAAAGGCTTTGATGATTCAAAAAGCAAACATATAGAGGAAGGTGAAGTAGATCTTAAAGGTGAACTTATTAGTGCTCTTAGTGCTTTGAAAAAGGAAAGAAAGAAGAATGCTAGACTCAAGGATAAGTTAGATGAATGTTGTATGGAGAGAGATGATCTTATAGAAAGTCTTGACTTCTCTATAGCTAAGACACAAGAACTCAAGGATGAGTTAGAGTCTAAGGTTCTTGAGTATAGTGAGTTAGAACAGAAAATGGCTTCTTTGAAAGAGGAAACTAAAGAGTACAAGGATAAGCTTCACAGGTTTCAAGATAGCTCCAAAAAGGTTAAGTCACTCATCAAAGGTCAAAGAAAGACAACAGATAAAACAGGCCTTGGTTTTGTTAAGCCACACAAGGAACAAGCTGGAGAGTCTAGTAAGAGACTCCAAAAGGAAGAGAGTTCTGATGAGGAAAGTATTTCAGATCATGAGTCCTTGAATGATAGTGTAGCACCCTAAAATTGGTGCAGTAAAACCTTAATAATTATATTTACTCTAGTAAATATTCAAATTCAAATTTTAACCTCCCAAACCGCCCGTTAACCGCTGTGTAATCCGTTTCCCCCTTTTTCGTGCCATTTTTAGAGGTTGTTTTGACCGTTTGACGATATCGTCGTCGATCAGACGATATCGCCCCAGATCTGACGATTTTGTCTGGTCTAGGACGTCCAGACGATCTTGTCCCTAAACTAATTTTGCACAATTAGCTTCTGTTCCAACGGGCCTCTAATCTGGGCAGAGACGTGTTTGCATCGTTAGAGACCCTCCCTCATTGGATATCTCCCAAATAGGGATGATCTCCAACCTCCTAACCTCCCTCATAAGCCTATTTAATCCTAAGCCCTCCCCTTAGCACCCCCTGGCTGATAATTCCCTGTAACCCGACTTCATACACATTAAAACATCCCAAATTCATATTTGCAGTAGTTCTATACCAATTTTGTTGCAGGTACCTTAGTGTTTTTTAGCCGGAGCAAGCTTACATCGTCGCGGACGATCCTGTTCATATCGGAGGTGATCTTGTCGAATTAGAGACGATTTCGTACCAATGCGAGATGATTTTGACTGCAGTCAACATTGAGGCAATCAGTGCCTAAAGTTTGCATTTCTTCTTCCCTTTTTCTGCTATTTTATGCTGTAATTAGCTAGTTTATTTGATATTTTATGCTATCTTGCATTTTGGAGTTCACCCATCTAGATCAAATGCATAATTAAGTCATAATTATTATTTAATCAGTATGATGCATTCATATTTTTGTTCATAATCCTCAGTTTGATATTGCTACTGTCAATTTATACTGTTTCCCTCTATTAGAATAGTTGTATTTTCTGTGTTTTGCACCTATTTCTCTATTTGCAGGTTTTTGATGAATTCGTCTGACGAATTCGTCAGATCTCAGATGATCTTGTCTGATCTCAGACGATCCTGTTAAATCAGAGGCGATCTTGATTGCTTCAAGAATCAGAATCTTCATCAGACATCCGGATCAGGTATTTTTCTTTTAACATTCTTTAATTTCTCTATTTTTCTGTCCTATTCTATTTTTTGTATTCATTTAATCTGCATATTCATATAGAATAGCTTAGACGCATCTTGGCCAAACCTAGGACTTGAATGCTTAAGGCTAAAATGAACACATAAAATGCATTCCCAACCTAGGCGTGGAAACTGCCATTAAATGTTTCCTGGTGAACCCACCATCCGTCAAAAAATCACCAATATACACCTCCCCCGAGAGGTGGGACCTTCGCAAGGCCTCTCAGTCCGAGGTACCATGCTATCCTTTTCACATCCCCCTTTCGGGCACGGATCCTATAGCCTGAAGGTAAGGGTGTGAAAAATTTGGAGCGATACATTTTGGTGAACTCGACGTGAATACATTTTAAACCTTTTGAAAACAAAAAAAAAAACAAAAAAAAATATAACAAAATCATCATTTCAAGTTTGTATGTTTTAGATTCAATTCTAAATGGTAGATATTAAATATTACTTTTAGAAGTACTAAATAAACCATGAGTTTTTACTCAAATCCATATGAGCCCATCAATAATGTTGGAAGAATTCAGCCAAATACATTTGTTCATTATGACCAACCTCATCCCTATTCAATACCACCTCCATCACACTTTTCCCATTTTTCATCCTTACCCCAATAGGACAATCCCTTTGCCAATCCTCTTCATAACGATATTATCTATTCTCCCATATATCCATATTATGTCTATCGTTCCACATACAATCCTCCGCCACCTTTTCAATATTCTTCTCTTAATACAACACATCCATTTCAACAAGAAAATACTTATTCTTCCAATTCTACCATGCACTCACCTCATGCTTCGCAATCTTCCTGTCATCATTCTACCCATAATAAAGAAAGTAGAGGTGAGAAACCATTTGGTCCTTTTGTGATGAAAGTCCTAAGGCATTTATCAGAAACCTCTCAAAAACCTTCATCACGTAAATTTACTAAGCTCAATCAACCAATGGATATAATTCTCAAGTATTTACTTGACACAAATAAGATTGAACTCCCTTCCATAAGACAACCTGATACCACAGTAGATTGGTTTAAACCTGAGCTACATTGTGAATATCATAGAGTGGATGGACATATGACACAAAATTGTAAAGATTTAAGATGTGCAATTCAAGATTTGATTGATAAGGGTCTTTTTAATATAAAGGAATTACAATCTACAACTGATTATAAATCTCCATTAAACAATCAAACTCCTACACAACAAATACCAATAATCAATCAAGACATGGGGATATCCCAAGAACCCCTATTCAATTATCAACAACAAGAAACCAATCAAATATTGCATGTTAATGTGTCCCATCATGATGATATTATTAATATTGTAACAAAAACTACAAATGAGCAACCTCAAGTTCAATCAACTCAATCTGATATTCAAGATATGGATTCCTCATTTGACCAACCTTCAAAACTATCTTTGGCTCTAGAAAATGATCCAAAATGGAATGTAAGCATAGAAAGCTTATCTTTAAAATCAAAATCTCAATCTGAAATCCACTTTGATAGCTAACAACAAGTGATTAATACTCAAGCAAATATATCCCTTTTACAAGTATTACAAATTTATCACAAGGAAAATTTGTTCAAAATACCTAGCCAACAATTTGTTCCTCATCATATTTTCTCTAAGAACATAATTAATGGTGTAAACCTTCTTGAGGTTAACCATATTTCATTCTATGATGAGGATATTCCTTCCTCTACTCCACAAGAAGACTATTATCTTTACATTACAGGATCTAGTAAAGAAACACCTGTTAAAACTATCATGGTAGATAATGGCGCCTCTCTTAATTTATGCACTCATCAATTATTCCAAAAACTTAAATTAAAGGAAGCAGATAGTAATGAATCAAATGTTATTATAAAATATTTTAACAATGAAATTCAAGAAGCTCAAGGTATTATAATTCTTCCCTTTAATATTGGATCCAAGATCCTGGATATTTTATTTTATGTAGCATATTTCCCTTCACCGTACAACCTACTTCTTAGAAGTCCTTGGATGCATACAATGAGGATTGTCCCTTCCACTCTTCACCAATGTTTGAAGTTTGAACTTGCAAATAAAAATGTTACCATACATGGTGACCCAACACCATTTAAAGAATATTTAACGGTTGAAACATCAAGTTCTATACATTCTCTGTTATCAAAATTATTTTCTATTTCTCACTTTTCTTCATCCATATATGATCATCCTTGTTTACCAAATAACATCCATGCATATCTTTCACATCTGCATCTGCTCCTTCCATCTTATCAAGATTTGGAATATAGTGATAAGAATGAAGAACTTTCTTATCCTTCTTACATTTTATTTTGTAACATGATCAATTTTACACATATAAAAGTCAAATCTTTTCCTACATTATTCTACATTATAACAAAGCTTTTGTTATCACTACCTTTTATTCATCACCTTCTATTCTTACCTTCACCTCAACCAGATTATCCTTCAAAACCGCCTTTGATTTTGAAGCAACCTTAGATATGCTATACTTAAATAACCTTGTATAGTGTATATAGATCATCTTGTATATACCACCAATTTCAATTCATAAATTAAAATCAAAATACAAAAAAATTAAAATCCTCAAAATCTTCAAAAAAAAAATACTAATGCAACTAAAGACCTTAAAGGTAAGTTTGAGCCCAAATGGCTTGGACCATACATTATCACTGCTAAATTTGAATCAGGAGCATACAAATTATCTACCTTAGATGGTAAAGAACTTAAAGAACCCATGAATATTTTGCATCTTAAACGTTACTATGTATAAATTTGGTCATTTCATCCTTGTATATATTTGTTTAAAATATTTCAAAATCACTATTTTGTATTTCTTTCAATTTATAAATTCAAAAACACCAAAAACATTCATAATCATCAAAATTTTCAAAACTATTTGTTATATGTATTTTTGGCACTTGTTAATTCATAATCTCTTTTTGGATTTCGCGATGATGGTATAAAAGTCTATACCTACATATTCTATGCCTAGCGCAAACCATTGTAACAATTTTTATTCCCCATTTATTTAAAATCATGAAAAACATATGACTTAAATCATTCTGTTATACAATTATGCTTTACAAACAAACAAACACATTTTCATTATTTCATGTCATTATGTCAACTTCCAATTTTGCAATGATGGTATAATTCCTAAGGAATTATCCAAAAATTTTATCACACTTAGGAATTTATGCCTAGAAAAAATCATTTTAACATTATTTCATGCATACTATTTTTATGAAAATCTAAAAACAAATTACCATCAAACCATCATTAGTTCTATCATCACAACAAAGTCTTAAGACAGTCTCTTAAGCACTCTTTTACTTTTTAACAATATTTCTATACTGGGATTAGCTTGACGACCGAGTGAGCGGCGACTCCATGAAATGGTCTATAATAGCGACAATGTCCTTTAAAATTATTGTTAGAAGTCTCTTTTTATTTTTTATCACATTACATCACAAACAACCAATTTGTTACATCAGATTATTTCATTTAAAATCTTACAACATGACATCAAACCATAATATTTCTAACGACGTAATTACATGAATTATCAAATCAATCAATCAAACATAAAAGCATCATAAAAACATAAATACGCAAGTCATATGATAAAAAAATATCTCATCTCATATATATATCAACAATATATACATCATCAAAACTGGATTGGTATGCCACAATCTGTACCTCGGCATACTCAATCCTCTATCAAAAAAATAATAAATGCTATCATATCAATCTGTACAATGCCATGCAGTACTCTAGCCTCGAAAACCCCTCGAGCTCTTAGCCTCATCTCCTCCCCCGCCCTAAGGTGGACGAGGTGGCCCCATCGCAGTATGTGTGGTACTACGAGTCCTAGTCGTCGATCGAGACGAAGTCCTCGACGACCCGATCTTGATCGGATCTGCGATGTTAGTCGGCACTTGTAGTCTATCCTCCTCTGGCACCATCTGATAGTATAATGTCTAATAGAAAGTGATTTGGGCAATCACCCATGCTAGCTCCCTAGTGCTCGCCCCTCCGCCCCGTGCTCTAAGGCGTGCAATCTCGTCTCTGAGCTATGTAACCTCAGCTCGGTGTTGTGCAGCCTCCTCTTGTAGGGTCTGCACCTGTGCCTAGAGATGGATTGTCTCTACTCGGAGAGTCATTGTCTCGCTACTCTCCCTAGTGTCGACACCCTTGCCCTTATCGGGCAATGGTGGCCTCTCTCTATGGAGAAGGGGGTCTCTCCTCCCTCCTCTCCCGCTGCTATGGCCTCTCCTACGCCTGTGGCCTCCTTAGCTCTCTCCCATCACGACCTTGGGCTACCTCCATAGTCGCCTAGTGCCACCTCCCTATCCAACGCACAACTGCATGAATCAGACCTTGAGCCCTCATCATCCGAGGAGGGTGGATGCCTGCATACCAGGCATCATAGCCATTGGCTACCCCTACGTCGTCCCCATCCATTGGCTGAATGGGGGCATCGTCCGAGTCCTGACTCCAAAAGCGTTGCATGTCTGGAGCCCCGCTCACTGTGGTGTTATCTTGGACAGTCCAGGAAAACTCGTAATCCTTGAGAGATGGGATCCCCTGCTGTAGACCGAACTGTCACAAAACTCGGTCGTAGCGGTGGAGCTCCACCTCTCCCCTCTCCATCCGAAGCCAGCAAACTTGCCTAATGCGAGATAACTCCTATCCGTCCTCGACCCACCCTGGGTGCTCTCACCATGGCCTCTAGGTGATCTGATTCGGGACAATATCATCTAGCAGTATTTGAGACATCGATAGGTCAATCCATCGCTGTGACCCTCTTCGGAGCCACCAGTAGAAAACTCGGGGCCTCTCCCGGTCAATCCCTGTCAAAGGAAGCCCTACCGGCCTCCGCACTGCAATGTGCTCCCAGCACCAAACCTGTAGGAGCGATGTCATAACTAGACATCGGTCGCCCTTGTACATGACCCCATGCAGGATCCTGTACAACCGGCATAGCACAAAGCTGCCCCAAGAAAATTTGTAGCCATATCGCAGATCACATCTGCTAGCATCCATGGTACCCTACACCCGCTCTGGTGGCACAGTAGAAGTCCACCAACCACTCCGGCAAAAACCTGTGTGAGTCTCGATGCCCCAGGCATCTGACGTAGTGCCTCGATGTTTACTCTGCCCTTCTCTAGGGCGAAGCTCGGGTCACCACACAACCGCATCATAGCATGGCCCTGATTGGCCATAGGAGTGATCAACCATCCTTGTATGGGGATTCTTAGAATCCTCCATACATCCTCCAGTGTGGGAGTCATCTTCCTTGTCGGTAGCCAAAAACAAGACGAACTTGGATACCACCTCTCTGCTAGGGCTGTCAGTAGCCCCATGTCTGTAGAAACTTGTGGCATTTCTACCACATGCAGTAAGTCGGCCTGTGCCAGCTGATCCCGCTCTGCCTGTGTTAGAGTGGCCAAGTCATATCTCAAACCTCCATATTTCCATTCCCTGCTCTTTAGCAATCCTCTCTGCAACACAAACAATCATTAATAACAATCATTAATAATAATCATTAATAACAACTCAAATCATTAATTAAAAATGCAAGTAAAATAAGTTCAATTTTATCAAATGATGATATCGTCCACAATTGGACGATATCATCCCAAATTTGAGCACAATCATTTTCGATTTTGCAAGTCGAAATCGTCCCTAATTTTATGAAATCATCCCCCTTTCGTCGATTTCTCCCTTGGACGAAATCGATGAAATTGAGACGATTTCATCGAAATCGGGACGATTTCATCCCGACGACGTCGACGGCCCAAAAACGGCCGCGATGCTCAAAAATTAATCAAAATTTACCTAAAAAGCATGTAAATTCAACTTAAACCATTCTAAGTTAAGTCTAGACTCTTACCCGTAGCCCGCGTTGGACCTCTGTTGATCTGTGCGTTGTCTCCACCATTTTTGCTTGCAGAGCTCTAAAACCAAAAAAATGAACAGTAAAAATAAATTAGGATTTTACCCTATTTTTCTTAAATTTATTCAAACACAATTAAAAACATTTTTTCAAATTTTGCTTTTTCGCGTTTTTACCTCAAACGTTCGATTTGGGTAAAAACACGGAGGGGGCACCATAGTAAGCTGTCGTACGATTCGACCAAGAATCGTCGCCTAAAAATGGGAATAATTTTTGCTTTCTCGTAGATCGAGAAGAACTCATCTTTAATGCATTTTCTTTAAAAAATTCACTAAAGAGGGGGCAAAATGTAGCACCCTAAAATTGGTGCAGTAAAACCTTAATAATTACATTTACTCTAGTAAATATTCAAATTCAAATTTTAACCTCCCAAACCGCCCGTTAACCGCCGTGTAATCCGTTTCCCCCTTTTTCACACCATTTTTAGAGGTTGTTTTGACCGTTTGACGATATCGTCGTCGATCAGACGATATCGCCCCAGATCTAATGATTTCGTCTGGTCTAGGACGTCTAGACGATCTTGTCCCTAAACTAATTTTACACAATTAGCTTATGTTCCAATGGGCCTCTAATCCAGGTAGAAGCATGTCTGCACCATTAGAGACCCTCCCCCATTGGAGATCTCCCAAATAGGGATGATCTCCAACCTCCTAACCTCCCTCCTAAGCCTATTTAATCCTAAGCCCTCCCCTTAGCACCCCCCTGGCTGATAATTCCCTGTAACCCGACTTCATACACGTTAAAAGATCCCAAATTCATATTTGCAGTAGTTCTATACCAATTTTTTTGTAGGTACCTTAGTGTTTTTCAGTCGGAGCAAGCTTACATCGTCGCAGACGATCCTGTTCAGATCGGAGGTGATCCTATCGAATTAGAGACGATTTCATACCAATACGAGACGATTTTGACTGCAGTCAACATTGAGGCAATTAGTGCCTAAATTTTGCATTTCTTCTTCCCTTTTTTTGCTATTTTATGCTGTAATTAGCTAGTTTATTTGATATTTTATGCTATCTTGCATTTTGGAGTTCACCCATCTAGATCAAATGCATAATTAAGTCATAATTATTATTTAATCAGTATGATGCATTCATATTTCTATTCATAATCCTTAGTTTGATATTGCTACTGTCAATTTATACTGTTTCCCTCTGTTAGAATAGTTGTATTTTCTATGTTTTGCACCTATTTCTCTGTTTGCAGGTCTCTGACGAATTCGTCAGACGAATTCGTCAGATCTCAGACGATCTTGTCTAATCTCAGACAATCTTGTCAAATCAGAGGCGATCTTGACTGCTTCAAGAATCAAAATCTTCATCAGACATCCGGATCAGGTATTTTTCTTTTAACATTCTTTAATTTCTCTGTTTTTTTGTCCTATTCTATTTTTTGTATTCATTTAATCTACATCTTCATATAGAATAGCTTAGACGCATTTTGGCCAAACCTAGGACTTGAATGCTTAAGGCTAAAATGAACACATAAAACACATTCCCAACCTAGGAGTGGAAACTGCCATTAAATGTTTCCTGGTGAACCCACCATCCGTCAAAAAATCATAAATATACACCTCCCTCGAGAGGCGAGACCTTCGCAAGGCCTCTCAATTTGAGATACCACACCATCCTTTTCACATCCTCCTTTCGGGCACGGATCCTATAGCCTGAAGGTAAGGGTGTGAAATATTTGGAGCGATATAGATAGATGCACAGAAATAGAAAATAGGAAACAGAAAAAGGGGAGAAAGTTTACAGGACCTAGAAATCCATTTACAGGAAAGTTTAATGGCAGATGTTTTGCTTGTCATAGGTTTGGTCACATTGCATGACTCAAGTAAGAAAGGTAAATCATAGTTTTAGAGGTGGTAATTTCTTTCAAGGGTATTGCTACTTTTGTAAACAGTTTGGGCACAAGGCAGTTTATTGCAAGGCAAATATCAGGAATAGGTTTGATAAGAATAGGTTTGGTCAGAATAGGTTTGGTCAGAACAGGTTTGGCCAAAACAGGTTTGGTCAGAACAGGTTTAGTCAGAACAGCTAGATTCAAAGAACAGGTATGCCTAAAAGAAATAACATTGTTACTTGTTATAAGTGTAACGATGAAGGTCACACAGCTAGACAGTGTAGATCTAAACTTCCAAGGTAAAGGAACAGGAACAATGGTATGAACAGGTCCAAGGATCAAGGCATGGATAAGAACAGGGATGAGAACAAGAACAAGAACAATGACAAGAACAAAAATATGGACAAAGAGTTCAAGAGAAGGTCCGACAAGGAAGTTATAGACACTGATGATGATCAATGCCTAATGGGAGTTTTACTCCCACCCCAGAATTAATCACCTCATCAGGGAGGTGGGGGAGGGACTAATCTAAGAGGCTCCTTCTTAGTCCCGAGCCCCAAAGGTGGCCCTTTGCCGTTGATGACAAAGGGGGAGAGATATGAGTAAGGGGGAGAGCTTCAAAGTGAAGAGGAAAGCTTCAAGTCAGGGGGACCAAAACTTCAAAGGAAGATTCTCAGTTGTGGGCACGATTGGTCAGTTGTTAGCACAGTTGGTTTCAATTTTGGCTCTTGAGAAGTGTTTTCAGTAAAGGTTTGCCATCAATGACAAAGGGGGAGATTGTTGGCAATTTTGGGTACTTTGGATACATTGCTTTTGCTCAAGTGTATAAGTTGTCATTGATGTCAAAAGGCATTTTTGTGTTGATATCAAAAAGAGTGTGATGTCAAAAATATCTTGAGAAAGCTTCATATTGTTAAAGGGTTTTTATTAAAACCATGGTGACAAGGTTAAAGGTTTTTCTTAAAACCATTTGGACTCATTAAGGGTTTTTATTAAAACCAAGCTTAACTTAATGCAAAGGTTTTTACTTTTTGAAAAACCTTGAAGGTCCATGTTTATTATTAATAATTAAATTAACTCAATCCTTTGACAAAGGTCTAAGTTTAATTTATTATTAATAAAATAATAATTATTATTATTTTAATTATTATTAAAGGGTCTTTTAACCCTTAAGCGACGCAGATAAAGTTTTCTTTTGTCGACATGTTGCCATCATTGTAGGAGCGTCGACGTCAAACAGTTAAGGAGAAATGGCTATATAAGTGGGGATGTTTTTCTAAAGTAAGAGCACCATCGATTAATTAGAGTCTTCGATTTGCGTTTGCTCTGTATCATTCGAATAGCTCTTGGTGTCTTCGATTTGCGTTTGCTCTGTATCTTTCGAATAGCGCTTGGTGTCTTCGATTTGCGTTTGCTCTATATCATTCAAATAGCACTTGGTGTCTTCGATTTGTGTTTGCTCTGTATCATTCGAATAGCGCTTGGTGTCTTTGATTTGTGCTTGCTCTGTGTCTTGGAATCTCCAATTGACGTCTTTGAAATTGTGCTTGATCTGTGTCTTGGAAATCGTGCTTGGCATACTCGAATTTGAGCTTGGGCTGCATCCTTACCTTTTTGCTTGGCATTAGTGGATTGGTAATTGCACCTGAACTGTGTTTTTCCAGACTATCTTTGTGAGATGATTAATGCAAGCATTCAGTGACTTATGTTTTGGATAGTGCTAGGAAAACGAATATGTTTTCCATATCCTACGATCAAATGAAGATAAAACAAAGGATAGTTTAATATTTCTTTGTTCGACACTTGTGCTCCAATGACGATGGAGTTTGAGTAAAGGCGCTCGCTAGGCAGAGATACAGGTTTCGAATCACGTCGAGTGCATTTTTCCTTTTTTTGCGATGCACGAAGGAGAGCGGCTGTGATTGGGCTACGTAAGTAGAGGAGAATGTGCTTTAGCACTTATAGGTGGTGGCTCCTCATTTCTCCTAAGGTTGGAGGACTAAGTATTGCCAAGGTAAATCCTTTTATTGTTGACTTGTGATATTTGAGTTGATTTGATCAAGAATTATTGATGGTGGTATAAGGTTAAGTTGTAATCTTTGTTTTGACATTGTTATTATTAATGCTTGATGCTTATGTGGAGTAATAAGGTGTAAAGAGATTTTACTTTGTATGTATATTATATTTTTGGTGGTTAATATTAAGTTGGAGTAATAAGGTGTTATTTTGGATCTTTATTATTGTATAGTTGCTAACTCTAATTGGTGGTAAATTGAGAGTTAATGTTGTGATAGTTTTTGAGTTCTACTTCTTCATAAAAGTAAAGGTATCAGCACATTCTTCCATGGTTTTTATTTATTGATGGTTTTCTAAAAATAAGTGTGGAGGGAAAAGGATTTATACTTGTTTCCTTTTCTTGTGATGATTGGTTGAATGCTTCAAGGTTGATGTTGAGTTGAATGGTGTTGGTTGACTAAACCTTGTTTGATGAGCATTGTTGTTAAAACCCTAATTGGTTGTGGAAAGAACATGAGTATCATTGTTATATGAGATATTGCATGGTTGGCAATTGTTGGGTTGTGTTTCATGTTCTTGAGAAAAACATACTACATCTATCTTATTCTGTTGAGATTGAGATTAAGTTGAGATTAATACTGGGAGTTAAGTATAGAACATATTGAGTCTCTAACAATTCTCTTTATGCTTCTATGAGGTTGATGAATCACATTGGGTCTCTAACAATTCTCTTTGTGGTTTCATGCTAAGCAAGTTTTTCTTGTTGAGCTTGCTGAGGTTTTGGACAGGTTTCGATGGGGACTTGTGAGCAGATTTGGACAGGTCCTAGCAAAGGACTTGTGAGATGAGTTTGAGAGTTCTATCAGAGAACTTGAGGACAGAGGTGAATTGGTTCTTTGAGAAGAACCTGAGGACAGATTTGGTAAGTCTTTGAGAAGGCTTATATGTAGAGGATTGATTTGTTCAAAAGTTGGACATATCTGACAGACAAAGGAAGACTTGTACTAGATCGACTGACTGTGTTTGGTACAGGTTGTTGAGCTGCTGTGGACATGATCATAGAAGGTAGAGGTCTCTTAGGCTAAGAATTGGGGACATGAGGTCTTCGGTGGAAAGGAGTTCCACGTGCTGGAATGAGGTAGAGGCAGTTGATCTTCTGAGGGATCATTTCCAGAGTAGAGGGGAAGGTATATCCTTTGAGCAGAGGCTCATAGATTTAGATAGAGGGGAAGGTATCTCCTTTGAGCAGAGGCTCATAAATTTATATTTGGGGAAGGTATCTCCTTTGGGCCGAGGCTCATAAACATTGTAATTGGGAAGGTTTCCCAAATAACTTTGAGATAACTTTTAGAGAAAATTTTTGTGGATGTAGCCCAGGCTTTCTGGGTGAACCACGTTAAAATTGGTGTCACTTTATGGATGATATTGTGCTTTGTTTTGATATTGCTTTGGGTATATTTCTTTACTATTTTTAAGTATAAAGGAAAAAGTAAAAAGAGGTCTTATACTGTTCACCCCCCCTCTCAGTATAAGCTTGTGTTCTTCAATTGGTATCAGAGCGAGTGCCTTCGAAAATTTTAATAGCTTGAAGGAAAAGCTAGTAAAGAACACAATGGATCATTCAAGTGGCAATGCAGCACCTATTCATGATGAGTCTTCTAGTGATGAAGAGGCATATTACAGCAAGAAAGGCAAGTTCTCTAGAAAGCACAAAAGTATGAAAAATGTAAGATGTTTCAATTGTGGAAAGTTTAGTCATTATGCTACTGACTGTACTGTTTCCAAGAATGAAAGTGATGAAGATAAACAAGATTCTAAGAGCAAGGATTCTGAAAAGTACAAGCATCACAGGAAAAACAAAGATGAGCACAACAATCAAGGAAAGAGGTATTCTCACAAGCACAAGAAGAGTTTCTACCTAGACAAAGCAAGTGTTCTAGTAGTGATAGTGAAAGTTCTTCAAGTGATAATGAAAATGAGATGTTGTTCATATCAGAAAAGAGGAAGAACCAAAACATAGATTCATTATCATGAAATGTCTTAGATGTGGAAATTTTGGTCACCTTGAGGATGATTGCACAAATAATGATTTGGTTTCTAGTATGTATGAGGATGCTTCATAAAACTATAAGGAAGATGCTTGTATGGTCTTTGAAAAAGGTAGCACCTCTAGTGATAAGAAATCTGAAAATGGCTTTGATGATTCAAAAAACAATCAAATAAAGGATCTTGAAAGTGAACTTATTAATGCTCTTAGTGCTTTGAAAAAGGAAAGAAAGAAGAATGCTAGACTCAAGGATAAGTTAGATGAATGTTGTATGGAGAGAGATGATCTTATAGAAAGTCTTGACTTCTCTATAGCTAAGACACAAAAACTCAAGGATGAGTTAGAGTCTAAGGTTCTTGAGTATAGTGAGTTAGAACAAAAAATGGCTTCTTTGAAAGAGGAAACTAAAGAGTACAAGGATAAGCTTCACAGGTTTCAAGATAGCTCCAAAAAGTTTAATTCACTCATCAAAGGTCAAAGAAAGACAACAGATAAAACAGGCCTTGGTTTTGTTAAGCCACACAAGGAACAAGCTAGAGAGTCTAGTAAGAACTCCAAAAGGAATAGAGTTCTGATGAGGAAAGTATTTCAGATCATGAGTCCTTGAATGATAGATGCAAAGAAATAGAAAATAGGAAACAAAAAAAGGGAAGAATGTTTACAAGACCTAGAAAGCCATTTATAGGAAAGTTTAATGGCAAATGTTTTGCTTGTCATAGGTTTGGTCACATGGCTTCACATTGCATGACTCAAGTAAGGAAGGTAAATGATAGTTTCAGAGGTGGTAATTTCTTTCAAGGGTATTGCTACTCTTGTAAACAGTTTGGGAACAAGGCAGTTTATTGCAAGGCAAATATCAGGAACAGGTTTGATCAGAACGGGTTTGGTAAGAATAGGTTTGGTCAGAACAGGTTTGGTCAGAATAGGTTTGGCCAGAACAGGTTTGGTCAGAATAGGTGGATTCAAAGAATAGGTATGCCTAAAAGAAATAACATTGTTACTTGTTATAAGTGCAACAATGAAGGTCACACAACTAGACAGTGTAGAGCTGAACTTCCAAGGTATAAGAATAGGAACAATGGTATGAAAAGGTCCAAGGATCAAGGCATGGATAAGAACAGGGATGAGAACAAGAACAAGAACAGTGACAAGAACATGAATATGGACAAAGAGTCCAAGAGAAGGTCTGACAAGGAAGTTATAGACGTTGATGATGATCAGTGCCTAATGGGAGTTTTACTCCCACCCCAAAATTAATCACCTCATCAGGAGGTGGGGGAGGGACTAAGCTAAGAGGTTCCTGTTGAGAAGCAACACACCCCACTGAAAAATGCATTCCAATCCTCTTGAAAGCCCTGAAATACCATTTTGCAGCAGGGACCCTCTTGATCATTTCCAGTCTTAATCCAGTTTTGCTTGTTTCCTTTTTAAGTTGTGCCTTTTTCCAAGTCTTTCTAGCATTGTTATTTCAAGCTTAACTTTCTACATGCTAGAATCATTCATGCTTAAGCCAAATCCGGCACCGGCACCAAGAAAATCCTGAAAACAGTCAGCTAAATACATGAAAAATCAAAACTTTCCTTTTTTGGTAATGTCACGAAATCTCACGACAGGTTTTCAAAAAATCCGCAAAGTCATTTTTGTGTCGCGATATCGCGACATTTCCATTTTTGGAAAGTGTCACAAAATCGCTGTCTGTCGGAGGAGAGAGAAGAAATCAGTACGGACCAGCGCGATTTCGCGACATGTCGCGAAATCGTGACATGTCGCGTTTTCGCGACTGGAAAGGAGAAAAAGTGGCTAAGTCCAAAAGTTGCAGCGATTCGCTGACGTCTCAAAATCACGGGCTAAAGGGTGCAGCGATGCGCTGCATGTTTCCAAGTCGAGAGGTAAAGTTGCAGCGATGCGCTGCATGTCTCAAAATCGTGGGCCGGAGCTTGCAGCGATGCGCTGCATGTTTCGAAGTCAAGGAGTGAAACTGCAGCGACGCGCTGCACGTTTCGAAGGTGAAGGGAGAAAATTGCAGCGATGCACTGCATGTTTCAAAATCAGGGGTAAAAGGGTGCAGCGATGCGCTGCATGTTTCAAAATCGCGGTCTGGAGCTTGCAGCGATGCGCTGCATGTTTCGAAGATCAAGGGTGAGAATGGTAGCGACGCGCTGCACATTTTGAGGAAGTTGTACGACGGCCGGCAGGAGGCACGATTTCGTGACATGTCACGAAATCGTGACATGTCACATTTTCACGGCCGACAGGAGAGACAAGTTGCCATAGCGCTGGGGACGTCGCGATTTCGCGACATGTCACGAAATCATGACATGTCTCATTTTCATGGTAGGAGAGAGAAAGTCCTCAAATGAGCCAGAAGTGCATTCCAGCGGGAAATAGAAGGCATCCTGGGGTAGCGACACGTGTCAAAGCGTGAGGCAGACAAACAGAAGCCGACATGCAAGCTTTTTAGCTGGTTTTTAATCTGTTTTAACCTTTAAAGCTTTTGATTTAATGTTTATTAAAGTGCTAATATAATCTTTTTGTCTTTCATGCAGGAATCCATCTGGCACTTGCGGGACAACCGGGAAAGACCATAAAGGCAAATTTAAAGTGCAAATTTGATCAAGGACCGCCATGCTAGAGGAGAAGAAGCCGTAAAAGCATTCAATAGAAAATTTATGACAGAATTGATAGCATGAAGACCATTTCAACCCAGGGATGGCTTTGCGGAGATCAAATTGATGGAGAAGTGGTGACTCATCCGGCTCACCAGCGAAATTAATGGAGGCATTTATTTGCAGTCACGGATGAATGCAAGTGGCTTTAGATTTTATCTTCTCCATTTATGGCAGTTGACTACACAGATTGGCCGAAGGGTTAAATTCTATCTGGACTTTGATTTTAAAGGACTTTTTATTGTAAAACCCGGGTCCTAGGGTTTAGATGTGATAATATTTGTAGTTATGAGAAGAAGATATTTTTGAAAAGATCAGGGTCTGTCCTGAATCTATAAATACTTCTTCTCAATGTAATTGCGAGAGGCGGAGACTTAGAAATAAAAGGCTTATAAGCAATTTCTTGCAAATTTTGTGAAATCCTTTATTTCTGGACTTGGAGCTGATGTGCTTTAGCTTTTCTGTGATAGCATGGCCAGGAGCCTAATCTTTTGTAGAGTGTGATAAGTGTATCTTATTTTTTTTTTCGTTTCGTTTAAATTTTGTTAGATATATGCTGTAAATCTGCCATTATCAAGTTTAAATATGCTGTTAGGCTTCAGTTGTTCTATTGTATGATAGGGGAAATTACAGATTTGAGGTTAAGTTTGTTCTAATTGCTCTGTATTCACTGTGTGAGCTAGGCTACCGGTGAAAGATACCAGTTTTAACCAGCTTCCCTTCAGTTTATAATTTTCTACTAGACCTGTTCCACTCTGCCTTGTGCTCTTAGTTGAAAGTGATCTTAGACTGACTAGACACTTTCTTCTTTGATTTGTTCTGTTGTGAAGCTGATAGCATAGATAAGATTGATAGTTTAGAGTTTTACAGTTTAAAGTCTGATAAACTTCTCTTTCTACCCTACCCTACCCTCTCTTTGTTTTCGGTGAATGATCCATTTTTATTTTCTTTGTTTGTCTCCCATACTACAAGAATTCAACACACAACTTTGCACTCGAACAAGTTCGGGAACCCCCTGTAAGGTAACAGAGCAGTCTATATTGAAATCTATTCCAGAAGTGGAAAAGAGTGAATAGCCATTCGACCTAACTCTGTAACTCGCACCTTGGATAACCAGTTAGATCCTAAAGTGAGTGGGATCCGTCCCGTGGATGTCTCCGGAGCTTTCCTTGCTTCATCCTTCCCGGGGTGTGCATGAAAGTCGGACCAACAGTTCCTTCTTAGTCTCGAGCCCCAAAGGTGGCCCTTTACCATTGATTACAAAGGGGGAGAGATATGAGTAAGAGGGAGATCTTCAAAGTGAAGAGGAAAGCTTCAAGTCAGGGGGAGCAAAACTTCAAAGGAAGATTCTCAGTTGTGGGCACAATTGGTCAGTTGTTAGCACAGTTGGTTTCAATTTTGGCTCTTGAGAAGTGTTTTCAGTAAAGGTTTGCCATCAATGGCAAAGGGGGAGATTGTTGGAAATTTTGGGTACTTTGGGTACATTGCTTTTGCTCAAGTGTATAAGTTGTCATTGATGTCAAAAGGCATTTTTGTGTTGATATCAAAAAGAGTGTGATGTCAAAAATATCTTGAGAAAGCTTCATATTATTAAAGGGTTTTTATTAAAACCATGGTGACAAGGTTAAAGGTTTTTCTTAAAACCATTTGGACTCATTAAGGGTTTTTATTAAAACCAAGCTTAACTTAATGCAAAGGTTTTTACTTCTTGAAAAACCTTGAAGGTCCATGTTTATTATTAATAATTAAATTAACTCAATCCTTTGACAAAGGTCTAAGTTTAATTTATTATTAATAAAATAATAATAATTATTATTTTAATTATTATTAAAGGGTCTTTTAACCCTTAAGCGATGCAGATAAAGTTTTCTTTCGTCGACGTGTTGCCATCGTTGGAGGAGCACCGACGTCAAATTGTTAAGGAGAAATGGCTATATAAGTGGGGATGTTTTTCTAAAGTAAGAGCACCACCGATTAATTGGAGTCTTCAATTTGCGTTTGCTCTATATCATTCGAATAGTGCTTGGTGTCTTCGATTTGTGTTTGCTTTATATATTTCGAATAGTTCTTGGTGTCTTCGATTTGTGTTTTCTTTGTATCATTTGAATAGCGCTTGGTGTCTTTGATTTGCGTTTGCTCTCTATCATTCGAATAGCGCTTGGTGTCTTCGATTTGTGCTTGCTCTATGTCTTCAAATCTCCAATTGACGTCTTTGAAATTGTGCTTGATCTGTGTCTTGGAAACTGTGCTTGGCATACTCGGATTTGAGCTTAGGCTGCATCCTTACCTTTTTGCTTGACGTTAGTGGATTGGCAATTGCACCTGAACTGTGTTTTTCCAGACTGTGCTATGAGATGATTAATGCAAGCATTTGGTGACTTATGTTTTGGACAATGCCAGGAAAATGAATATGTTTTACATATCCTATGATCAAGTGAAGATAAAACAAAGGATAGTTTAATATTTCTTTGTTGGACACTTGTGCTCCAACGACGATGGAGTTTGAGTAAAGGCGCTCGCTAGGCAGGGATAAAGGTTTTGAATCACGTCAAAACCTATTTCGAATCAGATTGGGGGAAGGTATCTCCTTTGGGCTGAGGCTCATTAACATTGTAATTGGGAAGGTTTCCCAAAGAACTTTGAGATAACTTTTAGAGAAAAGTTTTGTGGACGTAGCCCGAGATTTACGGGTGAACCACGTTAAAATTGGTTTCACTTTGTGGATGATATTGTGCTTTGTTTTGATATTGCTTTGGGTATATTGCTTTACTATTTTGAAGTATAAAGGAAAAAGTAAAAAGAGGTCTTATCTTGTTCACCCCCCTCTCAGTATAAGTTTGTGTTCTTCAATTGGTATCAGAGCGGGTGCCTTCAAAAATTTTAACAGCTTGAAGGAAAAGCTAGTAAAGAACACAATGGATCATTCAAGTGGCAATGCAGCACCTATTCATGATGAGTCTTCTAGTGATGAAGAGGCATACTACAAAAAGAAAGGCAAGTTCTCTAGAAAGCACAAAAGTATGAAAAATGTAAGATGTTTCAATTGTGGAAAGTTTGGTCATTATGCTACTGACTGTACTGTTCCCAAGAATGAAAGTGATGAAGATAAATAGGATTCTAAGAGCAAGGATTCTGAAAAGCACAAGCATCATAGGAAAAACAAAGATGAGCACAACAATCAAGGAAAGAGGTATTCTCACAAGCATAAGAAGAGTTTCTACCTAGCCAAAGCAAGTAAGTGTTCTAGTAGTGATTGTGAAAGTTCTTCAAGTGATAATGAAAATGAGATGTTGTTCATATCAAAAAAAGAGGAAGAACCAAAACATAGATTCATTATCATGAAATGTCTTAGATGTGGAAACTTTGGTCACCTTGAGGACGATTACACAAATAATGATTTGGTTTCTAGTATGTATGAAGATGCTTCAAAAAACTATAAGGAAGATGCTTGTATGGTCTTTAAAAAAGGTAGCACCTCTAGTGATAAGAAATCTGAAAATGGCTTTGATGATTCAAAAAATAATTAAATAAAGGATCTTGAAAGTGAACTTATTAATGCTCTTAGTGCTTTGAAAAAGAAAAGAAAGAAGAATGCTAGACTCAAGGATAAGTTAGATGAATGTTGTATGGAGAGAGATGATCTTATAGAAAGTCTTGACTTCTCTATAGCTAAGACACAAGAACTCAAGGATGAGTTAGAGTCTAAGGTTCTTGAGTATAGTGAGTTAGAACAGAAAATGGCTTCTTTGAAAGAGGAAACTAAAGAGTACAAGGATAAGCTTCACAGGTTTCAAGATAGCTCCAAAAAGGTTAAGTCACTCATCAAAGGTCAAAGAAAGACAACAGATAAAATAGGCCTTGGTTTTGTTAAGCCACACAAGGAACAAGCTAGAGAGTCTAGTAAGAGACTCCAAAAGGAAGAGAGTTCTGATGAGGAAAGTATTTTAGATCATGAGTCCTTGAATGATAGATGCACAGAAAGAGAAAATAGAAAACAGAAAAAGGGGAGAAAGTTTACAGGACCTAGAAAGCCATTTACAAGAAAGTTTAATGGTAGATGTTTTTCTTGTCACAGGTTTGGTCACATGGCTTCACATTGCATGACTCAAGTAAGGAAGGTAAATGACAATTTCAGAGGTGGTAATTTCTTTCAAGGGTATTGCTACTCTTGTAAATAGTTTGGGCACAAGGCAGTTTATTGCAAGGCAAATATCAGGAACAAGTTTGATCAGAACAGGTTTGGTCAGAATAGGTTTGGTCAGAATAGGTTTGGTCAGAATAGGTTTAGTTAGAATAGGTGGATTCAAATAACAGGTATGCCTAAAAAAAATAACATTGTTACTTTTTATAAGAGCAACAATGAAGGTCACACAACTAGACAGTGTAGAGTTGAACTTCCAAGGTATAAGAACAGGAACAGTGGTATGAACAGGTCAAAGGATCAAGGCATGGATAAGAACAGGGATGAGAACAAGATCAAGAACAGTGACAAGAATAGGAATATGGACAAAGAGTTCAAGAGAAGGTCCGACAAGGAAGTTATAGATGCTGATGATGATCAGTGCCTAATGGGAGTTTTACTCCCACCCCAAAATTAATCACCTCATCAGGAGGTGGGGGAGGGACTAAGCTAAGAGGCTCCTTCTTAGTCTCGAGCCCCAAAGGTGGCCCTTTGCCATTGATGACAAAGGGGAAGAGATATGAGTAAGGGGGAGAGATTCAAAGTGAAGATAAAAGCTTGAAGTCAGGGGGAGCAAAACTTCAAAGGAAGATTCTCAGTTGTGGGCACAGTTGGTCAGTTGTTAGCACAGTTGGTTTCAATTTTGGCTCTTGAGAAGTGTTTTCAGTAAAGGTTTGCCATCAATGACAAAGGGGGAGATTGTTGGAAATTTTGGGTACTTTGGGTACATTGCTTTTGCTCAAGTGTATAAGTTGTCATTGATGTCAAAAGGCATTTTTGTGTTGATATCAAAAAGAGTGTGATGTCAAAAATATCTTGAGAAAGCTTCATATTGTTAAAGGGTTTTTATTAAAACCATGGTGACAAGGTTAAAGGTTTTTCTTAAAACCATTTGGACTCATTAAGGGTTTTTATTAAAAACAAGCTTAACTTAATGCAAAGGTTTTTACTTCTTGAAAAACCTTGAAGGTCCATGTTTATTATTAATAATTAAATTAACTCAATCCTTTGACAAAGGTCTAAGTTTAATTTATTATTAATAAAATAATAATAATAATTATTTTAATTATTATTAAAGGGTCTTTTAACTCTGTTGAGTGGTGTTTTCACCCAATTGTGAAAGCACACTCTCCGGTAGGATCTGAGTCCCAAAATCCTCTTCTTGCAAAGAAAGTAATTTCTCCAAGGTTCCTCTTATGTTGATTCTAAAACACCAATGATGTCGCTCACTCGTAAATGCAGGGAATACCTTAGGGTTGCAAGTGGATGTTAACAAGGGGCACCGTAGTTCACTTTAATTTGGATTTGCAATGGACTCGAGCTTTGATGGGTTTTCAATTATTTATTTAAATGACTCGTAATTAAAATACAAAAAATAAATACGGGTTTAAAAATAAAAATAAATGGAAATGAATATGCAACTAAGCTACGTCCAGAGTACTGCCATCTTGATTGATAAAACCGAAGACAATGAGGTTTCTCGCATGCAACCCAACCTACCGAACCCGCAAATTCGCACAATTCAGATAAGCCAGGTGCGGGTTTCTAGGGTTTCTACTGTAGTTTCAGATTTAGGCATTCGCATGAAGCAACCAAGAACACTTGCATTCAACTTCACCTATAAGCCTAGAAATCTGAAAGGGAAAGATAACACATTGAATCATGCATGCAAAAATGACTCCTTCTTTCTCATCAATGAAATGCCAACTCTCTCGTATTTCGCATTAAAATGATGTATCAATTACAATTACGGAATGTTCCAGGTTTTACAAATCCGGAACAAATGAAGGAAATTGCCCAAGTGCGGGCCCAGAATGGCATGAAGCCCTTGTCTCTCGCAACTCTGCAAGCAGCAATTTCCAACCCTCGTATCAATCCGTGCTTCAGATTTTATACTAACTGAAACGTCTCTTCGGTTCTCCCTGTGTCGCTTCGTTTCACCTTCCAGCATGTGACCTTTCAAATTCCTGCCTTTTCGATGCTTTTGTTCCATGTTCGATTCTGAAACGTTCAAAATCTGCCGTCGCATGTAACGCCTCTCGTAGCTCCGACACCTGTACGCCACGTGTCTCACGCCTTCTGCGCCTTCCGTAACGTCTTCCTGTGAAAATCGTGACAAAAATAGCATGCAGCCTGTTCACCTTCCCGACCGCAAAAATGCGACATGTCGCGAAATCGCGACGTTTTCCTGTTCATACCCTTTGGCTGCTTTTCATCGTGAAATCGTGACAATTTTCACTTTCGGACCCTTTCCACTTGTCACGATTTCGCACTTCCTTTTACCCTTTGACTCTTTTGTCATGATTTCTGACCATTTTCCTTCTACTCTCCCATCAAATCGCTACCTTCTCCTTCTCTCCTTGCATTGTCGCGATTTCTGACCATTTTCTGTTTCGGGCCTTCTTGTCGCAACCTGTCGCGATTTCGCGACCATTTTCTCTTCATCATGCCTTTTGCTGATTTCTGTCATGATTTCGCTACGCCTTTCTGTTCCGTACAACGGCTCTTTCGTCGCGATATCACGATTTTTTTACCTTGGACCTCTTTGCCGCTTTCGTCATGAAATCGCTACCACTTTTGTTCCGTACGCCTTTGTCTTTGGAGTCGCGAAATGCGACATGTCGCGATATCGTGACGATTTCTCATTTCATGCCTTTCCCTCGCAATCTGTCATGATTTCGCGACATTTTTCACTCGACACCTCTTTGGCTTCAATTTGTCGCGATATCGCGACGTTTTTTTGATTTGTGCCGTTTGACAGTTTGACCCACGATTTTGCGACACGTCGCGATATCGCTACGCCTTTCCATTTGCCTTTCTCTCTCCTCTTTCGGCCGCGACGGAGCAACATGTCACGATTTCATGACACTTTTTCATTCTGGCAGCGACGGAGCGACATGTCGCGATATCGCGACATTTTTCTTTTTCGGCAGCGATGTCGCGACATGTCGCGATTTCGCGACATGTCGCGATTTCGTGACACTTTCAACACTTGTGCATTTTTTTGCCTCTTTTCTTCATTTTTAGTATCTGGGTCACTAAGATTTTCTCTGCAATCCTGCAAAAAAGGTGGGTCCCCAATTTTGGGGTGTGTTGTGGATCAGCCACAACAAATGGCGACTCTGCTGTCAAATGCTCTTGAGCATTTTTAGTAAGAACCCAACCTGAAACATATCGCAAACTCGAAAACATGTGTTAGCACATAAGCAATATAACAAATGCCCAAAGATCAAAAGTACATGAATCATCAGAATCATCAAGTATTAGCTCAGTGTGTGCAATGAATTTCTTTCCCTATCATTTGAAATTGATCCACACTCCATTATCAGTTTTGCATGAATGCATATGTGAGATGGTGAATGATTTGTGTACCCTAATGAATGTGCTAGGAGATTTTGCTTTCATAAAAAGGCATGGTCATTCTTCTGGTATTATGTACAAGCATTCAAGATTGCCAAACCCTCTTAGGATCCACTAATTAATTACCTTATTGTATCCCAAAGTTGGTTATGAGTCCCTACTATCTTGAACCCATGTGCAAGTGAATGTGAAATCAGAACTTTGGGGAATCAGACTCCCAACCAACCGAGATGAGAGTTTAACCCTATCCTTACTATTCTGATTTAAAGTTCATTACCTCACTTTGAGCAAAATAATTAAACCAATTATGGAAGAAATGGTCATGCTAGTCTAACCCTTTAGACAATCGGTGGTCTTGTTTTTTAGACAAGACATGATGCCATGCATGGGCATATCTAACCCCACAATCCAAAACTTATCCTCATTTCTTTGGACCTTGGGGATGACTACCCATCCTTTGCAGAGGACAAGTAGTACGATCCTTACAATCCAATATAAAGATGAGATGGGAAAAATTTATTTTTTACTTCTTGGACCTTTGGGATGACTACCCATCCTTGCTAGGGACATGTAGTACGATCCTTCCAATCCAAACTTTAGATGTAGATGGAAAATATTAATTTTGTTGCTTAGACCTTGGGGATGACTACCCATCCTTTGCAGAGGACAAATAGTACGATCCTTACAATCCAAGATTTATTGTGAAATGAGACATAAGAGCTTTGGGGAATTGGATCCTCAACCTAAGCGAGATGAGAATTTATGCCCTATCCTTACTACTCCATGTAGGTCAAATCAAAGCTTTGGGGAATTGGATCCTCAACCTAAGTTCGATGAGGATTTAACCCTATCCTTACTACTCTGATTTTAGGCTTTAAGCTCTATGGAAGTGGTCAAAACCACTGTTTTAAGGATCATGTTGCATAATAGGATAGACATGAAAAACCTCTTTCGCCCAACCTTTTCTTCCAAGTTAGGTCATGATCATTTTGCTCAAGATCCTTTTTAATGTATGAGACGTGCTTGGTTCTAGATATCTCAAGACTCAGTTCCCAACCTTAGGATGCCTCTTACATTTATGTTATAACACAACCCTAAGAGGGATTGACATACTTAAATGATATGTACCTAAGATGCATATGCAACTAAGATGAAATGTATGTAAAGTGAGATGGAACATGAATGCATTATCTCTTGAATTGCAAATGAAAATGATTTGTCATGCAAAACTGACTCTTTCATGCATCACAAAATCAAACAATATAACTTAAGATGCTTGTGGTACTTGTGGAGCTTTTACAGGATAATTCCAATATTTCATATTCTCCTAACCTTAAGCATAAGTTGACATCTCATTTTTTTATTATTATTTTATTATTTTTTATTATTATTATTATTATTATTATTTTTATCAGAATAAACAAAACATGTCAATTGAAATCAAATCCACAACCAAAATCCTAGCTAAACTAACAATCCTAAACAATAAAAACAAAAACTGAAAACTCCCACCAAAACCGAAAGAATAATATCAAAAATCTCACAACCTAAGGGCTAAAATAATGCTTTAAAATCTGCCCATTAACCGGTAGCATAAAATCTCTCCCTTCTAAAGTTTTTAGCCTGAAGGTATTCTTCCCAAGAATCTCCGAAATCTGATATGGGCCTAACCAAAGACAATCAAACTTTTGATGATTCCCTTTTTCCTCATGTCTTTTGTCCCATAGTAATACCAAATCTGAAATTCTGAATGATTTAACTTTGGCCCTTCTGTCAAACCATCTTTTGATAACTTCCTGGTGTTTATTCATGTGATTCATGGCCTCTTCTCTCTTTTCATCAAGGTGCAAGCAAATGACTTGACCTCGGCTTCAACTTGATCATCCGTCCCCAAGTACTCTTGTATGAAATGTAAGGTCTGCAACTTCAAATTTGCAAGAAATATTGGGTCTTGCCCATAGACCAAATGATAGGGAGTATTCCCTATGGACTCTTTCACTCTGGTCCTATCTCGCCCAAAGGGCAAACTTCAATTGGTTGTGCCGATCCCGAGGGTTCTTTTCCAGGCAACTTCTTAATGGTATTCAACAAATTCTTATTTGAAGATTCGGCCAACCCATTTCCTTGAGGATAATAATTGGATGCAAACTTTAAGCTCACTTTGTTATCATATGCCCAATCTCGCAAATTGCGTAGAAATAAACGCTTTACCATTGTCACTGACAATAGAATTGGGCATTCCAAATCTTGTTATAATATGGTCCTCAAGGAATTTAATTACAACGTCTGTGGTGGCATGTTTAGTAGGAATCGCTTCTGTCCACCTTGTACAATAGTCTGTAGCTGTCAATATGAATTTATGAGAATCAGAAGAATTTGGGTTAATAACCCCAATGAAATCTAGTCCCCACTGTGCAAATGGTCTCATTTCAACTACAAGTTGTAACGGCATGGCTGCATTTCTTTCTCTACTGGCAGCCACTTGACAGATATGACAAGATCGTACATGGGCATGTGCATCTTTGAAAATATGGGGCCAGTAGTATCCTGCTCTCAGGATTTGATGTGCTGTAGCGTTGGCCGCACCGTGACCAGTTCCATGTTTCCCGTGAAATTCCTGCAACACCCTGGCGGCTTCTTCTTTGTTCAAGCACCTCAGGTAGATACCTTCATGATTCTTCCTGTAAAGCACACCAGATTTCATCAGATAATTGATAGACTTAAGCCTTAAAGCTCTTCTCTCGTGTTGAATTCAGATTAGAAGGACACTTACCGATCAATAAAAATTGCACAATATCAACATACCAGTCATCCTTAGCAATGTATTCTGTATTCGAGCATTGGCCTCGTTATTTGCGGATTATTTTCTGCGATCGCCTTCGCCAGTCCCTGTCCTCGAACTAGTTTCATAGGTTGGATTTCGAGATCAAATTCTTGGATGGTGGAAATCCATTTCCCTCTTTTCTCACCTAGTTCATTTTGTAAAAACATGGTCTTGACAGCAGAGTCGGGCACGATAGCAATAACTCTGCTGTGTACAATGTAGTGCCTAAATTTTTTCACCGTTTTAAAAAGTGCGTACATTTGCTTATCAAGGATCGAATACCTTAATTGAGCATCTTTCAGGGGGGCACTTAAAAATGCTATGGGTTTTTTGGCACTATCCTCGCCTTTTTGGGTTAAGACACTCGCGAAGGAGTGTTCTGATGCAAAAGCATAAATATAGAAAGGCTTGGAGTAGTCTGGACTTATAAGGACAGGGGCTCTGGAAATGGCATCTTTGATGTTCGGAAGGCCACTCTACTTTCCTCGTTCCATTTTACATCCACATCTTTCTTGAGCATCTTGTTCAGAGGTTTGGCTATCTCAACAAAGCTAGAGATAAACTTCCTCACAAAATTAACCTGCCCAAAGAAAGATCTCAATTCTTTTTTACTACTCGGGAGAGGTAGGTTTTGGATAGCTTGTATCCTTTCTGGGTCGATGGATATGCCCTCTTTTGAAATAATGTGACCCAACAATTTTCCTTCTGATTACTCCAAAAATGCACTTTTTGGGATTTAAGGAAATTCCATGTTCTCTCCATCTTTGAAGCACTTTCTTTAAATCTTTGACATGGTCCTCTCTCTTCTTCGAGAAAACTGGGATATCATCCACATACACGATGATGCATTTGCCTATGAGCCCCTTGAATGCATAATCCATGGCGCGTTGAAAAGTTGCACCAAGCATTTAACAGTCCGAACGACATTCTCTTATATGCAAATGTCCCCCACTTGGTAGTGAAGGCTGTTTTCATCCTGTCATCTGGATGTATAAGAATCTGGTTGTACCTAGAATACCCATCGAGAAAGGACATCATTTCAGATCCATTTACCATTTGTAGAATTTCATCGATTGATGGCAGTGGATAATTATCTTTTTGAGAGGCTTTATTAAGATTTCAAAAATCTATGCACAGCCTAATCTCTCCACTCTTTTTCTCACTGGAACGAGGTTAGCCACCCAGGTTGAGTGCCTAACAGGAAAAATGATTTTCGCTTCCAATAATATTTTAACCTCCTTTTCGATCAAAGGCTCCAATAGCGGGTTAACAACTCGCTGTCTTTGCCTAAAAGGCTTGGAGTCTGGCTTCAAAGGGATGGTATGTGTGATAATGTTTTGGTTGTATGTCTTCAACTCATTGTAGTTCCAAGCAATACAATCTATGTAATGCTTCAATGCTCGCATTATATTGCTCCTTTCTTCATCTCGTACATGCCTTTGCAATGTACACCTCCTTTGGATTGTCTCCACTCCCTAGATTAATTGAATCACATGCATCTTTGGGGAGTGGGACTCTTTTTCCTTTCTTGGTCTTGCATCCCATGTCGAACATCTTTTCCAATGAAACCACGTCTTTAGGAATTTTGTTGGATTGATACGCAGTTTCAATTTCATCTTCTCGTTTCATCCAGCCACCTTTGCTCCTCATCAATCACCCGATTTTCAAAAATACCCGAGTTCGTGACAAATTTGAAAATGTGTCTGTCACTTTCAAAAACCCGGAAATTCTTTACATTATCGGGTATTGATGGACAAGGAACCAGTTCAATAGAAAACTTTTTACATCTTTTTATATCAACCGGGTTTAACATGCCCGCGACGACTGCAAGAGAGTCTGCTATTCGATTTCCTTTCCTAGAAATAAGGGCTATATTGAATGCGTCGAATTCCTCAATGAGGTCCATAACCCTAGTTCTATAAAGGCTCAGTCTTCTGTCGCGGCATGTATACTGTCCTTTGATTTGCTTGACTACCAACTCGGAATCTCCCAAAACCTTCAAGCATTTAACATGTTTGCTCAATGCTAGACGTAAACCAAAGATCAATGCTTCGTATTCTCGCCACATTGTTCGTGCAAGGAAATTGCGATCAGTAAGCAGCTAATAATGGTTTACCTCCTGGACCAGTGAGCTCGACTCCAGCTCCTGCTCCCTGTCTAGATTTTGATCCATCGAACCTGAGCAACCACGTGTAATCATTTTCATCAGAAGAGCTACCATGACATGCCTCCTCTTTAGGTTCTTCAACAGCTTCCTCAACATCAAGTGCATAAACTCCTAGTTCTGGCTCAGAAAACTGAACTTCATTCGGCTTGTTAAAATCTGTTATAATCTCCTTAAGCCTCGGTTCATTTTCCACTCTGATTTGGTTTGCAATTCCCTTCCATGGTAGCCACATATGTGAGCAGTCTGTTGAAAAATAGCCATTTAGAGTTTTCATCCAATCCCTCGCAAGCAACATTCCATACCTACTTGGGATATTAACCACCAGAATGTCCACAACCTGCTGAACCCTGGGTTCAGAATTCAATTGAATCTTGACATCATATAGAGTCCCCACTACATTTACCTCTGATCTGTCCAGTTGCAGGACTGTACATTTGGATGAAACAGGCTGCAGACCTAGCATTTTACATATTTCTGCAGGCATGAGGTTGCTCGTGGCACCTGTGTCCACCAAACAGTTATGCAAATTCTTACCCGCAATTCTTAGAGTCAGCAAGAATGGCGGGACATCCCTTCTCTCCTTTCGCAAAATGAGATGGGATTCAACTCCTTTTCCTTTCCACGTTTGATCAGGTGAGTTCAAAGCTTTTATCAATGCCTCCTTTTGGCCCTGGCAATCTAGCTGCGTCCAAGAATGAAAGGCTAGATTTGGACTTCTTTAGATCCTCCACTATGTCATAGTTTGGCTTTTCGAATTTGACTGTCTTCTGCACATCATTAGACATTTCTCTTCTGAGTGGAGGGGGAGGATTATTATTTGCCTTAGTATCGGGAGGAAGAATAGAGTTGTTTGGAGGTGTTGATGAAGTTTTAGGGGTTTTAGATTTACTTCTCAAATGGTATCCATGATTCCCCTTCCTAAAATCTCGAAAAGCTTGCACCTCCTGTTCCAAAATTTCATCTTCTTCTTCCTCACTCTCACCTTCTTGATGATATACAGTTTCCATCACCATAATATTATCATCTTGATGTTGTGATGGACCCTCATTTGATACCAGTTCCAAATCATCAACTTGTGCCTGAAGACAATGAGTGTATCTAGCGATCTCAGGACAATTTCTCTCATTGTGTTCTTTTGTGTTGTGCAACCTGCACCCCCTTTCCCATGCCAAATCTGAAAGATTCAAAAGGGAATTGGATTGACTAGGTCCTGTAGAAGTATCTAGTTGATTAGCAATGGGAGCGGGAACTCCCCCATTGTTTGGCTTGGTGTTCCAGTGCCTCCCTCTATTGTTAAAATTTTGATTTGGGTGAGGGGCATGGGACTCATACTTCTGCTGTTGAACCCTGTCATTGCTCAGTTTATGAACTAATTTCTTGAGCTCTTCGACTTCTGAATAAATCTCCTTCGGTGGAATCATATTGTTGTTAACCCCCGTTGGATTCGCATAATTGATGGGGTCTTGATTCAAAACTTGGGTCGGGTGCTGAGGAATTTGATTCCCGTATGGATTGACACTTTGAATCGGGGTTGGATTTGGAAAAGGAACTATGGCTTGAGGATTGACTTGGCTAGTTCCTTGCATAGTTGATTGACTGTTCTCGCAAAAATGCGAGGGACAAGTGGAATGGATGTGATTGGTTGGATTGGAATGGGTGCATATGCAGGTGTCGGTGGATACGGCTGCTGATATGGGAAGGCGTTCATGCTTGGCATTTGTGGTGCCATGAGCTGATTTGCCAAGGGAGCTTGACCATATGGAGCATACTGTCCCATCACAGGCATCTGGGTAAACCCGTAGCCCTGTGGTGTCATTTGCTGCTCGATAGTCATGGCTTCGTTATAGGCTAAAGCCAGCGTGGTGACTTGAGGATTACGTCTCGCAAACATGGCTGTCATGGGGTCCAATGCCCCAAAATATATCTGCAAAGCCACTACGGGATCGATGGCAAAGTGCCTAATTGCTCTATTATAGCACTTTTGGAATCTCTGATTAAACATTCTGATCGGTTCCCCTTGGCCCCTTTTGCATGTAATAAACTGATTGTAAATAGTTGCGGGATCCAAGGGTGACCTAAATTGATTAACAAAGGCGTTTTCCATTTGTGTCCAAGAAGTAATTGAACCAGTAGGCAAGCATATATACCATTCATATGCTATTGGATCTAAGCTCATGGGGAAAAGTCTGCAGGCCACATCTTCATATTGAACTTGTAGCCTAATTAAAACATCCCTATAGGCTTGGATATGTTCTTCTGCTGTTCTTAGGCCATCTGGTTTGTATTTAGGCAGAAATATTTCAATGTTCTTGGGGATTTCATGGATATCCCCAACAATGTTCAAAGGAGTATTATTAGCTCCATACCAAGGAGCTGCTGGAGCTTGAGCCATTTGACTCAAAATCGATGAAGACAAACCTACAATAGCAGTAGAGATATTACTGACTATAGGCACACTAGGGGCAACTGATATTACTGGCGTAAATCCACTCGATGTTCCTGGAGAAAACAGGTCTTTCGTGATTGGTGAACTTACGACTTGCTTGGCTTTACTCTTGGGAGTACCAGTAAGGTCATGAAAAATGGTTTCCCCGGTTGTTTGGGACCTGGTTGCAATACGACGCGGTGGGTCCAGACCTGCTTGATGAAACCCTCGATTATTTCAGCGAAAACCCGCAACAAAAGAAAGCAAAAGCTGCAGTTTAGCCGTTTGTGAGCTTTAAGAAAATATTTCAAAATTAAATTAAAAGATATTATTCATGTATGAAAACCAAAATAAAGTAAACCGATTCGGGCCCTCCTTCTAGCGCCAATCTGTTGAGTGGTGTTTTCACCCAATTGTGAAAGCACACTCTCCGGTAGGATCTGAGTCCCAAAATCCTCTGCTTGCAAAGAAAGTAATTTCTCCAAGGTTCCTCTTATGTTGATTCTAAAACACCAATGATGTTGCTCACTGTAAATGCAGGGAATACCTTAGGGTTGCAAGTGGATGTTAACAAGGGGCACTGTAGTTCACTTTAATTTGGATTTGCAATGGACTCTGAGCTTTGATGGGTTTTCAATTATTTATTTAAATGACTGTAATTAAAATACAAAAAATAAATACGGGTTTAAAAATAAAAATAAATGCAAATGAATATGCAACTAAGCTACGTCCAGAGTACTGCCATCTTGATTGATAAAACCGAAGACAATGAGGTTTCTGCATGCAACCCAACCTATCGAACCTGCAAATTCGCACAATTCAGATAAGCCAGGTGCGGGTTTCTAGGGTTTCTACTCGTAGTTTCAGATTTAGGCATTCGCATGAAGCAACCAAGAACACTTGCATTCAACTTCACCTATAAGCCTAGAAATCTGAAAGGGAAAGATAACACATTGAATCATGCATGCAAAAATGACTCCTTCTTTCTCATCAATGAAATGCCAACTCTCTCGTATTTCTGCATTAAAATGATGTATCAATTACAATTATAGAATGTTCCAGGTTTTACAAATCCAGAACAAATGAAGGAAATTGCCCAAGTGCAGGCCCAGAATGGCATGAAGCCCTTGTCTCTACAACTCTGCAAGCAGCAATTTCCAACCCTCGTATCAATCCGTGCTTCAGATTTTATACTAACTGAAACGTCTCTTCGGTTCTCCCTGTGTCGCTTCGTTTCACCTTCCAGCATGTGACCTTTCAAATTCCTGCCTTTTCGATGCTTTTGTTCCATGTTCGATTCTGAAACGTTCAAAATCTGCCGCTGCATGTAACGCCTCTGTAGCTCCGACACCTGTACACCACGTGTCTCACGCCTTCTGCGCCTTCTGTAACGTCTTCCTGTGAAAATCGTGACAAAAATAGCATGCAACCTGTTCACCTTCCCGACCGCGAAAATGCGACATGTCGCGAAATCGCGACATGTCGCGAAATCATGACGCTTTCCTATTCCATACCCTTTGGCTGCTTTCCATCGTGAAATCGTGACAATTTTCACTTTCGGACCCTTCACTTGTCGCGATTTCGCACCCTTCCACTTTCCCTTTCACTCATTTCTGTCATGATTTCGTGACCATTTTCGCTTCGTACATTCTCGGCCGCAACCTATAGCGAAATCACTACGCTTCTCGCTTCTTGCTCCTTCACTACATGTTGTCACGATTTCGTGACCATTTTCTATTTCGGGCCTTCTCGCCGCAACCTGTCATGATTTCGCGACCATTTTCTCTTCATCATGCCTTTTGCTGATTTACGTCGCGATTTCGCTATGCCTTTCTATTCCGTACAACCGGCTCGTTTCGTCGATATCGCGACGTTTTTTACCTTGGACCTCTTTGCCGCTTTCTGTCATGAAATCGCTACCACTTTTGTTCCGTACGCCTTTGGCTGTTTGGAGTCGCGAAAATGCGACATGTCGCGATATCGTGACGATTTCTCGTTTCATGCCTTCCCCTTGCAATCTGTCGTGATTTCATGACATTTTTCACTCGGCACCTCTTTGGCTTCAATCTGTCGCGATATCGCGACGTTTTTCCGATTTGTGTCGTTTGACCAGTTTGACCCGCGATTTTGCGACGCGTCGCGATATCGCTACGCCTTTCCATTTGCCTTTCTCTCTCCTCTTTCGGGCCGCGACGGAGCAACATGTCACGATTTCGTGACACTTTTTCATTCTGGCAGTGACGGAGCGACATGTCGCGATATCGCGACATTTTTTTATTTTCGACAGCGATGGCGCGACATGTCGTGATTTCGCGACATGTCGCGATTTCGCGACATGTCGCGATTTCGCGACACTTTCAACACTTGTGCATTTTTTTGCCTCTTTTCTTCATTTTTAGTATCTGGGTCACTAAGATTTTCTCTGCAATCCTGCAAAAAAGGTGGGCCCCCAATTTTGGGGTGTGTTGTGGATCAGCCACAACATAACCCTTAAGAGATGCAGATACATTTTTCTTTCGCCGACGTGTTGCCATCGTTGGAGGAACACCGACATCAAACAGTTAAGGAGAAATGGCTATATAAGTGGGGATGTTTTTCTAAAGTAAGAGCACCACCGATTAATTGGAGTCCTCAATTTGCATTTTCTCTATATCATTCGAATAGCGCTTGGTGTCTTTGATTTGTGTTTGCTTTGTATCTTTCAAATAGTGCTTGGTGTCTTCGATTTGTGTTTACTCTGTATCATTTGAATAGCGCTTGGTGTCTTTGATTTGCGTTTGCTCTGTATCATTCGAATAGCACTTGGTGTCTTCGATTTATGCTTGCTTTGTGTCTTCGAATCTCCAATTGACGTCTTTGAAATCATGCTTGATATGTGTCTTGGAAACCATGCTTGGCATACTCGGATTTGAGCTTGGGCTGCATCCTTACCTTTTTTCTTGACGTTAGTGGATTGGATATTGCACCTAAACTGTGTTTTTCTAGACTGTGCTGTGAGATGATTAATGCAAGCATTCAGTGACTTATGTTTTGGACAGTGCTTGGAAAACGAATACGTTTTCCATATCCTATAATCAAGTGAAGATAAAACAAAGGATAGTTTAATATTTCTTTGTTTGACACTTGTGCTCCAATGACGATGGAGTTTGAGTAAAGGCGCTCGCTAGGCAGAGATATAGGTTTCGAATCACGTTGAGTGCATTTTTCCTTTTGTTGTGATGCACGAAGGAGAGCGACTGTGATTGGGCTACGTAAGTAGAGGAGAATGCACTTTAGCGCTTATAAGTGGTGGCTCCTCATTTCTCCTAAGGTTGGAGAACTAAGTATTGCCAAGGTAAATCCTTTTATTGTTGACTTGTGATATTTTTGTTGATTTGATCAAGAATTATTGATGGTGGTATAAGGTTAAGTTGTAATCTTTTTTTTTACATTGTTATTATTAATGCTTAATTCTTATGTGGAGTAATAAGGTGTAAAGAGATTTTACTTTGTATGTATATTATATTTTTTGTGGTTAATATTAAGTTGGAGTAATAAGGTGTTATTTTGGATCTTTATTATTGTGTATTATTGTATAGTTGCTAACTCTAATTGGTGGTAAATTGAGATTTAATGTTGTGAAAGTTTTTGAGTTCTCCTTATTCATCAAAGTAAAGGTATGGGCACATTCTTCCATGGTTGTTATTGATTGATGGTTTTCTAAAAATAAGTGTGGAGGGAAAAGTATTTCTACTTGTTTCCTTTTCTTGTGATGATTGGTTGAATGCTTCAAGGTTGATGTTGAGTTGAATGGTGTTGGTTGACTAAACCTTGTTTGATGAGCATTGTTGTTAAAACCCTAATTGGTTGTGGAAAGAAAATGAGTATCATTGTTAAATGAGATATTGCATGGTTGGCAATTATTGGGTTGTGTTTCATGTTCTTGAGAAAAGCATACTACATCTATCTTATTATGTAGAGATTGAGATTGAGTTGAGATTAATATTGGGAGTTAAGTATAGAACATATTGAGTCTCTAAAAATTCTCTTTATGCTTCTATGAGGTTGATGAATCACATTGGGTCTCTAACAATTCTCTTTGTGGGTTCATGCTAAGCAAGTTTTTCTTGGTGAGCTTGCTGAGGTTTTGGACAGGTTTCGGTGGGGACTTGTGAGCAGATTTGGATAGGTCCTAGCAAAGGACTTGTGAGCTGAGTTTGAGAGTTCTATCAGAGAACTTGAGGATAGAGGTGCATTGGTTCTTTGAGAAGAACCTAAGGACAGATTTGGCAAGTCTTTGAGAAGGCTTGTATGCAGAGGATTGATTTGTTCGAAAGTTGGACAGATTTGACAGATAGAGGAAGACTTGTACTAGACCGACTGACTGTGTTTGGTACAGGTTGCTAAGCTACTGTGGACGTGATCATAGAAGACAGAGGTCTCTTAGGCTAAGCATTGAGGATAGGAGGTCTTCAGTGGAAAGGAGTTCCACGTGCTAGCAAGAGGTAGAGGCAGATTGATCTTCTGAGGGATCAATAGAGGGGAAGGTATCTCCTTTGAGCAGAGGCTCATAAATTTAGATAGAGGGGAAGGTATCTCCTTGGAGCAGAGGCTCATAAATTCAGATTGGGGGAAGGTATCTCCTTTGGGCCAAGGCTCATAAACATTGTAATTGGGAAGGTTTTCCAAATAAATTTGAAAATACCTTTTAGGGAAAAGTTTTGTGGATGTAGCCCAGGCTTTCTGGGTGAACCACGTTAAAATTGGTGTCACTTTGTGGATGATATTTTGCTTTGTTTTGATATTACTTTGGGTATATTGCTTTACTATTTTAAAGTATAAAGGAAAAAGTAAAAAGAGGTCTTATACTGTTCACCCCCACTCTTAGTATAAGCTTGTGTTCTTCAATTGGTATCAGAGTGGGTGCCTTCGAAAAGTTTAACAGCTTGAAGGAAAAGCTAGTAAAGAACACAATGGATCATTCAAGTGGCAATGCAACACCTATTCATGATGAGTCTTCTAGTGATGAAGAGGCATATTACAACAAGAAAGGCAAGTTCTCTAGAAAGCACAAAAGTATGAAAAATGTAAGATGTTTCAATTGTGGAAAGTTTGGTCATTATGCTACTGACTGTACTTGTTCCTAAGAATGAAAGTGATGAAGATAAACAGGATTCTAAGAGTAAGGATTCTGAAAAGCACAAGCATCACAGGAAAAACGAAGATGAGCACAACAATCAAGGAAAGAGGTATTCTCACAAGCACAAGAAGAGTTTCTACCTAGACAAAGCAAGTAAGTGTTCTAGTAGTGATAGTGAAATTTCTTCAAGTGATAATGAAAATGAGATGTTGTTCATATCAGAAAAAGAGGAAGAACTAAAACATAGATTCATTATCATGAAATGTCTTAGATGTGGAAACTTTGGTCACCTTGAGGATGATTGCACAAACAATTATTTGGTTTCTAGTATGTATGAGGATGCTTGAGAAAACTATAAGGAAGATGCTTGTATGGTCTTTGAAAAAGGTAGCACCTCTAGTGATAAGAAATCTGAAAATGGCTTTGATGATTCAAAAAACAATCAAATAAAGGATCTTGAAAGTGAACTTATTAATGCTCTTAGTGCTTTGAAAAAGGAAAGAAAGAAGAATGCTAGACTCAAGGATAAGTTAGATGAATGTTGTATGGAGAGAGATGATCTTATAGAAAGTCTTGACTTCTCTATAGCTAAGACACGAGAACTCAAGGATGAGTTAGAGTCTAATGTTCTTGAGTATCGTGAGTTAGAACATAAAATGGATTCTTTGAAAGAGGAAACTAAAGAGTACAAGGATAAGCTTCACAGGTTTCAAGATAGCTCTAAAAAGGTTAAGTCACTCATCAAAGGTCAAAGAAAGACAACAGATAAAACATGCCTTGGTTTTGTTAAGCCACACAAGGAAGAAGCTAGAGAGTCTAGTAAGATACTTCAAAAGGAAGAGAGTTCTGATGAGGAAAGTATTTCAGATCATGAGTCCTTGAATGATAGATGCACAGAAATAGAAAATAGAAAACAAAAAAAGGGGAGAAAGTTTACAGGACCTAGAAAGCCATTTATAGGAAAGTTTAATGGCAGATGTTTTACTTGTCACGAGTTTGGTCACATGGCTTCACATTGCATGACTCGAGTAAGGAAGGTAAATGACAAGTTTTAGAGGTGGTAATTTCTTTCAAGGGTATTGCTACTCTTGTAAACAGTTTGGGCACAAGGCAGTTTATTACAAGGCAAATATCAGGAACAGGTTTGATCAGAACAAATTTTTTTAGCATAGGTTTGGTTAGAACAGGTTTGGTCAGAACAGGTTTGGCCAGAATAGGTTTGGTCAGAATAGGTTTAGTCAGAATAGGTGGATTCAAAGAACGGGTATGCCTAAAAGAAATAACATTGTTACTTGTTATAAGTGCAACAATGAAGGTCACACATCTAGACAATGTAGAGTTGAACTTCCAAGGTACAGGAACAAGAACAATGGTATGAACAGGTCCAAGGATCAAGGCATGGATAAGAACAGGGATGAGAACAAGAACAAGAACAGGAATATGGACAAAGAGTTCAAGAGAATGTTCGGCAAGGAATTTATAGACGTTGATGATGATCAGTGCCTAATGGGAGTTTTACTCCCACCCCAAAATTAATCACCTCATCAGGAGGTGGGAGAGGGACTAAGCTAAGAGGTTCCTTCTTAGTCCCGAGCCCCAAAGGTGGCCCTTTGCCATTGATGACAAATGGGGATAGATATGAGTAAGGGGGAGAGCTTCAAAGTGAAGAGGAAAGCTTCAAGTCAAGGGGAGCAAAACTTCAAAGGAAGATTCTCAGTTGTGGGCACAGTTGGTCAGTTGTTAGCACAATTGGTTTCAAAAATATCTTTAGAAAGCTTCATATTGTTAAAGGATTTTTATTAAAACCATGGTGACAAGGTTAAAGGTTTTTCTTAAAACCATTTGGACTCATTAAGGGTTTTTATTAAAACCAAGCTTAACTTAATGCAAAGGTTTTTACTTCTTGAAAAACCTTGAAGGTCCATGTTTATTATTAATAATTAAATTAACTCAAACCTTTGACAAAGTTCTAAGTTTAATTTATTATTAATAAAATAATAATAATAATAATTATTTTAATTATTATTAAAGGGTCTTTTAACCCTTAAGTGACGCAGATAAAGTTTTCTTTCGTCGACGTGTTGCCATCGTTGGAGGAGCGTCAACGTCAAACAGTTAAGGAGAAATGGCTATATAAGTGGGGATGTTTTTCTAAAGTAAGAGCACCACCGATTAATTGGAGTCTTCAATTTGCATTTGCTCTGTATCATTCAAATAGCGCTTGGTGTCTTCGATTTTTGTTTGCTCTGTATCTTTCGAATAATGCTTGGTGTCTTCGATTTGTGTTTGCTCTGTATCATTCGAATAGCGCTTGGTGTCTTCAATTTGCGTTTGCTCTATTTAAGAGGTGGTAATTTCTTTCAAGGGTATTGCTACTCTTGTAAACAGTTTGGGCACAAGGCAGTTTATTGCAAGGCAAACATCAGGAACAGGTTTGATCTGAACTGGTTTGGTCAGAATAGGTTTGGTCAGAACAAGTTTGGTCAGAATAGGTTTGGTCAGAATAGGTTTAGTCAGAATAGGTGGATTCAAAGAACAGGTATGCCTAAAAGAAATAATATTGTTATTTGTTATAAGTGCAACAATGAAGGTCACACAGCTAGACAGTGTAGAGTTGAACTTCCAAGGTACAGGAATAGGAATAGTGGTATGAAAAGGTCCAAGGATCAAGGCATGGATAAGAACAGGGATGAGAACAAGAATAAGAACAATGACAAGAACAAGAATATGGACAAAGAGTTCAAGAGAAGGTTCGGCAAGGAATTTATAGACGCTGATGATGATCAGTGCCTAATGGGAGTTTTAATCCCAGCCCAGAATTAATCACCTCATTAGGAGGTGGGGGAGGGACTAAGCTAAGAGGCTCCTTCTTAATCTCGAGCCCCAAAGGTGGCCCTTTGCCATTGATGACAAAGGGTGAGAGATATGAGTAAGGGGGAGAGATTCAAAGTGAAGAGGAAAGCTTCAAGTCAGGGGGAGAAAAACTTCAAAGGAAGATTCTCAGTTGTGGGCACAGTTGGTCAATTGTTAGCACAGTTGGTTTCAATTTTGGCTCTTGAGAAGTGTTTTCAGTAAAGGTTTGCCATCAATGACAAAGGGGGAGATTTTTGGTAATTTTGGGTACTTTGGGTACATTGCTTTTGCTCAAGTGTATAAGTTGTCATTGATGTCAAAAGGCATTTTTGTGTTGATATCAAAAAGAGTGTGATGTCAAAAATATCTTGAGAAAGCTTCATATTGTTAAAGGGTTTTTATTAAAACCATGGTGACAAGATTAAAGGTTTTTCTTAAAACCATTTGGACTCATTAAGGGTTTTTATTAAAACCAAGCTTAACTTAATGCAAAGGTTTTTACTTCTTGAAAAACCTTGAAGGTCCATGTTTATTATTAATAATTAAATTAACTCAAACCTTTGACAAAGGTCTAAGTTTAATTTATTATTAATAAAATAATAATAATTATTATTTTACATTATTATTTGTAGCACCCTAAAATTGGCGCAGTCAAATTGGAATAATTACATTCACCTTAGTAAATAATTTTAAATTCAAATTTAACCTCCCAAACCGCTCGTTAACCATCGAGAAACCCGTTTCCCCTTTTTTCGTGCCATTTTTAGAGGTTGTTTTGACCGTTGGACGATATCGTCGCCGATCAGACGATATCGTCGCCGATTTGACGATTTCGTCTGGACTAGGACGTCCAGACGATTTTGTCGCAAAACTGAATTTGCATAGATAGACTCTGTTCCAACGGGTCTCCAATTCGGGCAGAAGCGTGTCTGCGCCATTGGGACCCTTCCCCCGTTGGAGATCTCCCAAATTGGGATGATCTCCAACCTCCCAACAACTCCCCTATGCCTATTTAAACTCTAGGACATTCCCTCCCCAACCCCTGGCTGAATTTTATCTGCAAGTTGAATCCCTCTGCACTAAAACACCTTAATCTTATTTTTGCACTAGTCCTATAGCAGTTTTTATGCAGGTACACCACTGATTTTCAACCGGAGCCAGCACCCATCGCCGTCGATGAACCTGTCAAGATCGGAGGCGATCCTGTCAAATTCGAGACGATTTCGTACTGATGCGAGACGATCTCGACTGCAGTCCACATCGAGGCAATCAGTGCCTGGAGTTTGCTTTTCTTAACTTTGCCTCAGTTATTTTGTTTTACAAATTAGATAATCTATTTAGTTTTTATCCTATTTTGCATCTGGAGTTCACCCATCTAGTCTAGATTGCATGTTAAGCTCATAATCTGCCATTAAAGTACAGCAATTTACTTTAATTTCTATTTTTAAACTTTGTTCAGTATTCAGTTTATTATTTGGCATATTTTGCCTCTGTTTGCACAGTAGGAATTCTTGTATTTTGCATCTGTTCTCTGTTTTGCAGGTCTCTGACGAATTCGTCAGATTTCAGACGATTCTGTCAGTCTCAGACGAATCTGTCAGATTCGGACGATTCTGTCAGATTACAGGCGATTACGTCGAATTCCAGATGATCCAGACTGCTTCAAGCATCAGAAACTTCTTCAGACTTCCGGATCAGGTAATCTCCATTGGCCTCCTGCAAATTCTCTATTTTTTGCTTTCTACTCTGTTTGTTGTATTCATTTAAATTGCATTTTCATATAGATTAAGTTAGATTCATTCGGCCAAACCTAGGATGAATGCTTAAGGATAAAACGAACTCATCAAAACACATTCCAAAAACCTAGGCGTGGAAAATGCCGCCAAATGTTTCCTGGTGAACCCACCATCCGTCGAAAAATCACCAAAACACACCTCCCTTGAGAGGCGGGACCTTCGTAAAGTCCTCTCGTCCGAGGTACCGCACCATCCTTTTCCCATCCTCCTTCCGGGCGCGGATCCAATAGCCTGAAGGTAGGGATGCGAAAAATTTGGAGCGATACATTTTGGTGAACCCGACGTGAATGCATCATAACCTTTTGAAAACCAAAAACAAAAAAAAAAAAAAAAATTAGAACAACTAAAACTTAGATGCATTTTAAAACATTTAAGGTTCAAAATCATGTTTAGATGGTAGCTCCTAAAAAGAGGTTAGCAGTTACTATAAACGTAGAAAACCAATTGGCAGCTATAGAAGTTAATTCTGTCCTTAGTATCCCTGAAACAAGTAGAAATCAATCCTTGTGGGACGAACTTGTCAGGAGACTTAGTCTCATCTCATCTAGGTCCACACAACTTAAACAGATCAAGAGGCTAGTCTTGGATAGAATCCTGGATCCTCATCAATTAGTGTTCTATCATGAACTTCAGAGAGCCTGCCATAGATGGTTAGCCTATAGGAGAGCTCTTGTATCTGCAAAATTTTTAACTTTCAGGGAAAATCTCGAAGACACAGTTATAGTGCGCCCATTTCTAGTTCATATAGATTCCTTAGAAGATGATCTTATAGTTAGGAGAAGATGGAACAAAACTCCTAGAGCTATGTTATATTGTAAATATTGTCGTGAGAATTATTATTATCAACCAGCATCTGAGATAGACAATATCACCATAGCCCTTTTCATCAAATTCTTAAAAGAAAACTTTCAATTTGAAGAAGAACATTTCATGACCCCTGAACAACTTGAACCTATTAATGATATTCATAAGTTATTCATAGAAGATTAGTTCATTTACTTTCAGCTTTATTATTATTGCGTGCATTTATTGTTTCATTTGCTATCTTTTTTATAAAATTTAAAGAAAACTAAAAAAAAATCAAAAAAACATAGTAAAAACTTAAACATTTCATTTCAAATATTGCATTAGGTATATATAAATATATACCTTTTAATTTGTTGCATATATATATATATATATATATATATATATATATATTTGCTGAAATCAAAACTTAGCACCATGACTAGACTTAGGAATGGTAAAGAAACTTTAGGGGAAGGAGAAGATTGGTTGCAAGATACAACTGAAAACCCAAATGTCCTTCTTGGAGATACAAATCCGGAAGGAGAAACTCTAGGTCAGTCAGATGAAGACTTAGGTGAAGATAAGGAACAAGAAGGAAGTGTTAAAGAGAATGAATCCTCGTCCCCTAGAATAGCTCCCAATGGGGGCATCACTTTTGACAACGCAGAACATTTTCAAAAATTTCTCAATCAGAATATCGACATCCTTAATGTAGCAGTCCGTATTGATAGAGGGGAAGTTAGTGACGCTCAAGCAGCTATAGAACGGGCGCTTGATATACACACTAATCCTTTATCTTTTGTTGATCAAGAGAGTGATAAGGGTGGACCATCCAATACGGATATGGTCACTATAGCCCAAGCCATGTCAAAACAACAGGTTACCCAACCTCCTAAGGAACCTGTTACTCAACCTAAAACCACTCCTGCACAAAAGAAAATTCCCTTCACTACTTTGTTCCGCCAAACTATTGAGCAAAATGCTTTAAATAAACAGAAATCTAAAACAAAGCTAAATACAAATTTTCAACAATATGGAACACAACATAATCCAACTTCAAAATTCCTCCATAACATTTTTCCTACTAATGTTTTACACAATAGTAACATGGCATCTAATCTACATGTTCCTCCATCCTATGCTCATAAAACTCATGTCAATGCCCTACCGAATCAATATGGGGGGCAAACTAGTAATCTGGAAGCTATGGTGAAACAATTGGCTTCACGTATGGACCGAGATAGATCCCTACCGTCCCTCGTACAATTATCGAGAGATTTGTAGCCAACCATTGGATCCCATAGTGGTAGCTCAACCATACCCTAAACATTTTCCCATGCCCGTCCTGCCTATATATAAAGGAACCGAAGATCCCATAGAACATCTTCGCATGTTTAGGATAGCATGTCACGACATATCGCATGACGACTTGCTATTACTAAAAATGTTCCCCAAAAGTTTAGGTGGAATGGCATTAGAGTGGTACTATCAATTGCCCACTCACTCCTTAAGAAACTTTGAAGAAACAGTTGAATCATTTGTTCATCAATTTAGTGCCTACATCGAGAGACATGTAACTATTAAAGACCTATACAATTTAAAACAAGATAAAGATGAATGTTTTGCTGATTTCTTGGCTAGATGGAGGCAATTGACAGGAAAACTGCACTTTGTGCTACCCTATAGGGAAATGCTAGACATTTTCATCAATAATTTACAAGAACAACTCTCTTATGAGCTATCAACGACTACTTTGACTACCTTCGATCAAGCTATAGACTTAGCTCGAAGAGTAGAAGATGCCCTCATTAGGAGAGGCCAACTTAGGAAGAAGGATGATGAGAAAACATCTAGAAATCAATATAAAAACAAACAGGTTGTCGGTGATGGAGTCATTGACAGCAGAAATGTTGCTAATGTCAATGCAACAAAGACAACGAGAAAAATTCATATTGAAACCCCTGATAAGCCTCCTCGAGAATTCACTAGATTAAACCAACCCTTGTCAACCATTTTACCTCAATTGCTTGAAAGAGGTTTAATCCAATTACCGACTATCCAGGAACTCGACCCAAGTATACCCGGATATAGAGCTGATTTGCACTGTGACTTTCATAGAGGACCTGGACATTCTACCAACGCTTGTAAGAGATTGAAACATAAAATACAAGATTTGATTGACAATAATGAAATGGAAGTGCAAGCCTTCCAACCTAGACAAAACCCTCCTAATAATACCCAAAATACTGTTCCCCAAAATCAAAATCAAAATGCCAATCAAACTTTAGACATATTTCAACACCCTTTACCACGACATGGTAAAGAGGTAGCCAATCAAATCGAACATCATAATGTTCCCCCTCCTACCCGATATGTAGGAACCATTAGCGGACAATTACATTGTTTAGGATTCTCAAACATTTGACACAACCTTATCCCTGGTTACAACCAGGCCCTTACATAATTTTCAAACTTCGATTCTAGTGATATAGAGTCGGATAGTGAAAGTGAAGTAGACACTATTCAATCGAATAGTTCTGAAAACGAATCAGATCCTATTCAACCTATCACAGATGCTAATGTTCCAGAAGAACCATTTCCTAGAAGAGTCACTACTCGACCTTCTTCTAATGAAGTCCTTCCTTATGAACAAGCCATAAATTCTCAACCAAGACCGTTTCAACGTCGTCACTATAACATTGTAGGTACCATCGGAGTCGTTACTCGACAACAAGCTCAAAATTCTCAACAAGAACCAAACCAGAACGATGGATCAGCTCCATTCATTTTGAAAAATCCCAATAAAGGGAATCATGCTCCTATTGTTCAACCTAAACCCCCTTATAGCATTAATGAGCAATTGTCTAATACCACGGCTAGAATCTCCCTTCTAGATTTATTAAGATCCTCTCCCACACATAGGGATGAGTTGATGCTTACATTGAGCCAAATGATGGTACCTCAAAACATTCAACCCTGAAGCTATGGCCAATACTATCATCACTCGAGAGATTGATTGTATTGACTTTCGGGATAAAGATATCCCACAACACAGTTTACACAAGGATAATCCCTTGTACATTACTTCTCTAATTGGAGATGTCGCTATCAAATGAGTCCTGATTGATAATGGCTCATCTCTAAACATTTGCACCTTTGACTTCTACCAACGATTTGGTTTTAGAAGTGATGAAATGAAGAAAACTGATATGATTATCAAAGCTTTTAATGACGAAACACAAGAAACGTGTGGAGTCATTACCCTCCCATTACAAGTTGGTCCTAGAACCCTAGAAACAACCGTGTTTATTGTACATTGCCCGACATCGTACAATATACTTTTGGGTCGCCCTTGGATTAACGCCATGCGAGCGATCCCATCAACTTTACACCAATGTGTGAAATTTGAGTTTAAAAATCGGTTGGTCACTATTCATGGTGACCCTAGACCTTTTGATATGTGTGCTTTGGCGAGAACCCGTTGGAGTGCAATTTTGCCCTGCTCTGTCATCCACACATTCTAGTTCTTCTTTTTCATCTAAAACTGTGAAACATAAACCCATAACTTCATCTATTCCTCCTCCATTAACTTCATCTTCCTATAAAGACCAACAACCTTCTAAACAAATTTTAGAATCTCAAAAGGATCTCAAATCTACAACTAATCCTTCAACTATTATTCCTATAAATTCAAAACCTTTAGACACATCCATCATACCTTCCACATCTCAAGACATAAGTAATAAACCTTCTACATCTTATGCCCTTTCTGATGAACTTTTACCAGATTTATCTACAACCTTAATATCAGAAAAAATGAATGCTTTCATGCAAGATTCAAACCTTTTAAATAAATTGCCGCCCTCTCCTCGTACTTTGGGCCTCCCACAACCTATGGGAAGTACTTACCAAGTCGGGAGTTGTGCCTTCATTTATAAATGATATGACTAGGGAAGAATCCCTCGGAATATCAAAACTCATCATGAGGGATACGCTCGTTGTTATTTTACCAATGATTATGTTAAAGCTAAACCCATGATGCTTAAAATGGGATATAAAGGGAAAGGCTTAGGACCTTTCCAAAATGGCATGAAAGAACCTTTCGAGGTAGAACCGTGGCACGCCCTTTGTGGTGTGGGCTTATTTCCTAGTAAGGGACAACCCTTTCCTTTTGAGGATGATGATCACCTCATATGCTATCAAGATTATTTGGATAGGCATGTTGATTTGCCTCTTAAAAATCAGTCATTTTCATGCAACATGCTATCCATAGCCTACCCTGAAATGATTGCTGACCCCGATGAAGAGTTGGAAGGAGATATCTTCCATGATGTCTCTGTTGAAGAGATGTTGCACAATGGATTCTATTTTGATGGTTCTATACCAACCATAGCTCGGCTTGAGACCACTAATCCTCAAGATGACTTATCTAAATTAACTTTACAAGAATTACAAGAGTTGGGCGTTTCACCCGCCCCACCTAACTTTGAAAGAGATCTACACATGGAGGTAGAAAATGTCATTAAAATTAATATTGGAACTGAGGACAATCCTCACATGATCAATATTGGATCAGAACTAAGTCAACAAAAACAGGAACAATACATTGCATTCCTTAAAGAGTATGAAGATGTCTTCGCTTGGACATATGAAGATATGCCGAGGTCTAGACCCTTACGTCGTCATGCACCATCTAGTGGTCCATCCGGATGCTAAACCGGTTAAACAAAAACTTAGAAAAATGCATCCCAAAGTGGCTATGCTAGTCAAAGGGGAGTTAGAAAAACTCCTGAATGTTATCTTCATACAAGCTATTGATTATCCTTGAATGGATCTCAAATGTAGTTCCAGTCACTAAGAAGGAAGCTACCAAAGTTAGGGTTTGCACCGATTTTAGAGATATTAACGTTGCATGCCCTAAAGATGACTTTCCCCTTCCAAACATGGATCAAATTATCGACTTCACTGTCGAAAGTGGGATGATGTCCTTAATGGACGGATTCTCCGGTTATAATCAGATCAGGATAGCTCCTGAAGACCAGGCTAAAACAGCCTTTATTACCCCCTGGGGTACCTTTTCTTTGGAAAGTGATGCCCTTTGGCTTAAAGAACGCCGGTGCAACTTATCAACGGGCTATGACCTACATTTTTCATGATATGATGCATGATATCTTACATGATTATGTAGATGATATTATAGCTCGCTCTCTTATTGAAAATAATCATTTAGATGATTTAAGAAAAGTTTTTAATCGATTACGAGAATATCTCATTCGATTAAATCCAGCAAAATGCATATTCGGAGTTAAATCCGGCAAACTATTAGGGGTTTTAGTTTCTTTACGTGGTATCGAAATTGACCCTCTCAAAATTGCGGCCATCACTGATATGCCCGCACCCACTAATATATCTGAACTACGAAGTTTACAAGGTAAACTTCAAGCTATCCGTCGCTTCATTGATAAGCTGGCGGACAAAACTGGTCCCTTTCTTAAGCTCCTTAAGAAGGATGTCCCTTTCAATTGGGACACAGAATGTAGAGAAGCTTTTGAACTTCTCAAACAATATCTCCTTAATCCGTCGGTGCTTTCACCGCCTAAATCTGATCGCCCATTTCTTCTATATATTTCTGCTTCAGATTATACCTTAGGAGCTATGTTAGCTCAACTTGATGATGAAAAGTGAGAACGTGCTAATTATTACATTAGCCGAACTTTCGTCGAGTTATGAAACCCGCTATACGAGCGTTAGAGAAGTTATGTCTAGCGATCGTGTTTGCTACGCAAAAATTACGACATTACATGCTTAGCCAAAAAACGTATGTCATTGCCAAATATGATCCTTTAAGATATCTCATGAGTCGACCTTATTTATCGGGTCGCACAGCCAAGTGGGTTCTTGCTCTAAGCGAGTTTGATCTCACATTCATAGGACAGAAGACTGTTAAGGGTCAAATCATAGCAGATCAATTAGCTGTTGCACCCTTAGAGTCTACTCATCCTCTCATCATCGAGTTTCCTGATGAATGCCTTCAATTAGAGGCAGACCATCCTGAACAATGGTCCTTATACTTTGATGGAGCCCGATGTATGAGTGGGGCTGGTGCGGGTATTATTTTAATATCTCCACAAAAACATCTTATTCCTCTGTCCTTCAAACTGACCTTTGCTTGCACCAACAATACTGCTGAGTATGAAGCTCTAATCCTTGGATTACGAGTTGCTTTAGCACTAAAAATCAAAAACATCTTAGTTTTTGGGGATTCCCAATTGGTTATAAACCAAATTAATGAAGTTTATCAGACCAGAGATGATAAACTTCGCCCATATAAGGCCTATGTTTTACAATTGATGTCTTTATTTGATCAAATTACTTTGGAAGCCATTCCTCGAACTAGCAACCGTGCAGCTGATGCTATGGCCGCAGCTGCATCCCTCTTGCCCTTGGAGTTAGACGACGAATATGCCACTATCATCATTCGTCGACTCCAGGAACCCGCTTCAAATAAGTCATGCTTAGAGCCTTTGGATGTGTTTCTAATCAATGAAACTACTCCTGAACCTTGGTATACGAGACATATTTGATTTTCTCCAAAATGGGACGTTCCCTGCTAATTCTAATAGAAACCAGCGTCGGTTATTACGTCGACGAGCAAGTCGATTTGTAATAATTGGCAATACTTTATATAGGAGATCTTTTGAAGGTATCCTATTAAGATGTCTAAATTTAGAAGAATCTAAATCAGCCTTGAGTGAAGCCCACGATGGATCTTGTGGAGGACACTTTAGTGGTAGTATCATTGCTAAAAAGCTCCTTCGGATAGGATACTTTTGGCCTACCATGGAAACGGATGCACACGAGTATGTGCGTCATTGCGACAAGTGTCAAAAACATGCTGACCTTGTCCATGCGCCTGCACAAGAGCTGCAGGCTATTTCGTCTCCTTGGCCCTTTTCTAAATGGGGCTTGGATATTATTGGTAAAATCAATCCTGTGTCTTCTGATGGACACAAGTTCATCATAATCGCCACTGAGTATTTCACGAAGTGGGTTGAAGCTATGCCTTTAGCTTCTTGCACTGGTTCACAAGTCTCTAAATTCATTTTTAATCAAATCATTTGCAGGTTCGGAATTCCTGCGAATCTCATCTCTGACAATGGAACTCCTTTTAAAAATAAAGATGTTAAAAAATTATGCCAAAAATACAAGATTCAACACCGCTGGTCCACTCCCTATTATCCTCAGGGTAATGGTCAAGCAGAAGCTTCTAACAAAACTTTAATCAAAATTCTCAAACGATTGGTCAATAAAACTGGTCGTGACTGGCATATTCAATTATATCCAGCCTTGTGGGCTTATCGAACTAGTGTTCGGACCCCCACGGGCACTTCACCATTTGTTTTGGTATATGGTGCCGAAGCAGTTTTTCCATTTGAATTGGAAGTTCCTTCTTTGGCTCTGCTACTTCAAGATACCGAAGTAGGAGATGAATATCGTGTTTGGCAGACTCAGTCAGCTGGAACTCCTAGATGAAAAATGCATCAATGCTTTGGAGCATCTCCGTGCATACCAAAACAAGCTTAAAAGAGCATATAATAAGAAAGTTCGTCATCGATCCTTTGAGATTGGCGACCTTGTTCTAAAAGAAAATCAAAAAAATACAAATGCAACCAAAGAACTTAAAGGTAAATTTGAGCCCAAGCTGGCTCGGACCATACATCATTACTTGCAAAATTTGAATCAGGAGCATATAAATTATCTACCTTAGATGGTAAAGAACTTAAAGAACCCATGAATATTTTACATCTCAAACGTTACTATGCATAAATTTGGTCATTTCATCCATGTATATATTTGTTCAAAATTACTCTCTTATATTTCTTTCAAATTTATATACAATCCAAAAAACATCAAAAACATTTATAAATCTCCAAAAATCTTCAAAACTATCTATTGCATTTATTTAAAGCACTTGTTAAGTTCTTTTTGCTCAAAAACAAAAATCTAAATAAAAATCTAAAAACGCTATATGCTTGACTCTTTCGAAACCAAAACAATATATAGAAGAAAGAGAGAGTCAACATTCTCCCAACTTCTAAAAAAATCATGTATATATATTTTCTTACAATTATTGCAGTTATATGTTTCAACTTATTTTGGATACAATTAGCATTTATTTGGCATCCCTCACTTGCACACTCACAACAATAAATATCTTGATTTTATACGGCATGATTACTAATCTCTCTTATATCAAAGTTCACAAAATTCAATTAAATAAAGTTTGAGCATAGAGAATTGATCTTGTTATTTACTTAAACCAAGCACATCTTTTCACAATAAAATGATTATATTTGTAATTTCCATGTTTTGCTACATAGTAGAACTGATTTCTTGGGTGAAAAGTTTCCCCTGCTATCCTATCATGCACATGGTCTAGAATCTTTGAGAATTGGCAAAAGGACAAGCTCACCCCTACCCAGAATAAAAATCCCTTGCTCTACGACTAATCCGAGCAAGTATCCCTAGCACAAAAAGAAAAAAAAAAAGAAAAAAAATTCAAGAAAGAAGAGAAAAGAAAAATGTTATTTCAGCAATGTTCCAAGCATTATCAAGCAAAAGAAATACAAAAGAAAAAGAAACAAAGTTCAAAAGAAAGCAAGAAAGCAATAAAATCCCTTTCCCTACCCTTTGAAAAGAAAAGAAGGGTTGATGAGCTTGAATCCCTGGAATTCTCAATTATTCGAAAACTGTGAGGTAAGCCCCATAACAGGTGGTTTGTGCCCAACCTTGCTTGGCCTTGGGTAACTCCTAGCGTGGCGATATGTCTGTCACATTAGCGACCTTCTTTTGTACAGACCTATGTCTCGCTTATGGATTAGCTAGCTCTTGATAATCCGATCTACATAGTAGTCTAATATGGTTATATGCATCTACATCATGGTTAATGAACACTTATTTGGTTTCTTCAAATCACTTGTATCATAGTATCTTGCTCAAACCTGGTAAATGAACAATACAATTGCACACACATTTGTATTTGAGAGATTTTGTCTATCATTACGATAAATCAAGATTGGAAATGAATTCACATATGCACATGGGATTCCTTATAAATCTAATTTTTGTCTTCAAAATACTTTGAAATATTATTTTTGCAACTTGTTTGGAATAATCAAGTACAATTATTTACCATAAAGACAACTATATAATAGAAAAATCACAAATTTCTTTCAAAACATATCATATATATCATATCGACTTTCGCGACGATGGTATAGTTCTAAAACCAAAATTGGAATTTTATGCCTAGCGCAAGTCCTCATTTTCATATTTTCTGTTCATCAAAAATCAATCATGCAATAAAACTATCTATTTTCTTTGATTTTCGCGATGATGGTATAAGTCTATACCTACATATTCTATGCCTAGCGCAAACCATTGTAACAATTTTTATTCCCCCATTTATCAAAACTCATAAAAACCATATGACTTCATTTTATTACACAAATTTTGCTTTTCAAAAGAATGCACATTTTCATTATTTCATGTCATTATGTCAACCTCCAATTTTGCAATGACGGTATAATTCCTAAGGAATTATTCAACAATTTTATCACACTTAGGAATTTATGCCTAGCAAAAATCATTTTTTACAAATATTTCATGCATAATATTTTTATGGAAATCTGAAAACAAACCATCATCATCATCATCATTTGCATCATCACAACAAAGTCTTAAGGCAGTCTCTTAAGCACTCTTTCACTTTTCACAATATTTCTATAAATGGGATTAGCTTGACGACCGAGTGAGCGGCGACTCCATGAAATGGTCTATAATAGCGACAATGTCCTTTGAAATTATTGTTAAAAGTCCCCTTTTCTTTTATCAAATCATTGCATCACAAACAACCAATTTGTTACATCGGATTATTTCATCAATATTACAGCATGACATCAAAAGGTATAAATTCTTTTCCAACGACATAATTACAAGCATTATCAAAATCAATCAATCAAAGCATCATCAATATACTCATAACATAAGTCATATGACCAAAAATATCTCATCTATATATATATATATCTCAAAAATATATATGTACATCATATCAGATAGATTGGTATGCCACAATCGATATCTTGGCATACTCAATCAAGTGTCCTCCGAGCAGTGTCTCGAGAGCCCCTAGAGCTCTCAGCCTCATCTCCTCCCCCGCCCTACGGAGGACGAGGTGGTCCCATCGCAGTATGTGTGGTACTGCGAGTCCTCGTCGTCGATCGGGATGAGCTCCTCGATGACCCTGTCCTGATCGGATCTGCTATGGCAGCCGATAGCTGTACCCTCTGGCCCTCCGGCATCGCCTGGTAGTATAGAGCCTGATAGAATGCGGTCTGAGAAACCGACCGCAGCAGCTCCTGAGTGCTCACCCCTCCACCCCGTGCCCTGAGACGTGCATTCTCGTCTCGCAGCTGCGACACCTCAGCCTGGTGTTGTGCGGCCGCATCCTGTAGTGTCTGCACCTGAGTCTACAGATGATCTCTCTCTGCCCGGAGAGTAGCCATCTCGCTACTCTCTCCTATATCCATGCCCTTGCCCTTATCGGGCGATGGTGGCCTCTGTGGAGATGGGGGTCTCGCCTCCCTCCTCTCCCTCTCTCTCTACCGTGGCCGCTCCTGTGCCTGTGGCCTCCTCTGATCTCTCCCGCCGTGACCCTGGGCTGCCTCTATCACCGCCTGGTGCCGCCTCCCTATCCGACGCATGACTGCGTGGATCGGGCCCTGTGCCCTCGTCATCCGAGGAGGGCGGATGCCTGCATACCAGGCATCGTAGCCATCGGCTACTCCTGCGTCGTCCCCATCCACTGGCTGAATGGGGGCATCATCTGAGTCCTGGCTCCAGAATCGCTGCATGTCTGGAGCCCCGCTAACAGTGGTGTTATCCCGGACGGTCCGGGAAAACTCATAATCCCTGAGAGATGGGATCCCCTGCTGTAGACCGAACTATCACAAAACTCGGTCGTAGCGGTGGAGCTCCACCTCTCCCCTCTCCATCCTCAGCCAGCAGACTCGCCTGATGCGAGCCAGCTCCTGTCCATCCTCTGCCCACCCTGGATGCTGCCTCCATGGCCTCCAGGTGATCTGGTCTGGGACCAAGTCATCCAGTAGTCTTCGGGACATCGGCAGGTCGATCCGTCGCTGTGCCCCTCTCTGGAGCCACCAGTAGAAGACTCGGGGCCTCTCCCCGTCTACCCCTGTCAGTGGAAGCCCTATCGGCCTCCGCACCGCAATGTGCTCCCAGCACCAAACCTGTAGTAGCGATGTCATCACCAGACATCGCCCGCCCTTGTACACGACCCCGTAAAGGATCCTGTACAGCCGGCATAGTACAAAGCTGCCCCATGAGAACCTATAGCCGTGGTCCCGCATGTCGCAGATCACATCTACGAGCATCCACGGCACCCTGCACCCGCTCTGGTGGCACAGCAGAAGTCCACCAACTACCCCAGCCAGAACCCGTGTGAGTCTAGATGCCCCCGGGCATCTGGCGTAGTGCCTCGATATTAACTCCGCCCTTCTCCAGGGTGAAGCTCGGGTCACCACACGGCCGTCCCATCGCGTGGCCCTGATTGGCCGTCGGTGTGATCATCCGTCCTTGTATGGGGATTCTCAAAATCCTCCATACATCCTCCAGTGTGGGAGTCATCTCCCCTGTCGGTAACCGAAAACAGGAAGACCCCGGATACCATCTCTCTGCTAGGGCTGTCAGTAGCCCCATGTCTGTGGAAACCTGCGGCATCTCTGCCACATGCTGCAATCCGGCCTGTGCCAGCAGATCCCGCTCTGCCTGGGTGAGAGCGGCCAAGTCGTCTCTCGATCCGTCGTACTTCCACTCTCTGCTTTTTAGTAATCCTCTCTGCAAACATAAACAACAAAACAACAAGCAATAATTAATCAATAAATTCCAGTAATTAATAATGCAACTTAAAGATCAATTTTTTGTAATTGATGATATCGCCCACTATTGGACGATATCGTCCCCAATTTGAGCATGATCGTCTCCGATTTCGTAGTTCGAAATCGTCTCTAATTTGATGAAATCGTCCCCCTTTCGACGATTTCGCCCTCGAGCGAAATTGCCGAAATTGAGACGATTTCGTCGAAATCGGGACGATTTCGTCCCGACGACGTCGACGGCCAAAAACGGCCGCGATGCTCCAAATTCACTTAAAAATTCATCTAGAAAGCATGTAAAAGCAACTTAAATCAATCTAAATTGAGTTTAGACCCTTACCCGTAGACCGCGTCGGACCTCTGCGAGATCTGTGCGCTATCTCAACCATTTTTTGCTCCAAAGCTCTAAAACGATAGAAATGAACGATAACAATGAATTAGGGTTTTACCCTATTTTTCTTAATTTTATTCAACAATAATTTTTTTTTGCTTTTCCGCGTTTTTACCTCAAACGTTCGATTTGGGTAAAAACACGGAGGGGGCACCATAGTAAGTTGTCGTACGATTCGACCAAGAATCGTCGCCTAAAAATGGGAATAATTTTTGCTTTCTCGTAGATCGAGAAGAACTCTTCTTTAACGCATTTTCTTCGAAAAATTCGCTAAAGAGGGGGCAAAATGTAGCACCCTAAAATTGGCGCAGTCAAATTGGAATAATTACATTCACCTTAGTAAATAATTTTAAATTCAAATTTAACCTCCCAAACCGCCCGTTAACCGTCGAGAAACCCGTTTCCCCTTTTTCCGTGCCATTTTTAGAGGTTGTTTTGACCGTTGGACGATATCGTCGCCGATCAGACGATATCGCCCCAGATTTGACGATTTCGTCTGGACTAGGACGTCCAGACGATTTTGTCGCAAAACTGAATTTGCATAGATAGACTCTGTTCCAACGGGTCTCCAATTCGGGCAGAAGCGTGTCTGCGCCGTTGGGACCCTTCCCCCGTTGGAGATCTCCCAAATTGGGATGATCTCCAACCTCCCAACAACTCCCCTATGCCTATTTAAACTCTAGGACATTCCCTCCCCAACCCCTGGCTGAATTTTATATGCAAGTTGAATCCCTCTGCACTAAAACACCTTAATCTTATTTTTGCACTAGTCCTATAGCAGTTTTTATGCGGGTACACCACTAATTTTCAACCGGAGCCAGCACCCATCGTCGTCGATGAACCTGTCAAGATCGGAGGCGATCCTGTCAAATTCGAGACGATTTCGTACTGATGCGAGACGATCTCGACTGCAGTCCACATCGAGGCAATCAGTGCCTGGAGTTTGCTTTTCTTAACTTTGCCTCAGTTATTTTGTTTTACAAATTAGATAATCTATTTAGTTTTTATCCTATTTTGCATCTGGAGTTCACCCATCTAGTCTAGATTGCATGTTAAGCTCATAATCTGCCATTAAAGTACAGCAATTTACTTTAATTTCTATTTTTAAACTTTGTTCAGTATTCGGTTTATTATTTGGCATATTTTGCCTCTGTTTGCATAGTAGGAATTCTTGTATTTTGCATCTGTTCTCTGTTTTGCAGGTCTCTGACGAATTCGTCAGATTTCAGACGATTCTGTCAGTCTCAGACGAATCTGTCAGATTCGGACGATTCTGTCAGATTACAGGCGATTACGTCGAATTCCAGACGATCCAGATCGCTTCAAGCATCAGAAACTTCTTTAGACATCCGGATCAGGTAATCTTCATTGGCCTCCTGCAAATTCTCTATTTTATGCTTTCTACTCTGTTTCTTTGTATTCATTTAAATTGCATTTTCATATAGATTAAGTTAGATTCATTCGGCCAAACCTAGGATGAATGCTTAAGGATAAAACGAACTCATCAAAACACATTCCAAAAACCTAGGCGTGGAAACTCGCCGCCAAATGTTTCCTGGTGAACCCACCATCCGTCGAAAAATCACCAAAACACACCTCCCTTGAGAGGCGGGACCTTCGTAAAGTCCTCTCGTCCGAGGTACCGCACCATCCTTTTCCCATCCTCCTTTCGGGCGCGGATCCAATAGCCTGAAGGTAGGGATGCGAAAAATTTGGAGCGATACATTATTAAAGGGTCTTTTAACCCTTAAGCGACGTAGATAAAGTTTTCTTTCACCGACGTGTTGCCATCGTTGGAGGAGCGTCGACGTCAAACAGTTAAGGAGAAATGGCTATATAAGTGGGGATGTTTTTCTAAAGTAAGGGCACCATCGATTAATTGGAGTCTTCGATTTGCGTTTGCTTTGTATCATTCGAATAGCACTTGGTGTCTTTGATTTTTGTTTGCTCTGTATCTTTCGAATAGCGCTTGGTGTCTTCGATTTGCGTTTGCTTTGTATCATTCGAATAGCACTTGGTGTCTTCGATTTGCTTTTGCTTTGTATCATTCGAATAGCGTTTGGTGTCTTCGATTTGTGCTTGCTCTGTGTCTTCGAATCTCAAATTGACGTCTTTGAAATCGTGCTTGATCTGTGTCTTGGAAATCGTGCTTGGCATACTCAAATTTGAGCTTGGGCTGCATCCTTACCTTTTTTCTTGACGTTAGTGGATTGGCAATTGCACCTGAACTGTGTTTTTCCAGACTGTGCTGTGAGATGATTAATGCAAGCATTCAGTGACTTATGCTTTGGATAGTGCTAGGAAATCGAATACATTTTCCATATCCTATGATCAAGTGAAGATAAAACAAAGGATAGTTTAATATTTCTTTGTCAGACACTTGTGCTCCAACGACAATGGAGTTTGAGTAAAGGCGCTCGCTAGGCAGAGATACAGGTTTCAAATCACGTAAAGTGCATTTTTCCTTTTGTTGCGATGCATGAAGGAGAGCGGCTATGATTGGGCTACATAAGTAGAGGAGAATGTGCTTTAGCGCTTATAAGTGGTGGCTCCTCATTTCTCCTAAGATTGGAGAACTAAGTATTGCAAAGGTAAATCCTTTTATTGTTGACTTGTGATATTTGAGTTGATTTGATCAAGAATTATTGATGGTGGTATAAGGTTAAGTTGTAATATTTGTTTTGACATTGTTATTATTAATGCTTGATGCTTATGTGGAGTAATAAGGTGTAAAGATATTTTACTTTGTATGTATATTATATTTTTGGTGGTTAATATTAAGTTGGAGTAATAAGGTGTTATTTTGGATCTTTATTATTGTGTATTATTGTATAGTTGCTAACTCTAATTGGTGGTAAATTGAGATTTAATGTTGTGACAGTTTTTGAGTTCTCCTTCTTCATCAAAGTAAAGGTATGGGCACATTCTTCCATGGTTGTTATTGATTGATGGTTTTCTAAAAATAAGTGTGGAGGGAAAAGGATTTCTACTTGTTTCCTTTTCTTGTGATGATTAGTTGAATGCTTCAAGGTTGATGTTGAGTTGAATGGTGTTGGTTGACTAAACCTTGTTTGATGAGCATTGTTTTTAAAACCCTAATTGGTTGTGGAAAGAACATGAATATCATTGTTATATGAGATATTGCATGGTTGGCAATTATTGGGTTGTGTTTCATGTTTTTTAGAAAAGCATACTACATCTATCTTATTTTGTTGAGATAGAGATTGAGTTGAGATTAATACTAGGAGTTAAGTATAGAACATATTGAGTCTCTAACAATTCTCTTTATGCTTCTATGAGGTTGATGAATCACATTGGGTCTCTAACAATTCTCTTTGTGGGTTCATGCTAAGCAAGTTTTTCTTGGTGAGCTTGCTGAGGTTTTGGATAGGTTTCGGTGGGGACTTGTGAGCAGATTTGGATAGGTCCTAGCAGAGGACTTGTGAGCTAAGTTTGAGAGTTCTATCAGAGAACTTGAGGATAGAGGTGCATTGGTTCTTTGAGAAGAACTTGAGAACATATTTGGCAAGTCTTTGAGAAGGCTTGTATGCAAAGGATTGACTTGTTCAAAAGTTGGACAGATCTGACAGACAGAGGAAGACTTGTACTAGATCGACTGACTGTGTTTGGTATAGGTTGTTGAGCTACTATGGACGTGATCATAGAAGGCAGAGGTCTCTTAGGCTAAGAATTGAGGATAGGAGGTCTTCTGTGGAAATGAGTTCCACGTGCTGGCAAGAGGTAGAGGTAGTTGATCTTCTAAGGGATCATTTCCGGAGCAGAGGGGAAGGTATCTCCTTTGAGCGACAAAATAGAGGAAGGTATCTCCTTTGAGCAGAGGCTCATAAATTCAGATTGGGGGAAGGTATCTCCTTTGGGCCGAGGCTCATAAACATTGTAATTGGGAAGGTTTCCCAAATAACTTTGAGATAACTTTTAGAGAAAAGTTTTGTGGATGTAGCCCAGGCTTTCAGGGTGAACCACGTTAAAATTGGTGTCACTTTGTGGATGATATTGTGCTTTGTTTTGATATTACTTTGGGTATATTACTTTACTATTTTTAAGTATAAAGGAAAAAGTAAAAAGAGGTCTTATACTGTTCACCCCCCTCTTAGTATAACCTTGTGTTCTTCAATTGGTATCAGAGCGGGTGCCTTCGAAAAGTTTAACAACTTGAGGGAAAATCTAGTAAAGAACACAATGGATCATTCAAGTGGCAATGTAGCACCTATTCGTGATGAGTATTCTAGTGATGAAGAGGCATATTATAGCAAGAAAGGCAAGTTCTCTAGAAAGCACAAAAGTATGAAAAATGTAAGATGTTTCAATTGTGGAAAGTTTGGTCACTATGCTACTGACTGTACTATTCCCAAGAATGAAAGTGATGAAGATAAACAGGATTCTAAGAGCAAGGATTCCTAAAAGCACAAGCATCACGGGAAAAACAAAGATGAGCACAACAATCAAGGAAAGAGGTATTCTCACAAGCACAAGAAGAGTTTCTACCTAGACAAAGCAAGTAAGTGTTCTAGTAGTGATAGTGAAAGTTCTTCAAGGGATAATGAAAATGAGATGTTGTTCATATCAAAAAAAGAGGAAGAACCGAAACATAGATTCATTATCATGAAATGTCTTAGATGTGAAAACTTTGGTCACCTTGAGGATGATTGCACAAATAATGATTTGGTTTCTAGTATGTATGAGGATGCTTCAAAAAACTATAAGGAAGATGCTTGTATGGTCTTTGAAAAAGGTAGCACCTCTAGTGATAAGAAATCTGAAAATGGCTTTGATGATTCAAAAAACAATCAAATAAAGGATCTTGAAAGTGAACTTATTAATGCTCTTAGTGCTTTGAAAAAGGAAAGAAATAAGAATGCTAGACTCAAGGATAAGTTAGATGAATGTTGTATGGAGAGAGATGATCTTATAGAAAGTCTTGACTTCTCTATAGCTAAGACACAAGAACTCAAGGATGAGTTAGAGTCTAAGGTTCTTGAGTATAGTGAGTTAGAATAGAAAATGGCTTCTTTGAAAGAGGAAACTAAAGAGTACAAGGATAAGCTTCACAAGTTTCAAGATAGCTCTAAAAAGGTTAAGTCACTCATCAAAGGTCAAAGAAAGACAACAAATAAAATAGGCCTTGGTTTTGTTAAGCCACACAAGGAACAAGTTGGAGAGTCTAGTAAGAGACTCCAAAAGGAAGAGAGTTCTGATGAGGAAAGTATTTCAGATCATGAGTCCTTGAATGATAGATGCACAGAAACATAAAATAGAAAACAGAAAAAGGGGAGAAAGTTTACAGGACCTAGAAATCCATTTACAGGAAAGTTTAATGGCAGATGTTTTGCTTGTCACAGGTTTGGTCACATGGCTTGACATCGCATGACTCAAGTAAGGAAGGTAAATGATAGTTTCAAAGGTGGTAATTTCTTTCAAGGGTATTGCTACTCTTGTAAACAGTTTGGGCACAAGGCAGTTTATTGCAAGGCAAATATTAGGAACAGGTTTGATCAGAACAGGTTTGGTCAAAATAGGTTTGGTCAGAACAGGTTTGGCCAGAACAGGTTTGGTCAGAACAGGTTTGTTCATAACACGTTTAGTTAGAATAGGTGGATTCAAAGAACAAGTATGCCTAAAATATATAACATTGTTACTTGTTATAAGTGCAACAATGAAGGTCACACAGCTAGACAGTGTAGAGCTAAACTTCCAAGGTATAGGAATAGGAACAGTGGTATGAACAGGTCCAAGGATCAAGGCATGGATAAGAACAGGGATGAGAACAAGAACAAGAACAGTGACAAGAATAGGAATATGGACAAAGAGTTCAAGAGAAGGTCCAACAAGGAATTTATAGACGTTGATGATGATCAGTGCCTAATGGGAGTTTTACTCCCACCCCGAAACTAATCACCTCATCAAGAGGTGGGGGAGGGACTAAGCTAAGAGGCTCCTTCTTAGTCCCGAGCCCCAAAGGTGGCCCTTTGCCATTGATGACAAAGGGGGAGATATATGAGTAAGGGGGAGAGCTTCAAAGTGAAGAGGAAAGCTTCAAGTCAGGGGGAGCAAAACTTCAAAGGAAGATTCTCAGTTGTGGGCATAGTTGGTCAGTTGTTAGCACAATTGGTTTCAATTTTGGCTCTTGAGAAGTGTTTTCAATAAAGGTTTGCCATCAATGACAAAGGGGGAGATTGTTGGCAATTTTGGGTACTTTGGGTACATTGCTTTTGCTCAAGTGTATAAGTTGTCATTGACGTCAAAAGGCATTTTTGTGTTGATATCAAAAAGAGTGTGATGTCAAAAATATCTTGAGAAAGCTTCATATTGTTAAAGGGTTTTTATTAAAATCATGGTGACAAGGTTAAAGGTTTTTCTTAAAACCATTTGGACTCATTAAGGGTTTTTATTAAAACCAAGCTTAACTTAATGCAAAGGTTTTTACTTCTTGAAAAACCTTGAAGGTCCATGTTTATTATTAATAATTAAATTAACTCAAACCTTTGACAAAGGTCTAAGTTTAATTTATTATTAATAAAATAATAATTATTATTATTTTAATTATTATTAAAGGGTCTTTTAACCCTTAAGCGATGTAGATAAAGTTTTCTTTCGTCGACGTGTTGCCATCGTTGGAGGAGCATCAACGTCAAACAGTTAAGGAGAAATGGCTATATAAGTGGGGATGTTTTTCTAAAGTAAGAGCACCATCGATTAATTGGAGTCTTTGATTTGCGTTTGCTTTGTATCATTCGAATAGCGCTTGGTGTCTTCGATTTGCGTTTGCTCTGTATATTTTGAATAGCACTTGGTGTCTTCGATTTGTGTTTGCTCTGTATCATTCGAATAGTGCTTGGTGTCTTCGATTTGTGTTTGCTCTGTATCATTCGAATAGTGCTTGGTGTCTTCGATTTGTGCTTGCTCTATGTCTTTGAATCTCCAATTGACGTCTTTGAAATCATGCTTGATCTATGTCTTGGAAACCGTGCTTGGCATACTCGAATTTGAGCTTGGGCTACATCCTTACATTTTTGCTTGACGTTAGTGGATTGGCAATTGCACCTGAACTGTGTTTTTCCAAACTGTGCTATGAGATGATTAATGCAAGCATTCATTGACTTATGTTTTGGACGGTGCTATGAAAACGAATACGTTTTCCATATCCTACGATCAAGTGAAGATAAAACAAAGTATAGTTTAATATTTCTTTGTCGGACACGTGCTCCAACGACGATGGAGTTTGAGTAAAGGTGCTCACTAGGCAGAGATACAGGTTTCGAATCACGTTGAGTGCATTTTTCCTTTTGTTGTGATGCACGAAGGAGAGCGGCTCTGATTGGGCTACGTAAGTAGAGGAGAATGCGCTTTAGCGCTTATAAGTGGTGGCTCCTCATTTCTCCTAAGGTTGGAGAACTAAGTATTGCAAAGGTAAATCCTTTTATTGTTGACTTGTGATATTTGAGTTGATTTGATCAAGAATTATTGATGATGGTATAAGGTTAAGTTGTAATCTTTGTTTTGACATTGTTATTATTAATGCTTGATGCTTATGTGGAGTAATAAGGTGTAAAGAGATATTACTTTGTATGTATATTATATTTTTGGTGGTTAATATTAAGTTGGAGTAATAAGGTGTTATTTTGGATCTTTTTTATTATGTATTATTGTATAGTTGCTAACTCTAATTGGTGGTAAATTGAGAGTTAATGTTGTGATAGTTTTTGAGTTCTCCTTCTTCATCAAAGTAAAGGTATGGGCACATTCTTCCATGGTTTTTATTGATTGATGGTTTTTTGAAAATAATTGTGGAGGGAAAAGGATTTCTACTTGTTTCCTTTTCTTGTGATGATTGGTTGAATGCTTCAAGTTTGATGTTGAGTTGAATGGTGTTGGTTGACTAAACCTTGTTTGATGAGCATTGTTGTTAAAACCCTAATTGGTTGTGGAAATAACATGAGTATCATTGTTATATGAGATATTGCATGGTTGGCAATTGTTGGGTTGTGTTTCATGTTCTTGAGAAAAGCATACTACATCTATCTTATTCTATTGAGATTGAGATTGAGTTGAGATTAATACTAGGAGTTAAGTATAGAACATATTGAGTCTCTAACAATTCTCTTTATGCTTCTATGATGTTGATGAATCACATTGGGTCTCTAACAATTCTCTTTGTGGGTTCATGCTAAGCAAGTTTTTCTTGGTGAGCTTGCTGAGGTTTTGGACAGGTTCCGGTGGGGACTTGTGAGCAAATTTGGACAGGTCCTAGCAGAGGACTTGTGAGTTGAGTTTGAGAGTTCTATCAGAGAACTTGAGGATAGAGGTGCATTGGTTCGTTGAGAAGAACCTGAGGACAGATTTGGAAAGTCTTTGAGAAGGCTTGTATGCAGAGGATTGATTTGTTCAAAAGTTGGACAGATTTGACAGACAGAGGAAGACTTGTACTAGATTGACTGACTGTGTTTGGTACAGAGTTGTTGAGCTATTGTGGATGTGATCATAGAAGGCAGAGGTCTCTTAGGCTAAGCATTGAGGATAGGAGGTCTTCGGTGGAAAGGATTTCCATGTGCTGGCAAGAGGTAGAGGTAGTTGATCTTCTGAGGGATCATTTCCAGAGCAGAGGGGAAGGTATCTCCTTTGAGCAGAGGCTCATAAATTCAGATAGAGGGGAAGGTATCTCCTTGGAGCAGAGGCTCATAAATTCAGATTGGGGGAAGGTATCTCCTTTGGGCTGAGGCTCATAAACATTGTAATGGGGAAGGTTTACCAAAGAACTTTGAGATAACTTTTAGATAATTTTTTTGTGGACGTAGCCTAGGCTTTCTAGGTGAACCACGTTAAAATTGGTGTCACTTTGTGGATGATATTGTGCTTTGTTTTGATATTGCTTTGGGTATATTGCTTTACTATTTTGAAGTATAAAGGAAAAAGTAAAAAGAGGTCTTATACTGTTCAACCCCCCCCTCTCAGTATAAGCTTGTGTTCTTCATGGAGGTGGAGGAGGGGCTAAGCTAAGACGCTCATTCTTAGCCCCAAGCCCCAAAGGTGACCCTTTGCCATTGATGTCAAAGGGGGAGATATTTGTGTATTGGGGATAGATTTGATATAGGGAGAGACTTGATATTTGAGAGAGAATTGAGCCAGAGGGAGCAAAGTCCCAGAGGGAGTAGAAAAGAAGGTCAGGTTTTAGTAAAAGGATAAGGGTTGCCATCAATGACAAAGGGGGAGATTGTTGGACATTTTGAGTCCCTAAGTCAAAGTTGTCATTGATGTCACCATTGATGCCACCAGATGAAGTCATCATTAATGCCAAAGTTTTTTAGAAAGAAATAAAGGGGACAAAGATGGTTTTTTGATATTTAAGAAGGCCAAAGTTCAAGTGAAACAATGCAAAAGACAGAAGTTAAAAAAGAATTATAATATTAATTTTATAAATTATTTTAATTCAGTAGAATTTAAATTTTATAAATAAATATTAAAAGGTATTTTATCGAAGGTTAAAAATACTATAATGGTTATTATAATATTTATCAAAGTGGTAAAATTCTAATTAAAGATTATAATTTTTAATTATAATATAATTAGATTTGAGAATAAAAGTTTAAATTATTTAAAACCCTAAGGTTGGGTTTTAGAACAATCGAGAGCAATTTTAATAATGTGAAAAACCCAAGGTATGGGTTTATTAAATACTATCGAAGCCTTAAGTAGCACTGACGTATATTAATGCAAGTACATGTCGATGTTTCCAAGTGAAGGGAAAGACATATAAATATGCCACTAAGGTTTTAAAATCATTATCCTTGATCATTGATTATCTTGTGTGGTGTATGCGAAGGCAAAGAGCTCATGTGTTTATTTTGGGGAACAACGAATGGTTAAGATAGACAGTGACCACCCCCCAACTCACATTGGGCAGTGTGGCTAAGTGGCAGCTTGGATTGTGCAAATGTGTTGACAGCATGGAGGTCGTGCGTTCGATTCTCGCGAGTATCGTTTAGCATAATTTATGGTTGAGGCACCCAAGGCACACATTTTGCTCGATGGAGGAAAGAGAAGAACAAGAAGAATGTGTTGCTTCTCTCCACCAACGATCCTACATCTCATGCGACAGCTTGGCCGCGACAAGGGTGTTCGCACTGGGGCAAGATGAGGGTTTGATTCCCCTCGAGGCAGGTATTAAGGTTTGTAATTAATTTTTAATTAAATTACCTAAGGTGGAGTTATAAGGGGTAAAGGTGCTTTGTTAATTAATTTATTAAATAACCTTAGGGAATAAGGTTATGGTGGTTATTGAGTTGAGAATTAATTTTTGATTTGTGAATTTTAAATTGAAAGTTTTAGGATCAATAAGGTTTTTGATAAAGTCTTATTTTAGTGAATGTTATTGTAAGGGTTTTCTTCTAAAAGAACTTTGGTGGATGTTAAATTAAAGTAGGAGTAATAAGGTGTTATTTGGATATTATTTTATTGTTGTGTTATTACTCAAGATCTCTAACCCTTGTTGAGATTGGAAAAAGAAAATGTGTTGAGTGTGGCAGATTTAGTGGACAACTCATAAGGCATAAAAAATGTATGAGCAATATTCTTCATTGACTTGTTAGTCTCACAATGACACTGAGAGGGGGGGTGAATCAATGTAGCTCTTTAGAACTTAAATCTTCAACACTTAAAGCCGAAACAATGAAAACTTAAAACCAAATAAAAAGGTATAACAAGAGAACATCACACAACACAAGATGTACCGAGGTTCATCGATTTGGCTACTCCTCAAAAATGATTGTTTGGACTCCCATCCAAATCCAGCCTTTGCAAAGCACAACTTTACAATCAATTTACCAAACTATAGCACCCTAAAATTGGCGCAGTAAAACCTTAAATAATTACAATTACTCTAGTAAATATTCAAATTCAAATTTTAACCCCCAAAACCGCTTCCAAACCACTGTTTAACCCGTTTCCTCCTTTCCCGTGCCATTTTTAGAGTTTGTTTTGACCGTTTGACGATATCGTCGCCGATCAGACGATATCGCCTCAGATCGGACGATTTCGTCTGGACTAGGACGTCCAGACGATCTTGTCCCAAAACTAATTTTTCTCAATTAGCCTCTGTTCCAACGACGTCTCTAATCCGGGCAGAAGCGTGTCTGCGCCGTTAGAGACCCTCCCCATTGGAGATCTCCCAAATTGGGATGATCTCCAACCTCCTAACCTCCCTCCTAAGCCTATTTAAACTTAGGACTCCCCCTTGGCATCCCCCTGGCTGAAATTTCCTGTAACTTGACTTTACACGCACTAAAACATCCTGAATTACCATCTGCACTTGTCCTATCCAAATTTTGTTGCAGGAACCTTGTCATTCTTCGATCGGAGCAAGCTCAGTTCGTCGTGGACGATCCTGTTCAATTCGAGATGATTTCGTACCAATCCGAGATGATTTCGACTACAATCAACATTGGGGGCAATCAGTGCCTAGAGTTTGCATTTTTCTCTTCTCATCTGCTATTTTATTCTGCATCTAGTCAATTTATTTATTATTTTTTGCTATTCTACATCTTGGAGTTCACCCATGTAGTTTAATTGCATAATGAAATCATGATTAACTATTAAAACATCATAATTTGCTTGCATTCCTATTCAGGATTATCTTATTAACATCCTTATTATTATTTCACATCATTACCCTCTATTAGCATTGCTGTATTTTTTGTATTTTGTGTCTATTTCTCTGTTTGCAGGTCTCTGACGAATTCGTCAGATCTCAGACGATCCTGTAGGTCGGAGACGATCCTGTCAAATTCTAGACGATCATGTCTGCTTCAAGAATCAGAACCTCCATCAGACATCCGGATCAGGTATGGCTCTGTAATTTAGCTTTTTCTCTCTATTTTCTATTTAAAATCTATTTTGTTGTATTTCATTTAGTCTGCATTTTCATAATAGAACAACTTAGATTCATTTGGCCAAACCTAGGACTTGAATGTTTAAAGATAAAACTGAACACATTAAACACATTCCCAACCTAGGCGTGGAAACTGCCATTCAAACGTTTCCTGGTGAACCCACCATCCATCAAAAAATCACCATAATACACCTCCCCCGAGAGGCGGGACCTTCGCAAGGCCTCTCAGTCCGAGGTACCACGCCATCCTTTTCCCATCCTCCTTTCGGGCACGGATCCTATAGCCTGAAGGTAAGGATGCAAAAAATTTGGAGCGATACATTTTGGTGAACCCGACGTGAATGCATTTAAAACCTTTTGAAAAAAAAAAAAACAAAAAAACATAGATGCATTTAAAATCATTAAAAACTACTAAGTTGCATATCATGTCTAGATGGTAGCTCCTAAGAAAATATTAGCGATTACTATAAATGTTGAAAACCAATTAGCAGCCATAGAAATCAATTATGTGCTTAGTGTGCCTGAAACAGATAGAAACCAACTTTTGTGGGAAGAACTTGATAGAAGACTAGGTGTCATTTCATCTAGGTCAACAAAACTTAAACAAATCAAAAGGCTTGTCCTAGATAGAATCCTGGATCCTCATCAACTCATCTTTTATCATGAACTTCAGAGAGCCTGCCATAGATGGTTAGCTTATAGGAGAGCTCTTGTGTCTTCAAAATTGTTCACCTTCGAGGAATACCTCGAGAACGCAGCCACTATACACCAGTTCCTAGGTCATGTAGAAGACCAAGAGGTCGTTCTTATGGATAGGGAAATATGGAATAGAGTTCCTCGAGCTATGTTATATCGAGAGTATTGCCATGAGATTTACTTCTATCAACCAGAATCTGAGACAGATAATATCACTATAGCCCTTTTCATTAAATTCTTGAAAGAAAATTTTCAATTTGAAGAAGAACACTTCATGACTCCTGAAGAACTTGAGCCCATTAATGATATTTATAAATTGTTTATAGAAAACTAGATCATTGCTTTCATTATTATTATTTCTTGCATTTTGTGTGTTGTTTGTTATCTTTATAATATTGTTATTAAAACCAAAAAAAAAAAACAAGAAAAACTAAAAAACATAACAAAAACCAAAACATTTCATTTTAAATATTGTAGTAGGTATATAATTAATATATACCTCTTAAGCTTGTTGCATATATATATATATATATATATATATATATATATATATATATATATATATATATTTGCTGAAATCTAAGTTAAGCACAATGCCTAAACTTAGGAATGGTAAACAAACCGAAGGAGAAGAAGAAGATTGGTTAGGAGACAAAACAAGAAACCCAAATGTCCTTCCCGAGGATCCAATCCCGGAAGAAGAAACTCTAGACCAGCAAGACGATGAGCTTGTTGTAGATGAACAAGAAGAAAATGTTAAAGAGGATGGATCCTCATCCCCTAGAGTAGCTCCGAATGGAACTATTGCTTTTGATAACTTAGATCATTTCTGGAAATTTTTCAATAATAACATTGGCGCTCTTAATATGGCAGTTCGTATTGATAAAGGACAAATTAGTGACACTCAAGCAGCCATGGAACATATGTTTGATGTGCACACTAATCCCTTGTCTTTTATTGATCAAGAAAGTGATAAGGCTGGACCATCCAATAGAGATATGGTCACTATGATTCAAAACATGCCAAAACAACTGGTTACCCAACCTCCTAAGGAACCTGTTATTGAGCCTAAAATCATTCCCACACAAAAGAAAACTTCCTTCACTGCTTTACTTCGCCAAACTATTGATCAATATGCTTCAAGTAAACAAAAATCTAAAATGAAGCCAAACACCAATTTTCAACAATCTGGGATACAACATAATACAACTTCAAAATTTCTTCATAACACCTTTCCTACCAACAATTTACACAATAGCAATATAGCATCTAATCTTCATGTCCCTCCATCATATGCTCACAAATCTCATATTAATGCCCTACCGAACCAATATGGTGGGCAAACCAGTAATCTGGAAGCCATGGTGAAGCAGTTAGCTTCCCGCATGGACCAGATAGATCCCTACCGTCCCTCGTACAATTATCGAGAGATATGTAGTCAACCTTTGGATCCCATAGTTGTAGCACAACCGTACCCTAAGCATTTTCCCATGCCCGTCCTGCCTATATATAAAGGAACTGAAGATCCCATAGAGCATCTTCGCATGTTTAGGATAGCATGTCATGATATATCACATGATGACTTGCTATTACTAAAAATGTTCCCAAAAAGTTTAGGTGGAATGGCATTAGAGTGGTACTATCAATTGCCCACTCATTCTTTGAGAAATTTTGAAGAAACAAGCTGAATCTTTTGTCCATCAATTTAGTGCCTACATCGAGAGGCATGTCACCATTAAAGATTTATACAACTTAAAACAAGACAAAGATGAATGTTTTGCTGATTTCTTAGCTAGATGGAGGCGGTTGACAGGAAAACTGCACTTTGTGCTACCTTATAGGGAAATGTTGGACATTTTTATCAATAATTTGCAAGAACAAATATCTTATGAGTTATCAACTGCTACTTTAACTACCTTCGATCAAGCTATAGATTTAGCTCGAAGAGTAGAAGATGCCCTCATTAGGAGAGGCCAACTTAGGAAGAAGGATGATGAGAAAACATCCAGAAATCAATATAAAAACAAACAAGTCGTAGGTGACGGAGTCACTGACAACAAAAATGTTGCTAATATCAATGCAACGAAGACAACAAAAAAATTTATATTGAAACCTCTTGATAAACCTCCTTGAGAATTTACTAGATTGAATCAACCATTATCAACTATTTTACCTCAATTACTCGAAAGAGGTTTGATTCAATTACCGACTATCCGGGAACCCGATCCAACCATACCCGGATACAGAGGTGACTTACACTTGTGATTTCCATAGAGGACCTGGACACTCTACCAACGCTTGTAAAAGGTTAAAGCATAAAATACAAGATCTGATTGATAATAATGAAATGGAGGTGCAAGCCTTCCAACCTAAACAAAATGCTCCTAATAATGCTCAAAAGAACATTCCCCAAAATCAAAATCAAAATGCTAATCAATCATTAGACATATTTCAACATCCTTTACCAAGACATGGTAAAGAGGTGGCCAATCAAATTGAGCATCATAATGTTCCTCCTCCTACCCGATATGTAGGAACTATTAGCGGACATTTACCTAATCAGGATCCTCAAACAATTTGACACAACTTTATCCATGGTCACGACCAGGCCCCTACATAATATTCAAACTCCAGATCCTAGTGATGTAGAATCAGATACTGAAAGTGACATGGAAATCACCTCAAACCAATCGAATAGTTCTGAAAATGAATCAGATCCTATTCAACCTATCACAGATGCTATGGTTCCAGAAGAACCATTTCCTAGAAGAGTTACTACTCGACCCTCTTCTAATCAATTCCTCCCTAATGAACAAGCCATAAACGCTCAACCGAGACCAGTTCAGCATCTTCAATATAACATTGTAGGTACCATCGGAGTCGTTACCCGACAACAAGCTCAAAATTCTCAACAAGAACCAAATCAGAATGATGGATCAACTCCATTTGTTTTGAAAAATCCCAATAAAGGGAATCATGCTCCTAATGTTCAACCTAAACCCCCTTACAATATTAATGAGCAATTATCCAATACTACAGCCAGAATTTCCCTTTTGGATTTATTAAGATCTTCTCCTACCCATAGGGATGAGTTAATGCTTACATTAAGCCAAATGATGGTACCTCAAAATATTCAACCTGAAGCCATGGCCAATACTATCATCACTAGAGAAGTCGATTGTATTGACTTCCGGGATAAAGATATCCCACAACACAGTTTACATAAGGATAATCCCTTATATATTACTGCTCTAATTGGAGATGTAGCTGTTAAAAGAGTCCTGATTGATAATGGTTCATCTCTAAACATTTGCACTTTTGACTTCTACCAACGGTTTGGCTTTAGAAGTGATGAAATGAAGAAAAGTGACATGATCATCAAAGCTTTCAATGACGAAACACAAGAAACATGTGGAGTTATTACCATCCCATTGCAAGTTGGTCCTAGAACCTTAGATACGACCGTGTTTATTGTACATTGCCCCGCATCGTACAATATACTCTTGGGTCATCCTTGGATCAATGCAATGCGGGCTGTCCCATCCACTTTACACCAATGTGTTAAATTCAAATTTAAAAATCAGTTGGTCACTATCCATGGTGATCCTAGACCCTTTGATATGTGTGCTTTGGCAGAACCTGTTGGAGTTCAATTTTGCCCTGCTCTGTCATCCACACATCCTAATTCTTATTTTTCATCTAAAACTATGAAACACACTCCCATAGCTTCACCTATTTCTCCTCCATTAATTTCACCCTCATATATAGATCAACAATCTTCTAAACAAACCACTCTAGAACCTCAAAAAGATCTTCAATCCACAACCAATCCTTCATGTTCTATCCCTATAATTTCAAAACCTATAGACCCATTCATTAACACTTCCACATTATCAACATCTATCATACCTTCCACATCTAAAGATATAGGGAATGATCCTTCTACATCTTATGCTCTTTATGATGAACTTTTACCGATTTATCCACAATCTTAATATCAAAAAAAACAAATGCTTTTATGCAAGATTCAATTCTTTTAAATAACTTGCCGCCATCTCCTCGTACTTTGGGCCTCCCACAACCTATGGGAAGTACTTACCAAGTCGGGAGTTGTGCCTTCATTTATAAAGGATATGACTGGGGAAGAATACCTCGAAATATCAAAACTCATCATGATGGATATGCTCGATGTTATTTTACTAATGAGTATATTAAAGCTAAACCTATAATGCTTAAAATGGGATATAAAGGGAAAGGCTTGGGACCTTTCCAAAATGGTATGAAAGAACCTTTCGAGGTAGAACCGTGGCCCGCCCGATGTGGTGTGGGCCTATTTCCTAGTAAGGGTCAACCCTTTCCTTTTGAAGATGATGATCAACTCATATGTTATCAAGATTATTTGGATAGGCGTGATGATTTGCCTCTAAAAAATCAGCCATTTACATGTAACATGCTATCCATAGCTTACCCTGAAATGATTGCTGAATCCGATGATGAGTTGGAAGGAGATATCTTCCACGATGTCTCCGTTGAAGAAATGTTACACAATGGATTTTATTTTGATGGTTCTATACCAACTATAGCCCAGCTTGAGGCCACTAATCCTCAAGATGAATTATCCAAGTTAACCTTAAAATAATTACAAGAATTGGGCGTCTCACCCGCCCCACCTAATTTTGAAAGAGATCTACACATGGAAGTAGAAAACGTCATTAAAGTTAACATTGGAACTGAGGATAATCCTCACATAATCAATATTGGGTCAGAATTAAGTCAAGAAAAACAAGAGCAATACATTGCATTCCTTAAAGAATATGAAGATGTCTTCGCTTGGACATATGAAGATATGCCAGGTCTGGACCCTTCCGTAGTCATGCATCATCTAGTAGTCCATCCGGATGCTAAACCTGTTAAACAAAAACTTAGAAAAATGCATCCCAAAGTGGCCCTGCTAGTCAAAGGGGAGTTAGAAAAACTCCTGAATGTTGTTTTTATACAAGCTATTGATTATGCTGAATGGATCTCAAATGTAGTTCCAGTCACCAAGAAAGAAGCTACCAAAGTTAGGGTTTGCACAGATTTTAGAGATATTAACGCTGCATGCCCTAAAGATGATTTTCCTCTTCCAAACATGGACCAAATCATTGATTTTACTGCTGGGAGTGGGATGATGTCCCTAATGGATGGATTCTCCGGTTATAATCAGATCAGGATAGCTCCTGAAGATCAGGCTAAAATAGCCTTTATTACCCCTTGGGGTACCTTTTGTTGGAAAGTGATGCCATTCGGCTTAAAGAACGCAGGTGCAACCTATCAACGAGCTATGACTTATATTTTTCATGATATGATGCATGATATCCTACATGATTATGTAGATGATATTATAGCTCGCTCTATTAATGAAGATAATCATTTAGATGATTTGAGAAAAGTTTTTAATCGATTAAGAGAATATCTTATTCGATTAAATCCAACCAAATGCATATTTGGAGTTAAGTCCGGTAAACTATTAGGGGTTATAGTTTCTTTACGTGGCATCAAAATTGACCCTCTCAAGATTGTGGCTATCACTGATATGCCCGCACCTACCAATATATCTGAATTACGAAGTTTACAAGGTAAGCTTCAAGCTATCCGTCGCTTCATCGATAAGTTGGCGGACAAAACCGGTCCCTTTCTTAAGCTCCTTAAGAAGGATGTCCCTTTTAATTGGGACGACGAATGTAAAGAAGCTTTTGAACTTCTCAAACAATACCTCCTTAACCCACCTGTGCTTTCTCCACCTAGACCTGATCGCCCATTTCTCCTGTATATTTCAGCTTCAGATTCTGCCTTAGGAGCTATGTTAGCTCAGCTTGATGATGCGAAGAGAGAACGTGCTAATTATTATATTAGCCGAACCTTCATCAGTTATGAAACCCGCTACACAACATTAGAAAAACTATGTCTAGCAGTCATATTTTCTATGCAAAAATTATGCCATTATATGCTCAGTCAGAAAACCTATGTCATTGCTAAATATGATCCCTTGAGGTATCTCATGAGTCGACCTTATTTATCGGGTCGTACAGCCAAGTGGGTTCTTGCTCTAAGCGAGTTTGAACTCACGTTCATAGGACAAAAGTCTGTTAAGGGTCAAATCATAGCAGATCAATTAGTCTGTTGCACCCTTAGAGTCTACCCATCCCCTCATCATTGAGTTTCCTGATGAATGCCTTCAATTAGAGGGAGACCATATTGAACAATGGTCCTTATACTTTGATGGAGCCCGATGCATGAGTGGGGATGGTGCGGGTATTATTTTAATATCCCCACAAAAACATCTTATTCCTCTGTCCTTCAAATTAACATTTGCTTGCACCAATAATACTTGCTGAATATGAAGCTCTAATCCTTGGATTACGAGCTGCCTTGGCGCTAAAAATTAAACATCTGTTAGTTTTTGGTGATTCTCAACTTGTCATAAACCAAATTAATGAAGTTTATCGGACCGAGAGATGATAAACTGTGCCCATATAAAGCCTATGTTTTACAATTAATGTCTCTATTTGATCAAGTTACCTTGGAAGCTATTCCTCGAACTTGCAACCGTGCGGCTGATGCTATGGCCGCAGTTGCATCTCTCCTGCCCTTGGAGTTAGATGACGAATATGCCACTATCATTATTCATCGACTCCAGGAACCCGCTTCAAATAAGTCATGCTTAGAACCTTTGGATGTGTTTCTAATCAATGAAACTACTCCTGAACCTTGGTATACGAGATATATTTGATTTTCTTCAAAATGGGACTTTCCCTGCCAATTCTAATAGAAACCAGCATCGGTTATTACGTAGACGAGCAAGTCGATTTGTAATAATTGGCAATACTTTATATAGGAGATCTTTTGAAGGTATCCTATTAAGATGTTTGAATTTAGAAGAATCCAAATCAGCCTTGAGTGAAGCCCACGATGGATCTTGTGGAGGACACTTCAGTGGTAGTGTCATTGCTAAAAAGCTCCTTAGGATAGGATACTTTTGGCCTACCATGGAGAATGATGCACATGATTATGTGCGCCATTGCGACAAGTGCCAGAAACATGCTGACCTTGTCCATGCGCCTGCACAAGAGCTGTAGGCTATTTCATCTCCTTGGCCCTTTTCAAAATGGGGCTTAGACATTATTGGCAAAATCAATCCTGTGTCATCTGATGGACACAAATTCATCATAACCGCCATCGAGTATTTCACGAAGTGGGTTGAAGCTATGCCTTTAGCTTCCTGCACTGGAACACAAGTCTCTAAATTTATTTTTAATCAAATCATTTGTAGGTTCGAAATTCCTGCAAATCTCATCTCAGATAATGGAACTTGTTTCAAAAATAAAGATGTCAAGAAATTATGCCAAAAATATAAGATTCAACATCGTTGGTCCACTCCCTATTATCCTCAGGGTAATGGTCAAGTAGAAGCATCTAACAAAACCTTAATCAAAATTCTCAAAATATTGGTCAATAAATCTGGCCGCAACTGGCACATTCAATTATATCCAGCCTTGTGGGCCTATCGAACTAGTGTTCGAACCCCCACTGGAACTTCACCTTTTGTTTTGGTTTATGGTGTTGAAGCCATTTTTCCCTTTGAATTAGAAGTTCCTTCTTTGGCTCTACTACTTCAAGATACCGAAGTAGGAGATGAATATCGAGCTGTGCAGACTCGATCAGTTGGAACTCCTAGATGAAAAATGCATCAATGCTTTGGAGCATCTCCGTGCCTACCAAAACAAGCTTAAAAGATCATATGCTAAAAAAGTTCGTCATCGATCCTTTGAGATCGGCGACCTTGTTTTAAAAGAAAATCAAAAAAATACTAATGCAACTAAAGACCTTAAAGGTAAATTTGAGCCCAACTGGCTTGGACCATACATTATCATTGCTAAATTTGAATCGGGAGCATACAAATTAGCTACCTTAGATGGTAAAGATTTAAAAGAACCTATGAATATTATGCATCTTAGGCGATATTATGCATAAAATTTAGTCATTTCATCATTTGTACATATTTTGCATGTTGTCTTATTTTAAAAATATATCAAACTGTTTACACAGAAACAAAAACAAACAAAAATAATAAAAATAAAAACAACAATATTCTTGACTCTTTCGAAACCAAAACAAAATAAAGAAGAAAGAGAGAGTCAACATTCTCAAACTTCCCAAAAAGTATTTGTATATATTTCTTCTTACAAATGTTGCAATTATATATTTCAAATTATTTTGGATAAATTAGCATTTATTTGGAATCCCTCACTTTCACAAACACAAAATAAATATCTTGATTTTTATCTGGCATGATTACTAATCTCTCTTATATCAAAGTCCACAAAATTCAATTAAATAAAGTTTGAGCACGAGAGAATTGATCTTGTTATTTACTTAAACCAAGCACATCCTTTCACAATAAAATGATTATATTTGTAATGTCCATGCTATGCTACATAGTAGAAGTGGTTTCTTGAGCGAAAAGTTTCCCCTGCTATCCTATCATGCACATGGTCTAGAATCTTTGAGAATTGGCAAAAGGACAAGCTCACCCCTACCCAGAATAAAAATCCCTTGCTCTACAGCTAATCCGAGCAAGTATCCCTAGCATAGGAAGAAAAGCAAAGTTCAAGAAAAAGAGAAAAAGAAAAATGTTATTTTATATCATTACAACAATGTTTCAAGCATTATCTCAAAAATCAAGCAAAAATACAAAAGAAAAGCAAAAGAAAGCAAAAGCAAAAGCAATAAAATCCCTCTCCCTACCCTTTGAAAAGAAAAGAAGGGTTGATGAGCTTGAATCCCTGGAATTCTCAATTATTCGAAAACTGTGAGGTAAGCCCCATAACAAGTGGTTTGTGCCCAACCTGCTTGGCCTTGGGTAACTCCTAGCGTGGCGATATGTCTGTCACATTAGCGACCTTCTTTTGTACAGACCTATGTCTGCTTATGGATTAGCTAGCTCTTGATAATCCGACTTACATAGTAGTCTGGTATGGTTATATGCATCTAAATCATGGTTAATGAACACTTATTTGGTTCATTCAAATCACTTGTATCAAATTATCTTGCTCAAAACTGGTAAATGAACATAGCAATTGCACACACATTTGTATTTGAGAGATTTTGTGTATCATTATGATAAATCAAGATTGGAAATGAACTCACATATGCACATGGGATTCCTTATAAATCTAACTTTTGTCTTTAAGATACTTTGAAATATTTTTGCAAATTGTTTGGAATAATTTCATTTTCTCCTTTCTAGTATAAAGACAACTACATGCATAATCAAAAATCAAAATTTCTTTCAAACCATACAATAAACATATATATATATATATATTGTCGACTTTCGCGACGATGGTATAGTTCCAGAACTTAAATGGGAGTCTTATGCCTAGCGCAAGTCCTCCTCTTCATATTTTCTGTTTATTTTCAAAAATTAAAAATCAACCATACAATAAAACTATTATATTATCTTCTTTTGGATTTCGCGATGATGGTATAAGTCTATACCTACATATTCTATGCCTAGCGCAAACCATTGTACCAATTTTTATTCCCCATTTATTTAAAAATCATAAAAACATATGACTTAAATCATTATGTTATACAATTATGTTTTTAAAACAAACAATGCACCTTATCTCTATTTCATGTCATTATGTCAAAATTCAATTTTGCAATGATGGTATAATTCCTAAGGAATTATCCAAAAATTTTATCACACTTAGGAATTTATGCCTAGCAAAAGTCATTTTAAAATATTTCATGCATAATATTTTCATGAAAAGTCTGAAAACAAAATCATCATCATCATCATTTGCATCATCACACCAAAGTCTTAAGACAGTCTCTTAAGCACTCTTTTACTTTTAGCAATATTTCTATACTGGGATTAGCTTGACGACCGAGTGAGCGGCGACTCCATGAAATGGTCTATAACAGCGACAATGTCCTTTGAAATTATTGTTAAAAGTCCCTTTTATTTTTTATCAAATTATCATCACAACAACCAATTTGTTACATCAGATTATTTCATTTAAATTTTTAAAGCATGACATTTAAACCATAATATTTTCCAACGACATAATTACATGAATCATCAAATCAATCACACTTCAAACATTAAAGCATCATACAAACGAATAAGACAAGTCATATGATCAAAAAATATCTCATCTATATATATCAAATATATATACATCATCTCAAAACTAGATTGGTATGCCACAATCTACATCTTGGCATACTCAATCCTCTCAATCATATATCCTCTATGCAGTGTCTCGAGAACCCCTCGAGCTCTCAGCCTCATCTCCTCCCCCGCCCTGAGGTGGACGAGGTGGCCCCATCGTAGTATGTGTGGTACTACGAGTCCTAGTCGTCGATCGAGATGAAGTCCTCGATGACCCAATCTTGATCGGGTCAGCAATGTCGGCTGGCAGCTGTACCCTCTGACCCTCTGGCACCATCTGGAAGTAGATACCCTGGTAGAACGTGGTCTGAGCAATCGACCGTGCCAGCTCCTGAGTGCTCGCTCCTCCGCTCCGTGCTCTGAGGCGTGCAACCTCATCTCTGAGCTGTGTAGCCTCCGCTCGGTGTCGTGCAGCCTCCTCCTGCAAAGTCTGCACCTGTGCCTGGAGACGGACAGTCTTCGCCCGGAGAGTAGCCATCTCACTACTCTCTCCTGTGTCCACACCCTTGCCCTTATCAGGCGATGGTGGTCTCTCTCTCTATGGAGAAGGGGGTCTCTCCTCCCTCCTCTCCCCTGTCGTGGCCTCTGCTGAGCCTGTGGCCTCCTCTGCTCTCTCCCATCGTGACCCTGTGCTGCCTCAATGGCTGCCTGGCACCGCCTCCCCATCCGATGCACAACTGCATGAATCGGACCCTGAGCCCTCGTCATCCGAGGAGGGTGGATGCCTGTGTACCAGGCATCATAGCCGTCGGCTACCCCAGCGTCGTCCCCATCCACTGGCTGAATGGGGGCATCATCTACGTCCTGACTCTAGAATCATTGCATATCTGGAGCCCCGCTAACTGTAGTGTTATCCCGGATAGTCCGAGAAAACTCGTAGTCTCTCAGAGATGGGATCCCCTGTTGTAGACCGAACTGCCTCAAAACTCGGTCATACCGGTGGAGCTCCACCTCTCCCCTCTCCATCCTCAGCCAGAGACTCGCCTCGATGCGAGCCAGCTCCTGTCCATCCTCGGCCCACCCTGGATGATCTCTCCAAGGCCTCCAGGTGATCTGGTCGGAGACAAGGTCGTCTAGTAGTCTCCGGGACGTTGGCAGATCTATCCGCCATTGTGCCCCTCTCTGGAGCCACCAGTAGAAAACTCGGGGCCTCTCCCCATCAATCCCTATCAGTGGGAGCCCTACCGGCCTCTGCACCGCAATGTGCTCCCAGCACCAAACCTGTAGTAGTGATGTCATAACCAGACATCGATCGCCCTTGTATACGACCCCATGAAGGATCCTATACAACCGATAGAGTACAAAGCTCCCCCAAGCAAACCTGTATCCATGGTCTCTCATGTCACAGACCACATCTGTCAGTACCCATGGTACCCTGCATCCGCTCTGGTGGCACAGCAGAAGTCCACCTACCACCCCAGCCAAAACCCGTGTGAGTCTAGATGCCCCAGGCATCTGGCGTAGTGACTCGATATTCACTCTGCCCTTCTCCAGGGCGAAGCTCGGATCGCCACACAGTCGCATCATCGCGTGGCCCTGATTGGCCATGGGAGTGATCAGCCATCCTTGTATGGGGATCCTCAAAATCCTCCATACATCCTCCAGTGTGGGAGTCATCTCCCCTGTCGATAACCAAAAATAGGAAGAACCCGGATACCACCTCTCTGCTAGGGCTGTCAATAGCCCCATATCTGTAGAAACCTGTGGCATCTCTGCCACATGCTGTAAGCCGACCTGAGCCAGCTGATCTCGCTCTGCCTGAGATAGAGTGGCCAAGTCATCCCTTAGTCCATCATATTTCCATTCTCTGCTCTTTAGTAATCCTCTCTGCAACATAAACAAAATCAACAATAAAAATCATTAATAAATCATTAATTAAAAATGCAAGTCAAAATAAGTTCAATTTTATAAATGATGATATCGTCCACAATTGGACGATATCGTCCCCAATTTGAGCAAATTCGTCTCCGATTTTGCATGAGGAAATCGTCCCTTATTGGATGAAATCGTCCCCATATCGTCGATTTCGCCCTTAGACGAAATCGACGATATCGAGACGATTTCGGCGAAATCGAGACGATTTCGTCTCGACGACGTCGATGGCCCAAAAATGGTCGTGATGCTCAAAAATCAATCAAATCTAATCTAAAAAGCATGAAATTCTAAAGTAAAGCATTCTAAATTAAGTTTAGACCCTTACCCGTAGCCCGCGTCGGACCTCTGTTGATCTGTGCGCTGTCTCGACCATCTTGTCTCCAGAGCTCTAAAAACTAGGAAAATGAACAGTAACAATGAATTAGGGTTTTACCCTATTTTTCTTAATTTTATTCAAAAACAATTAACAACTTTTTTAAAATTTTGCTTTTTCGCATTTTTACCTCAAACGTTCGATTTGGGTAAAAACACGGAGGGGGCACCATAGTAAGTTGTCGTACGATTCGACCTAGAATCGTCGCCTAAAAATGGGAATAATTTTTGCTTTCTCGTAGATCGAGAAGAACTCATCTTTAACGCATTTTCTTCGAAAAATTCGCTAAAGAGGGGGCAAAATGTAGCACCCTAAAATTGGTGCAATAAAACCTTAAATAATTACAATTACTCTAGTAAATATTCAAATTCAAATTTTAACCCCCAAAACCGCTCCCAAACCGTCGTTTAACCCGTTTCCTCCTTTCCCGTGCCATTTTTAGAGTTTGTTTTGACCGTTTGATGATATCGTCGCCGATCAGACGATATCGCCTCAGATCGGACGATTTCGTCTGGACTAGGACGTCCAGACGATCTTGTCCCAAAACTAATTTTTCTCAATTAGCCTCTGTTCCAACGACGTCTCTAATCCGGGCAGAAGCGTGTCTGCACCGTTAGAGACCCTCCCCATTGGAGATCTCCCAAATTGGGATGATCTCCAACCTCCTAACCTCCCTCCTAAGCCTATTTAAACTTAGGACTCCCCCTTGGCATCCCCCTGGCTGAAATTTCCTGTAACTTGACTTTACACGCACTAAAACATCCTGAATTACCATCTGCACTTGTCCTATCCAAATTTTGTTGCAGGAACCTTGTCATTCTTCAGCCGGAGCAAGCTCAGTTCATCGTGGACGATCCTGTTCAATTCGAGATGATTTCATACCAATCCGAGATGATTTCGACTGCAATCAACATTGGGGGCAATCAGTGCCCAGAGTTTGCATTTTTCTCTTCTCATCTGCTATTTTATTCTGCATCTAGTCAGTTTATTTATTATTTTTTGTTATTCTGCATCTTGGAGTTCACCCATGTAGTTTAATTGCATAATGAAATCATGATTAACTATTAAAACATCGTAATTTGCTTGCATTCCTATTCAGGATTATCTTATTAACATTCTTATTATCATTTCACATCATTGCCCTCTATTAGCATTGCTGCATTTTTTGTATTTTGTGTCTATTTCTCTGTTTGCAGGTCTCTGACGAATTCGTCAGATCTCAGACGATCCTGTCGAGTCGGAGACGATCCCGTCAAATTCCAGACGATCCTGTCTGCTTCAAGAATCAGAACCTCCATCAGACATCCGGATCAGGTATGGCTCTGTAATTTAGCTTTTTCTCTCTGTTTTCTGTTTAAAATCTGTTTTTTGTATTTCATTTAGTCTGCATTTTCATAATAGAACAACTTAGATTCATTTGGCCAAACCTAGGACTCGAATGTTTAAAGATAAAACTGAACACATTAAACACATTCCCAACCTAGGCGTGGAAACTGCCATTCAAACGTTTCCTGGTGAACCCACCATCCATCAAAAAATCACCATAATACACCTCCCCCGAGAGGCGGGACCTTCGCAAGGCCTCTCGGTCCGAGGTACCGCGCCATCCTTTTCCCATCCTCCTTTCGGGCATGGATCCTATAGCCTGAAGGTAAGGATGCAAAAAATTTGGAGCGATACACCGAGCACCCAATGGAAGGAGCACCAACCCCTGATTTATCTACACCAATAGAAAGGAGCACCAACCCCTGATTTATCTGCACCAACAGAAAGGAGCACCAACCCTTGATTTACTAGCACCAATTGGAAGGAGCACCAACCCCTGATGCCAAGCACCAACTTGGACTTCAATCTTGAAACTAGAAGATTGACATAGAAATACCTTCACTTTTACAAGACCCTGACTGGTCTATTGCTTACCCAACATCACCCATAATTCACACAACACACACCCTTCTCACTTGCCTCTCGTGCACTCATTAAATTCTCCAAGCAACGCTCCTTTTATAACAATCCTTTCTCTTTGTAACTCCAGTTGTAACTCCTTTCATATTCTTATACGCCACTTATCAATTGTAACACCTTCTTTCATATTCTCATATGCCACTTGTCAATTGTAACACCTTCTTTATGTAACTCCTTTTGTATATATTTAGAAGGCATTTCGTCAAACACGTTACATGCAAAGAATTGACACCATATGCTCCTATCATGACTGTTCGTTTTCTCCTTCATGACTGTTTGTTTTCTCCTTTGTGCATGCATGCGTTTTGGTTTTCGAAAAAGATTTTCTTTTCTATTTTGAGGCCCTTCATTTTCTTTTCTCCACATGGGCATGCATCCACTTCTTTCCATGACTGTTCATTTTCTCCATCGATGACTGTTCATTTTCTCCTTCATGACTATTCATTTTTCTCCATGTGGGCATGCATCCACTTCTTTCCATGTGTAATGATCATCTTAAATGATTTCAAATCATTAAAGATTCCTTATGGGTCCACATCACTATATGGTCTTCAGTTTCACCATCCTGGTGTTCATAACTAATATCAGACGCACTGTCAAATGCTCTATTCCTTTGGCAAAAATGCAACATGTCACGATATCATGACACTTTTGTTTCTCTGCTTGCTTGCCCTTTTGAGTCACGAAAATGCGACATGTCATGACATTGCGACACTTTTGTTTCTCTGCCTGCTTGCCCTTTTTGAGTTGCGAAAATGCGACATGTCGTGATATCGCGACACTTGTTTCTCTGCTTGCCTGCCCTTTTTGAGTCACAAAAATGCGACATGTCGCGATATCGCGACACTTTTTCTCCTTGCTCTTTTTCTTAGATTTGGCCCATGAAAATACAACATGTCATGATATCGCGACACTTTTTCTCCTTGCTCTTTCTCTTAGCTTTGGCTCGCAAAAATACATGTCGTGATATCGCGACACTTTTTCTCCTTGAATTTTCTCTTTGCTTTGGACCACGAAAATGCAACATGTCGTGATATCGCGATACTTTTTATCCTTGCATTTTCTTTTTCTTTTGGCCAAGAAAATGCAACATGTCACGATATCGCGACACCTTTTTCTCCTTGCATTTTCTCTTTGCTTTGGACCACGAAAATGCGACATGTCACGATATCGCGACACTTTTTCTCCTTGCATTTTCTATTTCTTTTGGCCACAAAAATGCAACATGTCACGATATCGCGACACTTTTTCTCCTTGCATTTTCTCTTCTCTTTTGGCCGCAAAAATGCAACATGTCGCGATATCGTGACACTTTTTTTTCTTTGCGGTGTTTTGCTTTTTCTTTGATCTTTAGCATATGGGCCACTTCGGTCTTCACCCAAACATCAAAAACATCCTCATAAGCATTTAACATCACTGTACATACTCTGAATAACCTCTGAACTCCTGTCCACTGCATCAACCGATCTATCTGACTGTGTTGACAACAATGACAATACTGTCGTTGCACCTTGCTCAACAATCTCCCCCTTTGGAATTGTTGGCAACACACGTGCAATTTCTTGTAACTCTTCTCCCCATTTGACAACAATATCAAAGGGCTGCTGCAAACTCCCCCTGAGTCCATGCACAACATTCTCAGGCAAAAATTATTACACTTAGCAAAAATCACAAACATGAGCAAAAAGATAAACAAATACACAAATGCTCCCCCTGAGAATGTGGTCTCGATAGCTAGTCAATTCTTGGGAAGCGTGACCACTCCCAATTTATTATGAAGGTACTCAAAGACTTCCTTGGGCAACGGTTTTGTGAAGATATCCGCTACTTGCTCTATTTTTGGAACAAAATCCAACTTAACCTCACCTTTCGCAACTTTCTCCTTCAAAAAGTGATACCGGATAGCAATATGTTTTGTGCGAGAATGCATAATCGGATTCTTTGAGATGTTAATGGCACTGGTATTATCACACTTAACTGAAATTGGCTCACTGAATTTAATACCAAGATCTTTCAGGGTTTGTTTCATCCATAATACCTATGTACAACACGTTGTCGCTGTAATATATTCTGCATCTACTATGGATAAGGAGACTGACTCTTGTTTCTTACTGTGCCACATGACCAACCTGTCTCTAAGATAGAATGCACCTCCATTGGTACTTGTTCTATCATCTACACATCCTGCCCAATCTGCATCTGAATACATAATAAGGGTGAAGTCCTTATATTTCGAATACCATAACCTATACTCCATAGTACCCTTAAGGTACCGAAGAATCCTCTTCACTGCTGTCACATGAGTCTCCTTGGGACTAGCTTGAAATAGTGCTACCATGCATACTGCCTACAAAATATATGGTCTGGTAGCCATCAAGTATAGTAAGCTTCTAATCATAGATCTGGACATGGTTTGATCAACATGAGGAGATTTGTCATCCTTGCTCAACTTGCAACCTGTCGTCATGGGAGTGCTAACTGGCTTACAATCCTCCATTGTGAACTTTTTTAACATCTCTTTCACATATTTAATTTGAGAAATAAATATGCCCTTCTCATTTTGATTAACTTGCAACCCAAGAAAATAGGAAAGTTCACCAATCATTGACATTTCAAATTCTTTCTGCATCTTATTTGCTAAATATTTACACAACTCATCTTTGTTGTTGCCAAATATGATATCATCTACGTATACAACAAGAATAATAAGATGGCCATTTTCTATTTTGACATACAAATTACTATCCACCATACCTTTCTTGAACCTTTGTTGAGTAAGATAGTTGTCTAGCCTTGCATACCATGCTCGGGGTGCCTGTTTTAAGCCATATAATGCTTTCTTCAACTTGCAAACCAAGTTGGGATCATCACCAAGTTGGAAACCATCTGGCTGCTCAATATAAACCTCTTCTTCAAGTTTCCCATTCAAAAATGATGATTTCACATCCATTTGATAAACTTTGAAATTCTTGTAAACTGCTAAAGCCAAAAACATTCTAATTGCCTCTAGTCTAGCCACAGGTGCAAAGGTTTCCTCAAAGTCAATACCTTCAAATTGTGCATAGCCTTTACATACCAATCTTGCTTTATTCCTGACTACCTATTCATATTCATTCAATTTGTTTCGAAAGATCCATTTAGTATCGATTATATTTTTATTTGCGGGTCTTGGTACTAACTCCCAAGTTTTGTTTTCTCGATCTGATCTAATTCTTCATTTATTGCCTTCATCCAACTTTCATCTTTGCTTGCATCAACAACATTTTTGGGCTCAATGTTGGATAATAGAGAGTAGTTACTTACTACTCTTCTTCTTATCTGAACACCAACTATGGGGTCTCCAATTATTTGCTCTCTAGGATGATCTTTCTCGCCATTTACTGTTTTGAATTTCTTATTTTCTTCCACTTTTGAATCATCTGAGTCAATTTTTTGTTTCTTTTTCATTTTCTTTTCCTCATCTCCTTCAATAACCTCTTCATAAATTGGGTAGTTCTCTTCATAGCTAATTACTCGTTCCCTACCTTCATCAACTTTAACATCAACACTATCCACAATTTTCCTTAGCCTCTTGTTGTAGCATTTGTAAGCTTTGCTTTTTGATGAATAGCCAAGAAAAATACCTTCATCCACTCTATCTTCAAAGTAACCAAGGTTTTCTTCAGTTCTTTTGATGTAACACTTGCCGCCAAAAACTTTAAAGTATCTTACTGTTGCCTTTTTACCGAACCACAACTCATAAGGAGTTTTGCTTTCATGCATCCTCAACATGCACCTATTTTGGATGTATACCGCAGTATGGACTGCCTCATTCCAAAATCTGTCTGCTACTTTTCTCTCAGTAAACATAGTCCGTGTCATTTCCTGCATTGTCCTGTTCTTTCTTTCTACCACACCATTCTGCTTGAGGTGTCCTGGCTACTAAAAATTGTCTCCTAATACCATATTTTTCACAGTACTCTGTAAGATCCTCTGAAATGAACTCTCCTCCTCTATCTGATCTTAAAAATTTAATATTTTTTCCTGTTTGATTCTCAACTTGGTTTTTGAAAACCTTGAACATCTCAAAAGCTTCTGATTTATGCTTCAAAAATAGTATCCATGTCATCTTGGAATAGTCATCTATACACAACATAAAATATTTGTCACCATTTATGCTTTGCGTTCTCATGGGTCCACATAAATCAGTATGTATTAGTTCCAAAGGTTTTCTTGTGTAGTACTCTTTTGTTTTAAATGAGACTCTAGTTTGCTTCCCCTTTTGGCATGAAGCACAAATGCTATTTGATGGTTTTCCAATGGTGGGAATATCTCTCACTACCCTTTTTGAGCTGATTTTTACTAAATTGTCAAAACTGATATGACCGAGCCTCTTGTGCCACAACCAATTTTCTTCTTCTTGTCCAATCAAGCAAGCTCCTTCTGAAGTCTCTAAGAGAGTGTACAGGTTGCCAGATATCCTCGATCCAGTTGCTATCAAATTTCCATTGTTTGATTTTTTGACTTCACAACCCTGCTTCTTAAAAATCACTTCATGACCTCTATCACAAATCTGACTTATGCTCAACAAGTTATGCTTCAGACCAACCACAAACAAGACTTATTTTGACTTGATTTTTCCATCATTGATCTTAACTGAACCTTTGCCAACTATCTTAGCTCCATCATTATTTCCAAATTTTACTGAACCACCTTCATATTGTTGTAACTTCTCAAATTTTTGTTTGTCACCTATCATATGACTAGAGCATCCACTATCAAGTATCCATGGTGCAGATTTATTCTGTGCTTTAAATTCTATTTGTACGATCAGGTATTCATTTTCTTCCTTAGATCGCCCTTTTTCTTTCCACTTTGATTTGATTACAGTTTTGGGCTCTTGTTTTGACTTTTCTTTTTCAATAGCTTGTGCATGTTTTTTGGGAAATTTTCTATTTTGTCTCATTCCATTTGGTTGAAATTTTTTTCCCTAAAATTTATTTGATGTAAATGTACTTCGACAATTTCTTACAATGTGCCCAAAATTATGACAGTTATAACATTCTACTACATAATCCATCAAAGGTGAAAAAACATTTCTACTAGGTGGTTTTCTCTTGTGCATCCTTGATGGATGATTATTTTCCTTTCTTTGATGCACATGATTTCTTCCCTGTCTGTGTTGCATTATTTATGTCTGATGAAATCTACTGTCTTGCCTTAGATTAGATACAAAATTTCTTGGACAAAACCTTGCTATGTGCCCATGACCATTACATTTAAAACATTGCACATGGTGTTCAATCAAAAAAATAGATGTATTTCTACCAAAGATAACTCTTTGATCTATTATTCAATCCACAATAAATTGCCTTGTGACCATAATGGTTGCATCTAAAACAATAGCCATTAAAAGCATTATTATGAATAGAGTGAGAGTGATAGAACCTCTTTTGTTGTGGTTGCTTTGCTGTAGATCTCCTTTGAGATTTTCTTCCTTTTGAAGATTTAGCTTCAAGCTTTTCTTGCTTTGATACTTCAACAGTGGACTTCTTCTTCTCTATAGATTTAGAAGATGAAGGTTGTTCAGATTCACATCCAAGACCAGGCTTACCCATGGAGCTTCTTTGTTGCCTTATCATTTTATCTAGCAACTCTGTGCTCTTCTCAAATTTGAGATTTGTATTGGCCTCTTCTAGTTGTTTTCTCAATAACACAATCTCCTCTTCTTGTTTGCAGCACACAATCTCTTTTTCATTGATCTATGACCTGAGAGTTTCTTCAATCCTTTTGGACTCTTCTACTTGCAGCTTTAGATCACTAATAACTTTGTTAGATTCCTCTTCATGTTTGCTACATACATCGACTTTATCATCCAGGTGTGACTTCAAGGCTTCTTCTATTTTCTTGGCTTTATGAATTTGTAAGAAGATATCTTCAATATTATCCTCATATTCTTCCAAATTCTTGGACAGTCTTTTGTTCTTTTTCCTTTCTATATTCAACTCTTCAAGTGCAGTGATCAACTCACCTTCTAAATCTACTTCAACCTCAATATTTTCATCACATACTTTAGAATTCACTTCTTCTATATTTTATAGTTCAATTTTCTCTTCCACAAAAACTGAAACTGACTGAGATGCCTTAGTGGAGGAGGATTTATTCTTATTATCCATTGCGTACTAATCCAAGATCAACCCTAGATGATTGGTTGAGTAGAGTTGATTGAGACTAGTCAAGTTATTGTGTGAAGTGGTTATTCAAGTTCCTTAAAACAAAGTATTCTATATTCTGATTTGAGTTGAGATTGAGATTTGATAGAGTCTCTAACAAATCTCTTTATGATTCTTATATATATATATATATAAGAATAAAAACGTAAAATAACATGAAATAATTTTTCATAAAAATTAGTTCTCATTTAGCTATGCATTTGCATTTCCATTGCATCCCTTTGCTTGTTCATACTGCATTGTTTGTTTGTCATATTTTGCACTACTTTCCTAACATATAACATAACCTACGAGTTTGACTATCATATTTTGCATGATTGCTTGTTCATGACTACTTTATCATATAGATTTTTGGGAATCTTGCGATAATGGCATGTGATGATACCTAGTTAGGTCGTAGCTCGCATGCATTGCACTTTCACTAAGTTTGTGATGCCTAGCAAAATCCTCACCTAGGTATTCTTCTTCAGTCTTCTTTCATGCTTCTCTTTGTTTCTTAAGTTCCATTTTTCCTTGGTCTTAGAAGCATTGATTTATAATATTTCTTAGATCGAGAATGATAGTTTGTTAATATATCCTTGTCACTTATTTGATATTCTTAATTTTTCTTTATCTTGTCTTTTTGCCTTGACAAGGATATACATGTGTTTTTTCCTCCTTTACCTTTTCAAAATTTTAGCTTCTTATGCACTTTTGTACACACTCACTTAGTGTTTTTATCCTTACAACCCCTATCGATGGTAACACTCACCTAATAATTTTTATCCTTATATATTGCACACCACATGGGATAATTATACATCCTAACGAGTATCTTATCGGATATGATATTCTATCGGGTTATACTCCCTTTTGACTCAGTGGACTCAACACCCCATTACATGATAAGCTCCTTGGCCATTTTCAGTAGACCTCGACATACATCTTAGCGGGTATTCGCCCCACAACAGTCAATTAGCGAGCAACCACCAATAGCGGGTCAAACTCCAACACTTCATCCTTTAAGGTGAGTACTACACCCATAGCAGGTTTAGATCCCTATTTCTAGTACAATTCATAGTATTTAATCACATTGGTCCATTTCAACCTACATTTTTAAATACTATGTTTTTTCTATCCTTCTCTATTTCATATGGTTGACCTTTGGATCTTCTTGTTATTGTTATTCGTTTTGTTTTCTTTGGTCTTGTGTTTCTTCTTTTCTTCCTTTCATCCATTTTTCATCCATGCATTTCATGTAGACTTGCATTAAGATAGTTTTCATGCATAAAATATAAAATATTAATCTAAAAAACACTTAATTAAATCATATCACATGCACACACATTAACACAAAATATAAGGAAGCAACTTTGTATTACTTGGTATGAAAGAGATACATAAGTGTCTAGTTGGTGTACCATAATTAAATCATAGTACACTCAACTAATCCCTAGGGATGCATACCATAATTAAATTGGTATGTCATCTTGATCTCTAGCCCTAGCTCTAAGAGCCCATCTTCTTTGCTCCGCTCATAGGAGGTGGTCCAAGTAGCTATATACCCATGGAAGGCAAAGCTGAGATTGTCCATGATCAAGATCGTGACCTGCTAGCTAACTATAGGGATGGAGGAAGTATCACCCTCTACCCGTCTGGTACCACCCGATAGTACATGGTCTTATAGAATGTAGCCTATTGAATGTCCACCTATACCTCTCCCCCATCCTTCGTAGCTCTACCTATAGAATACAAATCCTGTCGCTAGTGTGGCTGCTCCCAACGATAGTCACCCCTTCTACCTGAGTCCACTAGTGCTTTGTATCTAGATGGCTCATCCCTTCTACCTATATTTAATTGATTTATAGGCATTTGAAAGATAGACAACATATAGTGTACACTTAGGGTTAATTTTGTTTGTGCATGTCCTCTTAAACCCTTGCTTAAAGGTTTTCTATTTGAAAACCTAGGGTTAGAAAGCATTCAAAGAAAAAATCATCCTAGGGTCAGCTCTTGTCCTCTTGCATTTTGTATTTCTACATTGTCCTTATATTTTATAGCATAGATCTAGAAAGGCCAAACATAGGTGATTGTCTTCAAAAGAATACATCAAACATTCCTAAAATTCCCATGGACTTGGAGTGAGTCCTTAAATCCGTTCCTCGTGAATTATTTCCCTCCTTTTTAGTATCGAGTGTAGATAACAACATACCCCCGCAATCACCTTGGGTCTCTTGCAGATCTAGCCAAGAATCGTATGCGATAGGGAAATTTTCCCACTCTACACTAATAACAAAAAAATTAGATAAGTGCATACTCTCAAATCAATGGTTAAATGAAGGGACTTGTGCTAAAATTAATACCTCGATAAGGATTGGTTCAGATCACTTGCCAATAAAAGATAAAATAATGGCAAGTGAATTCAAAAAATATTATTTTAAAAATATGAGTAGACATGGGAAGACCATCCTCAATTTGTTGAGATGATAACATAAACGTGAAATTATTCAAGAAATCATGGGCTATATAAATTTCCAAAACAAATTAAATCAATGACATCTAAATTTAAATATGGAATAAAAATATTTTTGAGAAGAAAGAAGAGCTAATAGAGAAACATTCTAAATTCCAAAAAAGGTGAGCATAATAATCCAAGTTCTAAGATCTTCTTGTGTAGCACAGTTGGTGAAAGTCTTAGGTGTTGGTAGAGGTCGACCCAGGTTCCATTCCTCCTGTGTCCACCCTACAGATACAAGATTGATATGGAAATATGAAGCTACATATTATTGAAAACATAGGACTTTAAATAAGTCCAAAAATACAACCGTAATCCTGGAAATCATCAACGGCTCCAAGGATTTACGTACAAAATCAAGGAAAGGCTAAAGATGAAAGCCCTAAAATAACGAAAAGAAAAACACCTAGACCTAGACCATTCAACGGAGGAAAGAAACAACTCACGTTGATTATTTTGCATACTAAGTCCTAATGAACATATCCTAGGTCTAAAAATAATTAGCCCCTAGGTCTAAGATTCCTCATCATTTGTCCCAACAAAAGAAGCATTGGACTCCAATGCTTTTAACAAAGAGGGAAAATCTCGAGACAGAATGTGAGCAGAAATCCAGCGAGCCTGATGTGGAAATTGGCCTCGTCGAGCCACAAGATATGAAGTAGAAACACCCTGGCGTGTCTTTCAGGTCTTCATATCAAAGACTGTATCGGCATCAAGCGGAAGCTGGGCATCAGGAACCACATCAACTGGATGCATGATGGCTGGAACTGTTTCCAATGTGGAATCATAGTATGGTTTGAGAAGATCAACATTGACGACATTGTGAATGCCAAGATGATCTAGAAGGTCCAAGCGAAAGGCATTCTCAGAGATTTGTTGAAGAATAGTATAAAGCCCATAATGAAGAGGCTTGATTTTGCTATGTGCATTATCTACAAATCATCATTTGTCAAGATGAAAACATTATTTGTCACCAACTTGAAAGGAGTGAGGTGTGCGGTGCTTGTCTATCTGTTGTTTCTACTTTTGCTAAGTCTTTTGAAGAATTTGAACCACTTTGGCTTGAAGACTTTGCAAATGCTATACAAAAGAGTTAGCCTTGTCTTGTTCCTTCTGAATGTGCATTGTGGCTGAAGAAGGCAAAGACAAAGGTAACTCATAAGAAGCAAGTGGTTGAAAACCAAAACACACTTCAAATGGAGAATGCCCGGTAGAACTGTGGACGGCCTTGTTGTAGGCGTGCTCAATGTGAGTGAGGCTTAAGTCCCACTTGGATGGAGTGGAATGATGGTAAATCCTCAAACTCTGCATGAGAGTATGATTAACTACCTCTATCTGCCCATCGGATTGAGGATGATAAGCGAGAGAGAAGTTAAGAGGTACTCCCAAAATCTTCCAAAGTGATCGCAAAAAGTGACCCACAAAGTGTGAGTCACGATCAAAGACAATGTTGGTAGGAAGACCAAAAGAATGCCATACCACCTCAAAGAAGAGTTGGGAAAGATCCTGTGCAGTACTTGTCTTGCGACAAGGAATGAATTTTGCCATTTTGTTGAATCTGTCCACCACAACAAAGACACAATCATGCTTGCGTACTATCATTGGAAAACCACTCAAGAGATCCATGGAAATGCTTTCCCACGGATGAGAAGGAATGGGCAAAGGCATGCTCATTCCCAATGTCCTATTGGCTAATTTGGAGCGATTACAGACTGCACATTGTCGCAAGAAGCGAAGAACATCTCTTTGCATGTGTGGCCAAAAGAAAAACCGTTGAAGATGATGAAGAGTTTTCTGCCTACCAAAATTTCCCCCATAGAGTGTGGAATGAGCCTCCTTCAGAAGAGACTCCCTGTTCCCATGAGGAACACAAAGTTTGTCCAATTTGTACAACATTCCATCCTAAATATGAAAGTCCTAAAGAGCTCTCAAATTTGAAGAAGAAGGATTGGAAAGTTGGTGGAAAACTTTGCCAAAATCTGGATCCATAGGATACTGTGTAGGCCAAGTTTGGAAGCCAATATGAGAAGTAGTGACAACTATCAAAACAAGAGTAGAAGGAGGACGACTCAAACAATCAGCCACTACATTGTTTCATCCTTTCTTGTACTTGATTACCAAGTGGAATTGTTGCAAGTATGATGCCCATTTCATGTGTCTAGCTTCCTCAATTTTTGTTTGAGATTGAAGAAACTTAAGGTGCATGTGATCTGTATGAACAATTGTTTCTTTTCCCAAGAGATAATGCCTCCAATACTTGATTTCTTGAACCAAAGAATAGAACTCCTTATCATATGTAGAATAGTTCTTCTTGGCCTCTGAAAATGTTTCTGAATGGTAAGCCATTGGATGGCCATTCTGCATGAGCATAGCTCCAAGTGCAACTTGCAAAGCATCAGTTTCTATCTCAAATGGTTGAGACAAATCAGGAAGAACAAGAACTAGTGCAGTACTCAATTTGTGTTTCAATGTGTCAAAGGCTTTTTGTTGATCCTTTGTCCACTGAAACTAAACTTTGATCTTCATCAAATAGTGTAAAGGTGCAGCAATAGAAGAATATCCTCCAATGAACTTGCGATAGAAATTGGCAAGTCCAAGAAAACTCCTTAACTTCGTTAAGATCCTGCTATAAAATAAACTCAAATAACACACTCTCACACAATTGCTTGGAAATAACTCACATAAACATCACATTAATATAACAAAAATTTGCATAAATAAAAATCTCACAATAGAACTGAATCGCAGGCCTCTTCGAGGGGGCAACCTCCTTCAATACTTCATTAATTTTGCAAAAGATGGTTACATTTGTGCCCTTTCGGGTATTTAAGGAGTTTCCTTCCAAGGTTGGCTTACATGCAAAATGCCACCTGGATTACATGCAAAATGCCACCCAAATTACATGCATAGTGCCACTTTGAATTACATGCACAATGCCACTCGAATTACATGCACAAGGCCACTCGAATTACATGCATAATGCCACACGAATTACATGCACAATGCCACCTATCTACCATTTGTTACATAAAAAGGGTGCCATTTGTCATGGGCACTACCTAAGCTAAAACTTAGAACATTACAAAATATTAATCATGGGTACTACCCACGTTCACTAAGAATTATTACATCATGGAAGTTATTACATTAAGGGTTAGGATGAGATCCTAACATGCCCTTCTCCTTGAAGAAGCTTTGTCCTCAAAGCTGAAAATGAGGAAACTGTTGCTGAAGTTGATGGAGAGACTCCCATGTAGCATCCTCGAGTTGAAGTCCATGCCACTAAACCAGGACCTCTGTGACGGTACGGTTGCGAGTTCGACGATACAACAGCTGCTTTGGTGCAAGTAGGATGGAGCCTTCTTCATCCAATTCGGGAAGTGTTGATGGAATCTGTACCTTGGAGCTGCCCGAAATGTAGGATGGAGGCGTGAGTGGAGGGTGCCCGTAAACTGCCTCTGGTGGCGGTATGATAGGAAGTGTTGTACCCCCATTCGGCCAAAGAAAGCCATTTTGCCCAATGAGTAGGATGATCGGAGGCAAGCAGCGAAGGTAGGTTTCCAAGCAGTTATTAACAACCTCTATTTGACCATCCGTTTGCGGATGGTAGGCTAAACTCATTGTGAGCTGAGTCCCCTGCAACTTAAACAACTCTTGCCAAAAATTGCTAGTAAGGCTGGGATCACGATCAGATACAATGGAGGTTGGCATGCCATGAAGGCGAAATATGGAGTCAAGAAAAATTTGGGCAATAGTGAATGTTGTGTAAGGATGGGTTAGGGCACAAAAGTGAGCATACTTTGAAATGCGATCCACTACCACAAAAATAACAGACTTGTCTCCAGATTTAGGTAGCCCTTCTATGAAATCCATAGAGATGTCAGTCCACACCTGATCCGGTATCGGTAAGGGTGGACGAGTGCCCGAAGAGTGCACTGTTTCTCTTTTCATCCTTTGACTCGTGTCACAATCTGCCACAAAAGAGCGAATGTCCTGTTTCCTACCTTTCCAAAATAAGGTGCGCTTGAGTCGCTCATAAGGTGGTCTGATATTGGGAGGTGTACTATCCGACAATAATGGAATGGCATGGTCGTGAGAGCGATGCAGTGGTAGTGTGATGGGTTCTGAAAAGATGGCCTCATGTTTGTGGAGAATCTTTTGCATGTCTTGTGGGATTTCACCCATTGGGGATGTGGATGGTTGGATGGAGAATAGTTGTGCAATGACCCCACGTGATGATTTCTTTAGCAATTTCTCCATGCCATTTGAACTGATAATTTGAGGTGTTCCTGCTGGGGAGCCCTTGATGATGTGTGTTTGGCCATTCTGGGAGAACTGCATCCAAAGTTCAGCAAAGTTCCAACTGATAGTGCCCAGTGTACTCAACCATTGAGATCCCAAAACAATATCACATCCACCCAACTGGAGGGCAAACATGTCCTGCTTGAGTGCATAGTCCCCTATCTGGATTTTAACATTGCGACACTTTCCCTTACAAGGTAAGGTTCCCCCGTTGGCTACCATGACCTCAAAGGAGTTACAAGTGTGGATATAGCAATTTGCCCGCTGAGCAACTCTAGGGTCAATAAAGTTGTGTGTGCTTCCCGAGTCCAAAAGGATGGAAAGACGTTGGCCCTTGAAAAATCCTGTAACCTTCATGGTTTGAGGGGTAGTAATGCCTGCAAGGGCATGGACTGTAATTGCTGTTTCAGGTTCCTGTTTCACTTCTTCTTATGGAGGAGGTGTTTCTGGAGGGTCCTCATCCTTATCACTCTCATCAGAGGTATCAGGTTCTTCAACATCGATCAGGAACAATTTTTTGTGTGCACACTTATGCCCTTTGAAAAACATTTCATCACAATTATAGCATAATCCTTGGGCACGACGTGCATCCATCTCTTCGGTGGTGAGGCGCTTTGGTGCAGCAGGTTTATTATCAACTGGGTTTTGGGCTCTAGGAGGAAATGAAGGTCTATTTTGCAGAAACTTTGATGGGCATCTTTGGGCAGAGAGTTTAGATTCGGCCAGACGGGCCAAACTGATAGCTTCCATCATAGTTCGTGGTTTCAACATTTTGACTTCTGCTTGGAGTTCCATCTTCAACCCACTGATATAACAACTCTAAAAGAACCCTTCACTCAATCCTCTTGTTCGATTGGCCAATTTTCCAAATTGAGTTTGGTACTCTCGAACTGACCCTGTTTGTTGTAGTTTGGATAAGGCTCCTGTGAAGTCCTCAAACTCACTAGGACCAAATCGAGTGAGTATTTGGGATTCAAAATCCTCCCAAGAGAGATTTGGGTAGGTAAGACGCAACCATTGAAACCGATGTAGAGCCTCGGATTCCAAGTTAAAGGAAGCCATCTGGACTCGATGAAATACTGGTACATTATGAAGTCAAAAGAATTGGTCAACCCGACATAGCCACCCATCAAAATCCTTCCCACTGAATTTGGGAAAGTCCAACTTGGGCATTCTGAATGGTGTATCATGGTCACGATTCCTTGTAGAACTCTCGACTTGGTATTCTCGATTTGGGTGGTTCTCTTCTCGCTTTGCTGTCCACTTCAATCAATGCTTCTTCTAAGCGATTGCTAGTGGCCTCATGCTCTAGGCGAAGACCTTGGACTTCTTCCCTTATGGAGTGAAAAGCCGAGTTCAAGTTCTCAATGGCTTTTGTTAGGGAATCCAAGTGTTCTAGTTCTTTCTGGTGTCCACGAGTACCCTGGGCCATTTTTTGACCTTTTGTGACTAGTTACTAAAAATAGAATTAAATTTTTTTTTGACTTACTATTTTTAGTAAATGCCCAAAAAAGTGCTTGGGTGCTATATATCAAAATGATCAGCAGGAGGAGGTGGTCACAATGAGCTATATCTCTTAACACTACTTTTTGGCACCCCAGACTTTTTTTTTTTTTTTTTATCTCCTGTTTTGCTGAGTCTAACGGTGTTTACAGATTCTGATTCTGAGCTACTGAGCAAAATTTGGGTACTGGAGCACTATCTAAAACTGGTCGTGTTTCACACTCAAGATTCTCTCGTATTTTGCAGGTGACTCGATATGACGCTTCGTTTCCGACTCAAGATCGTGAATTCTCGCCTCGACTATGCTTGACCTCTCCGACTCGATCGACTCGATCGTGGATCGCCATCGTAAATTTTACTGTTACTCTCCAGACTTTCAACTTAAGTGTCACCCTCATGGCTTATCCCGAATGCATGTCCCTTTTGTTAATTTTTTGGTAGAGGACTCCTTTCTAATATGCTCACTTTTGAAATGCAGGTTTATGAATGGGGGTGTTTGGATTCTTATTTTGATTTTTATTTTTGTATTTTTTATAGGTTGTAGTTTTAACAGAACCAGGGAATGCTAAGTATAGGAGTATGTACCACCCATAGGCCCTCTAATATACCGACAGTGATGAACAATAGTGCTCGGACCAATATTTTAGGCCACTACTCAAGGAGGATTCCACACATACCCTTGAGCACACTACCTGCCTCTCTGACAATACGGGAGGGTAATCGTCCAGGATGCTGTGTCCCGTAGACTATGAGTAATACAAGGCCAAAGAGCTTCCTAATGGCTAAAAGTTTGTTTAATCCTAGATGGTCTCCCGATATACCCGAAGATACGTGGGAGCTCAAGTCCGTGCGCGAGTTCTGTCTGAGGCCTGGGTATTGGAGCATGATCGCCCCTCACTTCACTAGACGCTTTATGGGCTATCTACCTTAGCCAATAACGACAGATCCTTCGCGATATTTTAAAACCCCCGGTACAGGGTTTCTACCTACTCAACTAATAATATATTTTTTTGTTTTTGGTCTGGAAAAAAAAAAAAAAAACACTGTAATTTTTTTTGATTTTTTTAATAAGGAAAAACAGAATGGAAAAAACACACGAAATTTATACCTAACAGGCGGATTGGATGGCAAGAATTGTTGCAGTTGCAGTAGAACTTGGCCCTGGAAAGCGCTCTGATACCACTTGTTAAGATCCTGCTATAAAATAAACTCAAATAACACACTCTCACACAATTGCTTGGAAATAACTCACATAAACATCACATTAATATAACAGAAATTTGCATAAAGAACAATCTCACAATAGAATTGAATCGCGAGGCCTCTTCGAGGGGGCAACCTCCTTCAATACTTCATTAATTTTGCAAAAGATGGTTACATTTGTGCCCTTTCGGGTATTTAAGGAGTTTCCTTCCAAGGTTGGCTTACATGCAAAATGCCACCTGGATTACATGCAAAATGCCACCCGAATTACATGCATAGTGCCACTTTGAATTACATGCACAATGCCACTCGAATTACATGCACAAGGCCACTCGAATTACATGCATAATGCCACATGAATTACATGCACAATGCCACCTATCTACCATGTGTTACATAAAAAGGGTGCCATTTGTCATGGGCACTACCTAAGCTAAAACTTAGAACATTACAAAATATTAATCATGGGTACTACCCACGTTCACTAGGAATTATTACATCATGGAAGTTATTACATTAAGGGTTAGGATGAGATCCTAACAAACTCTGTGACTGAAGTAGGAGTTGGCCAAGAGAAGATAACTTCAACTTTGGAAGGATCTACTTGCACACCTTTTTGAATAATTACAAATCCAAGATAGGCAATGAATGTTTGCCCAAAGGAACATTTAGGAAAATTTGCATACAATTGGTTCTTTCGAAGAGTTTGAAGAACCATTTCCAAGTGTTCCAAATGATTCTCCCAAGCTGAAGAATATATAAGAATGTCATCCAAATAGATGATTACAAATTGATCCAAACAATCTCTGAATACTTCATTCATCAGCCGCATGAATGTAGCTAGAGCATTTGTAAGGCCAAAGGGCATGACAAGCCATTCAAAGAGCCCCATTTTGGTCTTAAATGTTGTTTTCCAAGTGTGTTTTGCTTGAATTCTCACCTGATGATACCCACTTTTGAGATCAATCTTGGAGAATAATTTTGCACCTTGCAATTGGTCCAAGAGATCATCAATGTGAGAAAGTGGATAACGATTCTTGATTGTAATCTTATTGAGTGCCCTGAAATCAATGCATAATCTCCATGTGCCATCCTTCTTCAACACAAGAAAGATAGGAGAAGCACAAGGGGAAGTACTGGGTTTGATGAACCCTTTAGTCAACAATGCTTGAATTTGTTTCTTAATTTCTTTCATTTGCACTATTGATTGTCTATACATTGAAGAATTAGGAAGAGAAGATGCAAGAACAATCTCAATACTATGATTAATCTGTCTTTCAAGAGGAAGACTTGTGGGTTCTTGAAAAACATCAAAAAATTATTGAAGTATTGAATGAACTGAAGAACTCCTATTATTAGTGTGCTTAGGTGCTTTCTTTTCTTCTTGAATTGGTCTGATGAAGATGAGTGCTAATTCCTTTGCTTGATTTACAAATTTGCGTGCTTGTCTACAACTCAAAATTAAATTATGTGGAGTTTGTTGTGTACTTCTGATTATGAAAGTTTTATTGTCTTTGTGCAAAGTGTATGTATTTTTGTACCCATCATGTATAGACCTCCTTGATAGGGTCTTCCAAGCAACAAGCCACAACAATCCATTGGAGTTACATCGCACACAACCAAGTCCACAAAAGAAGGACTGAAAGCAAAATTCATAGTGCAAGTGTGTGTGATGTCGGATGTAATCCCATTGTCCTTCCATCCCAAAGGATAAGGATGAGGATGGGGATTCATCGGTAACTTCAGTTTGTCAACAATGGACCTCACAATTAGATTTTTCTGTGAGCCGCTATCGATTATACAATCAACCATAAAGGTGTCACTGAGATGGACCATAGTCACAAACAAATTCTCGTGATCACCTTATGAATTATTCATAAGGGTCAATTTGTTTAACCCTGCCAATTCCTTATAAGGCTTACGTTCCCCTGTAGCCTCAATGGGATTTTCTTATGAGTCCTCATTGGAAGGCTTTACAACTAGGGATTGTTTCTTCACATTTTGTAACTTAAAACACCTCATGTATGTGTTTTTGCACCCATCTAATTGCAAAGTGTATGTGTTTTTGTACCCATCATGTATAGACCTCCGATCATATTGATAGGGTCTTCCAAGCAACAAGCCACAACAATCCATTGGAGTTACATCGCACACAATCGAGTCCACAAAAGAATGACTAAAAGCAAAATTCACGATGCAAGTGTGTGTGATGTCGGATGTAATCCCATTGTCCTTCCATCCCAAAGTATAAGGATGAGGATGGGGATTCATCGGTAACTTCAGTTTGTCAACAACGGACCTCGCAATTAGATTTTTTGTGAGCCGCTATCGATTATACAATCAACCATAAAGGTGTCACTGAGATGGACCGTAGTCACAAACAAATTCTTGCGATCACATTGTGAAGTATTCATAAGGGTCAATTTGTTTAACCCTGCCAATTCCTTATAAGGCTTACGTTCCCCTATAGCCTCAATGGGATTTTCTTGTGAGTCCTCATTGGAAGGCTTTACAACTAGGGATTGTTTCTTCACATTTTGCAACTTAAAACACCTCTTTTGAGTATGTCTTGGATTTTTACAATAATTACAAATCAAAGGTGATTTAGAAGAAGAAGATTTTTGTGAAGAAGAAGAATGGGAAGATGAAGAAGAAGGAGAAGGAGAAGAAGAAGATTTAGCTCCCTTGGAAGGTTGAGGAGAAGCCTTCTGATTTCCTCCTGACGTAGAAGAGCAAGTCCCACGCGATTGCTCCCTCATTTCCTCCTCAGCAACAAGGGCTTGATTGAAAGCCATGTCAATGTTAACAATCAACTTGTATTTCATCTTCCTATAAATAGGTTCCTGCAAGCCACTTTTGAATTTTTTAACAAGTTGTGCTGCATTATCCTGGACAGAATTCAAAATTCGTAACTTTTTAAACTAAAAAATATAGTCATGAACACTCATATTAGAGGTTTGTCGAAGACAAAGCCACTTGATGTCAAGCTCAGTGGCATAGTTTAAAGGATAAAAATTATTCTTCAAAACTCTTTGCAATTCATCCCATGTGTCAATGGGATTTTGGGTCCGTTGTCGATCAGTGACAAGGACCTTGGCAATGCTAGAAAGCTTCAACTTAGCAAAGTTAACTTGGTGATCCTTTGCTATCTTGGTATACTCAAACCAACTGTCCATGTCCAAAATCCAGTTGTTTAGGACCTCTGGATCTCGCGAGCCAGTGTAAATGGGAACCTCACACTGTTGTTGAACTTCATTAGAAGTAACCTTATCAGCCAAAACGCTGACAAGTTGGGTTACTTGAGCCAACTTGTCAGCTAATTCAGAAGACATTTGACCCCAAGTGATCGCCAGAAAAAATTGTCACAAAAAGACAAAAAGTGACAAATTGTGCAAAATAAAATGTGCCCAATTTAATTTGCAAAAAATTGCAAATTAATAACATATAAGGGCAAAATCTGCACAATGCTTAAAAAGTCAAAATTTGACTTGTTGTGAAAGACAAAATTATCCTTCCTTTTTTTTTTTTTTTTAATTAAAAAGGTGGTTTTTATGTTTTTTTTTTTATATCGAATGCCACACAAAGTTGGGAAGAACCAATAAATGGTCAAAGGCGGACCACCAAAGTCCAAAAACAATTAAGTGAGGCACGACGAGCACGGTATGCTTGGCAAGTTTTAATAGGCAAAATGCCTACTATAAAGGGCAAGTCGGCTGGCCTGTGCTAAATGTGGGATTAACCCATAGAGGACCAAGCGACTGTTGATCGCACCAAAGGCCTCTGTGTCAGCCAACTGGTGATCGACGAACACGTTGTTGGAATCGGTGCCCTACATGGAACAAAAATCGTCGGATGACCTTGTACTTGGAGTCGACATGCAGAAAAACAACCGCACCACACTCTACACGGAGGAGCAACAACCAAACAAACTCTATCGTCGTCACCTCAAACTTAGGGCCCAAAAAATTTGGATTGGAAACCCTTTAATCACACTCTGCACTCAAAGTTTTTGAGCCACGCACTGTCTTATTGTCACATGGTCCAGAAGAATTGTTTCTAGCACATGGGCCAATGGAATAGACGTTCTTCGGCAATCAGAATCATAGCCGCACGTAGGCCAAGATGGAAGAGTGTAGTTTTGGGGTGAGTTTGACATCAACAAATTTGCCCATCTTCACGTGACACTATCACCTCTGCTTCCCCAAAACAAATCTGATAGTGTCAAAATTTGTAGGAGCTCTGACACGCTTTGTCACAAATATCTGGATCGGCTTGATGCTGTCGTGTGGTTCCAGATCTGACAATGTCAGAAGGTGCAGGTGCTCAGACAGCAAATAGATCTGGTAGTGCCAGATGACACAAAACCTTGACACACAAATTTTAGTGCCCTACCCAGACATGCTCTGCCGCCCTGATGGGTACAACAATCACTCCTCCTTGGCCAGAGTACATAGGAAAATACGTCCAGCGACGGTGTGAGACGCAAGGTGAGGATTGGTCGTCCAAAGGGCCTGCAAAAATCATAGAAAGTCCCACACAGGCTTGTCCTCGTGAGGCACGTTGATTTTTTTTTAATGTCTCCTTCTCTCGCAAATCGACTGGCTACCCACCAAATGGAAAGTTGTCAACAAAAATTTGTTGACAACAATTTTTTTTTCTTTTTTTAAAAACCAAAATTTGTCAGCAATTTTTGATAACAAGAAATTGACAACAATGGAAATTGGCAGTAATTTTTTGCAATTTCCCTAAGCTTCAACTGGAACAGGTGGTGGAGTTTCACTATGGAGGTCGGAAATAACCCAAAACCTCCAAAATTAACCCGCTCTGATACCAACTGATATGGAAATATTGAAGCTAAGTATTATTGAAAACATAGGACTTTAAATAAGTCCAAAAATAAAACCGTAATCTTGGAAATCATCAACTGCTCCAAGGATTTATGTACAAAATCAAGGAAAGGCTAAAGATGAAAGCCCTAAAATGTCGAAAAGAAAAACACCTAGACCTAGACCATTCAACGGAGGAAACAAACAACTCACGTTGATTATTTTGCATACTAAGTCCTAATGAACATATCCTAGGTCTAAAAATAATTAGCCCCTAGGTCTAAGATTCCTCATCAAAGATGCAACTGGGAATGTCCTATGTGATAGTAGAGGTCGACAAGGCTCCATTCCCCTTGTACCCACCCTGTTGATACCCCAAAATGGTTGTGTTATTCCCCTATTGACAAGTACCACTCTCGACCTTACAAGGGGTCATGGTTGGGAGGGGACTGCTTAGCCCTATGCATCGGTCATAGGGGTTTATCACACTGACCACAATTTTTTTCTAAACAAAAATATAATCCAAGTTCAAAGGAAAAGGAGTTGCTTAGTGAATATCATATTATTTTGATTAAAGAAGATAAATTTTGGATATTAAAATCAAGACATACATTGCTAAAAGGAGATAAAAACATGGTTTTTCATAGGATGACAATAGTACAAAGATTAGCATCTATAATTAATAGAATTAAATCGATAAAAAGGGGTCTAAATTGAAGACCAATGTGAAACTATAAAGGGGGTAAGGCTTTTTTACCAAAATATTCAAGGATCAGAAGAGATTGAAATTCTCAATGATAAATTGCTACAAGAAGTACATTCAGTTATAACATATGAAGACAATAGCAAATTGATGGAGCCTATTACTTTAGAAGAAGTTCATTTATCTCTTTTCTCTTTTGATAAAAATAGATATCGAGGTCCAAATAGGCTCTCTACAACATAATTGGGAAATAGTGAAGGATTCTTTAATGATGGCAATGGAAAATTCTAGGATAAAATAGTACAACATGTCTTATAAAATAAATGCAAACTATATTATATTAATTTCAAAAAATAAGGATGTATAAATGTTTGATTCATTTAGGTCCATAATCCTATGTAATATGACATATAAAATAATCTCTGGAGTGTTGGTAGATTGGTTAAAACCATTGTTAAACAAAATTATTTTAAGAGCAAGGAGGATTTGTAAAAGGAAGACAATTTTTGGATGGGATCATAGTAGCTCAAACCTGATATTGATAAAGCCTATGAGAGGGTTAAATGGGATTTTACTTTTGCAATATTATAAAAATTTTTATCTAGAAAAAATAGATTAGATGGATTAAAGCTTATGTCTTCATAGTATCATATTTAGTGTTATTCAATGGGCTAGTAATAAAATCATTTAAAGCCAATAGGGGTCTTCATTAAGGAGATCCTCTATCACCATATTTGTTCATTATTATGGCAGAGGTGTTGGGAAGGAACTTGAAGAAGGTATACAAAGATGAACTAATAAGCAAACTTAAGGCTAGTAATAACATTAACAACATCACCCATCAACAATTTATAGAAGATACAATTTTTTATAGGAGGGCAAAGATAAACCAGACCAAAGTTTTGAATAGCTTATTAAAGGAATATGAAATAACATCAAGGAAAAAAGATTATAGAACAAAATCCAAATTTTACTTTCTGAACACTCCAACTAGAATCAAAGCAGGGATATATAGGTTACTTAAAATGGAGAGATAAATTTACCACAAACATATCTAGAGATGCACTTAATTGAAGGGAGAATGAGGATAGAATTGTGGAATCCAAATATTAGTAAAAATTAGAATAAACTATTAACATGGAATGGTAGATAGTTGTCATTGACAGGAAGAGTGTAGCTAACGAAATCAGTCTTATAGGCCATTCCAACATATTATACACCCTTAATACCAAAATTAGTAGAATAAAATTTAGTCTATATTATGCAATCATTTTTGTGGTAAGGATTACATGATAAAAGGTATGTCAAAATCAATAGAAAACAAGTTTAATCTATATTATGTGGTAATTTTTTGGTAAATATTACATGATAAAAGGAAATTTCCTTTGGTGAAATGGAGCAAGGTGTGTGATGAAGCTAAGGGATATCTCGATTTAAGAGTTCTTATGTATACAAAGTTATCTCTAAGGAGAAAAGTAATATGGAGATTATACAAAGAAAGTCAAACACAATGGGCAAGAATTATTCTAAGTAAATACGTTGAGCCCAATGACCCAAGCTTAATCTTTACTACATTCTCACTACCAGATGGTTTTGGATTATGGAATGGTTTTAAAAAATAATTGATCTAGTGATTAAAGGTCTAAGATGGATGATGGGAACTGGAGATTTTTTTATTTGGATGGATACTTGGTGTGATAAAAAAACCACCAAATCTAGATCAAATTTTGAAACCATAGATGAAATTACTTTAATAAAATTATGGTGATACGGTTTCAAACGTTATGTACAAGGATCATGAAGGAAGATACAAATGGAAGGAAGAGTTCTTTACAAGTATATCAAACATTGTTGCTAAGAAGCAATTGAGCAAAAAGATAACAATAGTGATTATTCTGATGGGAGCCAAGGTTTAGTTGATTTAGGAGTTGAATAGATCGGGAGAATACATAGTAAGAAGTGGATATAATGTAAAACACCAAAAAATAGGAATGCCACAAGAATTTAGAGATATATTTGGGATAGCTCGAGCATTATAAAAGTCAAAAATATTTGTATGGCTAGTAGATCATAGGAAAAATTGATCTTGGGATAACCTAATGAAAATAGGTTCTATGGCCCCTCACACTATGTTCTATGTGAAAATGAGGAGAGTATAGAACATCTCTTAGGATATTGTTCAATAGTATGAGAACTATGGTAATGGATTCTTAATATGTTTGTTAAATGCATGGTGATGAATGACTAAATTGAAGAATGGTTAAAGCAATGGTAGAGCACTTTTTTTCAATGAGTTTACACAAGTTTTTATGAGGAGTCCAAGTTCCCTCATACTGAGTGGGGTTTGAACCTTGAACCTCTCAAAGAAAGGCCAAATTCGTTACCACTACAACAATATTAAAACTTAAGAATGATTAAAACAATGGCATAGCACTTTTAAAAGTGAGGTATTGCAGACATTTGAGATATATCGAAAGATATAATACTTTGGATCATATGGCTCGAAAGGAACAAAATAATATTTAAAGGAAAATAAAGCAGTTTAGAGGTAAAGAAAAGAAAAAAATATAGCCATAGAGGAGTCTAAACAAACCCTATCAACTCATATAATCCCTGATCTTGAAGCTGAGAGCCTTAATAGATGGAGTCAAGTCATCAAATATAATTATGATGTTGGTTACAAAATAAACAAAATAAGGAAAATAATATAAAGTGGAAACCACCAGAAGTGGAGTTGGTAAAATTAAATTTTATGGAGAATCTAAAGGAAATCCAAGACCAACAGGATGAGGATAAATAATTAGAAATAATAGGGGGGATATTTTACCACATTATGCTTTCAATAGTGGATTTAAGACAAATAATGAAGTTGAAGTCTGGGCAACTTTGAAAGGGTTAAAAATACAAACAAATGAAATCAAATAGAGTATGGATAGAAGGAGATTCACTGATAGTAATAAATGTAATTTTAAGGAAAGCAAAAGCTCCATGGATACAAGAGATCATTATGGAAATACAAGACCTTGCTACAAAGTTTGAAAAAATCAGGTTTACACATACATTAAGGAAAGGGAACAAATGTACAAATAGGCTAACCAATAGAGGGGTTTTAACAAAGGATCATGAAGTTAAGTTCTCTTTTCCATGGTTAAAGGAAGTAGTAAGTTTAGCTGAAGCTAAGAAGAAAATGATGACTATTGGTGAGGAATAATTCACATGACCCCTCTTTCTTTCTATCTAGACTTAGGCTTAGATTTTTATTTATTTATAAATAATTGTAAACATGAGAACAATATTCTTGTGTACACTTCTGGATATATAGGTGGCATTCTATATTTTTAGGTAATTTAGTAATGTATAAAGTTATATAGTAGTTGCAGATTCATCCTAATTAAGTTATGCCAATCTTGGGCAACAATATTTTGCAATGCATTTTTTAGACTCCTTTGGAAATATGGTGGAGATGTGTTGTTTGTAAATTAGGTAGTTTTTTGCCTATATATTTCTTGCATTGGAAATAAAATTCGGTTGGAATTTCCACAACATTAGTATCATAACCTAAGTTGGGATTTTCTGGACTTGTGAGTTGTGAGGGAGAAAGCACTAGTGTGTAAGATATTTTGGTTTTACTAAAGATTCAATTGCATACTCATGAGGGATCAATCCGAGATACAAAATAAACTTTGTTATCTCAAGACCATATGTTGTATGAATGTTCTCTAATGTCAAACCCCTCATTCAACTTCTCTTTTCCTGCTTCAACAACAAATAAAAATCCAATCCCACATGTTGCTCACATAAAATTTGCTTGATAAAGATAGTCTGTGTATGTATCTTTTGGGAGCTTGAAGCTTGAAGTTAGCTGAAGATAAACATTTTTTTATTCTTGGTCCGAGTTTGTGATTCAAGAAGGATTTGTCAATCGTGTGTTTACTAGTTTGTCATGTTAAGTGAATATTGTCGCTCTATAGGTTTTTATGATTTACTATTATTGTTGATTGAGCTGTTAGTTACCTATTGCAATGTATTTTTCCTCTCGATAAATGGTTTTGGTTTTCCAACTTACAAGAAATATCAAAACCATGGTCACTTGGCCCATTATGTCACCTATAGATGACATCGTTCATTACCTTTTGAGGTGACTCGAGCTATCACCTTTTAAAAATTGGTATGATATATTTTGACGATATCAAATTGCCACCTTCTAACAAATCGAGCCACCATCACCCAATGACCAAGGATGTTGTTGATCGATGACTCTTTTGGTAGCTCGTCACCCTTGCTTGACAACATACCATTGGTCTTCAGAGTTGTCAGGAGATGTAAGCCTCATCATCCTTTTACAAGAGATGTAGGGCATTAATTGATAATAGGAATTTTTTAAAACCTTATAAAAAATCTTGATAATAAGTTGTTTTTTTATGCAATAAAGAAATAAATTTTTATGACCAAAAAATTTTTATTGCAAAGGTTTTTCTCTTTAACATGTTGATTTTCCAGCGGTTAACTTTGTATTCTAACGGTTAAAAAATTATTTTTGGTTATCAATGGTTGAAATTCGATGAAGGGTGTGATCTTTCCAATGTTTAGAGGCAAAAGATTTGCATTTTTTCCATAAAATCCACTTTTCGATGAACCATCCTGCACATGCGCTTGAGCAGATAATTTCTAGTTGATTGGATGAAAAGGTAAACACCTTAGATTTAATATTTATTTTTTCAATGAGTTTATATAGGTTTTATGAGGGGTCCTAGTCCCCTCATACTGGGTGAGGTTTGAACCTTGGACCTCCTAAAGAGTAGCCAAGGCCCTTACCACTATAGTAAGCTTGTAACTTAGATTTAATATTTATTAGATTCTTTGTATTAATTAAAATAATTTTTCTTTTGGTCTAAAAATAGTATTAAAGGCAAGTGCCAACATAGGGTGAAAGTGAATGCAACTAAAAGTGAGTGTAGTTAGAAGAGTGCAACCAAAAGTGATTGTAAGCATGATTTGATAGCGCGTGTAGTTGGAAGCAAGTGTATCTAAAAGTGAGCGTGAGTGTGAGTGCAACCGAAAGCGAGTGTGAGCGTGAGCCGAGAGGGAGTGCAACTGAAAGTGAGTGCGAGCGTGAGCCGATAGTGAATGTATGCAAAAGAAAATGTGAATACAAGCCAAGAGTGAGGAGGAACTGTGAGCAGGGAAGCAAGAAGTAGAAAATAAAGTGTGATTAAGGAACAAGTGCTACTTTTTGTTCCAGATGTTATGAGAATTTAAAGGATTCATTTGAAAAAAAATCTAGGTAACATGGAAAGAAAGTTATTTGTGAAAGTCCTTACTAAAAGTATGGATGCCCTAGCTAGCAATAAGAGGAAGAGCGAATCTATGGCAAACCTAGTCCAAGTAGCAGATTCTACACTAGAAGTGATTATCAAGGATGATATGATTGAGCATGATATAATGATTCTTAAAACTAGACGGTTAATATGTAAGTTTCATGGATATTGACCAAGTTTTTTTTAGATTCAAAATTTGATCAAGTGGAAGTGGGGATTGAATTTAAATTACTCCATGAATTTTCTTCCAAAATGAATTTTCCTCATTATTCTCTTCAAATAAAAAATAAGGGATAAAATAATGGATGGGGGCGAAGATGCATTATATTTAAGACCTTGGAGTGAGAATTTTTATGTGGACACAAAAACTATTAAAAGGCTTATGGTACAGATTAAGCTTTTTTTTACTTCATTATCAACTCATCAATAAGAAGGTTTTGAATAATTTTGGTAATACTCTAGGTGAATTCATCAAGGAGGGATCAAATACTAAGGAGAGAAGGCATGTTGTATACACTTGAATATGTGTTGCAATGGATATTTCAAAACCTTTATTGCAATCAATTAGGATTAAATCTAAATCAAGATAATGGGATCAACAAGTGGATTATGAAAACATTGCATTTCGATGTCGCAAATGTCATAAAATATGACACATGGCAAGAGACTACAAAGTGAAAATTATGGAGGAAGAAATGGAAAATTTTGGGTATGAGGGTAGCTTCAATTTAAAACAAGCAAATCGTATCACAAGAATAGCTAGGTCAAATCATGAATTTTCCACTCCTAATAAAATGACTAGAAAAATATCTCTACATCATCAGATGACAAAGGCCATTATAGTTCACTCGAATCAACTATTAGAAGCAAACAATGATATGACGGATAAGTACAATGCGTAATTTCAAATATAGAAGGAGCTAAAGGTGCAAAGGAAGAGGGAAAGGTAAATTCTAAAGAAAAGGAATATGGAGAGGCAAATTTTAAAGCAAAAGAGGTGAAGCAGGTCAAGCTTAATCCATGTAAATCACCTTTATAATCCTCAACTAGCATAAAATCTTCTCCTTACAATAAAAAATAAAGTAGTATACAATTTATTCCTTGCACTTTAGGATTTCAAGAGTACAATAAATAAAAGCTTATGGATGATATCCAAGGAAATTTAAGGTTTCCAGGCAAACATAATAAAGCAATGACTATGGAGGATCATCTATGCAGTTTAGAGTATTCAGGGCAACAAAAAGAATAAATTGTTAATGAGTCTATTCCTTGTACTTTCAACTCTTTAAGGCAACATAAATCATTAGAAGATAAGTCTCATTAAGAACAATATGAAAAATAAAGAAGGCTAATGAATATGAGAGTGTTGGTGGGAATGGAAGAAGGAGAGGAAGACCATCTAAGCAAGAACAAAGAGAAAAGAAACTCAAAAGGATATTGATCTGGGAAGCCAAATAAAAATATCACAGGTGTTAACAAGAAGTGGGACTAAGCCCACTAATAAAAATAAAAAGGGTTGATGATGAAAATAATATAATGGAATATTTGGACTAAGAATAAACCCCTAAAAAAATAATTATTAAGGAATTAATAGGTTGTTATAGTCTTGAGATTATTTTAATACAAGAAAATAATTTTTTTTTTTGGTAAGGGGTAGAATTTAATTTATAGATGGGGTTTTTTTAAGGAGGATCCCAAAACCTCACTACAAAAAGGCCCGCAGGCAATTGTACCTATGCCATTACAATGGACGAACCAAAAAATTGAAAAATAGAAAGTTGTAAATTGTCGAGAAAAGACGACCACCAGAAAGCTGACGCCCAAAAAAAAACATAGACAACACTAGAGCCTCCACCAGTCCCAGGGACCAATCCAAAACAACCCTGTAAAAAGTATGAGGGAGAAAGCACCTCACAAACCAAAAACCGTATCAGCAAAACACGATCCTCAGTCTTCAGATGCCGTTGTAGCACCACCAGGATCGGACAGGTCTTCCATAGCTTGTCCAAAGGATTTCAGATGTTTGGAAGCACGCAGGATGAAGTTGGCATTCTTGGCAGAATTAGGCACCACTTGGCAAACATCGACTGAGTGTATTAACCAAGAAATGCCACCACTGGGCTGACGCAATATACTGTTCAAAGACATCATTCTCTTCATTGGTGACAACATAAATGTGATGCGAGAAATCCATCCTCCAAACATTTGAGGCACGGTCATCAATGCCATTATTGGCCATGAGATCAGCCAATCGGTTAGCTTGTTTAAATCTATGTTGCGCTACGGGGGACTCATGAACCTGGAACAAGAGTCTAGCCTCAGCTATAATAGAACTCACCTTCCATGTGGGGGTCTGGGAATTCCCCAAATAGTTGATAATGTTTTTGGAGTCCCATTCCACGATGATATTCTTGGGTTCCTCTTTCAAGAGTGTCAACCCTTGCCACAGCGCCTTAGCTTCCACCACGTGGTTGGTCTGGGTTCCTAGGAACTCGGCAAGGATAAGGTTACCATGACAATCCCAGACCATGCCACTTGCGCCCACCTCCCCGGGGTTCCCTCTAGATTCCCCATCAAAATTTAGTTTTAGCCATCCCGGGGGAGGCTTTTCCCACTTAATTCCCTTTCTTGTATAGACGCTCTGAATTCGGGGAGCATCATCCATCGAAACACAAATTGATTGAAGGATGGCCGCTTCGACGGGAAAGAGCTTCTACGAACCAAAGGAGATGAGCTTTGCATTTTTTGAAGCAAAGGATAGCGCTTTGGTAGCAACATAGGAGGGTTGTATTTCTGGGTCGCCAAAGGCTCTTCGGTTGCGCTCCAACCAGATCTGCCAAATAATGTGGTGAAGGCAAGAGGCCCAAAGAAAACGGACCTTGGTGTTGCGAAAGGGGTTGGCCCATTGGATAAACAGCTGCTTTATAGATCCTGGAAGGGCCCATTGGATCTAAAAATGTTCCATTAAAAATCCTAAAGCACGGTGGGAAAAATTGCATCTCAAAAATAGGTGGTCAGTAGATTCCCAATCAGCTTGACACAAATAGCATCTATTAGGAATTGGAATGCCTCTTTTTGAAAGCACGAGATTTCGGGCGAAGGAAACACTAATTGCGATTGCATTCAAAATCAAGTACGCTTAAGTCCTAGAAATGTAAAGTGCATGAAATGAAAAAGACGCATTGCAATGAGACACAAGCAAATGGAGAAAACATAGCCCTTTCATTAAAATCTCTTGATCTCTATTACAATGACGCCTCCTCCCTTTTCAGGGGCTAGGAGCGTTAAAAGAATTCGATTACAATCACTTAATGTTCCTCTTTCCGCGTGCCCATGATTGCTATGGGCGGGCCAAGATGACGTCGCCACTGATTTCGATGAGTTCTTAACCTCTGCTGCTTCTCCTACAAACAAAGAAACAACCAAGATGTCAGTAGCACCTACTGCAAATGAAAGGTGTTTGTTCTTTAAAATTAACGAAATATGCATGTAAACATCTGCCTGAAACAGTAAGTACAGTGAGTCCAAATGGCTTGAAAACTTGACAGAAGACAAAAAATGTTACCAAAAGGCCCTTGCCACTGAGACAGTCGGCCAATCTACTTTCAACTGGAAATCGTCCCTGGGTGGGACGATTTTTGACTGCTATTCGTCCCTGGGTGGGACGATTTCTACTGTGTTGAAGAAGCCGACCTGCTGCTGCTCCAATGTCGATTCCCGAGACCTACAAAATGCCTGTAAACAAAGGGGGTTATGTAATTGGGGCCATTTTGGGATGACCCAGATGGTCGGATTCTCCCAATTTGGCTTCTACCCTCGAGAATTTGATCCCGCCACCTGCAAGTCAGTGAAACAACAAAGCGACACAAAACATACTAGAATCTGACCAAAAGTTACGAAATTGCAGCTATGAGTTAACCAAACATAATAATACAAAATGCAACCTCAAAAAGTAATCTAGAATGCTCTAAAACTTAGAAAGTGCGGTGGTGCCCAAGTGGGCCTCCCACCATTGGCACTTGATTTCGGCGCCAATCCACTAGGGATGGGCCCAAAACCTCTTAGGATTGGGGGGGTCGGCGAATTGGTTGGTTCAGGTGTCCATGTGTTGGATTTGGGTCAGGTTCAAGCTTCCAAAAACCACCCAACAACCTCCCTTGCAAAAGATATTGGTGGATGTGAGAAGGTGAACCAAAAGGGATGCAAGTGGGTCTTCAACTCGACAGCACTTCGTTGCTTGAAATCTCCTCTAACCTGTATGTTTTGGGTGAGAAAAGTCCCACCTTTTATAGACCCATGGGGTCTCTTTTGGGAGGGAAGCACAAATGCCATGTGTTGGCCTAGTGACACATGGGGTCTTGTTTTGGTGTTTTCTCCATTTGCTTGTGTCTCATTGCAATGCATCTTTTTCATTTCATGCACTTTACATTTCTAGGACTTAAGCGTACTTGATTTTGAATGCAATCGCAATTAGTGTTTCCTTCAAACACTAATTTTGATTCCGGGCTAGGTGCTTTGAGTGGGGCACAAAAGAGATCAAGAGATTAAGAGGAACAAAGTCTTAACATTCATCCTTTTCAAGGGCTAGGAGCGTTAAAAGAATTCGATTACAATCACTTAATGTTCCTCTTTCCACGTGCCCACGATTGCTATGGGCGGGCCAAGATGATGCCGCCACTGATGTCGATGAGTTCTTAACCTCTGCTGCTTCTCCTGCGAACAAAGAAACAACCAAGATGTCAGTAGCACCTGCTACAAATGAAAGGTGTTTGTTCTTTAAAATTAACGAAATATGCATGTAAACATCTGCCTGAAACAGTAAGTACAATGAGTCCAAATAGCTTGAAAACTTGACAGAAGACAGAAAATGTTACCAAAAGGCCCTTGCCACTGAGACAGTCGGCCAATCTGCTTTCATCCCCTGAAGAGCAAGCCGATTATATTGCCCTTCTCAAAGAGAAGAAGGAAGTTTTTGCATGGTCGTACAAGGATATGCCAGGACTAGACCCGCAGCTAGTCACGCATAATTTAACGCTTGATCCGACAATCAAGCCTGTAAAGCAAAAACTATGCAAGATGCACCCAACAGTGGCCTTGATGGTCAAAGATGAATTACAAAAGCTATTGGACGCACAATTTGTCATCTGCGTGGATTATCCGCCATGGTTGTCCAACATGGTTCCCATCAAGAAGCCCGATGGGAGGATTCACATATGCATCGATTTTCGAGACTTAAACAAAGCGAGTCCTAAGGATGATTTTCCCTTGCCAAGCATCGATGCATTGGTAGATGCTACAGCAGGTCACGAAATGCTTTCCCTAATGGATGGTTTCTCAGGATACAATCAAATTCATATCAATCCTGAGGACCAACTAAAAACGGCATTCACAACGCCTTGGGGGACATTTTGTTATAATGTAATGCCTTTTGGCCTTAAAAACGCTGGCGCTACATACCAACGTGCCATGACATATATCTTCCACGATCACATGCACAAAACTTTGGAAGATTACATGGATGATTTGTTAGCCAAGTCTCTCTTGCGTTCAAATCACATCAATGACTTAAGCAAGATTCTCGATTGCCTCATAGAGCATAAGGTCAGACTGAACCCCAAGAAGTGTGTTTTTGGTGTCACATCTGGAAAACTCTTGGGTTTTATAGTCTCAAAGCGAGGCATCGAAGTGGACCCAAACAAAGTCAAGGCAATCCTTGAAATGGTTCCCCCAACCACTATCAAGCAGCTCAGAAGTCTGCAAGGAAAGGTTGCGTCGATCAAATTCCTAAGGGTAGAAGCCAAATTGGGAGAATCCGACCATCTGGGTCGTCCCAAAATGGCCCCAATTACATAACCCCCTTGTTTGTAGGCATTTTGTAGGTCTCGGGAATCGACATTGGAGCAGCAGCAGGTCGGCTTCTTCAACACAGTAGAAATCGTCCCACCCAGGGACGAATAGCAGTCAGAAATCGTCCCACCCAGGGACGATTTCCAGTTGAAAGTAGATTGGCCGACTGTCTCAGTGGCAAGGGCCTTTTGGTAACATTTTCTGTCTTCTGTCAAGTTTTCAAGCCATTTGGACTCACTGTACTTACTGTTTCAGGCAGATGTTTACATGCATATTTTGTTAATTTTAAAGAACAAACACCTTTCATTTGTAGCAGGTTCTACTGACATCTTGGTTGTTTCTTTGTTCGCAGGAGAAGCAGCAGAGGTTAAGAACTCATCGACATCAACGGCGGCATCAACGGCATGCATTCAAAGAATCATTGACAAAGACAATCACGCTCCTGCTTGGGGCAGTAAACAAGCAATAATCAAATCAATCAAACACTTGGCATTTCATGAATCATGAATACAAGGTTCCCCCTGTGGATAAAACACCCTTCACTTATTCATGATTGATCAATGTCTAAGTTCAAGTCACACCTCACCAAAACAAGTTAATACTTGAAATCAAATTCCTTAGCTCGTCAAAAGCAAGGATTCAAGAATGCATGCCCTTTTCATACTTGGGGCATCAAAATTTGGTTAGGTTACCAAGGAAACCTAATCATTAGTTCTTTGGTTATCTATTTTTTCTCAGCACTGCGTCACCCGCAGCGCTTCCCAAAAAGGGGCATCTGTAGACACCAAAACAGCACCAATCCGATTACGTGACTGTAAACACTGATCGCTTTGACAAACATAGCCCCCAGGGCAGCCCTTAGAGGTCAAACAGTGGTCTTAACCACTTTCATAGCAATTTTGTAAGGTCAAGAAGCAATTTGGCACACTTGGACACTTTGCCCAGTAATCGTCTCACCCAGGGACGATTGCTAACTTGAAATCGTCTCACCCAGGGATGATTTTTGAAATCGTCTCCGATAAGGACGATTTCCAAGTTTAACGGGAAAAAAGACAAATGAGGCCAAGTGGCAGCCCGTAACAGTCGATTGATGACTCCTGCCTCGCACGCGTGTGTGAGTGGACAAATAGGCCATTTGAGGACTGTCACAAGGGCAGTTATGAAAGCCCAAGTCAATGGAGGACTCCCCTCCCTCTTGGGAAGACAAGACTGCCACATGGCGCCTATGACCAACACATGGCATTTGTGCTTCCCTCCCAAAAGAGACCCCATGGGTCTATAAAAGGTGGGACTTTTCTCACCCAAAACAGACAGGTTAGAGGATATTTCAAGCAACGAAGTGCTGTCGAAACAAGTATTGCATTGCGATCAAGTATTGCAATGCGATACAATTCATACCTCAATCGACCCTCCCTTCAACGCATTTGGATTTCCAATTAAATCCATTTAAATAGGGTCCAATACCGCAGGCACCACTGGTGACCAACAAGGCAAAATCCTAGCCAGGTGAGACTTCATCACCTGCTCCTTCATCATCAACGCCACCTATCATGGCCCAATAGAAGGACAAGGGAAAACAGATCATGGAAGAAATTAAGCCTCTAGAAGAGGGGTTGCCCACAATCTCAATGATATCAACAGAGGAAACACCCAACACAACAGAAACAAAGACTCCTGAACAACCAAACATGGAATGGACTCAGGAAGGACTACCGTTTCCTCCCACCCAATCATCAACAATCACTGTTGAAATGGCTAGTACGGGCCTGGGGGAGTACTTAGTGCAAAACATTGTGGCAACCCCCACATTGGAGTCAGTACAGGACATGGGAAGACCTCGCCTTCCCATAGGGACAATTGTTCCTCTAGGCTACCCACCGAACCAGACAAATTTTGTGTATGGGGGCCTTGATCATGGTCTTGAACCATGCCAACAAAAGGAAACAGACGAAGAACCTTTTGTGGAAAACATCAATTATCTATCAAACCTAGAATTTGCCCTAAAATATCTAGGCCAATGCAATTGGCATGGATACGAGCTAGGCAGATATGAGCAAGGGATGCGGGTCCTTTGCCAACCAAGATATCAGATGCCATATGAGGTTCAACCATCCCCTGCCATTAGACATCTTGGTTGAAAATATGCAAGGCCTAGAAATAGGCAACAAGGGGGGATTGGCATTAGACCCTTATGCCAATCCAAATACAGAATACACATTGGGAGACTACCTCCCATGGTCAACAAACACCCCTGGAAATAGCAATAATCCCTCTCCTTTGCTAGAGAGAGGTGAAAGTTCGGACAGTGGTCCTCAAAGAGAAAACCAACGCCTGCTGGACATCTTTCTGAAGTTGTTCCCCTTAGAGATTCCAGACGAAACAACACAGCATCAAGAGAATCAGGTCCCTCCACCAAGAGTGGAACAACCACAATGGGACCAGATTAACTTACTGGAACAAGGAGGATCCTCAACGTCGCAATCAACAGTTGCTGGAGAGGATGAACAATTTTGGATCTATGAAAGCGATTCAGAAGATGAGACTGAGATGGACTATCTCAGACATGCACGAAGACATCACCGCACTTTAACTCATGAAGATCTAATGGGACAGATGGGCATACTGCTGGGGCATGAATGGCAAGTAGACCCAGCAAGGTGGGACCAAGTGTTGGACCCATGGCTCCAAATTCAAGATGAGCATCGTCCACCTCGAGATCCCATCATGACAGTAGTGCCGAGGGAAGACCCCGCCCTCCTTTTCGCAAAATTCGCACCTAGGGAAGATCCATTCGTGCCCGTTCCCGTAGAGCCAGATCCAGAGTATAGGGAGAATCTAGAAGAATCAAGTAATCACACCCGCGGTTCCGGAGACCAAATTCATTCCATCCACATGATCTCCATTGATTTGACCGCACCCATCCGCAATCCGGCCGATCCATCACGGTCATTGCATCTAGACATAGATGCCATCGATCGGGATCGCGTCAATTCACCATTATCACCATCAGAGTACTGGCCTTTCGGTGAAATACTTCATTTTACCCCAAGGACAACTCAGGATATCTTTCAAGCTGAAGAGGGACCCGAGGTTCCAAACGCAGATCTAAACTCAGCTAATGATATCCATTTGATCCCAACTCCACATCAGTTGGAGGACGGATCCCACATGTCAGTCGAGGAGACGACTGACGTAGATATCGGCACAGATCCAAAGAATCCACAGATTATCAAGTTGGGGGTAAGCTTATCCCCTGAAGAGCAAGCCGATTACATTGCCCTTCTCAAAGAGAAGAAGGAAGTTTTTGCATGGTCGTACAAGGATATGCCGGGACTAGACCCGCAGCTAGTCACGCATAATTTAACGCTTGATCCGACAATCAAGCCTGTAAAGCAAAAACTACGCAAGATGCACCCAACAGTGGCCTTGATGGTCAAAGATGAATTACAAAAGCTGTTGGATGCACAATTTGTCATCTGCGTGGATTATCCGCCATGGTTGTCCAACATGGTTCCCATCAAGAAGCCCGACGGGAGGATTCGCATATGCACCGATTTTCGAGACTTAAACAAAGCGAGTCCTAAGGATGATTTTCCCTTGCCAAGCATCGACGCATTGGTAGATGCTACAACGAGGTCACGAAATGCTCTCCCTAATGGATGGTTTCTCAGGATACAATCAAATTCGTATCAATCCTGAGGACCAACTAAAAACGGCATTCACAACGCCTTGGGGGACATTTTGTTATAAGGTCATGCCTTTTGGCCTTAAAAATGCTGGCGCTACATACCAACGTGCCATGACGTATATCTTCCACGATTACATGCACAAAACTTTGGAAGATTACATGGATGATTTGTTAGCCAAGTCTCTCTTGCGCTCAAATCACATCAATGACTTAAGCAAGATTCTCGATCGCCTCATAGAGCATAAGGTCAGACTGAACCCCAAGAAGTGCGTTTTTGGCGTCACATCTGGAAAACTCTTGGGTTTTATAGTCTCAAAGCGAGGCATCGAAGTGGACCCAAACAAAGTCAAGGCAATCCTTGAAATGGCTCCCCCAACCACTATCAAGCAGCTCAGAAGTCTACAAGGAAAGGTCGCGTCGATTAAACGCTTCATAGCGCAATTATCTGACAAATGCCGACCCATGAACAAATTATTGCACAAGGGGGTCACATTTCATTGGGATGACGAGTGCCAGTCAACCTTTGACGAAATCAAACAATACTTGGCTTTGCCACCAATGTTGGCACCACCTAGACCAGGAGTGCCGTTCTACTTATACATCTCGACCATGCGAGGTGGCACCGGGAGCCATGCTAGCCCGGAAGAATGAACTCCACAAAGAACAGGCTACTTACTATCTTAGCCGCACCCGGTCGGTTACGAACTTAACTATGCATACGTTGAGAAACTCTGCTTGGCAGTGGTGTTTGCTACCAAAAAGCTATGCCACTACATGCTGAGCAACACTACGTATGTTGTGTCTAAGGAGAATCCATTGCGATACATGATGAGTCGTACTTATCATAGTAGTCGCACGGCGAAATGGATCATGTTGTTGACGGAATTTGACATTGAATTTATTGGACAAAAATCTATCAAAGGACAAGTCATAGCCGATCAACTAGCAGAGGCTCCTCTTGAAGACGATCAGCCTTTGGTAATAGAACTACCCGATGAGGGGGTCTTCCATGTCTCAGAATCGCCAGATTCTGATGAGCCTGAGTCACAGGCCGACATAACCCTGTTCTTCGATGGTTCTAAGTGTGAGCAAGGTGGTGGCGCAGGAATTGTATTCTTCACACCGTAGGGCGCTCCAATGCCCCTGTCATTTAAATTAAACTTCCAGTGCACCAACAATAATGCAGAATATGAAGCCTTGCTCCTAGGTCTTCAAACAACAATCGCCATGAACATCAAAAGACTGAACATCTTTGGTGATTCGCTGTTAATCGTCAATCAAGTCAAAGGGGTATATCAATGCAAATGCCCAGTCCTAAAGGCCTATAAAGCCCTCGTGGACAAATTCCTGGCAAAACTTGAATGGTATGACATCGAGGCACTCCCTCGATCATCGAATCATTTTGCGGACACAATGGCCTCCTTGGGGTCACTAATCCCGCAAGACCTTTCCGGTGATATAACAACCATTCAGGTCAAAACCTTATCGCAACCCGCGATGGAGCGCGCAAGCTCAGACTTGACGCCAGGAGTCCACATGATCCAGATCGAACCATCTTCGGATAAGTTCTTTCGAATCCAAGACCGTCTGAAACGTGCCAACTGGGGGTCCTTGTTTTCCCCCACTCCCACTAATAGCAACACAACGCTATTCTTACAAGTTCTATCCCATTCAGCATTTGTTAGGGAAGAACTTCAAAAGGGATTGGTTGTTCATACTGTCAAGGTTTCCGATCAACAGGACTGGTATTTACCCATAAGAGATTACCTCAAGTTAGGTAATCTTCCCTTTGGATTGACGCACGCCACAAAACGAACATTCAAACAGAAAGCGGCAAAATATGTCTTGATAGGAGACATTTTGTATCGTCGAGCTATGACGAAATTCTTCTTCGTTGTTTGGACCAGCAAGAGTCCACTTGGGCAGTCGCCCAAGCGCACGACGGTACATGTGGCGGCCACTTAGTGGTATGGCCATTGCAAAGCGCATTCTCCGCATGGGCTATTATTGGCCATCTTTAGAGCGAGATTGTTGCGAGTATGTCAAGAAGTGCGTGAAGTGTCAACATCATGCCAATTTGATGCACGTACCTTCCCAGGCCCTACAGAAAGTCCAGTCTGCTTGGCCATTTTTGTAGTGGGGCCTCGATCTAATCGGAAAGATCTCCCCTGCATCGTCAGGCCGTCACACGTTTATCATAACGGCCACAGAATATTTTACCAAATGGGTGGAAGCAATTTCGTTAACCTCAACGAAAGGACCCCGCATAGTGGAGTTCATCTTGCATAACATCATATGTCATTTTGGTATTCCATCCAAAATAATCTCAGATAATGGGCCATCATTCAAGAACAAAGACGTGCGTGCTTTGACCACAAAGTACAAAATTCAGCACAACTTTTCAACGCCCTATTATCCGCAAGCAAACGGGCAAGCGGAAGCATCAAACAAAACACTAGTGGCCATCCTTAAAAAGACAGTCACAGACAGTCATAAGGATTGGCACATACAAATCCCACTTGCCCTTTGGGCTTATCGCACTAGCATTCGGACGCCCACTGGGGCAACTCCATTTTCGCTCGTGTATGGCTCAGAGGCAGTAATGCCTCTCGAGTTGGAAATTCCTTCCTCTCGCATATCAATGCAGGAGTTCATCGATGATAACACCGCACGGCAGGCCCGATTAGACCAACTTACGTTGCTTGACGAACGACGCGTTAATGCTCTCGAGCACTTACGTATCTATCAAGAGCGACTTAAGAAAGCTTACAACATGAAAGTTCACCTAAGGGACTTTCGGGTTGGTGATTTGGTTTTGAAGGAAAACCAACAGAACTCAAATTTGTCGTCCCACATGAGGGACAAATTCATGGCAAATTGGTTAGGTCCATATGTCATTGATAGCATAATAGGACCCGGGACATACCGGCTAGCTTCTCTTGATGGTATCAAGGAAACAGAACCCTTGAATATCAGTCATTTGCGACCATTCCACATCTAAGAAAGCCATATCCTCAAAAAGCTCCAAGGATTATCGCAATCACTTGGTCACCACAAAAAGCTCCAAGGATTATCACAATCACTTGGTCAACCCAAAAGCTCCAAGGATTATCGCAATCACTTGGTCAAACCAAAAAGCTCCAAGGATTATCGCAATCACTTGGTCAAAGCAAAAAGCTCCAAGGATTATCGCAATCACTTGGTCAATCCAAAAGCTCCAAGGATTATCGCAATCACTTGGTCAACCCAAAAAGCTCCAAGGATTATCGCAATCACTTGGTCAAAGCAAAAAGCTCCAAGGATTATCGCAATCACTTGGTCAATCCAAAAGCTCCAAGGATTATCGCAATCACTTGGTCAACACAAAAAGCTCCAAGGATTATCGCAATCACTTGGTCACCACAAAAAGCTCCAAGGATTATCACAATCACTTGGTCACACCAAAAAGCTCCAAGGATTATCACAATCACTTGGTCAAACCTAAAAAGCTCCAACGATTATCGCAATCGCTTGGTCAAATTCATCAATAGAGAGTTCCTCTAGCACCTCATATTCACATTCACAAAATCAATCCATCAAAAATACAAAAATATGTAGCTGCATTAAGCATTGCATCCATACATTGCATATTTGTGGTCGAACAGGTCAAAGGCACCATAGGCTGTAATTGCTCTGCTAGTCCATCTTATTCCACACTGTTCCATTGTACAAAAACAACAAAAACACCATGCATCACTTTTACCACACTAGAGTCAGTGGTCTGTTAATGTATCAAGAGTTTTCGTGATTCAGTCATCATTTTGCTCTTTAGCCACGTAATGTATCAAGTCAGACAGATTTTACGAAGGTAGAGTCATACTTGAAATACACCTTGTTACGTAACATCCCAACACAAATTAAAACACATAAAACAATTCCCAAGTTGTGTGAACGAAAGATGAAACCTGCACAATAATCTAGGTCACCATAAGCGAAACGGTTATCTTGCTCATCCCCCTATGCGAATGACCCAAAGAATGCTGAGAGTTGGCAAAAGGACAAGCATCCTCCCTACCCAATTCCTTAAGAATCCCTAAATTCTCAATAGTTGCAAAACATCAAAAATTTGCAACATGTCAAAACTCAAATACTTGACATCTTACAATGCACAAATCAAATGGCACAAACAATAGTGATTTTCATCACTCCATATCCCCAATCCCTTGCTCAAAAGAAAAACAAATCAAAATAAACAGTGATCTCATCACTACAAAAAGAGCAAGTATCCCAATACAATTGAAGAAAAGAAGGGAGTTGAACTTGAATCCCTGGAACTCTCAGCATTCTATAGGTCATAAGGCAAGCCTCAGTACCAATTTGGTTGATAGCCTATCGGTCACTGGAAGTAAACCTCCCGCATGACGATATATCTATCACATTAACTTGCGTACAGATCAATGTTTGCATGTGGATGAGCTAGCTTATGGCATCCTGGATTACACCGCAGATTAATCTTAGTACATACAACAAAGGAATTCGTGGAGCTAATTAGGTGATCCTCAATACAGGTTCGGTTGAAAGCCCATCTGGCACTGGCGGTATCCTGACAAATACCACATAAATGAACTCAATTGCACACACAGGGATGTGAAATAACTTGGTCAAAAACAAGTCCGATTCATACCTTGTTCAAAAGTCTTGTAAGATAAAGTACAGTCATGGCTAGTGAGTTAAAACCGTCTGAGTCTCAGAAAACCTTAGCTACATTTCTAAACCAACTACGCTACTTTTCATCCTTGCAAATACCATCAAAAAAATACAAAAAAAAAAAACCACATGTATACATACAAAGTCATGCATCACAGCAATCGCCTAAAAACAAAATAACAGAGTTCTAAACAGTCCTTGGTGCCATAGCCAAACATCACAAACCCCATTCATCCATTTCATATCTCCATATCACATATAAATCAAAACCATTTGCATTCATCATAGCATATGCATCCATCAAAATAAATCAACATGCATACATCCATATTCATCAACCATCATGCACAAGATCAAAGAAAATCAAAACAACAAAAACAACAAATAAATGCAACACAAAAACAAAAAGCAATAAACATTGCCAGACACAAGTGCTCTTGCACTTAACCTCTTGGCATAGAAAAACTGATGTCAGGGTCTACATTGTCGCTATCCTACTCCCTAAGAAGGCTACCATAGCCGGACCGCTCCACGGGAAGACGGATTTTCGACAATTTCATCCCCAAACGACGTCACAAAAGGGTCAAAGCCCACTCAAAAACAACAAAAAATGCAACACAAAACCAACAATAAACATTGCCAGACACAAGTGCTCTTGCACTTAACCTCTTGGCATAGCAAAATTGATGTCGGGGTCATACATTGTCACTATCCTACTCCCTAAGAAGGCTACCATAGCCGGACCGCTCCACGGGAGGACGGATTTTCGACAATTTAATCCCCAAATGGTGTCACAAAAACAACAAAAACAACAAAAAATGCAACAAAAACAAACAACAATAACATTTCCGGACACAAGTGCTCTTGCACTTAACCTCTGGGCAAAGAAAATAGATGTTGAGGTTCAAATTATCACTCTCCTACTTCCCCAAGAAGGCTATCATAGCCGGACCGCTCCACGGGAAGATAGGTTTTCGATGATTTCACCCCATTCAGGCATCACCAAAAGGGTTAACACCCACCAAAAATAGGTCCAAATGTTGGAAAAATTGCACACGCTTAACGGTAAACCCTCTAAAGGCACCCTTGCACAAGTCATCTTGGGTCAAGCGACTCGTCGCTTCTCTCACGAAGGTCATTCCCTCATCGATTCGTCGCTTGAGGGGGTAGTCACACTTAGTCACCAATCAACAATCACACACCCAATTAAGGAAAATGACATGCATTCAAAGAATCATTGACAAAGACAATCACGCTCCTGCTTGGGGCAGTAAACAAGCAACAATCAAATCAATCAAACACTTGGCATTTCGTGAATCATGAACACAAGGTTCCCCCTGAGGATAAAAACGCCCTTTGCCTATTCATGACTGATCAATGTCTAAGTTCAAGTCACACCTCACCAAAACAGGTTAATACTTGAAATCAAATTCCTTAGCTCGTCAGAAGCAAGGATTCAAGAATGCATGCCCTTTCCATGCTTGGGGCATCAAAAGTTGGTTAGGTTACCAAGAAACCCTAATCATTAGTGCTTTGGTTATCTATTTTTGCTCAAGCATCTGCGTCACCCGCAGCGCTTCCCAAAAAGGGGCATCTCGTAGACACCAAAACAGCACCAATCCGATTATGTGACCTCAAAAACTGATCGTTTTGACAAACATAGCCCCCAGGGCAGCCCTCAGAGGTCGAACAGTGGTCTTAACCACTTTCATAGCAATTTTGTAAGGTCAAGAAGCAATTTGGCACACTTAGACACTTTGCCCAATGAATCGTCTCACCCGGGGACGATTGCTAACTTGAAATCGTCTCACCCGGGGACGATTTCTGAAATCGTCTCCAGTAAGGACGATTTCCAAGTTTAACGGGCAAAAAGACAAATGAGGCCAAGTGGCAGCCCAGAACAGTCAATTGATGACTCCTGCCTCGCACGCGTGTGTGAGTGGACAAATAGGCCGTTTGAGGATTGTCACAAGGGCAGTTATGAAAGCCCAAGTCAATGGAGGACTCCCCTCCCTCATGGGAAGACAAGACTGCCACATGGCGCCTATGACCAACACATGGCATTTGTGCTTCCCTCCCAAAAGAGACCCCATGGGTCTATAAAAGGTGGGACTTTTCTCACCCAAAATAGATAGGTTGGAGGAGATTTCAAGCAACGAAGTGTTGCCGAGTTGAAGACCCACTTGCATCCCTTTTGGTTCACCTTCTCGCATCCACCAATCTCTTTTGCAAGGGAGGTTGTTGGGTGGCTTTTGGAAGCTTGAACCTGACCCAAATCCAACACATGGACACCTGAACCAACCAATTCGCCGACCCCCCAATCCTAAGAGGTTTTGGGCCCATCCCTAGTGGATTGGCGCCGGAATCAAGTGCCAACGGTGGGAGGCCCACTTGGGCACCCCCGCACTTTCTAAGTTTTAGAGCATTCTAGATTACTTTTTCAGGTTGCATTTTGTGTTATTATGTTTGGTTAACTCATAGCTGCAATTTCGTAACTTTTGATCAGATTCTAGTATGTTTTGTGTCGCTTTGTTGTTTCACTAACTTGCAGGTGGCGAGATCAAATTCCCGAGGGTAGAGGCCAAATTGGGAGAATCCGACCATCTGGGTCGTCCCAAAATGGCCCCAATTACATAACCCCCTTGTTTGCAGGCGTTTTGTAGGTCTCGGGAGTCGACATTGGAGAGCGACGAGTCGGCTTCTCCAACACAGAAGAAATCGTCCCACCCAGGGACGAATAGCAGTCAGAAATCGTCCCACCCAGGGACGATTTCCAGTTGAAAGCAGATTGGCCGACTGTCTCAGTGGCAATGGCCTTTTGGTAACATTTTCTGTCTTCTGTCAAGTTTTCAAGCCATTTGGACTCATTTTGTACTTACTGTTTCAGGCAGATGTTTACATGCATATTTTGTTAATTTTAGAAGAACAAACACCTTTCATTTGCAGCGAGTGCTACTGACATCTTGGTTGTTTCTTTGTTCGCAGGAGAAGCAGCAGAGGTTAAGAACTCATCGACATCAGCGACGGCATCATCTTGGCCCGCCCATTGCAATCGTGGGCACGCGAAAAGAGGAACATTAAGTGATTGTAATCGAATTCTTTTAACGCTCCTAGCCCCTGAAAAGGGAGGAGGCGTCATTGTAACAGAGATCAAGAGATTTTAATGAAAGGGCTGCTGATGTCAATGAGTTCTTAACCTCTACTGCTTCTCCTACGAACAAAGAAACAACCAAGATGTCAGTAGCACCTAGTGCAAATGAAAGGTGTTTGTTCTCTAAAATTATCAAATATGCATGTAAACATTTGCCTGAAACAGTAAGTACAGTGAGTCCAAATGGCCTGAAAACTTGACAGAAGACAGAAAATATTACCAGAAGGCCATTGCCACTGAGACAGTCGGCCAATCTGCTTTCAACTAGAAATCGTCCCTGGGTGGGACGATTTCTGACTGCTATTCGTCCCTGGGTGGGACGATTTCTACTGTGTTGAAGAAGCCGACCGTCGTCTGCTCCAATGTCGATTCCCGAGACCTGCAAAACGCCTGCAAACAAGGGGGTTATGTAATTGGGGCCATTTTGGGACGACCCAGATGGTCGGATTCTCCCAATTTGGCCTCTACCCTCGGGAATTTGATATCGCCACCTGCAAGTTAGTGAAACAACAAAGCGACACAAAACATACTAGAATCTGATCAAAAGTTATGAAATTGCAGCTATGAGTTCACCAAACAGAATAACACAAAATGCAACCTGAACAAGTAATCTAGAATGCTCTAAAAACTTAGAAAGTGCGGGGGTGCCCAAGTGGGCCTCCCACCGTTGGCACTTGATTTCGGCGCCAATCCACTAGGGATGGGCCCAAAACCTCTTAGGATTGGGGGGTCGGCGAATTGGTTGGTTCAGGTGTCCATGTGTTGGATTTGGGTCAGGTTCAAGCTTCCAAAAGCCACCCAACAACCTCCCTTGCAAAAGAGATTGGTGGATGTGAGAAGGTGAACCAAAAGGGATGCAAGTGGGTCTTCAACTCGGCAGCACTTCGTTGCTTGAAATCTCCTTCAACCTGTATATTTTGGGTGAGAAAAGTCCCACCTTTTATAGACCCATGGGGTCTCTTTTGGGAGGGAAGCACAAATGCCATGTGTTGGTCATAGGCGCCATGTGGCAGTCTTGTCTTCCCATGAGGGAGGGGAGTCCTCCATTGACTTGGGCTTTCATAACTGCCCTTGTGACAGTCCTCAAACGGCCTATTTGTCCACCCACACACGCGTGCGAGGCAGGAGTCATCAACTGACTGTTTTGGGCTGCCACTTGGCCTCATTTGTCTTTTTGCCCGTTAAACTTGGAAATCGTCCTTATCGGAGACGATTTCAGAAATCGTCCCTGGGTGAGACGATTTCAAGTTAGCAATCGTCCCTGGGTGAGACGAATACTGGGCAAAGTGTCCAAGTGTGCCAAATTGCTTCTTGACCTTACAAAATTGCTATGAAAGTGGTTAAGACCACTGTTTGACCTCCTGAGGGCTGCCCTGGGGGCTATGTTTGTCAAAGCGATCAGTGTTTGCAGTCACATAATCGGATTGGTGCTATTTTGGTGTCTACAGATGCCCCTTTTTGGGAAGCGCTGCGGGTGACGCAGTGCTTGAGCAAAAATAGATAACCAAAGCACTAATGATTAGGGTTTCTTGGTAACCTAACCAACTTTTGATGCCCCAAGTATGGAAAGGGCATGCATTCTTGAATCCTTGCTTTTGACGAGCTAAGGAATTTGATTTCAAGTATTAACCTATTTTGGTGAGGTGTGACTTGAACTTAGACATTGATCAGTCATGAATAGGCGAAGGGCGTTTTATCCTCAGGGGGAACCTTGTGTTCATGATTCACGAAATGCCAAGTGTTTGATTGATTTGATTGTTGCTTGTTTACTTGCCCCAAGCAGGAGCGTGATTGTCTTTGTCAATGATTCTTTGAATGCATGTCGTTTTCCTTAATTGGGTGTGTGATTGTTGATTGGTGACTAAGTGTGACTACCCCCTCAAGCGACGAATCGATGAGGGAATGACCTTCGTGAGAGAAGCGACGAGTCGCTTGACCCAAGATGACTTGTGCAGGGGTGCCTTTAGAGGGTTTACCGTTAAGCATGTGCAATTTTTCCAACATTTGGACCTATTTTTGGTGGGTGTTAACCCTTTTGGTGATGCCGTAATGGGGTGAAATCATCGAAAACCTATCTTCCCGTGGAGCGGTCCGGCTATGATAGCCTTCTTGGGGAAGTAGGAGAGTGATAATTTGAACCTCAACATCTATTTTCTTTGCTTAGAGGTTAAGTGCAAGAGCACTTTTGTCCGGCAATGTTATTGCTGTTTGTTTTTGTTGCATTTTTTCTTGTTTTTGTTGTTTTGTGACATCATTTGGGGATGAAATTGTCAAAAATCCGTCTTCCCGTGGAGCGGTCCGGCTATGGTAGCCTTCTTAGGGAGTAGGATAGTGACAATGTAAACCCCGACATCAATTTTTCTATGCCAAGAGGTTAAGTGCAAGAGCACTTGTGTTTGGCAATGTTTATTGCTTTTTGTTTTTGTGTTGCATTTATTTGTTGTTTTTGTTGTTTTGATTTTCTTTGATCTTGTGCATGATGGTTGATGAATATGGATGTATGCATGTTGATTTATTTTGATGGATGCATATGCTATGATGAATGCAAATGTTTTTTTATTTATATGTGATATGCAGATATGAAATGGATGAATGGGGTTTGTGATGTTTGGCTATGGCACCAAGGCTCGTTTAGAACTCTGTTATTTTGTTTTTAGGCGATTGTTGTAATGTATGGCTCTTGTATGTATACATGTGGTTTTTTTTTTTTTTGTATTTTTTGATGGTATTGTAAGGATGAAAAGTAGCGCAGTTGGTTTAGAAATGTAGCTAAGGTTTTCTGAGACTCAGACGGTTTTAACTCACTAGCCATGACTGTACTTTATCTTACAAGACTTTTGACCAAGGTATGAATCGGACTTGTTTTTGACCAAGTTATTTCACATCCCTGTGTGTGCAATTGAGTTCATTTATGTGGTATTTGTCAGGATACCGCCAGTGCCAGATGGGCTTTCAACCGAACCTGTATCGAGGATCACCTAATTAGCTCCACTAACTCCTTTGTTGAATTCAGTTAGATTAATCTGCGGTGTTATCCAGGATGCCATAAGCTAGCTCATCCACATGCAAACATTGATCTATACGCAAGTTAATGTGATAGATATATCGTCATGCGGGAGGTTTACTGCCAGTTACCGATAGGCTATCAACCAAATCGGTACTGAAGCTTGCCTTATGACCTATAGAATGCTGAGAGTTCCAGGGATTCAAGTTCAACTCCCTTCTTTTCTTCAATTATATTGGGATACTTGCTCGTTTGTAGTGATGAGATCACTGTTTATTTTGATTTGTTTTTCTTTTGAGCAAGGGATTGGGGATATGGAGTGATGAAAATCACTATTGTTTGTGCCATTTGATTTGTGCACTGTAAGATGTCAAGTATTTGAGTTTTGACATTTTGCAAATTTTTGATGTTTTGCAACTATTGAGAATTTAGGGATTCTTAAGGAATTGGGTAGGGAGGATGCTTGTCCTTTTGCCAACTCTCAGCATTCTTTGGGTCATTCGCACAGGGGGATGAGCAAGATAACCGTTTCGCTTATGGTGACCTGGATTACTGTGCAAGTTTCATCTTTCGTTCACACAACTTGGGAATTTTTATGTGTTTTAATTTGTGTTGGGATGTTACGTAACAAGGTGTATTTCAAGTATGACTCTACCTTCGTAAAATCTGTTCGACTTGATACATTACATGGCTAAAGAGCAAAATGATGACTGAATCACGGAAACTCTTGATACATTAAAAGACCACTGACTCTAGTGTGGTAAAAGCGATGCATGGTGTTTTTGTTGTTTTTGTAAAATGGAACAATGTGGAACAAGATGGACTAGCAGAGCAATTACAGCCTATGGTGCCTTTGACCTGTACGACCACAAATATGCAATGTATGGATGCAATGCTTAATGCAGCTACATATTTTTGTATTTTTGATGGATTGATTTTGTGAATGTGAATATGCGGTGCTAGAGGAACTCTCTATTGATGAATTGACCAAGCGATTGCGATAATCGTTGGAGCTTTTTAGGTTTGACCAAGTGATTGCGATAATCCTTGGAGCTTTTTGGTGTGACCAAGTGATTGTGATAATCCTTGGAGCTTTTTGTGTGACCAAGTGATTGCGATAATCCTTGGAGCTTTTTGATTGACCAAGTGATTGCGATAATCCTTGGAGCTTTTGGATTGACCAAGTGATTGCGATAATCCTTGGAGCTTTTTGCTTTGACCAAGTGATTGCGATAATCCTTGGAGCTTTTTAGGTTTGACCAAGTGATTGTGATAATCCTTGGAGCTTTTGGATTGACCAAGTGATTGCGATAATCCTTGGAGCTTTTTGTTTGACCAAGTGATTGCGATAATCCTTGGAGCTTTTTGGTTTGACCAAGTGATTGCGATAATCCTTGGAGCTTTTGGATTGACCAAGTGATTGTGATAATCCTTGGAGCTTTTTGTGGTGACCAAGTGATTGCGATAATCCTTGGAGCTTTTTGAGGATATGGCTTTCTTAGATGTGGAATGGTCGCAAATGACTGATATTCAAGGGTTCTGTTTCCTTGATACCATCAAGAGAAGCTAGCCGGTATGTCCCGGGTCCTATTATGCTATCAATGACATATGGACCTAACCAATTTGCCGTGAATTTGTCCCTCATGTGGGACGGCAAATTTGAGTTCTGTTGGTTTTCCTTCAAAACCAAATCACCAACCCGAAAGTCCCTTAGGTGAACTTTCATGTTGTAAGCCCTTTTAAGTCGCTCTTGATAGATACGTAAATGCTCGAGAGCATTAACGCGTCGTTCGTCAAGCAACGTAAGTTGGTCTAACCGGGCTCGCCGTGCAGTGTTATCATCGATGAACTCCTGCATTGATATGCGGAGGGAAGGAATTTCCAACTCGAGAGGCATTATTGCCTCTGAGCCATACACGAGCGAAAACGGAGTTGCCCCAGTGGGCGTCCGAATGCTAGTGCGATAAGCCCAAAGGGCAAGTGGGATTTGTATGTGCCAATCCTTATGACTTGTCCGTGACTCGTCTTTTTAAGGATGGCGACTAGTGTTTTGTTTGATGCCTCTGCTTGCCCGTTTGCTTGCGGATAATAGGGCGTTGAAAAGTTGTGCTGAATTTTGTACTTTGTGGTCAAAGCACGCACGTCTTTGTTCTTGAATGATGGCCCATTATCTGAGATTATTTTGGATGGAATACCAAAATGACATATGATGTTATGCAAGATGAACTCCACAATGCGGGGTCCTTTCGTTGAGGTTAACGGAATTGCTTCCACCCATTTGGTAAAATATTCTGTGGCCGTTATGATAAACGTGTGACGGCCTGACGATGCAGGGGAGATCTTTTCGATTAGATCGAGGCCCCACTGCAAAAATGGCCAAGCAGACTGGACTGTCTGTAGGGCCTGGGAAGGTACGTGCATCAAATTGGCATGATGTTGACACTTCACGCACTTCTTGACATACTCGCAACAATCTCGCTCTAAAGATGGCCAATAATAGCCTATGCGGAGAATGCGCTTTGCAATGGCCATACCACTGAAGTGGCCGCCACATGTACCGTCGTGCGCTTGGGCGACTGCCCAAGTGGACTCTTGCTGGTCCAAACAACGAAGAAGAATTCCGTCATAGCTGCGACGATACAAAATGTCTCCTATCAAGACATACTTTGCCGCTTTCTGCTTGAATGTTCGTTTTGCGGCGTGCGTCAATCCAAAGGGAAGATTACCTAACTTGAGGTAATCTCTTATGGGTAAATACCAGTCCTGTTGATCGGAAACCTCGACAGTATGAACAGCCAATCCCTTTTGAAGTTCTTCCCTAACAAATGCTGATTGGGATAGAACTTGTAAGAATAGCGTTGTGTTGCTATTAATGGGAGTGGGGGAAAACAAGGACCCCCAGTTGGCACGTTTCAGACGATCTCGGATTCGAAAGAACTTATCCGAGGATGGTTCGATCTGGATCATGTGGATTCCTGGCGTCAAGTCTGGGCTTGCACGCTCCATCGCGGATTGCGATAAGGTTTTGACTTGGATGGTTGTCATATCACCGGAAAGGTCTTGCGGAATTAGTGACCCCAGGGAGGCCATTGTGTCCGCAAAACGATTCGATGATCGAGGGAGTGCCTCGATGTCATACCATTCAAGTTTTGCCAGGAATTTGTCCACGAGGGCTTTATAGGCCTTCAGGATTGGGCATTTGCATTGATATACCCCTTTGACTTGATTGACGATTAACAGCGAATCACCAAAGATGTTCAGTCTTTTGATGTTCATGGCGATTGTTGTTTGAAGACCTAGGAGCAAGGCTTCATATTCTGCATTATTGTTGGTGCATTGGAAGTTTAATTTAAATGACAGGGGCATTGGAGCGCCCTGCGGTGTGAAGAATACAATTCCTGCGCCACCACCTTGCTCACACTTAGAACCATCGAAGAATAGGGTTATGTCGGCTCGTGACTCAGGCTCATCAGAATCTGGCGATTCTGAGACATGGAAGACCCCCTCATCGGGTAGTTCTATGACCAGAGGCTGATCGTCTTCAAGAGGAGCCTCTGCTAGTTGATCGGCTATGACTTGTCCTTTGATAGATTTTTGTCCAATGAACTCAATGTCAAATTCCGTCAACAACATGATCCATTTCGCCGTGCGACTACTATGATAAGTACGACTCATCATGTATCGCAATGGATTCTCCTTAGACACAACATACGTAGTGTTGCTCAGCATGTAGTGGCATAGCTTTTTGGTAGCAAACACCACTGCCAAGCAGAGTTTCTCAACGTATGCATAGTTAAGTTCGTAACTGACCAGGGTGCGGCTAAGATAGTAAGTAGCCTGTTCTTTGTGGAGTTCATTCTTCCGGGCTAGCATGGCTCCCAGTGCCACCTCAGTAGCTGAGATGTATAAGTAGAACGGCACTCCTGGTCTAGGTGGTGCCAACACTGGTGGCGAAGCCAAGTATTGTTTGATTTCGTCAAAGGCTGACTGGCACTCGTCATCCCAATGAAATGTGACCCCCTTGTGCAATAATTTGTTCATGGGTCGGCATTTGTCAGATAATTGCGCTATGAAGCGTTTAATCGATGCGACCTTTCCTTGCAGACTTCTGAGCTGCTTGATAGTGGTTGGGGGAGCCATTTCAAGGATTGCCTTGACTTTGTTTGGGTCCACTTCGATGCCTCGCTTTGAGACTATAAAACCCAAGAGTTTTCCAGATGTGACGCCGAAAACGCACTTCTTGGGGTTCAGTCTGACCTTATGCTCTATGAGGCGATCGAGAATCTTGCTTAAGTCATTGATGTGATTTGAACGCAAGAGAGACTTGGCTAACAAATCATCCATGTAATCTTCCAAAGTTTTGTGCATGTAATCGTGGAAGATATACGTCATGGCACGTTGGTATGTAGCGCCAACGTTTTTAAGGCCAAAAGGCATGACCTTATAACAAAATGTCCCCCAAGGCGTTGTGAATGCCGTTTTTAGTTGGTCCTCAGGATTGATACGAATTTGATTGTATCCTGAGAAACCATCCATTAGGGAGAGCATTTCGTGACCTGTTGTAGCGTCTACCAACGCATCGATGCTTGGCAAGGGAAAATCATCCTTAGGACTCGCTTTGTTTAGGTCTCGAAAATCGGTGCATATGCGAATCCTCCCGTCGGGCTTCTTGACGGGAACCATGTTGGACAACCATGGCGGATAATCCACGCAGATGACAAATTGTGCATCCAACAGCTTTTGTAATTCATCTTTGACCATCAAGGCCACTGTTGGGTGCATCTTGCGTAGTTTTTGCTTTACAGGCTTGATTGTCGGATCAAGCGTTAAATTATGCATGACTAGCTGCGGGTCTAGTCCTGGCATATCCTTGTACGACCATGCAAAAACCTCCTTCTTCTCTTTGAGAAGGGCAATGTAATCGGCTTGCTCTTCGGGGGATAAGACTTACCCCCAGCTTGATAATTTGTGGATTCTTTGTATCTGTGCCGATATCTACGTCAGTCGTCTCCTCGACTGACATGTGGGATCCGTCCTCCAACTGATGTGGAGTTGGGATCAAATGGATATCATTAGCTGAGTTTAGATCTACGTTTGGAACCTCGGGTCCCTCTTCAGCTTGAAAGACATCCTGAGTTGTCCTTGGGGTAAAATGAAGTATTTCACCGAAAGGCCAGTACTCTGATGGTGATAATGGTGAATTGACGCGATCCCAGTCGATGGCATCTATGTCTAGATGCAATGACCGTGATGGATCGGCCGGATTGCGGATGGGTGCGGTCAAATCAATGGAGATCATGTGGATGGAATGAATTTGGTCTCCAGAACCGCGGGTGTGATTACTTGATTCTTCTAGATTCTCCCTATACTCTGGATCTGGCTCTACGGGAACGGGCACGAATGGATCTTCCCTAGGTGCAAATTTTGTGAAAAGGAGGGCGGGGTCTTCCCTCGGCACTGCTGTCATGATGGGATCTCGAGGTGGACGATGCTCATCTTGAATTTGGAGCCATGGGTCTAACACTTGGTCCCACCTTGCTGGGTCTACTTGCCATTCATGCCCCAGCAGTATGCCCATCTGTCCCATTAGATCTTCATGAGTTAAAGCGCGGTGATGTCTTCGCGCATGTCTGAGATAGTCCATCTCAGTCTCATCTTCTGAATCGCTTTCATAGATCCAAAATTGTTCATCCTCTCCAGCAACTGTTGATTGCGACGTTGAGGATCCTCCTTGTTCCAATAAGTTAATCTGGTCCCATTGTGGTTGTTCCACTCTTGGTGGAGGGACCTGATTCTCTTGATGCTGTGTTGTTTCATCTGGAATCTCTAAGGGGAACAACTTCAGAAAGATGTCCGGCAGGCGTTGGTTTTCTCTTTGAGGACCACTGTCCGAACTTTCGCCTCTCTCTAGCAAAGGAGAGGGATTACTGCTATTTCCAGGGGTGTTTGTTGACCATGGGAGGTAGTCTCCCAATGTGTATTCTGTATTTGGATTGGCATAAGGGTCTAATGCCAATCCCCCCTTGTTGCCTATTTCTAGGCCTTGCATATTTTCAACCAAGATGTCTAATGGCAGGGGATGGTTGAACCCTACCCCTGACTTGTCATATGGCATCTGATATCTTGGTTGGCAAAGGACCCGCATCCCTTGCTCATATCTGCCTAGCCCGTATCCATGCCAATTGCATTGGCCGAGATATTTTAGGGCAAAATCTGGGTTTGACAGATAGTTGATGTTTTCAACAAAAGGTTCCTCGTCTGCTTCCTTTTGCTGGCATGTTTCAAGACCATGATCAAGGCCCCCATACACAAAATTTGTCTGGTTTGGTGGGTAGCCTAGAGGAACAATTGTCCCTATGGGAAGGCGAGGTCTTCCCATGTCCTGTACTGACTCCAATGTGGGGGTTGCCACAATGTTTTGCACTAAGTACTCCCCCAGGCCCGTACTGGCCATTTCAACAGTGATTGTTGATGATTGGGTGGGAGGAAACGGTAGTCCTTCCTGAGTCCATTCCATGTTTGGTGGTTCAGGAGTCTTGGTTTTGTTGTGTTGGGTGTTTCCTCTGTTGATATTGTTGAAACTGTGGGCAACCCCTCTTCTAGAGGCTTAACCTCTTCCATGATCTGTTTTCCCTTGTCCTTCTGTTGGGCCGTGATAGGTGGCGTTGATGATGAAGGAGCAGGTGATGAAGTCTCACCTGGCTGGGATTTTGCCTTGTTGGTCACCAGTGGTGCCTGCGGTATTGGACCCTGTTTAGATGGATTTAATTGGAAATCCAAATGTGTTGAAGGGAGGGTCGATTGAGGCATGAATTGTACTGCATTGCAATACTTGAAGGGCTCTAAGTCCATTGGGACTACATGGATCTCTCCTTCATAAGCATACTTTAAGCACTGGTGGGCGATCGAAGGGACACACTTCATGTCCCTGATCCAAGGCCGCCCTAGCAGTATATTATAAGCCATTTCACCTTCCAACACATGGCACAGTGTAGGTATTGACTTTTGTCCTACCTGGACTGGCAGAACGACTGTGTCGACTGTCGAGCATATTGCATCATTAAAAGCTCGTAGTGTGTACGTGGAGGCTGTGATGTGAGAGGCTGGCAGCTTCAAATGTTTTAAGGCTGCAGTGGTAATGATGTTACTGGATGAGCCAGTATCTATCAACACTCTCTTGTACGGAATCCCGTTGACCCGCGCGATGACGTGTAGGGGTGGATCTGCCATGTCATTCGATATCGTTTTGACCTCATCTTCTCTGAATGTGATGACCGGCTCCGTACATTGTTTCACATGTCCCACGAAGTTGTTGAAAGAATTTGCTTCGTGGGGTTGTAATTCAATGGCTTTTAAAATGTCCATAAGAGCTTCTCTATGGGGAGCCGATTGTTGAATAAGCTCGTAGATGGACAGCCTAGCCGATGTGGTCCGCAAACTCTGCGTGAGTTTGGTTCGTATCGTGACCTCGGGTCTAGGCGGAGGTAACTGCGTTGGGCGTTGTTGAGGCTGCGATGTTGTCGGAATTTCCCTCGTAGCTACCTCGGGGGCAACTGTCGGGTACCTTCTGTTCCTTGTTACTATGCTAATCATTCCCACAAATCCCTGCGTGGGAAGATCCTGTCGCACCTCGTTAATCTGGAGTGGTTTTGTCTGTGCCTCGTGGGCAGGCAAGGGGTCCTTGAATACCCCCATTTGTTGGTTGTTTGGTGCGATGGGGTTGTCCACGACCAATGTTCTATTGTCGATCAAATCCTGGACTAGTTCTTTGAATTTCCAGCACCCATTCAAGTCATGCCCTCTGCGCCTATGGAATCTACAATACAATTCCTCTCTGTACCCCCTAGGCTTGGGAATGTTAGGGTCTATAGTTTGGATTTTCGGCAGAGTGACTAAATTTGCCGCTGACAAGCGGTCAAATAAGGAGTCCCTAGACTCCGCATATGGGGTGAAATTTCGCCTAGGGCGACGCGGGTAATTCTGCTCCTGTCTTCTATTATCTCTTTCATAAGCAGGAGGCACTGCCTGGTAGTTAGCCTTTTGAGGCTGCGTTTCTTGCACAGGCGCGGGAACATTTATCGCAACTTGGTTGACTGCAGCGTGTTGTGGTTGCGTTGTCCCGATTTTAGTGGTTTTATTCCACTCTTTCTTTTTAGGCTTAGCGATTGCGCCTTCACCTATTTTAATCTCTTCTATGACTTTGGCTTGCGCCAAAGCTTCTTCTAAGCTGTCGTATTGCCGCAGCAACAATAGACCAGAGATTGATTTTAAGCAACTTTTTGCGAACATCTGCGTGAGATCAGACATAGGGGGACGGTAGGGTAGCTTAGAAAGCAAAGCCCTCCATCGATTCCCGTATGCTGCCATTGTTTCTTCTTCAAATTGCTTGAGGCTTGCCAAATCACTTAGTGATGCCTTCTTCCTTGTGTTGAAGGCAAAGCGTTCAAGAAACGCATCTACTAATTGATCTAAGTTGCTTATGTTGTGTTTGGGCAGTTGTGTGAACCAATCCGAGGCAGGGCCTGCGAATGTGGTTATGAATGTTCTAAGCAACAATGCGTCATTATCTTGGATGCCGAAGCATTGGCTTAGAAATCTTGTAACGTGTTCTTGTGCGTCCTCTTCACCTTTAAAAATTGCCAATTGAGGCAACTTGAAGTGCTCGGGGTAAAGAGGCGTAGGCACTGAGGGATGCACCGGATTACTGCGGAGTTGACGTAATGTGGGTTTTTGATGCCCAACAGCTTTTGTTTCCATAGACTCCAAACGCTCCAATAGCGCTTGGTATGCATCGGAAGATTTTATTTCTTCCTCTCTTGTTCGCTCCCGTTGTAAGTTATGGTAAACTGGAGGCCTATGGAGGGGTGGCCGAATGGCAGCCCTCCTGCCTTGATGGGGAGTTTCAACATATTCTACTTCTGGTTCGTACTCCTCATAAAATTCTTGAGGAGTCTCTGGGCGAGACCTATGACCCTGATCGAGTCCTTGCTGAAGGTACCCATCATTGTTTCGGGGAGTGGCCTCCCTCTCGGGTCTATAAGGTCTTGGAGGCAAAGCTTGGCGAGGTCGTGGAGACCTGTCATGCGTTAATGGATTATGCCTCTCATACTGTTCAGCTCTTTGGATGCGAGGGGTTGGCTCCCTCTCAGGTAGTTTATAGCGTAGCTCATCCGCTTCGCGTTGCATGCGCTCTCTATCCAAGCGGTGTCGATACTCTATCTCCTGATGACTTTGTTTAAGCCGCATGATTTGGGCTTGATGGGCGGCATGTTGGGCGACTATCGGGTCAATTTGGTCTACCCTATTTTGCTCAGGAGGTTCGAATGTTTCCCCTATGTGTTTATCTTGATTTTGATGATCTAAAATTCCAATGGGTCGCTTCCCTCTGTCGAGGTATGCGGCATGTACTCGAGGTCCTGGCCTCAAGGGGTGATCATGATGTCCAGCTGGTGCGGAAATGCAAGGTTCCCATGTTGCATGTTGTTGTCCTTGAGGAATGCGATGATCTTCCTCGCGTTCCCTCTCATAGGTGTGAAGGGGGTGGGCGGAGTTAGGTCGCCCTATGTAAGGAGCCCTACGCTCTGGATTTTGTCTCTCTGTTCTGATGGGAGGTAAAGAAGGGATACCATATCCACGTTGTCCCTCTAAATGGATGGTGTACCTATCTAGCGCTTCATCGCGCCGTGGCCACTCATGTCTAACCTCAGAAGGTGATTCTCTATTTATATCAAGGTCTACATGTAAGGCGTCTTCTCGAAAGGGGCTGCTTTGAATGGGCATACCCCACCGAGGATTCTGAATTGGATTCTTTTGTAGGTTGGACCGATAAGGCGGTATGACCAAATCCTCAGGACTGAAGCGAAGGCGACTTGTGCCTGCTTCTTGTGTACCTTTCGGAGCTTCTGCCCTTGATTGGGCTTGGCTGCGGGTGTACACCATTGCGGTGCTTCTATGCTATCTAAACAGATTTTTATCTCTTTTATGATGATTTTTGTTTTTGTCTACACTAAGCAGAAATAAACACACGCATACACAAATCGTGATTATCTCTTTTAAGGATTATTGGTGTGCCCTAAACTGGTTTAGTGCATTTTGATGTTTTGTTTTGTTTTTGTAGGTTTTGAAGATCGTTTAAATGCATTATGACGGCTCATATAACTCCCAAAATGGTAGCCCCTTCAATATACCAACCAGGCCGATATACCAACCTCTCTATATACCCGCCCTTACGAGAGGGAGACTATAGGTACGTGAGAGCAGAAGGTACGTGGTACGTAGGCGATACGAAAGGGGGATTGTCCTGTTAATGGCACCTACCATAGAAAACTTATCCTCGCGCGCATGGGAATCACCCCAGCGACACTCGGTCGGCTTTCGTCAGGATTTACGCCTAACAACAGTTGACAATCGGGAAATGGATGCAAATCAAGCCAAGGTGGTGATGAAATCCACCGTTGGTCTTGCTCAAGGGTTGGGGTCTTACGACCAGCTCCTTGGTTTAAAATTGTTGCGTGGAGTGTGTGAGATTCATTTTATTTAACGAAAATGAAACAAGCATAAATGATTTTCCCTAAGTAATGCAGGATAAAATGAAAACAGTCAAAGAAACAGAAAACAGAAACAAAAAATTTAACAGAGATTATAAAAATCCCTACCTCTTCTCTCCCTGCTCCAGTTGCCTCTGAATTTCTGCTCTGAAAATCTGCAGACAGAAAATCGTCCCCTGGTGAGACGATTTACAGAACAGAAATCGTCCCTGGCAGAGACGATTTTAAAATCGTCTCAGGGTGAGACGATTTCCGATAAAGTAATCGTAACAGTCAGAGACGATTAACAGTCTGCAAAAAAAAATGTACCGTCACAAGCACAAAACACAAAAACCCGATTAGTTTTCTGTGATCTTAAAAAAATAGGGAACAGGTCCCACCGTGATCGCCACTGAAAGCACGAGATTTCGGGCGAAGGAAACACTAATTGCGATTGCATTCAAAATCAAGTACGCTTAAGTCCTAGAAATGTAAAGTGCATGAAATGAAAAAGACGCATTGCAATGAGACACAAGCAAATGGAGAAAACACAGCCCTTTCATTAAAATCTCTTGATCTCTGTTACAATGACGCCTCCTCCCTTTTCAGGGGCTAGGAGCGTTAAAAGAATTTGATTACAATCACTTAATGTTCCTCTTTCCGCGTGCCCACGATTGCAATGGGCGGGCCAAGATGATGCCGTCGCTGATGTCGATGAGTTCTTAACCTCTGCTGCTTCTCCTACGAACAAAGAAACAACCAAGATGTCAGTAGCACCTGCTGCAAATGAAAGGTGTTTGTTCTTTAAAATTAACGAAATATGCATGTAAACATCTGCCTGAAACAGTAAGTACAGTGAGTCCAAATGGCTTGAAAACTTGACAGAAGATAGAAAATGTTACCAGAAGGCCATTGCCACTGAGACAGTCGGCCAATCTGCCTTCAACTAGAAATCGTCCCTGGGCGGGACGATTTCTGACTGCTATTCGTCCCTGGGTGGGACGATTTCTACTGTGTTGAAGAAGCCGACCTGCTGCTTGCTCCAATGTCGATTCTCGAGACCTGCAAAACGCCTGCAAACAAGGGGGTTATGTAATTGGGGCCATTTTGGGACGACCCAGATGGTCGGATTCTCCCAATTTGGCCTCTACCCTCGGGAATTTGATCTCGCCACCTGCAAGTTAGTGAAACAACAAAGCGACACAAAACATACTAGAATCTGATCAAAAGTTATGAAATTGCAGCTATGAGTTAACCAAACATGATAACACAAAATGCAACCTAAAAAAGTAATCTAGAATGCTCTAAAGAACTTAGAAAGTGCGGGGGTGCCCAAGTGGGCCTCCCACCGTTGGCACTTGATTTCGACGCCAATCCACTAGGGATGGGCCCAAAACCTCTTAGGATTGGGGGGTCGGCGAATTGGTTGGTTCGGGTGTCCATGTGTTGGATTTGGGTCAGGTTCAAGCTTCCAAAAGCCACCCAACAACCTCCCTTGCAAAAGAGATTGGTGGATGCGAGAAGGTGAACCAAAAGGGATGCAAGTGGGTCTTCAACTCGGCAGCACTTCGTTGCTTGAAATCTCCTTCAACCTGTATATTTTGGGTGAGAAAAGTCCCACCTTTTATAGACCCATGGGGTCTCTTTTGGGAGGGAAGCACAAATGCCATGTGTTGGTCATAGGCGCCATGTGGCGCTCTTGTCTTCCCATGAGGGAGGGGAGTCCTCCATTGACTTGGGCTTTCATAACTGCCCTTGTGACAGTCCTCAAACGGCCTATTTGTCCACCCACACACGCGTGCGAGGCAAGAGTCATCAACTGACTGTTTTGGGCTGCCACTTGGCCTCATTTGTCTTTTTGCCCGTTAAACTTGGAAATCGTCCTTACCGGAGACGATTTCAGAAATCGTCCCTGGGTGAGACGATTTCAAGTTAGCAATCGTCCCTGGGTGAGACGATTATCGGGCAAAGTGTCTAAGTGTGCCAAATTGCTTCTTGACCTTACAAAATTGCTATGAAAGTGGTTAAGACCACTGTTTTACCTCTGAGGGCTGCCCTGGGGGCTGTGTTTGTCAAAGCGATCAGTGTTTGCGATCACATAATCGGATTGGTGTTGTTTTGGTGTCTACACTTTTAAGCAAATTACCAATGGTGAGAGCTCTATTTGTGTATGCAAGCCAGGCAAAGAAACAAACCTTTGGGATCAGCTTTTTCTTCCAAATTGCCATTGCTGGAAACCGGTGTCGGGGGCTTCAACTCGGGCTTCGTAGGTGGACTTGATCGTATACTACCCACTTTCGGTCAGTCCCCAGACAAGTTGATCGTGTTGATTGGTCATCGGGGTGATGTCGTTGGAGGATGGGTTTCGAGTTGTCCCGGTATCCCGATGTCCTTCTACTCGAATGTTCTTCCAAATGGTGGTTCCATTGTGGTTGGTAAGGTAGTCAGACACCATCTTCCTGACTGATTCTTGATTTGACCATCTAAGCTCCTTCGTTCCATTGATAAAATTCAGGGGCTGGTCCTAGGCCCATCTGTCGTCCCAAAAGTCAATACGATGCCCATCGTCCAGGATCCACCTTGCACCTTTCTCGATTAGGAGTCTAGTCTGGGCCAGGGACTTCCATAGCGCAGACCCACCCAAAGTGTTGCGGTCTCTCAAGAAACAGGACTCCCTTAAGTATTTTCTATTGATGATTATGCCCCATTCTCCTGCAGTATTGGTGAATACTCTCCAGGAGAGCTTACCTAAGAGGGCAACATTCATTTTGGAGGCTTTCCTAAAACCTAGTCCTTTGCACTCCTTGCTCTGAAAAACTGTCTCCCAAGCCACGAGCGGGATCTTTGATTTCTCACCAGTACCCGACCATAGAAAATGGCTTTGGATCCGTTCAATATTGTTGCACACAGATTTGGGGATTTTGAAAACTGACATGAAGTATATCAGAATCCCTTGGAGACATGCCATAGGCAGAGTGGCTTTGGCAGCCTGGGAAAGAAGTTTCCCCTTCCACATCGTAAGTTTCCTTTGGATTTTTTCTAGAACGGTATTCAACATTGTTCCTTTGATACAACCTTTGAATAGGGGCAATCCTAGGTAAGTGGTCGGAAGACTATCAATGGTGCACCGGATAATTCTTGCAATCTTGTTCTAGCATGCCAAAGGGGTGTGGAGGAAATAAAATTGCTCTTGGTCAGATTTACCTTTTGCCCTGTTGCTTTCTCATAGAGGATGAGGATGTGTTTGATGGCCCTGTCCTTGGGAACAGAAGCAATTTTTTTGAGGATGGTATCATCGACAAACTGTTGGTGAGTAGCAGGTTTGATGCCGAAAGCCACCGGGATGCCAGAAATAGCTCCAGAGTTGTAGCTTGCAGTGAAGGCTCTGTCCAGTGCCTCCGCTAGGATAATGAACAATATGGGAGACATGGGATCCCCTTGACGGAGTCCTCTAGTGCTGGGAAAGTAACCTGCAGGGGAGCCATTCACCAAGATGGAAAACTAGGCTGAGGAGACGCACTTTTTGATAAGCTCAACCCAGGTGGGGTGGAAGCCAAACTTAATGAGGACTTGGATAAAGAAACCCCAGTCAACCCTATCATAGGCTTTGTTCATGTCTAACTTGAGAATGAATGCAGGCTGTTTGGCAAGGATGTTTGAATGGAGAGTTTCATGAAGAGCAATGACACCGTCCAGGATATTCTTGCATTTTATAGAACTCCCCTGATTTGGCTCAATGATGGATGGGAGGATAGGCTTCAGTCTAGTGGCCACAGCTTTGGTAAGAATTTTGTATATGACATTGCAGAGACTAATTGGTCTATAATCAGACATAATCTTGGCATCAGGGGACTTGGGAATGAGGGTCACAAAGGTCGAATTGATCCTTCAAGGAATGGCTCGGGAGTGCTGAAGGTCTCTGATGGCTTTGTAGACATCAACTTTAACAATGTCCCAGTATGTCTGAAAGAAGCGAGGGGAAAATCCATCAGGCCCAGGGGCCTTATTCGCTTGCATGGAAAAAAAGGCTTCCTTTATCTCCTCCTGAGTGAAGTCTTTGAGGAGGGACTCATTCACATCAGGGGTGATAATGTGGGGGATGTTTTCTAGCAGAGCATTCATGGCTTGGGGATCTGGCTAGGAATGATTCTCTAGGAGGGATCGAAAGTAAGAGACAGCTTCCACCCTGATTTCATTGATATTGGAGGTAGGGTTTCCACCAGCACACTGAATTTCCTAGATTTTGTTAGCCCCTCTATGTCGGAGAGTGGAAGCGTGGAAAAACCGAGTGTTGGAATCCCCATATTTTATCCATAGCTCTCTGGATTTTTTCCGCTAGTGGATTTCTTCTTTGGCGAGAATGTTGTGGAAATTCAAAAGAAGAATTCTCTATTTTGCCCTGATTGACTGGCTCTGATCCCCTGCTTCAATCTCCTTTTTTATGGTTTGAATGTTGATAGCTATGTTTTTCTTCTGCACAAAAATGTTACCAAAGGTTTCCTTGTTCCATACCTTGAGTTGCTCCTTGATCCACTTCAATTTCTGGGTGAGCATATTTGTCGAGGACCCCCTAAAGGGCTGCTACCACCACAATGCCAACTGTGTGCAGATATTGTCATGCTTGATCCACATGGGCTCAAACCTGAAAGGGGTTTTGAAATAAGGTGGAGTGCCAACCTCCAGAAGGATGGGAGAGTGGTCAGATCCAATCCTCGGGAGAGTTTTCAGAACTGCTTCTCCGAAAGCATGGACGGCTTCACTGGAGATGAAAAATTGATCGAGATTGACCTGAATCAGCCCTTCACCGATTCTCCTATTACTCCAGGTGTAATTGTTACCTCTCAGCTGGATATCCATGAGCTCATTGGTGCTAACAAACTCACGAAAATCCTCCATGCTTCTGCTGATTGAATCCAGGCCTCCTTTCTTGTCTGACAAAAATAGGGGCATGTTTAAGTCCCCTCCAATCATCTAAGGCTGCACAGGGAATGTGGCTCTCATCTGGGAGAGGATGGTCCAGAAAATATCTTTGTCCATCGAGGAGTTGGGGGCGTAGACGTTTGTTAAAACCCAAGAGAAGTTTCAGACATTACAATGAAATAAGATGTTTATAATTCTACTGGATGTGGATAAAACTCTGCCTTCAACACAGGATGGGTCCCAAAGGACCATAAGCCCTCTAGCAGATCCTTGGGCTGGGCTAGCCGTGACCTGCCCTTCATTCCATATGACTTTGGAAGATTTCGCTCCAGCAGTAGGATTATTTTTGGTTTCTTGTAGAATGAGAATGGTGGGTTGATGCTCTCTCCTGAGATTTGTCGTGAGCCGCTTCTTGGTAGTAGCATTGAGGCCTCTCACATTCCATGAGAGGACCTTCATTAAAGTTTATTTTAGGTTTTTCAGCCCCCTTTCCCCTGTTGGGTGGGGGGTTTAGTTCCTTTTGGGTCATTACCCTTGGGATCACTCACACCAGGGAACAAAGTGGTTTGTGTGCCATTCACAATGGCTTCTTCAGCTTCCTTTAATCATTGTTCAATTTCGGACGGTCTACCACTTTTTGGTCGATTCCATAGTCGACGATGGCCTTTTTGCTACGGGTGTTTTTAGGGCTGAGGAGTTCCCCTCGTGAGCTGGAAGGGGGGGTTTAGCTAGAATAAACTGGACTAGGATGGGCTTTCAGGGCCGAGAAGGGTTTTCCAGGGGATGGGGGTGGCTCAAAGGTAGGGTTTGCCATCAATGGCCCAGACTTGTTGGTTTCGGGGTAATTGATAGCTACGAGGTCTGAAATGGGATCAGTTTCCTTACTTGGCATTTCCTTAATAGTTTTAGCAAGGAAAACTTCAGTCTGGGGGTCTGATAGCTTCGTTGTGCTAGGTGGTTTCTCCCACCTTTGATGTTGGTTCCTGGTAGGCCCTGGGCCATGACTATCACCTTTGCTGCCTCTGGGAATGTCGCTTCTTAATGCTGGACATTGGTTTCGAAGATGTCCTTGGGTATGGTAGTGGATGCAAAAAGCCAGTTTATTTTCGTATTCGAATGCCTGGCGTTTGCTATATTGTGGGCCATAGATGAGGTTGACAAATTTTGGGAGTTCAGATGCCAAGTCTGCATTTACGCAAAATCTAGCATGCACCATGCGAGATCGGGCCTTGGTAGCTGGGTCGAAGGAAATGAACTCACCAATGGTTTTGGCAATACCACGGAGGAGGTCCTCATGCCATAAATGCAGTAGAAGATTTGGAAGTTTCACCCAGATCGGGGCGGTGTTGATATCCTGGGTTTCGAGATCAAAATCCTCAGCCCACCGACGGAGGAAAAGACTTATGCACCCAAGAAACCACGGTCCCCCTATAAGGATTCTGGAAATGTCATCCGGGTTGTTTAGGTGTATGGTAAAGAAAACACTAGCCAGAGCAATGATCTCCATATGCCCGCTAGTTTTCCATTTGGTGACGGCCCATTTTTAGATGGTCTCCATGTCTGGGTGTCCACCAATGAATTTCCCAACTAAGGAAAACTTCTTCGCTTCCAGGTAGTCAAAAATAAGGTCATCTGGAATGATCAGATCAGACCCGATTGGAAGCAAAGTAGAATGTTTAACAGCCACCGTGGAACCAATGCTAGCAACCTGTGCATAGGATCTTCCACCTAGCTTTCTGCCATTAATCCCACCAGGTTCAGGGTCGAGAGGCTTTTTTGGTGATCCAGGGACAGGGTCAGGTACACCCTCCCCTGCCTGGTTGCCATTCCCACTTTCGGCTATCCCTCCCAGCTTCAACGTCCACATTGGTTCCTCCCACAGTCTCCTCCCGCTCTCACTCCCACTATCGCTTCGGTTCCCGCTCCCGCTCTCCATCTCCATTCCATGAAAATTTTTCATACTTTGGGGAGAAAATAAAATTAAGTAGTGAGGAATGTTGGACATTTTGAGTACCTAATTCAAAGTTGTCATTGATGTCACCATTGATGCCACCATATGAAGTCATCATTAATGCCAAAGGTTTCAACAAGAAATAAAGGGGACAAATATGGTTATTTGATATTCAAGAAGAAGGCCAAAGTTCAAGTGAAACTGTGCAAAAGACAGAAGTTAAAAAGGAATGATAATATTTATTTTATTAATTATATAAATTTAGTAGAATTTAAATTTTATAAATAAATATCAAAAGGTACTTTATCGAAGGTTAAAAATATTATAATAGTTATTATAATATTTATCAAAGTGGTAGAAGTCTAACTAAAGATTATAATTTTTAATTATAATATAATTAGATTTGAGAAGAAAAGTTTAAATTATTTAAAACCCTAAGGTTGGGTTTTAGAACAATCGAGAGCAATTTTAATAATGTGAAAAACCCAAGGTATGGGTTTATTAAAGGCTATCGAAGCCTTAAGTAGCATCGACGTATATTAATGCAAGTAAGCACCGATGTTTCCAAGCAAAGGGAAAGGCCTATAAATATGCCACTAATGTTTTAAAATTATTATCCTTGCTCATTGATTATCTTGCGTGGTGTATGCAAAGGCAAAGAGCTCGTGTATTTATTTTGGCAAAGCAGCGAACGGTTAAGACAAAGAGTGACCATACCCCAACTCACATTGGGCAGCGTGGCCGAGTGGCAGCTTGGATTGTGCAAAGGTGTTGACATCACGGAGGTCGTGTGTTCGATTCCCGCAAGCATTATTTAGCATCGTTTATGGTTGAGGCGCCCAAGGCGCACATTTTGCTCGACAAAGGAAAGAGAAGAACAAGAAGCACGTGGTGCTTATCTCTTCACCAACGAGCCCACAGCTCGTGCGACAACTTGGCCATGGCAAGGGTGTTCGCATTAGGGCAATATGGGGGTTCGATTCTCCTCGAGGCAGGTATTAAGGTTTTAATTAATTTTTAATTAAACTGCCTAAGGTGGAGTTATAAGGGGTAAAGATGCTTTGTTAATTGATTTATTAAATAACCTTAGGCAATAAGGTTATGGTGGTTATTGAGTTGAGAATTAATTTTTGATTTGTGAATTTTAAATTGAAATTTTTAGGAACAATAAGGTTTTTGATAAAGTCTTATTTTAGTGAATGTTATTGTGAGTAAGGATTTTCTTCTAAAAGAACTTTGGTGGATGTTAAAATAAAGTAGGAGTAATAAGGTGTTATGTGGATATTATTTTATTGTTGTGTTATTACCCAAGATCTCTAACCCTTGTTGAGATTGGAAAAAGAAAATGTGTGAGTGTGGCAGATTTAGTGGACAACTCATAAGGCATCAAAAAGGTATGGGCAATATTCTTCATTGACTTATTTGGGTGATTGATTTCTAAAAATATCTTTGGAGAGAAAAGGATTGATTATGGTTTCTTTTTTGAGGAGTTGTTGGCTTAATGCTTCAAGGTTTTCTGGTTTGAGAGTTGTGATTAAACCTTGTTTTATAAGAATTGTTTTTGAAGCCAATTGGTCATGCAAAGAACTTGAACTTGAGTTAGAAAATAACATGAGAATCATTGTTATGTGAGATTTGTTTTTGAGCATTGTTGGAAACATTTTGAGTTGGTTGTTACATGCTTGGACTAGGGTTTGTGAAAAAGAGTTGTTCCTATGGTGATTGGTTGAGTAGAGTTGATTGAGCCTAGTCAAGTGATTGTGTGAAGTGGTTGTTCAAGTTCCTTGAAACAAACTATTCTATACTTTGATTTGAGTTGAGATTGAGATTTGATAGAGTCTCAAACAAATCCTTTTATGCTTCTATGATATTGATTTGAGTTGAGATTGGTATTTGAGTATAGAACATATTGAGTCTCTAAAAATTCTTTATGCTTCTATGAGATTGATTTGATTTGAGATCAGGATTTGAGTATACAACATATTGAGTCTTTAACATTTCTCTTTATGATTCTATGTGATTGAACAAGTTCTGTGTGAGCTTGTTAAGTAGATTTGAGGTAAGTATTTGAGAAAGCTTGTGGACTAATTTTGTGTAAGCTTTAGTGGAAGCTTGCAATGCATATTTGAGCAAGTCCTATAGAGGACTTATTGATCATATTTGGATAAGTTCTAAGTGATCTTGTTGAGCAGATTTGAATAGGTTCTATGTGGACTTGTTGAGCAGGTTCTGTGTGGACCTGTTGAGCAGATTTGAGCAGGTTATGAGTGAACCTATTGAGTTGATTTGAGAAGGTTCTGAGTGGACCTATTGACAGAGCTTTGGAGGTGATAGAGTATAGAGGATAGAGTCTCATTGGATAGATATCCAACAACCAAGATAATTAAATATAGATCTTCTGAGTGAGGAGTCTTCAAGTGGAGATAGATGCACCAGTTAGTGCAACAGAGAGACAGAGTCTTCTAGAAGATCACTAGCTAGAGCAGAAGGAGAAAGAGTTCTCCTGTGGAAGATATCCACGAACTTGAGATTAGAGGATCAACATCTCCTTTGGACAGAGGTCCATAAACATTGTAATTGGAAAGGATTCCCAAGAGATTATTTGAAAAATATTTAGAAGAAATATTTTCTTTGTGGAGGTAGCCCACATTGGGTGAACCACGTTAAAATTCTATCTCTATTGTGTATGGTATTCTGTGCATTGCTTTTATTACTGCTATTGATATTGTCGTCTATACACTGCATAATATTGAATTGAAAATAAAAGTAAAAAGTGGTCTTATATTGTTCACCCCCCCTCTTAATATAAGCTTGTGTTATTCAATTGGTATCAGAGCGAGTTCCTTCATAAGAGTTTGATAGCTTGAAGAAAAAGTGGTCTAAGTGTTGGGAAACGATGTAATTTGCATTAATCAACCAACATTTAAATAATACAATATTGCCCTCAACTAATCCATAGTTATCGGATCTAAGAACAACTTAGAACCCAAAATAACTTAGGCGTAGTTAGGTCTAACAACTAACAATAAAGTTGCACAAATAATGAAATAATAGCTAATAGTAAAATATACGCTAACATCCCCCCTTATTACATTATTTGGGTAATGTAATAACTACTAGCTACACTATCATCCCCCATACAACAATATTTGGGTAAAGTATATAACTGCCCCAATACAATGAAGAAGAAGAAGAGAAATGAAAGAATGGTGGCTCGTGCTTTGTCTCTGGCTCATGGCTTTGGCTCTAAGCATACCTCTGGAATTGTACCTTTGGGTCTATCTCGGGATCTGCCTGTGAATCTACCTCTGGATTATCGCCTTTGGATCTGCCTGTAGATCTGCCTCTGGAACTTTGTCTCTGGGACTGTCTTTAGGTCTGTCTTTGGGTCATTATCTCTGGGACTGCCACTCGGCCTGTCACTGGATTTGCCTCTGGGTCTACCATAGGTTTTACCTTTTTGGTAGAAGCCATACAAAATTTCTTTCATCATGGTCCATTGTGTGAGATTTGTCCATCCACAATCAATATGAACCTTGTTGGCCATTTTCACTTTGTACCAACAACTAGAAGAAGAGTGATTCGTACATCCACATGAATCACAAGGATGTAATCTCCAACACTTAGCTGCAACATGTCTTGTCTTTCCACAGTGACTACAACAATGCTTTTTAGGAGTTGTAGGAGATTTAGGTTTTACAAACATAGAATTACTGGTACTTGCATGTCCAGTATAGCCAAGGCCTTCATGCTTTGCCTTGACATTTAGCATTATAGGAGTTTTAATGCCTTGTTCCTGTTTACCTAATCTCTCACCATTGAATCCCATTTTCTTCATCATTTTGGAACCAAATCCTTTGGTGTGTTTTTCAAAACACCCAATTTCATCATCTTCATCAATGCTTTTAACAATATTGCATTTTTTGCTATTGATGAGAGTATGGAATTCATTTTTAGGAGGTTCAATTTTTAAGTCACTAGTGTCACAAGCAAAATTTGCTACTATGATGAGATCACCTATGCTACAACTGATATCTATCATCATAGGCATGAGGTTGCTTGTATCACAACAAGCATTGGCCATCATGGGCTCAATGTCACATGTGTCACAACAAGAATTCGCCACCATGGGCTGAAGGTCACTTGTGTCACTACAAGCATCGACCATTAGGGGTTTGACCTCTGTTTCCTCACTAAAGTCCCTGTACACTTTACGTTGGGCAATATCAAGAGAAATCAATGATATGTAGACTGCCCTTATGACGCCTATAGGTATTTGAACACCATTATTCTGAAGATCTTCAGAATATTCAAAATCTTTGAGAATGGATTTTACACCACTACGTAGTGTAGAATATTTTTCATCCTCATAAAAATTCATTCCTTCCATCTCTGGTGGAAAGTAAGGACCTTTAACTGATTTTGCAACATCATCAGTTTGTTTTGGAATAGTTTTCTTCTTTGATCTACCCATTCTTAAGGTGTCGGTCTCTGTCGAAAATGCACCTTTTACAATAAAATTTTGCAAAATAATTTGACTAAGGTGTCGGTCACTGCCGAAAATGCACCCTTATAAGTCTTCCCCCCTTGGTTTTGCAAAATTTTCTGGTAGCGCAAAATGGGCGCTCCAGAAGGTTTTTTTTCACTGGTTTGTTAAAAATTACAATATGTGCCTCTTAGGCAGATTAGCACAAAAATGTCATCAAAAGAATCCCCTTGGTTCTTCAATTTGGCAAAATGGAGGATAAAATGGTTTTTTTTTAAAGGTACATTTAAAGAAGAATTTTTGAAAGTAAATTTTTTTTAATTTTTATGAAAAACAATTTGAATTTTAATTAAATAGTATATCAATTTCATAATAAATTTTATAAAATATAAATTAAGAAATTGATTATTTAATTAAAAGAAACAAATTATGAATCATAAAAAATTAAAATAAAAAACTTAACAAAAATAAACTTTAATTAAAAAAATATACCTTTATGGTCAAAGGGAATCGAACCCCTGACCACCTTGTTGACAACCTTACCGCTGGCCCCTCGACCAACCGGGCTAGCGGGCTGATCCGATAGGAGAAAGTCTCCTTTTCCCTATAAAGATATGGCGAATGGTGGCTTTGGTCCAGGCGGCTCCTTCGTCGCTCTACTACCGCTTCTCTGCTCCTCAAAAGTGGCATCACCTCCTCCGAAGACTACCACAGCGACGATGGAGGACTACCACTGTGCCGCCTCCGCTTCTCCTGTGTTTGCTCTTTTGCTGCGACGATCGTCCGTTGTCTACAAAAATTTCCCCCTAGCCTGCGCAATGCATGTCGTCGAGGGCATCAAAACACCTCCTCCTTGCGTGATTCAGTCGTGATGGAGGATGATTCCTGGCCACCAGTTTTTGTTCATGTCTGCCAGGTGTGCCTACAGATTTTGGAAAAACTGTGAACTATCAATAGCGTTCTCCAGTTACACACTATGTCCAACTAGGATGATTTTAGCTTTAACTCCTAAACAAATGCTTCTGCTTCAACTAAATCGTCAATGTAGTGCATGTCAGGTATCTATCACACGCTCTTGTAGTTTTCGGTTGAGGACGCGTCGTTAGTTGACATAGATCAGGATGACACGGTGACGCTTCTCTACTCGTCGGGCACTACAAGCTTATCAAAGGAGTGGTTGCGACTCATAGGAATTACATCGCTACGGTAGCGGCGACAGTAAACAGAATAGAAAGTGTAGTCTCACTTGCAGACGATAGTAAACGCACTCATCTTACTCAGTGGTGCAAGATGCCAGGTATGCAAAAATGATGTCAATAAGCATCGTGGTGATAGTGCAGTCTCACTTGCATACGGTGCTATGATTACAGCACAGGCATGCTACTGTGGCACCCGCACAAATCCTTTTATCAAAGGATAAAATCAATGAATGGGTGAAGCAGCGCAGTAGAAAAAGTGTCGCTATGTTCACAAAAAATTGGTGGCACTGATTAATGGATTGCACGAATCATTCTATGAGATATCCGCCCATGGCAGTGGCCACCGGATATGTTAGTCATAATGGACACCGCCATGAAGAGAGCTAAACCATGCCACAACGCCATGCCCACGAGAAATACAAACGTCTCCAGCAGGAAATACAAACTTTCTTCCACACTATCTCAGCAAAAAAAACTTGTTTTCACAGGTTGGGCTCACAACAACGTGATGAACAACCATGTCACAAGCTCTGATACCATGTTGGGAAACAATGTAATTTGCATTAATCAACCAACATTTAAATAATACAATATTACCCTCAACTAATCCATAGTTATCGGATCTAAGAACAACTTAGAACCCAAAATAACTTAGGCATAGTTAGGTCTAACAACTAACAATAAAGTTGCACAAATAATGAAATAATAACTAATAGTAAAATATACGCTAACACTAAGAACACAATGGATCAAAAGGATGGATTCTTCAATAATGCAGTACCAGTCTTTGATGGAAGTGACTTCTTGTATTGGTGTGTGCTGATGATATTCCACCTGATGGCACTTGGCAATGAAGTTTGGGATGTAGTGGAACTTGGATATGATGCAACAGTCAATCCTCCTATAGATAAGGAATGTAAGCTTCTTATGCATACAAATTCAAGAGCTATGTATACAATTATAAAAGGATTGCGTAGATCAAAATCTTTGAAGGTTATGGAATGTGAAACAACAAAAGATATGTGGACTCCCTTGCATACCATTTATGAAGGAGGTAAAAGTGTCAGGAAAACGAAGATCATAAATCTCAAAGGATAATTTGAGAATCTAAGAATGAGGGATGATGAAAACATTCGTGACTATCTCAACAAGGTTGATGAACTTATACATGAGATGAAAGGTCTTGGAATGAAGGTTGATGAATCTGATGCTTGTGATAAGATATTGAGAACTCTTTCAAAGAGGTACAGTGAAAAGGTTTATGCTATATAAACATTAATTTATAGTGAGTCTAACAATAAATTTTTTGCTTGGTATGCTTACAACTTTTGAGATAAGAACAAAAGATCATATTCCTCCAAAGAAAGCTGCATTCAAAGTGGACAGAAAGAAAAAGAGTAAGAAGTAAAAATCAAGTAGTGAATCTTCCAGTTATGAAGATGCTAACTATAATAGAAGAGATAAAGGTTCCATAATACCGATAGATATAAGATATATTAAGTGATTCAATGGTGGAAAGTATGGACATTATGCAATAGAGTGCAAAGAACCAAAGAACAACAATGATGAAGAAAAACAAGATCACAGGTACAGGAAATCTGAAAGATACAGGTACCAGAAAAAAGTAGGGATGGACAAAACAGACAAGGAAAGAAGTTCTTCCAAATGCAAAAGAGAAGCTACTATGCGGATAATTCAAGTAAGTACTCAATTGATAGTGATGCTAGTTTTTTAGACAATGATAGAGATAAAGTCTTATTTATGGTTGAAGAAAAAGATCTAGTTAAGAAGAAGACTCCAGTTATTCTCAAGTGTTTTAGATGTGGTAAATTTGGACATCTTGAAGATGATTGCACAAGGTATGGTTATAGTTTCAGTGATGATGATTTTTAAAATGCACTTGGTAGACCAGATGAGAATATTCTAATGGAATTAGAAGAAGAAGTGAGTGATCCTATAGAAGACAAGTAAAGAAAAAGAAATGATATGGACAAAGGCAAACAAATAGAGGATTATTCAGTAGATAATGGTTATGATCTCAAGGGGGAACTTATCTATGCCTTTGAAAAAGTAAAGAAGGTAAGAAAGCAACACTCTAAGCTTGAAAGTTAGTTTCAAGAATGTGATGAAGAAATATTATTGCTCTTAGAGGAATTAGAGAAGTCCAAAGCTAAGGCAAGCAAGTTCAAAGATAATTTAGAAGCAAAGATTCTGGAACGTGAAAAGTTAACACAAAAAATGGCACTACGAAAGGGAGATTTAGAGGATTCCAAGAATAATTTATACAAGTATGTAACCAGTGCAAAGAATGTGGATAAAATAGTCAAGATACAAAGAGGAGCAACAAACAAGACAAGTCTTGGTTCCAAATAGATTCAAAAGAAATGGGAAGCAAAGTCTTCTTCAAGTCTTGAAGAAGAAGGAACTTCAGAAGAGGGATTCTCAGATGAAATTGGAAATGAAAATGAGACTTCCAAGGATGAGTCAGATTGTAGTGAGTTCAACAAAGACAGGGACAATGGGCAAAGAAGATACAGATGGAACAATAATCAGAACATGATACCAATGAGGTCAATACAAGGAAGCTTCAATGGAAGATTTTTTTCATGTCACAGGTTTGGGCACATGGCTTCATAGTGCAGGATACATCAAATACAGGAATATGGAAAAAAACAACTTTTCCAAGGATATTGCTATTAATATAATGATTTTGGTCACAAGGTAATGAATTACAAGGTTCATGACAGAAGAGGATATGGCTTCACTAGGAAAAATCCTAAGACAGTTGCACATCCAAGGAATAATAACATTAAGTGTTATAAGTGCAATAATGATGGTCACATAGCAAGATGGTGTAGAGCAAATATTCCAGAAACAGGGATGAACAAGGACATGAATATGAACAGGAACAAAAATATGAACAAGAATAGGAATATGAACAAAAATAGGAACATGAACAAAAACAAGAAGATAAACAGGAATAAAGACTCAGAAAAGAATAAGAATAGGAACAAGGATGAGAATAGAAATAGGAACAGGAACAAGAATATGGATGAGAACAAGAACAGGAACATGAATAGAAGTGATGATAGGAATAGGGATGATGACTTGGAAAGAAATAGTGAGAGGATTCAGAAAACTCAAAAAATAAGAGAGAAAGATAAAGGTAAAGAACAATGCTTTCGGGGAGTAGAAATACTCCCAACATAGAATTAACCACCTCATGTGGAGGTGGGGGAGGGGCTAAGCTAAGAGGCTCATTCTTAGCCCCGAGCCCCAAAGGTGACCCTTTGCCATTGATGTCAAAGGGGGAGAGATTTGTGTATTGGGGAGAGATTTAATATGGGGAGAGACTTGATATTTGAGAGAGGATTGAGCCAGGGGGAGCAAAGTCCTAGGGGGAGTAGAAAAGAAGGTCAGGTTTCAATAAAAGGATAAGGGTTGCCATCAATGACAAAGGGAGAGATTGTTGGACATTTTGAGTCCCTAAGTCAAAGTTGTCATTGATGTCACCATTGATGCCACCATATGAAGTCATCATTAATGCCAAAGTTTTTAGCAAGAAATAAAGGGGACAAATATTTTTATTTGATATCCAATAAGAAGGCCAAAGTTCAAGTGAAACAGTGCAAAAGACAGAAGTTAAAAAGGAATTATAATATTTATTTTATAAATTATTTAAATTCAATAGAATTTAAATTTTATAAATAAATATTAAAAGGTACTTTATCGAAGGTTAAAAATATTATAATGGTTATTATAATATTTATCAAAGTGGTAAAAGTCTAATTAAATATTATAATTTTTAATTATAATATAATTAGATTTGAGAAGAAAAGTTTAAATTATTTAAAACCCTAAGGTTGGGTTTTAGAACAATCAAGAGCAATTTTAATAATGTGAAAAACCCAAGGTATGGGTTTATTAAAGGCTATCGAAGCCTTAAGTAGCACTGACGTATATTAATGCAAGTACACATTGACATTTCCAAGTGAAAGGAAAGGCATATAAATATGCCACTGAGATTTTAAAATCATTATCCTTGCTCATTGATTATCTTGCGTGGTGTATGCAAAGGCAAAGAGCTCGTGTGTTTATTTTGGTGAAGCAGTGAACTGTTAAGACAGACAGTGACCACCCTCCAACTCACATTGGGCAGCGTGGCCGAGTGGCAGCTTGGATTGTACAAATGTGTTGACATCATGGAGGTCATGTGTTCGATTCCCGTGAGCATCATTTAGCATCGTTTATGGTTGAGGCGCCCAAGGCACACATTTTGCTCGATGGAGGAAAGAGAAGAACAAGAAGCACGTGGTGCTTCTCTCTTCACCAATGATCCCACAGCTCGTGCGACAGCTTGGCCGTGGCAAGGGTGTTCGCGCTGGGGCAAGACGGGGGTTCGATTCCCCTCGAGGCAGGTATTAAGGTTTTTAATTAATTTTTAATTAAACTGCCTAAGGTGGAGTTATAAGGGGTAAAGGTGCTTTTTTAATTGATTTATTAAATAACCTTAGGAAATAAGGTTATGGTGGTTATTGAGTTGAGAATTAATTTTTGAATTGTGAATTTTAAATTGAAAGTTTTAGGAGCAATAAGGTTTTTGATAAAGTCTTATTTTAGTGAATGTTATTGTGAGTAAGGGTTTTCTTCTAAAAGAACTTTAGTGGATGTTAAAATAAAGTAGGAGTAATAAGGTGTTATTTGGATATTATTTTATTGTTGTGTTATTACTCAAGATCTCTAACCCTTGTTGAAATTGGAAAAAGAAAATGTGTTGAGTGTGGCAGATTTAATGGACAACTCATAAGGCATCAAAAAGGTATGGGCAATATTCTTCATTGACTTATTTGGGTGATTGATTTCTGAAAATATCTTTGGAGAGAAAGGGATTGATTGTGGTTTCCTTTTTGAGGAGTTGTTGGCTTAATGCTTCAAGGTTTTCTGGTTTGAGAGTTGTGATTAAACCTTGTTTTATAAGCATTTTTGTTGAAGCCAATTGGTCATGCAAATAACTTGAACTTGAGTTAGAAAAGAACATGAGTATCATTGTTATGTGAGATTTTTTGTTGAGCATTGTTGAAATTTTTTTGAGTTGGTTGTTACATGCTTGGACTAGGGTTTGTGAGAAAGAGTTGTCCCTTATGGTGATTGGTTGAGTAGAGTCGATTGAGCCTAGTCAAGTAATTGTGTGAAGTGGTTGTTCAAGTTCCTTGAAACAAACTATTCTATATTTAGAGTTGAGTTGAGATTGAGATTTGATAGAGTCTCTAACAATTCTCTTTATGATTCTATGAGATTGATTTGAGTTGAGATTGGGATTTGAGTATGGGATATGTAGGTAAAGGTTTGAGGCCACAACAAAAGGGCATTCAAGAGCCTTTGGATGTCAATATCTGGCTTGGGATATGTGGCATAGGTTTTATACTTAGTAAAGATCAACATTTACCATTTAACAATAATGATCATCTTATGACTTATGCTGAATATATGGATTATCAAAAGTCAAGAATGGGTGATGAGGATGATGGTCCCCCTTATTCTTCTAAGATCTTGTTTTGTAATATGATTGGTTCTATATTTTCCAAAAATAATCTTTCTATATTAAAAGAAGATCCCGCTTTGCTATCTCATAATGATCTTTATGTTAAAAAGAATGGTCTTGTTCAAAAATGCAATGATTATCATGCCATGGCTGCCAAAGAAAGAGCTACGAAGGAGCTTCTTTGTGATTTTAATTATCGAGATGACTTGCTTTTTAAGGATTTCTTTGATAAAATAGTTCATGGTATGCTTGTTTCTTATGCTAAGAAAGGAGACACATTTGGGTTTTGTGTTAACTATCATCCTACTTGCTTAAAATAATTATATATATATATATATATATATATATAAGAATAAAAACATAAAATAAATTTTTTATAAAAATCAGTTCTCATTTAGCTATGCATTTGCGTTTCCATTGCATCCCTTTGCTTGTTCATACTGCATTGTTTGCTTGTCATCTTTTGCACTGCTTTCCTAACATATAACATAACCTACGAGTTTGAGTATCATATTTTGCATGATTGCTTGTTCATGACTACTTGATCATATATATTTTTGGGAATCTTGCGATAATGGCGTGTGATGATACCTAGTTAGGTCGTAGCTCGCATGCATTGCACTTTCACTAGGGTTGTGATGCCTAGCAAAATCCTCACCTAGGGATTCTTCTTCGGTCTTCTTTCTTGCTTCTCTTTGTTTCTTAAGTTCTATTTTTCCTTGGTCTTAGAAGCATTGATTTATCATATTTCTTGGATTGAGGATGATAGTTTGTTAATATATCCTTGTCACTTCTTTGATATTTTTAATTTTTCTTTATCTTGTCTTTTTGCATTGACAAGGATATACGTGTGTTTTTTCCCTCCTTTACCTTTTCAAAATTTTAGCTTCTTCTGCATTTTTGTACACACTCACTAAGTGTTTTTATCCTTACAACCCCTATCGGGGGTAGCACTCACCTAATAATTTTTATCCTTATATATTGCAACCCACATGGGATAATTATACATCCTAACAGGTATCTTATCGGATATGATCTTCTATCGGGTTATACACCCTTTTGACTCGACAGCCTCAACACCCCATTACATGATAAGCCCATTGGACGTTTTCAGTAGACCTCGACATACATCTTAGTTGGTATTCGCCCCACAACAGTCAATTAGTGAGCAACCACCAATAGCGGGTCAAACTCCAACACTTCATCCTTTATGGTGAGTACTACACCTATAGCGGGTTTAGATCCCTATTTCTAGTACAATTCATAGTATTTAATCACATTGGTCCATTTCAACCTACATTTTTAAATACTATGTTTTTCCTATCCTTCTCTATTTCATATGGTTGACCTTTGGATCTTCTTCTTATTATTATTCCTTTTGTTTTCTTTGGTCTTGTGTTTCTTCTTTTCTTCCTTTCATCCATTTTTCATCAATGCATTTCACGTAGACTTGCATTAAGATAGTTCTCATGCATAAAATATAAAAAATTAATCTAAAAAACACTTAATTAAATCATATCACATGCACACACATTAAGACAAAATATAAGGAAGCAACTTTGTATTACTTAGTATGAAAGAGATACATAAGTGTATGGTTGGTGTACCAAAACTGCCACTTCAATGCTAGATCCTAGGAAGGTGTTAAGTGGAGCTTGAAGTCTTCCACAACACCAAGTGAAGCTGAGGGTAGAGGGCATAAATCTACCCCTGCACCAAGTATCCCTGACAGTAGGTTAGAGGGAAAAATCAGATTGTTCCAAGAGGCAATAATCTGCAATTATCCATTGGAGAGTGAAGAAAGCTACTTGTCTACCTTGAAGGTCAGAGAGAAAAGTAGATTTTTTGGAGGAGACTTCACCAGTTAAGCTCAAGTTGAGCCAATTCTTCTTTTCTACAGGTGCTTAGGATTTCCCTTGCATTCTTTTCTTTGTCTCCTCTTTTTGTGCTGACTCAAGCAATTTTGGGAGATTGGGATTGGCTTTGTCTTTCTTACAAAAATTCTTCTTGTTTTACCCTAAGTTTCCATTGTTCCTATTATTGAACTTTGAATTGATTTTATTTCTTTTATTCTGATATTTATCCCATTTCATGAAGGATGCACTCTTCCATTTCCTTAGTTCTTGTCTTTCATTTATTGGTGTTCCTAAGTAATTAAAGAGGATCCTTTTTGTTTGAAGGTTGGTTTCTTCCCACCTAGCCAATTTGTATGCCTCTTGTGAAGTTTTTGGTTTGAGTAGGTTAATCATTATCTTTATCTTAGGGTTCAACCCTAAGATAAACTTATGTACCTTAAGACATTCATTGTTCTTATACTTTGGATCATATTTCAAAAGTATCACATTTTTATGATAATATACCTCTAAAGAAAGTGAACCTTGTTGGAGGGTAGAGAACTCAAATTTCTCTATGTAAAACTGGTCTATGAGAAACCTTTTATTAAAGCCTCAATGAACTGCTCCCACTTAAGGTCCATGACTTTAATTTTTTTTTCTGATTTGTATGTGTCCCACCACTCTAGGACCACTTATAGAAGATTTATAGTAGCCCACATAGTCTTAGTCTGAGATGAGTAATTTTTCAAAGATAATAAGGTTTCTAACTCTTTTAGCCATGCCTCGACCACAACCCCTCTTGCTCTACCATTGAATTTCATTACCTTAACCCCCTTAATGTCTCTTGCTAGCTCAACCTCGATTTGAGCTCTACTTTCTTGGCTTCTTGGGACAACATTTTCATCCTATTGATCCTCTCTATTTATAGCACTGACATATTAATTGACCAAAGATTATCAAATTTTCTTGTTGTTCCAAATTATCTTGGAGAATTTTTACCAAGGAAGAAGGATCCTTTGTCCCTCCCACATTCCTTTTTGAGTCTCTTGCCATCGTAGACCCCTTACTTGGAGTTGTTGACTTCCTAGTCTTCTTACTAGGGTCCAAAGTTCATATTTTCCTTTGCACAATATTTCCCTATGGTGCAACTATTTTGGTTTTCTTCGATGAAATTCCTTTTTGAATAGGTGTCATTTCCTATTCACACAAAGGAATTAGGTAAGCTACAATTTTCTCAATTGTACTTACATGTGTTAGCTTCATTCTACTCATGAACTAACAATCTCCATTATCATTCTAGGGTCACCCTTGCCTTCTTGCAAGGTGTATAACCCAAAGTCGCACATCAAGTCAAGGCTCAACCTAAGCACACTCTATGAAGGCTTTTAGTCCAATGACATAGAGCTCTAATACCAACTGTAACAACCCTACATCTAACAACACATTTTTTTTGAAGAGCACTTAAAAAACATAGGCTCACAAAGGGGACACCCTTATTAATTTATTTTCAACATACAAGTCTTCTCCATATCTGAGTTTCCAAGTCATTATAGACGACACTAAGTGGACAAAAGAGACCAACTCCCATAACTTCTATGGTTAACCTTACTAAACGTAAGTGCTTAGAAGGATACCATAAATGGTCCCCCCACATTTCCTATACCCTTCTCAGTATAGGATCATGTGACCATGAAGTAGGGATTACCCTTTAATGCCCATAACACTTAAAAGGGGATGTCAATTCCCTAACCTGACTCTAGATCCTCCTAGACAAGTTATTCGATGTAGAGCCTTGGTGCTTAGTTACCATACCTTTGTGGGCTAACTAAGGTTATTATCACTTTGATGACAACTAACATGAATTCTTGATCCTACGTGTTCAAGGAGTGACCACTACTATCTTACAAGTAGGATTTCCCACACACTTAATCCTACTTGATCAAGGTGCCACTACTCACAAGTACCCTAGCTATTGTATACACACAACTCCTTCCAGGTTCATGAGGTCCTAGCTATTGCATTCTCGCAACTCCTTCTAGGACTCTCAACTACCTGGATATTGCATTTATGCAACTCCTTGTAGGATTTGGTTTCTATGGTTTACAAGAGGAATATATATCCATCCCAAGGGCAAATAACAACATAAACATGCCATAAATCTAAACCAATGCATTAAGCATAAAAGAACATTGCATTATTCATATCAAATGAAAGGCATAATATTAATTCCTCATAACCATAAATCAAACTTATAACAAAAAACTTCCATCAACATTTATGCATTAGCAAGATAACTCATATCTCTAACATAAGTATATATTGCAAATAGTTAAAGGAATCTCATTAACAATCATCTCTAGATATTACTCAGGAGTTCAGCTCCAAGTTAACATTAGCAATATAACAATATTTAAAAGCTTAACTTAATCAATACAAAACCCTAAATTTCCATACTTAAAGCAACACCATTCAACAATATTAAAGTAGCTCTTCATTACATATAGAAGCATCAATTTATCCTTAGAAACAAGAGTCAATATTACAACTCTTTCAAGCAAAACAAGCCTTTTCTTATTTATAATAATATCATTTTAAAGAGCTTACAATCGCCTTTCAAGATCTTTTGTCAACCAAGTCTGCAAGATTCTTGATGGAAAACCACCCACCAAAGATGAAGTTTACTTAGTAATCAGAACAACTCTAAATAAAAATCAACTTATCTCATGCCTTACACTATTATGCAAACAACCATGTACATAAGAAACTAGAAGAGGAGAATCCTCCCTCTCTATAAAAATAAACAAGCATTCTTTAAACCAACAAAGTTACATCAAGCCATAGCAATTCAAGAGAAGCCCATACTTCTCTTTACAATGATCCCTTAATCCACATAGATCTCAAGAATCATTATAAATACTTTATCTTTCGATCCAAAACACAACATTCAAAATAATCCAAGAGAAGCCCATACTTCTCTTTATAATGATCCCTTAATCTACATGAATCTTAGGAATCATTATAAATACTTTCTCTTCCAACAATAATAATAGAAGTTTTCTACTATAATTATTATAAAACACAAGTACCTTGTTAAAAGTTTATAAAACAAGTACACCTTTAATATTGACTCACATCAAAAGCTTTAAATAAAACATGAACTTCAAAGCATCTTTAAAATTAACCAAAGTACATTATCAAACATTCACAAAGTACTTTATTATTCTTTAGGCCATAAAAGTATTGAAAATAGATGTACATAAATTCCTTTATAACCATCTAGATTTTGAAACTTAAAGAGCTATCTCATTTATTTTCTTTTTCTTTACTTTCCAAGCCAAGCATAATTAGGTTAAACAAATATAAGGTTCTCATTACAAGCAAGTCTATATTATCAGTATTTACACATAAACAAGCCTCAAAACGATGACTATATTTGTAATGTAACATGACTCCCCTCCTCGGAAAGCTTTGTCCTCAAAGCTGGAAATGTCTGGAAAATACTTTCAGGTTCCCATGTAGCATCTTCTTCTGGTAGGTCCTGCCATTTGATGAGAAATTCTTGGATGTGACGAGATCTCAGTATGCGTGTTCTGCTTTGTAAAATTGCTTTCGGCTGGAGATATATACGCCCTTCTTCATCTAGTATTGGTAATTCTGATTGAGATTGCACTTTCTGGCCGATCACCTTCTTGAGACAGGAAACATGAAATACTGGATGTATACGTGATGAAGGAGGTAACTCTAATTGATATGCCACTTCTCCAATGTGACGCACAATTTTGTAAGGACCATAAAATCGTGGAGCCAACTTCTGACTGGACTTGATCTTCAATGATAATTGTTTGTAGGGTTGTAAACGCAAGAACACCATATCACCAATATTGAATGCTCTTTTCGAATGGTGTGTGTCTTGTTGTTGCTTCATACGATTTTGTGCTTGGACCAAATTGTCTTTGAGAATGGTGAGCATTGACTGTCTTTGTTGAAGCCAATCATCTACTTGGGCCACTTTGGAGGATCCTGGTACATAATCTGCTACTGTTGGTGGCTTAGTTCCATACAATGCTTCAAAAGGAGACATCTTGATGGAGTAATGGTAAGAAGTGTTGTACCACCATTCCGCCAATGATAGCCACTGACTCCATTGATATTGTTTATCCTGAACAAAACATCTTAGGTAGGTACCCAAACATTTGTTAACTACCTCTGTTTGGCCATCTGTTTGTGGATGGTATGCAGATGACATATTTAATTTGGTACCACTAAGTCAAAATAATTCTCTCCAAAAATTGCTAGTAAATATGGGATCTCGATCACTTACAATATTTTTGGGCATTCCATGCAATTTGAAAATTGAGTCCATAAATACCTTAGCCACTTTGCTTGCTGAAAATGGATGTTGTAGAGCCTGAAAGTGAGCATATTTGGAGAGGCGATCAACTACCACGAAAATTATTGTTTTACCTTCTGACTTAGGAAGACCTTCAATAAAATCCATGGAAATGTGTTCCCACTGACGATCTGGAATGGGTAATGGTTGAAGCAACCCTGGTGATTTGACTGTTTCACCCTTATTGCGTTGACATACTTCACATTCAGCTACCCATTGTTTGACCTCTGCTTTTAATCCTTTCCAACAAAAATATTGTTTAACCCGCATATAAGTTTTCAAAAAACCTGAATGTCCTATTGATGGAGAAGCATGTGACTCATCTAGAATCCTTGATTTGATTGTCGAATTGTGTGGAATGTAAATGCGATTCTTCTTTCTTAATATCTTGTCTTCATAGGAGAAAAGAGGGTGCTTGGATGAACCCAATGACAACTCTTGAATTATTTGAGTAGTTTCACTATTGGACAACCATTCTTCCTATAACTGAGACACCCATTGAGAACAAGGACCTGAAATAGCATTAATGACCACTTCATCTTCATATTTTCTAGATAATGCATCTGCTGCTATGTTTTCTTTCCCTTTCTTGTACTCAATAATGAAATCATATCCCAACAATTTAGTCAACCACTTGTTTTGTTCTGGATAAGAAAACCTTTGTTCTAGAAAATGCTTGAGACTACTATGATCTATTTTTATAATGAAACGACTATTGATTAAGTAGTGTCTCCATTTCTCCACTGCATGTAGAATAGCCAACATTTCTTTTTCATATGTAGATCTTCCCAAATTCTTTCCCAAAAGTTGTTTACTTTCGAATGCCAAGGGATGACCTTCCTGCATTAATACTGCCCCAATACCTATTCCTGAAGCATCACATTCGATGACGAATGGTTTGTGAAAATCTGGAGTTGCCAAAACTGGAGTAGTACACATTGCTTCTTTGAGAGCCTCGAAGGCTTGAGTGGCTACTTCTGACCAATGAAAAGCATCCTTCTTTGTGAGTGTTGTGAGAGGAGCTGCAATTTTACCATAGTTACGCATAAATTTGTGATAGTAGCCAGTGAGACCCAAAAAACCATGAAGTTTCTTGATGGTTTTAGGTAAAGGCCAATCCTGAATTACCTTAATCTTATTGGGATCCACTTTAACACCTTCCTGAGATACTATATGACCAAGGTACTCAACTTCTTGAACACCAAAAGAGCATTTAGAGCATTTGACAAACAATTGTTCCTTGTGTAGTATATGAAGAACCCTTCCCACATGCATCAAATGATCCTTCCAAGATTTACTATATATGAGTATGTCATCGAAGAAGACTAGGATAAATTTGTGGAGGAATGGATGAAACACATGGTTCATGAGGCTTTGGAATGTAGATGGGGCATTAGTGAGACCAAAGGGCATGACCAAGAACTCATAATGACCTTCATGAGTGCGAAAAGCTATTTTGGGAATATCCTCCTCCCTAAGTCTGATTTGGTGAAACCCTGAACGTAAGTCCAATTTGGTAAAAAAATTTGCACCATGTAGTTCATCTAATAAATCATCAATGATAGGTATAGGAAATTTATCTTTGATGGTGATTTTGTTGAGAGGACGAAAGTCTGGACACATACGCCAAGAATTGTCTTTTCGATGGGCCAAAACTACTGGTGAAGAATAGGGGCTAGTGTTGTGATGGATGACACCATGTTCTAATAGTTCTTGGACAATCTTCTCAATTTCTATTTTTTGGGGTTGGGGATATCGATAAGGATGACCATTAGGTGGAAGACTTCCTGGAACAAGGTGTATGGCATGGTCATGGGATCTTTTGGGAGGTAGTCCTTTTGGTTCTTGGAAAACCTCATCATAGTTGGCCACAATGTTTTGTAGATCTTCTGATTGGATGTCTGGTATATCTTGTGCTTGCATTTCCATACAATTAATTTGAGCAATGAATCCATAACTACCTTTCCTTAATATTTTTTCCATGTTGTGCGAACTTACTATCTTTGATGGAGGTGTTGGAATTCCTTGGAGGCGAATGGTCTTCCCATTTTCTTTCCATTCAACAAAGCGTTGCTTGTAATTAAAACCGACCATGGTTTCCATTTGTTCTAGCCATGCGACTCCCAAGATAACTTCTGAATTCCCTAAATTCATAACAAAAAGAGGACCCTGCCAAGTATAACTTCCCATTTGTAATGAAATTGAAGATGTTTTACCTATACATTGAGCACTACTCCCGCTTGCAGTTCTAACTTGAAATTTATCTTGATTGGAGGAGTGGATGTGCAAGTTTAATGCCTTGGCAAGCCTTGTGTCAATAAAGTTGTGAGTACTACCTGAATCAATTAATACAATTACCTTCCTTTGTCGAATGAATCCTGCCACTTTGATTGTGTGGTGAGCTGATAACCCCATAAGAGCATGTACTGAAATTGCCATAGTATCTTCCTCAGCTACAACCTCCTCGTATTCAATATGGTCTTCGTCTATGGGATCATCAAGAAAGTTGTTCTCCTCTATTTCTTCATCTTCCTTGTCAGCGTATTCAATTTGAAAATTCTATCATGGTACACATGCCTGATCTTTTGGATGATGATTACGACATTTATAGCAGAAATATCTTGATGGTTGATCATTTCTATGAAAAGAGTTGTTGTGGTATTGACCATATGAATCACGTCGTGTGGATGTTCCCATTTGCACCTTCTTTTCTGCCAACTTGGCAATCCTTATACAATCATCTATCTTGGATGGATCTTGTAGATCCACTTCGACTTTAATATTCTCTTTCAACCCATTTCTAAAAGCAGCTATCACTACCTCGGTTTCCAAATTTTTTGCATAGGAAAGCAGGCTAGTGAATTCTGATATATAATCCCTTACTGATCCTGTTTGCTTAAGTGATAACAACCGCACCGTGTAAGAAGATGTGGATCCTTCATCAAATATCTTAAGAAAATATTTGGTGAAATCATCCTAGTAGATGTTGTTACCTTGCTCGCATTTGAGCCATACAAACCATTGATAAGCTTCAGTACCGAGTCTGGAGGTAGCAAAATGAACTTTTTCTGAATCTCGAATTTTGTATAAGTTTAAAATGCCTTCCATTTTGGCTATCCATCCACGTGGATCATGACCCTCAAAGGTGGGCATATCAATGCATGGCCAATTGACCCCACTAGGACCTCTAGGTTGTTGGTAAACTTCATCTCTATCTTGGTCTTCATTGTGCCTATGTCGATGGAAGCGATTTTGGGTAGGACCTCTTTGTTGTTCAAAAACTTCCTCATTTCCCAAATCCTCATTATTTCTTTGTCCATTGAAGCGATTTGGGGAATGACCATTATGACCTCTTTGGTGTGTATAGGCTCCATACTGATCCTCATTGCTCCAGTGGTTTGGGCTAGGAGGATTTGGTTGGATTTGTCTTTCCAATAGTTGGGACATCTTGTCATTCATGCTTTTAATACCATCCATTAAGGATTGTAAGACCTTGTCAGTGGTCATGGGGCTTCCTGTTTCCTCTTGTGTGAGGTTCTCATGGGAAGAATTTGGGGAGGGATTGGATGCCATTTTGTTAAACAATGGATGACCAGGGTTAAAGCTAGTAATTCCTAAAGGAGAAGAAGAATTTTGTGTACCTTTGCTTCTAGGAGGTCTTCTTGGTGATCTTAGGAGCCCTTCGTTTGAGTTCTCCGAGCTTGATAGTCGATCCGTTTGGTCCTTTGGTCCACCTTCCGCTCATGCACTTATCAATAAGTCATGCTTAACAAATTTTATCCTTGATTTATGCAAAAAAATTGGTACAATTTGGCAAAAAATTGTTTAGTTCTCCACTCCAACTGTCGCTCCAACTACGACGCAGATTTGAATTTGGATTTTTCAATGGCTAGTTTTGAATTTGAATCTGCCAAAGACTATTTCCCTTTGAATTTCAACGGCTAAGATAGTATTATCCCCAACGGCTACTTTCGAAGGCTAATGGATGGTCATCAACAGTTATATTCGATGACGGTTAAGAGGATGCAAATGATACCATACGAAAAGTGAGACCCCCGATACGAAGGATGACACGACAAGCGAGACCCCTGACGAAAAGAAAGACCCTTGACACGAAGGATAATACGATTAGCAAGACCCTCGACAACAAACGAGACTCGTGATACGAAGGATGACATAACAAACAAGACCTTGGACATGAAGGACACCACACGACAAGCAAGACCCTCGACACGAAAAGCAAAATCGAAGGACACCACATGATAAAATTGACTAGACCGACTCCCATGACAAACAAGACCCTCGACATGAAGGACGACATGACAAGCAAAATTGAAGGCGCGTAAACATGAGACAATGAAACATGAGGAACGATGATCATATGCAATGGTGATTACAACAAGACCACAACCCGGCAATGGTGATTACAACAAGACCTCAACCCGACACTGAAGTCAAAGACACGTGAATGAATACTTATGCGTGGGAAGAGCTGACAACTATGTGACCGTAATCACACCCAACCATATGTCGCTTATCCTTTTTAAACTATACCCTATCGTCTGCACAAGATGTGTGGGATAATTGATTTGAAAATAAAATAAAATTGAAACTTTGTACCTTAGAACCGACGATTAATAGTCTTTTTCCCATGTCGTGATTGGTCGACGGTGCTTGCGATGATGTGTTTTGAGTGTGCACGGTATCCTCCTTATTTGCATTTGGATTTTGATGATTAGTTTGTCTGAAATGCCTGGGATGTAGCAAACGATTTTAGCTGGACAATACCTGGTTCTTCTGAATGTTCACAAAAATGCTTCTTCTAGATGTATGGTGCTTGCAATTATGCGATCGGTACAGGAGTAATCCGAATCCACCTTCGTGGATGTAGTGAGCTTATTATTTTGTTATGTTGGCATGAATTCGATGTGTTATAATGTGAAAGGGTTTCTGCGTATTTTGCTAGGCTGCTCGAATGACCTTATTGCTACTCGAAATTTCGTAATTATAGTGCGATTTAACCACCGCTCAGAGTGATTTAATTTGTGCCTTCGGCTTGTGGTTGTAAGCATATGCTCATCACACTATAGATAATACGACAATTAACATGAATTTTGGTACTAAGAACAGTGGGTTGGTGTGTGATCCGCTAAAGAACGATAATTTTTCAAGAGAGCTATGCCAGGAATGAAGGAAACTGATACCACTTGGAGAGAAACACCTGCGTATCCTCTCTAAATGCAATATATTAATTATGCTATAAATCAAATCACCATAGTGCAGAAGCGTAATCAACCAGAATGCAGGTTTAAATCAACAATTAGAATGAACTCAATTAAATCCTTTGCCACTCAAGGAGGGCAAATCCCTGCCACAAGGGCAATATGTGCAAATATGCAAATGACGAAAGATAATTCACAGATGATAGATAATTTTCTACACTTGGATACTAATGTATAAATATAAATTAAGATGACTTTAGTTCATATAGCCGACGACTATATTTGTAATGTAACAAAAGCTTACAAGGTGAGGCTTTAATCCAAGCAAGCGTTGACCATTTTCATAAGCTCTTATTGAAATAAGACTGGCCATATTTACTAATGCTATCCCATAGCATAAATTTATGTCATAAAGCTTTTCAAAAATACATAGAACTATACAAATAATATAATGAGTGTAATATAATACAATCAATTAACCATAAGTAAAAATAAAGCATTACTACCACACACAAGTTTAAACAAAGCACTCAACCACCGAAGACCAACACATGCTAAGGGAACAAGGATAACACACAGGGCAAAAGGAAAACAACCTAGTTAGAAGCTTAGCTCGAAGGTGACGTAAAGACATGAAGGGCAACCCAACAATAACACAATTTAGGGTTTCTATGGAACATCGCCTACCATGCTATGCAAAGGAAGATATGGATCAACGTGAGTAAGACTCCCTCTACTAATGTAAGGTTCTCCAAAAAAACGTATCAGCCACCAAGCACAACAGTGGTAACAACAAAAATAAGGTAAACTCCCACAGGTGAACAACCTGAAAAACCAAGGCACACACAACAAGGAAAAACAACCAAATAATGAGTAGGAAATAGGGCATCATGGGAAACAAGCCAACCCTCCAAGACCACACACAAACAAGAGGGTTGACACAACACAAAGCTAACATCAAACAACAACTAATGAACATCACCCAAAGCAATAATAAGAGAACTAAACAAAGCAACAATTAAAAGGAAGATTCAAACATGTCATAGGAATTTTAGAATGGAGAAAACATAGACAAAGAAAGCACCTGAACCATAGGTTGCATTACCTCCAAAGGTCTTCTTCGAATGTTGTTATTCGCTCCCTCCTTCTGTATCCACCTCCACTGCTCCTTCAAGTGCTCATTACCTTCTTTATGCCCCACTCTCATCTAGATTTAAAAGAGTAATAACTTACATGGGTGAATGTCTCCTCAAGGGCTAGGTGGATTGGTAGTTGTTGGTCTAGTCAGGCACTTACTAACAAGACACCCACATTTAAACCTTGGGAGCAACCTGTTTGCAAAGGTAGTAGTTTGAACTGAATCTTCTAAGTGCACGTCAGATTGATGACGATGTTACGAATCTTGAGTGACCAGTGATATCCGTCATGTCGAGTCAACAACAACTAGGTGTAATAGGTTTGGTGGGAGCATCCCCTATGATTTGAACCTTACACTTATCAATTAAAAATAACGTGGTTGTAACCGACTCTCCTATGAATAATTTTTTTTTTGTAAAGTAGTAGACCTAATGGTCAAGCACTAGAAAAGCAAAAGCCAATATCACAATAGGAGTGTTATAGAATGGTCTAGTATGATATAAGCAATACATTTTAAAACTTAGTTAACTTAATAAAATGATATAAGATTAATTAGTTAAAATCTTCAAATTTTAATGAGATTTAAGTAAAAATATCTTAATATCATCAATGCAATGATAGAGATGAGTCATTTTTTTTTTAATTTGGTTAGTGTGAGATATTAGATTAATTAGTTAAAATCTTCAATTTTTAATGAGAAGATTTAAGTTCAAATATCTTAATATCATCAATGCAATGAAAGAGATAAGCCATTTTTTTTATTTGGTTAGTGTGAGAAACCTCTACGACCAAAACATAAGGCTGAGTAGTCTCCTCCTAACCATGATCCCTAGTAAAATCGAGAGCTATGCTTATCAATAGAGAATTTAACACGCAACCACCACCTCACTCGCCCATGCCGTGATTTGAACCTTGAACCTTGAACCTGTCGAAGAAGAGCCAAATCGTGAACCTTTGCATTGTCCCCTTCGGAAGAGATGAGCCAATTTTAATTCTATATAACCAAATTTAAATTATTTTTTATTTTCACGTAAGAACCTCTATAATCTCTAATTTGTTGAGGCTGAGTAAAGAACCGACTACTACCACTTGACCTATCCTTGTTAAACATTAAATTTAAAATTTTAAACTTAAAAAAATAAAACATATTATTCATAAACTTTAAAAATTATCTAACTTAAAATTTAAATAAAAAATAAAAAATATTAGCTAGTTTATTTAAAAAAAAAAAATGTTGCCGCCCTTAGAGAAAAAAATACATTGTCCATAATTCAAGATATATTTAACAATTAGATTGCATATTGAACCTTATTATTTTTCAAGGGTGAAAAATGAAATTAAATTTTAAGTTAGTTTTATTTTTATAGGATACATATATTTTTGATATAAGGAAATTGACAATTGTTTTTTTTTTTTTTTTAACAACTGGTCACAGGTGTACACTCATCGATTCTAATCAGACTACTACCTTTCTCTTAGAGTGGGCATGCCCACAAAGTTTGAACCTAGGTCTCCTCTTGATAAGTGTCCAATGTCTTACCAATCCACTAACCCTCTTAAAAAAAAATATTTATTTAGGAACTTATATTTCTTATATTTTATTATATTTTCGAGTTCAAATTCAAACGCGGACCTATCTCTTTCTCTAAATCGTTGGCTCGCACACGTGTCGAAATGCTTTAACGCCAAATTTCAAAATGCTCTTCTACTCTGGGTTAAGCGTACTTAACTCGCTAATACAAGAACTAATCATATGTATTAAAATCCTTAATTGATGATTAAGCATTTAATAGTGTCTTTGCCGTTATCCCTCTCAAACCCAATTCAAATGATTGAAATCACAGGGGACTGGAAGTGTACACCCAAATAACTGGTCGCGGACAACAATGCAAGGCGATAGGATCAGAATTGGAGATGTCGGGTTGGCATTTTGTGTTGTTTCTTGAAATGGGTACCACTTCATTCGAATAGATCCGTTGGATTTCCATTTGGGTAGGCGTTAGAGGAGAAAACTGTGTGTGTAGGGAGGTTTCAGGAGAAGTTGTCAATGGGGTTGGGGTTTAAATTTTTCAAGAGATAGAGTTGGAGATTGATCAGGTGGTTTGAAGAAAAGGGGGGAAAATTCAGCAAAGCAGTCCCGAGGTTTTAAAGATTGAAATCGCTGAGGTGGTTGAGGTCATCTATTGAGGTATGCAAATGGGATCTAAGATTTCATTTTTCTGAAAGTGTTACGAAGTAATTTGATTCGTGGTAATGCAAGTTTTCTGTTTAAATGGGAGGATACATTGGCTGGAATCTTGGTATTTGAGAATTGTTTTTTAAATTTGTTGGATTGATTTGTTTGGAGGGGTATGTTCTGATCGTAGTTGGGTGGGTTTAGATAACTCCCAAGTTGTTTGATTCATGCAATTTACATTTTCTGATTTAATGGGAATCTTGATTTTTTGGGTTCTATTCATACCTGGATTGGTTTGCTTGGAGGGCATGTCCACTTTGTACTTGGTTGATTGCATTTAGCCCTAAAGAAATTGTGCCTTGCTCTGGTGCAGTCTACAAGTTCAAAATCCTTCAGACCCATTTGTGTTTCTGCATTGCATCTCAATAAATTTGTAGCCAACTCTTAAGAGATTCAAGCAATTTTTAAGGTCCACGAGCATTGTTCATGTCAGACCAGCCCATCCTCTTTTGGGTCGACTGTGCATGGGAGGAGGCACCTGTATGGGCCATATATACCCTGCCCCCATCAGATTCAAACATTGAACCTCCTATCTTTAAAAAGCTTGTAGACTCATGAATGAATTTTTTTGCTGAGTTGATGGTGAGATCTTTTGGTTCTGGAATTATTTTGAATTTTAAGGTGTGTTTATATATACATTCTGGCAGATTAAGATTGTGGGAGGGGACGTTTAGAATCATGCCAGAAGAGCTTCAAGGTGTGGGGGTAAGGCAGGCCTCCCGTGCGAACCCAAGAGATGGGAGACATAACGTGTCAGATCAGTTTACCCAACATGATAGGAGGACCCCTGAGATGTTGGCAAGGGCTCTCTTGAGGGCAGGGAGAGCATCCAGAACAAAGAAAATATTGTGCCTGAGAAGCCAGCCAAACAAAGCCGAAGGCAGAGAAGAAGGGTGTCTACTTCAAGGAGTCCATTGCCCTCAGATTATCCTCGTGCTCCTCTTCAAAGACATCACAGTTTACATGCAGGTAAGCATTCTTTTTCTCAATAAGCTTGGTAACGTTTTTATTGGAAGGGTGTTTTAATCAAATAAATTTTTATTGATACTAATTTAAAAGAATGTGAATGTTTACTTCCTTCAATTGAAAAAGAGTACAACGTAGAAGAACCTCCCTCCTGGTGCATACATAATACAATCATATATTTCAATTCCACTGGTTTTCTGAAATAGTCTTTGAACATTTCATCGTGGGTTTAATTCCACGGATGTTCTTGTACTTATGATGAGAATGATGTTTCTGTCATACCTTGTTGTATATTTTGTTTACTGATTCTAAAAATCAAGTCTCACATCTGTCTTTCAACTTTACATTGGCTGATTCAAAGCTTGGTCTGGCAGTAAAGGGCCACTATTTTTGTCCCACTTGTTTAAAGTCTCCATTTGAAATTGCAGCTTGTCCGTAGTATAAAGCAATTAAATCCTTAGTTGTTTCATAATTGCCTTCACCGTTTTTTTTGTTAGGCTTTCATTTGTATCTTAATCAACTCCTTGAGGTCCTTAGAGATATTTAGTTTGATACACATGCTTTGGAGGATGAGTATGAAAGAATTTGTTTGATTCAACCAGGATGAACTCATCCAAAGGAGCTACTATGCAGTTCAAGAAGGGCCAGAGGGAAAGGGAGAGACCAAGAAACTCAATCCATACAAATACCTTGGACATCCTTTCCTTCGAAACTATAAAGTCTTGGGTCCAAGGAGAAAATACAAGCAAGGATCTTTAAGAAACCATGACCATACTTGGTTTCCACAAAGCAAAAAACAGAAAACCTTGGTAAGGTTTTGGATCATCTCTAAATTGACTAGATGGGAAGTCCAAGCAGAGTTCACCCAAGGCCACGACTTCATTGGGGATACGCCCTATAAAATAACCTATCAACGTGAAAGAATTTAATTATTTGCATGCATTGTCAAATTTAGGTAAAGGTAAAAATACATTAGGATTTCCTTGTGTATCATTTTCAAGATATATTTCTTAGGTCTCTTGATTGGAACCATCATTGCAATTCCCACCTAGGTTGCCAACATTAACTATTGACCCACTAGGATTGGGGACCATTTTTGTTGTGTCTCCTCCCATTTGCTTCTCAAAAAAACCCTTCTTCATCCCTCATTTGTGTTTCTTTTTAGTTCATACATCCCTTGTCTTCTTACTAATAATTTGAGATGTAATTTTTGGTTCTTATTTCACTGACTCCTCCTAGATTTTTGGTTGTAGAGATACTTTTTACCTCTTTCTCATATTAATGTCGTTCCTTACTTTGTAGGTCAACCCCAAGTTGAGTTGAACTTGATTGCTTTATCTCTTTTTCCTTGTTTAGGATTTTGTCTATGTTAGATTTAAGCATATAGTAATCCATTGGACAATGTCTTTCTCTTTTCATTATATTGTAGCAAACTTGGATCTTTGAAATGTCCTCTTCTCCTTTGGACTCTTGTAGTCTTCTAAATTAATTTTCCTCCCTTTTCACCCCTTGTTTCCCATTATTTCTTGATTGGAAAATATTTATACATATTAGTCTCTAAAAACCTGAATTTGAATTTTCAAAATCCCCATTTTCCTCATGTGATGCTTTTGGTGCTTTAGGAAAGTCTCTAATTAAATTATTATATTCATTATAAAACCTATATCAAAAAAAAATATTTGCAATATCAACTTGTTGGACCTATATGAGACCCTTCATTTTTAAAGGTAATGGATTTCCAAAGGGGTTTGTCTTAGATTAAGTTTGACGTTGATCATTGCAAAAATTATCATCATCTTGGAATGAGTTATCTTGTCCATATCCTATAATGTTTCTATTAATTCAAGCACAACCTTGACCAATATTCTTATAACCAAGGTTACGAGGTGCGAGGGTGGGGTGTGGAAGGAATCATGGGTGCGGGTGTGGTGGAAATCACGGGTGCGGGTGCGGGTGCGGCCCTTGCCAAAAATAGGGTTCGTCGAGTGCGGGTGCGACTAGTTTTTAATTTTATATATATATATATATATATTATCAAAAAAATAAAAAATTAAATATGCACATTGCAAAATAATTAAATAAATGATAAATCATACACATTGTGAAATAAAATAAATCATTCATACACAGATAAATATTTGAGTATGGCATCATAAAAGCATATTGATATATGATAGTCATGTAAAAAAATGACAGGATGTTATGTTGAGCAAGGTGCAGCAAAAGAATTGCAAAAGTATTGTCATTGTTGTCAACACAGTCAGATTGATGCAGATTGATGCGCTTCGGAGGTCGATCGGATCAAGTGCGAGAAAGTTTCAAGGAAAACAAAAGTGACCCAGATTCAGAAAATGGCAAAAATAGACAAGGAAGAAAACTGTCGCGATATCGCGACATGTTTTCTGTCGTGATTTCGCGACATGATCGAGGAGAGAGAAGGCGCAGCCGAAAATGTCGTGATTTCGCGACATGTCAAGTTTTCACTGAGGAGAGAGAAAATGTGTCGTGATATCGCGACAAAAAGTAGGAGAGAGAAAATGCACGCCAAATTGTCACGATTTCGCGACATGGTCGAGGAGAGAGAAGATGTGAGCAAAAGTGTCACGATTTCGCGACATGCTAACAGAGAAGGAAACAAAGGTGTAGCGATATCGCTACATGTTGAAATGAAAGGAAACAAAGGTGTAGCGATATCGTTGCATGATGAAAATACATGGAACTAAGGTGTAGCGATTTCGCTACATGTTGAAACAAGAAGAAACTAAGGTGTAGCGATTTCGCTACAAGTTGAAACAAAGAGAAAATAAGGTGTAGCGATGGCGCTACATGTTGGAACAGGGGGAATCTAAGGTGTAGCGATTTCGCTACTAGTCAAAAGTGTAGATCTGAAAGATGCAGCATTGATATTACAAGTCAAAATTTCATAAAAAAAGGCAAGGCAAAAGCACAAGGCAAAAAGTTGTAGCGATTTCGCTACTGCATGGAGCAAAGAGCGTACGGAAGCCAGAAGCATCGCGATTTCGTGACAAGAAGGATGATGACGTAAGCAAGAGCCGGAAGCGTCGCGATTTCGCGACATGTTCCATTTTGGACGGAGTCGGCAAAGGAGAGTGTCACGATATCGTGACAAGATGCAGGGATTTTGAGGGCCAAAATGGTCATGATTTTGCGACAAGCAGGATGATGATGTCAGCAAAGTTGAAAAGTGTCGCGATTTCGCGACAGGATGAAAGGAAAGCTGCTGAAAGCCGAAAGCGTCGTGATTTCGTGACAGCATTGAGGATGACGTCAACAAAAGCTCAAAGTGTCGCGATATCGCGACAAGATGCAGGGAAAGCTTTCGAGGGCCAAAACGGTCGCGATTTTGCGACAACTTTTAGGGTGACGTCAGCATAAGTCAAAAGTGTCGCGATATCGCGACAGGTAATAGTCTGGCAGATAAAACCCGCAGCAACATGCAAGGTGACACGTGTCAAAAAAGCAGACAGGAAAATCATGCGACCGATACGTAAAAAGTAATCGAAGTCGATGCATAGATTAATTGTTGACAGGTGTTGGACATGCATTGCAACAGACAAACATGCATAATTTAAACGCATTCGAAAAGCCGAATTTGAAGGATAATAAAAGCATTCGAAAGGTCGAATTTGTCGAGCATTCTAAAAGACGTATTTGAAGCATACAGAAAAGCCGAACATGAAGAATCAAAAAGCTTTCGAAGAATCATACATGGAGTTTCGAAAAAGAATTCGAAAAGCCGTATTCGAAGAATCATACATGGAGTTTCGAAAAAATCATTCGAAAAGCCATATTCGAAGAAATTGAATAGTCAAAGCACATGAAACAAAATTGCCGTATTACATGGTTTCCAAAAAGACGTATTGTAGGGTTTCGAACAGTCAAAGTGCATGGAACCGAATAGCCGTATTGCATGGATTCGAACAGTCAGAGTATGTGATTCGATTGCATGCAGGATTGAAAGGTTATAAAAGAATAACCGTACAGAGAATAAAGTTGCTGCTGTTAGAGAGAAATTGCTGTAAAAGGAGAGTTAGAAAAGTATCAAGAGAAAAATAAGCAGAGCCGTGAGAGTGTGCAGAGTTGAGTTAATTGCAGACCAGTCAGGGTCGTGCATAAAGTGAAGACATTTTTATGTCATTCAAAATTTATCGAATTGTAGTCCAAGTTGGTGCTTGGTACTAGGAGTTGGTGCTCCATCCGTTGTAGCGAGAAAATTACGGGGGTTGGTGCTCCTTCCAGGTTGGTGTTGGTAAAGTGTTTGTAAAATTGATTTTGCAAAGACTGGATTTGGATTGGAGTCCAAGCAGTCATTTTTGAGGAGTAGCCAAATTGGTGAACCTCGTTATATTGAGTGTTGTGGTTTGCTCTCTTGTTCAAGTTTTTTTTATTCTCTTTATTTCATATTAAATGCTGTAGATATAAAAATTTAATAGCTACACTGATTCACCCCCCCCTCTCAGTGTCATTGTGTAAACATCAATTGGTATCAAAGCACAGGTTCCTTGTACAAGCTTAATCAGCTAAGGAGATCTTGGAAGAAATAATGGCAGGTGGTGAAGGATTTTCATCCAACAAAGCTTCGTTATTTGATGGAACAAATTACACCTTCTGGAAACTCAGAATGCAAACATATCTGAGTGCATTGGGATACGATATTTGGAATTCTGTAGATAGTGGATACACAACACCCACTACCCCTCCAACAGATACTGCTGAGAAAAATAAATTTGAAAACAACTCCAAAGCCAAGAATGCCATAATGTGTGGGCTTGTTGACAGTGAACTAATAAGAGTCATGAGTTGTAAATCAACAAAGAACATGCTTGATGGGACAGGAAGATGAAAACTGGCTATGGCACAAGAGGCTTGGGCATATTAGTTTTGACAATCTGGCAAAAATTAGTTCAAAAAGAGCAGTTAGAGACATACCAAACATTGGCAAACCTGTAAATAGCATCTATGAGTCATGCCAAAAGGGAAAACAAATTAGAGCCACTTTCAAAGCAAAAGAATACTTCACTAGCAAGCCATTAGAACTAATTCACACTGATCTATGTGGACCCATGAGAACTGAAAGCATAAATGGACACAAATATTTTATGCTGTGTATAGATGACTACTCAAGAATGACATGGGTACTATTTCTGAAACTCAAGTCAGAAGCCTTTGAAATGTTTAAAACCTTCAAAAATCTTGTTGAAAAACAATCAGGAAAAAGAATTAAATGCATAATATCAGACAGGGGAGGAGAGTTTATCTCCGAAGAATTTGCAGAATACTGTCAAAAACATGGGATAAGAAGACAATTTTCAGCAGCTAGGACACCTCAGCAGAATGGTGTTGTAGAAAGGAAGAATAGAACAGTGTAGGAAATGGCAAGGACAATGCTGGTAGAAAACAAAATAGCTGACATATTTTGGAAAGAGGCAGTTCATACTGCAGTTTACATTCAAAACAGGTGCATGCTGAGACCACATGAAAGCAAAACAACTTATGAGTTGTGGTTTGGCGGAAAGGCAACAGCAAGACATTTCAAAATATTTGGCAGACAAGTGCTACATAAAACGGATAGAAGATAACCTTGGTAAATTTGAAGATAGAGTCGATGAAGGTATCTTTCTCGGTTACTCAACAAAAAGCAAGGCATACACATGTTACAACAAGAAGTTGAAGAAAATTGTTGAAAGTGCTGATGTAAAAGTTGATGAAGGTAGAGAACAAGAAACTACTTATCAAGAAAACTACCCTATGTATGAAGAAGTCATTGAAGGTGATGATGAAAAAGAAACAGAGAAGAATCAGAAAATTGATCCAGATAGTGTAAAAACTGAATCTGAAGAAGAAGAAAACAAGAAATTTAAAACAGGCAACTGGCAGAAAAATCATCCAAGTGAACAGATTATTGGGGATCCCACAGATGGTATTCAAACAAGAAGAACAGCAGTGAGGAACTATTCTCTGTTATCTAGTATTGAACCTAAAAATGTTGCCAAGCAAGCACCGATGAAAGTTGGATGAAGGCAATCAATGAAGAACTAGATCAGATAGAGAAAAACAATACCTGGGAATTAGTACCTAGACCAACAAATAAAAACATAATTGGTACTAAATGGGTTTTTAGAAATAAATTGAATGAAGATGGGCAAGTTGTCAGAAATAAGGCAAGATTAGTATGTAAAGGCTATGCTCAGGTTGAAGGCATTGATTTTGAAGAAACTTTTGCACCTGGTAGCCGACTAGAGGCAATCGGGATGTTTACGGCATTAGCAGTTCATAAAAACTTCAAAGTATATCAAATGGATGTAAAATCAGCATTTTTGAATGGAAAAGCTCGGAAGAAGAGGTTTACATTGAACAACCCGATGGCTTCCAACTTGGTGAAAATCCAGATTTTGTTTGCGAGGTTAAAGAAAGCTTTATATGGATTAAAACAGGCACCCGGAGCATGGTATGCAAGGTCGGATAATTATCTAATTAAACAAGGGTTTAAGAAAGGTTTGGTGGATAGCAACTTATATGTCAAAACAGAGAAGGGTCATCTTATTGTTCTTGTTGTTTATGTAGATGACATAATATTTGGCAAAGAAGATGGATGAATACTGCAAAGACATATCAATTAAAATGAAAAAAGAATTTGAGATGTCAATGATTGGTGAACTTTCTTATTTCTTAGGATTGCAGGTCAATCAAAATGAAAAAGGCATTTTTATTTCTCAAGTTAAATATGTAAAAGAAATGCTGAAAAAGTTCACAATGGAAGACAGTAAACCGGTCAGCACTCCCATGACAACAGGCTGCAAGTTGAGCAAGGATGATAAATCCCCAAATGTAGATCAAACAATGTACAGGTCTATGATTGGAAGCCTACTGTATTTAACAACCACTAGACCAGATATATTACAAGCAGTATGTATGGTTGCAAGATTTCAGGCCAGCCCCAAAGAAACTCATGTAACAGCTGTAAAGAGGATTTTCAGATATCTCAAGGGCACTATGGATTATGGGTTGTGGTACCCAAAAGGTAAATATTTCACTTTGATTGCATATTATGATGCTGATTGGGCAGGATGTATTGATGACAGAAAGAGCACAAGTGGAGGAGCATTTTATCTTGGTGACAGGCTGGTAGCATGGCACAAGAAGAAACAAGAATCAATATCTCTATCCACTGCAGAGGCAGAATACATTGCAGCAACAACATGCTATACTCAGATATTATGGATGAGACAAACGTTGAAAGATCTTGGTATTCATTTCAATGAACCAATTTCAATTAAGTGTGATAACACTAGTGCTATCAACATATCCAAGAATCCAGTAATGCATTCAAGAACCAAACATATTGCAATCCGATATCATTTCTTGAAGGATAAAGTTGCAGAAGGAGAGGTTAAATTGGATTTTGTTCCAACTACAGAGCAAGTAGCTGATATATTCACAAAACCTTTGCCTAAGGAAGTGTTTGAATACCTTCGGAAGAAGTTGGGAGTAGTCACACCACCCAAGCACTGACTAGCTATGGGAAACACATTCTCAGGGGGAGCATTCAAACTTTTTAAGTCTGAGAATGTTGTGCATAGACTCAGGGGGAGTCTAAAGCAGCCCTTTGGTATTATTGGCAAAGGGGGAGAAGAAATTAAGCAAGGTTGCAAGTGTGTTGCCAACAATTCCAAAGGGGGAGATTGTTGAGCAAGGTGCAGCAAAAGAATTGCAAAAGTATTGTCATTGTTGTCAACACAGTCAGATTGATGCAGTTGATGCAGTTCAGAGGTCAGTCAGATCAAGTGCAGAAAGTTTCAAGGAAAACAGAAGTGACCCAGATTCAAAAAATGGCAAAAAGAGACAAGGAAGAAAACTGTCGCGATATCGCGACATGTTTTCTGTCGCGATTTCGCGACATGATCGAGGAGAGAGAAGGCGCAGCCGAAAATGTCACGATTTCGCGACATGTCAAGTTTTCGCTGAGGAGAGAGAAAATGTGTCGCGATATCGCGACAAAAAGTAGGAGAGAGAAAATGCACGCCAAATTGTCACGATTTTGCGACATGGTCGAGGAGAGAGAAGATGCGAGCAAAACTGTCACGATTTCGCGACATGCTGACAGAGAAGGAAACAAAGGTGTAGCGATATCGCTACATGTTGAAATGAAAGGAAACAAAGGTGTAGCGATATCGCTGCATGATGAAAATACATGGAACTAAGGTGTAGCGATTTCGCTACATGTTGAAACAAGAAGAAACTAAGGTGTAGCGATTTCGCTACAGGTTGAAACAAAGAGAAAATAAGGTGTAGCGATGGCGCTACATGTTGGAACAGAGGGAAACTAAGGTGTAGCGATTTCGCTACTAGTCAAAAGTGTAGATCCGAAAGATGCAACGATTGATATTACAAGTCAAAATTTCATAAAAAAAGGCAAGGTAAAAGCACAAGGCAAAAAGTTGTAGCAATTTCGCTACTGCATGGAGCAAAGAGCGTACGGAAGCTAGAAGCGTCGCGATTTCGTGACAAGAAGGATGATGACGTAAGCAAGAGCCGAAAGCGTCGCGATTTCTTGATATGCCATTTTAGGAGTGGCAAGGAGAGTTGTACGGAAGAGCAAAGTGTCGCGATTTCGCGACAAGTTCCTTACGCGTGGCAAAGCTCCAAGAGGACCGAAGCGGAAGTGTCGCGATTTCGCGACAAGCAGGATGATGACGTTAGCAAAGTTGAAAAGTGTCGCGATTTCGCGACAGGATGAAAGGAAAGCTGCTGGAAGCCGAAAGCGTCGCGATTTCGTGACAGCATTGAGGATGACGTCAGCAAAAGCTCAAAGTGTCGCGATATCGCGACAAGATGCAAGGAAAGCTTTCGAGGGCCAAAACGGTCGCGATTTCGCGACAACTTTCAGGGTGACGTCAGCATAAGTCAAAAGTGTCGCGATATCGCGACAGGTAACAGTCTGGCAGATAAAACCCGCAGCAACATGCAAGGTGACACGTGTCAAAAAAGCAGACAGGAAAATCATGCAGCCAGTTACGTAAAAAGTAACTGAAGTCAGACAGACAGTTAATTGTTGACAGGTGTTGGACATGCATTGCAACAGACAAACATGCATAATTTAAACGCATTCGAAAAGCCGAATTTGAAGGATAATAAAAGCATTCGAAAGGTCGAATTTGCAGGCATTCGAAAAGACGTATTTGAAGCATACAGAAAAGCCGAACATGAAGAATCGAAAAGCTTTCGCAGAATAACAGACAAAACGAAACTCGAAGAATCATACATGGAGTTTCGAAAAAGAATTCGAAAAGCCGTATTCGAAGAAATCGAACAGTCAAAGCACATGAAACAAAATTGCCGTATTGCATGGTTTCCAAAAAGACGTATTGCAGGGTTTCGAATAGTCGAAGTGCATGGAACCGAACAACCGTATTGCATGGATTCGAACAGTCGTAGTATGTGATTCGATTGCATGCGAGATTGAAAGGTTATAAATGAATAACCGTACAGAGAATAAAGTTGCTGCTATTAGAGAGAAATTGTTGTAAAAGGAGAGTTAGAAAAGAATCAAGAGAAAAATAAGCAGAGCCGTGAGAGTGTGCAGAGTTGAGTTAATTGCAGACTCACCGTGGTCGTGCATAAAGTGAAGACATTTTTATGTCATTCAAAATTTATCAGAATTGCAGTCCAAGTTGGTGCTTGGTACTAGGAGTTGGTGCTCCATCTGTTGCAATAGAAAATTACAGGGGTTGGTGCTCCTTCCAGTTGGTTCTGGTAAAGTGTTTGTAAAATTGATTTTGCAAAGACTGGATTTGGATTGGAGTCCAAGCAGTCATTTTTGAGGAGTAGCCAAATTGGTGAACCTCGTTATATTGAGTGTTGTGGTTTGCTCTCTTGTTCAAGTTTTTTTTATTCTCTTTATTTCATATTAAATGTTGTAGATATAAAAATTTAATAGCTACACTGATTCACCCCCCCTCTCAGTGTCATTGTGTAAACATCATGTTAAGTCATAAAGAGTCAAGAGATAACAATATACTACATGACTGTATGTATATGCTATATAGTAGTGGATATGTTATTAAAATTTTTAAAGTTTTTAAAGTTTAAAGTATAAATAGGGTTTAATTCAGTTGGCAGCATTGAGAGGATTAGGAGGAGTAAGACTAGGAGGCTGCAAAGGAGAAGCTTTTGGAGTTAGACCTTGTTGGAGATTAAGGTTGGAGGGTTTCCTACCTTTTTGCCTTGATTACGAATGCTTCATTAGGATGAAGTTGTTTTCGTTAAATTAATGCATCTTTTTGATGTTGTAGTTTCTTTTCTATTAGCTCAAGAGATTGATTGCCTTCACTATAAGCCTGGGTTGAGGAACGGATTAATAACTAGAGGCTATGAATTTTATTATCCCCTTGAAATTTTGATCGTTGTGGTTTCTGAAACTTGATAGAAGCCTATGTTTTACCTCCTTTTTAAACAGTAGACGTCAACCTCTCATTTTGGTCTGAGATCCATTGTTTTTGGCTTGTGTATGTGTGCTATTAGACTGAACCCTATAGTGGTTCCTTATGCCCCTTGCTCCTCAAGGTATTCAGTTGTTTTAAGACACATGAATTAGTGTTTGAGTCATGAATTAAACCCTCTGTTTTAAGTATATGCTATATAGTAGTGGACATGTTTTGGATGCTATGTTAATGCCCAAACCGGGCTAGGTTCGGCTTGGGCCAAACCTTGACTGATAAGGTTTGACCCAAGCTGAACACTGTTAGACATGGTTTGGATGGAGTTCGCCCAACCGTACTTGTTTGTGAACCTGTGAACCTGGCGCAAGTGTGGATGTGTTTTCGTGCACCCAGCCAACCGGGTGCGTGAACCCTGTTACATTGCTTATAACACTTTATATAAATAAATCCATATTGATGCCCTTGATGAGAGTTCCTTCATGGGTTTAAATACTTTATGTCAATATTTCATATAGAGTCCAGCACTTAGAAAAAACCATGGACCTCCTAAAAAAAACTAAATTTTTATCCTCTTCATTAGCAAAGGCTACTATAATGTATCTATCCTCTTGGACACATTGAAATATCATAAGCACCCTTGGTTTAGCATTGCATGATTGAGAGTTGGGCCCCTAAAAATTGACATATGAGTGCCTTTCTTGCCAACTTCTTTATACTATTCTATGGTTTTTGCTTTTCAAGTCTTAAATGCATATCAATATTCTAGCAAGAGAGCCAAATTGAGCTGCAAGTACCTTGATTTTTGTCTTTAACTAGTTTCATCAATTAGTTCTCTTGCTTGATTTTTACTAATACACCTCAAAAAGAAAATCCTAAGGGGTCCAATAGCCCCTTTGACCCCCACTACCCTTTATATGTCAATCAAGATAAAAAAACAAAACAAAATTTTCCTACTATAAAAATTACAATATGTTCAAAGTTAAGATACTTATGAAGATCATACCCTAAGATGTTGAATCATCAACCCTAGTAGAGCATCTACTTCATTGTCATCCTTAGTTGACTTCTATTTTGTACTGGATTTTATGTAACTAACCACAATCAACCATAAATTTAATAATAACTTATTCACATAATTATGTATTGCCATTTTGGGCTTAATGACTATTCTTATTTTTTTAATTGGTTACATGGGAATGAAATGGGTACAACTTGTATTACATCATGATCACATAGTGGTATTACAACAACTTGGCAATTATGCATGTTTTGCTTGGCAAGATTTGAATGTAGGTATCCTTGAAAGCAAAGAAACAAAATTGATTAAGTTAATGCTATTTAGTAACAAGTATTATTTTTCTTTTGGATGGGGAATAAGGGGTTGTACTTGGATCCCCCACCCTTGAAAATTCATAACTCTTTCCTTCAAAGCTTGAGAGTTTACAAACTAATTCAATTCTCATCTCAATTGAGTTGCTCTAGCTAGATATCTACATCATTTTTCATTAAATGTTTGAATTCTTGATTTTCATTATCTAAATCTTTTTCAATTTTTTGTGTGAATATAAATATTCTAGAATTTGGTGTCCTTAATACCAAAACTTCACCTCTATTATCTATGCATTATTGCATCTTAGTAGAGTAATATTTTCAAACCATCACACTATCATAGTTTTCTTTACTAGATCTAAATTGCTAGTTTCCTTTATGAAGCATAATTGCAACCACAAAAATTGTAATAAATAGTTTATATGAAAATAATTTTTTTTTTTTGCTTGAGAACAAGGGGTTGTACTATGGTCCCCCACCCTTGAAAAATCACAACTCTCTTCTTTAGAGCTTGAGAGTTTACAAAGAGATTCAATTCTCATTTCAATTGAGTTGCTATAGCTACAAACCTATATCATTTTACATAAAATGTCTTAATTCTTGATTTTTATTTTTTTGATCTTTTTCAAATTTTTGTATGAGTACAAATATCTCAAAATTCAACATCCTTCTTAAAATTTTCCTACAACAACCTTCACAATACCAAAATTTCACCTCTACTATCTATGCATTGCATCTTTTTTTTTCAATTGGTTATATGGGATTGAAACGAGCCTCACCCATATTATATCATCACCACATAGTGATATTACAACAAAGCTTGGATATTATCCATGCATTGCTTGGCATTATTTGAACCTTGATCTCCTCTTTAAATGTTGAGTGATTTATTCGGTTGAGCTAATTCCACTTAATCTATGCATTGCATCTTAGTAGGGCAATATTTCTAAAATATTGCACTATCATAGTCCGCTTTATCAGATTTGGATTGCTAGTTTCCTTATTGAAGCACAAATGCAACCATACATTTTAATGAATAGTTTATATGAAAACACATTAATTTTATAAAATAAAGCAAATATTACCAAAGGAAAACATTAAAGTAAATCTTAATCATTATATAAATTAGGAAGTCAACATTTTTTTTGTCTAAACTTACTACTTCCTCTAGCCATGGAATAGATAATTTAACTTCATGATCCTCAATTAAAACCCCTCTATTGGCTAGCCTATTTGCATATTTGTTTCCTTCTCTTAACATATGTGTAAACCTGATTTATTTAAACTCTATAGCAAGGTCTTGAATTTTCACAATTATCTCTTGTATGTTCCATGGAGCCTTTGCTTTACTCAAAATTATATTCATTACTGAGTGAATCACCCTCTATCCATTCTTTGTTCCATTTCATTTGTTTACATAATTTTAACCCTTTCAAAGCCATCCAAGTTTCAACTTCATTCTTTGTTTTAAATCCACTATTGAAAGTGTAATGAGACAATATCTTTACTTTATTATTTCTAATTATTCCTCCTCCCCTTGTTGGTCCTAGATTTCCTTTATATGCTCCATCAAAATTCAATTTGACCAACTCCACATTTGGTGGTTTTTATTTTATATTATTTGCCTTTGTTTAGTTTCTCCTATACCCAACATCAAAATTCAATTTGATAACTTGACTCCATCTATCAAGGCTATCTGCTTCCAAATTAGGGATTGGGTGAGTTGATAGGGTTGGTTTAGACTCCTCTATGGCTAAACAAATCTTCTTTTTCATTACCTCCAAATTGTTTTCCTTTTCTTTAAATATTCTTTGATTCCTTTCTAGCCATATTCTCACTTTCCAAAGTATTGTGTCTTTTGATATATCCTAGATTTTTTTTGTAAATCCTCACTTTTAAGAGTGCTTTGCCATTGATTTAACCATTATTTAATTTTACCGTTCATCACCATCCATTTACCAAATATATTAAGAACCCATTGCCATAGTTTCCAAACTATTGACCAGTGTCCCAAGAGATGGTTTGTACATTTATTTCTACAAAGAACACATTGTGAGGGGCCATGAAAATCCCTTTACATAAGGTTATCCCATGATAAAATTCTTCTATGACCTACTAGCTAAACAATTATTTTGACTTTAATAATGCTTGGTTTATCTCAAATATCTCTCCATATTCTTATTTTGTTGGTGCTTTACATTTTTTCAATGAGTTTACATGGGGTTTTTATGAGGGGTCTCAATCCCTTCATTGTTGGTGCTTTACATTATATCCACATCTTGTTGTGTATTCTCTTGAGCTATTCAACTCCCAAATCAACTTATCCTTGGCTCCCCTCAAAATAATCACTATTGTTATATTTCTACTCAATTGTCTCCTAGCCTCAATGTCTATTGTAAAAAATTCTTCTTTCCATATATCTTCCTTCCTTATCTTTGTACACAATGTTTGAAACCCTATCACCATATTGATCTTGGAGTAATCTCATCCATGGTTTCAAAATTGGATCTAGATTTAGTGGTTTTTTATCACACCAAGTATCCATCCAAATAGAGATTTTTTCTCCAGTCTCCACCACCTATATTAAATCTTTAATCACTAGATCAATTGATTTTTTTAAACTATTCCATAGTACACAACAATTTGGTAGAGAGAATGTAGTAAATATTAAGTTTGGGTGATTAGGCTCAACATATTTAGAAGAATTCTTGCCCATTGTCTTTAACTCTCTTTGTGCAATATCCAAATTACTTTCCCCTAAGAGCTAAGTTTGCATCCATAAGAACTCTTAAACTAAAACCTCCTCTAGTTTTATCATCACACACCTTGCTCCATTTCACCAAAGAATACTTCCTTTTATCATGTAATCTTGGCCACAAAAACGACAACATAATATAGATTTAACTTTTTTCTATCAATTTTGGCATAGTATTCAAGGACATAATATGTTGAAATGGCTTGCGAGATTGATCTAATTATCTATACTCTTAATGTTAACAATAAATAGCTACCTTTCCATGTTTGGTAATTTATTCTGAACTTTACTTATAATTGGTTTTCATAGAATTTTCCTCATTCTCCCCTCAAAATAGAGGCATCCTTAGATAAGTTGCCAAATTTGCTTCCTCCATTTGAAGTAACTTGCATGTCCTTGTTTTGATTTTAGCTAGGGTGTTTAGGAAGTAAATTGTGGATTTTGTCCTATTAAATTTTTGCCCTAATGCTCTTTCATATTCCTTTAATAAGTATTCAAAGCTCTAACCTCATTTATCCTTTCCCTCTCAAAAATGATAGTCTCATTTACAAACCATTTATGGGAGATGTTGTTGATGTTATTACTAGCCTTAAGTTCACTTATAAGCCCATATTTGTTAGCTTTCTTCAAGTTCCTATCCAAAACCTTTGCCATAACAATGAACAAATATGATGATAGAGGATCTCCTTGTCTATGGCCTCTCTTAGCTTTAAATGATTTTTTTACCAACCCATTGATCAACACTAATAGAAAATTGTAGAGACGCAAGCTTTAATCCATATAAACCATTTCTTTCTATATCCTAACTTATAATACTGCATAAAGAAAATCCCATTTAACCCTATCATAGGCTTTACTCGTATCTGAGAGTATGCATCTATCTAAAAAATTTTGTTAGGTTTAGGCCTCTCTTGTTGTTGGTCCATGTATAGTTGTCTTCTTCAAATTCAACCTCCCACATACTATTTTTTTGAATAAAAGTTGAGAAATATCTAATACTTTGGGTTAATTTCGTAATCCCCCAAAATTTTTCATCTAGCTTGGTTATGGCATTAAAATCACCTATGATCATGAATCAAGTTTCTTGGTCATTACTTCTTATAAAGACTTCGATCCAACTCAAAAGTTCTAATATGCCTGATTGAGTTGTAGGTCCATAGACATTGATAAGGATGAAACAAATATATGCAAAGTAGCATGTGACTAAAGAGGCTATCCAATGCCTAGTTTTAAGAATGGTTACACAAGATGTTCTATTAGGATTCCAACAAGTTAGAATTCCCCTTGTCGCTCCTTTAGAATCCATAGCATCCCATTCACATCTTGCCCATACTTCCATACTGCTTTCATAGTTTTAAAAACTTCTTCTTTTGTCATTTTAGTTTCTTGGATACAAAGAATTTAAGGTGTATTACTTAAACAAAAGTCCCTAATACAGTCTACTTTGAGGGGGCATTAGCACCCCTTATATTCCATGAGATGATAATCATGTCTCATTAGGGGCTACTGGCCTCACCTGCAAATTACGAATATCATTTTGTTGTTTGGTAAAGAGAAGTTCAACCAACTTAGTTTGTGTTTCTTTCTCTATGTTTGCTCTTGCTTCCTTGGATCTCGCTTGATAATTTGAGGGTTTTCTTCTTTTTGCCTTGCTTGTATTAGGAGTAGGTCTTATTATTCTATTCCTGAATATTCTTTCAAAACTTTCTTTTTCATCAGATTTATCTTCTCCTTGCTCTACTACAAAAGCTTTTGATTTGTACTTCTCATTTTTTTGTATTTCCTTATTAATGGTAGAGGTATTAACATCTAACATTGCATTTTATTTACCATATTTTTCTCCTAAATGGTGCATAGTACTTCAAGAGATTCTTCAAAATATGATGAGACAAATTCCTTAGGTTCATCAAGAATGCTTATCCCTAAATTAGGATCATATAGAATATATTGGTCCTTGTTAATATGTTGAAACTGTTGTAGTGTCCTCTAAGCTTTGATCTACTTTTTCTTCATAGGCTAAAGCCCTAAAAGAGTTGACAATTCTTCCAATATCCTTCCTTATTGATCTCCACTTTCTATTTGCTTTCTGTGTCTAGATCTATTTTTTGGAAGTTGAAAACCATCCTCATCCTTATCCATTTGTAAGTTTCTCTTGTGGTTTTCTACATATGATTTTGTTGGACTCTTTTTAGGGCATGATCTATCAATATGTCCCACCTCATGACATATTCTACATTTAAAAGGTATGTTTTCATAATCTATGGTTTGGATCCACATCTTATCTCCATACTTAAGCATGATTGATTCCGGTAAGGCTTTACTTATATCAATCATGACCAATATCCAAGCATAAATAGCCAAGAATCCATCTTTTGCAGTTTTTGGATTCTCAAAGAATTCTCCTAAAACTTTGCTAATTACCTTGAAGGTATCCATATCCCAAAATTCAATGGGCAACCCATACATCCTAACCCAGATTGCTACTAAAGATAGATTTATATTTTTAGGTGAAAAATCTTTATAACAATAGGAAAAGAATAGTCTTGCTCTTCCCATAAACCAAGGACTCCCTTTTAGGATTCAATCTTTCTTTCTTTAAAACAAAAAAAATGGCTAAGGAGAAACCTTTTGGAAGAAGGATAGATTCACTCTTGGAGACCTCTAACTCTTGTCAATCCATTTTCTCAAGGTTGAAGCCCTTGACCAATACCCATTACATTTACTAAAAATCACCTTATCTTTAAACAACAAGGATTGATCTTCGTGGTGTCCTTGCTAAAATTTACTACTAGAGATGATTCTAAGAATTTGACTATAAGTTATTCCATGGGAAGGAAACTAAAACTCAAAATCTACTAAAATTTACCAGAATATCCTATAGCAAATATAATATTTGATTAAAAAATTATAATAATTTGCATGCAAAATTCCTAAGATAAAAAAGGGAAAAAAAAACTTTCTATGCCTAGACATTGAATCCCTAGCCCTCCATTGCTTCTCCCATCATTTGAACCTTGTTTGATAGATATTTGCAATTTTGTTTTTCGTGACTTAAAAAGTTGCCATTGCCATTGTTCTGGATCATTGATTTCACAAGGTTGTATGTCCCTCAATATTGCTTAGATTTCTTCATATGACCACTTATTTTAAAGCTCTTCAAATTTCACACAAATTAGTCCAAGAATCAATTGAATCAAACAACCCTTCATGAAGATATGACTCTTAAAAGATGAGATGTTTTTCAGAAAAAAATACCCTAATCATTCCAAAGATAATTCACAAGGAGATGTTAAGTGTTACATGAAAACACATTAATGTTATAAAATAAAACAAATGTTATCAATGAAAACATTATAGTAAATCTTAATAATTATTTGATTCACGCATTCAACATTTTCTTGTTAGCTTCAACTAAACTTACTACTTCCTCTAACCATGAAAATGAGAATTTAACTTCAAGATCCTTAATTAAAACCCCCTATTGGTTAGCCTATCTACACATTTGTTTCCTTCCCTTAATGTATGTGTAATCCTGATTTCTTCAAACTCTATAAGAAGGTCTTGTATTTGCACAATTATCTCTTCTATGTTCTATGAAGCCTTTTCTTTCCTCAAAAGTGCATTTATTATTGTGAGTGAATCACCATACTATATTTCATTTCATTTGTTTGCATTATTTTATCCCTTCCAAAGTTGCCCAAGCTTCAACTTCATTATTTGTCTTAAATCCACTATTGAAAGTGTAATGAGACAAATTCTCTCCTCTATTTTTTCTACTTTTTCCTCCTCTTGTTGGTCACGAATTTCCTTTAGATGCTCTATCAGAATTCAATTTGACCATCTCCACATCTAGCGGTTTCCACTTTATATTTTTTGCATTGTTTTTGTTTGTCCTCTACCCAACATCATAATTCCATTTGATGACTTGACTCCATCTATCAAGGCTCTCTACTTCTAGATTAGGGATTGGGTGAGTTGATAGGGTTGGTTTAGACTCCTTTATAGTTAAACAAATCTTCCATTTCATTACCTCTTATTTTTTTTTCTTTCATTTAAATATTCTTCTATTCCTTTCTAGCCATACAATCCAAAGTATTGTATCTTTTGATATATCCTAGATTGTTTGTAAAGCCTCACTTTCAAAGTGCTTTCTCATTGCTTTAACCATTCCTCAATTCTACCATTCATCATCATGCATTTATCAAACATATTAAGAACCCATTGCCACAGTTTCCAAACTTTTGAGTAGTGTCCCAAGAGATCGTCTATACTTTCCTCCTTTTTACATAGAACATATCATGAGGGCTATGAAAACCCCTTTTCATAAGGTTGTCTCAAGATAAAATTCTTCTTTGACCTATTAGCCAAACAAAATTTTTGACTTTAGGAATGTTTGGGCTATTCCAAATATCTCTCCATATTCTTGTAATATTCCTATTTTGTTGGTGCTTTACATTATATCCACTTCTTGTTGTGTATTCTCTTGAGCTATTCAACTCCCAAATCAACTTATCCTTGGCTCCCCTCAAAATAATCACTATTGTTATCTTTCTACTCAACTACCTCTTAGCATCAATGTCTTGTATACTTGTAAAAAATTCTTCTTTCCATATGTATCGTCCTTCCTTATCCTTGTACAAAATTTTTGAAACCAATGTTCCACAAGGTTGGGATATTGGGGGACGTGTTTCGAGGATGACAGATCTTAAAAAATAGCTAGGGGACAACAAGGAGGACGACAAGTGTAATAGTATTAAAATATTAAAAAATAAAATAATTAAAAACATATATACATTTATTATAAGTTTGATAAAATATTAGAATTATACTCTATACAACATACTTCTTTAAATCCATTTAGGTAAAAATATAATAATCATAATAATTATAGTATACCTCCAACGGCTAGGTGGATTGGTAAGTGTAGGTGTGGTTGGACACTTACCAAGAATAGACCTAGGTTCAAACCTTGGGGGAAGCCAACCCTTTGCAAAGATAGTAGTCTGCTCTGAATCCTTTGAGTGCGTGCTAGACCGACGACAACGATACGAACCCCGAGCAACCGGTGGTCCCCATCTCACGTTGGGTCAACAAGAACGAGACGAATATGTTTGTTGGGTTTAATCCTTGTGGTTTGAACCCTACGCTTACCAGTTACTAAAAATAGTGGCTATAACCAACTCTCCTATGTAACCAAAAATAATAATAATAATTGTAGCTTAATAAAAACAGTCAACCTATTGTCTTGAGGGGACAACACAACACAATGGGTTTTGGCTCTTCTTCGGGAGGTCCAAGGTTCAAACCACGATATGGATGAGTGTGTGAGGGGGTGGGTGTGTGTATAGTTGTATGTTTGATCTCTATTAATAAGCTCAACTCTCACCTTTATTAGAGGTGGGATGGAGATGCCCACCCAACCCTAAATGCTTAGGGGTATCTCATATTAACCTAATAAAGAAAAGAATAGTCAACCTATTTTTTATTATTTTATTTTGGAGATTTATATTTATATTTTATTTATATATATAATATAAAATTTTGAAATTTAAAAAACATATTAAAAAAATCAATTCTAAAAGTCTCAAGAAAGTCTAGAAGAACATACTTTGAAATTAAACAAATCAATTCTAAAAGTCTTGAGAAAACCTAGAAGAACATACTTTTGAAATTTAAAAATATATATTTTGGTGATATATTTGAAAGTCCAGAAGAAGACTCTTGTAGTTTTTTTTTAATTGAGGGAGAGATGCCTAACTGTAGGTTACGACTTGGCGTTTATAGAGACGATCGGGGGATGCCTTCGCATCCCATAAGAGTCCTAGGGATGGTTGGGCATCCTTGGTATGGTTGGACGTCTATAGAGATGGTCGGGGATGCCTTTGCGTCCTACTCACTCCCTAAGTCCTCGGAATAAAAAAAACCCATCCATGCAATTTATTGCACTGCAACGTTTGGTATTTGTGATACCTTTGGCCAGCACTTACAGGTAATGCTGTCATGATTGCGTTATTGTATCCGCCGCCTAATATAGCTGCCACAACGACGTTTGAGCTTGTTCTCTATTAATCGTCGGGGAGATATAAGTTTGCCATTTTGCTAGTTTTTTTGCTCCATCCACTACCCCAATCGTTCTTGTGTTTAGACGTAAAACCTGACGAATGTTTTGATTTTCGAAGTGTTTAGGGGAAGTTACGCCCCACGCATGAGGATTGACGACTTTTTGTGGTAGGTGTCATCAACAAGACGATTCCATTTTCAGTACAGCCTAAGTTCCATGTATCGTATAAACATTGAAATTACTTACAGTCTCTCCCTCACGTAAGGACGGGTAATTTCTCTGATTTTTCAAAATACCTATAGTCTCCCTCACATAAGGACGGGTATTTTGTACGGTATAACAGCCTGACATTAAGGTATATCGAAAGGGGGACCATTTGGTGATATAAGGAACCTTCACAATGTCTGCAAAATTAATGACCGATGCTCATCGGTTGTTGAAAGGTCCTAACTATACACCATGGAAAAATAAGATGAAGGCAATCCTTGAAATGGATGGCTTATGGGATGTTGTATCTGGTTCAACAACAAGACCTTCATCTGCTTCAGGAGCTATAACTCCATCTGCTGACTAGAAAGACTTTGACAAGATAGACAACAAGGCAAAAGTGCTCATCTTGCTTGCTGTGTCTGATGGAGTTCAACCACACATTGCTGACTGTAAACATAGTAAAGAGGCATGGGATGCCCTTAAAACTATATATGAGGGAAAGAATGATTCCACCATTTTATTTCTTCAATCTCAGTTACACAGTCTAAGCATGAAACAGGGAGAGACAGTTGAACTCTTTCTTTGCAGAGTGTCTGAATTGAAAGCAAAGTTGAATTCTTTGGGAGAACCGATTGATGACAAGCTTCTTACCTCCATTGTATTGAGAGCTTTACCTGATTCTTATAGGGTGTTGATCACTTCCCTTCAGGTGTCACAACGGAAAGTTACCTTTGTTGAGTTGGTCAATATGCTTCAAGAGGAGGAGGCACACCAACTTCAGAGAGATGATTCTTCTAACACAGCCCTCTATTCCAACAAGAAGGGTTCGAAGAAGAAAGGTAATTTTCAGAAAGGAAGGAAGAAGAAAGGTCAAGCCTCCTCATAGACTTGACATAGATCCTCTGCAATCCAGTCAATATGTTTCTTATAAAATTTTATAGGCAACCCATCAATACCTGGCAATTTATCATTTTGAATAGCTCGAATAGCCTTCATTACTTCGTCTTTAGTAATACTACCACCTATAGTCAAGGAATCCTGCTCAAATTTTTTTTTAGGAATAAGAGAGCAATAGTATAATCGATCCTTAATTCTAGCAGCACTTTCTTCTGAGGTAAAAAATTCTATAAGGAACCTTCACAATGTCTGGAAAATTAATGACTGATGCTCATCAGTTGTTGAAAGGTCCTAACTATACACCATGGAAAAATAAGATGAAGGCAATCCTCGAAATGGATGGCTTATGGGATGTTGTATTTGGTTCAACAACAAGACCTTCATCTGCTTCAGGAGCTACAACTCCATCTGTTGACTAGAAAGGCTTTGACAAGATAGACAACAAGGCAAAAGTGCTCATCTTGCTTGCTGTGTCTGATGGAGTTCAACCACACATTGCTAACTGTAAACATAGTAAAGAGGCATGGGATGCCCTTAAAACTATATATGAGGGAAAGAATGATTCCACCATTTTATTTCTTCAATCTCAGTTACACAGTCTAAGCATGAAACAGGGAGAGACAGTTGAACTCTTTCTTTGCAGAGTGTCTGAATTGAAAGCAAAGTTGAATTCTTTGGGAGAACCAGTTGATGACAAGCTCCTTACCTCCATTGTATTGAGAGCTTTACCTGATTCTTATAGGGTGTTGATCACTTCCCTTCGGGTGTCACAACGAAAAGTTACCTTTATTGAGTTGGTCAATATGCTTCAAGAGGAGGAGGCATGCCAACTTCAGAGAGATGATTCTTCTAACACAACCCTCTATTCCAACAAGAAGGGTTCGAAGAAGAAAGGTAATTTTAAGAAAGGAGGGAAGAAGAAAGGTCAAGCCTCCTCATAGACTTGACGTAGATCCTCTGCAATCCAGTCAATATGTTTCTTATAAAATTCTATAGGCAACCCATCAATACCTGGCGCTTTATCATTTTGAATAGCTCGAATAGCCTTCATTACTTCTTCTTTAGTAATACTACCACCTATAGTCAAGGAATCCTGCTCAAAATTTTTTTAGGAATAAGAGAGCAACAGTATAATCGATCCTTAATTCTAGCAACACTTTCTTCCGAGGTAAACAATTCTTTATAGAACTGAAAAAATATTTTCATAATGTCATTATCATCATACACAATAGAATTACCATCTCATATCTCCGAAATAGTCTCTTTAATCCCTTTTTCCTTAATATAACGAAAGAAAAATTTTGAACCCCTATCTCCTTCCTTAAGCCAGTTAAGTCTGGCTTGAGAACGCTGCCCCTAAATTTTCTTCACTTGAAACCTCTTGATCTCATTTTTAATCATAACTAATTCTTCTTGAAGGAATATATTGTTCGGGTCATGTTGCAAAGCTGACTCAATATTATTTAGATTATTATGTAACTGAGTATACAACTTTTTAGCATCAAAGGCACGCTTTTGACTAATGGTCTGAAATATTTTTCCAGCCAGCAATATTAATATTTTATTTGTCAATACAAGTGCTATTTCTATACATCTATTTATTAACTTCTTTTAAAGTGAATATAGCCTCCTTGCAATCCCTGGATTCCAAGAGAGAAGTGTTTAAAATAAACTTCCAGGCAGATTTATTATGATGTGAATCATGTTTTTGGAATCTTAAACATGCAATGATAGGAAAATGATCGGATAAAGTATGAGGAAGGATCTGAACCCTCAAACCATTGGCAATGCCATCAAAGTGAAACCAAAAATTAGTGGCATAGAATTTGTCTAATCGGGAATAAATATTGTTGCCTCCTTTTTGCATATTACACCAAGTGAACCATAACCCATTGTGTTGATCTTGCATATCCTCTAAGGGATCAATTAATCTAAAATGAGATTTAAAGTTACCCCAGAAGTGTTGCTCTTCTCCTTTCCAATCAACTCCTAATCCACCACATTTATCATAATGATGCTCCACTATATTAAAATCCCCACAAAAATCCAGGGGATATTAGGGAGAGAAACTAACCATTGCCATAAAATGCAACATTCAATATGGTCATTGGGGGCATATATAGAACAAAGACCAATTTTAAGAGTATCTTTTTCAAAAACTACCCAGACTGCTCTGTTGCATAGAGAAAAACCTGAGCTGACCACCTTGGATGCCCAAAAAGGAGAAAGTAGAATAACAGAACCTCCTCGACCATGAGGATGATTTGTCATAAAAACAAAAGCTTCCTTCCAAATGACCCTTAGAGCAAAAAACAAATTAAAAATGCTAGCTTTGACCTCTTGAAGACACATACAATCAAGCCTACCAATAGATCGCTTCAAATCTTTAACAAAATACTTCCTTTCAGGAGATTCCAATCCCAAACGTTCCAACTCGAGCATTTAAGACTCATTGGCAGATTCACTTTCCTATTCCTACTTCTAGCATTGTTTTTCACAGATCTAACAAAATTACCACCTGATAAAGATTCATGGGCTCTTCTTTTTTTCTTCTTTTCAACCACTGACCATTCACCACTTAATTTATCAACATCTTCACTAGCAACACTATCACCTGCAGAGCTTGCAAGTTCGGTGTTGGCTAAGGAATCATCATCAAAGATATCGTTGTTCTCTATATTTTCAATTGACCCTATTGACTCATTTTCACTAAGCCACTTAGACTGTTTCATTTCCAAATCTCTTCTATTAGTAGTTTGAAGGGCCAATTGCTAAGCATTTAATCTGCCCACCTTTTCATGAGAATCTCTATTGTCAACCACATCACCCAAACCAGGTGGAGGGATAGAAGACCCAGGTTTATCAACTACTTCTTGAGCCTGAGCAATGCTCTCATTGAAAGTTTTCAATTTATTAATATTATTCCTGATGAGGGTACAAAACTATTTTTAAGGACAAGAGACAGAGCCCTGAAATTCTGGTTACAATCATCTTGCAATATTATGGTTTCATGAGCATGAGCAAAAGGTTCCTCAATAAAATTGGGAGCATCAAAAATATTAATATTTTCTTTATATGAATCAATCAGCATATTATTATTATCCAAGGTGGAAACAAAAACAACATTATTAACTCCACTATAATCAGCCAGAGAGTCTGGAACAACAGTATTTATAGGATTCTTAGCAACAACACTCTTAACCAAATCATTTTTAACAACATTCAAAACCCTAGAAACCATTTTGGCCCCTTGAGAAGAAACCTCCACCCTGTTATTTGGGCGTGAAAGATTCATCTCAGTTTTAGAGCAATCATTTTGCCCCCCAACATGCACAATATCCTTATCAAGAGGAGCAACCACAGAAAAATTAGCAGTCTTTCTATTTAACAACAAAGGACAATTTTTACGAACATGCCTTTCCTTTTTACAAATAAAACAAGAGTTCATCCCTCCTAGTAGTTCAATCTTGCAAGACAAACAAATATTACCACAATCAATCTCTAAATCCTCTGGTAAATCAATCCCAGGTTGCAAAGAAATAAGTAACCGGGCGTCCATATGACATAACATAGACTTTGCCTCTTCCACTTTTAAGACTTTACCAAATGGAGCCATAATCTGAGGCAGGAAAGCCCAAATAACAGGATGGAGGTTCCTAATAACGACCCAACGAGGATAAGAGACAACCATCACCTCCTCAGTTAAAACATCGGGAGACCAAGCCAAAATACGAAACACATATTTGTCAACATTCCAAAAGGGTTTTTGTAAAACCCTAAATTGCATATTATGATTCTGAAAAATAATCATGAAAAGCCCCCTTTGAATCATGCGACAAAATGAAACTTGAAACCCTAGCTTTTTTCCCCAAATATTATTAATCCAGTTTGACATAAATTTTCGAGATGGCAGGGCATTAATATCCAAAGCAACAAAAAAAATAGCCACATTTTTAAGTCGTTCTTGTTCTACATTCATGGCATGCAACATATCATCATTAGGGATTACGGTAGCCTTATTAGCATTTGCCGAAGAATCCTTACATTGTTTGATGTTAAAAATGACTTTATCAGAAATTTGCTCACGCTCCTCCACCATGACCACCTCTTTGAATGATTTCTGTTCGCCCTTTACACTGTCTCCGCCATCATTTGCCACAGCCACATGAATGCTCGTATTCACCATTCCTCCTGACCCGAGAGCAACATAATTTTACTGTAAATCCATGCCTAAATGATCAGGCAGACGCCCGGTATCCATTGCAGAAACTCTATCTTCGCACGCGCTCATTTTTTTCCTTTGATAAGAGAGTTGGTTACAACCATATATATATATTATGTAGCTTTCAAGCGTAGGGTTCAAACCATAGGGATTGCATCCACCAAACCTATTTCACCTTGTTGTTTTATAGTTCGGCGTGAAATGGACCATTGGATGTTTGAGATTCGTCATCGTTAATTTAGCGTGCATTCAAAGGATTTGGATTAGACTACTATTGCTTCCTCCAAGGTTTGAACATGGGTCTCTTTTTGGTAAGTGCCCAACCAAACTAGCACTTACCAATATACCTAGCCCTTGAGGGTTGTATAATTGTTAAATTATTATAATACATCTATGATTTTATATGATGAAGATGCTTTCACTCCCATTTAACCCAATAACTATTGTAAAAAGTTAAGATAATAAAAATGGTTCATTAATACTACTAATTAATGTGATAATTAATTGTAGAGTTTAAATGGACTTAATGACCTTCTCAATCCCATATGACCTATTATAAAAATAAGATAATAAAAATTGCTCGTGTGATGATTGGCTCCAAGACAATATTCAGAACAAGGGATGCTATGATTTTTCCTCAACTTCAGAATCTCAGATATGATATGGACAATTATAATCAGGTTTTGGTTCTACAGGTTTATTTACAACAATTTGTGCGAATATATAACTTGTCGAAAACATATGGTTAATTATAATAAGCCCATTGTTTATCAACTAGTTTCAGTTTGATGTCAGTTTATTTTGTATATACTTCAGGTTTCAGTTTTTTTTCAGGAGTTTTGTTTCATGCCACTTTTTGTTTAAGTGGCTTTTTTAGACTGGTTTTGGTTGTATTTGTTGTATCAAGGTTGTAACTATTATCAAGATTGTATCAAGGTTGTATTTATTAATATAAGTTATACGATTTTCAATTAAAAAAAATGGTTTATTAATAATATTAATTAATTACTCCCAAGGACTAGGTGGATGGGCTAGATGGATTGGTAAGTGTAGATGTTTGAGTGCCTGTTAGACCGACGATGATGGTACGAATCTCAAGTGATTGGTGATCCCCATATCATGCCGGGTTAACAAGAACGAGATGAATAGGTTTATTGTGGTTTGAACCCTACGTTGACCAGTTACTAAAAATAGTGGCTTAACCAACTCTCCTTTAAAAAAATAATAAATATAATTATTTGTAAAATAGTAGACCTAATGGTAAGGCACTAGAAATGCACAAGCAAATACCACAATAGTTTAGTTAGATATAAGTAATGCATTTTAGAATTTAGTTAACTTAATCAAATGATATTAACTAATTAATCAAATTTTTAACTTTAGTTTAATATCATTCTAATTTAATAATAGGAATCAACCAATTTCAATCCTATATAACCAAATCTAAATTTTTAAATTTAATTTAAATAGAAAAATAAAACATATTATTTAACCATATACAATGTATATAAACTTTATAATTATTTAACTTTAAAATTAAAAATACCTTAAATATCATTTTAATGTAATAATAAGAAACCAATTTCAAATTAATTTTTTTTATCTAGTTTAAAATTTAAAGAGAAAAATACAACATATTATTTAACCATATACCATGTATATAAACTTTAAAATTATTTAACTTTAAAATAAAAAATACCTTAATATCATCTTAATGTAATAATAAGAAACCAATTTCAAATTAATTTTTTTTATCTAGTTTAAAATTTAAAGAGAAAAATACAACATATTATTTAACCATATTCAATATTCAATGTTCATAAACTTTAAAATTATGTTAAAAAAATAAAAAATATTATCTAGCTTATTATTTAAGTTAACATTTTTTTTAATAGACGAGAATGATAATTTTTCCATTGAAAAGCTACGACTATAACTATTTGCCTTACCTAGGTAAACATTTTCTATAATAGAGGGATTTGGAAGGGCTTGAGATTAGAACCGTCAACCTCAAAATGGTAGATTAGAACCCTCAACCTCAAAATGGTAGATTAGAACCCTCAACCTCAAAATGGTAAACATTATTTAACTTAACATTTAAAAAATAATGGTTTACCCATAAGGAAGTCACTGGCATAATCATGATGAAACTCAGGTTCAACCCTAGGACGATGTGTTTAAGAAATATTAATATTTACTCTAATAGAAGGATTTGGAAGGGCTTGAGATTAGAACCGTCAACCTCAAATGGTAAACACTATTTAACTTAACATTTAAAAAATAAAAATAATATTGCTTTGGTAAACACGGTTTAACTTAACATTTAAAAAATAAAAATAATATTGCTTTGTGTGGTCTACCCGCAAGGAAGTCACTGGCATAATCGATGATGAGACTCAGGTTCAACCCTAGAAAGATGTGTTTAAGAAATATTAATATTTACATAATCGAGGATGAAACTTATTCTTATAGGGGACTTGGAAGGGCTTGAGATTATAACAGTCAACCTCAAAATGACAAATATTATTTAACTTAACATTTAAAAAAATAAAAATAATATCACTTGCATGATGATGAGACTCAAGTTCAACCCTGGGACGATGTGTTTAAGAAATATTAATATTTGCATAATCATGATAAAACTCAGGTTCAACCCTAAGACTACGTGTTTAAGAAATATTAATAAAAAAATAAAATATGTTGTAAGCCTTGGAGCAAAGAAAAATAACATTTTTCAAAGGTGGAAAATGAAATTAAATTTTGTAAAATGTATGGCGTCTCTACGAAAAAATGTTTATTTACGAACTTTTTTTTAACATTTTTTTTATGTTTTCGGAGTTCTAATCCAAACGCGGATCTCTCCTCTAACTCGTTGGCTCGCACACGTGTCGAAATGCTCTTACTCGACTTGACTCGCAAATACAAGAACTAATCATATGAATTAAAATCCTTAATTGATGATTAAGCATTTAATAGTGTCTTTGCCGTTATCCCGCTCAAACCCAATTCAAATATTTGAAATTGGAAGTCTATACCCAAATAAACTGGTCGTGGATCCCAAGAGACAACAATGCAAGGCCATAGGATCAGAATTGGAGATGTGGGGTTGGGATTTTCTGGTGTTTCTTGAAATGGGTACCACTTCATTCGAACAGATCCGTCTGATTTCCATGTGGGTAGGCGTCAGAGGAGAAAATTGCGGTGTGTAGGGAGGTTTCAGGGGAAGTTGTCAGTTTAAAATTTTCAAGAGATAGAGTTGGAGATTGATCAGGTGGTTTGAAGAAAGGGGGGAGAATTCAGCAAAGCAGTCCTGAGGTTTTAAAAATTTTGAAATTGCTGAGGTGGTTGAGGTCATCTATTGAGGTATGCCAATGGGATCTAAGATTTCATTTTTTTGAATGTGTTATGAAGTAATTTGATTCGTGGTAATGCACGTTTTCTGTTTAAATGGGACGATACATTGGCTGGAATCTTGGTCTATGAGAATTGTTTTTTAATTTGTTGGATTGATTTGTTTGGAGGGGTATGTTCTGATTGTAGTTGGGTGGGTTTAGATAATTCCAAAGTTGTTTGATTCATGCAATTTACATTTTCTGATTTAATGAGAATCTTGATTTTTGGGGTTCTATTCAAACCTGGATTGGTTTGCTTGGAGGGCATGCCCACTTTGTACTTGGTTGATTGCATTTAGCCAGAACTAACGCTGAATGCAATCAACCAAGTACAAAGTCTTAGCGGAGCCAGAGTTCTCAATTCCAGGCAATACATATCCTATGAAGACACATATATTGAGTCTCCCAAAGTCAATGATCAATTGATAGTCAAAAACTATAAAATCATAATTATCTTCATCTTGTTGGTCTCCTACAATACTAAGACGAAAAGCATGAAAAAAGAAGAAGACTGAACACAAATGGAAATATTACATAAAATATGTTAGCTGCGGTTTCCTGCACAGAACGCAAATCTGGAGTTTTTGCCATTGAATAAATTGCACCCCCACAAACCTCCTTAAGCAAAGGGACAAATGCTCAGAGACGACACATATCAAGCATTCCTATTTATAAGGAAACAGAAGCTTGCCTACTTCTCAAGAGGACAAAAGAAATTATTTGAAGGAAAATCAACCAATCACTACTAAACCATGACTATGGTTTACATGTCAAAGTAAATATTTTTTGGAAGGCATCTTTGTATTTTGTACTTGGGTGACCAGTGATTTCATTTAGCCCTAAAGAAAAAGTTGCATCATCAACAGTTTATGTTGAAGATTTAGGAGCATATTCAAACTGACTGTTACTTTGGAAGGCATCTTTGTACTTTGTACTTGGGTGTCCGGTGATTGCATTTAACCCTAAAGAAAAAGTTGCATCATCAACAGTTTATGTTGAAGATTTAGAAGCATCTTCAAACTGAGGACTGGCATCTGGAAATTGTCAATGTTTTTTCAGAATTCTTCTCTTTTCATCTCTGCTCCAGAGTCATTTTTCTTTGCTTTTTATATGCATCCTGCATATCAGCATCGGCTATCCCAGCACTAGTTATGCCTCTTTTCTCCCTTACCATATTTGCTTGATTTGAAATTTTGAATAAGAAGTTTAAGGTTTGAATTTAATGTAATAAAGTTATATATTATAAATCACATTAAAATTTTTGTTAAAGAACTTCGTCTATAATTTAACAGAAACTTTCTGTAGAATAGGATTATATATATAATTAAAGTATGACTGAATAAAAATAAAAGTCAGTGTTATAAAATCTATGATCTTACATAGATAATTTTTTTTTTTTTAATTTTTTACTTTCTTTTTATAATTTAACAGTGAAGAGAAGTAGGATTATATACATAATGAATAAAAATCAAAATTCTCTTAGGATCTTTGATCTTATAAAAATAAAAAACTAATTTATCTTTTATTTTTATTTTTATAATCTTTTTAATTCGGAACCATCCTCGGGAATCCTCGTTTTTGAATGTATAAGATCTTTGTGCTTATTTTCATGCTGCCTAAGGTAGCAGAAGCATTTTTGTGTTTATGGACGGGAATCCTCGTTTTTGAATGTATAAGATCTTTGTGCTTATTTTCATGCTTATTTTCATGCTGCTTATTTAAAAGGTTGAAGGTTGTATATCATAAAATTGGGTGGCTAATCATTTAAATAGTCACAGGATATATGATTTTTTCAAAGATAAAAATAACCTTTCACTTGAAGTCACTATTTTCTTTCTGAATTGGCTGAGGAAGCATCTTGCAAAATGTTTGTCTGTTTATGGATTTCCCTGTATTTTTCATCTCTTCAAATTAAGTTTATTCAACTTGCATCTGCTTCCATTCTCCCATCACATCTAAGAGCAAGAGCCTTTCTTTCGATTCCCAATCGTTTTTTTAATTTATTGATTCTTTTTCGTAGCTATGTTTTGGTTTTAGACATTTTCCATGAAGATTGAGGAAAGTTTTGATTGCGCATGCAGAATGTTCTTTCAGAATATTGGGTCGACTGTGCATTGGAGGAGGCACTTGTATTGTGCGGATTATGGGGCATATATATACCTGCCTCTTAAGATTCAAACATTGAACCTCCTATCTTTAAAAAGCTTAGACCCATGAAGGCAATTTTTTGCTGATTTGATGATGAGATCTTTTGTTTCTCGGATTGTTTTGAATCTTAAGGTGTTTATATATACATTCTGGCAGATTAAGATTGTGGGACGGGGCGTTTAGAATCATGCCAGAAGAGCTTCAAGGTGTGGGGGTAAGGCGGGCCTCACATGCGAACCCAAGTGAAGGGACACGTAATACGTCAGATCAGTTTACCCAACATGATAGGAGGACCCCTGAGATGTTGGCAAGGGCTCTCTTGAGAGCAAGGAACAGCATTCAGAACAAAGAAAATATTACTCCTGAGAAGCCGGGCAGACGAAGGCGAAGGCAGAGAAGAATGGTGTCTACTTCAAGGAGTCCTTTGCCCTCAGATTATCGTCGTGCTCCTCTTCAAGACATCACAGTTTACATGCAGGTAAGTACTCTTTTTCTCTATAAGAGTGGTAACGTGTTTATTGGAAAGGCTTTTAATCACTTTAATTTTTATTGGTACTAATTTGCCTATATGGGCTCCGTAGTTATGCACTTATATTGTCTTCTTTGTAATTTTGTTCCAGATTATACAGAGGAGAACTAGGATCACGAGTACGACCCAGATATACGATATAACTCCTCTTAGACAGCCTACAATTCGTTACAGCCCTGTGCAAGAAGAATCTCCCCAAGAAGGCCCTTTACAAGGAATGGATACTGCTATGATAAATGCTGGACCAGTTCCAGAAGCTACCTTGCAAGAAACAGAGACTGCCATAACAAATCCAACATTGGTTCCGGAAGGTGCCTTGCAAGGAACAGAAATTGCCATAACAAATTTAGGTCAGATTCCAGAAAGCACCCTTGTAGAAACAGAGAGCAGATCATTGCATTTAAGACCTATTCCTCAGCAAGAAGTCCTAGAACTAATTCCTCAGCAAGAAACAGAATTGCAAAACCTTGCAGCAGAAAGGACTTTGGGCAATCAGGTAACAGCAGAGAGTGGGCTAGGACATCTTCAAGAGAACAAGACACGACACATTGGTGCAACAAACACTTCCAACTTGGCCAACCAAGAGCATGGGAGAGCATTTGGAAATGTTTTGCAGTCTCAACTTTGGAATGAAAGAAGTGGAAGGGACAATCGAGGTGGTCGCCGGCAACAAAAGAAATCATCTTTGAAACCACTGATGAAAATGAGATGAAACTGCTCGTTTCGCAATTCCATTCATTATTATTTTAATTTTTTTTTTTTTTTATTATTATTTTTAATTGAGAGTTTATTTTTATATCAAAACTGCTTATACCGATTACATCGGGTGTAACTGTTTTTATACAGATCTAGATATCAACAGTACTCTTCCGTAAATGCTGCGGTTGTAATGTTATTGTAATTTTTTTATACAGATCCACAGTGGGCGAGGGTACCGTTAAATACTGTCCAGTACTGTACTCACTGTACTGCACAATGGGTGTAATTTTTTATTTTTTTTATACACATCCACAGTGGGTGAGGGTACTTCAGATACTGTCAACTCACTGTGGTCTACCGTCAAGACTCTAGTCATTTTCCAAATATGTTAATTTAAGTTGAGATGACTGGAAACGTTTCTGTTGAATGGCATAATTGTATTTTTCCACTCACGTTAAAAGGTGCTTTTGCGTTGGCACATTCAAATGTGGTGCAGTTTTTGTTAACGGGGATTTAGGTGATAATATCAATGCAGGTTTTTTTATGTTGTGAGGGGTCAACGACTCAGTGTCAGATTTTTTTTGTTTTTTATATATTAAAAAAAAATTATTTGGGAGTTAAGAATGGATTATGTTGGGCTTGTTCTCGAAGTCAATGGTCGCAGATTTCTGCAAACATATTGATATTTAGTAATTGGGTGATGTTAAATCTGGTCATGGTGAACCGAATTCAGGCTATGCAATGGCACATGTTTTGCTGCCATTGTAGAGAAATCTTGAATTCATTCCGGGGTGTGGATTTGGTGGTTTTGAAGACACAAAATAGGATTTTAGGTTGTGTGCTAAGATCAGAGTATATATGATTTAATGGGTTCTAGAGGGATCCAATTTGTTGATGTATTGCTGGATTATGACGGATCTCATGTTTAACAAATCGTCGCTTTCCTAACTTGATAGTTTTCCAGGTTCATTTGCCTCATTCATTGCTTGGTGACTACAAAATTTGTAGGGTGGTTATGGCCTACAAAATTCCCTAATTTTCACTCTTCTTCCACGACATCCCTCATGCCTAGCTTCGAATGTTTAGTTGACTTTTGAATTTATTAGGAAAAGATAGTAAATTGTACTACAGTTTTGGTGACTTGGAGGGACGTCAAGCTTGATTGATTGAAAGGTATCTTCACAGTGCCATTGTTGTTGCTAGGTTGTCAAACTTTTCTTGAGGTAGCTCTTCCTTGATCTTTGGGATAGTCTTCACCCCTTCTAGTAGAGTTTCAAGTTGCAAGATTATGTTAGGAGTGTTACTAGCTGAGTCGTCTAGGGATGCTTTGTTTGCCTAAGTGACGCCTTCTAATCTTAGATGAGCTCAAAATATTCTTCCTTAGACATTATGCTTCCTTGACTTGAGAGAGGGTTTGGGCCTCCTCTTTGGACCAATTGGGCAATGTGGTCCCTCATCTTCTTTATGGCCTTCTTTAGATTGTCATAGGACTTGCAAGGTCCTAGGATTTGTTACTTCAATGGCACATTTATGAGTTGTACCTAGATGACTTGCTTTGTTGACAGGCCCAACTATTGCAGTCGTTGGATTGTGGCCTTATGAGTTTGCCTCACGATTTGCATGTGATTTGCTTTGGTTAGACTCAATACTATCAAATGTAGTCTAAGCTTTGGATAACAGTTTGCACGCTTGGATATGTTGTAGATATAACTTGACCTACTTCATTTCAAGTAAGTTATTGTCCCATAGAGCTTTTATCATGTCAATGGTTGATATGTTAGACTTTATGGATTGATAGGCTTTTCTCTATTTGCTTTAATTGGGAGATGCATCATCCTTTTACTTTAGTACTTCAACCATATTTAGTTTTTGCAATCCAATTTTGCTATTATCTTGGCCTTTTCTTGCTACTACTTTTGTTGTGCCCAATTTGCCCAACCTTTCTCTTAAGTTCATCATGTTCCTACCTAAAGTCTCTACTTCTTGTAGCTTTGCATTTTATCCTTTTGATGGGTCTTTGTGACCCCTCCAATGCCACATTGAGATCTTTGTTTTGCTTATCATATGTTTCATTTTCCCTAGCCATTTTGATGTAGTTGTAAAATATGGCCAAATTTTGCTCAGAAAATTGCACTAGGCCTACATGTCCAACTCGTAGTAGATTGAGGGATGATAGTCTAGTGATGTAGTTAGAAGATGTTATTACAAGATGATTTGGATATAGAGGATACCTTTTACGAACATCTTTCTTCCTCTTATGGTCACTTGTGTCTTAAGAGATGGAAACCCTTCAAGACAAGAAGTCCCTTACTAAAATATGTTCAATTGATTTTTGTACCTTTAGTAGGTGCTTGTCCACTATATCCATTCTTGCCTATATGATTAAAAAGATCGTTTGCAATGATGGGTGCTTTTGCCTTTAGTGCCCTCTATCTCATGTGACAAGTTGGTCATTATTTGGAGTTAGGCATCTATAGGTGCTTTTGCCTCTTGAGGTTGTGCTTTGATCTTCAATGTTGGTGCCTTTGTCTCAATCTCTAGCATTGCTTCTTTTGTTGTTATCGGGCTCAATTTCAGTGCTAGGTGCAAGAGAAAAAATTTCAACACCCTAGGAAGAAGACTCAAAAATATTGAATTCCTTTTTCTTTCCAAAGATTATAAGGCTAGGGGTGGGCTTGGTGGAGGTGGTATAGGTAGACCAAGTGTAGGAGGCCATGGTGGATGCGGTTTATGTGACAACAAGAGGAGCAAATGTGAGGGAATTGGAAATGGAGGATGTGGTAATGAAGAATATGTAGCGATAAACACAAGGATAGTAGGATAGGTGGAGATGGATGCAATTGTATTGCCTACACTTGTGTTTGATGGGGGTGGAGGTGCAATAGAGGAAAAAAGTAGTAGAAGGGGGGAATTGAGAGGAAAGTTCTTGAGAGGGGGGAGATGGAAGAAGACAAAATGGTGCAAAAAAATTTTGTGGCAACTTTAAGGGCCTCTAAGGTGGTAACTCTTGCATGTACCACCACACCATTAGTAGAGTTAATGCCAACTTGGATGACACCAATAGCAACAGATGAAATGCTAAGCTAAATGCAAGTCTGATGACAAAATCAAATTAGTGTGCAATCAAAGCAAAGATTAGAGCTGCAAAAGCAAATATAGTAAAGCAAGTAAGGGGAAAGAGCACAATCTCAAAGCACACTTGTTGCTCCAAGATGCTAAGGTTATTTTTCCTTGTTATGGAATCTTGTTTGTTGCTTGAAGACACCTGAGATCTGGAGCTAGAATGCTTGAATGCTTGGAAGATTGAGAGCTTGGATGCTTTCACAAATTTGTGGCAAGATTTTGGTGTAACCTTGCCACGCTTGAAGATGAATCCTATTGATTTATATGAAATTTGGCATAATTTATCTCATTACAAGATATCAATTGAGCACCCCAAGGGTTGGTTTTATAGGAAGCCATTGCTCCTTGGGGAAAGATTGCATTGAAGATGATAGGATTGGAGAAGGTATGAATTTTAAATGGATCAAGATGCCATTAACAAAGGAAGATTGTAAATGGAAATTCTTAGACTTTGGATTTTTGTTGGGACTAGGAATTAGATCTTGGTGATCATTATGGTGGTGGCTTAGAAGATACTAACTATCAAAGTTTTTGGTTTTAGTGTATGATAGTCAAGAATGTTGGAAGGGTAAAAGTGTTGGTGGCACTAATGCTATAGCACCGTTTCCAAGATGATTATTGCTAGTCAAATTGGGTGGAAAATGGTTAAACAATCAAATTTTGCAAAAGTGTTACCCAAGAGGTAAAAGCACCGACAATGATTTTGCTCATGCCCTAAAACTTTTTCTTCTAGACCAAGAAATGCTCTTAATTTGGTCTTGGGTACGACTTATTCAATTTGGTTGATTTGTTAGATGATTGATGAAGATATTAACAAGCTTGAAGATTGATAATGTATTTATTGCATAATGAATGCATAAAAAATTAACTCAGATGCCCCAATTTTGAGACAAGAAGATTTGATGTTGCTTATGGTTAGTGATGCAAGATGGTTGATGCTTTTGTTTGTTTTCTTAGAGTTGATGTTAAATTTTGCATTTTTGATAGCATTAAATGCTTTCACGCCTTGGTGTGTCCCCTTGAGTTTCGAAGTAAAAATCAAGTTAGATTGAGGAAACTCGACTTGACTATGATCCAAACTAATGTTATGATGAAGAATTGAGGATAGACAACAAAAATTAGCTATGAAGGTTGGGGGGTTAAAAGAGTTGGGAGGATAAAAATCAATTAGAAGAGAGGAAAAGAGCTTTGGAGCATGGATGACAACTAATATTTTTGATGGCCCAATGCTCACGTCCATCACATCAAGTTGACTAGGTGAGGGCACTCATGGTTAGAAGGGGATCATGAGCTTAGGTATACATAAAAAAACCAACTTTTTAGGTCATTAAATACCTTAAAAAATACCCCAAAGGAATGGAAAACACTTTTGCACACTAGCAACGCAAGTGCACTAATGCTTGATGCCTCAATAATGCTTTCATCATGTGATAGTGCTACTACTACCTGGGTACTGCTTTTGCTTCCTAATGCCACTTTTGCTTACACTACTATTTTGCTTTTTTTTTTTATCTTGATTTTACAAGTTGTAGGGCTAATAGGCTTATTGGTTTTGGATGCAATAGAGGTTGTAGACACTAGACTATAGGAAGTGGCACCTACATGCACTAGATACCTTCCAAGGTCTCCTAGGATTTGCAAATAAAATGCTATTGGTGGCATTGGGGCTATACCATGTGGCCCTTATGCCAAAGCTAGAGTTTGATTACACCCTTCTTATGACATTGGCAAAGCACTGGTATTTAGAGATGAATAGCTTTTGTTTTCCTCCTAGTGAGATGATATTTATGCTAGAGGATGTATAGAGGATCCTTAGAGTGGCCATCAAGGAAGCATACGTTCACATCAACTATGACTAGAGGCATTTCATGGAGAGATTAACACCGTTGTAGACTTACCAATTGTAAGGTCAAACATTAATATCATTGTTGTTTATCCTAAGGGCTGCCTTGAAAAACAAACCATGCTCATTCGTGCCTTGGTTTATGTCATCCTAATCAATGACACAAATAGAAGGGTGGTCAACAAAGGGTGGGGTGATATAGTTGCAGACATGAGATACCAAAATATAGTCTTTGCATGGAGGCTTGTGGTGCTAGAATGACTCTAATAGTAGCTACATTGGGTGGTTTATAGAGGTATAAATATTATTCAAATGGTGGGTATAAATAATAAAACAATAGGCTATGAATAGCCTTAGAATAATATGCAATATATTATCCTATACTAATGCTAACAAAACGCGTCAAGGTTGCCCTATCTTGAAGATAGCTAACAACTAACCTACTAACCTAGTTACGTAGTCAAAATGACTACAACAACTTAACTAACCCTAGGTAAATAGTAATAGGTAATTACTAGTGGTAAAAAGTAACAAGCTACTTTTTACCATGCGGTAAATCAACTCTACCTAGGTGAATATTACAAATTACCTAAATGAGGTAATAATCATAGTTACTAACATAGTAACTCTAACATCCCCCCTTATTACATTATTTGGGTAATGTATATAACTGTCCCAATACAATGAAAAAGATGTTGATCTGCTGGTTCTTGCTCTTGCTCAGGCTCTGTCACAATGCTCTGGTTGCTCCTAAGCACAAAGTGGGTCATTCCTCACTTTGTCTTCACATCAACGAATGTCCTTATTGTAATCTTGTCATCCAACAAAATTGCATTGGTAACTAGTTGCTGCAACCGCTAGGTGTAGTAGAGTAGATCACTTCATACGAGGTTCATTCTATTTACAATATGATTTTGCAAAAATGTGTTGATAAGGTAGCTAAGGTGTCGGTTGCTGCCGAAAATGCACCCTTATAAGTTTCCTCCTTGTTGCAAAAACATATTGTAATTAAATTTTTGAAAGAAGTGTGACTAAGGTGTCGGTCATTGCCGAAAATGCACCCTTATAAGTCTTCTTCCCTTTTTACAAAAAAATATGTGGAGTAGGAAAAAAATATTTATCCCCCCTTAATTGCAAAATATGTGCAACCTAAGAAACTTTGTGAAGGTTTTTACAAAGATTGCCTCCTAGGCAAATTTTACACCAAAAAATTCCCTCCTTTTGTTACAAGTACTTCAAACAATGAGAGTTTGCTATTTATGAAGCCTAAAAGAGGTACAATCACCCTTTTATTGCTAGTACTTCAAACAAAAACTTATGCTATTTATGAAGCCTAAAAAAAAGAGAGGAAATGGTGCTTGCTTAGGGTGACAAATTTGTTTCCCCTCTACAATATTGTCTTAGCCATGAGCACTTTGTGTGCTCTTTTTGAACCAGAATCAGAATCAGACACTTCACTAGCAACATGGCTTTTGTGATGTGCCTTTGCCATTTTAGTTTTGCTTGTTTGGAAACCAACACTGAATGGTGTCATGGTTGTCGTTTTTACAATTTGTGCAAAACTTTGCTTCCTAGGCAATTTTATCAAAAACGTTCACCAAATAATCCTTCCTTATTGCAAGTACTTCAAGCATGGTTGCTATTATGAAGCCTAAAAGAAAAGGTATAATTTTATGATGACTTCTACTTTTCTGATTGCTTTTACAAGTTTTATCTCCCTCTTGTCAAAATCTATGTTTGAAGGAAGAAAGGAATTATCACCCCATTAGTGCAAAAGATTTGCTACTTTCAAGGTTCCTTATTTTACAAAAACTTGTTATTTCTTTGGATATACCCGAGAAGAGTACCAAAATATAATTCACTCAAAAAGATATTTAATGGCACCTACCTGAAAATCCTTTTGAAGAGGAATAATCAGTTTGAGGAAATTAAGCCAAACAAATAAGAGTGAATTAGGGGTTTTGATTTAGGAGAGAATATCAAGTATAATTGGCTTTAAACCTCTGCAATGGTTTACACAAATTATTGTGCAATTTTGGGGTTTTGAGTGTTCTTGATTTTATGACTTATAATTGCAAAAGATAATGCAATAATCAAACAAGAATGCCCACAAAAATATTTATCACATAGGTGTCAGGCACTGCTGAAAATGCACCTATTTTGCCAATAAAGGTGTCGAGTAAAATCGAAAATGCACCTTTTAATTTTTGCAACAAAATTTGAATGTGTTGTGCAAAAAAATTGATATTTTATGTCTCCTCCTTGTCTTACAATTTTGCAAATAATGTGGCATAAAACAATTGCCTATCCTTTTTTATTTTGCAAAATAAACAAGTTTGATTTGTTTTAAGTGCTCCTCACTTTGTGTTACAAATTTGCAAAGAAATCCAAATTGCTTGTCTTCCCCCCTTTGATTTGCAAATTTAACAAATAGCACTCCTTTCAAGACAAGTCGACACACGACCCGCATTTGAAAGGCTTCCAGAACCAGTCGACAAATGATTTGGTTTTAGTGGACCCAAAGTATTTAATTGCTTCTCAATTTTGCAAATAATAGAATGTGCAATTTTATGTCTTATATCCCCCCCTTGGAGAAAACAAATGCACAATTTCAACTTTGATATTTTGCAAATTTCTGTCTCCTTGTTTTAGAATTTGGCAAAAATAATTCAAGTTTGATTCTTTATTTTGTGCTAAATAAACAAGGCTTTTGAGAAGAATTTAGGTCTCCTAATTTTGCAAAAGAAGTGCAAAAAAAAATTGTGTTATATCCCTCCTTGAGAGAAAACAAATGCACTATTGTCTTTTGATGTTGCAAAATTTATGTCACCTTGTGTTCCAATTTTGCATGAAAGAATCAAATTGCTTGATTTTGTCCCCCTTTGATTGTGCAAAATTAACAAGGTTTGAAAGGTGTTAGGTTCCCTAATTTTGCAAGAAAAATGTGCTCTTCTATGTCTTATATCCCTTTTTGTGAGAACACAAAAGCACTCAATTCATTGTGTTGCAAAAAAAAAAAATCTTGTAATTTCAAGTTTATAGCATTTTTCTAATTAATTTAATGATAAGTTACTAATAATAAGAAACTATTTTATTTTTAAAAAACCACTTTTTATAAAAACAACTGATTTTATATAAAATAATTATTAAATTATTAATAATTTAAAACTAAAAATAATTAAAAAAATAAAAAATAAACTTAAAAAAAGATATTTTTACCTTGAGTAATGCTCCGTTGAGCAAAAGTATATGGCCCCCGATGGGAGTCGAACTCCCGACCTCCTCTGGTCGGAATTTTTAGCTCCTGCCCCCCTCGTCGGTCGGGCTAGCTAGCCCGACAGTAAGGGAAGGGGGACTGCCTTCAATTGAAGGCTTTCCCGCCTTCGAGCGGGAAAACAAATCTGGGAATGTGGGACTTTTAGTCCCACATTCAAGAGGAGGTGTTTGCCTCACCTAAAAGGTGAGGCATGCCCCTCAACAGTTGATTGCCTTTGGGCAATCAGGGTCCAGTCGGACCCCTTTTGCTATCACCCATGTAACGCGGCCAAAGGGGTCCACGTGTCTGGTGGCACATGTGGTTGTTTGCCACGTGTGCACCACATGTCCAGTCCACGCGGGTGCCACATGGCCAGTCTGCCACGTGTCGCTTTGTGTCAAGTTCGGTCTAGTCAGTGTCCTGTGGTTGTCCGTCACGTGTACAGTCCGGTCCAATCAGTGTCCTATGGCGGTACACCACGTGTCCAGTCCAGTCCAGTTAGCGTCTTGTGGCTGTTTGCCACGTGTTCAGTCCGATCTAGTCAACGCCCTGTGGCTGTCGGCCACGTGTCCAATCTTGATTCCCATGTCAGGGCGCTTCACCCGAGGTCTGTGTGGTCGCTTAGGTTTCCACCTTTTCGATCTAGATTCCTGTGTCAGGTCAGTCCTTGTGGGTCGTCGATCACCGGAGCTTGGTATCTGGTTGCTGGTTGTGGGCCATCGATCGTCGAAGCTTGGTCTTCGATCGTCGATGCCGACCTTCACATGGTCAGACGTCGCCTGGGAGGGCGTGCCTGCTCTCCCTAAGTGGTTGATCGCCGAATGTAGTGTGTCGAGGTTTGATAGGGGTGGTCCCCTCTATCAGTTTCCCGATCTGTGTCCACGTCGGAGCTGAGAAGGGCAGTCCCCTCTGTTAGTTTCTCGGTCTGCGTCCGCGTCAGAGCTGACAGGGGGTGGTCCCCTTTGTCAGTCTCCCGGTACCGCATTGGGGTTGGCCTAGGGACTGACCTCCTTGTCTGTTGTGAGGGTGGGGGGTGTCTGGGTTGGTACTCCTGTCGCGTCGGCCCCTAGATTTAGAGGGCGGTCCTGCCCTCTTTTCTAGGTAGCTACCTCCTCGAGCGGGGCGCTAGAGGCTCCTCTACGGTCGTCGATTTGAGGGCGCGACCTAACTTAGGGAAAACAAATCTCCCCAAATAGAACTTAGAAGAGTTAGGAAATAAAAATTCCAAAGCAAACATGTGGAACGAGAGTTCCTCTCCTGTCTTGCCCAGCGCCTTGCTTCCTCCCTCCATGGCTCTGATGCCAATGTTAGAAATGGTAAGTGCAAATAATAAAATCACAAGCTTACAATAATTATTCAAATGGTAGGTATAAATAATAAAACAATAGGCTATGAATAGCCTTAGAATAATATGCAATATATTATCCTATACTAACGCTAACAAAATGCATCAAGTTTGCCCTATCTTGAAGATAGCTAACAACTAACCTACTAACCTAGTTACATAGTCAAAATGACTACAACTACTAACTAACCCTAGGTAAATAGTAATAGGTAATTACTAGTGGTAAAAAGTAACAAGCTACTTTTTACCATGCGGTAAATCAACTCTACCTAGGTGAATATTACAAATTACCTAAATGAGGTAATAATCATAGTTACTAACATAGTAACTCTAACAGGAGGATCTTGATGCAGGAGCATCCAATGAAATTGTCGGGGGCATAACTTCTCAACCGTAGCTCCGATTGACGTGAAATTTGACAGGGAGCTAGTTGGGAGAGTTCTAAACAAATAAGACTCCTTCGGGTCCTATTTGTCCAAAAAATTAGTTTTCGGGGTCAAATTCCATCATCTAGTGCCCCAAAATTAGGTTTTAAAATTTCTTACATACTTTTTTATGCTTTTTGAGCTGTTCGGAGGTTAATATCTCCTAATGTATTTAGAGTTAGGATTGGAAACTTTATTTTTGGCTTGTCTATTGTAATAGGGATGTGCACCCCAATTTTGGGCCCCATCCGACTCATTTCAGTTTTTAGGGTTTTTTGGCTATATAGCCACAGAATGAGGGTTTGTGAAGGGATCTTTTCCAAGTTTTTGAATGAGAATTGGTTTGAGCAAGTTTGGATCTCCATCAAGTGGTATCAGAGCTTAGGGTTCCTGAGTGTGTGAGCATATCGTCGAAAGTGAGGCAATTTGCACTAGGATCTGTGGAAGGGTTGTGAGAAGAGAGTGAGGAAGAATGCCTCCACGAAGAAACCGTGGTGGTGGGAGAAATGTGGTACCTGAAGGAGATTTTAGAGCTTTGCAGAGGCAAGTGCAAGCCCTGCAAGAGGAGTTGCAAAGAGGGGTTGAGCCAAGGAGAGAAGACCGTAGTGAAGAAGAAGCAATGGATCCTGCAGAAGCTAGATTATTTAGGGCCATATCTCTGATTGAGAAGAGGCCAAAGTTTGATGTCTCCACGTATTCTGGGAATCTCAATCCAGAGGAGTTGATTGATTGGATCAATGATATGGAGGAGTATTTTGAGTATGAGGAGGTTGTAGATCCGAGATCGGATCAAGTTTGCAAAAACGAAGTTGAAAGGCCATGCTAGCATATGGTGGAAAGAAGTGCAACTAGAAAGAAATAGAAGAGGAAAGGAAAAGATAACCAGATGGGATCGAATGGTAGAGAAGTTGAAGAGGCAGTTTATTCCTGTAGATTACGAATTGGATCTATTGAGGAAAATGCAGATTTTGAGACAATCAAGCAAATATGTCAAAGAATATACGAGAGGAGTTTTACAAGATCTCAATCGAACCGGCCATTCATAGGCTAATAAGGAGAAAGTAGCTCGTTACATAAATGGGTTAAGAATGAATATCCAAGAAGAAATCAGTTTGGTCAGGATGACCACCATTGAGGATGCATAACAGTTTGCCTTGAAGGTTGAAGAGAAGCTGAACAGAAGATTTGAAAACAAACAAAGAGGAAGGGGTCATGGTGAAAGAACTGGTGGAAGAACCAGTGGAGGAAAATATGAAGATCAGAAGAAGACTGGTGAAACAAGTAATAACCATGATCAGAAAGAGGAGAATACCTACCGCCCCCATGATCAGAACAATGGTTACCAAAGAGGAAGAGGTAGATCTGGACGTGGGTATGGAAGAGGAGGATTTCATGGAAACTGTTTCCATTGTGGGGAAGAGGGACATCGGGCATATGAGTGTCCCCAACACCAAGAGAGGACGAATAAGAGACCTGAGGGTCATGCCAAAGCTGTTGTAGCAGATGAAGGTGCTGAATCAGAACATTCTAAAGAAGCAGAAGGAGGAGAAGTGTTGATGACAAGAAGAGCATTGATGAATGGAGGGAAAGATGTGGATCAGAGGAAGAGCTTATTTTGCACAAGATGCAAATGTGCGGGTAAGGTCTGTAATGTTATCATAGATAATGGTAGCACAGATAATTTAGTTTCAGGAGAAATGGTTGCTAAGTTAAAATTGGAGAAGAGGAAGCACCCACATCCATATCAGATTGCGTGGTTGCACAAAGATCATAGAGAATTAGTCAGTGAGCAGTGTTTAGTTAAATTTTATATTGGAAATTATCAAGATGAGGTTCTGTGTGATGTTTTGCCTATGGATGCTTGCCATTTGTTTTTGGGGAGGCCATGGCAATTTGATAGACGTGCGAATACTTACTCTCTGACGAAAGATGGAGTGCATCACAAGTTGAAGCCATTGAAGGAAGTGGATGAAAAGGTATGCAGTAGTGCTAGAATCTGTTTGGTAGATGGTAGAAAATTTTTGGATGGCCCGAAGAGGGATTCTATGTGTTATGCATTAATTCCTACTGTTAAGAAGGAACAATGTATAGATATTCCAGTAGAGGTTGAAAGTCTGTTAGAAGAGTTTCTTGATATTGTGTTAGATAATGTGCCTGAGGGTTTGCCACCAGTGAGAAAGATTAGCCATCAAATTGATTTGATTCCAGGAGCTAGTTTACCCAATAAGGTGGCCCGTAGAATGTCTCCTGTGGAGAGTGAAGAGTTGAACAGACAAGTTCAAGAGTTGTTGAGGAAGGGGTTGATTAAAGAGAGTTTGAGTCCCTTTGCAGTACCTCCAGTACTAGCATCGAAGAAGGATGGAGAATGGAGAATGTGTACTGATTCCAGAGCCATAAATAAGATTACCATTAAGTATAGATTTCCATTACCTAGAATGGACGATATAATGGACTTTTTGAGTGGAGCTAAATACTTCACAAAGATTGATTTAAAGAGTGGGTATCATCGATTCGCATCAGAGAGGGTGATGAGTGGAAGACAACCTTCAAAACCAAAGAGGGTTTGTCTGAGTGGTTGGTTGTGCCGTTTGGGTTAACCAATGCACCTAGTACATTCATGAGGCTGATGAATGAGGTGTTGAGAGAATTCCTAGAGAAGTTTGTTATTGTTTATCTGGATGATATTCTGATTTTTAGTAAGACATTGGAAGAGCATTTGATGCAAGTTCGGATAGTTTTTGAAAAGCTGAGGGAGGAGCAGTTGATTAATTTGAAGAAGTGCAGTTTTGTGAAGGAGTTGGTGTATCTGGGATTTGTCATCTCAGATGAGGGTCTAAAAATGGATCCAAAGAAGGTGAAGGCTATCATCGAGTGGCCTACTCCAAGGAACATAACGAAGGTAAGATAATTCCATGGTCTTGCAAGTTTCTACAGAAAGTTCATTAGAAACTTTAGCGATATTTGTGCACCCTGACAGAAACCATGAGAGGGGATAAGAAGGAGTTCAAGTGGACTGCAAAGGTAGGTGCAAGTTTTGAGATGTTGAAAAAGAAGGTGACAAAACAACCCATTTTGGTACTTCCAAATTTTAATAAAGTATTTCAGGTTGATTGTGATGCTAGTGGTAGTGCCATTGGAGCTGTGTTGAGTCAGGAAGGTAAACTCTGTTGCATATTTTAGTGAGAAGTTAAATGATGCTAGGAAGAAATATTCTGTTTATAATCAGTAATTTTATGCTATAGTTCGGGCTCTTAAGAAATGGAGACACTATTTGTTAGCAAAAGAGTTTGTTTTATATACTGATCATCAAGCTTTGTAGTATATTAATAGTCAGGGAAAACTGAATCAGAGACATTTGAAGTGGGTTGAATTCCTACGGAGTTATACCTTTGTTTTGAAGCATAGGAGTGGGAAGTCTAATAGAGTTGCAGATGCCTTGAGTAGAAGGCAAAATTTATTGATAGAGATGAAGGTGGAAGTCATTGGGTTTGAAGAACTCAAGAGTTTGTATCCAGAGGATCCGGATTTTGTAGAGGCTTGGAAGGCATGTTTGTCTCCTACTACTTTGGATAGGACTAAGTGGTTGGATTTTATAATCCAAGATGGGATGCTATTCGGAAGGAACCAATTGTGCATTCCTAGAAGTTCAATGAGGGAGAATCGATAAAGGAGAAACATAGTGGAGGACTAGCTGGACATTTTGGTCGAGATAAGACAATTGCCCTTGTTAGTGAAAACTACCATTGACCACGATTGCGAGCAGGATGTGAAGAAATTTGTGCGAGATTGTAGAGTGTGTCAGATGGCTAAGGGAGTGAGACAGAATACAGGATTGTATCAGCCATTACCTGTACCGGAGAGACCATGGGAGGCCATCAGTATGGATTTTTTTCTTGGCCTACCAAGGACACAACGATGGAATGACTCCATTTTTGTTGTGGTTGACAGGTTTTCGAAGATGGCTCATTTTATTCCATGTCAGAAAACAAGTGATGCAGTTCATGTTGCAGGCTTGTTTTTCAAGGAGGTGGTACACCTTCATGGTCTACCCAAGAGTATAGTATTTGACAGAGATACCAAATTTGTGGGTTATTTCTGGAGGACTTTGTGGAAGAAGCTGAAAACGGATTTGAAGTTCAGTTCTGCATACCACCCGCATACTGATGGAAAACGAGAGGTGGTGAACGAAGTTTGGGTAATCTTCTAATATGCTTGGTAGGAGATAAGCCCAAGGGATGGGATTTGATTTTTCCATAGGCAGAATTTGCTTACAACAATTCTATCAATAGAAGTACTGGTAAATCACCATTCCAGATTGTGTATGGGAACAACCCAAGGAATGCTTCTGAGTTGAGAACGATGGGTAAAGGAGAAAAGAGTAGTGCTGAGGCTGAAGTTGCAGAGCACATAAAGAGTTTACATGAAGAGGTACAACAACATATTAGTAAGATGAATACTCAGTACAAGGCCAAAATAGATCAGAAGAGGCGTTTCAAGGAGTTCCAAGAGGGAGATGAGGTCATGGTTCATTTGAGAAAGGAAAGGTTTCCTAGCAAAACCTACAACAAGCTGAAGATGAAGAGGTTTGGACCATGCAGGATCATAGGTAAAAGAGATTCAAGAAATGCCTATGAAGTGGAACTACCAAGTGAACTGAATATATCACCTATTTTTAATATTTCAGACTTGGTAGAATATCATGAAGGAGGCAGTAGTGAGATACCCAGTACATATTTGTGGAGTATTCCAGCGTCTACTCCGACCACGGATGAGATAGAGGAAATACTTGACACTCGAGAAGGCTGAAGTACCAAGAACAGGCAGTATTCTGAATATTTGGTCAAGTGGAAGGGCTGACTTGTAGAAGATGCAACTTGGTTGTCCAAAACAGAGGTTGACCGCCTGGGTTTTCCTCTAACAGTACAAAAGTGAAGGTCACTTCTCAATCCACCCCGGGTGTCTGATGCAGGAGCATCCAACGAAATTGCCGGGGCCATAACTTCTCAACCGTAGCTCCGATTGATGTGAAATTTGACAAGGAGCTAGTTGGGAGAGTTCTAAAAAAATACAACTCCCTAGAGTCCTATTTGTCCAAAAAAATCAGTTTTCGGGGCCAAATTCCATCATCTAGTGCCCCAAAATTAGGTTTTAAAATTTCTTACCTACTTTTTTATGCTTTTTGAGCTGTTCGGAGGTTAATATCTCCTAATGTATTTAGAGTTAGGATTGGAAAATTTATTTTTGGCTTGTCTATTGTAAGAGGGATGCGCACCCCAATTTTGGGCCCCATCCGACTCATTTCAGTTTTTAGGGTTTTTTGGCTATATAGCCACAGAATGAGGGTTTGTGAAGGGATATTTTCCAAGTTTTTGAATGAGAATTGGTTTGAGCAAGTTTGGCTCTCCATCAGATCCTCACTTGTTGCATGATGCTCCAAGTATGGTCTTAGGAGTACATAGTTTTGATGAGGCCACTAGGGTTGCCAAGGTAGTTGGTAGATCAGGAGGCATTGACAACATACAAATGGGACCAACATTTTGAGGTGGGGTAGAGCAAGCCTAACAAGGATGTGTTAAGCGTTGCTCAGAGAGTAGTCAATCACCTAAGGCCAAAGCAGATTGTATGGTGCCCATATAGGCAACATCTTGTCTAGCAAGATGATGCCTACCAACTAAATCACATTAAGTGAGTGAGGTGGTTGGTAGGACCATAGAGAGAGTAGGAGATTTATGATTTTGATCACATGGTTTGTTAGTTTGGCTCCTGATAGGGGATCCTAAGGGGCCAATTTAGTATCGATACTTCATCTGGGAGAAAGGGTTTGGACCATAACTAGATCCTAATTCTTATGTACAGTTAAATATCAATGATCTTGTTATTCTAGACATGGATAGCAATGATATTGAGACTAATGAAAGGTAGTGGAGATGGTATGAGACCATTAGAACATAGAGGTTGATTGTTGTTGGGCTATATCTAGGGGACTACACTACATAAAAAAGGGTCTTTAAGAGCGGTTTTTAACCATATTTAAAGACCTTTAAGGGTGATTATTCAACCACCATCTATGAGGGCGTCGTAAAAAGTCTGTATCATATGACGACGGCTAAAAACCGCCTCAAAAGACCGCTCTCTTTGGGTCTAAGAGGGTGCTTATAAGCCACCCTCTTAGGGCTACGAGGGTGGTTAAAAAATATAAAACACATGAAAAGCTATCCTCTTTGATTTTTCTTACGACTCATATGATTGTATTTTAATAAAATGGTGGTTTACAAATGCGGAGGAAAAATGAAGTGTTTTGGCCATTTAAGTGCAATCGCGTATAGCTGAAGTTTCCATTGTAACTTATTTGGATTGGATTTGGGAAAATTTAGAGAAATTTTAAAAGCTTTAAGGTGAATCAGTGTTGGAAAACAAATGTAAGCAATGTACAGATTGAGCTCTCCACCAAAGAAACAAAGATGCTGAATCCAGGAATAGATGATGCAAGTACTGCATGCCTAACAACAAAGCCCACATGAAGAATCTTAAACATGGTCATTGACATATGAAAGAATGATGTTTTCTGAAACCAGTTGTTTTTCATTAATATCATTTTAAACTTTTCTTCATGACTTGAAATATGAATAAAATAGCCCATCTTTAGAGCAATTGTAGACCAATCACTCAAAAGTTTTAAATTGCAAGATATCCTCTTCGGTCCAAATACAACATAAAAAGTAGTAAGTGTAAAATTCAAACCCATTACTTCCAAGTTTCCATCTTTGTCACTATAGCTTCAAGTGATGATGTCAAATTGAATTCCTTAAGTAAAACATTGCAACAAACCCATTACTTCCAAGTTTCCATCTTTGTCACCATAGCTTCAAGTGATGATGTCAAATTGAATTCCTTAAGTAGAACATTGCAACCCCAGCAACAGCAGAATGCGAGGCCTGCAAGCCTATGAAAGCATTTAACTCCTCCCAACCTTAAAATGACATAAAATCATTCCTCATGATAATTGCCATAGCCATAATTTTGCAGACATATGATAAAAACAAAGAAGAAAGTAAGTGATGTCAATGCCAGACCTAGGCTAACACAATCTCCCCATTAACTAAAATATAAATGAAAAATGAGTTTTTCTAAGTTGATCCTATGAATATTAACATGTGACTAATAGCATGTATTTGTACAAAACTGAACTGCAGCAGAACACAGATCGATTAATAAAGACTTCAGGACATCTTCAATTGTGTATACCAGCCTAAGGGATCCAAACCTTAAGGTTCCCCTAAATTTTTAAATGTGCATGTCTTTTAGATGCCTGAATGTGTGCACACACTTAGGTGCATGTGTAAATCAATGCATACATGTCTATCTGTTTCTGGGTGTATATTGTAACTTGAGAGCAAGTTAAAGAATACCTTTTGATCTGCTCTAGCATATCCAAAGTATGGAATAACAGCTGTAATATTTTTGGCTGAAGCTCTACAAGAAGCATCAATAATTATAAGAAGCTCCAAGTGATTTTCATTTGCATGTCGGTTGTACAAGAGAGAGAGAGAGGGTCCAAATAAAAGTAGATTCCTGACAACAAAGTTAATGTGGAGCAAGCTATACATTTGAAATTTTGATAGTCATTGTTAGCAACCTTTTTTAATATTCCTCTAAATGATGGGAACAGTGATGATGTCCCCTACATTTTAAAAGCAATCCCGTAGAATGTTTTGTTTGCTTAAAAATGATGCTGTGATCATATTAAGGACCCATCCTGTATACATGCACTGTTTTCATTTATTAAGAAGCACACAAATCCTAACACTTGTGCAAGAGAAGGATTTGCTGATCCTGAGAAAATGTGGAGTCTTGTGTCATGTCGCAAGTCTCTTTCAACCATTTCTTGTGGATATTTAGAACTCAGCAACCCAGCCATGCCCTGATTCTGAAGCACAGGAATGAATGCCCTTCCATTTGGGAAGTCAATTTGATTGACCAACATGCACCTCTGCACAAACAATAGCACACAAATAGATTTTTAAAGCAAGAACATTTAAATTTTGATAAATGCATATCATAAACATCTAATAATAAAAAAATTGGATCTATACAGAGAAATGATGGATGCAAACTGTTGGTCTTATATCCAAGAAAACTGGACATGTATGATGTTATCAAAAAATCAAACACTATATAAAAAATCAATATCTTACAACAAGAATAAGTAGAAGCCTAGTATGATGTTATCAAAAAATCAATATCTTACAATAAGAATAAGTAGAAGCCTAAGCAACTAAGAATAATATTTTAAGTTATTAATTATCACAAGGTTTTGACCAAATTATAGCGAATGGCACAAAAGTGGGGCATTAAATATTTAAGTCATGAAACTTATTTGACAAGGATCTTTTCTGGATTGCTATCTATACAATACATGTCAATCACTTGATGCAATACAAACATTTCTTGAGACAACTCTAAGTGAATCCTGGGTTCCTCCTTTTGAAGTTCTCTTTTGCATTGATTTAATTTCTTTTCCTACTCTGATGAAGTACTCCCCAAATTCTTGTGAAGTCTTGACTATAGGGGGAACCCTATACCCCACCTATGGGATGCAGGTTCCCACTCTTCTCCCAACCTCCCTTGTGCAACTACAGATACTTTAGTTGCCATGCAGGCTTCAGAGGTTCTTTAAGTCTCATCTACAGGCCTGAGGGTTTCACTTACCCAGTGTTCTTTAAGTCTCATCTACAGGCCTGAGGGTTTCACTTACCCAGTGTCCTTAACTACATAAGCTCAAGTAGAAATTTTGCAGTGTTGTATCCTTAACTAAGTGTGTCCTAAGTTTTTCCTCCTTAAGTTCTCTTTTGAACAACTTTAAGTTCTTTTCCCACTCTTAATCAGGCATGAAGCACTCCCCAAATCCTTGTGAAGTCTTGACCAAAGGAGGAACCCTATTCCCCACCATGGGATGCATGTCCCCTCTCTTCTTCCAAGCTCCCATGTGAAGTGACAGAGACTTTATTTGCCATGTAGACTTTAGAGATTCTTTGAGTCTCATCTAACAAACATGAGGGTTTCACTTACCTAGTGTCCTTATCTACATTAGCTAAAAAGGCAATTTTGCAGTGTTGTGTCCTTAAGCGCCATCTCACACAAGTCGACTCTCAATTGCACTTTTCTCTCCTATTTGTAACATCAAGTTTTTGTATGCCTTGGAACTTGCGTATGTGAACATATTCAGGTGAACCTTCATAACTCCAACTATCCTTCAACACTGCAACATGTTAACATATTCAGGTGATAAGCATGCAAGTACAATATATCAAGAACACAAAGTGATTCTCCATATACATTGCTTAGTAACACTGAATTTTCACTTAAGAATCCTTGGACAATATATGCAAAATGCAATTCAATTATGCAATTGCACATGAAAGAAATACAATACATCATTTATATCAGAAATTTATAACTAAATATTCCAAAAACAAAGTACAGGACAAAATCAATGGATAAAGATATTCATGGCATGGTAAACATAGAGGGCACAAAATCAGTATGTAGGAGAGAAGCCATTAGGCCTGATAACACTTGGACCACTGGTCCCTACCTCCCATACCTCTTCCTGTACCACTGGCTGCCAAATATTTTTTTAAGAAAACATGGCTAAACTCAAATTAGCAAACTATAAGTACTCACCAAAAGTTGAAATCTGCTAATAAATTTGAAAAATAATGATAAATAATCTAATTTTTTCACACGTAACTAATCATTTCCTCCTGTATTGACCTAACAGAGTCGAATGAGCAAAATAGCAATGAGTTTTAACTAAGTTAAAGCTTTTTTCAGATGTTTAACCACAGTCAAGTCTTTAGCTAGTCAAATGTAAATTTTCGTATTCTCCAAGAGTCTTGCTACAATGATTTGTATACTAGAAATACGCTTACATCTTAATATAAATCTAATGATAACATCCACCATAAAAAGGCAAAATCTAAGATGTAGTCTAAAAATGTTTGCAACTATATCAAAATAAATGGCATGACATTACCATGTTGTTGTTGAGAAGGCATTTGCATTGGAATCACTTGATATTTTTGGATATCCCTTGCCTCCCCTAAATCTGCATTTCAAAGAGATATGGTTTTAAAGGGTTGAAAATTCTTATAAAACAAATATTGAAAAATTGGAAGTGTCATTTACAAAAACAAACTATAAGTACTTGATGCTTGTGGAGAAGGTGATTGTTTTTGTCTGTTGATGATAAACCTGTACCTAGAGACCCTTGTGTTTCACTTTGTAGAACATCTTTACCCCCAACCTCCTTATTTTCATATGTATCTTGGTCATTCATTTCATGTTCCAAATTTGGATCTTTCTTCGCAACATCTTCACTTTCTAAGAGTGGTCTTGTTAGCATATGAACTTCTTGTATCTGTTATATTCATATTAGGTTCACATGCATTCATAGGAGAAGGTACCATGTTTGCATTCTCATTCACACTGCTTGGATAAACAAGATCAATTTTTGTTTTATTGTTGTTGGTCATGACTTCTGGTTCAGGGCAAGATTGTTTTGTGTCAGAATGTGAGATCTTGATTGCTTCCTCCAAATGTTTATCCTCCCATTGCATTGCAGCAATTTCAATCTGTGAGGGTTCGGTGTTCCTATCCTCATTATGACCATGTTTTGCATCCAAATCGAAAATATGAAAAACTTTTCACTTGAATTCTTCAAACAATTTAAGTACAGTGCAAAATCAACATCCAATTCCATTTTATTTCACTATATTCTCTTGGGGGGAAATTGCAAACAGATGGGAAATTAAACAAAGGAAACCAATTTTGTTTTTCTTTTCCAGATCTCTCAATTCTTCTCAAAATTGTACACTTCTCCTTCCTTATGTACTCTTTGCAACTTGAATGATAGTTTCTACATTCTAGATACCTAGTCTATTCCATATAAACATTAACCATCTCATTTCCCTATCGTTAAAAGAAATTAGGTCTTGGTGAAAGATAAAACCCTTGAAAATGTACAATCACTGGAAGAATATTTTTCCATAACACTTATCTACCACTAGCAAATGCCATTCCAGATCTATATTGGAATATTCAAATGAATATTCAAATGAAAACAGAGGGTAACAAGGATTGACAAATGACTAAAAAGCAAATAAGCTGCTGATTTCGGAGGGTAACAAGAATTGAAAAATGACTAAAAAGCAAATAAGCTGCTGATTTCAGAGGGTAACAAGGATTGACAAATGACTAAAAAGCAAATAAGCTGCTGATTTCGTTGGATAAAGAATCTTCAATATAGAATTCACAGGCCTAAAGAGGCAATAAGCACTAATAAGACAAATCAATTTATTGAAATCACTGGCCAAAAAGGGATAGAGGCTTATAGAGCAATGTTTCCTAGTTAATCAAGATTTGAAGGTCAATAAAGTAACCACCTCAACTTTCAGCCAGCATCATTGTTGCATTAACTATACCCATATTCAACTGATGTGAACTAGGGAAATCTACTGATTATGACTCCTCAGGGCAATCTGATTATTGCAGTTTCATTACATGATCTTAGATATCCTTAACAAAGTCCAATTTCCATATGATCTTGATTGAATTTTTAACATAGATTGTCGATTGGATTCTTGACAAAACAAGCAGCTTTATACTATGTTTTGTTCAAGTCATATGGACTATTTCAATCTAAGAAATGGAATCTAAAGCCTAAGAACTGGTCTACTGCTACATTCAAATCAAAATCTCCTATAGAAGAGAAATAATAAATGGACTTGATTGCTAGCCAAATACTCAATGGAGTGCACATCAAAGAGGATGGTGGTCAAAAACAACTTACCAATGCGATTGGGTATCATTTCCTCATTCTTTGATGATGTGTCTTCTCTTTGAATGGATTCTCCAGCTGGCACAACTGCTTGTGCTTCCTGATGATCAATCATCCCTTTTCTATCTTTGCCTTCCACATCGATGTTCTTGTCATCTGATCCATCTGGTGCAACAACTACATGACTGGCTGCAGGCTTTTGCATATTGTCTTCCGAATTCTTGGCCTGATCAGCTTCCATGATAGAAGTTTTAGCCTCCAAAGCCAAAGTTTCTTTACTAGTTATGGCCTCTTCCTTGGACCTAGAGCCTAAGCCATGTTCAGGACCTTCTACTGAAGGCATTGGTGATTTGGGCATGTCCATGGGAACAACACCACTACTTGATGATTGTTGGGAAGTCTTGTTCTCCACACTTTCCTCCTCTGTTTCACCACATACACAATTTTTCCACAATCAAAACTTCAGTCAATCTCATTCAAGTGCTTACCAACAATCCAAACAAATAATATATATATATATATATATATATATATATATATATATGTGTGTGTGGAGCAATAAGAAAAACCAGTAAGATACAAAAACACATGCTACCTGGATCAACTTGAAGATTTCTGTTAGGCATCTCATTACCCATCTTGGAAAGCCCAATGCTTGATATCACAACTGTACAGCTAGGTGGTGTACAGATGTAGAGGATCCTAGAGGATCTGGATCTCCTGGAAATATGAAGAATTCACAAGTAATGAGGAAATCAGACAGCCCAGTACCAAGGACCCAATACCCTGAATTTTGTAACCGTTTAGATTGGAATCCCCTTGTTTTTTTTATTTCCTGACCACGTGTACCTGGAAATCAGTAGAAGAAATGGGTAGGACCAATCCAATGCTATCATAAAGGGGGCCAAGGGCCAATCACACTATAAAATTCATAACTACAGGCACTAAAATGATAGGACACAATACCCACATTCCATATAATATAAATTCACATGTATAAGTCCAAGATCAGTCTTTTCATACCAATTGAATACAAACTCTCATCAATCAAACTTGTATTAAAATGAGCTGGGTTTTGCCTATATGTACACTAAGCAAAGGCCAGCCCAAACTGCTTGGATCCTAACATCAAAAACTGAACTGTATAATACACATGTTCTTGGAAAGATAAATTCAAAGCTATGATTACATAGGCATTTTGGAAAGCACTGTTCTATTCAGGAACAAAACCCAAGATCACTAAACAAAAAAGAATTCAGCATCGAACAGAAAAGCATAGCAGTCTTGGCAGGGTGACACAGTCCTAAACAATAGTATTCTCTTAAACAATGTAAAGCAACATCACCTTTTTGAATGGAAGGGCATTCAAATATTTGTGTGGGACTTGTTTAGTTGGTGATGGAAAAAAGATGAAATCTGACATAAATATATAGTTTGACATAGGTGATGCTTAGGTGCTTGACAAGTATCTAAGGCATATCAATGCATTAGGATCCAAATCTCTAAGTTTTTGGGTATCCACAGTGTTGATTGATCATGCTTTTGAATTATAAAAGAGAGGGCATTGAGCATGTGGGTCCTTGATTTGCCCCCATATTCCACTTGCTTTACATAATCTCATCATTAATACAGATTGAGATTTCATTCTTTTCTGCCCTGCTTTTAGTTATCTCTCTTTCTCTGACTGTACATCTATCAGCCTTTTTACCCATCTTCTAGTCCTTCAATATACATATTAATTAGAGTCCTCTTTTTACCACCAGCTAGCTGTTTCAGACTATACTTTTTGACTTGAATTGAAGGGAAAAGCTTGTTTATGAAAGCTTTGCTTCAGGAAAAAGGAAAACTTGATTATTTTGACATACTTGTTAGTGGTAGGACACATATACAATGCATATATCAACGTATATGGTAAGGGTCGAATTTATCAATATCATCATTGATAATCTATTCATTGTATGCACATATTCTATCACTCTGTCATATTAGATAGTTTATCAATGATATAATCAAGAACAAAACTTTGTATGTAGGCAAAGTTGCAATATGGCACAAATTATAGTTATTTCCACGCCAGCTAGACTTATTCTCAAACTTCATAGAACACCATCGCAAATGATTGTCATAAGTACTTTATTTGTTTTCTTTCATTCACGAAGACAAGGATAAAAGGATAACATATTTTTTTTTCAAAAAATATAGTATAAATAGTAATAAAAATTTTAATTTAAAATATTTATTCAATTTTTTTAATGATATAAATGTAAAGATTAATTATTTAAGTTGCTTAAAAAGGTTGCTTTCTTCATGATGCACATGCTATAAATAATATAATTATATATAAAAAAAATATATTTTTTAAGTTTTATCAATATATATTATATTATGATTTTTACATGAAATTAAATACATATCACTTGTTTTTGTGGGAATATTTTATAGGTATGTCAGCAGATTTTTGATATCTGATCACCTGATTTTTCCAGTATAGTATTTACTGCCTTCATCAAAGAATTAGTATTAAAGATCTTAAAAGATCTAAGCAACCTTTTTTTTATTCCATTAACTTTTATCTCAACATGATCTTCTAAATTTGGAACAAGAAGTACTTCATTGATGAAATCTGATCCTAAAATAACATCCTGTCTCATATTTATGGCATGCTGGAGTAGACAGTCAATTTCTACTATAGACTTTCCCATTCTGAAAGAACATTTTTTCACATACCTTGTTATGTGCAAAATGGATTCATAAGTCTAATGTCACACTGCTGCCAATATCTGCAATCTATATAAGAATCTTGGATGTAACAGTAATCAAACCCTGAATCAAGATAGGCGAATACCTTTCTACAGTATCTAATATAGCGCAATGTAATCCAGACATTAGGAATAGGCGTAGCTTTTCTCATGGTTTTTGTGGAAGGTTTGTATTCTGGATTATCTTCATCGTTGCTTCCTCTAGATCTGGCATTCCAGAGGCTTTGGCCTCATCAAAATATTTTTGTAACTCAAAAGCTTTTTGTAAATCTTCCTCTGTTATGTCCTGTTTCTTTGCTCTTTCCCTTTTTACCAGTTCTTCATCCATGAAACCAGATAAGAGATAATATTTCTTTTTTAAATCAACAACTTCTTGTTTCATGATCATGAGTTGTTCTGTCCACAAATCAAAATTAGATTTCAGAACACAATCTTTCATATTTGGAGGAGATTGTTGGATGGATTGAATATCTCCTACCATTTTTGCTTTTCTTTTCATCTCAGATTCTTGTTTCATAAAATTTGCTAACTGTTCCATTGTAGCAAATTGGATAGGTTCTACCTTCTTTTGTGTGGGCTTCTTTTTCTTGGAAGCTAGTCTCTTGAGTTCTTTCTCAATTAACTCATCTTTTCCATCAAAATCATCAAGAGCATATCACTGTTGTAAAAGGTGAGTTTCTTCTACAATAGGAATGCTTTTACCTGATCTTGGAGTAATTTCTTCTTCATCTGGCTTAGTTTCTGATAGATTAATTCGTGGGCTTCCCCTTACACTAAGCAAATACCCATCACATTCTATCTCTTCACATTATGATTCTTTCTTTTCAACAGAAGCTTTTATTTGTTTGCAGGAAAATTTTTGAGATATCCTTTTTGGGACTTCTTCTTCTTTAGAGCTGTTAGAATCTTCATAATACATTAATTCTTCAAACTGCTCATATGCATTCATCTGTTTTAATGCATATAACAATGTATTTGGATCTTTAGAAAGATTTTGCAATCTTTCTTGCTTATGGTTTTCTATGGGGTCTGTTAACTCATCTGCATCTTCATCATATGAATCTTCACAATCCACCACGATTTCGTGTGCAAATTTGATTTTTCCACGCAAAGAGAAGAAATTACAAATCCAGCGCATACTTTATTTATATTTTTTAGGTGGGACCCTTAGGGTCTTCATTTATTTTTAGGTGAGACCCTAAGAGGGCGGTTTAAAACCGTCCTTTTAGGTTTATTAGGGTGGTTTTTTATTGTCATAAAAAACCATCGTCTTTTAGATGTCATTAAAAGCTTTTTTTAGTGAGGGTGGTTTAAAACCGCCTTCTTAGGGTCTATTAGGGCAGTTTTTTACCATCGTAAAAAACCACCGTATTTTAGCCACCCTTAAAAACTTTTTATTGATATAGTGGTAGCATAGGCTAAGGAGGATATGAGAGACGATGTTAGTTTTGGTTCAACAATACACAAAGTATTGGAGGACTGAGGTATAGATAACAACAACAATAGTAGTAACAACATGACCACCACCACTAATACTACCAATGAGTAAGATAGGTGAGGAAAGATCAAGCAAGTCACCTCAGTCTATTATAGAGGGCTATGCTAGTAGACACTCAGGCAGGGGCAATGGCATAGGTGACAGAGATTGACTAGCAAGACAAGTCATGAGGATGTGGTAGATAATTCACAGTCTAATTTGTGAGGGAGATGCAATGGTAAAGAGCGCCACAACAATAATAAGAGGAATCGATAGAAGCTTGGTGGTCCATACTTCATTGGATCAAATATCGTAGGTATAGAGGGACTTACAGGTAGAGATCGAGTAGGAGACCCACTATAGGGTGGCTTACCATGCAACTATCCCAATCAATAGGCGTCCCCCATCATTGATGTGGATATGGTTGTAGACACAGTTTTGGTCCATGACATGTCAATCACAACAGTTAGTTAGGATGCCATAACATGCAAGAGGAGTGATAGGAGTATGGGTGTTGGGAGGAGTTTGAGACATGGTGGTTAAAAAAGAAAGGACATGCTAGTTAATGCTAATGAATTTTGGTGGGGTCTTACAATGCTTATCAAGATTTATGAGTCGAAACTTCCTTGTGCTCATCCACACATACTTAGAACAACCAATATGTACAATTGAATTTTGATTCACAACCAACTTGTACAAGAAGCATGTTCATTCATTTACTAGGGGCAAATGCAAACTTGCAAGAATCCTTTGGATCACTTTTAAAAATTACTGTGATAAATTACCCTTACTTTGATCAGATTAAAAAGACGATTGTAATGAGATGGAATTACTAGAAGGGTCTTAGCACACTCGATAATTTTTTTAAAAATTAGATTAAAAAAAGAAATAACAACGGATTCATAATATGATATAAGAAAAATGCATTAGAATATTGAGCGTAAAAAAATTGACGAAAAGTTACCATATGACAAGAAGCAAAACTAATTGTTAGAGATTCTAAAATGATTCACATACCCCTTCTGGCACACTTTTAATCATTACAATCATTACAGAGAGCCAAGATCAATGTTCTAATACTGCTTGCAATGAAACAACTTTTAGAAATACAAGAAGAGTAGTGAAAAATCAATAGGTCCAAAAGTAAACATCCACCAGAAGTAGTAATCTACACTTAGATCAAAATAAAAAAAATACAAGTAACAATTTCTAAATTCCAAATCAATATAAATCCTAACCACTTAAACATGGCAAAGTCTCTTAACCACTTGGAGAGGGCAAATTCTCATATATGCAATAGAGGTGAATAAGATTCAAATATTAAACATGATTCCAACTATAGCACAACTCTTCCTATTTATAGACTAAATTAACATTAACTTTAACCTTAATGCTCAAGGTTTGACTACATTACCCTAGGGGCCCAACTAATAATAACAAAGATAGCCAAAATGGCTATATTGGAGTTTTTACATATATCTAGGTAAAACTAGAGGGCCATGATGAGTCTATAAAATACTCTATTAATTATCAAATAAAGATAAAATGAAAGCTTGATAAGGAGGATATCACTATAAGAGCTAAGACAAATTTCTCTTTATATGTTAGGTGACTGGAACTAATAGATTTTATGTAATTTCCATTCAAAATTTTTGGGATGTGTGAAGACTTATATCTTGGTTGCAATCAAAGAGGCTAGTAAAAACGATTTTATAACAAATGGTCTATCAATGCCACCTTTGTTGCAATTGTTCCTATGAATTTAATAAAATTTTATAAGTCTTCATAACATAACATGATTTATAAGATAATTGAAAATTATTATGGAAAATTAGATTGAAAAACATTCTAAATTAGATTGGCTAGAAGGAACAAGATAGTATTCTTTATTGTAATCAAATATTTGACAGTATAACCATTGCAAAAGAGACCATACATTCTCTTTAGTTGATGGAAAATCCAAGTATTCTTGAATATAAACAAAACATATGATAGGGTTTGCTAGATTTTTCTTTATGATATTGTTAGAAAAATTGGTTTTTTAATCTATATTGGTGTGAATGTGTTAATTTTTTATAATGTTCAAAATTATTCTATTTTCATTAATGGATGCCTTGCTTCATAATTTAACTTATCCCATGGACTTTGCTAGGATGACCCACTATCTTATTTTCTCTTCATTGCTCTTATTTAGGAAATGGAAAGAGCTTCCTCAAATACAAATGGAAGATAAAATCAAAGGTATCTAAGTTGTAACAATGATTCCTTCAAATATCATCTCCATTTTTTTAATATTCTTGTTTTGGGATTATATTCTTATTTTAAGTTATTAGATAGATGGTTAATATGACAAAGTTCATTATCTATATTTTTATAATGGATTATTATAAATGCTTATAAGTTTAAATTATAGATTTATCCATCAACATAATTATCTAGTTTTTTATTTCATAAAAACCTAACAAGATATTTAGAACTCAGTTGGAAAGACAAGTTCTTAACCATGGACGAAAGACTACAAATCATAAAGACTATATTGCAATCTATCCGTATGTCACTTTCAAGATTACCATTAAGTATAATACTCAAATTTGAAAAAAAAACAAATTTTATTTAGAAAGAATGTGAAGAAAATTATAATATTCTCTTTCAAAATAGAAAGATTTCTAGTGGAAAAAATATTAATGAGATAGGTTGGTAAATTTGGAACTAATAAGAGTGGAATTGCACATTTTAAATATGGTCATGACTTTGATTTATTCAATTCTTAAATTTAAAAGGGTTCCTTGCTTTGCTTTGTATGTATATGCCAATAAAAAATGATTTATTGTCTATATTTTTATTTTATTTATATTTTCAAATTTAATTAGTGACTATTGATTGATAAAATTCATTGTTTTTATGCCCTTGGGGTTTAGGACAATTGGTTGGGTGAAAATTTTTACGCATTAAACCAAGGTTCCAATCCCATGGGTGAACCTTAACATTTTAGAGTGTGATCTAGGATCAAGCCTCATATTTTCTTATTTTAGAAAGAAATCAAGTTTTGTGAGTGCAAGCAAGAAACATGTGTGAGTAGGACGTAACTACAAGCAATAAGTGAGCCTTTTCATTTCTTATTCTATCTTTGGGTAGATTCATAAAATAAAGGATTATTATGCATAAATTATAGGTATCATGAAAGAAAAGTCATTTTGAAAATGCTAACTAGAAGTAAAGATACCCTAGCTAAAAGTATGGATGCTCAAATCAGGAACAAGAGGAAATCTCTAGGTAGAAAATCTTACACTATAAGTGTTTATTTAAAATGAGATAATCAAGCATGGCATAATGGTTCTCAAAAGTGGATAGATCCATAAATACTAATTAGGTTATTTAAAAATCTAAAATTAGATAAAGTGGAAATGAGAATTGAATTCAAATTACTCCATGAACTTTCTTCTCCATTCATCTTCTCCAATTTAGAAATTAGAGATAAAATAATGGGTGGTGACCCAAGGTTTAGGGGAGACATGCATTGTATTTAAAACCATGGAGATAAATTATTAAAAGGATTTGATTGTGGGTTAGAGTTCTCTGACTTTCACATTAGCTTAATAAGGAGGATTTGAAGATTATTGGTAATACTCCTGGGGAGTTCATCTAAGAAGGACCAACTACTAAGGAGTGATGCCCGAATATATGCCATCACGAATATTTTAAAACACTTGCCATATTCTATTAATATTAAATATGGATAAAGAGAATGGTATCAACAAGCGGATTATAAAAACTTTATATTAAATTTTTGCAAATATTGTGAAATTGGACACAAATAAATATTGTAAAGTGAAAAGGATGGAGAACAAGATGAGAAATTTAGGGCATGATATGAACTTCAAAATGAAGGAGGTCATAACATAGTAGAAAATTGATTAAATCAAGGATTTTCGACTCCCAAGAAAGTGGAAATAAAAACTCCTTTATATCATCAAATGATGAAGCCCATTACAACTTACTCATAACAACCATTGGAAGAAAAAAAGGACACAAAGGATGAGGAAGTAAAATGCACAATTTCAAATTGAAAAGGTACTTAACATGCAAAGGAAGTTGTAGAAGTAAAATTTAAAGTAAATGAGGTGAAAAATATCAAGGTTCTAAATATAGGTAAATCATATTCACTTGCCTCAAGTAGCATAACTCCTCTATTTGCAATAAAAATGAAAGTAAAGTGTATCCCTTACATTTTAGGGTTTCAAGAGGAACTTAATAAAAAATGAGTATGGAGGATATCTATGGAAATTTAGAGTTTTTATGGAAATATAAGAAAGTGAGTATTACAAAGAATCACCCTTGTACTTTAGGGTTTCTAGGGCAACATTTTTTATTTTCAAAGTAACATAAGAAAGTAACAATTAGGGAGGATCATCCTTGCATTTTTAGTTTTAAGGGAAACATAAAGAAGAAACTATTTGTGAGGCTATTCTTTCCTCTTTAGAGTCCTTAGGGCATCATAAACCTTTGAAGATAAGTATCATTATAAATGTGAAAAAAATTAGAGAGATTGATGAAAGTGAAAGTGTTGGTGGGAATGAAAAAAGAGAGGAAGACCCTCAAAGTAAGAACAAAGAGAAAATAAAACTGATATGGATATCATAAAAATAAAAATAAAAATTGATGACAAAAATAATATCGTGGAATATTAAAAATATAATTAACAACACTGAATAAAGAGTTAGTTATAAATTATTAGGTTGCTATAGTCTTAAGTTTATTTTAATGTAGAAAACAAAAGTAATGAGGAATGTAGTAATGCATTTGAAGATATCTAGAAGATGGAGGATTGTCTAAACATTTATTTTCTTAAAGCTTATAAAAATATTGCAATAGCATGAGACAAACAAAAATAGGATGAATATTGTTGAAAGTAAAGAGTAATTGGGTTTAAGGTCTATTTTGCAAGAAAGAGGAAAATATCATAGGTGTGTTTATAAATATATATTCTCCAACTATTGTTACTCCTTGCAAAAAATATTGGAAGGACCTCAGAATATTTTTGTCAAAGTACAATGATGATTCATAAATGTGATCTATGGATTCTTAGGGGAACTTCAATACAATTCTATATCTTTCAAAAAAGAAGGGTGTTAACACTCCCTTTTGTCTTGTAGGCATATCTCAATTGTAAATTCAAAAGGCCATCAAACAAAAACATGAGCTCCAACAACACAAGAAGATCCCCTGCAACTCAACAAAACTCTATCTAGATAACACATTTAGATTTGTACAAAGGGGTACTATCCTAACATTCGTACCCAAGCATCTAAACCCAAATTGCCACCAAACGTTGAGGGTAGATTCATGATAACTAGAGGAAGGTTCCCACCAATTTTCATTCCATCTGTAGTGATATAACTATAATCCCAAATTGTGTGGAGTGGTATAAATTTGACATTCATACCCAAGGGTACGAATCCCTCCAGAGACCCAATTTTAGCACCAAACCCTACAACATATTATAAAATTAGGTAAGCATATTTGTTTTCATCATAAACAGTGACTTTAAGCATTATAATTATATTTTAGGCTAGATCTTTGAGTCTTTTTTCTATTATTACAAGGGGTCTGATTGAGACAAGTCCCTAAATATTTCTAGCTATTTTTATAGGGTTGTGCAAGTTTAGAGGACCTATAGGACTAATAGTGACCTACGTGCAGTAATCCCACTCTCTTTGAGGAATACAAGGAATACATCTATGGTTGTTTACCATATTCATTGAAAGAGGGCTTCCCTTATGGAAGACCCAATATTGTAGCCATCAATGACATAGTTATAAAGAATAACTATTGTAACCCCATTTTAAATATCAATGAAAAATAACAAATTTCTTGCACTTCATTTTGATGATCATGATGGGACCACCCACTTTTAATGCTTCCATTAGCTTGCTAGCTATCTAATTGACATCTTTGTCACTATTATGTGTTACAAGGACTGCAAAACTAGCACAAAACCTTCCAAAGCCCTGAAACATACCTCAGGTCCAAGGCAAAAGCCTTTTTGATCTATGAGCTAGATTCACACGGAGGGGTACAAACAAGACATTCGTATAGAAGGTACGAATCTTCCAATCATATGGAGGGGTACGAACATGGAATTTGTATAGAGGGTAAGGATATTTCAATCACATAAAGGGGTATGGATTAGCATAAGACACTATTTAGACCCTAATAATCAACCATACATAATTTCAAATATTGTAGGACATAGGTAAGTACTCTAAACCATGTTTGACTAGTTTAAATCATAATTTTATTTAAAAACACAAAGATTTACTATCTCTATTTATTTTTTTATTTTACAAAAGCCCCAAATTTCTTTGGGAGTATTTACAAAACATGTTTTTTAGCTTGAAAACTCTACAATATGCATTTTCTTTGTTAAAATCCTTTAAGAAAAATGCACCAATACCATTTTGGTCACCTATTTAGCTACTTTTTAAATATTCATGTTATCAATATTGCCTCATAGGTTGTTATGCATTCATATTTTTAGTGCCTAACATAAAGCATTTGCATAAGGAGTAAGAAAGCCTCTAATTTTTTTTCTCTTTGAGCTGAGAATAGATCTCAATCTGTCTCATGCATAAGGCTCTTACGAGATATCTAGCCTAGCCTTAACCGATATATGTTGGCTAGTGTAGGCATATTTGTGATAAAGTAGATCTTAGCTTACATATCGCTCAAAATGAGCTTCTGTTCTTTACATGCTCCTAGCATGGATCTCATTTTTTTCCAACATTTTTTTAATCTTCTTCTTAACTTAGATTTCTTTTCAAAAGTGTAAATTTCATTTCAATCAAGTTAAAAGCATTCTATTTTTACTGCTTTCGATAGCTTTTTTAAATAAAGGGGTAAAAATTTATTGATAAGAAGACAATATTACAGAGTATAGCGAAGCCCCCAACCAGGACTCAAATAAAAAACAAAACAGGCTAAAACCATCCGACATGGTTGAAAACCAAAGAAAATAACAAGAATAAACCATATTAAGTCTAGACATCCTTGTGGATCAACTCCCAGAGGCGCTAAGTCCCCAATTCGGAGACTCTCCTAGTTATCCATAATCCAAGGACCCAAAAGCTAATTTTGAGAATCTGAATGGCCATAGAGACCAACTGTTAATTAACATCCTCCAACCTTTTGTTGTTTAAAAGATTTACCAATATTTGAGATTTGAACTCGTAGATGTTCCTAAGCCAGCCAAGATAAAACCCCCTCTACAAGGCCTCGAGAATCACAAGAGCTTCCATAAAATTGTTGAAGTGAACACCTTTATAAATAGAAAAGTAAATTTGACCACACTAGCAGAGTCTCTCCCAACATTGCCAATTATAGCATGTCCAGGATTGTCCCCGGACGACCCATTAGTATTAATTTTTAAAACTCCTCCAAAGGGGGGGTCTCCACCTACCATCTCTCCAAACTTTCTTGCTAAACTAGGGAACCTTGCTAGGGCAAGAAGAGTCTGCATCAACTCCAAAGAAACCAATGGCCTACTGTATCTTCTCCTCCCTAGAGTCTAAAAGAGGATCCACATCACATTTGCTATGGATAGTTTCTGTAGACACCAAAATAGCACCAATCCGATTATGTGACTACAAACACTGATCACATTAACACACACAGCCCCCAGGGTAGCCCCCAGAGGTTAAACAGTGGTTCTAACCACTTACACAGCAATTTTGCAAGTCAAAAATCAGTTTGGCACCTTTTAGACACTTTATTTCTTATTCGTCCCACCCAGGGACGAGTGCGAATTTGTACTCGTCCTACCCAGGGACGAGTATGGATTTATACTCGTTTCACCCAGGGATGATTATTAGCGCTCGCTCCGGGGTGGGACGAATGCCAGGTTTGACCAGCAAAAAGTCAGACCTCAGCGCATGACAACTCAGAACTACCACTCAGCTTTTCATGCATGACATAGGAGTGCGAGTGAGTTCTTTTAACAACACACATCTGCCAATTGACTTTCCCTCCACTGCATGGGAAGGAGAGTAAGATTTTTAAGACAACTCAGATTTGCCACTTAGCTATCCCTTCATTGCATGGGAGTACAAGTGAGCTTTGCTAAAACATGCAAAGACATGCACAGAGGCAGTTAAGAAGCCCTTGATCAAGAAGAAGTCTTCTCTTCACAAACAAAAGCATTCATGCAAAGAAACACTTTTGCATGTTAATTCAAAAAGACCCCTTGGGTCTATAAAAACGGTGAGTTTTCTCACCCAAAAAAATATACAGAGAAGGAGCATTTTGAGCGACGAAGTCTTTGCTAGTTCACTTATCGGCGATTTGTGCTTTCATAATCGTGGTATTTCTTTTAGTTTCATGTTTATGCTTTTGTCAAGTTATCATTTCATTTAGATTCATTTCAACCATCGTTAGATTCATCTTTTATGCTTCATACACGAGTGCTACGACTTTCTTGTTTGTTTCTTTGAGTGCGAGTTGCGGCATTAGAGGAGCGGCGAGGAGTCTACCTTACCAACGCAAGCGGCGGCAACATTTGGCCCGCCCATTCCAAACGTGGGCATGCGGAAGAGGAATTCTGAAGCAAATTGTAGAGATCAATATCTAACGCTCCTATCCCCTAAAAAGGAAGGAGACGTATTGTAACACGAATTGAAAAGAATATCAATAAAAAGGGCTATAGTTTATATTGCTTTTATATCTTGTGTTCATTCATTTGTGTTCTTTCCTTTTAATGCAATTTTGTTTAGTTTTTCCTTTTTGTTTCCGGAATCTCGTGCTTTCAATGGCGATCACGGTGGGACTTCTGTCCTCTGTTTTTGTTTAGGTTAAATTACTGATCTAAAAATTGCTTGTTTTTTACAGGTACCTATTTTTCAACAATCGAACTGTTATTCGTCTCTGCAAGTGACGATTACAAAATTTTTACTCGTCTCACCCCGGGACGAATAAACTATTCGTTTCACCCTGGGACGATTACGGTTCTGTTATTCGTCTCACCCAGGGACGATTATAGTTCTGTGCAATTTTCAGAGCAAAATCAGAAACTTTCGATTAGGCAGAGAAGAGGTAGGGGTTTTTACAGCTTCTGTCAAATTTTTGTTTTTCTATTTTTTGGTTTTCAGTTTGTATGGCTTAGGGAAAGATTTCTTTTCGTTTGCTTGTTTCAATTTTGCAAAATTAAAACGAACCCCACACATCACGTTACATTTTAAACCAAGGCGTTGGTCGTAAGACCCCAACCCTTGAGCAAGACCAACGGTGGGTTCATCACCACCTTGGCTTAGCTTTGCATCCATTCCCCGATTGTCAACTGTTGTTAGGCGTAAATCCTGACGAAAGGCGACCGAGTGCTGCTGGGGTGATTCCCATGCACGCGAGGATAAGTCTTCTATGGTAGGTGCCATTAACAGGACAATCCCCCTTCTGTACCGCCTACGTACCACGTACCATCTGCTCTCACGTACCTATAGTCTCCCTCTCGTAAGGGCGGGTATATAGAGAGGTTGGTATATCGGCTTGGTTGGTATATTGAAGGGGCGACCATTTTGGGAGTTATATGAGCCGTCATAATGCATTTAAACGTTCTTCAAAACCTACAAAAACAAAACAAAACAACAAAAACACACTAAACCAGATTTAGGGCACACTATTAATCTTTAAAAGAGATAAACATTGCTTGTGTGTGTATGCTGTTTTTTGTTTAGACCAAAAAAAAATAAAAAATAAAAAAAAATCATAAACAAAGATAAAAATCTACGCATTTTGTCACTCGCTCCAAAAGCTCCAAGGATTCCCGCAATCGCTTGGTCACTCCAAAATGCCCCAAAGGTGTCCATGAACCCTTTGGTCAACCCAAAAGCGCCCTAAGGTTCCCATAAGTGATGCAGGACCATCCAACAAAATATGGGAAATTTTATATTTTTCTCTAAATTTTAGTGCATCTTGCTGGGGCCATAACTTCTCAACCGTAGCTCCGATTGACTTGAAATTTTACAGGGAGTTAGGTGGGATAATTTTAAACAAATATAATTCCCTAGAATTCTATTTGCCCAGAAAAGTCAGTTTTCGGGGCCAAATTCCATCATCTAGTGCCCCGAAATTAGGTTTTAAAATTGGGCACGCAATTTTATGCACTTTTTGAGTTGTTCAGATGTCAATATCTCCTAATGTATTTAGAGTTAGGACTTGAGACTTCATTTTTGTCTTATCTACTATAAGAGGGATGCGCACACCAATTTTGAGCCCCATCTGAATCATTTCAATTTTTAGGGTTTTTAGAGAGACATCGCCATGGTATTCACCCGTAGTCAAGCCCACTCATGGGCAGACGCTGTGGAGAATGTCCAAAGAAACACGAGTCGCATCCATTATAGTCCCCAAGATTTGGTCATACCACCTTGGCGACCTAACACACAAGGCAGTCCCCTACACACCTTAACGGAAAGGGACTATAGGGGCACCTCTTCTAGGGGCACTCCTGTTCAGCATAGCACCCAGCACGCACCCTCCCATGAGGGGTACATCCGTAGGAGAGCTCCCTTAGATGCTTGCTATGAGTGGTCACCATCGCAATGAAGCACTAGGTCAACATAGGGTTCGACGGGAGGAACCACATGATTACACTATCCCTCCTTCACCCCCTTTAGTTGTTAGGACTACAAGGACAAATCCAGAGCACAAGGCTCCTCAGGCGAGGTGAGCCAACTCTGCCCGTTCCTCTTTCACTTACAAAAGGGGGCACGAGAAAAATCCTTATCTTCCTCAAGAACAATATACATCGCGAGAGCAATACGCCTCCGCAATTGCTAGCTATCAGGATTACCTACTGAGGCCAAAGCCTCGGGGGAATGCCGCTACCCCCAACAGAGGGAGGCGACCTATAGAGATCTCGGATCACCATGACCGAGATAGATATCTAGGAGAGGCATCTAGGCCTTCTAGACATGAGACAACAGGACCAACTATCTTAGAATATTCCAAGCATATTGCACGTCGGATGCAACTCACGATACTTGAGCTGGAACAACAACAGTTAGAGCAACAATATCTTTTAAATCAAGAGTGCCTTCGAGCGCCAGGAGGATGAGTTGTTACAACACACTATGCAGGCGAAGACTCCAACCCCTCGCATGCATAAGACAAAACATTATGAGAAACACAACTGGGTGCAAGACAGGTCTCTACGACCTTATCAAACATTGCCCTCGACGCCTCCTAGACTTGAGCGGGAGGCCAATCCTAAGACCAATGACGGGTGCCTTCTTCAGGCACCCACCCAGGTTCATGGACCACCCCCAAAAATTCTTCAAGAAGCCTCTAAGGAACCTGAGCTAGAAAAAGAGTGGACTAAAATGAAATACCAAAGCATGGGGGGTGCTATTCGGTCATCCCTCTCAAGGCATCAAGTTTCCCACAACTTGCAACGGGAACAAATCAAACAGGAGGAGCTCAAATCCCCCGATACAAGCAATGCGCTGCCACAACACTTAGAGTTGGTAGAGATCAAGATTTTGGGGTCCCAAATGCCCAACTCACATGAAAATCCTCTCAAAGAGGATCAACCCCTAGTTGTAGAGCTACCTAATGACGAGGTCTTCCATATCTCAGAATCACCAAAATTTGATGAGCCTGACTCTCTCGCCAAAGACGAGTCAGCATATGCAATAGTGCCATGGGACCCGTTCGAGTCTGACAGCACTAATTCACAGGTGGTCCCCATGGATGAGCATCACAAAATTCTCCTAACATTATTCCCTTTGGAGGCTCCCATCGAGCCTGTGCCATTACAGGAAAATCAGGTCCCCCCGCAAAGCACGAAACAACCCCATCAGGACCATGTCAATCTGCTCGAACAAGAAGAGCTTAACATGTCGCAGACAGCTATCGAGGCCAACGAGGGCCTTTGGATCACTGACAATGATTACGAAGATGAAACTGAGATGGCTTATCTCAATCATGCACGACGACACAATCACCCTGTCACCCATGACGAACTAATGGCCCAACTAGGCATAAGACTAGGGCATGAGTGGCGCATAGACCCGGCCCACTGGCATCACATGTTGATCCCACTCCTTTGGGAAGATCGCGAGCACCTTCCACCCAGAGATATCATAGCACCATCAGTGCCGAAGGCAGACCTTGCCCTCCTATCCATGCATAAGGCCGATCCATTCGTGCCAATTCCTATAGAGCCAGATCCGGTGCACAAAGATCATCACGTTGGGGGTACCTCTATTCCCTGAAGAGCCAGTGGGTTACACCAAATGCTCCAAAGGTGTCCATAAACCCTTTGGTCAAACCAAACGCTCCAAAGGTGTCCATAAACCCTTTGGTCAAACCAAACGCTCAAAGATGTCCATAAACCCTTTGGTCAAACCAAAAGCTCCAAGGATTATCTATCGCTTGGTCATCCCAAAGGGTCCAAGGATTATCGCAATCTCTTGGTCATCCCAAAAGCTCCAAGGATTATCGCAATCGCTTGGTCATCCCAAAAGCTCCAAGGATTATCGCAATCTCTTGGTCATCCCAAAAAGCTCCAAGGATTATCGCAATCACTTGGTCACCCCAAAAGCTCCAAGGATTATCGCAATCACTTGGTCACCCCAAAAAGCTCCAAGGATTATCGCAATCGCTTGGTCATCCCAAAAAGCTCCAAGGATTATCGCAATCTCTTGGTCACCCCAAAAGCTCCAAGGATTATCGCAATCGCTTGGTCATCCCAAAAAGCTCCAAGGATTATCGCAATCTCTTGGTCATCCCAAAAGCTCCAAGGATTATCGCAATCGCTTGGTCATCCCAAAAAGCTCCAAGGATTATCGCAATCTCTTGGTCAACCCAAAACTCCAAGGATTATCGCAATCTCTTGGTCATCCCAAAAGCTCCAAGGATTATCGCAATCGCTTGGTCATCCCAAAAGCTCCAAGGATTATCGCAATCGCTTGGTCATCCCAAAAGCTCCAAGGATTATCACAATCGCTTGGTCATCCCAAAAAGCTCCAAGGATTATCGCAATCTCTTGGTCATCCCAAAAGCTCCAAGGATTATCACAATCTCTTGGTCATCCCAAAAAGCTCCAAGGATTATCGTAATCGCTTGGTCATCCCAAAAAGCTCCAAGGATTATCGCAATCTCTTGGTCATCCCAAAAAGCTCCAAGGATTACCACAATCGCTTGGTCAACCCAAAAGCTCCAAGAGTTACCATAACTGCTTGGTCAACATAAATATTCAAAAATCAACAAAAACAACACAAAAATCAAAATCACAAAAACAATTGCATTTCAATTCCATGCATTCTCATAACACATCAAAATTACAAAAACAATTGCATTTCAATTCCATGCATACTCATAAAAAAAAAAAAAAAAAATCAAAATCACAAAAACAATTGCATTTCAATTACATGCATTCTCATAAAAAAATGAAATCACCAAAACATTTGCATGCATTTTCATAAAAATCAAAATACAAAAATATAGGTTGCATTAAACATTGCATCCATCCCTTGCATACTTCGATAGGTCATACAAGTCAAAAGCACCATAGGTTGTCATTACTTGGCAATTCCATCATTTCCACCTCAAATCCATTTTCATAAACGCATACATCCCACATATCACCCTTTTATTTTAGCATAGTCAGTTGTCTCCTAATGTATATAGGGTTTTCGTCATTCAGATGTCTTTAAATTTCTAGCCAAAAACTGTACATAGTTAAACAGATTTTACACGGGAAAGTTTTACTTGGATCACGCCTTGTTATGTAACATCCCAACACAAATTAACACACATATAATAATTCCTAAGTTGTGTGAACGAAAGATGAAACCTGCACCGTAATCCAGGTCACCATAAGCGAAACGGCTATCTTGCTTATCCCCCTGTGCGAATGACCCTAGGAATGCTGAGAGTTGGCAAAAGGACAAGCATCCTCCCTACCCAATTCCCCATGAATCCCAAGTTCTCAAAAGTTGCAAAACATCAAAAATTTGCAAAACGTCAAAACATTCAAAATTTGACATCCTACAGTGCACACATCAAAAGGCACGTACAATAGTGATTCTCGTCACTCCCTATCCCTTGCTCAAAAAAAAAAAAAAAAAAAAAACATCAATAAAACAAAATAAACAGTGATCTTATCACTATAAAGAGCAAGTATCCCAATACAATTGAAGAAAAGAAGGGAGTCGAACTTGAATCCCTGGAACTCTCAGCATTTCGACAGGTCATGAGGCAAGCTTCAATGATCGGTTTGGTTGATAGCCTATCGGTCACCGGCGATAAACCTCCCGCATGACGATATATCCGCCACATTAAATTGTGTGCAGATCAATGTTTGCATGTGGATGAGCTAGCTTATGGTATCCTAGATAGCATCGCAGATTAATCTAACTAAATACAATAAAGGAGTTAGTGGAGCTAATTAGGTGATCCTCGGTACGAGTTCGGTTGAAAGCCCATCGCATTGGTGGTATCCTGATGAATAACACATAAACGAACTCAATTGCACACATAGGGATGTGAAATAACTTGGTTAAATTCAAGTCGAATTTATACCTTGTTCAAAAGTCTTGCGAGATAAATGTACAGTCTTGGCTAGTTAGTTAAAATATCTGAATCTAAGAAAAGCTTAACTACATTTTAAAAACAAGCTGTCACATTTTATTCCGTCCATCACCATCTGAAAATATGCAAAATACAAAAACAAAGTTTTCACATGCAAAGTCATTTCACAAAGTCATCCCATTAGTATAGCAAGTCGGTCAAATCTTGTACGAGTCTATGGTGCATCGACACATCATCAACAACTCATTTCATTCATTCCATATCCATACATCATACAAATTAGAAACATCACATTCATAATCGCCTCTGCATACATCAAACACATACATAAAAAACACGCCACAAAAAAAAAAAAAAAAAAAAACAAACACAACAAAACAACCAAAATATAAAAATGACAAATGCCAACAAAAACACTAAAAATTGTCGGACAAAAGTGCTCTTGCACTTAACCTCTTCGCATTAGAAAATTGATGTCGGGGTCTACCTTGTCGTTATCCTACTCCCCAAGAAGGCTACCATAGCCGGACCGCTCCACGGGAAGACGGATTTTTGCCAATGTTACCCCCAAATGGCATCCCAAAATGGGTTCACACCCACCAAAAATAGGTCCACAAAAAAATCGAGAAATTGCTCGCGCATTCAACGGACAACATCTGAAGGCACCCTCACTTAAGTCATCTTGGGTCAAGCGACTCGTCGCTTTTCTCATGTCTAGTCATTCCTTCATCGATTCGTCGCTTGAGGGGGTAGTCACACTTAAGTCACCAATCAACAAACACACACCCAATCAAGGCAATGGCATGCATTCAAAGAATCATTGACAAAGACAATCACGCTCCTGCTTGGGGCAGCAAACAAGCAATAATCACAAAATTGATCAAACACTTGGCATTCCCGAAGCATGAACACAAGGTTCCCCCGTGGATAAAAGGTTGTGCCCTTTGCCTATTCATGGTTGATCAATGTCCAAGCTCAAGTCACACCTCACCAAAATAGGTTAATACTTGAAAACAAATTCCTTAGCTCGTCAGAAGCAAGGATTCAAGAATGCATGCTCTTTCTATGCTTGGGGCATCAAGAGTTGGTTAGGTTACTGAGAAACCCTAATCATTAGTGCTTTGGTTATCTATTTTTGCTCGACGTTGTGCCATGCACAACGCTTCCCAAAAAGGGGCATCTGTAGACACCAAAATAGCACCAATCCGATTATGTGACTACAAACACTGATCACATTAACACACACAGCCCCCAGGGTAGCCCCGAGAGGTTAAACAGTGGTTCTAACCACTTACACAGCAATTTTGCAAGTCAAAAATCAGTTTGGCACCTTTTAGACACTTTATTTCTTATTCGTCCCACCCGGGGACGAGTGCGAATTTGTACTCGTCCTACCCAAGGACGAGTATGGATTTGTACTCGTTTCACCCGGGGACGATTATTAGCGCTCGCTTCGGGGTGGGACGAATGCTCGGTTTGACCGACAAAAAGTCAGACCTCAGCGCATGACAACTCAGAACTACCACTCAACTTTTCATGCATGACATAGGAGTGCGAGTGAGTTCTTTTAACAACACACATCTGCCAATTGACTTTCCCTTCACTGCATGGGAAGGAGAGTAAGATTTTTAAGACAACTCGGATTTTCCACTTAGCTATCCCTTCATTGCATGGGAGTGCAAGTGAGCTTTGCTAAAACATGCAAAGACATGCACGAGAGCAGTTAAGAAGCCCTTGATCAAGAAGAAGTCTTCTCTTCACAAACAAAAGCATTCATGCAAAGAAACACTTTTGCATGTTAATTCAAAAAGACCCCTTGGGTCTATAAAAACGGTGAGTTTTCTCACCCAAAAAAATATACAGAGAAGGAGCATTTTGAGCGACGAAGTGCTGTTTGCGTTCACTTATCGGCGATTTGTGCTTTCATAATCGTGGTATTTCTTTTAGTTTCATGTTTATGCTTTTGTCAAGTTTTTCATTTCATTTAGATTCATTTCAACCATCGTTAGATTCATCTTTTATGCTTCATACACGGGTGCTACTGACTTTCTTGTTTGTTTCTTTGAGTGTAGAGTTGCAGCATTAGAGGAGCGGCGAGGAGTCTACCTTACCAACGCAAGCGGCGACAACATTTGGCCCGCCCATTCCAAACGTGGGCATGCGGAAGAGGAATTCTGAAGCAAATTGTAGAGATCAATATCTAACGCTCCTATCCCCTAAAAAGGAAGGAGACGTATTGTAACACGAATTGAAAAGAATATCAATAAAAAGGGCTATAGTTTATATTGCTTTTATATCTTGTGTTCATTCATTTGTGTTCTTTCCTTTTAATGCAATTTTGTTTAGTTTTTCCTTTTTGTTTCCGGAATCTCGTGCTTTCAGTTTCCTAAAACATACACAAGATCCTTTTCCAGATCTGTTGAACAACCAAATGTCTACCCTAAAATATGCAATGGTTTCATTCAAGCCAAATCTGCCAGATGATACAAGAAGAGCCCAAATTCCAAGCCATCTAAAGGAAGGGGGCATTATTCGGAGGTCTACCTAGACTACTCCAAAACTCCATCAGGGAGAGCACATGAAATCAAGGATGGTTCTAGGCACTCCAACAACGGTGCCAAATGTATTTGGCCAAGGGAACATTGGAAAAATAAATGAAAAGAGTCATCCTCATTATTACAACAAAGGACACAAAAAGAGGGACCCTAAAATCCCCTCTTCCTCACATTATCCCAAGTGAGGCATTTATTACAAGCGATCATCTAGAAAAAGAAGTTACATTTTGGCCAAGCAAATCTGTTCCACACCTTTTTCCACCATGTGATAGGGAGGCTCCCAAATTTTTGCATATCAAGAAACTAATAACCATAGGCAACAAAGTAGGTTCCCCTGGGATTAGGGTTCCAAGCCAAAATGTATTTACCCCTAAAAAAAGAGCAAGGTCTCCCCACAATAATAAGAGCAAGCACATATCTATCCTTAGCCAATCCCCCCTAGGGTCATTCCTACGGATATTTCCACTTGTACATATCCAGATTACCAAAAGGCTAGATTATTTTAAATTCCTCCACACAAGACCAACTTGCTTCCAAGAAACAAACACTTAGGAAACGTAACCTGGAATATTGAGTCAATATAGGAGGATGGCCATCCCAAGAATCCTCCAAAAAAAGAGCATCTGATCCTCGATTGTAAATCCATAATAAATATTGATTAATTAAATTAGCCCCTCTTTTCATAGTGTCCCAGATAACCAAACCTTTCCCAACCAACCTAATTATATGTATCTTAGCCTTAGAAATACCTCTCAAGTACTTACAAGATAAGATTTTAGCCCAAATCTAATCTTGAGAAGTATACCATCTCTAGTAGAGTTTTGCAGCCAAAGCCTACCCAAAAAAAATCATCTATTGCAACCCAAGGCCTCCCTCTTGAACCAGCCTACAAACATAATCCCACCTAAAAAAATCCATTTATATTGAGCAATTTTTATAGACCATAAAAACTATCTTGACAAAGCATCCATGTCCTTGATAAAATGAGAGGGAGTTGTTTACACAAAACAACTGTAAATGGATAAAGCTTGAAAAATAGATTTTAAAAGCAACACTCTATCGGTAAAGGAGGGCCATATGATGATCCAGTGATTCACCTTCCCTCTAAACTTATCAAGCATATATTTCCAAGAAGATCTAGGTAGAGGATGAGACAAAATCAGAATACCAAGATAAATGAAGGGAGAAGTCCTAACCTGGAATCTTAGAATTCTAACAATCCTAGCTTGAATAAGAGGAGGGGTATTGAAGAAGAAAATATAAGACTTGTCCTCATTAATCAACTACCAAGAAGAACCAAGATATATGTCAAGATATCATCTAATGTTGCCAGATTCCCTGGTAGTGGCAAATCCCAACAAAGATATATCATCAACAAATTGAAGGTGGAAAAGAGGCGACGAACTGTTATCCCACTTTAAACCCTAAATGAGACCATGTCTAACCTAAGACTTGAGAAGTCTTCCCAACCCTTCTACCATAATGATAAAAAAAAAGGAGATATAGGATATCCTTGCCTCTACCCCTCAAGGCCTCAAACAACTCCGACGACTCATTATTAACAAGAACAAAGAATGAGGAAGAAGAAACACAACTCATAATCCATATGAAGAACACAAGCTTATACTGAGAGAAGGAGGGTGAACAATATAAGACCAACTTTTACTTTTCTTACGCAAAAAATATTATCCAATATAATCAATGACAATATCAACAAAAATAATCAAAGCAATGCATAAATCATCACACACAATAGAGACACCAATTTAACGTGGTTCACCCAATGTGGGCTACTCCACAGAGAAAATATTTCTACTAAATTTTCTCAACAGATCTCTTGGGAATCCTTTCCCTATTACAATGTTTATGGACCACTATCCACTGGAGACACCAATCCCCTAATGTTTTGATTTTTGGATCTCTCTGTAGAGGAGAAACCTTTTCACTTTCTCTGGTTCATGGAACTTGACCCAAGAGAACTCTTTCTCCTCAATTGGTTCATGGATCTCTCTCCATAGAAGAACTCTATCTTCCTAGCTGCTTCATGGATCACACTCCATAAGAGAACTCATTCACCTTGTACTGGTTCATGGAACTCTATCCATAGGAGAACTCTTCCCCCTCTACTCTAGTTGATGACCTCCTAGAATACTACTATCTCCACTACATTGGCTTGTGGATATCTCTCCATAGAAGACCTCTGTCCTCACTCAGAAGACTTCTGTACTCACTACTCTGGCTAATGGATCTCTATCCACTAGAGACTACTATCCTCTGCTCTTTCACCTCTAAAGCCTACTCTCAACTTTATCTCAAATATACACCAAAAACTATCTTCAATATAGTACAAATATGTTCTAACTCTATCGTAGGTCTAGCACAAATATGCTCTCAAATCTATACCAAACTCTATCCTCAAATATGTCCTCAAGCCTCAACACAAATCTTAATCCAATCACAAATTAACTCTGCTTAGATTTACCCCAAGCCTTAACACAAAGCTTGAACAAATCAATCAATAAAATTTTCTCTCAAGTATTCATAAAGACTTGCCTCAAATCTACCTACAAGTCCTCTCAAGAACTTGCCCAATCTGCTCTCAAGTCTTCACCAAGACTTGTATCAAACATGTCTACAAGTCCTTTTTATAACTTTCTCAATTTGCTCTCAAGTCTTCACTAAGACTTACCTCAAATATTCCTCCAAGTCTTCACCAAGACTTACCTCAAATATGCCTACAAGTATTCACCAAGACTTGATTCAAATCTACCTAAAAGTATTCACCAAGACTTACCTCAAATCTGCCTACAAGTCCTCTCAATAACTTGCTCAATCTGATCTCAAGTTTTCACCAAGACTTATCTCAAATCTTCCTACAAGTACTCTCTAGAACTTTATCAATCTACTCTCAAGTCTTTACTAAGACTTACCTCAAATCTACCTACAAGTATTCACCAAGACTTGCCTCAAGTATGCCTACAAGTCTTCACCAAGACGTACCTCAAATCTACCTATAAGCTTTCCCAAAAGCTTGCTAAAGCCTGTCCTTAGGCTTAAAAAAAAGCTTAATCAATTATGCTCAAACACATGCTTAATATAGCTCACAAGATCTGCTCAATCAAACTCAAATCTTGCACACAATGCTATCAATTGCTTTGTCTAATCTTCAAAGTAATTCCTTTAACTTGAAGCAATTTAGACATTCTATTTAGAATTATTTTAACCTCTGGAACATATAGAGAATGATGTACTCTATCAAAAACTCAATATGTTCTACCAAATCATTAAGTCCGTCGCTTTCAATAATATGATTTGTAATTTTTGCACATTCACTTTCAATATCACTCAAAACCAATGCTCAAGAAATTTCACTCAATCATTAAATCAATGAAACACAACTTGCTTACTGAACTCTATTGTTGTTGATTAATTTTACAATCTTTTTGTTGCTACTCCCCTTGACTCAGCTTCACAATATAATTTTCTTCAATCAATCCCTTCTCTTATCACTTCTGATGAGAACTCTATTTTGACTGATCCTGTTACTATCAATGAGCTTCAACAAGTAGTTTTTAAAATACAAAAAGGGAAAACCCCTGGTCCTGATGGTTTTCCTATTGAGTTCTACCAAGAGTTATGGGATATCCTTCATGTTGATTTATTAGAGGTGGTGGAAGAAGCCGGGAAAGCCAAAGAAATTTTGAAGGTTATAATTAAAACTTATATTACTCTTGTTCCAAAAGCTCAAGAGACTGAACATATCTCGACTTTTAGACTTTTTGCTTTATGTAATGTTCTTATCAAAATTATTACTAAGATCATGGCGAGAAAGGTTGAAGCCTTTTTTGCATAAGATTATTTCCCCATAGCAAGGGAGTTATGTGGAAGGACGTAAAATAGTAGATGAGATAGTTCTTGCTCAGGAAGCCATCCATTCCATGGATATGCAAAATTCTCCTTCCATGTTCATTCGGTTAGACTTATCCAAAGCTTATGACAGAGTGGATTGGCACTTCCTTATCAAAATTTTGAGGCAATTTGGTTTCTCTAAGAATTGTATGGATTGGATTATGGGATGTGTCTCTTCAGTTTCCTACTTAGTTCTTATCAATGGCAGGCCTTCTCAGTCTTTCCTAGCTTTCAGAGGTATTAGGCAAGGTGACCTGCTATCCCCTTATTTTTTCATCATTCTTGTTGAATGCTTGGGTAGGACTATAACCAAAAAGAGGGAAAACAAAACCCTTGAGGGAGTTACCATTGCTCATGGATCTAGACCTATCTCTCATCTTCAATTTGTGGATGACTCTACTATTTTAGGTAAAGCTACAATTAAGGAAGCTTCTAATATTAAGCAAATCATTAGCTATTTTTCTAAGGCTATTGGGCGGTTCATCAATGAAGACAAATCTAAAGTTATTTTCTTTCAACTTGCTCTGCTAGGCAGGAATCCATGGTCTTGGATAAAATAAGATATAAGAAGACCTCTCTTCCAATCACTTATTTAGGTATTCCCATAAATATTCAAAGGCAAAAAAATAAATATTGGAATTGGTTGTTGGACAAATTCAAGAAGAAAATTGGAAAGTGGACCAACAAGTGGCTTTCTTCTAGGGGTAGAATCACCTTGGTAAAATCAGTCCTTCAAGCTATTCCTATTTATGTTTCTTCCATTTTGAATATCCCAAAGGTTGTTCTTCGAGAATTGGATCAAATCAGTCATTGTTTCCTTTGGAGTGGTACTAAGGAGAAAAGAAAACGGGCCTTGGTCAAATGGGATACTTTATGTCTTCCTAAGAGTGAAGGGGGGTTAGGATTACGGTCTTCAATTAATAACAAAAAAGCTTTAGTTGCTAAATTATATTGGAGGATGTTGCATAACCCCAATGCTCTTTGGGCCAATAATATTCATGCTAAATATGCTGAGAACAAAAGTCTTGAAGACCTTGTTCGCTATCAACTTCCTACCAAAGGTTCTCCCATTTTAGCAGTTCTTAAGACTGGTGAGGATTTGATAAAGAAAAAAATACTTTGGATCATTCATAATGGTCAACATGCAAATTTTTGGACAGATTCTTGGGATGGTCACAAGCCTTTGATAACTCGGTTTCCCGATTGGAGGCCTTGGATGGAGGAGCTTCACCAAGCTAATTGGATAAAGGTGGCTAATTACTATCGGTACCATACTGGTAATTCAAAGGTTGGTAGATATTGGACCCCTATTGAGGACTAGCCTATTCAAATCCCATAAACGAAAAGACAAGATATCCAAGGCATCCTTCATATGAGATCCCTCTCTTGGTCCCATGAAAATGATTGTTTTGGATGGAACAACACTACTAAGGGTGAGTATTCAGTTGCTCAAGGTTATTTGACCTTATGCCATAATAATCCCAACCATTCTTCGACATATTTTCTCGATTATGGGCTCAAAAGCTCTGGCCTAAGGTGAGGTTCTTTAATTGGTTGTTATTGCATCGTAGGGTGCTTACTGGTGAGCAACTTATGAAGAATGGTTTTCATGGCCCTTTTAGATGTGAAATGTGTGAAGAGAATGTAGAAAATATCAACCATATTTTTATTGAGTGTACTTTAGCTTCTGAGTTGTGGAGGAGAATGGCCACTTTAATTGGCTTACAGTGGTCCAATTTTTTTACTTTTGAACAGCTTTGGAGGGATTGGCCTAATCAAGAGGGTGTTGATCATTTTATTAGGCAGTTAGTTTGGATGGCTTCTACCATTCTTCTTTGGAATATTTGGAATGAAAGGAACAACTGAATTTTTAATCAATATAGGAAGGATATTCACTATATTTGGCAAAAGACCATAGCCAACTTAGTTGAATCAGTCCATCATCTTCTTGATCACCCCCAAAACTCCCACCAAATATGGGATCAAGTGATGCAAATATTGAAGATTAAACTTTCTAAGGGCAACCAACTTAAAGGGAATGTGAGTATTAGTAATATGGATAGGAATAGAAATTGGCAACCTCCTCCTAAGGATTTTGGAAAAGTCAATACTGATGGAGCCTCTAGAGGGAACCCTGGAAAAGCTAGTGTGGGAGGAATTGGTAGACTTTCAGATGGCTCCCTGGTTTTTACTTTTGCTTGAGAATTTGGGTATTCTTTCCAATAACCTTGCTTGAGGGGTATGGTATCCTCGAGAGGCCTTCGAGGAGGCTACTAAGGTTGGATGGGAAAAGGTGTTAGTTGAGTCTGACTCTCAACTTATGATTAATATCTTGAAAAATCCTTCTAAGAATCATAAAGTGGATTGGAGAATAAAAAGAATTATTGAGAAGATTCAGTTAATCCAGATGGGATTTTTGAAAGTTGATTACAATCATGTGGTTAGAGATCAAAACAAGAGTGTTGATGCTTTAGCTAATTGGGCTTTGGACAAAGGTGTTCTTACTTGTTATGGCCACCCTCATATATGGTGGGCTTCTCAAATTAGGGAAGCTCTTCTTTCTATCATTTCTTTGGATGGCTCCAGTTCTGAAGGTACCTAGTTTCTTCTTGTTTTTTTTTTTTTTGCTTCTCTTTGGTTCATTCAATTTTTTTTAGTTCCCTAGCTCATTCTATTCTTTATTTTGTTTCCTCTGTTGATTCTTGCCTTAATAGTCTTCTGGTCTAGATAGGTCATTGTTTTGTTCATTTTTTATTTCTTTTTTATTTTTTGTTTTTTTTGTTTAGTTTTTTAAGGTGGGTGGGTTTTTTTATTTTGTTTTGTTTTTGTGTTCTTTGTGTTGTTTTTTGTTGTTCTTGTGTTTTTGTTGTTTTGTTTTTTTTTTAATGTTTTTTGTTATTGTTCTTGTGTTTTTTCGTTCTTGTTCTTGGGTTTCTCTTTGTTTGTGTTATTTCGTGTTTTTATGTGTGAGTGTTTTCTATGTTTTTTGTTTTTGTTTATTGTCTATTGTTGGTTGTTTTTTATTTTATTTTTTAATTTTTTAGGTTTTGGTTGTGTTTATTTTTCATGTTTTTTTTTTGGTTATGTCTTTGTAGTGTTTTGTTGTTTTTGTCTTGTTTGTGTTTTGGTATGTGGTTCTTGTGTTTTTCTATGTGGTTTGTGTTGTGGTTTATTTTATCTTATTGTGTGTGTTTGGTTGTGCTTTTGTTTTTGACACACTCAAGGAGCATGTTTTTTATTTTATTTTATTATTTTTGTTGTTATTTACTTATTTTTAAATTGGTTTTGTGTGTTTGTTTGCTCCTTGAGTATGTCAAAGGTGGTAGGCCAGGTCCGAGTCCTAGGCATTTTTGGCGGAATGGATACCCCTGCCTCCTTGGGTCTTACTCGAAAGTGGCATCCCTTTTGGGATGTTTTCCACAAAAAAAAAAAAAAAACACAACTTGCTTACAAACCCTAACCAAGTATTTCACATTTTTTCAAACAAAGTACACAATGTGGGTCTCAAACGCTAACTCAAATAATCCTCAATATTTAACTCAAATGTTCTCATAAACACTCACCAATCATGCATATGAAAACTCACTCAAACATTTCCAACAATGCTTATCAAACAATCCTTTTCACTCCACCTTATATTTCACAACATTCAATCCAACAATATTTTAATCATAAGGATGATGTTCCCATACCTTTTGTTTTGATGGAGATATGTCTTCAAAACCTGTTTTACTCACAACCAAATCCTCTTGCCAATTCTAGGTTAGATAGCAACAACCTATCTCAAAATCTCCACAAGAATATTTTATCTCAACAAATATTTCACCATACAAAAATACAATTAAAATGTCAAGTCACAAATACACCTTATTACTCCTTCCTTAAAAATCAATCTTCAAACAATAGATCATTCACTCATAAAACAATTATAATGACAATCTTCTATAACTCCTTTTAAATCCAACTCAACATAAAATATTTCAATAAAATTTTAACCTTCCAAATACTTTAATATTCTTACTCAAAATAAATTTTAAATTACAATAATAAAGTCCTTGAATACACCTTATCCTCTCCAATTCTCAACCCAACATATATTCCAAATTATACCAACAAAATTCCTTGCACACCCTTATAATCTCCAAACCTTAATCAACACATGGCAAAAATTAAAATTATTAAATCATACCTTAGCCACCTTTAATAAAAATTAATTTTTGTGCGCCTTAAACACCTCAATGCACTCCACGCGAATCAAACTCACGGTCTTCACCCACCAAGTACCTTAGCCACGGCTAGGTAGCCACTCGGACTACGAGACCACACAACACCACTAGAGAGCTTTCCTCCTTTTCTAACCTTCATTGGTTCCAAAACGAACGAAGCAAGAACACTCTTCCCTCTACTACCATCGAGAATTGAATGTGAGACATTTATTCTACCAAAGACTTACACACTAGGCCTTGCCACTAGACCACCCAAGCGAATGGTGATAGGGAATGTGTGCTCCTCCGCTTTATTCATTCACTTCCTGTTAGGATCTCATCCTAACCTTTAATGTAATAACTTCCTTGATGTAATAATTCCTAGTGAACGTGGGTAGTACCCATTATTAATATTTTGTAATGTTCTAAGTTTTAGCTTAGGTAGTGCCTATGACAAATGGCACCCTTTTCTATGTAACACATGGTAGATAGGTTAGGTAAAGTGGCATTGTGCATGTAATTTGTGTGGCATTATGCATGTAATTCAAGTGGCATTGTGCATGTAATTCAAAGTGGCACTATGCATGTAATTCGGGTGGCACTATGCATGTAATCCGGGTGGCATTTTGCATGTAAGCCAACCTTGGAAGGAAACTCTTTAAATACCCGAAAAGGCACCAATGTAATCATATTTTTGCAAATTAATGAAGTATTGAAGGAGGTTGCCCCCTCGAAGAGGCCTACGATTCTATATTATTGTGAGATTGTTCCTTTATGCAAATTTTTGTTATAATGTTTAATTCGTTCTGAATAGTAATATGATGTTTATGAGAGTTTATTTCCAAGCAATTGTGTGAGAGTGTGTTATTTGAGTTTATTTTATAGCAGGATCTTAAAACTGCCCCCCTTAAGCTTTAAAAATAAAAGCTTCATCTATTGCTCTGCTCATGAAATCGCACGAATATTTTATTAGCCCTTTGCATATAAATTTTGGAGACTTAGTCTTATGCCATCCAAACATTATGGTATAAATACCATATCCTCCCTTGTTCGAAACGTCGATGGGAAAAATATTAATTTTAATATTTTGCGCCCAACCCTAACTTAGGGTTTAATTAAATTATATTAATTATAATATAAATATTATAATTAATTAACCTTAGGCTTATCTTTAATACTTAATATTATAATAATAAATATTATAATATTATTTTCTTTGGGCCTAGGTATTTTCCTTTTTCAACCTTAGGCCTTATCTGAACACCTTTAATATTATAATATTAAATATTATAATATCATTTCCTTTGGGCCTAGGTATCTCCTTCCTTCAGGGTGTTTAGCCAACCTTGTGACCAATCATATGAAGATTTAAACCAAATATCTTGGGCTTAAAATATAAATATTTTAACCCTCCTTTTGTCAATTCCTTGCACTAACTTTTGACATCACTGACACTGTCTCTTGACATCAATGACAACACAACTACTCAAAATGTCCAACAATCTCCCCCTTTGTCATTGATGGCAACCCTTTTTCCTTAACCATTCCTTTTTACTTTTTCCAATTCTGCTTCCCCTGAGAAACTGCTCCTCCTGACTGAATACTCTTCCCCTAACTCAAATCTCACCTCCTTTAACATCAATGGCAAAGGAACACCTTTGGGGCTAAAGATAATACTCTTAGCTCAACCCCCTCCCCACGTCCTCTCCTTGGAGTGGTTAATTTTGGGGTGGGAGTACCTCTACTCCCAACATACATTGCTATTTTTCTTTGTCCACCTTCTTCCTCAACTAATCCTTCTGATTCTTTTGAGTATTCTTGTTCCTGTTTGTCTCTAGAAATTCTGTTCTACACCACTTAGCCATATGCCCAACATTATTGCACTTATAACACTTAATGTTGTGGTTCCTTGAAGGTGCAAATATCTTGAAGTTCCTTTTGGTGAAGCCATATCCATTCCTATCATGAACCCTGCAATTTGCTGCCTTATGACCAAAATGATTACAAGAGTGACAATACCCTTGAAAACGATGTCCATTTTTAAAATTTCTCTTAGTGAAACCATATTCCTTCTTTTCATGTGTCCTGCACTTCATAGCCTTGTGACAAAGCCTGTGATATGAGAAGCAACATCCATTGAAGAAATATTTCCTTGACCCCATTGGTCTCTTAGTCCTTTCTTCCCTATGATATTTCCTATTCCATCTATTTCTTATTTGTGCATTGTTTTCTTCCTTGGTGAACCTTTTGTTTTCAAACTTATCCTCATAAGTATCACTTTCTCTTTCACTCTCTTCTTTTGAAGCTCCTTCTTCTTTGGAGTGTGAGCTTGACTCCTCTCCTTATTCTCTTTGTTCCTCTTCAAAACCAAGTCCACTCTTGTTTGATGAAGATCTTTGTACCTTGATAATCTTATCCAAGGTCTTTGAGCTTCTTCCAAACTTGTGTAGCTTGTCTTTAGACTCTTTCACTTCCTTCCTTAGTGAAGCTACCTCATGCTCTAATTTTTCACATTCTAAAACTTTTGCTTCTAACTTCTCTTTAAATATCCTTGTCTTAGCTATTGAGTTTGTTAGATCTTGTATAAGCTTTCATTTCTCTTCATCACATTCTTGAAATTGAAGCTTGAATTTTGAGTTCTACTTTCTTACCTTTCTTAATTCCTTAAGAACATAAATAAGCTCAACTTCAAGATCAACTTCTCCTTCCTCTTCATTTTTTGATTCTTTCTCTACCTTTTTGTCTTTACGAACATCTTCATTATTTTATGATTTATCTTCGCACTTCCTCATTCTTCTATTGTCAAGAAGAGTATTTCTTCTTCTAGATATTGAAGAGCATCTTCAAATTCAACCTCACTGAAACTAAACCCATTATTTATATAGTGATCTTCAAGATGACCAAATTTACTACACCTGAAACACTTGAGAATTTTTGGTTTCCTTTTTGCTTCTTTTCTAACAAATTATTTTTCTACTATCAGAAATATAATTTCTTCTTCTTTAGTATATAAGGATATTTCATCACTATCACTTGAACTCTTGCCTATATTATCTGTTTGTTTATTTGCTACTTTGAAGGCTACCTCTATCTTGGGGATAAGATCCTTTCCTTTTCTCATCTCAAAAGCTGTGAGAGTTCCATGTAACTCATACCTAGTCAAAGTTTCAATATCTCTTGTCTCTTCTATGGCTAAAACCTTTTCACTATACCTCTTAGGGAGTGACCTTAAAACCTTTTGACAAGCATCTGATTCTTGAACTTTAAACCCAAGTCCTTGCATGGAGTTAACAACCTCATCCACACGAAGTAAGTATGTAGCAATGTCTTCCTCATCCTTCATATTCAAGTCTTCAAATGTTTTCTTGTGATTTTATAATCTAGTCATCTTCAATGTTTTGTCTCCCTCATATGTTTTCTTCAACTTTTCCAAAATCTCTTTTTCTAATGTGCAATGCATAACTTTTACAAACTCTAATTCATGTAAACCACTTAATATTGCATTCATTGTCTTTGAATTATTTATATGTAGGATCTTACCATATTTATCTATAGTAGGAGTAGCTGGTGGTGTGTACCCATCCTCAACTACTTGCCATGTATCCTTTCCTTGTGCCATTAGGTAAATATTAATTATTACACTCTAAAATTTAAAATTGTTTCCATCAAACAATGGTGTCTTATTTTATAAAGATCCACTCTGAGATGCCATTTGTGTTCCTCTATACTTTTCCTTCAAGCTATTAAACTCTTCCAAAGGAACCCGATTTGATAAAAATTGAAGAACACAATCTTATACTAAGAGGGGGATGAACAGTACAAGATCAACTTTTACTTTTATTTCCCAGATAATATTATCCAATATAATCAATGGTAATATCAACAACAATAATCAAATTAATGCATAAGTCATCACACACAATAGAGACACCAATTTAACGTAGTTCATCCAATGTGGGCTACTCCACAAAGAAAATATTTCTACTAAAATTTCTCAATAAATCTCTTAGGAATCCCTTATCTATTACAATGTTTATGGACCACTATCCAATAGAGACACCAGTCCCATAATGTTATAATTTGTGGATATCTCTCTACAGGAGAAACCTTTCCCCTTTCTCTGGTTTGTGGAACTTGACCTAGGAGAACTCTTTCTCCTCAAATGGTTCATGGATCTCTCTCCACAGAATAACTCTATCTTTCCAACTGCTTCGTGGATCACACTCCATAGGAGAACTCTTTCCCCTTGCTCTGGTTCATAGAACTCTATTAATAGGAGAACTCTTTCCCCTCTGCTCTAGCTGATGATCTTCTAGAAGACTACTACCCCCACTACACTGGCTTGTGGATCTCTCTCCATAGAAGAACTCTGTCCTAACTTAGAATACCTCTATCATCACTACCCTAGCTAATGGATTTGTATCCATTGGAGACTATTATCCTCTACTCTGTCACCTCCAAATCTTACTCTCAACTTTATCTCAAATCTACACTAAACACTATCCTTGATCTAGTATAAATTTGCTCTAACTTTATCTCAGGTCTAGCACAAATATGCTCTCAAATCTATACCAAACTCTATCCTCAAATATATCCTCAAGCCTCAACACAAAACTTGATCTAATCATAAATTAAATCTACTTAGATTTACCCCAAGCCTTAACACAAAGCTTGAACAAATAGATCAATCAATTCTGCTCTCAAGTCTTTACAAAGACTTACCTCAAATCTGCCTACAAGTCCTCTCAAGAAATTTCTCAATATACTTTCAAGTCTTCACCAAATTTTATCTCAAAATTGCCTACAATTCCTCTCTAGAACTTGCTCAATCTGCTCTCAAGTCTTCACCAAGACTTACCTCAAATTTACCTCCAAGTCTTCACCAAGACTTACCTCAAATATGCACTCAAGTCTTCACCAAGACTTGCTTCAAATTTGCATAAAAGTCTTCACCAAGACTTACCTCAAATCTGCTCTCAAGTCTTCACCAAGACTTGTCTCAAATATGCTTATAAGTACTCTCTAGAACTTGATCAATAAGCTGTCAAGTCTTCACTAAGACTTACCTCAAATTTACCTACAAGTCTTCACCAAGACTTGCCTCAAATATGCCTACAAGTCTTCACCAAGACTTACCTCAAATATACCTATAAGCTTTCAAAAAAAGCTTGCTAAAGCCTTTTCTTAAGCTTTAAAAAAAGCTTACTCAAATCTGCTCAAACACTTGCTTAATATAACTCACAAGATCTACTCAATATAACTCAAATATTGCACACAATGCTATCAATTGGTTTGTCTAATCTTCAAAGTAATTCCTTTAACTTGAAGCACTTTAGACATATTCTATTTATAATTATTTTAACGTTTGGAACATATAGAGAATGATGTAATCTATCAAAAATTCAATATGTTCTACCCAATAATTAAGTCTATCACTTTCACTAATACGATTTGTAATGTTTGCACATTCACTTTCAATATCACTCAAAACCAATGCTCAAGAAATTTCACTCAATCATTCAATCAATGAAACACAACTTGCTTACAAACCCTTACCAAGTATTTCACCCTTTTCCAAACAAAGTACATAATGTGGGTCTCAAACCCTAACTCAAATAATCCTCCATATTTAACTCAAATTTTCTCATAAACACTCACCAATCATGCATATAAAAACTCACTCAAATATTTCCAACAATGCTTATCAAACAATCCTTTTCACTCCACCTTATATTTCACAACATTTAATCCAACAATATTTTAATCATAAGTATGATGTGCCCATACCTTTTGTTTTTATGGAGATATGTCTTCAAAACCAGTTTTACTCACAACCAAATCCTCTTTTCAATTCTAGGTTAGATATCAACAACCTATCTCAAAATATCCACAAGAATATTTTATCTCAACAAATATTTCACCATACAAAAATACAATTAAAATGTGAACTCATAAATACACCTTATTACTCCTTCCTTAAAAATCAATCTTCAATCAATAGATCATTCACTCATAAAACAATTATAATGACAATCTTCCATAACTCCTTTTAACTCCAACTCAACATAAAATATTTCAATCAAATTTCAACCTTCCAAATACTTTAATATTCTAACTCAATAAATTTCAAATTACAATAATAAAGTCATTGAATACACCTTATCCTCTCCAATTCTCAACCCAACATATATTCCAAATTATAACAACAAAATTCCTTGCACAACCTTATAATCTCCAAACCTTAATCAACACATGGCAAAAATTAAAAATAATAAATCATACCTTAGCCACCTTTAATAAAAATTAATTTTTGTGCACCTTAAACACCTCAATGTAGTCCATGCGAATCAAACTCACGTTCTTCGCCCGCCAAGCGCCGTAGCCATGGCTAGACAACCACTCGGGATACATGCCTACACAACACTAGAGCACGTTCCTCCTTTTCTACCCTTCTCTTGTGCCAAAATGAACGAAGCAAAAACACTCTTCCCTTTGCTAACATCGGGAATTGAACGTGGGACCTCTATTTTTCCAAAGACATATGCACCAGGCCTTGCCACTAGACCACCCAAGTGGATGGTGATAGGGAATGCATGCTCCTGCGCTTTTCTTAGCTACCCCCTTTAAGCTTTAAAATAAAAGCTTCATCTATTGCTTTGCTCACAAAATCGCACAAATATTTTACTAGCCCTTTGCTTATAAATTTTGGAGACTTAGTCTTATGCCATCCAAACATTATGGTATAAATACCATATCCTCCCTTGTTCAAAATGTCGACGGGAAAAATATTAATTTTAATATTTTGCGCCCAACCCTAACTTAGGGTTTAATTAAATTATATTAATTATAATATAAATATTATAATTAATTAACCTTAGGCTTATCTTTAATACTTAATATTATAATAATGAATATTATAATATTATTTCCTTTGGGCCTAGGTATTTTCATTTTTCAACCTTAGGCATTATCTGAACACCTTTAATATTATAATATTAAATATTATAATATTATTTCCTTTGGGCCTAGGTATCTCCTTCCTTCAGGTTGTTTAACCAACCTTTTGACCAATCATGTGAAGCTTTAAACCAAATATCTTGGGCTTAAAATATAAATATTTTAACCCTCCTTTTGTCAATTCCTTGCACTGACTTTTGACATCACTGACACTATCTCTTGACATAAATGACAACACAACTACTCAAAATGTCCAACATCATCTAATTCATTCCTCCTGAAAGCCAAAAGTAGCAATAAATTTTTGAAGAAAGGACCATTTGACCCAGTCATAGGCTTTGGTCATGTCCAACTTAATGAACATAGATCCCTCCTTAGAATTTTCCATCGAGTGAATAACTTTCATAGCAATAACAACCCCATGCAGGATTTTTTGGCCATCAACAAACCCACCTTGCTCCTTAGAAATGATTTTGCTCAACCATATCTTCAACCTCTCAGAAATAATTTTTGTAATGATCTTATATACAAAATTGCAAAGAGCAATAGACTTGAACATATCCAGATAATTTTCTCCTTGTTTTAGAATAAGCACCACAAAGGTAGCATTAAGGATCCTTACAATTTGTTTGTTCTTTTGGGACTCATGGACCACCTCCAAAAGATCAAAATTTATTAACTCCAAAAAATACTGATAAAACTAAATCAATAATCCATATGGGCCTGGGGCTTTCCATTTTCATCTCGAATACAATAATTTCCAACCCTTAAGGGAAATTGGATCCATCAAATGCTCATTCGTTTCTCTAGAAACAATTGAGGAAACACAATTTAGAATAAACTTTTCATCCTCATCGTCTAAGAGGGAGTCCTCCTTGAAGAGAGAGGAAAAATACCTCCTAGTATCTTCTAAAATATCCTTGAAAGAAGACAGAAGGACATCCTAAGAATTCACAAGAGACAAAATTAGTTTACCATTATGACGAGCCTTAACTGAGTTAAAAAAGAAGGTTGTGTTCCTATTTAGCAAGTTCTTTCATAGCCTTAGATTCCTCAAAGAGAAGCTCCTCAGCAAGTCCATGATATCTAATCTTCCTTGAAGATTATTCCACCTTCTTAAGAGCTACCAAATTATCCAAGGAAAGGTTTCTAAAATTTAGACTATTCTACCTCTTCAATTTATGCTTAAAAAATTGTAGCCGCTTCATAAAGGAATACATAGCCGTGCCATGAGAAGGTTTGCCATTGGTCCACCAGCCTTGCATGAAATCATGAATCTTAGGATCTTGAAGCCATGTGAGTTGAAACTTAAAAGAAGGATTCTTCTTTAGCCTAAAATAAAGAGTAGAGAGTTTGATAGGCCAATGATCAGATCCCCTACCCTCTAGAATCACAGAACTAGAGCTTCTATTATTACCAACCCAAAACCTAGAGATCAAAAACCTATCCAGTCTCTCTGATATGGACTCTTCTCCACATCTTCTATTATGCCAGGTAAAGATCCTATTATACATCTTGATGTCAACCAAGTTCAGGACCTAAATATGAGCATTGAAGACAGAAGAAAAAGGCTCAAGATGACCAAATCCATCACGTTTCTCTTCCATACAAGTGATAGAATTGAAATCTCTAGCCAAAATCCATAGGTACAAGGGATCCAAACTTCTCACAAAGACAATGTGCTCCCACAAATTTACTTTACCATTGTAATCAACAGGAGCATACACATTTGTAAGTAGGATGGTTTCACCAAATTCATTATCATGCCCGATCATCAAAATATAACATCTACTAAAATCTAAGTAAGAGGAGAGATATTAATTGGATCCCATAAAAAAGCAACACCACCAACATATCCACATGTGTAAATACACTGGAATTAACCCCTTCTCCACAACTTGGAAGAAATATTGAACATACTATCAGTAGCCAATTTAATCTCTTGAATAAACACCACATTCGAAGAATGTACATGAATCAAATCATGAATTTTTTTTTATCTGGGAATTCTGTTCAACCCCCTTACATTCTATGAGAGGATAATCATTTCTAGGGGTTAGAAAAATGGGATTCCTATGTTCTCACCAAGCCTGAATCCACCAAAATTTTCCCCATTAAATTAATTTTGTCATAGTATTTCTTTCGACCCACCTTATGTTCTTATCTAAAGCACCTTTTTTAATTGTTTTCTACTGCAATCCCAACACCGTAGGAGTTTCGCAGTCCAAGGATGACTGCATAAGTGCCTAAGTAGGAGAAAGCACAACTAAATTTGTGCCACTTTCAAATTTTTACAGTCCAAGGATGATTGCATAAGTGCCTAAGTAGGAGAAAGCACAACTAAATCTGTGCCACTTTCCAAAATAGTTTTCCTTCCAGGGCTAGATCCAACCATATCACCTGTACTTGAAGCCAAAGCCATATGTTCATTTAAACCCACTAGATATTATTTATTATGTTCCACCTCAAGAAGAGATATATGATTCAACCTTATTATATTTGCATCAGGTAGTGATATTCCAGGTAACTCCATGCACTAATCAAGATCATCCAATATCTCAAAATGGTTGAGCAGAGCATCTAGATGGCTATTCTTAAGGTCTCTTTTTACCCTTCTTCCTCCATTTCAAGGTTTTATAAGAACAAAGCCTTCCTTATCCCGATCCCTTTCCTTTATTGGTGCTTTTTCTTTATCCAGATTTTATGCAGATCAAGAGGACCCGATATTTGAAGCCATGGGTAAGATAAGATTAGGAATTTTTTTTTGTAGGTGGTCGTATTCATGATAGATCCGATAATGAAATGGAAGAGCTTCATAGTCAAGTTGTTGAACCCAATAGACGATCCAAACTATATTTTAATAAAATATGGAATAGGATTGTTTAAATCAATTTCGACATACATACAGGTAATAGAAATTACCATTTTCTCCATCATCTATTGTGATGGTCCAACTGGATTACCAAGAAGAAGGGCAATCATATACAATATGTCGTTTCTCCAGAATTCCAATGGGAGCCACAGGAGTCAAACCCACACTGGAACCCATGACGGTCGCTATTTTGATGGGTTGAAACCCACATACCAAGGTTTAAGAAAGAGTCCAGCTTGGTTACAAAAATAGGAACCCCATTCAAATGCTTTTTTATGATCCACAAGACAAGATAAAATCACCATAAAATAGCTATTCGCACTCAGCATCACCTCCATGTCACCATCAGGGTTCCAAGTCTTCCTAACCCAAGCCTCCATAAAGGGAAGGGAAATCTGGATGCCCATAAATTTTCCAATAAGTGCATGCTTGGTTAAATAATCCACATATTCCACCATCAAGTCTGGTTGAACCACTAGAAATGACATGGCTTCACATCATTCCAAATATTGTTCTTTAACAAATGATTCCCAACATGCATTGGGAAATCGTGTTCCTTCCAATCATTTTTAGATGAAAAACATCACTAGTATGCATGCTCTATGACGAGCCTAACGCCATCGTAACATTCCTTAATTCCATATCAATCAACCCATACTCCTACTATTCTTGTGATAAATCCTAGCTCTTTGAAAACCTTAGGGCTTAGTTGAGAACTGCTTTCGATAGCTTATTTTTTTTTTTCGTAATTCAAGTTCTAAAAGGTAAACCAACCCCACACACCTTCATAGTTCTCACATATTGGTAAGTTTGGATCTCATCATAAAACCTCAATCGAGACCAATAATGTTGGGTTTCATCTCCAACCATTGGCTCACCCCCTAGACACCATAGTAGCCCCCATGAGTAATTTTTTGGACTTCATGACCAATTCCCTACCCTTGAGATATCCTTGGGGTATGTTAGGATTAGATACCCCTACTCATAGGGTTATACATAATTAATGAGTAAGCAGCTATTATTTTTAACTGAGCTCACTCGAGGGTGAAGTGAATGCCTATTTGGTCTACGTAGGTTTTAGATAATGCACCCTCTTTCATAGAGGTTTTATATTCCTCATTTTGGATTACACTAAGACATATCCACCATTAGCAATTATTTACCTGTTGTTGCATAGTTACTCCTTAGATACCTTTGGGTATTACCAAGATACATGCATCGATACACATTCTAAGAAATACATCCATCATCCCATTTTTAGTTGTTATAGTTTTTCAAAATAAAAACACAAAACATTACAAAAACCACACAAATTTTCAAAGGAAATATCAAAGAATCATTCATTGATTGCATAACTAGTCAACGACATCCATAAACATTCTCAAATACTTGTTTGTTGTTTACAACATCCTTGGTGTAATTAATTAATTTTTTTGTTAAAATATTGTCACAAAAACCCAAAAACAAATCAAAACACAGTCTAAAACCTTCTTGTGTCTATTCTCCCATATATTGCCTTTGCTACCTATTTTGCATAGATTCGTACAGATAGGTACAAAATATTGGATCGTACAAATGAGTACTATTTTCTAAACTACAATACAAACAAATCTAGTAACACCAAAAACACTCAAACAACTACCCTCATCACCTAGACTTAGCAAAAACTTGGTTTTTTAACCTTCCACCCTTCAATCATGGTCCTCACCTAAGGCTAATTTTGAGAGCGAGCATCCCTAGCTATGGAGGCTTCTCCTATGATCCCTTCTTCTCCAACCAATTCATCAGGGCTCTCAGAGGAATCCACCTCTACCCATTCTCTAAATTTGTTTATTTCTTCACATAGCTGATACTCACCTAACATGTTACTATTGGAAGTTAAATGGTAAAAAATTTGTCAACTTTTGTTTTGACCTTACCTTTTTGTTCGCATTGGACGACATCCTAGTCAACATGATTGGGCGACAGATAGATTGGTGGACGGTAGGATCATTAGACTTCTAATTCCTTTTTTCTATTCCTCCCTATTTCTTATCTTCCTAATATCTCTCCAACTACATTTTAAAAACTATATAATGTTTGTAACTTGAATTATTTATCTAATTTGAATATTGAAGATTTGACTTTCAATATCTGGTATTAGAGCGTAGGAGAAGTGTCTAGGTTTTCAAGGCCAAACACGATTTTCGAGGAGGCCCGAGGAGGCCCACAGGAGGGTAGGAGGAGCGTCGAGGCTAGGCATTATTTTTGAGGAGTCCCACAAGGTGCAGATCCTGAAGCCAAGTGAGCAGGCCAACATGGAACTCGAGGACACGCAAAGGCACAATTCCAAGGTGGACTACTAAAGGTGAGGTGAGGCCCGTAGACCAGTAGCAGCATACCGAACACATGGTAGTCAATAGAGCTGATGTGGCAGAGTGGACCGAGGCTGACCAGATGGTGATGTGGCATAGCTGACATAGATGGCATGTGGATCGAGGAATGTTGACTAGGCGGTGATGTGGTGAAACACTGACTAGATGGTGATGTGGCAGACACATAGCAAGGAGATCTGACGTGACGAGCAGAAAAGGAAATACTAACGTGACAAGCGGACAAGCAAGGAGAAGGTGACATGGCAAACGATGATTCGCTCGAAGGGAGCAAAAGGGCAAGGTTTGATTACCCGAAGGTAATCGAACTATCTACCACACGCTCATTATTTTAAACACCCTCTACATTGAAATCCCAATGCATGTGGGATAATAGGTTTTAAATTTTTTTAAATTAAATCGTATCGCTCTCGTGTTTAAATAAATGCGAAAGAGTTTACAACCAAAAGCGGCTTGTAGCACGAGTTGTAAAGGATCGATTGTTGCATGAGGGAGGTCGCGGGTTTGAAACCCAGTGACATAAAGTTTTTTTTATTATTGGCATATGGTAAAGGTCTTCGAAGGTCGCATAAGAAATTGGCATTAAATTTAAAAAAAAAAAAAGGTTTTTATTTTTTATAATTTTTTAAAGTTTTATAATAAAGTTTATTAATAATATTAAATTATATTGTTTTTTTTAAAGTTTTTTAAAGAAAACCAATATTTTTTATTATTATTTAACTTATTATTATAATAACTTTTAAAATTATAATAGAAAGAAAACTATATAATTTTTTTTTGGAAAAACATTGCCTAAGAGGCAATTTATTGTAAAAGAAGGAGCTTTACACCTAATTCGAGGAATCAAAAATTGTAGTGAAAAAATATGCTGTGATAGCCTAGAAGGCTATAAAAACTAGAAATTTTTTCCTTTTTTTGTAACAAGCCTGAGAGGCTTAGTATTTTTTCCTTGTAAGAGAGACAAAAGACCAAACTGAAATTTGTAAAGAGGCATTGATGATAAGACCAAGTGGTTGTTATCATGCCCTATGTGCACTTTTGGTGAGAGAAAACACCGATAGTTTTTATGAAAAAGTGAGAACTTATGGGCTACATACTATGTTTAGTCAGTTGCAGAATGCAATAATAGCACACCAGAGGCATCCAGACTCAGGGTACGAGGCAAACTCTGAAGATAACTCTTTTGGTAGTATATTTGAGCAATCCGAATCTGTAGAAGTTGCACCACAAGAATCAAAATATACTCATTATAGTAATTCAGTGGAAATTCTAGAACAAGAATCACCTGAGATAATATTGATCAGTGACGATGAAGAACAAGTAGCAGACAATTTCATGAATCAAGAAATAGCAGCGCCACAGCAAGAGGAACAAGCAATCAATGAAAGAGTGAATCAAGTCAGATTTGAATTAAATTTGTAATCTCTTATTTCTTCTTCTTTCTTCCTTCTAAAAGCAGAGTGCTTTATTATAACTAAGAAATAAAGAGAGTGTTTTAGTTTATAGCAACTATGGCCTCACATAACAATCTACCAATTCTAGAATTCAACGGATATGACTACGAGTATTGGTCTATCAAAATGAAGACCTTACTCATAGGGAAAGGTTTGTGGGACATAGTAGAAGAGGGTTACACAGAACCCTCAGACTGGACAACATTGAGTGCCGTAGATAAGAAAACAAGAAAAGAAGGACAAAAGAGCAACTCTTCTGCTCTTTATCATCTCCAAGAAGCATTGGAGAAGAGTATATTCCCTAGAATTCTCGCTTGTAAAAATGCACAAGTTGCATGGAAAGCTTTGAAATATGGATTCCATGGAAGTGATCAAGTGAAGAAAGTGAGGCTTCAAACTATGAAACGAGATTTTTAAAATCTCAAAATGAAAGAAGACAAAAAAATAGGTGACTATTGTGTCAGAGTCAAGGTAGTTGTAGATAAAATGGTTACTCTTGGTGAGGAAATTAAGCCTGAAACAATTGTAACAAAAGTGTTGCAAACACTTCCACAAATATGGAATCACATAGCCATAATTATAGAAGAGTCAAAATATCTTTCCACTTTAACATTTGATGCATTAATCGGGTCATTAATGTCTCATGAAGAGAGATTACACAAATCTCCTTCAACCAACTATGGAGGCGATGATAAAGCTTTCACATACAATGAAAATACTGGAAAAGGACATGGAAGATGTCAAGGTAGAGGCCAGAGAAGAGGTAGAGGTAGAGGCAACTACAGAGGAGGCAATCAGAACAGAGGAGGCAACTCCAATAGAGGAGGCAATCAAAACAGAGGTGGAAACCAAAATTGAGGAGGAAATTTAGGACAAAGTGGAAATCAAGGATGAGGAAGTAACAAATACAAAACAACTTGTTTTAACTGTGGCAATCTAGGTCACTTTGCTCGTGACTGCTGGTCAAAATCTTCTCAAGACAACAACAATCAATATAGAAATTATGGTGAAGAAGATGATACCTCTAATATTTTTCTTTCATATGGACAATCACAACAAAATCTAAATGACACATGGATTTTGGATATTGTTTGTTCAAACCATATGAGTGGCAAAGAAAATATATTTGCTACTCTAGATTCCACTTATAAATCCTACATCAAGTTAGGGGATGATAAAGCTTTGCAATTCGAAGGCATTGGAGCCATGGAGGTTCCAACGAAAGAAGGGCTAAAGAAAGTGAATGACATCTACTACACTCCAAAGCTCCAACACTGCATGTACCCCACAAGAGAATGGTGTGGCAGAAAGAAAGAACCGTACCATAGTTGATGTGGTGAGAACGATGCTTCAGACTAAGCATCTAACTAATATGTATTGGGTTGATGCTGTAAGAACTAGTGTATACATTCTAAATAGAAGTCCAACTTCTAGTTTAGATGGTGTCACTCCTTATGAGGGGTGGTATGGAAAGAAACCAAATGTAAAGCACTTCAAATTTTTTGGCTCTTTAGCATATGCGCACATTCCTGATGAGAAGAGGAAGAAGCTTGATCCCAAAAGTCAAGCTTGTATATTTCTAGGGTATTGTGAGTCTACCAAAGCATATAGACTCTACAATCCCAAGACTCATAAAATTGTACTTTCCAGGGATGTAATTTTTTATGAATGGGGAGAATGGGGTTATCAAAGAATTTTTGTTGATGATGAGTCCCAAGATGTAAGTTCTTCACAGGTAAAGCAGGTGTCTCCCAAGAAAAGCAAAGGCACACCACCCCCTCCAAGCCCAAGCAAGAGTACTATATCAAGTACTTCAACCGCCACTCCAAGTCCTTCTTCATAGAGATCAGTAAGTTCTTCACCGATGGAAATTGATAGTGACTCTCCATAAAGAGGCAAAAGAACATTGCAACATCATCCATCTTTTCAAATGTTGGATAAAAATTTCCAAAAAAGATACACTAGAAGCCAAGCTAGTGAAATGAATACAGTTTTGGAGCAACTTGAAAATTTGCAATTGTATGGGGATGATGACTCCCATGATCCTAAGGGAGATGTAGTCAATTATGCTTTATTGGCTAGTGCACAACTAGAACCATCTAGCTATGAGAAGGCTTGTACTCAAAATGTATGGCAAGAAGCCATGAAAGAGGAAATAACCTCTATAAAAAATAATGATACATGGGAGCTAGTAAATCTACCCAAAGGAAAAAAATATGTTGGATGTAAATGGGCCTACACGACCAAATTCAATGCTGATGGAAGCATTGAGAGGCACAAGGCGAGACTTGTAGCAAAAGGTTTTAATTAAAAATTTGGCATTAACTATGAGGAAACCTTTGCTCCTATTGCATGACAAGAAACAATTAGATCAGTTCTTTCCTTAGCTACCCATAAAGGATGGAACATTCAACACATGGATGTGAAAAGTGCTTTTCTGAATGGATACTTGAATAAAGAGGTTTATGTTCAACAACCTAAAGGCTTTCAAGAACAAGGAAAGGAGAACCTTGTTTATAAATTGAAAAAAGCACTATATGGCCTCAAGCAAGCACCAAGAGCTTGGTACTCATGCATTGATGGCTATTTCAATGAGTATGGATTCACTAGAAGCAAAAGTGAACTGTTGGCAATTTTGGCTACTTTGAGTACTTTGCATTTGCTCAAGTGAATAAGTTGTCATTGATGTCAAAGAGCTTTTGAAAGAATTTGATTTTATGTAAAATAATGTGTTTTTAATGAAGGTTCGGCTTCACAGGTTCGAAATCAGTAAGTTGGAAAAATGTCGCGATATCGCGACATGTCGCAGTTTCGCAACTCAGGCAGGAGAGAGAAAGCTTTTTGAAAAAGTGTCACGATATCGCGACATGTCGCATTTTCGTGACTTAGGTAGGAGAGAGAAAGTTTTTTAAAAAGTGTCACGATTTCGCGACATGTTGGAAGAGAGAGAAGTAACTGGCAAAACTGTCGCGATTTTGCGACATGTTGGCAGAGAAAGAAAGCAAGGTGGAAAGTGTCATGATTTCGTGACATGTCGGGTTTTCGTGACCCAAAGAAAAGAAAAGTGCTAAGGAGGAAAAGTGTTGCTATTTCGCGACATGCTACAGAAGGTGATTTAAGAAGCGTCACGATTTCGCAACATGCTGCAAAAGACTAAGTAAGGACTGTCGCAATTTCACGACATGCTGAAAAGCTCGAAGTGAGAACTGTCATGATTTCACGACATGCAACAAAGGGAAGATTTTGAAATGAGAAGCGTCATTATTTCGTGACAGGCTACAAATAAGTTGTACGGATGCAGAAAGTGTCACGATTTCACGACAGGTTGAAGAGAAAGCTTGCGAATGCAGAAAGTGTCACGATTTCATGACAGGTTGAGATGGCAACATTGAGTTGGAGAAAGTGTCACGATTTCATGATAGAAATAGTAAGCAAGTCTTCAACAGAAGAAGCATCACGATTTTGTGACGAATTGAAGAAGTAAGAGCTCGAAGGCGAAAGTGTCACGATTTCGCGACATGTTCCAGTTTTGCGGGTATAAGGCAGAGAGAAGCTCAAGGCAGCGAAAGTGTCACGATTTCGCGACATGTTCCATTTTCGCTAGTGCAAGCAGAGAAGAAGGCCATGAAGTCAAAAGGGTCACGATTTCATGACAGAGTTGGAGATGATGTCAGCAAAAGCAGATGTGTCACGATTTTGTGACAAAAGCAGAGAAGAAGGCAATGAAGACTAAAGTTTCGCGATTTTGTGACAGGAGTGAAGATGACGTCAGCAAAAGTTAAAAGTGTCACAATTTCATGACAAGGACGTTGTCAAGGCAGAAAAAAGCAAAAGTGTCACGATATCGCGACAATAGCCAAACAAAAATGTACGGCTACACAAATGTCGTGATAGCGCGACATGTTGTAGTTTCGCGACAGAAGCTACAGGAGAGTTGCAGAGGCGGTTGAAGGACAGAGTTAAATTTGAGCTGACAAAGTTAAATCTGGGTCGATGTAAATTAGGGTATGCAGCCAATGGAGTTAGGGTTTGCATTTGCATAACATCCAACTAAGACCAAGGTTTTAGATCTTGATTGTTAGTATAAAAATAGGGCTGTTTGAAGAGATTGATCATCGATCGAAGTGTGTGTTCGAAGTGCGACTTTCACAGAAGCAGAGTGCGGGGAGAAGTTCGATCGTCAAGGAGCAGAGTGTGCGAAGACAGTGCTGCTGTGTTTGCATAGAGGTGCATAAGTGGATGTTTGATCGAGTGCTGTGATTGCGTAGAGGTGCAATTTTGAGGACATTAGTGCCAGACCGAAGGACTGTGTTTTGTGCAGATAAGAGGACCAGCTTTGGAGGTGAAAGAGTTGAGGACAAAGGTCTCCGACCGGAGCGGGGAAGACAGGTGTCTTCTGTGGATAGAGTTCCACTTGCTAAGGGCAGCAGAGACAGAGGTCTTCTAGAGGATCACCAGTTAGAGCAGAGCTAGGGGAAGGTATCTCCTTTGGGTTGGTGCCCATAAACTTTGTAATCGGGAAAGGTTTCCCAAAATTAGAGGTGATAAAATTTAGTGAAAATTTTTATCCGTGGAGTAGCCCGCGTTGGGTGAACCACATAAATTGCTGTGTCTCTATTGTGGATGATATTCTGTGCTTTGATTTGATTTCTGTTTTTAATACTGTTATCTATTCACTGCATAATATTAATTTGAAAGATTGGAGGAAAAAGTAAAAAGCGGTCTTATACTGTTCACCCCCCCTCTCAGTATAAGCTTGTGTGCAAGCACCAAGAGCTTGGTACTCACGCATTGATGGCTATTTCAATGAGTATGGATTCACTAGAAGCAAAAGTGAACCAACTCTTTACTACCTAAATCATGGTATAGACATTCTCATAGTTTGTTTGTATGTGGATGATCTAATATTTATAGGTAGTAACACTAAAATGAATATGGAGTTCAAAAACTCCATGATGAAGCAGTTTGAGATGAAAGATCTTGGTTTAATGTGATACTTCCTAGGTATGGAAGTGCATCAATCAAATAGGTGGATCTTCATATGTCAACACAAGTATTCTCGAGACATGATCAAGAAATTTGCCATGGAGCAGTGCAAATCAGTTGCAACTCCAACTGGACATGGAATCCAATTGAGCAAGGATGACGAAGCACCAAAGGTTGACATGACCACTTACATGAGCATGGTTGGGAGTTTGATGTTTCTCACCAACACAAGGCCCGATATTCAATATGCTATTTCTCTAGTTTCAAGGTTTATGGCAAGTCCATATGAGCTGCATCTACAAGCAACTAAAATAATCTTAAGATATGTAAAAGGTACATTGAATTTTGGAATCCATTACCACAAATGTAATTCTGTGAAATTAGTTGGCTTCAGTGACAGTGATTGGGGCAGCAATATAGATGATAGGAAATCTACATCAAGGAACTGTTTTAGTCTAGGGTCAGGACTAATTACATGGAGTTCCAAGAAGTAGACTGTTGTAGAATTGTCATCTACTGAGGCTGAGTATATAGCTATCACACATGCTAGTACTCAAGCCCTATGGTTGAGAAAAGTCCTTGAAGAGATTGGAGAAAGTCAAAGTGGTCAAAATCGACTGTATTGTATAACATGAGTGCCATTCAGTTGGTATACAATCCAATCCACCATAGCAGATTAAAGCATTTTGATATGAAGTATCACTTCATCCGAGACATGGTGGAGCAACAGATAGTTGAGCTTAAATATTGCAGCACTTTGGACAACATTGTAGATATCTCGAAGAACACAAGCTTATACTGAGAGGGGGGGGTGAACAGTATAAGACCTCTTTTTACTTTTTCCTTTATACTTCAAAATAGTAAAGCAATATACCCAAAGCAATATCAAATCAATGCACAATATCATCCACAAAGTGACACCAATTTTAATGTGGTTCACCTAGAATGGTTGGGCTACGTCCACAAAAATTTTCTCTAAAAGTTATCTCAAAGTTCTTTGGGAATCCTTCCCAATTACAATGTTTATGAGCCTTGGCCCAAAGGAGATACCTTCCCCCAATCATAATTTATGAGCCTCTGCTCAAAGGAGATACCTTCCCCCAATCAGAATTTATGAGCCTTTGCTCAAAGGAGATACCTTCCCCTCTGCTCTAGAAATGATCCCTCAAAAGATCAACTGCCTCTACCTCTTGCCAACACGTGGAACTCCTTTCCATCGAAGACCTCCTGTCCTCAATTCTTAGCCTAAGAGACCTCTGCATTCTATGATCACGTCCACAGCAGCTCAGCAACCTATACCAAACACAGTCAGTCGGTCTAGTACAAGTCTTCCTCTGTCTATCAGATTTGTCCAACTCTTGAACAAATCAATCCTCTGCATACAAGCCTTCTCAAAGACTTGCCAAATCTGTACTCAGGTTATTCTCAGAGAACCAGTACACCTCTGTCCTCAAGTTCTCTGATAGAACTATCAAACTCAGCTCACAAGTCCTCTGCTAGGACCTGTCCAAAACTGCTCACAAGTCCCCACCGAAACCTGTCCAAAACTGCTCACAAGTCCCCATTGGAACCTGTCCAAAAACTGCTCACAAGTCCCCACCGGAACCTGTCCAAAAATTGCTCACAAGTCCCCACCGTAACCTGTCCAAAAATTGCTCACAAATCCCCACTGGAACCTGTCCAAAAACTACTCACAAGTCCCCACCGGAACTTGTCTAAAAACTCAGCAAGCTCACCAAGAAAAACTTTCTTAGTAGGAAATCACAAAGTGAATTGTTAGAGACCCAATGTGATTTGTCAAACTCATAGAATCATAAAGAGAATTGTTAGAGACTCAATATGTTCTATACTCAACTCCCAATCTCAAAACTCAACTCTAATCAACTCAGCTCAATCTCAATCTCAAATCTGAAAACTCAACTCAATATCTGAAATGGATAGGATAGAATGCTTTTTTTCAAGAATATGAAACCCCAACAATTTCCAACTATGCAAAGAATCACATAATATTGATACTCATGTTCTTTTCACCATCAATTAGGGCTTCAACAACAATGCTCATGAAACAAGGTTCAATCAACGCCATTCAAATCAAAACACAACCTTGAAGCATTTCACAATCAACATCAGAAAAGGAAACAAGTAGAACTCCTTTTCTCTCCAATATTGTTTGAACAAAAAACATCCACCAACTCAAATCTCAATAGCACAAAACAACTTTTCAAATCATCAACAAAGAAGTAAGCCCAACACTTTAACCAAGTAAAGAATAGCTTGATTATAACCAATTTAATGAAAGCTAATGTCAATCTCAAAGCTGCCCACTTAGGGTTTCACAACTTCACACAAGAAGCAATTCTAACCTTAAAACATCATGCTTTCATTTCCATAATCAACCAAAAACACTCTCAACATTACAAGAAATATTTATCCCTTATACACCTTATTTCTCCCTTATAGTCTTATCAACAATAAACTTTAACTCTCATAAGAATGCAATAAGATAATGCAAACAACACTTTCAAAAGAATCTTATATCAAAATAAATCAAGCATCAAACTCCTTATAACTCCTAAGCTGTTTTTCTCTCTAATAAGCTTCCTCCATCCGCAAAATATACTAGCAAAAATCAATTTCAAAAATACCTTGGCCAACACCAAAAATCGCGCTATGGAGAAATTGCGCATGAAATCTAACATCACCCGTTGCATCCACCTCAACGAAGAAAAACCCTTTCACGTTATTCAAATGCGAAACCTCCCATTCGAGTAGCACGCCAACAGCCTAGCCGCTACCGGTGCGCCAAAGGCATCCGGTGAAGTTAGAACCTCACTCTGTTTCCCTTGTATCTTCTGTGCCAGGGCTAAAGTAAAAAATAGACTTCCATGTCTTCTGTCGCCAACGACGACGGTGAAACCTCACGGCAGATACAGAAAATGAACGGCGAATATTGAACGGCGGATACAAAAAATGAATGGCGGATACTGAACGGCGGATACAGAAAATGCAGCGAAGAAAACGAACACCAGATCGTGAATGCATAGCGAGCAATACTTTTCCAAAATGTGGATGGGATTAACTTTGATCTTCATCGTGGGAGTTTTATATGCATATTTCTCATAAACTCTTGACGTTGGTGAGGAGTTTAACACATCGGCGGAGGTCTTGGCAAGCGCCCATAAACTTAGAACATAGCGCCATCAAAGTTAAGACATTTGTGCCATGGGTTAGGAGAACCCAATGCAAACAAATATTTATTTAAAAATAATTAAAAGGAACCTTAACAAGGTTTTTAATTATTTAAATAAATACTTCCTCCTGGACCCAAATGCATTAAACTAATGCATCCACTTGTAATCATTAAACCTGCCAACTTGGGAGACCTTTGAAACTGTCATGCCGTAACCTTCATCAAAACAAGTTATTTGACATCAAATCAAATTCCTTCAAGAGCTTCTTGACATCAATGACAACTTATACACTTGAGCAAAGGCAATGTACCCAAAGTACCCAAAATTGCCAACAATATCTTCACCAAAGGCATGGCTAAATCTCAATATATAAAGCTGAGAGATTGTGTAGTCTGTCCTCTCAACTTTAAGGGGGAGAATGTTGGAATTTAAATGGTAAAAAAAATTTCAACTTTTGTTTTGACCTTACCTTTTTGCCCCCATTGGACAACATCCTAGTCAACATGATTGTGCGACAGATAGATTGGTGGACGGCAGGAGCATTAGACTTATAATTCCTTTTTTCTATTCCTCTTTATTTCTTCTCTTCCTAATATCTCTCCAACTACATTGTAAACACTATATAATATTTGTAACTTGAATTATTTATCTAATTTGAATATTGAAGATTTGAATTTCAATAGTTACATAGTAGGATTTCATCCTATGATCATGATCTAAGGTGTTAGGATAATCATACTACTCCCCCTATGATCACTCATGAGAGGACCACTCTCTCCTCATATAGATTTGATCCCCATCATCCCTCTCCTAATAAAGGGTCACATCCTCCACCTCTCCTTTTATCACCCCATTTTACATCCCAAAGAGGAAAACTAGTTGGCATCCCACAACCCCTTTATCCATTTTTTCCATCTCCTTAATCATATCCATACCCACATCCTTACCTGTATCAATCAATACCTACCACACCTAGCATATATGTCAACCCCATACCCATAAATTCCTCATTCATTGGATATGCAACATATTCTAGAGCACCTCAATTACCTCAAGCTACAATTAAGCAACTATAGGTGTCAACCACCCACATCTAACCCAATCGTGTAGGGTCTTAATTTAAATCTTCCTCAATAATTCACCCTCAATGTTGAGGTTATCTACAACTTGGGCAAGTAGTCACCCCCCACAACCTTTTGCTCATTTGCAGTGACCTCCTCGATGACCTTGCAATTGGACTCCGATATCAGAGCCATTCGTCGATGTCTTTCAGAGTGTTAGGACTCCATCCTAACACTATTTTTGTAATTCTCTTATGATTATGTAATGACTCCCTTCCAACATGGGGACCCTTTTATAATATTATTTTGTAATTTTTTGTAATGGTAGGTGGCAAGTGAGGTGCTTAGACAAGTGGGGCCATCTCATGTAATCATTATCAAGAATGTAATAAATGTTTGGTAGTGTTGATGGGTGATTTTGTCAAGTCACAAAACCACTCTAAAACTTAGAAATTAAGTTCTCTCTTGCAAATAAATGGGTGTTTCTTCAAGGCATCCACTTAAAATGTTTCAAATGTTAAGCATATATATGTAAAAGTGCCTTAAAAACTTCATGTGGTTTGCAAGTGCTGTTAACAAGGGGCTTGAGAAACTGAGTAAATAATCTCACATTTATCATGTTAAAACATGTCTCATTTCACATCAATCTGCTCCAAATAAAGCCTATTCTAATTTTACCTTAAAATGCACACAAGCTTGATTTCTTTAAATGTCTTTTAATAAATTAATCATCATAACAATACAACATTTAAGAACATAAACTTCAATTACCTTATGTGAAATTAAATGAAATTCAAAGGTGATTAGTAAACCTTTAAGTGAAATATTATAATATTGACTTTACTTCAATAGGTTTACTAAACATAAAGTTATTGACTCAAACACCTTTATGAATTTACAAATAAAATATCCGAAGGTGTATTTATACCATCAATATGTCTTGCTCTGCTAGGAAATAATAAAATTTTAATCAATGGTAATGTTTGGGGCTTAATGTAACTTCTAATTTGTAAACTTTGGATTTTATAGTAAAATAAAGTCTACAGATTAGATGACATTTCTCCTTTTAAAATATTTATTGAATAAAATATTTTAAAAGACAAATATTATTTCCTCTTTTTTTTATTTTAAATGAGCAACACAGTATTACTTTGGAATCATACCCGAATCAAATTATTGGAGGGATATCAGTTCAAATCTTCCAACATCATAGACTGAAGCCAAAAATCTAAAACAGTCATTTATCCCTAACTTGATCAAATTCAATGTTAATTTATTTAATATTTAAACTATGACAATGGAATGACCTAGTAGATCAGATTTTCTTCATAATAATCACACTAGGCTTAAAACAATGAATTAAAATCCATTTAAAATAAAAAAATGAAAACAGGATTGAGTTGCTAAAGGAAACTATAGCTTTCATTCCGGACAAACCAATTAATTACAGATATTATCTTGCAGAAACATAAAACTAGATCACTATTAACTACCAGAAACATCACAGTACATCAATAGTCTGATGCCAACTTCAAACGATTTTCGTAATCTAGCATATATGAAATAAATTTACAGTTTTAAAACTTAGACATACACAAGTTTAAAGTCAAAAATATTACACATAGCCTTCAATGGTATTACAATATAAACCTCATTCCTGCAATTTTATTCTGCAATTTCTTCTCAGAGTGAAATCCTGACCTCTCCTCTTCTTCTGTATTCGCCCTGTATAATATTGTCCGTCCATTTTCTTTCTCCAATTTCTCGTCTCTTTATAAATTTCAGAACTCCTTCGTCAATTCTATTTACTTAGTTTCCCAGGCCCCTTGTTAACATCACTTGCAAACCACATGAAGTTTTTAAGGCACTTTTACACACACACACACACACACACATATATATATGCTTAACATTTGAAACATTTTAAGTGGAGACCTTGAAGAAACACCCATTTCTTTGCAAGAGAGAACTTAAAGTTCTAAGTTGTTGAGTGGTTTTGTGACTTGAAAAAATTGCCCATCCACAGGTAGAAGATTCTAGCTCAAGTGACATTTTGCATGTAAGTCAAATATTAAGCATTAGGTTAGGGTTGCATGAAGTGTATCTTTAAAAGACATGTGTCTATGAAAAATATATCTTTTTAAAATTAATGAAATTATTGAAGGAGTTTGTCCCCTTGAAGAGGCTTGCAATATTGTGTTGTTTGTGAGATTTATTTAATTATGTATCTACTTTCTACACTGTGATATATTTTTATTTCATGAATCTCTATTTTTATTACAGTATTTGTGTGAATGAGTTTAATTTTAATAGTAGATTCCTAACAAGTGGTATAAGAGCACTTTTTAGGGTTGAAATATGCTATGATTGTGATAGTTCTTGCCCTCTCATTACAACCACTAGGTATAATTTTTTTTGTGTTTGACATTTTATTAAAAAAATAAAAAAGAAGAAGAGAAAAACCCATAAAAACAAATTTTTTCTTTCTATGATATTTTATCAGGCTTGAAATATTGTGTCAGGGATTTTAAAATATCATGGAGGAGTTGTTATTGACTAAGACATAAAGCATCTAATGAAGTGAGTGGCGATCAAGATTCAATACCTAGGCCTTATACAACACTTCTATGGAATTGAGCTCCCACATATCTTTAGTTATATCAAGAGACCGCTTAAGATTAGAAGAAACTTTTATCTCTAGAAATATTTGTTGCCTTATATTATCTATAGTACACTAGACACAACATACAAAAAGATTATCCTTCTGCATTATCAAAGAGGTGGGTAGTGTGATCAAGGGCATGTGTGGAATCCTCCTTGGATAGTGTCCTGAAATATTAGCCCGAGCACTATCATTCATCATCGTGGTATAACAGAGGGCCTATGGGTATTACGTACACCTTTGCTTAACATACCTTGGTTCTATCAAAATTTTAACCTACAAAAAAATCTTCCTATCCTGCTTAACCTACAACTAAAATTTTCCCACAAAAATTGAGCATATAGAGGAGACTTCCCTATCACAAAAGACTACATGCAATGAAGGAAATAATTGGTGAAAAAAAAGAAATAATCAAGATAGAGTCTACAAGTTTTAGTAATAGTCAGGTATCCTTTTAGAGTGAGAACAATAATAGTTGGATCAAGATTTTCAATAGTAGTTATCTATGCGAGTAAAAAATTATAGCAGGTAGAGAGTTGTTAGTGACAAAGACAAAACAAATAGTTTCAGTATAGGGAATTGTAGAGCCAGTAATCGAACAATGTCAATAACCAAAAAGCACAAATAATATCAATAATCGATAGTGTGAGAATAATGTCATAAGGTGTTGGCCAACAAAAAACTCAACTTTTGAACCAAGCCTCTAAGAGGAAAATTGACCACACCAACATTGACAACAAATTAGATAAAACAATAGTGATGTGGTATATAGCTCATTGTGACCATCTTGTTGAGCTGATAAATTTGATATATAACACCCAAGCACTTTTTTTGGCTCCTTACTAAAAATAGTAACTCTTGGAACCACACTTATATTTTTGATAAGTCAATAGTATTTGATCAAATCACACCAAAATGGCTAGCGGTACTCGTGGACACCAAAAGGAGATAGAACAAGCCAACTATTTGGAGAAATTTAATTCTAAACTTGCTTCTCTTGTTGACACAATTCAAAGTGTGCAAGATGATGTACACCATTGGAGAGGTGACTTTTAATTCTAAATCCAACTTTGAAGAACACTTCTTAGATATTGATAACCTAATTAAGGATGACCCAAAGGTATTTGAGCATCATGGCATTGAACACCTCGATCATGGAAAATGACTCCATAAGGATAAAGAAGGCTCTTACACTCCTTTTTACCAAGATGCATCCTTTAAGATAACCAAATTATACATTCCTAAGTTCAACGGGAAGGATGTGGATGGGTGGTTGTGTCATGCATATCAAATTTTTAAACTTCAAAATATCCCTAAATATTTGTGGATCACTTTGGAAACTTTCAATTTTGAATTCGAATTCTTATAATGGTATCAGTGGTTACAACACACTAATCCTGGCCCTTCTTGGGAAGATTTTGAGTTATAATTACTCACTCTTTTGTCCCTAGTGAGTATGAAAATTTCATAGGAGCATTGAACAAATTAATAAAAATCTCTATAGTTCATGATTATCAAACCCAATTTGAGAAACTAGCTAACAAGACTAAGGGGTTGAATGAAGGATTTTTCATAAGCTATTTCATCAGTGGTTTGAAGGATGATCTCAAGGCTGTAAAATATGATGCAGGCCATAGGATTGACATGGTTGGCTAGATAATATTTTTTTGCTCAGCAATGGACACCTAAATTTCCAAAAGCCAAACCTTCATTTCCTTCCAAATTCACAACCAATCATGAAAATAAATATACTACCATAAATGCTTGATCACGAAGGAGATGGATGCTCAATGTGCCCAAGGTTTGTGCTACAATTATGATGAAAAATATTCTTGTGGGCATAAATACATTCAAAAGAAGCTATTTTTGATTGATTTAGAGGACCCAGTAAGCAGTGACCAAAGTGATTATGAAGTAGAACCCTCAAAGGCACCACCCCAAGATGAGGGGGACACATAAGAAGAACCACAACCATTTTTTTTTATGATCTTGCAAGGATTACTACTCCACAGACTGTCAGTTTTTTCAAAGGCCAATGTCTTACAATCCTCATTGATTCAAGAAGAACACACAATTTTATTGATCCTATAATCGCCAAGCACACCAATTTTTATATACATACATGCAACTCCTTTGAGGTTATGGTGGGACCTTTTCTTGCAAAGGCAAATACTACAATATTAAGTTAAAAATAGGGGATTACAAGCTCAAGATGGATATGTTTTCTCTTCAATTAGGGGAATGTGATATTGTGCTAGGAACTTAATGGTTAGGTACTTTGGGGACCATCGCATGAAATTTTGTTGAATTATGAATGCAATTTTTGTAGAATGGTAGGTATTACACTCTTCATGGTTCACAAGCAAGGCCTCCTCAAATTATCAATTCAAACTGCATGAAGTTGTTACAAAAATCTTCTTGTTGTATAATCACTCAAATATTTGCAATCCAACCAACCACTTTAGAAGAGGACAAAATTACAAAATATATACAAATTATTCTAACTAAGCATGGAGTTTTTGTAGAACCAAAAAAATAACCACCCCATTGATCCCATGATCATGCCATTTCATTGGTACTCGATAGTGTGCTACCTAACATTAGACCTTACTGATACCCATATACCTGGAAGTCAAAAATAGAGAAATTAGTGCAAAACTTGCTAAAAGCTAGGGTCATTCGACCAAGTAACAGTCCACAATATTCTCTTATTTTATTGGTTCAAAAGAAATATGGGTCTTTGTGGATGTATATAGACTTTTGTGAGCTCAAAAAGCTCACCATTTTGGATAAATTTCCTATTCCTATGGTAGATGAATTATTGGATGAGTTGCATGGTGCTATGTTTTCTCCAAGTTAGATCTTTTCTGAAGGTACCATTAGATACGTCTTAAGGATTAAGATATCCCCAAAATGACCTTTCACACACATGAGGACCATTATGAATTTTTGTCTATTCCATTTGGCCTGACAAATACATTGTCCATATTTCAAAGCCTCATGAACACCATTTTTTGCCCATTCCTTCGTAAATTCATTTTAGTTTTCTTCAATGATATTTTGGTTTATAGTCGCTCTTGGGAAGAGCACCTTCTCCATGTGGAACAAAATTTACAGATATTGGCACAACATAAGCTTTATGCTAAGAGGTCCAAGTGTTCTTTTGGGTTGACCAAAGTAGAATATTTGGGAGACATTATCACCAAAGAAGGTATTAAAGTTGATCCTATGAAGATTCAAGCCATCCATGACTGGTCAAAACCTCATACTCTTAAGGGTCTTCATGGATTTTTGGGCCTCACAGGTTATTACTGTAAATTTATATGCAACTACAGAAAAAATTTTGCCCCCTTAATATCCATGTTAAAAAAAAACTTTTACTTGGATAGGTCCAATAGAGCAGGCTTTCCTTGAATTGAAACATGCTATGACAACTACTCTAGTCTTAGCCATGCTGAATATATTGAAACCCTATGAAAATGCTTTAGGAAATGGCATTGGCATCATGTTGATGTAGGAATGATGACCTTTGTCCTTCACTAGTAAAGTGCTTTCAAGACAAAATTTAGGTAAATCAACTTATGCAAAGGAGATGCTTGCAATTCTGCATGTGGTTAATTACTATCAACCTTATCTCATTGGGCATAATTTTTCTATTAAAACAGATCACCAAAATCTCAAGTATTTCTTGAAGTAGTGGGTTGCCATCCCTAAAAATTAAAAATGGGTCTCTAAACTCATGGGCTATGATTATGATATTACCTATTAAAAGGAAAGAAGAACATTGTGGTGGATGCCCTCTCACAAATTTGATGCTCAAAGTATGTTATGTGCCATTTTTTGCCCATACCTCAGTGGATAAATTCTCTTTATAAGGACATGCTTAAGGACTTAATCTTGTAGAATTTGATTGCCACACTTCAAACAATACCTACCTCGTATACAATATACATTTGGTATGGACAAGATTTATGAAATCTCCAATGCCTTGTTATTCTCCACACTTTTGAACTCTAGAAACTCATCTTGAAGGAGATGCATGCTTCACTCACGAAGCCATTTTAGGTTTCTCAAGACCTATGAAAGTGTTAAGCATACTTTTTTTGGAAGGGTATGAAGAAAGACATTCAAAATTTTGTGGAAGAGTGTGATATATACCAGAGAATGAAAGGAGAAACAATGCAGTCATTGGGAACTCTTCAAATCTTGCCTATTATTTAACATGATTGGATAGATATCTCCATGGAATTTATTGAAGGATTACCTAAGTCTAGAGGCAAATCAATTATTTTTGTGGTTGTGGATTGTCTCATGAAGCATGCTCATTTTTCTTCCCTCTCCCATCATGGATTTCATAGTTGCCAAAGTTTTTCTAGATTTTATTTTTTGCCTCCATGACATGACCACATCCATTTTATTCGATCATGACCCTACCTTCACTAGTTATTTCTAGCAAGAATTTTTTTAGTTGCGGGGATATTAGCTCAAAATTATTTCAGCATATAATCTACAAATGGATGGTCAAATAGATATTATCAATAAATATTTGGATACCTACCTTTGATGCTTTGACTCTAATCTTCCTACATAGTGAAAAAAATAGCTTTCCTTAGCCAAGTGGTGGTATAACACTTCCTATCATATTGCAACCAAGATCACTCATTTTGAAGTAGATTATGGCTAACCTCCATCCACACCTTCCTCCTATATTCTAAACAACTCCAAGGTCCATGCTTTTGACACCATACTCCATCAACATGCTAAAGTCCTCCGTAAACTAAAGATGAATTAGGAATTAGGTCATAATCGAATGCACCAATAAGCTGATCAGAATTACTCTGAGTATCATTTTGAAGTTGGTGATATGATCTTCCTCAAATTGCAACTGTATAAATAATCATCACTTCATCTTTGTAGGTGCTAAATTCTTACTACAAAATATTATGGTACCTACCAGGTCTTACAGTGGATTGGTACCACAACCTACAATATGGCCCTAACAACTACATCCATCCTCCACCCTATCTTTCATGTATCATATATCAAGAAGGTTATGGGTAATCAGGTGCAGTTTAATCTACTTAACCTAAAATAGATGAAGAAGGTTCTATATTTCTCAAGCCAAAATAATTGTTGGATCGTCGACCATGCACTCTTTGCAATTGAGTAATCTTTGAGGTTCTTGTTCAGTGGCATAAATTAATACTAGAATATGCTATGCGGGAGTATCTCCAATAGCTACAACACCAGTTTGCTCATCTCTAGCTTTGAGGACAAATATTTTTGAAGGGGAAGGGTATGTTAGGACCCCATCATAACACTATTTTTATAATTATCTTATGATTATGTAATGACCCCATTCTAACATGGGGATCCCTTTATTATAATGACCCTTATGATCTAGAAGGACCCTTGTGATCTATAAGGAGCCCTAGATCTAGAGCTATGCCTATAATTGTTATGCCTAGTAGCCTTAGATACAAATTAGGTTGGAGAATCAAGAAGTGGAATATGATACTCCATAAACCTATCCTCCAATGCCTCAATATACCTATATCGATACTAAAGGCACACTATGTCGATATTATTCCTATACTCTCTCTAGTAGCTTTGCCTAGAGCCTCATGATCCTCGCATCCTGCTCTGCTACCTACTGTTCCAACCTCACCCAATAATCCTCACTCAGATATGGATTCTCATCCAAAGTCTCCTCTACATCATCCCTATCTCTTCCATCTCCTCCACTCTTAGGAGCCTACCTAGCTGCACCCTTAGTCCTTCTCCTTCGACTATATGATTGAAGGTATCACTATCACTTGGGAGTCTCATGGATCCCCTCCCTCATCCCCATATTCATCAACTACAACTAGAGTCATTGCCCATGGTGGTTGTGTACCAAACCATGCATTGTACTCCAGAGAAGTCCCCGCATCATACACATCTGGGAGTTCTATCTCCTCGTCATACTCATAGGTCATCCTCCATGGCTCTATGCATGGTAGCCCTGTCTCCTTCTAATGCATCCTATAGAGTGCCAAATCCTTTTAAATCCCTACCTCAAGCCAAACAATCAGAGTACTCATGAGAACTAAAAATACTTAGTCTCACTTTGATATCTCCCAACCACCCACCTAGCCTACCACACTTGTCATAGATTCTCTCCATATTTGGTCCACATGATACCCTACCATGGCCTCCATATCACTTGGGTAGATGATAATCCAACCCACAAATCCTAGTACCACTGAATCATCTGTACAGGCCAACTCAGTTACACCTCCTCGACCATGGCCCATTGCCTAGCATAGGGCTCCTCCCTACCAAAGCATACCACTAGTAAGCCTCATGATCACTCCCATATCCAAAACTACAACAATAAGATGCATCCTAACCCCTTTCTCCCTTGCCTCCTCACTTCATAGAGCTCTCGCTACACCTGCACCAATAAGGTAGGAGCCCATGCATACACCTACCACCTAGTGAGCATATCGTTCACTAACCCTATCAGGTTACAAGGAAACCTGCACCCAGTGTTGTTTGGGGTCATGATGTTAGCCAACATGAACATGACCAAGGAATGGAGGGAATCCAACTCCTTTTCCACATACATGGACAAGTAGGGAATACCCCTCTCCAACCTCATACTCCTCCAGCCATCTTTGAACATCTTCTTCATCTCTGCACCTCAATCCCATCCAACCTTAATGTGCTTCCCCTCCATTGGTACCTTGAGGATGTGATATACATCCTTGAAGATCAAGGTCATTTATCCTGTGGGGAGCTAAAAAGTCTCCCTATCCATATCCCACCTCTCTTCCAATGCAAAGAGGTACCCCTCATCCATCTTCACCACATCAACCTGGGCTACCTCTTCTAGTCCCACAGCCTCTAGCGACTCCCACTCATCATATGACATCGCCTTTCTCATCCTAGGAATGAAATACGAGAACTAATGATGAGCCTCCAAAATCCTAAGCTACAAGATAACACAAAATATTTGTTACTAACACATGTTAAAAAAGTACAAACACATAAATTTTTGCAAAAAAAGAAGAGAATTACCTCAGCAGCCTGCACTCCAGATCCAACTTATTAGAGTACAATGAGTAATGCAATTTATTTAAATTCCAAAATATATAATACATATTCTTCAAAAATAGTCCATATGAAGCGGATATATAAAACCCAACTTAGCTAGGCTAACAATAAAATGCGATAATATATGCTAACATAGTAGATGCTACCAAAATAGATCCTAACACCTAAGAATATCCCATTAAATAAATAATGGAATAAATACAATACAACTATACACTAACATCCCCCCTTATTAAATTATTTTGAAATACAAAGGGAGTTGCGAAACAACTCAAATTTGACACGTGCAAGTGCCTTAGTAAAGATGTCTGCAACTTGAGCATTGGTGGGAATGTATTGAAGTTGAATTTTGTGCCTTGGAACTTTGTCTCAAATGAAGTGACATTTTCTGTTAATGTGTTTGGTTCGTTCATGATGCACTGGATTCTTAACGAGGTTCAAAATACCCTGGTTTTCGTAGAATAAGTGAATTGGATGTTTGGATGGAAGACCCATACTTGTCAAGATGCAATGCAACCATATCGCTTCACACACTACTTCATGTGTGGTATGATATTCTGCTTATGTAGATGAATTAGCAACCACCTGTTGCTTCTTACTATACCAAGAGACAAGATCGGATCCAAGATAAAAAATATATCTTGAAGTTGAATTTCAATCATCATATGATCCGGCATAGTCGAAATTCATGTATCCTTGCAAGAAGAATTTATCATTCTTCTTGTACTCTAGGCCATACTCAATAGTACCATAGACATAGTTAAGAACATGTTTTGATGCTTTCTAATGAGTGACCTTAGGCTCCTACAAGAACCTTGAAAGATAGTTGACAGTAAACATAATATTTGGCCTAGTGTTTTTTAGATATATGAGACTCTCGATTAGCTAGCGATAGAGAGTACCATATGCCTGAGTTGAATCATCATACCGTGATAAATGAAGCCCTGATTCCATCGGAGTTACCATTGGCTTGCAACCATTCATGCGATAGTTTTCTAACAATATCTTGGTATAATTTTTCTATGACACCTTGATGTGGTGCTTCTTCTAGTTTACTTCCAGGCCAAGACAATAGTGGAGAAATCTGAGATATGTCATCTCAAAATATTTACATAAATCACTTTTTACGGTAGTTATAAAAGTTTTTGAGCTATCTGTGATAATCATATCGTCCACATAGATTACAAGTAACACTATTTTAGAGCCTTTTTTCTTGAAATAGAGGTTTGCATCTGACGAAATTCTCTTAAATCCATGTTACAGTAGGTGATCATCCATCTTAATATACCAAGCTCGAGGATATTGTTTCAAACCATACAAGGACTTGACCAATTTGCACACTTTTTGCTCTTGGCCTTCCACTTCAAATCCTTCAAGTTGTGTCATATAGACTTCCTCTTGGATATCTGTGAAAGGTGAGTGTGGTGATAAAACAGTAAATTGCATTAACCATAATCATGAGGTTACAAAGATTAAATAAACATTAAATAACCATTTGAGAGAAAAAGGGGGGAAAAGGAGAAATTGGGGGAAAAGAAAGTAATTTCAAATTCTCTTGTCGTCCAAATGCTGTCGTCCACTGCCGTCCAGGTAAGATAAAAGGTAAGTCAACTTTACCCAAGGTAAAACATATTTTTAACCTTTTACTAATGGTAATTTTCCAACATTCTCCCCCTTAAAGTTGAGAGGACTGACTATATAGTCTCTCAGCTTTATAAATTGAGCTTTAGCCATGCCTTTGGTGAAGATGTCTGCTGTATTATCCAAAGTGCTACAATATTGAAGCTCAACTATCTGTTGTTCCACCATATCTCTTATGAAGTGATACTTCATATCAAAATGTTTTGACCTTTTGTGGTGGATCGGATTATATGCCAACTGTATGGCACTGATATTATCACAATTCAGTTTGGTTGGACCAATTTGTTTTTCACCAATCTCTTCAAGGATTTTCCTCAACCGGAGGATTTGAGTACTAGCATGAGTAATGGCTATATACTCAGCTTTCGTAGATGATAATGCTACAACAGATTGCTTCTTGGAACTCCAAGTTATTAGTCCCGAACCTAGACTAAAACAGTTCCTCGATGTAGATTTTCTGTCATCTATATTATTGCCCCAATCGTTGTCACTATAACCAATTAACTTCACAGAGTTAGACTTGTGGTAATGGATTCCAAAATCCAATGTACCTTTTACATATCGTAAAATTCGTTTGGTTGCTTGAAGATGCAGCTCGGATGGGCATGCCATAAACCGTGATACAAGAGAAACAACATACTGTATATCTGGCCTAGTGTTGGTGAGAAACATTAAACTCCCAACCATGCTTCTGAAATTGGTCAAGTCAACTTTTGGTGCTCCATCTTCTTTGCTTAGCTGGATTCCATGTCCGGTTGGTGTTGCAGCTGATTTGCACTGCTGCATAGCAAATTTCTTGATCATGTCATGAGCATATTTCTGTTGACATATGAAGATCCCATTCTTTGATTGATGTACTTCCATTCCTAGGAAGTATCTCATTAATCCGAGATCCTTCATCTCAAACTGATTCATCATGGAGTTTTTGAACTCCATATTCATTTTATTATTACTACCCATAAATATTAGATCATCCACATATAAACAAACTATGAGGATATCTACTCCATTCTTCAGGTAGTATAGTGTTGGTTCACTCTTGCTTTTTGTGAAACCATATTTGCTGAAATAGCCGTCAATTCGTGAGTACCATGCTCGTGGTGCTTGCTTGAGGCCATAAAGTGCTTTTTTCAATTTATAAACAAGGTTCTCTTTTCCTGGTTCTTGGAAACCTTGAGGTTGTTGAACATACACCTCTTCTGTCAGGTATCCATTTAAAAAAGCACTTTTCACATCCATGTGTTGAATGTTCCATCCTTTATGGGCTGCCAAGGAAAGAACAGTTTTGATTGTTTCTTGTTGAGCAATTGGAGCAAAGGTTTCCTCATAATCTATTCCATATTTCCGAGTAAAACCTTTAGCTACTAATCTTGCCTTGTGCCTTTCAATGCTTCCATCAGCATTGAATTTGGTCTTATAGACCCATTTACATCCAACACATTTTTTTCCCTTGGGAAGCTTCACAAGCTCCCAAGTATCATTCTTTTTAATTGAGGATATTTCCTCTTCCATGGCATCTTGCCATATACTTTCAGTGCAAGCTTTTTCATAGCTAGATGGTTCTAGCTGTGCAGCAGCCAACAAAGCATAATTGACTACATCACCCCTTGGTTCATGAGACTCATCATCTCCTGACATTTGAAGATTTTCAAGTCTTGACAGAATGTCGTCCATCTCACTAGCTTGACTCCTAGTGTATCTTTGTTGGAAATTCCTATCCAACATTTGAGAAGATGGATGACTCTGTAGTATGCGCTTTCCTCTATTTGTCTCTTTCCTTTGAGAAACTGGATCAATATCCATCGGACTTGGAGCGCTTACAGATCTCTCGAAATCATTTTGGAGAATTTGGGGGTGCCAACAAAGAAGTCCCTCTTGGACTTGGTGTACCACTTGATGTACTTGATGAAGATTCCCGATGTGGAATTTGTGGAGGAGGACTTTTTCCACTGCTTTTCTTGGGTTGTACCAATGTGGGAGGTACTAATGTGGAACTGTCCGAATTAGAGTCAAAATCAACAAATTTTTTATGACCCCATTCTCCCCCTTCATCAAAAATTACATCCCTCGGAGATAATGATTTTATGTGTCTTGGGATTGTACAATCTATACCCTTTGGTTGAATCACAATACCCTACAAAAACACATGCTTGACTCTTTGGATCAAGCTTCTTTCTCTTCTCCTCAGGAATGTGTGCATAAGCTAAAGAACCAAATACTCGAAAATGTTTGACATTTGGTTTCTTACCGTACCATCCTTCATAAGGAGTGATACCATCTAAACTAGAAGTCGGACTTCTATTTAGAATATATGCACTTGTTCTCACTGCATCTGCCCAATAGTTGTTTGTGAGATGCTTTGTCTGAAGCATTGTTTGTGCCATTTCAACAAGGGTGCGGTTCTTTCTCTCGGCCACACCGTTCTGTTGTGGGGTATAGGCAGTGGTGAACTGCCTTTTTATCCCATTTTGCTTACAATAATGTAAAAATTCATTTGAGGAGTACTCTCCTCCTTTATCGGTGCGAAGACATTTGACATAGTAGTCACTTTGCTTTTCTACATTATTTTTGAAGTCTATGAAGCAATCAAATGCTTCATCTTTGTGTTTCAGAAAATAGATCCAACACATTCTAGAATAATCATCTATGAATGTTAGAAAATAAGAATTGTTTCCAAGGCTTTTAGTTTGCATTGGACCACAGATGTCCGAATGTACTAGCTGAAGAGGATAGCTTGCTCTCCACGCTCGGCCTCTTGGAAACTTCGTTCTGGAGTGCTTTCCCAAAGCACATGCTTCGCATACCTTTTTATGTTCTGGAATTTTTGGTAGTCCTGTCACCATAGCTTGTGATGTTAACATTTTCAAGCTAGCGGAATTGAGGTGACCATATCTCAAGTGCCACAATTCACTTGGATTTGTAATAGCAATGTTTGCAAGTTGAGCTCCCCCCGGCTCACCAAATTTTAGAGGGAACAACCTATTCTTTGTCATAGGTACTTCGGTGATGACTCGGTTACAATTGTTTTTATCAAAGATTGTACATTTTCTTTCATCAAAAACTAATTTGTAATGCTTCTCCATCATTTGGCCAACACTCAACAAATTGTGTTGTAGTCGTGGAGTATAGTATATGTCATTCACATTTTTAAGGCCTTCTTTTGTTGGAACTTCCATAGCTCCTATGCCTTCAACTTGCAAAGATTTATTATCCCCTAACTTAACATGAGATTTGTAAGTTGAATCTAATGTAGCAAAGAGATTTTCTTTTCCACTCATGTGGTTGGAGCAACCAGTATCTAAAATCCATGTATCTTTAAGATTTTGATCTGGTTGTCCATAAGAGAGAAAAAGATTTGATGGATCTTCTTCTTCTCCGTAGAATGAGCCATATTGACTGCTTTGATCTTTTGAAGTCTTTGACCAGCAGTCACGAGCGAAGTGGCCTTGTTTCCCACAATTGAAACAAGTTGTTTTAGACTTGTTACTTCCTCGTCCTTGATTTCCACGGCCTGCATTGCCGCTTTGGATCTGATTGGCTCCTCTGTTTTGATTTCCACCTCTATTTTGATTTCCTCCTCTGTAGGAGTTGCTTTGGCCTTTGCCTCTTTGTTGTTGTCCTCTGCCTCGTCCTCTTCCTTGGCCTCGTCTTGCAGTTTCATTTGAAGTGAAGGCTTTGTCATCACCTCCATAGCTTGTTGAAGGTGCTCCTTGAAGTCTCTCTTCATGTGATGTTAATGATCCAATCAAACTATCAAATGTAAGAGTAGAAAGGTCTTTGGATTCTTCAATTATGATGGCAATGTGATTCCACTTAGGAAGAAGTGTTCTCAACACTTTCTTCACAATTGTTTCAATTTTGGTGTCATCACCTAAAGTTTGCATCATATCAACTACTGCTTTGACTCGTACACAGTAGTCTCCGACTCTTTCATTTTCCTTCATTCTGAGATTTTCAAAATCTCTTTTTAAGGTCTGAAGCCTGACTTGCTTTACTTTATCACTTCCTTGGAATCCTTCTTTCAAGGCATTCCATGCATCTGTAGCAGTTAAGTAAGATGCAATTCTAGGAAAGATACTTGGATCTAATGCTGATTGAAGATGGTATAAGGCAAAAGAATTATTTTTCTGTGCATCTTTGAAGATTTTTTTGTCATTTGCACTTAAAGTAGTCCAATCTGTTGGAGCAATGTAACCGTCTTCAATAATATCCCATAGTCCTTTTTCGATGAGTAATGTCCTCATTTTGATGGACCAGTACTCATAATTATCCCCACTGAATTCGGGAATTGGTAGATTATTATGTGATCCCATTATTATCTACTAAAACAAGAAACCTTTCTTATATAGTCTTATTTCAAAAAAGACTTTACAAACTATCAAGCCTTGCTTGATTTACAATCATAAACAACTCACTCTTGTTGTTCAGCAATTACAAAATTGTCAGCGACTTGTTCATCATCGTCACTGATCAATATTATTTCAGGAGGAGTTTGAAGGATTTCAACTGAATTACTATAATGAGTATATTCAGATCCTTGTGAAGCAATTGCCACTGTGTCGGATTGTTCAAATCTACTGCCAAAGGAGTTATCTTCTGAATCTGCTTCGTATCCTAGATCAGGATTTCTCTGGTGTGCAATAACCGCGTTTTGCAACTGTGAAAAAACTGTATTAAGTCCTAGTGTTTTCACGTGCCTATCAAAGTTTTCAGCGTTTGTTCTCAGTAACAACCTGCAGAGGGCTTGGTAACATCCTTCCGATCTTATCATTTAAGAAAATTTCCCAGAAATTTTCTTTTACAAAGATTTCCTCTTAGGAAATTTAAAAAAAAGTTTAAAAAATTTCAACTTTCAAAGTTTTTTTTTTAAAAAAAACTTTACAACTATTTCCTCTTAGGAAATGTCTCTTATCAACTTTAAATAAAACTTTGAAAAAAAAAAAAAAAATTGTACAGTTATTTCCTCTCAGGAAATTACAATAAAAAAAAATTTAAAAATTTAAAATATTTCCTTATAGTTTTTTAATTTTTTTTTTTTAAACTATTGACCCCGTCGAGGATCGATCGTGCGACCTCGCGGGCGTCAGGGCACAGGGTAGCCGCTGTGCTACCGGGCAGATCCGGGAGCTAATGCGAGCTCCCTGCCCTTGTTGCTATCGCTAGCTCAAGCGAAGCAAAAAATGACCCCGTCGAGGTTCGATCGTTCGACCTCGCGGGAGTCAAGGCGAAGGGTAGCCGCTGTGCTACCGGGCAGATCCGGGAGCAAAAGCGGGCTCCCTGCCTTCTAGCTATCGCGTCGAACGTGAAGCTTTTATTGGCTTCGCGCTTCGGCGTGAAGCTTCTTTTTTTTGGGACTTTAGTCCCACATCGCCGCTGCGGCGATGTTTTAGCTCTTTAAAAAGAGCTAAGCACACGTAGTGCTTAGATTGCCTGCGGGCAGTCTATGACAGCGAAGACCACCTTTTGCCTCGGGCCGCGTGTGGGTCGCCACGTCAACGAGCCTCGGGCCGCATGCAGGTCACACCACGCCACGTCGCCATGCCACGTCAACAGCGCCTCGGGCTACGTGCAGGTCGCCACGCCACGTCAACACCGCCTCGGGTTGCGTGCAGGTCGCCACGCCACGTCAACACCGCCTCGAGAATCATGTCGATCTGTTGCTCCTGCGGGCCGCCTCGTCCAGCTCCACCAGTGCCTCAAGAATCATGCTGGTCTGCTCCTGCGGGCCGCCTCGGGATTCATGCCGCCTCGGCTCCTACGGGCTGCCTCGAGATCTGTGTCATCGCCTCAAACTGCGGGCCCCATCGCCTCGGGATTCGGGCCGGTCTCGGCTCTCGGCTCTGATACCAAATGTGAAAGGTGAGTGTGGTGATAAAATAGTAAATTGCATTAACCATAATCATGAGGTTACAAAGATTAAATAAACATTAAATAACCATTTGAGAGAAAAAGGGGGGAAAAGGAGAAATTGGGGGAAAAGAAAGTAATTTCAAATTCTCTTGCCGTCCAAATGCTGCCGTCCACTGCCGTCCAGGTAAGGTAAAAGGTAAGTCAACTTTACCCAAGGTAAAACATATTTTTAACCTTTTACTAATGGTAATTTTCCAACAAGATCACCATTCAAGAAGGCACTCTTGACATTTATATGATGTAATTTCCACCTGTATTGTGTTGCCATAGCACAAAGAACTTAAATGGTAGTCATTTGAGTAGTAGGTGCAAATGTTTCCTCATAGTCGATGCCTTCCTTTTGTGCATAGCCATTTACAACAAGATAGGACTTATGCTTATCAATTATACCATATGCCTTGTACTTTACTTTGTACACCCATTTGTAGCCAATGGGATTCTTTCCATGTGGTAGATCAACAAGCTTCCAAGTCTTGTTTTTCTTTAGAGACATGTACTTTGCATCCATAGTAGCCTTCCATTGTGGCTCACTAAGGGCATCTTGTACTGTGGTTGGTTCATGCTCATCAAGTAAAGTCATAAAAAGCCTATTATAATCCACTTCTATATCCTCTATTTCTCTCTCTAGATCTACTAAAATCTCCTTGAAATATTGACAAAGATCATCAACCTCAATAGTCTCTACTACTTCTCTATCCTGTCAAGCCATACTGCAAGTATGAGCATACAAAAATCCATTTCCATGATGGAACAGTTCCTCCATTCAGAAATTCTATTTTGTTGAGGAGTATAAGTAGTAGTGATTTGTCTCTTGATCCTGTGTGTAGTCAAATATGCAAAAAATTCCTTAGAGGTGAACTCCCCCTCGATCTGAGTGGAGGGTCTTTATAGAAGTCCCTGACTCCTTCACAAAAAATTTCTTGAATTACTAGAAGTAACTGAAAGCTTCTAATTTTAGATGAAGAAAGAAAACCCACATATTCTGTGAGTAGTCATCAAAAAACAATTGAAAGTACCTCTTTCCCCCATAACTGTTTGGTGTGAAAGGGCCGCACAGATCGGTGTGATGAATTAAATCTAGAGGTTTCTTTGCTCATGAAGAGCTCTTTTCAAAGGATACTCTATTTTGCTTCTCTACTAAGTAATCAAAGCACACTAGAAATATAGAGGAAAGGGAGGGAAGACCCTTTACCATATCATATTTACTTAGCTCAAGTAAATATTTAGAACTTACATGTCCGCATCTCTTGTGCCAAAGTGAAGTTATCTCCTTTGTAGAGATAATCATGGCAATATGAGGGGTGCATATAGCATCTAATGCAAACAAGACATGCATGTATGAAGTTGTTGCGATGTGTTTACCCCTCTTGGTGATAAATCAACACTTCTTTCTATCCTCAACATGAAAATCAACAACCATATCCTTATCTAGAATTTGTGTGACTGACAATAAATTGTTCAACAATCCTAGAACATATAGGACTCTATCATTATGATTTTCCATCTATAAGGTTGAATAAAATTGTACACTCATCCTAAACATTATAGGTTTTATCATCAACAATAGTGACAGGTTTGTCCTCCTTGGCTTCATATGTCTCAAACCACAACTTGTCACTAATAATTTTTTTACTGGTGCTAGACTCAACATACTATACAAGATCCTTCTACTAGGATATTGTGGTAGTAGTTAGCACCTTGTGTGCCCACTCATAATCGAAAATGTATTCTTCAACAACAACGTTCATCTTGGATTGCTTGTTTTTATTTTGGAGTTTGTTATGGCCCTTGTTCTTAGGTTGTTTGTTTTTGTGCCAACACTTATTTGTATCATGGGTATCCTTATCACATATATTGCAACATCTCTTCGATTGTTGAGGTTGTTTTCCCCTGGAATCCTTGGAATAATTTCCTCCATTCTAAAAATTACCTTTCTTCTTAGAACCCTTCTTGTTGGAATAGAGGGATGTATTAGAAGCTTCATCTCTTTGAAATTGGTGAGCTTCCTCTTCCTGAAGCATATTGACCAACTCAACAAAGGCAACTTTTCTTTGTGATACTTGAAAATAATTTATCAACATTTTGTATGAATCAGGTAAATCTCTCATAATGATTGAAGTAAGGAGCTTATCGTCTACAGTCTCTCCTAGATAATTCAACTTTAACTTCAACTCAACCACTCTGCAAAGAAATAGTTCAACTATCTCTCCATGCTTCATACTCAAATTATAAAGTTGAGATTGAAGGTGAAGAATGGTGGAATTATTCTTACCTTTATAGATGGTTGTAAGGGCATCCCATGCCTCTTTACCATATTATGTATCATCTATGTGAGGTTGAACTTCATCTAAAATAGAAAGCAAGATGAGCACTCTTGCCTTACTATATTTCTTGTCAAATGTAATTTTTATCTATAGTTGGTACTGTTGAGCTAGTAGGTGGAGAAGGTCTTGTTATTGTACCAGAAAAAACATCCTACAAATCTTCCATTTGTAGAATAGCCTTCATTTTTTTTTTTGTGGTGTGTAATTGGAACCTTTCAGTAACTGAGAATCTATCAGGTTCTTGTGGATAATGACCATAATGAGGGTTCCTTATAACACCAAATGGTCCCCTTTTATTTATACCTTTGCCAGGCCTTTATACTGAACCTATTGAGATTCCCACCCTTACATGAGGGAGATTATAGGTACATGAGAGCAGAACGATAAGTGGTACATAGGTGTTACTGAAAGAAAATCATTTTGTTTATGACACCTACCATAGAAGGTATTTCCTCATGCATGGGGCATAAATTCCCCTAAACACTTTGGAAAGCACTTTGTCAGGATTTATGTCTAACAACAATAATTATTAGGGTAGTGGAATAGAGTGAAAATAACAAAATGGTAAACTTATATCTCCTCGATGATTTATAGAGAACAAGCTTAGACATTGTTGTTGCAACTATGTTAGGCAATAAATATAGTAGCCCAAAGTACAACAACATTACCTATAAGTGTGGGCCAGAGGTACTATGTATACCGAACACTGTTGTACAAATGAATTGCATGGATGGGTTCAATTTTTGGGGACTTAATTGTGCTTGATTTTACTTAATAATGTAGTGCAAAAGAAGTTTAAATGCAATGAATAACAAAAAGTTCCCAAAAAAAATGAAATTGTAGGTGTCGGTTTCCACCAAAAATGCACCTAATTACAATGCCAAATTGCCTTTTTCAAATTGAAAAATTCACTCTCTATCCCCCCATTTTCATCCTTGTTTTGTAATTGTGCAATAATATAACATGAACCCCCCCATTTAGTTTGAAAAATAAACGTAGATGAAGGATATTTTGTGGGGTTTATGCTCTTTGGATGGTTTTAGCAAAAAAATAAATTTTAATCAATTAAGTTCAAAAATAATTTAAAAATTTAGCTTAAAAACTAATGATTTATTAAAAAATTGATTAAAAAAATCTAAACATAATAAATTATTAATGAAATAATTAAAAAAATAAATGAAATCCAAATACCTTTAATAGGCTACCGCTGCATTGTGAAAAAAATAATTTTGTGATCCCGTGGGGCTCGAACTTGTGACCTTGTGGGCAGTGTTCTGTGAGGTGGGTGTCAACCAGTACACCTACAAGTTGGCTAGGAAGGAAGTCTCATGAGCTTCCTTTTAAAGCCTTTTGAATTTGAAGCACCAAAAAAAATAAAAAAAGTGGGAATTTCCCACATGCACCCTATGGGTGCAATTCCCTTGTATAAAGGCATAAATCCACGATATACAATTTGATTGCCTTCGAGCAATCGATGCCTCTCACAAAGCCTTTTGTCACCCATGATAATGAATAAAAAACTACCACACATCACGGGACACCTATCCACACCAAATCTGTGGCCATGTCATCATCTGTGCCAGATCCACACCACATTAGCATCCAACTCAACCTCAAAATATGTGCTAGATCTACAGTGCTACGTTAGTAGCCTACCCAATTAGCAATGCCACATCAACGATCATGTTAATTCTTGGGATGCATGCTAGCAATATTCATAATCTATACCAGGGTCCAGTCTGCCATAGTCGAGGTTATTGTCTATCCTCATTGTCAACGTAGTAGTCAGGGTTCATTAGCTCTGTTGGGATTCATGTCAGATTATGGTATGTGCCAGTTGCAGTCAGAGTTTTGCTATCAAAGTTTACATATCATGAGGAGCCTATTGAGTTTTGACAACCCAATCAATGATCACATTGGAGTGCATAGATTACGGTCATCGAGGAGCCTTTCAAGGAGCCTAATCAACGATCATGTTGTGCAGGATCTGATAGGTCTGACAATGTAAGATGCGGTCAGACTCACCCGACCTGATAGTGGTTTGGTTAGACAGGTTTTTGTAGGTTCCAATCAGTCGATCCAACCTAGTCTCGAGATCCATGCAAGCCACTACAAATATGCCCATATGTTGTAGTCAGTCGGAGAGACCTGGTCTCAGGATCTGAGCAAGCCTTGAAAAATGTGCCTAAAGTGCATCTTGATAAATGTGACCAAAGTGTGTCTTACTTTGATACCATATTGGAGTAGAACGAGCAATGTACTTTATTAAAATTCTAAAATATATAATACATATGCTCCAACAATAGTCTGTATGAAGCGAATCTATAAAACCCAACTTAGCTAGGCTAACAATAAAATGTGATAATATATACTAATATAGTAGATGCTAACAAAATAGATCCTAACACCTAATAATATCCCATTAAATAAATAATACAATAAATACAATATAACTATACACTAACACAACTTCGATCCCTACATCTACTACCTCCACCACCATAACTTCCACGCTCAATTCACTTCACCTCACTCCACTACTCTCTCCAAAATGTAGCTTCTCAAACTCACAAATAGACAAATGAGCTTTATTTTCACCAAGCAAGCTATTTATAACTGCTTCAGGCACCTTGAGATGCCCATGGGTGTTTCCTGGTGCATTGAAGCGCACTAGGGCGTTTGCAAAATTCCCAAACATTGATAGGCTTCTTTGCATGCCAAAAGCACCAACAGGCGTTTGGCATCAATATTGACAAAAAGATAAATTGTTATAAAATAGTGGTTTATCCCCACTAAATCATTCCATATTGCATTCACACATCTCTTTCATCATGTTAACAAGTTTTGTGAATATTCCAATTGATTTGGATTAATAAATCTCGTTTGCGACCACAAATAACAAATTCCCCTAACCAGTTACAAAAGTGCTCCACAATGGTCCAAATATTCACAAAATTATCATAATCATTTTCATCATACATCATCTTCACATCATCACTATCATTCCATATAATCGTTTGCATATTTACCAAGGTCAAACAACATTCAAGTGAACCTTGTACCTAGTGGGTTATTCTATATACTTGGCGATTGCAGCGATTTGCATCCATGCAATTTGGTAGGATGAAAATATTACCATAAGAAAACTTTATTATTTTTATCATTCCATATCTCCTTGTTTTAAATTACAATCACATTTGGTACTTCATATTTTACGTGAAACCTTGCCAAGAACAATTTGCACACAAGCTATCATTGATGACCTAGTTCATGGGGCTTAAAACGTGGACAAATCACATTCCACATCTCCATGATAGTCATCATGGCGACTGACCTTAACTAGGGTGATTGGTTCTAATCATAGGAATTATCTAACAGTCACTAGTTGGCCCTTCGAATTTGACTACTTTTATTCTTGCATATTCGTCCTTGCATACTAATGACACCGAAGGGCACATTCTTCAACAACATCAAATCACCCCAAATTTGGGGCAACCACATTTGGTTTTGACTTTTCCACAACAAGATAAACTTACATGATCATGAAATCTATACTTGATAAAACCCTTCATCTATTGGGGTAAAAATAGACACATTTTTCATCATATTTTCCATAAAACCCTTCATCTATTGGGGCAAAAACAAACACATCATTTCACATTTTTACCAATCCCCTTCATACCATTGGGGCAAAAACGGTATCACATTTACATCATTCATATCATCCACCATTCATTTGCATAGATTTTTCAATTGGCTCGTGAGATTCATCTGCAAACTCGCTCACCAATTGAGGGGGTAAGCTACGTAAAAATCAAAATTCTTTCATTCTTTTATCTTCAAGGTCACGTTTCACATCCCAAGAGAAAGATGCTTTTACACCTAGCCAAAATAAGTGTCTCATGTTTTTGCACTAAATTGTGTTTTACGCAATACAGTACAAAAAGGGGCATCTGTAGACACCAAAATCTAGCCACTTGTCATCCGTTCGGGTGTTCCTACCATTTCCACCCATTATTCATATATATTTATATATTTATTTTATATATATTTAAATATTAATATTTTATATATATATTTAATAAATATATATTTATATAAGTGAATTGATCCCAACCATTCGATTTCACTTAATCCTATCCATCTAGCCATATCAATCCATGCCACATCCCGAAATTAATATCCACCCTCCGTTATGTTTTAATCTGAGCCATGTTGGACATTTTGAGAAAGTTGTGTTGTCATTGATGTTAAGTGTCAACGTCAGTGATCAGTGCAGGGCTTGGCAAAAGAAGGATTAAATATTCATACCTTAATCCCAAGAGATTTGGGTCAAGAACCTCACATGATTGATCGAAAGAATGGATAAATATTCCAAGGTGAAAGGTCCAAAAAATACTTAAAAGATTTAATTATTTAATATTTAAATTATTTTTTAATAATTTAAAATTAAATATTTAAATATTATTTTCAAAGTTTGGGCACAATGATGAAGGTTTTCAAATTGATATATTCTAGGAAATTTCTGTCGACGATTCCTTTTTAGGAATTCAACTTCATTTTAAAGAAAAGGGTCGACGATCTAAAAAGGCAAAGCTTCAATATTTAAAAAGGGTGATATTGACATGGAAAATGTGAGAAAGGAAGGGAGAGCTTCGAGGTCTTAAATACATCTCGCCGGCTCTGTATAAAAGTTTTAGTTACTCAATGAGGAGAGCATTGTAAAATTGATACAAATTGTTATATGAGCTAAGGTTTGGATAACACGACCTTTGAGCCCACTATAATAAAGATAGAAACTCCAGCGTGTTCGATGGATCAGTTAACGAACAACGACACTAAAATTTTGTAAGGCACAAAGTTTGGTAGAGCAATTTGGAATATGATAGAGGTCTAAAGTCTGGAGCAGAGATTTGGAAATGCGGCTAAGGTACAGGGCTCTGAGTAGTATCTCAGGAAACAGTGAAGTTTGCATATCAAAATATTATGTGCGAAAGAAAGAAGACCCACGTCTTCGATAATTGACCTTATCCATAGGATAGCACAGACGGAAGTGAGAAATGTGTTAGGGCTTGATTGGAGAAGACCATGGTTCAAATTCCACGATCGACATTTTTAGAGTAAGAGCTCCACCATTTTTTTGCTTGGATCTTCGTAAGATGGTAGGGTTAAATTAAACAACGTGAGGATAAGTTTTCGGTGGGAGTGTAGCTGACTTGGTAGTTTGATTTGGAGGTAAGTCGTTGAGGGAACATAATTCCCATGATCAAATCTCCAAAGCTTCCTTTTGGTGGTCAAGACAAATAAGAGGTATGCTATTTTATATTATTTGATGTTGAAAGTTGAGCACTTGGGATTATAGTGATTGTTAAGAAATAAAGGGAGTTATAAGGAGAACTTCCTTTTGGTGGTCAAGACAAATAAGAGGTATGCTATTTACTATTATTTGATGTTGAAAGTTGAGCACTTGGGATTATAGTGATTGTTAAGAAATAAGGGAGTTATAAGATGAAGTTCTTGGTGGTCAAGACAAATAAGAGGTATGCTATTTAATATTTGATGTTGAAAGTTGAGCACTTGGGATTATAGTGATGGTTAAGAAATAAAAAGAGTTATAAGGTGAAGAAAAATAATTTTATTTTCCGATATTGAGGTTTGAGTGTTTGGAGATTGTAGTGATTGTTAATAAATAAAGGGAGTTATAAGGTGAAGGAAAATTAAAATATGTTTGTTTTAATTTGTGATGTTGAGATTTGAATGTTTGGATATTATAGTAGATATTAAGAATTTTGGGGTCATAAGTAGAGTGTGCACTATTTATAAAATAATTCTTGATGAGTTAAATTTTTGAGAGAATGATTATCATAAAAGTTATTTTGAATTAAAGGTTTTTGTGACTATTGTAAGGATATTGATTATTATTAAGTTGGAGTGATAAGGTGTAATTTTGATATTATTTTTGTGATATATTTTGTTGAAGAAAATTATCTTCTAACCCTTATTAAGATTGGCAAAGAAGTAATTGTGAGTGTGGTATATTTGGGAGGTCAACTACTTGTCATTAAAAAGGTATGGGCAAATTCTTCTCTGGTTAAGTTGGTTGATTGGCTTACTTGAAAATTAAGTTTGGAGTGAAAAATATTTGATTAGGGTTTCCTTTTCGAAAGTGTTTGAATTAATGCTTCAAGGTTTTCTGGATTGAGAGTTGTGATTAAACCTTGTTTGATAAGCATTGTTGTTTAGACCATTGGTTGAGTTAAGTGCTTTGAGTTAATACTTCAAGGTTTTATAAAGTGAGAGTTGTGATTAAAACCTTGTTTTATAAGCATTGTTGTTGAGGTGATTTGTGCAAAAAACTTGAACTTGAGTTTGAAAAGAACATGAGTATCTGATACACCTTGTCGGAGCCATAACTTGTGAACCATACACCTGTTTGCCTTGAAATTTAACAGGTGGTTCCACGTGCATGTTCTGCATCAGGCTCATCTTTGATGCACCTGACCCTCCAAAAAACATGTTTTTGGGACCTAAATCCGATATCTAGTATCCCAAAATTAGCTTTTAGAATAGGTTCCGAGGTTTTTTGGGTTTTTTTGAATGTTAGAATTTTATTATATTTTGTTATACCTTAAGTTGAGATCTAATATTTAAAATTAAGGTTCATTATTGTAATAGGGATGTGTGCATCGAATTTGGGTGCAATCTGACTCATTTCTATTTTTAGCAGTTTTAGGAAAAAGATATATTTTTAGCAGTTTTTAGAAAAAAAACATTTTTTAGGGTTTCTTTGGTTTTCGGTTTCTATATGATGGATTGTAATATTTTGGAGAAGGGGTGTGAATTCAAGAATGAGAAGAATATTGATTTGCAGATTTCTTCCATTATATTGCATTTGTGTTATGTGATTGGAGTCCATTTTGTTGGTCTCTTGTAGCCGAGTTTACACCAATATCATTGTTATGTGAGAATTGTTGAACATTTTTAGAAATATTTTAAGTTGGTTGATATATGCTTGGACTAGGGTTTGTGAGCAAGAGTTGTTTCTTGAAGTGATGTTGAGTAGAGTTGATTGAGCCTAGTCAAGTGGTTGTATAAAGTGGTTGTTCAAGTTACATGAAACAAACTATTCTATATTCTTATTTGAGTTGAGATTGAGTTTTGAGAATAGAACATATTGAGTCTCTAACAATTATCTTTATGATTCTATGAGATTGAGTTGAGAAAGTGATTGAGTTTTGATAATAGAACATATTGAGTCTCTAACAATTCTCTTTATGCTTCTATGAGATTGAGTTGAGAAAGTGATTGAGTTTTGATAATAGAACATATTGAGTCTCTAACAATTATCTTTATGCTTCTATGATATTGAGTTGAGAAAGTGATTTAGTTTTGAGAATAGAACATATTGAGTCTCTAAAAATTCTCTTTATGCTTCTATGAGATTGAGTTGAGAAATTTATTGAGCATTGAGTATAGAACATATTGAGTCTCTAACAATTCTCTTTATGTTCTTATGAGATTGGACAAAAACTGTGTGGACTTGTTAAAGCATATTTGAGGTAAGTCTTTGAGAAGACTTGTGGACTGATTTTTGTGTGAGATTTTGTGGAAGTTTGTAATACAGATTTGAGCAAGTCCTAGAGAGGACTTATTGAGTAGATTTGGACAAGTTATGTGTGAGCTTTTTGAGCAGATTTGGACAAGTTTTGTGTGAGCTTGTTGAGCAGATTTGGATAGGTTTTGAGTGGACCTATTGAGCATATTTGGGCAAGTTTTGAGTAGACCTGTTGAGTAGATTTGAGTAGGTTCTGAGTGGACCTATTGAGCATATTTAAGCAGGTTATGAGTGGACCTGTTGAGTAGATTTGAGCAGGTTCTGAGTGGATCTATTGAGTATATTTGATCAGGTTCTGAGTGAACCTATTGAGCATATTTGAGAAGGTTTTGAGTGAACATATTGATCAGATTTGTACTAGACTGAATGAACTATGTTTAGTACAAATTTGAGTGGATTTGTGCTAGACCAAATGTACTGTGTTTAGTGCAAGAGATTGAGCAGAGGTGTGCTAGACCAACTAGACCGTGTTTAGTACAGTATTGATACAAAGATTTGGATATGACAGAGCAGAGAGGAAAGAGTCTCCAGTGGATAGAGATCCATCATCCAAGACATTGAGGATAGGTCTTCTGAGTGAGTATAAGAGTCTTCAAGTGGAGAGAGATCCACAATCAGTGTAGTGGAGGCAGTATCTTCTAGAGGATCACCAGCCAGAGTAGAGGAGAAGGAGTTCTCTTGTGGATAGAGATCCATGAACTAGATTTAGGGGATCGACATCTCCTTTGGATACAGATCCATAAACATTGTAATAGGGAAAGGATTCCCAATAGATTGATTGAGAAAATTTAGTAAAATATTTTCTCTGTGCATGTAACCCACATTGGGTGAGCCACGTTAAATTGGTATCTCTATTGTGTGTGATGATTTGTGCATTACTTTGGTTATTGCTATTGATATTGCCATTGATTATATTGATTAATACTATTTGGAAAATAAAAGTAAAAAGTGGTCTTATACTGTTCACCCCCCTCTCAGTATAAGCTTGTGTTCTTCAATTGGTATCAGAGTTGGTTCCTTCGAAAAGGGTTTAATATCCTGAAGGAAGATCTTGCAAGAACACAAATGGCAAAGAAAGGCAAAGGCAAAACCATGAGATACAAGAAAAAAAGAACACACATGGTCATGAAAGAAAATGAAGCTGAGTTTAATATTGTTGTGTTGGAAGGACAAATGGAAATAGATTCAAGATATGAATCAAGTAATGGAGAAATATCCAGAATGATAAATTTTTGTACCATATGTGGGAACACAGGTCACCATGCATCTTACTGTCCACAAGAATGTTTTGTTTGTGGTCAACTCGACCATGATGTAGGTTATTGCAATGGGTTTAGTAGCGGTGAAGATGAAGATGACATTTTTGAAAATGAAATCCTAGAGATTGGTTCAAGAAAGGATAACAAGGAAAATCAAAACATGTATGAAGAAGAAACTCTACTTTCAGTATTAGAAGAAAATGCTCCTATAGAAGATTCATAAAAAAGAAGAAAGAAAGACACTCTTAAGGAACTCGTTGAATTGAAAAAAGAGAATTTAGAATTGAAGGGTCAAATACAAGAATATGAGAAATGTAAGACAAAGCTTCTACAAGATCTTTTTGACTTGAGAGATAAGGTTGAAAAGGCAAGAAGAGTTGAAAAAGGTATGGTTGAACAGTCAAAGGTAAAAGAGATAGAATGTGAAAGACTTATGGTTACTCTTGAAGAATTAAAAAGGGAGAACTCAAGATTAATTGTTCAAGCTCAAGAAGATGAGAAAGCAAAAACAAGGTTTCTACAGGAACTCACTAACTTCAAAATCAAAATTGAAGAGCCAAGAAAAATTGAAGAAGGTATGATAAAAAAATTAAAAACAAAAGATCTAGAGTGTGAAAGATTAGAGCATGAGATAGTTCCACTAAGGATGGAAGTAAAATTTTCTAAGGACAAGCTACGCAAGTTTGAGGAAAATTCAAAGACCTTGGAAATGATTATCAATGCACAAAGGTCATCAGTCACCATAACATGACTTAGTTCTAAAGAAGAACAAGGAAAAGAGGAAGCAGAAAAAGGAGAGTCATTCTCAAACACCAGAAAAGAAGAAGCATAAAAAAAAAATGAGTAAAAGAGAGAGTGAGACTTCTAAGGATAAGTTGGACAATAGAAAGTTCAACAAGGAAAGGAACAATGCACAAGTAAGAAACAAATGGAATAGGAAACAGGTAGAAGAAACTAAGATATCAATGGGGTCTAGTCAAGGTCTCTTTAGTGGAAGATGTTTTTCATGTCACAGGTTTGGGCATATGGCTTCACAGTGTAGGACACATGAAAGATAGGAATATGGGAATGGATAACTTTTCCATGGGTATTGCCACTCATGTAATCAGTTTGGTCACAAGGCGATGAATTGCAGGGTTCATGATAGAAGAAGATATAGCTTCACTAGGAGGAATCCTAAGACACTTGCACCTCCAAGGAATAATAAATTAAGTGTTATAAGTGCAATAATGATGGTCACATAGAAAAATGGTGTAGAGCAAACATTCCAGAAACATGTATGAACAGGAACAGGAACAGTAACAGGTACATGAACAAGAACAAGAACAAGAACAAGAACATGGATATGAATAGGAACAGGAACATAGATATGAATAGGAACATGAATAGGAATATGGATAGGAACATGGACATGGAAAGGGATCTTCAAAAGAATCAGAAGGATAAGATAAGAAGGAAAGAGGACTTTCAAAAGGTTCAAAAAGGTATTATTTCAAAAGTATGGAAAAAGAAATCTGAAAAAGAACATTACATGATGGGAGTAGAGATACTCCCACCTTGGAATTAACCACCTTAGTAGAAGGTGGGGGAGGGGCTAAGCTAAGAGGCTCATTCTTAGCCCTGATCCCCAAAGGTGACCCTCTGCCATTTATGTCAAAGGGGGAGATATTTGAGTAAGGGGGAGAGATTTGATTTAAGAGAGCATTAAAACAGGGGGAGCAATGTCCCATGGGGAGCATAACAAAGGAAAGGTCAATTTTTTGGTAAAAATAATTTGGGTTCCATCAATGATAAAGGGGGAGATTGTTGGACATTTTGAGCAAGTTGTGTTTTCATTGATGTCAAGTGTCAATGTCAGTGACCAGTTTAGGGCTTGGCAAAAGAAGGATTAAATATTCATACCTTAATCCCAAGAGATTTGGTTCAAGAACCTCACATGATTGGTTGAAATAATGGATAAATATTCCAAGGTGAAAGGTCCAAAAGATACTTAAAATATTTAAATTATTTTTTAATAATTTAAAATTAAATATTTAAATATTATTTTCCAAAGTTTGGGCACAATGATGAAGGTTTTCAAATTGAAATATTCTAAGGAATTTTCGTCGACGATTCTTTTTTAGGAAAGCAACTTCATGTTAAAGAAAAGGGCCAATGATCTAAAAAGGCAAAGCTTCGATATTTAAAAAGGGTGATATTGACATCATGGAAAAGATGGGAAAGGAAGGAAGAGCTTCGAGGTCTTAAATACATCTCGTCGGTGTTGTATAAAAGTTTTAATTACTTGATGAGGAGAGCGCTGTAAAATTGATACGAATTATTATATAAGCTAAGGTTTGGATAACGCGAACTTCGAGCCCACTATAATAAATACAAAAACTCCAGCGTATTCGATGGAGCAGTTTAACGAACAACGACATGGAAATTGTGGAAGGCACAAAGTTTGGTACAACAATTTGGAATACGATAGAGGTCTAAAGTCTGGAGCAGAGATTTGGAAACGCGGCTAAGGTACAGGGCTTTGAGTAGTATCTCGAGAAACAATGAATTTTGCATATCAAAAGATTCTGTGCGGAAGAAAGAAGAGTCACGTCTTCAATAACTGACCTTATCCATCAGATACCACAAACGAAAGTGAGAAATGTGTTAGCGCTTTCTTGGAGAAGATCATGGTTCAACTCCTGTGATCAAAAATTTTAGAGTAAGAGCTCCACTGTTTGTTTTTCTTGGATCTTTGTGAGACGAAAGGATTAAATCAAACAGCGTGAGCATAAGTTTCACGTGGGAGTGCAGCTGACTTGGTGGTTTAATTTGTAGGTAAGGCATTGAGGGAACATAAGTCCCATGATTGAATCTCCAGAGTTTCCTTTTTGTGGTCAAGACAAATAAGAGGTATGCTATCTAATATTTGATGTTGAAAGTTGAACACTTGGGATTATAGTGATTGTTAAGATATAAAGGGAGTTATAAGGTGAAGAAAAATAATTTTATTTTTTTGATATTGAGGTTTGAGTGCTTGGAGATTGTAGTGATTGTTAAGAAATAAAGGGAGTTATAAGGTGAAGGAAAATTAAAATATGTTTTTTTTAATTTGTGATGTTGAGATTTGAATGTTTGGAGATTATAGTAGATATTAATTTTTGATGAGTTAAAGTTTCGAGAGAATGATTATCATAAAAGTTATTTTGAATTAAAGGTTTTTGTGACTATTGTAAGGATATTGATTATTATTAAGTTAGAGTGATAAGGTGTAATTTTGATATTATTTTTGTGATATGTTTTTTTGAAGAAAATTATCCTCTAACCCTTATTAAGATTAGCAAAGAAGTAATTGTGAGTGTGACAGATTTGGGAGGTCAACTACTTGTCATTCAAAAAGGTATGGGCAAATTCTTCTTTGGTTAAGTTGATTGATTGGCTTACTTGAAAATTAAGTTTGGAGTGAAAATTATTTGATTAGGGTTTCCTTTTCAAAAGTGTTTGAATTAATGCTTCAAGGTTTTCTGGATTGAGATTTGTGATTAAACCTTGTTTGATAAGAATTTTTGTTTAGACCATTAGTTGAGTGAAGTTCTTTGAGTTAATGCTTCAAGGTTTTCTGAATTGAGAGTTGTGATTAAAACCTTGTTTTATAAGCATTGTTGTTGAGGTGAGTTGTGCAAAGAACTTGAACTTGAGTTTGAAAAGAACATGAGTATTAGTGTTATTTGAGATTTGTTGAACATTTTTGGAAACATTTTGAGTTGGTTGATATATGCTTGGACTAGGTTTTGTGATCAAGAGTTGTTTCTTGAAGTGATTGGTTGAGTAGTGTTGATTGAGCCTAGTAAAGTGGTTGTATGAAGTTGTTGTTCAAGTTCCATGAAACAAACTATTCTATATTTTGATTTGAGTTGAAATTGAGTTTTTAGAATAGAACATATTGAGTCTCTAACAATTCTCTTTATGCTTCTATGATATTTAGTTGAGAAAGTGATTGAGTTTTAAGAATAGAACATATTGAGTCTCTAACAATTCTATTTATGCTTCTATGATACTGAGTTGAGAAAGTGATTGAGTTTTGAGAGTAGAACATATATTGTCTCTACAAATTCTCTTTATGATTCTATGAGATTGAGTTGAGAAAGTGATTGAGTTTTGAGAATAGAACATATTAAGTCTCTAACAATTCTCTTTATGCTTATATGAGATTGAGTTGAGAAATTGATTGAGCATTGAGTATAGAGCATATTGAGTCTCTAAAAATTCTCTTTATGTTCCTATGAGATTGGACAAGTTTTGTGTGGACTTGTTAAAGCATAATTGAGGTAAGTCTTTGAGAAGACTTGTGGAATGATTTTTGTGTGGGCTTTTGTGGAAGTTTGCATTACAGATTTGAGCAAGTCCTAGAGAGGACTTATTGAGAAGATTTGGACAAGTTTTGTGTGAGCTTGTTGAGCAAATTTGAACAAGTTTTGTGTGAGCTTGTTGAGAAAATTTGGATAGGTTCTGAGTGGACCTGTTGAGTAGATTTGGGTAGGTTATAAGTGGACCTGTTGAGCAGATTTGAGCAGGTTTTGAGTGGACCTGTTGAGCAGATTTGAGTAGGTTCTGAGTGGACCTGTTGAGTAGATTATAGTAGGTTCTAAGTGGACTTGTTGAGCATATTTGAGTAGGTTATGAGTGAACCTATTGAGTAGATTTGAGAAGGTTCTGAGTGAACCTATTGAGTAGATTTGAGAAGGTTGTGAGTGAACCTATTGATCAGATTTGTACTAGACTGAATGAACTATGTTTAGTACAAATTTTAGTGGATTTGTGCTAGACCAAATATATTGTTTTTAGTGCAAGATAGTGAGCAGAGTTGTGCTAGATCAACTAGACTGTGTTTAGTACAGTATTGAGACAAAGATTTGGAGGTGATAGAGAAGAGAGGAAAGAGTTTCCAATGGATAGAGATACATCAGCAAATATATTGAGGATAGGTCTTTTGAGTGAGGACAAGAGTCTTCAAGTGGAGAGAGATTCACAGTCAGTGCAGTGGATGCAGTGTATTCTAGAGGATCACCAGCAAAAGCAGAGGAGGAGTTCTCTTGTGGATAGAGATCCATGAACCAGATTTAGGGGATCATCATCTCATTTGGACAGAGATCCATAAACATTGTAATAGGGAAAGGATTCCCAAGAGATTGATTGAGAAAATTTAGTGAAATATTTTCTCTATGGATGTAACCCACATTGGGTGAACCACGTTAAATTGGTGTCTCTATTGTGTGTGATGATTTGTGCATTACTTTGGTTATTGCTATTGATATTGCCATTGATTATATTGATTAATACTATTTGGGAAAGAAAAGTAAAAAGTGGTCTTATACTGTTCACACTCCCTCTCAGTATAAGCTTGTGTTTACAAGCCACACATTTCATATCCCTCAAACCTTAACATAGCCTAGTGTGGATTATTAATAGGAGCTATTTTGATGGATCAACCCTTGAATCCAAAGTTGAAGTTTACCTTTGAGTTCCCTATAGTATCCAAGAACTCTTGCATTTTATCCTCACTCACCATAACCCCTACATCCATCGCCGCCCCTCATCACTCAACCAGATTTACTTTTGTAAATTTTCCTTTAGCTATCGAACACCTTCGGGTGCTCCCTGTCATTCCTAAGCACCTTCAGGCCCTTCTTCTCCATCACCAAGTGCCTCTGGGAACCTTCCACAATTCCTGAGCATCCACAGGTATTTTCTATAGCCACCGAACACTCATGGGTGTTTTACACTAGAAATATGCATTTCTCCTAGCCCATGGGTGATGCTAGGTCATCTTCGTACCTATTTCCTGCAACATATTACATTAGATAAAATAATGGTAGATAAGAAAGGTAAATATTTCATTTGTTATTTCATTTTATGCACTTTTAGGTTCTATTCATTTATTTACATTGCATAGCTAGGGTTTTTATACTACTTTTTGAGGACCTCACACTATGGAGACCTCACAAATATTATTAACCCATTTGCTATCTTCTTTTATGCAGATATGGGAGTGTCACATTAGCATTGTGTAGATACTTAAGCTCGAGTGGCCTGATATTGGATAACCAAAATCCCACTCACTTCTATTGGGAGCAAAGATGCATTCTAAAGACACCACCATCATTGTAGCTAGGATTTTGAAGAACCCTAGCCTTGTGTATATTTGTATTAAAGGATTCAAATATTATTATTGTAACAATGGAGTTTTGAGGCTCCCCCCATTAATATAAAATCATTCATTATACAATATTGTCTTTTGAGTTCAATTTATATCTTGTTATTTGGTGTTGCATTATTATCTCTACATAGGGCAACAGTCACAATGAGTCAATAGGTTCTTTGGCTATGATAGTTATTAATAAAATTTAGCTTCTCATAGGATTCTCCAACTGTACTTTGGTGTGACAACCAAAGTGTAATTCATATTTCTCGCAACCCTATTGAGCACCAATGGACCAAGCATTTTGAGATTCACATGCACTTCATTCTCTAGCACATTTAGGATGAAGTTATTTTCTTGGAGTACATTCCAACTTAGTAGTAGGTTGTCGACATATTTAAGAAACCTTTTGTATCACCTCACTACCTTGAGTTGTGTGGCATGCTTGGGGTTTTCAAAATTTTCCTTGGGGGGTGTTCGTGAGGACATCTTCCATATTTCTCACTCTTTCTAGCAGGATGGTCTTTTCCCACATGGTTTTTCCTTCTTCTAGTTTGAGATTTCTTCATGGATATATTTTACATGAGTACCTGATAAAACCTTGTTGCCAGGACTCATACTATGGATATGCCACTTTATTTTTTGGCCCCTAACTTCACTCGAGGGGGGTGTTAGAGTAGGTTATTTACCTTAGCACACCTAGGTAATTTATTTATTTTTTATTTAGTTATTCCATGTATTTTCCCCACCCACTTATGTGTGGATATTTCATTTATCTTATTTATATATTATGAGATATTACATATTTATTTATTGGATATTATGGGGATATTTTTAGGTTTGACTATTTCTAGGTGTTATGGGGATATTTTTAGGTATATTTGGAGGTTGATATTCTTTCTCCCCATAGCAGTTATAGATCTATGGCCCATATCAAATATTCCTTTTGTACTATGGATATTTATCCTTAGCTTGATCCTAAGACTATGGTTGATAATCCTTACCTATATAAGCAAGGCACCTTCATTGTACTCATAGTTTATTTTTAGATATAATATATGATATTGTTGCTCCTTGTTTTGCATATCTATTTGTAAGCTTATGCTATCAATTTGCTTTTAGATTCTTATTTTTTGGTTGAATGTGGTGTTCTATTAACACCTAAGATCCTTGTGGCTTGGAATGATATGATTATAATTCCTTTTAGGTATGACATAACTGATTATCATTTCTTCAAACACTTGGTCTACAATTTTATTGTTCAAGAGGAAATACAATTGAAAAATCCCATTTCATCCTCCAGTCCAAATCTTGGCATATTCCAAGGTTCATACCTCCAAATCAAACTACCACAACCATGAGCCCACACTGTCTCCAACTTCCTCTCAATAAGTTCATCATGTCAATGGTCATACTTCCTACCAAGATGTTAGTCGCACCAATCTTCCTACTGGTTATCAATGACCTCTAGGGCTATCACACCCTACAACATACTATTTTTTACTTCATCCAAGGCATCATCTATATTATTTATGACTCCACTCTAGTTCCTCCTTTTTTACTTATCAATTTTATTTTACTCTATTTATTTTATACATTCCATGTCATTTTTATACAATCATACACAAGTGACTACATACCCATGACTAGTCCTTTTTTTATCTCTCTCTCCATCTCTTCTTTCTCCCTCTTCTTCTACTCCCCAACATTATTACCTCTTCTTGTTCTTTTTCTTCATCCACCTACATGTTCTCCTCATTGCTCTCTTTCTCTTCAAATCAATTTCATGACTGAGGGGATTCCACCATCTTCCAAATCATCCTTCTATCTATGGGGGTTTGATACCCCTTCCAACAAATTTTGGACAAATAGAGGAGTTCCTCCTCCTTTCAAATAATTTTGTGACTAGGGGAGTGCACTCCTTTTCAAACAACATTTCATAATTGGGGGATTTCACCCTACTTCAAACCATATTTCTATCTAGGGAAGTTAACCCTCCCCCCAAATTTAATTTTACCACCTCTCATCTATGCATGATGGTGGAACTCAACACCTCAATTAGAAATAAATTACTTAATATCTCAATTATAAATCAATTACTCAATAATTATATTACAAATCAATCATCTAAAACCCCAATCAACATAATCATTTCTAGGTTTCAAAGTTTGAGTCCTTTGTCAAAGGTTGCTCTGTTTGCCTTTCTTTCCAAAACAATCAACTATCAGGTTCAAAGGTTGTATACTCTATCAAAGGTTGTTTCATTTTCCTCACTCTTCAACAAACTCAATTTCTAGGTTTAAAGATTGCGGTCTTTGCCTCATCATCCATCCCATAATCAAATAGTTTACCAATTAAGTATGGTAACCATATTAAGCTCCTTGTAGCATAGACATTGTGATGGCTTTTGAAACCTTACAAAAAATACGTAACTCATGGGAATATAATCATAGGATCAAATATAATAAAATTAAAATGAAATGGAACTAGTGCAATAACTCAGAATATGGTATCAAACAGAATAACACAAGAGTAACTCAGAATACTAAAAATACTATTGAATAAAGGTCTACTAATGCATGCAATAAACTATGTGATATTGGATGATGATCATGTTCATGTTACCAGTCACAATACTTTGTCACACATATATAATTGAATGTGACTCCTCACATGCTACACTCTTGACCTTCACTCTTCTTTGAAACTCTTCACTTTCCTATTCTAAGGATACATGTGCACTCTTACATAATGAACACTTGTGCACATTTACACTCACAACACTTGCACACATAATTACATGAAACTTGTGCATTTCCTACACATTATTACATTACATGAAATATTAACTCACACTCTAATCTAAGATACACACCTAATATAATAATGTACCAAGGTAGTACATTAGCATGTACCAAAAAATATAATATTCTCCAACACTCCCCTATATTACATTATTTTTTATTGAAGACTTTAGTCTTCAATACAATATTTGTCTTCCATGTGTTCTTGGGACTTATGTTTCCATGTTTCATGTTTTATTCAATCTGCAATCTTTCTATATTATGAACAAGTGAGTGATTAGTACCTTCATAAATTACTAATTTTGCTAAAATATCCTAAACTCCATTGTCTTCTATAGTTTCTTCTAGTTCTTGAATATCTTGGATTTCTTGAGCTAGATGACCTTTTTTATTTCCTTCTCTATATTGTAGCTAAGATTGATTATATTGATATTGAGAAGGGTATTGATATTGAAATTTTTGTTGATGTGGACAATATTGAATTTGATATTGTCTTGGTTGTGTTGATATATTTATTTGATCACTTTGATTTCCTTGATATTTATTCCTTATATTGTATCTACAGAAATTTGTACTATGTCTCATTTTTCTACATACTTGATAATATATATTATTTTATTTTGATCTATCTCTTGATGGTGAAGCAACACTCCCTTGTAATTTATCTTTTGATACTAATCTATTATTAGTCATTTCAGCTTTTATTGAATTCTCTACTTCATATATTTAAGAATATTGACTAATTCATCGAATGAAATATATTTGCTTAGAATTTGTAAAGATGTTACTGGGTGTTTGTAGTTTTTTGGAAGAATTTTTAAGATCACTTGAACAAGAAATTTGTCTTCTACCTTTTTTCCTAAGGTTAATAGTTTAGATTTTCTACTCTTCTTAATAATAATTCAATGCTTTCACCACTACTAACTTTTAAAGAATGTAACTGAGTTTGAATATTCAAAATAGTAGCTTTGTTTTTCCCTTCAAATATCTTGTCTAAAGTTTTCTAAGATTATATAGAGGTTACTACTAAACTTATGTAGGGTTGTATCTCATCTATAATTTCAAACATTATTATCATGAGAGATTTGGCTTCTTCTTCTTCATATTTTTGTATTTATCTATCACCTTCAACAAGTTTAGTTTTTGTTCCTCTAACAATGTCCCAAAGTTTTTCTACTATCAAAATTGATTTCACTTTGTTTTTCCATGAAGCATAATTAGGACCTTTGAGAAGTTGATATTTTGAAAGAAAGAATTTATTGGTTGTCATGGTGACACTCATATAACCTTTGAAATTGACTACCTTATATCTCCCTAGTTTTTGAATAATTATTTCTAGTTTCTAATTTTTTGCAAAGAACCTTTGTAGTTGAATACCTTATGGCTCCCTAATTAATTAGAAACTATAAAATTAAGAATTTTGCAAAAATAATAATCTAATTTTGATGTAAAATTCCTTATCTCTCCAAACTAATTTTACAAATATTCTCTTAGATTTAACCTCCAAAAGTAAACTCTTCAAATTTTAAATAGCTTTGAAAAAACTTTAAGTAAAAAATTCTGTAACTACCTATTTCTCCAAAAACTCAAGAAGCAAATATATCAACCTTTCATTAAATAAATATCTAAGGTATTAATTTGATAATAAAGACCTTATCCCTCCAATTAAACTTCTAAAACCTTAGAAAAATAAAAAATTAAACTTAATAAACCTTATATCTCCCTTAACCTTAGAAAAAATTAAACTTTTTAAATTGCTTCAAACTTAATACTTGCGCTTGAATATTTTACTTTCTGCAACATTTTACTGAGTACTCTGGTCTTTTGAGTAATGATGCATTTATGTCATCTAATGGGTTTTATGAGCATTGGCTTCCTATGTCCTCCAATGAGTGTTATGGGTGCTACCTTCTACATATTCTAATGAACGTTATGTTGCCTTCCTTCTGATAAAATGTTGTCCTCCAATGGATGCCTTCCTTCCAATGGTTTCTCTTAAACAAATGCTTCAATATACTTTCATTTGAAGATTCAAAAAATATTTTGAACTTTTTGGAGTGAGTGAGTACCTTTGGATTCCTCACCTAAACCCTAAGTACTCTTCAATGCAATGATTTAGCTTCTATATATTCTCCTCCCTCATAGCCACAAGGAAAATACATGGTGGTCTTAGGTTGGTGCTAGATAATGCTCCAAAAATTTGATGAGCAAAACATTTTTCTTCTCTTTTGTCCTTTGGAAAGTGGAATATGTTACACTGCACTTGCTATTCATATGATGCCTATCCTTTTTTTTTCCTTCCCTTGCTCATTATTTGAAACTTCCTTTTACTAAACTTTATTTCCTTTTCTCTTGGCAGAAGTTTGTATTATATTATATTATTTGGTATGTGTCAATGTACCACCTTGGGTACATTTCTAGATTAGGAGTTTATCATAGATTAAGTTTTGAGTAGTTACTTCAAGTAATTAATAAATGTACAAGTGTTAGAATGTGCAATGATATAAATGTGCATGTAGTCCACATGTACATGAGTCATAGGATAGGTAGATGAAGATTCATGGGTAGAGTAAAAGCCAAGGCACATATCTTCCTATATATATTCCTTTGAGGTATATGGTGAGTGAGAGAGAGAGAGACTTAAGTTATTATAATGATTTGTAGTTAGAGTACAATGTAGTTATTTCATTGAAATTATGAGTGTTCCTGTCCTCCATTATAATATTGAAAAGTGTAGCGCTTTTGAAAGGAGCTAGATTTTATGTTTGGGTTGCCTAGGTTAGGGTGGTTGATTTTGAAAGGAATTTTAGCTAACACAAAATAATATTCCAAGCCCAAGATCAAATAATATTGAAAATCATCACAATAAAACATGAAAGAAGCTCTAAATCTAAATTAGATTACTCAATAGAGAAGCCTTGCTTAAATAGGTAAGGTTGATCATAACATAAAAGAGAAGGGGTGAATATCCACCATACAATAAGAGGTGTGATATAATCCATAGATCATGAGGTAGGTATAACCAAATTGATCACAACCCTCTAAAAATAACAAACTAGGATAAGAACAAAATGACAACAAGAATATCTTGGAAATGACAACAAGAATATCTTGGAACATGTACTATCCTAGTAAACTTAAAATATACTCTAACACCCCCCCTTAAGTGATACTAGGAGGTAGTGGACAAACAAATAAAACCAAACAAGTGGCATATCCATAAATATAAGTCCCAACAACAAGGCTTGATAAGGTACTCATGTACAATATATCCATAAAAATATACTGGAAAGATGATGAAAAACCATGTGGGAAAAAACCATCTACTAGAAGAGAAAGAAGAAAGAAAAATAAGAAAGAATATGTCCTCAAAAACACCCATCGAGGATATCTTTTGTCTCCCCAAGCAAGCCATGCAACTCAATTAACCCCTGACTGAAATGGTGTAGGTGATGGCTTGCAATTAACCATACTAAATCACTATAATAGATCCAGTGTATACTTCTATTGGTATAATTAAATACTTGGATATGTCAAACCCATAGCCACAACTAATACCTTCAACTTGTGAAAATACCTTAGCCACAAGACATGCTTTGGACTTGTCAATGGACCCATATGTTGCATATTTGGTTCGATAAACCCTCTTACAATGAACAAAATTTCTTTCTTTAGGAAGAGGAATAAGATCCCAAGTGTGATTCTTCATCAAAGAAGAATACTTAGCTACCATAGCATCATCCCACTCCTATATCCCATGAGCCTATGAAAAATATTGTGGATCACTCAAAAATGTCTGACAAATAAGGCTAGTACCTGTAGAATGTGTAGGAGCATGTATGGAAGGTGGAAGATCTTGAATGAAAGGTGTTGCATCCTCAACTATTGTATGTGTGTAACACCCTAAAATTGACACATATTAATTTACCCTAAGTTAAAAACATTCAAAAATTGATTAAAACAACCTGCTAACCTCTTGCCTCGATTTTCATGCCCACATTAAGTTAGTTTTTAACTTTTGGATGATATCGGCTCTATTTGATCGATATTAGATGTCTACTCCTGGATCAAACCTAAACTACACAAGATCGAATGTCCTATATTATCCAAAACTAAAAACTATCTAGAATAGTAAAATGATAAATTTATTGCAACTCCTTTTGTCTTTATCTGCCTAACCACGTGGTGGTTACGAGATCAGATTTCCTGATCTTGCCCAGATTGGAAGAGGTTGTAACTCCTGCTATTTTTGGCCCAACCCCTTCAACCTACCGAGCTTATTTAATAAGGCCTCCTTACCTTGATTTCCTCCTGGCCCCTAGCTCTCCTTGACTCCCTAGTTGCTTAGTAGTCATTTTTTGTGTTCTTTGCATTTTGTTTCTTGTTGTTTTTCATACCCATTTGTAGGTTTGGAAGTATGATAGCTTTGCATCAGAGGATACGATCCGAGATCAAACATCCGATCTTGCTCAGAAGCATCCGATCAAGTCTTGTTACATTTGATCTTATCTACAAGTTGCTTGGGGGCACATTCAGACTCTGGTTTGCATTCTTTCATCTCAAATATGCATTTCAAGCATCATATTTATCATCTAGCATTACATTTAATATTATAAATTATCATTTATCATACTTAGAGTTCACCATCCTTGCATTAACGATGTTATTTTCATATCATAACTTGCATTCATAGCATTTTATTTACATACAACATGCTATAAGTTTTTATTTATCCTAATTCATACTTAAAAAAATTCACATTGCATCGCAAGTTCCTATTTTGTACTCTATCTATAAAACTATAGGTTTATAACCATATCGGATCAGATGATATCATCATACCTGTCGATCACCGATCAACCGTTCGATATCACCAGAATAAGTTTGACGTGCAACAAGAAAATAGACTCTACATCAAACATCTAGATTGAGTAAGAGTGTCAAAATCCTTTATAACTAAGCATTACATTAAATTACCTTCTATAATTTGATGTTTGTTGTATTCATCGAAATCAAAATTTCATTTAGTATAGATTAGTTGCATTTGGCCAAACTAGGTGATTGTGAGCAAAATAAAATGACACATCAAATAAACTCTCAACCTAGGCGTGGAAGCTACCATAGTAAATGTTTCTTTGTGAACCCACCCAATTTGTCAAAAAATCACCAAAGAGGGCATGCTATCAAGTGCCTCTCCTCTGAGTTGTAGACCTAGCATTTTTACATTCCCCTTCGAGGTGCGGATCCATTAGCCTGAAGGAAAGGAGTGCAAAAGTTTTAGAGCTACATTTTTTTGGTGAACCCAACGTGAAATTAAAGATGAGTCTCAAACTTCAGTGCTAGAGGTTGAATGAAAGATGAGTCTCGAACTTCACAGCCTCTTTGACAGGAATGAAAGATGAGTCTTGAACTTTAATGCTAGAGGTTTAACTTGAACAAAGAGATGTAAATTACTCCTTAGAAGAAGTCATGTAATGTAAAGCACTAGAATCCAAAACCCATTTATCTAAACAAGAATAAAAAGATCTTCCTTGGACATTCAAAGCCTTACTATATTTTGTGGGAACATCAATTTTGTGTTTCTTCATGACATACTCTAAGTCGTGCAACTTCTTTCAACATTTGGTCATTGAATGACCATTTCCTCCACAATAGGTATAAATGACATTAGACTTGTTATTTTTCTTAAAGGAGATGAAATGGTTTTAGGCTTAGGTTTTGAATTGCATTTCACTTTAGAATTTGATACTACTAAATTCTTAAACTAAGATGTGGGAGACTCAAGATTGGAAAGTTTAATTTCTTCCCAAGTAATTCTATAACAAACCTCTTCTAAAGTGGGCAATTTGAGGTTTGCACCAAGAGCATCCATGGTGGAGGCAAAAATTTGAAATGGCCCCCTTAACTTTACCAAAATAAGATACACACATTCCTCTTCAGTTTTAGTTTTGCCACTTCCCTTAAACTATCTCAAGAGCTCTTTGAATTTTTTGAGATAGTTAAAAATGGTGGAACAATCATCAGGAGACAAAGCTCTAAGTTCTGCACAAGTTGCATAGATCTTAGTTGATCAACTTTGCCAAATAACTTCTCTAGTTTTGCACAACATTGAAAAGTACTTATACAACCATCTAAGTGAAACCAAAGAATTTCATTGACATGTGTGTTAATTAAGCCCCTTACTTCATCCATTTTTCCTTTTTGAACAAAGATCTCATATTCTTTTGTGGAAACAGGTTGTTTATCTTCAAGAAGATGTAATAGACCTTTTTATGCAAGAAGATTTACCATGCATGGTTTCCATGTATGATAATTGTGTGGTGTGAGAGGCTGAATTAAAGTTAAAAAATTTGTCTTGAAAACATAACAATATCACAAGAAAGGAAGCCAAACAACACAAAGGGTGCAAAAAATCCGCACTGACAACAACCCCCCCACCCAAAGATATTTTATTCAGTCTTCTTACAATGAGAGATCCCCCATAAAAAAATACCTTTATAAATTAGTCTTGCAATGATATTTTGATACAAAGTATGGGTTCAAGTTGAAGCCCTCAAAATGTTGCTCACAATACAAAAAAATTCATCGAAAACAAACAAAAAATGAGCAAGATAATTTAAAAGAGGCTCAAATATTTAATTTGGACATCAAATATTTAATGCTCTAATATTTAATTTTGACCATAAATGTTCTAAATTCTCTTCAATGAACATCAAATACCCTTCAATGCTCTAAATTCTCTTCAATGAACATCAAATATTTAATGCTCTAATATTTAATTTTGAACAACATTTAATTTTGGACACCATTTAAAACTTTGAGCAAATATTTAATAAAAAAAGATTAAATATAAAGACCCACCAAACTTGAGGCACACAAAAAAAGATAATCTTCAGATCAATATGTGTGTTTCCCATCGAAATGCTGAAAATTGTCCACCAAAAAATCAAAATGTGTCTGCTAGAAAATTGAAATTTGTCTACCGAAAAACAAAATATGTTCGCTAAATAAATGAAATCCGTCCATTGAAAAATCGAGATCCATTCACAAAAAAAATGAAATCAGTTAGAAAAGGTAAGAGATCATCAGAATCACATTTGAGCTACCAAAAAATCTTTTTAGCTACTGGAATCGCATTTTAACCATTGAAAATGACCAAAAAAATAGTGTTGGCAGCAAAAATTGGCCAAAAAACATAGTGTTGTAATTATCACAAAAGCCACACAAAACTGATCTATTCCTGGTCTCCTCATGATGCACTAATCTATCCCTTAGAATCATGAATCAGATCAACAGGAGTATATCTAGACAAAGACAATGCCTAGCAGTAAATCCACCATATCTCATGCATGATCAGTAAATCCACCAGATCAGATCAACAGGAATAGATCTAAAGAAAGACAGTCCTCCATGTGTAAATACACCAGATAAAATGTTGAGGATATGATTGTTGTACCTTAGGCTTAATTATAAGCCTAAGTTATTATTTTATTATTTCCTATTTCTTGCACTTTGTATTCATGTGAGGCATAGTATGCCCATGTTGGAAATAGGTTGTTAAGTTTTTGGATGTTTAATTAGTTTTTAGAGTGGTCATTTGTCTTCTAACAGTTAGTTGTCATCATAGATTAGCAAATTGTTATTTGTTAGTTAAGTGGTTGGCCATGTTTGGAAAATTGTTGCAACCACTTAACCTACTTAAGATTCTTTGTAAGATTATATATTCTACTATTCCTAATGAATAATCATCTTCATGTTTGAGTTCCATATCAATGGTAATCAGAGCCAAGGATAGATTTTTTGCAAGAAGGCAAGTTTTTCACTTCATTGCTAGGTGTCTAGTTGAGTTTCACAGCTAGTACATCAGATCCTAGGTAGGTGCTTGTGTGAAATTGGCTTGAGGCCAGCCACAACATCATTTTGTGAAGCTCAGGAGGTGGTAGAGGGTAAAAATTATCCCTACCCTGAATACCCCTGGAAAAAAATGAAGGGTAACCAGATTGTCGTGAGGAAGGCAAGAAATTTTTCTTGGTTGAAAAAAATTTATGTCTGATTTGAAGACGAGAGAGATAAAAAAATATTTGAGGCCAATTCCACAATTTTGAGGTCATTTGTAGCCAAAAAGGAGTTTTGGCACTTCTTGCCGAAGAAGCACCAGAGTTTGCCATGGTTGAAAAATATTGAACATTTTCTTCATGTAGATAAAATCTAAGTGAACTGTCTCTTTGCATATGAATTGGATAGTTAAAGCCAATTTAGCTTTATAAATATTAATATTTTATTAATATTAGTATTTTGTTTTTAACCTTTTAAATGTTAAAATAGGCCTTGCCTATTTTTAGGCAAAGGTATTGTTGGCATCGGGTCCCACACCAATTGACGATCTTCCTCCATCTAACCTTCTTTGCAAGGGTTCTCATAGTCGACCACTAGATCACTAGTTGGGTGCACTTGACCTATTGTCGATCGGACACCAACTAGATTGTGGCCAACCAACACCAACAACTGACCTCTTCCATATGCCCTAGACCACCCTCAACAACAAGCAACACCACCACCATGTCAAACCTGTACATAAGCAGAATGGATCGTAGTGTAGGCGATTCACAACAGGAAACACCAGATGCAGACGGTAAAAACTAGATGAAAAATTAAAATAATTACCTAAGGTTAAAAAGACAACCAATCATCACCAAGATTCAAAAACCTAAAAACTTGAGCAATTTCCATTCGACACGTGACACTCTAAGGATGAAAGGAAATAATTTGTGGCAACTAGTATTTCATGGACTTATGGCATGAGACGTGTGGCTAAATACACGTCATTTGGGCTTCTAACTCTGACCAAATTCAAGCGGTTCTCGATATGGTATTTTTAAATATTTTTCATCACAATTTCTTTCGACTCGATCTCGATGCCCCTCGATGATAGTTTGCGATATGAAAAAAATTTCGTGTTCTAAAATACCAATGGTTCAACCTATTTTTGGCATATGTAAATCATTCTCGATGAACAAGAAAGACACAACAACAATTTCGATGAAACCCTATTTCCTGGTGTGTTCCAATCCCTCTCAACAAGATTTCCTATAGTTTCAATGATGTTATTGAGTTTTAGCACGAACTGCATTTTCAGCATCCATTGCAATTATCCAAAATGAAAACAAAGTTTTGATAGACCAAAGCAGTAAAAAATCATTTATCGATAGGTTGTACAAATCCCAAGGATTTCCCTGGTTCTTGGTGATGAAAAAGCAAATTTCACGGTAACCAATCGATGATTGTGTTTCGCATTTTTCAACAAGGTGATTTTCTAAAAATGGAAGAGGCTATTGCGATGAACAAAATTCTCCAGCAAGAAAGCAGTTGTTTTAAAAAGCAATTGGAAATTTTGTTCCATATTCAGTGTGTGATAGATATTGTGCACTTTATATGCACAAATGCACACTAAAGGTATTGTGAGCACCTTCTAGTGCTCACATAAGACCTGCATCCATGTAGACCCACACTTGGTGGTAGGATGCATGGTCTTCGAGGCCACTATCTAGTTGGTGGCTAGACTACTTGTAGTTGTAAAAATTGTACTAGTTGTGGGCAATCAAATTTTGAAGCACGATAATTGATAGGCCTGACTCAAAGTTCAAAAAAGTGAACGTTGGAGTTTGGAATTCAAATTTTGTGTGGGCAATTGATCGACCCTGTGCAACACGGTTGACTATGCCTTAAAAACATTGTTTTTCTATAGACAATAATCTTTGCCACTATTTTGCAACTTCAAAATTCAAATTTGGTGCCAAACAGGGAAGAAGGTGATTTTCTCTCAATTTTTACAATTTTACACATAGTTTTGCAAAAAATTATAATTTTTTTGAGTCTAAGGACCTAATATTTGCACTTAGGCGTAAAATTGATAAGTGTTAGTTCTATTTTCCTTTAATTGAAGAAGAAAATGCTCATTGCTTCATTTGTGCATTTTTGTAAAAAGCACTAAAAACTACCTATTTGTGCAAGTTGTAAGACAAAATCAAAATCAAAATCAAACTTTTTGTAAAATCTAGGCAAAATTTTACATTAGAAAACCACCAAATTTGTTCCTAAGAGCCTAGATAGTCTTGCAAAAACCATTTTGTAATCCTCCTAGTCTGGCATATACATGTAAGCACATGGCTAATGACCTCAAATAAAACATAGAAAACCTTACTATTGCAGTAGACATTTGGGTAGATAAGGTAAAAGATATTGTTGTGCAATTGACTTTTGGTAATGTCAAAATTCATCATAATCATACCAACAAATAAAAATATGAGGTCAAATTGTATGATAGATCAAGGGATCCTGATGTCTTGTCTTTATGGATTTTAGATATGCAAAACTGGTTCACTTATGCTAAAATTCTTGAAGATGAACAAGTTGCATTTGCTATAGTCAAACTCATAGGCTTAACAAAAGTTTTAATTGTAAAAAGACAAAGCCATAATATTGCCATGACTTGGAAAGAATTGATCTAGATTTTTAAAAACATATTTTGCCACCAAATTACCAAAATGACCTCAAAACCAAGTGGTATAGATTGAGGTAAGCCTATAGTATGTCATTTGCTGACTACATTTTTCAATTTAGTAGGCTAAGGGTGCTTCTTGGTGTGAAAGATTCAGAACAAGATTTGATTAACAAGTTCATGTGTGGATTGCAAGATTAAATTTTTAGGGAAATCAAGTTCATTGATTTCCTCACTTTATATATGGCATTCAAGCATGTAATTCTTGCAAAGGAGCAATTTGGTGCTTCTCAGAGATCTCGACAGGACAATAGTTCCAAAGGAGTGAATCAACATCAACACAAGGTGAAGAACACTTCTCATTCTTCTTCTTCTTCCACTTATTCTAAAGAACATTATTCTTCTTCTCACTCTAAAGATCCTTATTCTTCAATGTATTGTGATTTTTGTAAAAAGCATGGTCATGTAAAATCTAAATGCTTTACTTTTAAGGGATAGAAGAAGAATATCTAGCTTTAAAGGGTAAACTAAACAAAGTTACCCTGATGATGAATGTTTTGGCCCAAGGGGGTCATGACCATTTGTTTGTCACTAGAGACCACCTTACACATTATTTTTAAGTGGATTTTATCATAGATAATGGCTCACAAAATAATCTCATCGCGAAGTTCATTGCAGATAAGTTGAAGCTTCCCATAAAGCCACACCACCAATCCTATTCACTTGGGTGGAAGGATGTAGACTCCACATCTAACATCACATACACTTGTACCTTGAATTTTTCTTTTGGCGATAAGTTTGTGGACAAAGTAAGATGTGATCTCACAAAGATAGATTGTTATGGACTATTTCCTGGTAAACCCCATCAATTTGATAGGAGCGTTGTATATCATGCTAAAATAACACATACACATTGGATTTGCATGAAAAAACCTACTTGATACAAAGCACTACACCCACATCAAATTTGATGTTAAGTTGTAGGTAAGTTTGTAAGACATTAATTCAATCACTTATTTTGGCTCCTACTTGCATAAGTTCCACACATGATGAAGAACAAGCACCATAAAAGGTACATGATAAAGAAGAAGCTTCACCTCCATAAAATGAACAATCACAAGATATCGTGGTTAAGGAACCCATCAATCTCACTCATGAGAAATATTCCATTCATTCTATTGGTATCATTTTGGGTACACCTTTAGACACACAACCACTTGCTCCATATAATTTGCCTTTGGATTTGCCCTCTCCTACCATTTCACACATGGAGGATCAAGCTAAGGTCACTTCTTTCATTCAACACCAGCAGAGCCTTCAATGCAAGATAACACAAGACTTGCAGGAGTAGTAGAGAGTGATGCACAAGCATCATAGTCCTCACTCATCTCAAGTTGGAGACAAAGTTTAGCTTCCTTTAGATAAGCAATGCTTTCCAAAGATACCATATCAGGATCTTCCTTTGGTACCTAAACCAATCATCATCCCTATAGTAGCAGTGGCATCTGATCAACAGCTTCTGCTCATTATATATAGAGTTTTCAAGATGAAGACTCATCACACTCGATAGGGTGCTTCCAATTCTTACATTATCACTCTTTGTGGTCACTTTCCACACATGGCTCACTGAATTCCTCACCATGAAATGGCCCAAGACTTTCCATATTTTTTGAGAGCATTGGGGTCCAATGCTTCTATGGTTGGTAGGAATGTTGAGGATATGATTGTTGTACCTTAGGCTTAATTATTGTTGTGAGTATTACATTATTTGGTCCTTTTGTTTAATGTATGTTTCACCTTGTGAAAGTGTAATGTGTCAAAAGAGATAGGAGTATGAAGAGTCACACTAACATGTGGCATGTTGAGAGCTTGTATTAATGACAAGAATGTGAAAGGTTGCATTTCTTGAATTTGTAGAGAAGATCAACAATTTGAGGATTGAAAAGTTATGTATTGTATTATATTGGAGATAACTCTCCATTGTTGTATGATACCCTGAGAATAGAGCAATGATACATGAGATCTCTCTTTCGTGATATATCTTGTGTCAATATTTTTGTGTACATTTCATGTGTGATATTATCTTGATGTTTTTAAGTTTCAATGCATAATATATGATCCTGGTTTATTTTTTTTTAACATGAAATAGTCTCATGTTCAAACATGGTATCAGAGCAAGGTTGAGGAAGCCTTGAGAGAGCTATTGAGAAAAATAGAAAACCAAAGAGCCATTTAAGGTTTAGGACAATAATTTCCATCCTAAGACATGCCAATTTGAAGATAGGAGAATCATTGAAAGAGGTTCAATTGAAGTTTAAATGATGAAGAAAGAGAGAACGTAAAGACATCAAGATAAAGTTGGATTCAAGGACAACATTTGAAGCTTTTTGGAAAGTGAATTTGAGAAGGAGAAATTTGAAGAGTTTTTAGCTACAATTTCACTATTCTAGAAAGTAAACCAAGTGTTATATTAATGAGGAGGAAGCAATGTAAGAAGGAATCTCAAGCATCAAGGAGGATTTCTATCCGGAGAAGAATGTCGAAGAGTTGTTTGAGAAGCCACTAAAAGGAAGAAAGAACATCAAGATAAGAGCATAATTAAAGGACACGAGATTTTATCTTGGAGATCACACTATTGTTCTTGGACATCACTATGTGCGATATTGCAGAAACCATCTCATGTAAGAAAGGAGGTGGAGCATCTCTTGGGTAGCATGAGAGCAAATAAAGGACCAGCAGGTGCATGGTTATCAAGCTCCTTATCTGTGAACACAACTTACATATGGTAGAATAGATTGTTGGGAGGTTCCTTCTAAATATTTTGAATCTCCTAACATTTTGGCCTGCATCCAAAATGTTAAAGGTAGAATAGAAGACAAGAAATGAGCAGGCAATGAGATGGATGTCAAGTTTTTGCTGAAAAGTTTCTTTTCTTTTTTTTGAGAAATACAAGACTAGGCAGTATGAGAGGAGTGAAGAATGGACCCTAGAGCTAACATGGGACCCACAAGGGAAATCAACCAACAAAAACCACACATTGGGAAAAATCCACATTCACCACCATTGAGTGATGCTCCCACAAGAGAGGATGGAGCATATTGCATGGTCATAATTCATTCGTTTGAGGGGTTGTGTCATGGTTGGCTTGCTTCCACTAGGGCATTTCACCCAAAAGCCTACTTCCTTGAGGCTATTGCGATGAACGAAATTCTCCAGCAAGAAAGCAGTTGTTTTAAAAAGCAATTGGAAATTTTGTTCCATATTCAGTGTGTGATAGATATTGTGCACTTTATATGCACAAACGCACACTAAAGGTATTGTGAGCACCTTCTAGTGCTCACATAAGACCTGCATCCATGTAGACCCACACTTGGTGGTAGGATGCATGGTCTTCGAGGCCACTATCTAGTTGGTGGCTAGACTACTTGTAGTTGTAAAAATTGTACTAGTTGTGGGCAATCAAATTTTGAAGCACGATAATTGATAGGCCTGACTCAAAGTTCAAAAAAGTGAACGTTGGAGTTTGGAATTCAAATTTTGTGTGGGCAATTGATCGACCCTGTGCAACACGGTTGACTATGCCTTAAAAACATTGTTTTTCTATAGACAATAATCTTTGCCACTATTTTGCAACTTCAAAATTCAAATTTGGTGCCAAACAGGGAAGAAGGTGATTTTCTCTCAATTTTTACAATTTTACACATAGTTTTGCAAAAAATTATAATTTTTTTGAGTCTAAGGACCTAATATTTGCACTTAGGCGTAAAATTGATAAGTGTTAGTTCTATTGTCCTTTAATTGAAGAAGAAAATGCTCATTGCTTCATTTGTGCATTTTTGTAAAAAACACTAAAAACTACCTATTTGTGCAAGTTGTAAGACAAAATCAAAATCAAAATCAAACTTTTTGTAAAATCTAGGCAAAATTTTACATTAGAAAACCACCAAATTTGTTCCTAAGAGCCTAGATAGTCTTGCAAAAACCATTTTGTAATCCTCCTAGTCTGGCATATACATGTAAGCACATGGCTAATGACCTCAAATAAAACATAGAAAACCTTACTATTGCAGTAGACATTTGGGTAGATAAGGTAAAAGATATTGTTGTGCAATTGACTTTTGGTAATGTCAAAATTCATCATAATCATACCAACAAATAAAAATATGAGGTCAAATTGTATGATAGATCAAGGGATCCTGATGTCTTGTCTTTATGGATTTTAGATATGCAAAACTGGTTCACTTATGCTAAAATTCTTGAAGATGAACAAGTTGCATTTGCTATAGTCAAACTCATAGGCTTAAAAAAAGTTTTAATTGTAAAAAGACAAAGCCATAATATTGCCATGACTTGGAAAGAATTGATCTAGATTTTTAAAAACATATTTTGCCACCAAATTACCAAAATGACCTCAAAACCAAGTGGTATAGATTGAGGTAAGCCTATAGTATGTCATTTGCTGACTACATTTTTCAATTTAGTAGGCTAAGGGTGCTTCTTGGTGTGAAAGATTCAGAACAAGATTTGATTAACAAGTTCATGTGTGGATTGCAAGATTAAATTTTTAGGGAAATCAAGTTCATTGATTTCCTCACTTTATATATGGCATTCAAGCATGTAATTCTTGCAAAGGAGCAATTTGGTGCTTCTCAGAGATCTCGACAGGACAATAGTTCCAAAGGAGTGAATCAACATCAACACAAGGTGAAGAATACTTCTCATTCTTCTTCTTCTTCCACTTATTCTAAAGCACATTATTCTTCTTCTCACTCTAAAGATCCTTATTCTTCAATGTATTGTGATTTTTGTAAAAAGCATGGTCATGTAAAATCTAAATGCTTTACTTTTAAGGGATAGAAGAAGAATATCTAGCTTTAAAGGGTAAACTAAACAAAGTTACCCTGATGATGAATGTTTTGGTCCAAGGGGGTCATGACCATTTGTTTGTCACTAGAGACCACCTTACACATGATTTTTATGTGGATTTTATCATAGATAATGGCTCGCAAAATAACCTCATCGCGAAGTTCATTGCAGATAAGTTGAAGCTTCCCATAAAGCCACACCACCAATCCTATGCACTTGGGTGGAAGGATGTAGACTCCACATCTAACATCACATACACTTGTACCTTGAATTTTTCTTTTGGCGATAAGTTTGTGGACAAAGTAAGATGTGATCTCACAAAGATAGATTGTTATGGACTATTTCCTGGTAAACCCTATCAATTTGATAGGAACGTTGTATATCATGCTAAAATAACACATACACATTGGATTTGCATGAAAAAACCTACTTGATACAAAGCACTACACCCACATCAAATTTGATGTTAAGTTGTAGGTAAGTTTGTAAGACATTAATTCAATCACTTATTTTGGCTCCTACTTGCATAAGTTCCACACATGATGAAGAACAAGCACCATAAAAGGTACATGATAAAGAAGAAGCTTCACTTCCATAAAATGAACAATCACAAGAGCTCGTGGTTAAGGAACCCATCACTCTCACTCATGAGAAATATTCCATTCATTCTATTGGTATCATTTTGGGTACACCTTTGGACACACAACCACTTGCTCAATATAATTTGCCTTTGGATTTGCCCTCTCCCACCATTTCACACATGGAGGATCAAGCTAAGGTCACTTCTTTCATTCAACACCAGCAGAGCCTTCAATGCAAGATAACACAAGACTTGCAGGAGTAGTAGAGAGTGATGCACAAGCATCATAGTCCTCACTCATCTCAAGTTGGAGACAAAATTTAGCTTCCTTTAGATAAGCAATGCTTTCCAAAGATACCATATCAGGATCTTCCTTTGGTACCTAAACCAGTCATCATCCCTATAGTAGCAGTGGCATCTGATCAACAGCTTCTGCTCATTATATATAGAGTTTTCAAGATGAAGACTCATCACAGTCGATAGGGTGCTTCCAATTCTTACATTATCACTCTTTGTGGTCACTTTCCACACATGGCTCACTGAATTCCTCACCATGAAATGGCCCAAGACTTTCCATATTTTTTGAGAGCATTGGGGTCCAATGCTTCTATGGTTGGTAGGAGTGTTGAGGATATGATTGTTGTACCTTAGGCTTAATTATTGTTGTGATTATTACATTATTTGGTCCTTTTGTCCTAATGTATGTGTCACCTTGTGAAAGTGTAAAGTGTCAAAAGAGAGAGGAGTATGAAGAGTCACACTCACATGTGGCATGTTGAGAGCTTGTATTAATGACAAGAATGTGAAAGGTTGCATTTCTTGAATTTGTAGAGAAGATCAACAATTTGAGGATTGAAAAGTTATGTATTGTATTATATTGGAGATAACTCTCCATTGTTGTATGATACCCTGAGAATAGAGCAATGATACATGAGATCTCTCTTTCGTGATATATCTTGTGTCAATATTTTTGTGTACATTTCATGTGTGACATTATCTTGATGTTTTTAAGTTTCAATGCATAATATATGATCCTGGTTTATTTTTTTTTTAACATGAAATAGTCTCATGTTCAAACATGGTATCAGAGCAAGGTTGAGGAAGCCTTGAGAGAGCTATTGAGAAAAATAGAAAACCAAAGAGCCATTTAAGGTTTAGGACAATAATTTCCATCCTAAGACATGCCAATTTGAAGATAGGAGAATCATTGAAAGAGGTTCAATTGAAGTTTAAATGATGAAGAAAGAGAGAACGTAAAGACATCAAGATAAAGTTGGATTCAAGGACAACATTTGAAGCTTTTTGGAAAGTGAATTTGAGAAGGAGAAATTTGAAGAGTTTTTAGCTACAATTTCACTATTCTAGAAAGTAAACCAAGTGTTATATTAATGAGGAGGAAGCAATGTAAGAAGGAATCTCAAGCATCAAGGAGGATTTCTATCCGGAGAAGAATGTCGAAGAGTTGTTTGAGAAGCCACTAAAAGGAAGAAAGAACATCAAGATAAGAGCATAATTAAAGGACACGAGATTTTATCTTGGAGATCACACTATTGTTCTTGGACATCACTATGTGCAATATTGCAGAAACCATCTCATGTAAGAAAGGAGGTGGAGCATCTCTTGGGTAGCATGAGAGCAAATAAAAGACCAGCAGGTGCATGGTTATCAAGCTCCTTATCTGTGAACACAACTTACATATGGTAGAATAGATTGTTGGCAGGTTCCTTCTAAATATTTTGAATCTCCTAACATTTTGGCCTGCATCCAAAATGTTAAAGGTAGAATAGAAGACAAGAAATGAGCAGGCAATGAGATGGATGTCAAGTTTTTGCTAAAAAGTTTCTTTTCTTTTTTTTGAGAAAATACAAGACTAGGCAGTATGAGAGGAGTGAATAATGGACCCTAGAGCTAACATGGGACCCACAAGGGAAATCAACCAACAAAAACCACACATGGGGAAAAATCCACATTCACCACCATTGAGTGATGCTCCCACAAGAGAGGATGGAGCATATTGCATGTTCATAATTCATTCGTTTGAGGGGTTGTGTCATGGTTGGCTTGCTTCCACTAGGGCATTTCACCCAAAAGCCTACTTCCTTGAGGCTATTGCGATGAACGAAATTCTCCAGCAAGAAAGCAGTTGTTTTAAAAAGCAATTGGAAATTTTGTTCCATATTCAGTGTGTGATAGATATTGTGCACTTTATATGCACAAACGCACACTAAAGGTATTGTGAGCACCTTCTAGTGCTCACATAAGACCTGCATCCATGTAGACCCACACTTGGTGGTAGGATGCATGGTCTTCGAGGCCACTATCTAGTTGGTGGCTAGACTACTTGTAGTTGTAAAAATTGTACTAGTTGTGGGCAATCAAATTTTGAAGCACGATAATTGATAGGCCTGACTCAAAGTTCAAAAAAGTGAACGTTGGAGTTTGGAATTCAAATTTTGTGTGGGCAATTGATCGACCCTGTGCAACACGGTTGACTATGCCTTAAAAACATTGTTTTTCTATAGACAATAATTTTTGCCACTATTTTGCAACTTCAAAATTCAAATTTGGTGCCAAACAGGGAAGAAGGTGATTTTCTCTCAATTTTTACAATTTTACACATAGTTTTGCAAAAAATTATAATATTTTTGAGTCTAAGGACCTAATATTTGCACTTAGGCGTAAAATTGATAAGTTTTAGTTCTATTGTCCTTTAATTGAAGAAGAAAATGCTCATTGCTTCATTTGTGCATTTTTGTAAAAAGAACTAAAAACTACCTATTTGTGCAAGTTGTAAGACAAAATCAAAATCATAATCAAACTTTTTGTAAAATCTAGGCAAAATTTTACATTAGAAAACCACCAAATTTGTTCCTAAGAGCCTAGATAGTCTTGCAAAAACCATTTTGTAATCCTCCTAGTCTGGCATATACATGTAAGCACATGGCTAATGACCTCAAATAAAACATAGAAAACCTTACTATTGCAGTAGACATTTGGGTAGATAAGGTAAAAGATATTGTTGTGCAATTGACTTTTGGTAATGTCAAAATTCATCATAATCATACCAACAAATAAAAATATGAGGTCAAATTGTATGATAGATCAAGGGATCCTGATGTCTTGTCTTTATGGATTTTAGATATGCAAAACTGGTTCACTTATGCTAAAATTCTTGAAGATGAACAAGTTGCATTTGCTATAGTCAAACTCATAGGCTTAACAAAAGTTTTAATTGTAAAAAGACAAAGCCATAATATTGCCATGACTTGGAAAGAATTGATCTAGATTTTTAAAAACATATTTTGCCACCAAATTACCAAAATGACCTCAAAACCAAGTGGTATAGATTGAGGTAAGCCTATAGTATGTCATTTGCTGACTACATTTTTCAATTTAGTAGGCTAAGGGTGCTTCTTGGTGTGAAAGATTCAGAACAAGATTTGATTAACAAGTTCATGTGTGGATTGCAAGATTAAATTTTTAGGGAAATCAAGTTCATTGATTTCCTCACTTTATATATGGCATTCAAGCATGTAATTCTTGCAAAGGAGCAATTTGGTGCTTCTCAGAGATCTCGACAGGACAATAGTTCCAAAGGAGTGAATCAACATCAACACAAGGTGAAGAACACTTCTCATTCTTCTTCTTCTTCCACTTATTCTAAAGCACATTATTCTTCTTCTCACTCTAAAGATCCTTATTCTTCAATGTATTGTGATTTTTGTAAAAAGCATGGTCATGTAAAATCTAAATGCTTTACTTTTAAGGGATAGAAGAAGAATATCTAGCTTTAAAGGGTAAACTAAACAAAGTTACCCTGATGATGAATTTTTTGGCCCAAGGGGGTCATGACCATTTGTTTGTCACTAGAGACCACCTTACACATGATTTTTATGTGGATTTTATCATAGATAATGGCTCACAAAATAACCTCATCGCGAAGTTCATTGCAGATAAGTTGAAGCTTCCCATAAAGCCACACCACCAATCCTATGCACTTGGGTGGAAGGATGTAGACTCCACATCTAACATCACATACACTTGTACCTTGAATTTTTCTTTTGGCGATAAGTTTGTGGACAAAGTAAGATGTGATCTCACAAAGATAGATTGTTATGGACTATTTCCTGGTAAACCCTATCAATTTGATAGGAACGTTGTATATCATGCTAAAATAACACATACACATTGGATTTGCATGAAAAAACCTACTTGATACAAAGCACTACACCCACATCAAATTTGATGTTAAGTTGTAGGTAAGTTTGTAAGACATTAATTCAATCACTTATTTTGGCTACTACTTGCATAATTTCCACACATGATGAAGAACAAGCACCATAAAAGGTACATGATAAAGAAGAAGCTTCACCTCCATAAAATGAACAATCACAAGATATGGTGGTTAAGGAACCCATCACTCTCACTCATGAGAAATATTCCATTCATTCTATTGGTATCATTTTGGGTACACCTTTAGACACACAACCACTTGCTCCATATAATTTGCCTTTGGATTTGCACTCTCCCACCATTTCACACATGGAGGATCAAGCTAAGGTCACTTCTTTCATTCAACACCAGCAGAGCCTTCAATGCAAGATAACACAATACTTGCAGGAGTAGTAGAGAGTGATGCACAAGCATCATAGTCCTCACTCATCTCAAGTTGGATACAAAGTTTAGCTTCCTTTAGATAAGCAATGCTTTCCAAAGATACCATATCAGGATCTTCCTTTGGTACCTAAACCAGTCATCATCCCTATAGTAGCAGTGGCATCTGATCAACAACTTCTGCTCATTATATATAGAGTTTTCAAGATGAAGACTCATCACACTCGATAGGGTGCTTCCAATTCTTACATTATCACTCTTTGTGGTCACTTTCCACACATGGCTCACTGAATTCCTCACCATGAAATGGCCCAAGAATTTCCATATTTTTTGAGAGCATTGGGGTCCAATGCTTCTATGGTTGGTAGGAGTGTTGAGGATATGATTGTTGTACCTTAGGCTTAATTATTGTTGTGATTATTACATTATTTGGTCCTTTTGTCCTAATGTATGTGTCACCTTGTGAAAGTGTAAAGTTTCAAAAGAGATAGGAGTATGAAGAGTCACACTCACATGTGGCATGTTGAGAGCTTGTATTAATGACAAGAATGTGAAAGGTTGCATTTCTTGAATTTGTAGAGAAGATCAACAATTTGAGGATTGAAAAGTTATGTATTGTATTATATTGGAGATAACTCTCCATTGTTGTATGATACCCTGAGAATAGAGCAATGATACATGAGATCTCTCTTTCGTGATATATCTTGTGTCAATATTTTTGTGTACATTTCATGTGTGATATTATCTTGATGTTTTTAAGTTTCAATGCATAATATATGATCCTGGTTTATTTTTTTTTAACATGAAATAGTCTCATGTTCAAACATGGTATCAGAGCAAGGTTGAGGAAGCCTTGAGAGAGCTATTGAGAAAAATAGAAAACCAAAGAGCCATTTAAGGTTTAGGACAATAATTTCCATCCTAAGACATGCCAATTTGAAGATAGGAGAATCATTGAAAGAGGTTCAATTGAAGTTTAAATTATGAAGAAAGAGATAACGTAAAGACATCAAGATAAAGTTGGATTCAAGGACAACATTTGAAGCTTTTTGGAAAGTGAATTTGAGAAGGAGAAATTTGAAGAGTTTTTAGCTACAATTTCACTATTCTAGAAAGTAAACCAAGTGTTATATTAATGAGGAGGAAGCAATGTAAGAAGGAATCTCAAGCATCAAGGAGGATTTCTATCCGGAGAAGAATGTCGAAGAGTTGTTTGAGAAGCCACTAAAAGGAAGAAAGAACATCAAGATAAGAGCATAATTAAAGGACACGAGATTTTATCTTGGAGATCACACTATTGTTCTTGGACATCACTATGTGCGATATTGCAGAAACCATCTCATGTAAGAAAGGAGGTGGAGCATCTCTTGGGTAGCATGAGAGCAAATAAAGGACCAGCAGGTGCATGGTTATCAAGCTCCTTATCTGTGAACACAACTTACATATGGTAGAATAGATTGTTGGGAGGTTCCTTCTAAATATTTTGAATCTCCTAACATTTTGGCCTGCATCCAAAATGTTAAAGGTAGAATAGAAGACAAGAAATGAGCAGGCAATGAGATGGATGTCAAGTTTTTGCTGAAAAGTTTCTTTTCTTTTTTTTGAGAAAATACAAGACTAGGCAGTATGAGAGGAGTGAAGAATGGACCCTAGATCTAACATGGGACCCACAAGGGAAATCAACCAACAAAAACCACACATGGGGAAAAATCCACATTCACCACCATTGAGTGATGCTCCCACAAGAGAGGATGGAGCATATTGCATGGTCATAATTCATTCGTTTGAGGGGTTGTGTCATGGTTGGCTTGCTTCCACTAGGGCATTACACTAGGGCTTGGATATTGTGCTTTATATACCACCATGAGGGCCATCATGGGATACATGTGGGATAATGGCTCAAGACTATCACAACATTGCTTAAGATATTTTTTAGAATTTTTTATTTGATAAAGTATGAGATTGGGTAGTATGAGAGGAGTGAATAATGGACCCTAGAGCTAGCATGGGACCCACAAGGTAAATTAACCAATGGAAACCACACATGGGGAGAAATCCACACTCACCACCATTGAGCAATTCTCCCACAAGAGAGGATTGAGCATATTGCATGGCCATGATTCGCTCATTTGAGGTACTAGGTCATGGATGGCTTGCTTCCACTAGGGTATTTCACCCAAATGCCTACTTCCTAATTTGCAAAGCTCTATGTAGATTTTGTGCTTTATATACCACCATGAGGGCCATCATGGGATACATGTGGGATAATGGCTCAAGACTCTTGCAATGTTACTCAAGGTATTTTTTAGAATTTTTTATTTGAGAAAGTACAAGATTGGGTAGTACGAGAGGAGTGAATAATATACCTTAGAGCTAACATGGGGACCACAAGGGAAATCAAAAAATTAAAATCACACATGGGGAGAAATCCACACTCACCACCATTGATCAATTCTCCCATACGAGAGGATGGAGCATATTGCATTGCTATGATTCACTTGTTTGATGGGTTAGGTCATGGTTGAATTGCTTCCACTAGGGCATTTCATCCAAAAGCCTGATTTCTAATTTGCAAATCTCTATGTGGATGTTGTACTTTATATACCACCATGATGGCCATCATGGGATACATGTGGGATAATGGCTCAATAATCTCATAACATTACTCAAGGTATTTTTTAGAATTTTTTATTTGAGAAAGTACAAGACTGGGTAGTACAAGAGGAGCGAAGAATGGACCCTAGAGCTAACATGGGATCCACAAGGGAAATAAACCAATAGAAACCACACATAGGGAAAAATCCACACTCACCACCATTGAGTGATGCTCCCACAAGAGAGGATGGATCATATTGCATGGTCATGGTTCACTCGTTTGAGGGGCTGGGTCATGGTTGGCTTGCTTTCACTAGGGAATTTCACCCAAAAGCTTTCTTCCTAATTTGTAAAGCTCTATGTGGATGTTGTGCTTTATATACCACCATGAGGGCCATCATGGGATACATATGGGATAATGGCTCAAGACTCTTGTAGTGTTGCTCAAGGTATTTTTTAGAATTTTTTATTTGAGAAGGTACAATACTAGGCAGTACAAGAGGAGCAAAGGATGGAATCTATATCTAACATGGGGCCCACAAGGGAAATCAACCAATTGAAACCACACATGGGGATAAATCAAAATTCACCACCATTGAGCGATGCTCCGATAGGAGAGGATGGAGCATATTGCATGGCCATGATTCACTTGTTTGAGGAGCTGGGTCATGGTTGGCTTACTTCCACTAGGGCATTTCACCCAAAATACTACTTTTTGATTTGAAAATATCTATGTGGATGTTGTGCTTTATATACCACAACGAGGGCCATCATGGGATACATGTGGGATAATGGCTCAAGACTCCCATAGCATTGCTCATGTTATTTCTTAGAATTTTTTATTTGAGAATGTATGAGACTGGTTAGTACGAGAGGAGCAAAGAATGGACCCTAGATCTAACATGAGGCCTACAAGGGAAAACAACCAATGAAAACCATACATGGGGATAAATCCACATTCACCACCATTAAGTGATGCTCCCATAGGAGAGGATGGAGCATATTTCAAGGCCATGATTCGCTTGTTTGATGGGTTGGATCATGGTTGGCTTGCTTCCACCAGGACATTTCATCCAAAATCCTACTTCTTGATTTGTAAAGCTCTATATGGATGTTGTGATTTATATACCACCATGAGGACCATCATGGGATAGATGTAGGATAGTGGCTCAAGACTCTCACAGTGTTTCTCAAGGTATTTTTTAGATTTTTTTATTTGAGAAAGTACAATATTGGGCAATACGAGAGGAGTAAAGAATGGACCCTAGAGCTAACATGGGGCCCATAAGAGAAATCAACCAACGAAAACCACACATGGGGAGAAATACACACTCATCACCATTGAGTGATGCTTCCATAGGAGAGGATGGAGCATATTGCATGGCCATGATTTTCTCATTTGAGGGGTTGTGTCATGGTTGGCTTGCTTCCACTAGGGCATTTCACCCAAAAGCATGCTTCCTAATTTGCAAAGCTCTATGTGGATGTTGTGCTTTATATACCACCATGAGGGCCATCATGGGATACATATGGGATAATGGCTCAAGACTCTCGCAATTTCGCTCAAGGTATTTTTTATATTTTTTTATTACAATACTGGGCAGTACGAGAGGAGTGAAGAATGGATCTTAGAGCTAAAATGGGGCCTACAAGGGAAATCAACCAATAGAAACCACACATGGGGAGAAATCCACACTCACCACCATTGATAAATGCTCCCACAAGAGAGGATAGAGCATATTGCATGGCCATGATTCGCTTGTTTGAGGGGTTGGATCATGGTTGCCTTGCTTATAATGTCTTCACGATGCATAGATCTATCCCTTAGACTCATGAATTAGATCAATAGGAGTAGATATGGAGAAAGACAATGCATAGCAGTAAATAAACCATATCTCATGCATGATCTGTAAATCCACCAGATCATATCAACAAAAATAGATCTGAAGAAAGATAGTCCACCATGTGTAAATACACCAGATCAAATGTTGAGGATATTATTGTTGTACCTTAGGCTTAATTATAAGCCTAAGCTATTATTTTATTATTTCCTATTTCTTGCACTTTGTATTCATGTGAGACATAGTATGCCCATGTTGGAAGTAAATTGTTAAGTTGTTGGATGTTTAGTTAGTTAGAGTGGTCATTTATCTTCTAGTAGTTAGTTGTCATCCTAGATTAGTAGATTGTTATCTGTTAGTTAGTGGTTGGCCATGTTTGGTATATTATTTCAACCACTTAACCTACATGATGTTCTTTGTAATCTTATATATTATACTATTTCTAATGAATAATTAGCCTCACGTTTGAGTTCCATATCACCAAATCAATAAAATAGATATGTTCCACTAGATCTCACACACGAGCAGTAAATCTACCAAATATCATGCACGAGCAGTAAATCTACTAGATCTCATGCATGAGTAGTAAATCCACCAGATCTCACACACAAATGGTGCCCTAAAGCAAATCCAAATGAGCTTTCTCTTGCATTCCCAAATATAGAAAAAATATGCAAAATATTTCAATGGATGCTTTCAACAATCTCAAGGCTCTGATACCATCAAAGGTACGTTATCTAACATAAAATAATATTCCAAGTTCAAGATCAAATAATATTGCAAAGCTCACAATAAAATACGAAAGAAGAATCTCTAAATATAAATTATATTACTTAATAGAGAATCCTTGCTTAAATAGGCAAGGGTGTACAATATCAACCATTCGATCATAATAGAAAAGTGAAGGGGTGAATATCCATTATACAACAAGAGGTGTGATATAATCCATAGATCATGAGGTAGATCATGAGGTAGGTATAACTGAATGGATCACAACCCTCTAAAAATAACAAACTAGGATAAGAACAAAATGATAACAAGAGTATCTTAGAAATAACAACAAGAATATCTTGGAGGACGTACTATCCTAGTAAACTTAAAATATACTCTAAAAAATTGTAGATATGATGTTTGGTGTCTTACCAAGAGTTAAGGGTTCCTGGGCATGTCAAAATTAGGTGTCTACAATAGCATAACAAGTGCAATTACTAGCTAATTAGACCACTTTAGGTGAATTTATACGAGATCGAAATAATGAAGTGGGTAATTTTCTTTTAAAAAACTATAATACATTAAGGGATCAAGGAAAAAATAAATTTTAATTTTCAAAGTATTATTTAGTATGATAGGAATTTAGGCTAACAAATTGTTAGGTACATGATTCATTAATAATTTTTAATAAATTTATTTGATAGTATATTTTATAATCATTTTCTACAAGATGGGCCACATAATGTAGTGGATCATTACAAAATATTTTATAGTTTTGGATAAGGAATTGAATTACATCCAACTCTACCAATAGAAGAATCATTTTGTGATATGGAACTGAAGAAACCTGTAGAGAAATAAAGTGAACAAGCAATTTTTATTGATTTGGAAGGGATATATATACAATGCCATGGTTGGTTGGATAACCAACCAACCAACCTCCTCAATGGTTTAGGAGGAGCGCTCAATAGCGCATAATAAAACATTTTTACATTAATGTGATATCCCACCCAACTATAGCCTTGAGATAGGCTATGTGCACTAACATCCCCCCTTATTACATTAATGGCAAATACAGAGAGCTTTGCGAAATACTTCAAACTTGACTCGTCCAAGTGCTTTGGTGAAAATGTCTGCAACTTGCTCTTCAGTAGGAATGTATTGGAGTTGTATATGATGCTTTGGAACTTCATCTCGAATGAAATGACATCTTGTGTCAATGTGTTTGGTACGATCATGAAAAATGGGATTCTTGACAAGGTTCAAAACACCTTGATTGTCGCAAAACAAATGTAGTGGAAGATTCTTTGGAAGACCCATATTTGTAAGAATGCGATGTAGCCATATTATCTCGTAGACTGCTCCACTGGCTGCATGATATTCTACCTTTGTAGAAGAAATAGCAACCACCTACTACTTTTTGCTATGCCAAGAGACAGGACCAGACCCAAGATGAAAGATATATCCAGAAGTTGATTTTCGATCATCAATGGATCCAACATAGTCGGAGTCCATGTATCCTTGTAGATAAAACTTGTTATTCTTTTTGTATTCCAAGCCAAAATCTGTTGTACCACGGACATAATGTAGAACTCTTTTTGTTGCTTTCCAATGACTTACCTTGGGTTCCTGCATGAACCGTGAAAGATACCCCATAGAAAAACTGAGATCAGGCCTGGTATTGGTTAGGTATAAAAGACTCTCGATCAGTTGATGATAGAGAGTGCCATCTACCTATGGAGATTGATCATATCTTGACAACTTAAGTCCTACTTCCATGGGAGTAGCTTTTGACTTACAGTCAGTCATGCGATATTTCTCAATCAAAGTCTTGGCATATTTCTTCTGTGTAACTCTGATATGATGGTTTTTTTGAGTTACTTCTAAACCAAGATAATAGTGCAAAAGTCCTAGATCTATCATTTCAAAAGATGATTTGAGATCACTTTTCACTGTATCAATCATACTTTCTGAACTACCTGTTATGATCAAATCATCTACATATAGCACCATAATCACTATGTCAGAACCATTGTTCTTTATATAGAGATTCACATCTGATGGACTTCGTTGGAATCCATGTTGTAATAGGTGACTATCAATTTTGATGTACCAAGCTCGAGGAGCTTGTTTTAGCCCATACAAGGATTTTATTAACTTGCAAACTTTATGTTCTTGTCCTTTGACAACAAATCCTTTAGGTTGAGTCATGTATACTTCTTATTGTAGATCACCATTAAGAAAGGCACTTTTTACATCCATCTGATGTAACTTCCACCCAAACTGAGCTGCCATAGCACACAATACTCGGATGGTAGTCATTTTTGCAATAGGAGCGAATGTCTCTTCATAATCTATGCCTTCTTTCTGAGCATAGCCCTTTGCAACCAGATGGGCTTTATGCTTATCAATTGTACCATCTACCTTATACTTTACTTTGAATACCCACTTACAACCAATGGGTTTCTTTCCTGAAGGCAGATTTACTAGCTTCCAAGTGTGATTTTTCATGAGAGATGTATGCTTTGCTTCCATAGCAACCTTCCATTGAGGCTTACTAAGAGCTTCTTGAGTAGTTGTGGGTTCATTTTCATCCAACGCTGTCAGATAAACCCTTTCATCCTCTATATCCATTTCTCTATCTTCTGTTGCATCTATGGATAGTTCATCAAACTGGTGATAAAGTTCATCAACTTCTGAAGATGATGCTTCTACCTTCTTTTGTTGAGTGATACTGCGTGTACATGGTCGATCTAGAGTCATATCTGGAAGTGAGGTCAATTTAGAATCTCTCAAAGTGTTGGTATACCATTTTGGAATATTTTTTTGAGGGGGTGAAACCTCTTGCTTAGGCTCATCATCCTCATGATATACTGTTGTAGAGGTATTATTTGATGTGAAAGCTTCATCAAATACTACATCTCTACTTATATGTGTTTTCTTGGTTATAGGATCGATCAAGCGATATCCCTTTGAATGCTCATCATAACCAAGAAAGATACATTGCAAGGTTTTCTCATCTAACTTCTTCCTTCTCTGTTTTGGAATATGCATGAAGGCTTTACATCCAAACACTCGTAGATGAGAAATGGAGGGTTTCTTACCACTCCATGCTTCTTGTGGGGTTTTGCCTTGTAGAGCTCTTGTGGGTGCTCTATTCAAGAGGTATGATGTTGTATTTACTGCTTCTACCCAATATTGATCTTCAAGATGTGCTCCTTTTATCATACATCGGACCATTTCCACAATGGAGCGATTTCTCCTCTCAACAACACCATTTTGTTGTGGTGTATAAGTTGTTGTCAGTTGTTGTTTTATCCCATGTTCTTTTAGGTATGATGAAAACTCCTTGGAAGTATATTCCCCCCTCGATCTGAGCAGAGGGATTTGATGAGACATCCAGACTCTTTTTCAACAAGTTTCTTGAATTGTTGAAAGTATGAAAATACCTCTGATTTCAATTGGAGGAAGAAAACCCACATCTTTCGGGAGTGATCATCAACGAACAATTGAAAGTACTTATTTCCACCATAACTGATTGGCATAGGACCGCACAGATCGGTGTGTACCAACTCCAAAGGTTTCTTAGCTCTGGAAGAGCTAGACTCAAAAGGTACCCGGTGTTGCTTCCCTACTAAGCAATCCGAGCAAATAGGTAAGATGGAGGAGAGATGAGGAAGTCCTCTCACCATCTCATATTTTCTCAATTCGAGCAAATATCCTGAACTGAGATGCCCATATCTTCTATGCTAGAGAGAAGTGGCCTCCTTTGTAGTTGTAGCTAGAGCAACATGAGGTGTTGAAAGAGCATCTAGAATGAACAAGCCATGCTTGTAGGAACCGATTGCAACATGTTTACCTTTGTGGGTTATAAAACATCTCTTCTTGCCTTTCACAACTCGAAACACAACATCCATTTTTCTATCCAACATCTGGGGAATAGACAATAGATTATTGGCTAATCCGGGGACATAGAGGACCTTCTCAATCTGACATCTCCCATCTGGAAGAGTGACATAAACATTCCCTTCTCCCTTTACTTGATAGACTTGATCGTCAACAATGGTAACTGGCTTTCCCTCTTTCTCCTCAAATGTTTCAAACCATGATTTGTCTCCAGTCATATGCTTACTAGCTCTCGAATCAATATACCATACAACATCTATCTGGGAAGATGAAGTATGGGTCATGAGCACCTTGTGTGCTCTTTCAGAGTTAGAATCTGAATCGAACCCTGAGGAATCTAAGTCTGAGTTGGAGTTAGCATAAGCAACATGTCCCTTAGGTTGCTTATGTTTCTTTTTATATTGCTGTTTCTCTTTCCCTTTCTTCCTATGAGGTTGATCATTTTGTTGCTTGTTTTTGAACCAACACCTGTTGGTGTCATGGTTATTCATATCACAAATCTTGCAATATTTATCCTTCTACTGATTTTGTTTCCCTTTTCCCTTGGAGGAAGAACCCCCTTTTTGAAACTGACCTGGGTTCTTACTCCTTTGTTGGGTGGAAAGGGCATTATCTGGCACCTCATATTTCTGAACTTGATTTGCCTCCTCAGTCTGGAGCAAATTTACCAATTCCACAAAAGACACTTGTCTACCATAAACATTGAGGGAAGTGATCAACATCTTATAGGAGTCTGGCAATGCTCTCAAGATGACAGAGTTCAAGACATCATCATCCACTGGTTTTCCCATAGCATTCAATTTGGATTTCAGTTCTGCCACTCTACAAAGGAATAGATCAACTGTCTCCCCAAAATTCATACTGAGGGTGTGTAGTTGAGTTTGAAGGTGTAGAATGGTGGACTGATTCTTTCCTTCATAAATAGTAATCAAAGAATCCCAAGCTGCCTTACTAGTTTTGGCATCACAGATATGAGGTTGGACCTCATCTGTAGTAGCAAGGAGGAGAAACATGAGACCTCTCTTGTCCTTCTTATCCCAAGCTTCTTGATCAGTTCCTACTATTTGAGGGCATTTTGTAGTCCTAGTTACTACATCCCATAAGTCTTCCACCTGAAGAATGGCTCTCATTTTTGTCTTCCATGGAACAAAATTTGGACCTTTCAGCAATTGTGAATCTGAGAGATATTTGTGCACAGATGCCATTATGAAAATCCCCCTTTATGTTGGAATTTTTGCCAATAAGAAGTGCTTTGTGTTTTAGCAACTTTTTCTTGAATTTGTGCAAAAAATGTTAAGCAACTTTGTTCAATTTTTGTCAATTTTTGAATTTATCAACAACTTTTGCATTTTTTTTTTTTTAGGAAACCTTTTTTTAATATATTGTTTAAACAAATTTTGCAATTTTTGTTTAAGCAACTTTTGCAATTTTTGTTTAAGCAACTTTTGGTCAAAAATTCTTTTATATATAAAAAATTTGTTGTGGGTGGGGTGGAACCCCCAACCTCATGCTCTCTGAAAGTAATCCCAAACCATCTTCACTGTACATAGAGGTGAGAAAAAATATTCCCACACACCTTTTGAGCAATGGTGATGTAGTGTAAAAATAATTGTGTGTTGCACCGACGTCAGTGGGGTTGGAACCCCCAACCTCACCCACCTATGAACTGTAGCCGAACCATCGTGGATATAGTAGTTTCTAATATAGAGAAGGCACATCATACCTCTTATTTCATGTCGAACATAGTATGAGAGAAAAAAATATTAACCTGCCTTAGCTGCCTTAGCTACGATTTGAACCCAGGACCTGTGCAGGGCGGAGAGTCTTACAACGGATATAGGTACCAAATGGTCTATAGCACACTGTGAGAAGGAGGAAGAAACCACAATGATTTGGCTCCACTTGCACTGCTAGGAAACAAAAAAAAATAACTCGCATTTATCCCACATGCAAGAGAAAATATATTAGAAACACCTAAAGTAACATAGAACTCATATTTGGTTTCGATTGCCTTTGGGCAATCAATTCCACCCTTTTGCCTCCATAACACTTAGCCACATTCGTCCTTTGCATGAACCAAAAAAAACCTACCAAGTCTCACATTTAGTCAGCCAGCGAATGCCAAGTGTCGTCAGTCTACGAATGCGATATGTCATCTTACCTCAGTCAAGGTTCCTCTCAAGGTTGCCAAGTGTCGTCAGCCTATGAATACCACATGTCATCTTGCCTCAGTAAGGGTTCCTCTCAAGGTTGCTTGGTCTACATGGTATGCGTATTTTTTGTCCCCACCTCTGGTTCCCACCTTGTCGTGATTAGGGTTGCTATTAGGGTCAGTATGGTACCCACCTTGTTGTGGTTAGAGTTGCTTTTAGGTCAGTCTGCCATGATAGCTATCACATCCATTAGTTGTCAAGATCCTCCATCCACCTCGCCTTACCCATCGATCATCGCTTGGACAAACACCGCTCTAGTACCATGAAGAAACCTGCAAAGAAATAAAGTGAACAAGCAAATTTTATTGATTTGGAAAGGATATATATACAATGCCATGGTTGGTTGGATAACCAACCAACAAACCTCCTCAATGATTTAGGAGGAGCGCTTAATAGCGCATAATCAAAAATATTTTTACATTAATGTGATATCCTACCCAACTATAGCCTTGAGATAGGCTATGTGCGCTAACAGGAATAACTATATTTGAAAAGGAATAGAAGGGAATAAAAAGAAATTATAGAAGATAAAAGGAATCTAGTAGTATCTAACAAGGAAATGAGAATAAAATACCTAAAACTCGTGTAAAAATAAAGATAAAATAAAGGATATGTTTAAATGTGTAGAGGGGGAAAATCGCCTACCGCATATGATTCTTGGCTGGATCTGCAAGAGAAAGCCAAGGTGATTGTAGGGGTATATTGTTCTCTACACTCAATGTAAAATAGGGGGGAGGAGTTCACCAAGAATGGTTTAAGGACTCATTCCAAGTCCACCAGTTTTCAAGAATGTTTGATGTATTCATTTCAATAAAATCACCTATGTTTGGCCTTTCTAGATCTATGCTATGAAAGAAAAGGATAATGCATAAAATACAATATGCAAGAAGACAATAACTAACCCTAAAATGATTCATTCTTTGAATGCTTTCTAACCCTAGGGTTTTGAAATAGAAAACCTTCAAGCAAGGGTTCAAGAGAAGATGCACCAACAATATTAACTCTAGATGCACACTATATGTTGTTTCACTTTCAATGCCTAGAAATTAAGAGATCCTTTTTTTTATACTAGATATGTGGTTCAAATAGGAATAAAAACATCCAACCAAATAGCCTAAAAGACTAACTAGGGCACTTATATTATTCGATCATTGATTATTGCTTATATCCTTTATCCAACGGTATCCAACATTTCATGTTCTTATAAGATAACTTATCAAACACTTAGAAAATATAATCATTTTTAGGGGGGCTACTTAGGCCATAGCACAATAATTCTTATAGGCACAATAGTCAAGCCCCCTATGTCCTTTTAACTAGCCTTTGAAAATAAAAGTGGAAGTTGACCTTGTTGGAAATTTGTGGTATTTTATGTTGTCATTGATGTCACATGGATCATTGATGTTACATGGATCACATTGAGTTTTTGTGGACAAAGTATTTCATAAATAAGCATTTATGATATTTTGGAAAGCATGGATATATACAGGAATTTTGTGAAAACCAAGGCAGGAAAAATAAAAGGTTTTATTTAAAACCATGGATGGCATATTTGAAATGGATTTTTCTTAAAACCCAGGTTGGCCTTTCGTTTTGTCGAAAAAGGTGCCTCGATGATGGAGATATTTAATTTTAAATATTTAGTTTAAATTTTAATTATTTAAAATTTTAATTTTAATTTTAAAATTAAAATTAAATTCATCGTCGACGTCATAAAAACCATGCGCCATAAAAAGGAAATTAATAATTAAAGGTGTCGACGTATGTGAAATTAAAGGAAGGTTGCATATATACATGCAAAGGCTTTCGATTCAAAATTATGTGCATCGAACGAAGAGAAAAAAAAGTGGAAGCCCTGAAATCCTTCGATGTGATAGCGTGGTCCAACGGTGAGCTTGGGAAGCGTGGAGTTTTTGGTTGCGACAAGGCATGCATTCGATTCGCATCGGGTTTGATTTTCGTAGAGTGTGGAAGAAGATCATTTGGCGCACGTTTTTGGCATGAGCAAGGGCAACAAAATATAGGGAGCATTTTTGCTCTCTATCATATGTGAGCAGATAGCTCACGTGGTCTTTGGCACCGTGGTTGTGGTGTTGAGTGGGCAGTGACGAGCGTTCAATTCCCTCTAAGATGTAAGTAAACGTTTTATTGAATATTTTTTTATTATTGCCTAATGTTGGAGGAATAAGGTGATGCTAAGGGAATAATGTTTGATTAAATTTTTATTTACTTGGAAGGCAAGATATAAGGGTTGAAATGCACTTTTAGAAAAAAAGAAATTTTTGGTGTTTTCCTATTTTAGAAGTATATCATATTATATATCGTTGGAAAGCTTATTTCAAGGGCGAATTAATTAACTTGATTATATGGAGAAATAAGGTGTATGTAAAGAGATATTTCTATTTTTGTAAAGGGGTTCAAAGTGAAGATTGTTTTATTCTTTTTCAAAGTGTGTTCAGTGTGGAAAATTTCCAAAGGGGTTTCTTCATCTTCATGAAAGGTATGGGCACATTCTACTATTGATTTATTATGGTGGTTGATTTATGAAATATCATTAGAGAGAAAAGGATTGATTGTGGTTTCCTTTTCGAAAGTGGTTGGTTGAATGCTTCAAGGTTTTCTAGTTTGAGAGTTGTGGTTAAACCTTGTTTTATAAGCATAGTTGTTAAAGCCCATTGGTTATGCAAAGAACTTGAAAAGAACATGAGTATCATTGTTATGTGAAGAAATTTTTATTATCATTGTTGTTGAAGCCCATTGGTTATGAAAAGAACTTGAGTTAGAAAAGAATATGAGTATCATTGTTATGTGAGATTTGTGGTTGAGCATTGTTGGAAACATTTGAGTTGGTTGATACATGCTTGGACTAGGGTTTGTAAGAAAGAGTTGTTCCTTGTGGTAGTTGGTTGAGAAGAGTTGTTTGAGCCTAGTCAAGTGATTTTGTAAAGTGGTTGTTCAAGTTCCATGAAATAAACTATTCTATATTCTAGATTTAAGTTGAGATTGAGATTTGAGGATAGAACATATTGAGTCTCTAACAATTATCTTTATGCTTCTATGAGATTACCTTGAGTTGAGAAAGATATTGGATTCGAGTATAGAACATATTGAGTTTCTAACAATTCTCTTTATGCTTCTATGAGATTGATTTAAGTTGATATCATTGTGGATCATAGCTATCATCCTTTGAAGAGTGTATTACCATTCATTTTTGAGTTCATATTTGAGCCTTGCCTTCATAAGATTTGTGGATGAGATTTGAGTACTAATTGAGTATGATTGATTGAGCCTTTGAGAAGGCTTTTGGGATAGATTTCTGGACAGCTTTGTGGACAGTTTTTGGGATAGATTTGGACAAGTTTTGTGTAAGCTTGTTGAGCATATTTGGACAAGTTTTATGTGAGCTTGTTGAGCAGATTTAAACAAGTTCTTTGTGAGCTTGTTGAGCAGATTTGGACAAGTTCTATGTCAGCTTGTTGAGCATATTTGGACAAGTTATGTGTGATTTTTTTGAGCAAATTTGGACAAGTTTTGTGTGAGCTTGTTGAGCAGATTTTGACAAGTTCTGTGTGAGCTTGTTGAGAATATTTGGACAAGTTTTGTGTGAGCTTGTTGAGCAGATCAGTGGAGTGCCTAGCTAAGCAGATCAGTGGATTGCCTAGCTGAGCAGATTAGTGTGTTGCCTAGCTGAGCAGATCAGTGGATTGCCTACCTAAGCATATTAGTGTGTTGCTTAGTTGAGCAGATCAATGGATTGCCTACCTAAGCATATTAGTGTATTGCCTAGCTTTGAGTAGATCAAAGTAATCATTGTATTGGATAAGGATTCTTATTTTTGTGTGAAATATTATAAGGATATTATCTTGTGGAGTACCCCATATTGGGGGAACCACGTTAAATCTTGTGTCTCAATTGTGTGTGGTGACTTGTGCTCTTGCTTACTATTGCTATCCGAGTTATTAATGCACACTACTATATTTGGTTATTGCAATTAAGGACATTAATTGATATTGGTTTGGAAAGAAAGGAAAAAATGGGCGCTATACTATTCACTCCCCCTCTCAGTATAAGCTTGTGTTATTCAAACCTTTGGAAGATAAAAAATCATAGAAAAATATAGCAAAACAAAATAATAAATGCAACACATAATGCAGTAGTATATTCTATATGCTATCTAAGATGTAGATCTAGGGTTTGGAGGTAGGATTTTACCCCCATATGTGGTTTGGGTGAAAATGCACCCCACAACAAGTGACCATAATTTTGCATATCGATGAAATCATGCCCTGCAAATTTTGGGCTAAAATATATGTGAAATGACAAATACGTGCTATATAAGGCTAAAATATAAATGTAGAAGAGCAAAAAAACTTGGCAGCTAGTGAAAAAACAGATCCAAGGATGATAACCTCCAAATGGAAGAAATACTCCTTGGGGCTCCAACACAAATCCACCAAAAAAGCAATCAATGTAGAAGTAGAGCTTCAATAGTCTGTATTCCACACTTGTTTAGCTTACTTTTAGAAGAGAACAATTCACTTAGAGATCACTTGAATAAAGAGCACAAGCAGAAGAGAGCTCAGTTCGCATGTAAGAATAACTTTAATCCTTATTGTGCTTGTTACTTATTACTCTCAAGATGATTTGAAACCCTCTTTATATAGTGGATTTGAAAGATAAATGGATTGGAAAACTTAAGGAAAGCCGATTCCAAACACACCAACTTTAAGAACTAGGGTTTCCTTGGGAGAAAACCCTAAAATATAAAATCATGCCCCATTAGGGTCGATTGTGATTTTGCACTATGCAAAATCGTGCCCCATTAAGGGTGATCATGATTTCATAGAAAGAGGAGAAAAACCAAAAGGAAGGGAGGAGAAACCTAGCCCTTGCCCTAGGCAAGTCTAAGGGGTCTCTCTGAAGGACTCAGGGAAAATTACTCACTTGAGTGGGTCAATTTTTTGTGTCTATATTTTCCCCCTCTTTGATGCATTTATGGCCTAATAAATGCATCAAAGAAATATGTAAACACCTACAAGCAAAATATAACAAGCAAAAAAGGAGTAGCTGGTTTAGAAGAAAGGAGTGGTGCAAAAATGGTGTTATTCTAAACACTTTCTTGTTTTGCATGCAAATCAAGGTATTAGGGACATTAATACCTCTTAGGCCAGGGTGCCCCCTCGAGTTTCATAAGGAATGACATATTCCTAATGAAACTCAAAATGATAGACTCATAAGAAGAAAATACAAAAAGAAGAAGCAAAAATAGAAGAAAGACAATGGCAAAAATAGGGATAAAAAGGAAAAAGGGAGGGAAACCCTAATTCATTTTTATTATGCGTAGACAGGAGGAAGAGCTCTAGATAAAATAGGATATGGTATTACTGGTACACTGATCAGTGATCATGAGGGGTGATGCTAGCATGGAAGTGGATCGAGGAGAGGTAAGATTGAAAAACCTACTGATTTTTGTCAAAAAATATTATTTTTATGAATTTTGTAGAATTTTCTGCCAAATCTAGCAGTTTTGTTGTGTATGACCTGGGTGTGATTTTGCAGCCCGATCGTGATTCTACCCTGGTTTGTAGCAATGAAATTATGGTCGATGAAAATAACTAAGCATGATTTCTTTGAAGATAGAAGAAAATTAGAGAAATAAAAGAAAAAATAAAAATGAGAGGAAGGAAGAAATACAGAAGAAAGAGAACAAGCAAGCAAGTTGTCACGCAATTAGTGATTAATGTGAATTGTTTATGTTTTTATTAATGATACTGATTATATATGTTTGTGATGTTTATGAATGCATATTAGGGTACTCGAGAGCCACGAGTGGTGAGTAGGCTCCTTAGAGGTGGAGCTACTCAAACTCTGATAAGCAAAGAGAGACACACTAGGAGTGGTGGAGTTGGACCACCTAGCAAGGATGCCTTGGGTTGAGGCATATAGGGTGCTACTAATAGTGCTAGCAGAGAGATGGTATTCAAAGTCATCAACCTTCTAGATATTTACGGAGGATATAACCACCACACTAGAGGATATATGGCATATATTGCACATACCCATCAAGGAGAGGCTATTTTATAAAGCTTGAGGATGGCTAGGGACCTTGTAATGATTATCAAGAGGTTGGATCCACCAGGTGCATGGGAGCATGATGGTTGTATATGATCTAGTGGGATGATATTGGATGGATCCATTTATGACGATGCTTTACAGGGTGGTGGTAGGCTTACTAATGTGCCATACCAGTAGGCGATATTTACCATGGATGATAGTGGGTGTAGTAGCAATTATGCAAGACTAGAGGGTGATGTTTACATGGGGTTCATATGTGTTGGTCTATTTGTACAGGATATTGTACAACATCATGTACAAGTGATATATTGGAATGGTATGTATGACCTTGCTCTAGGTATGGATTTGGAAGCACATAGCAGTGCAAATATCAGATGCACTACCAGAATCATTGCTTGACCTAGAGCGACCAACTACATATAGATGATCTAGATCCTTAAAGTGAGTCATGAGGACATACATTGAGAACCTGCCACTAGCAAGTTAGGTAGTAGACAAGCTAAGGGAGACCCATATTATGTGGTGACCCTAGCATCTACACCTAGGATGGGCTGAGGATAGGGAGGAGTTGGCAAGGGTGAGGAGGATTAGATGGTTGACCATAAAGAGAGGGGAGCCAAAGGTATTCCATTTTTATAGTATTAAGGTAGTTCTAGATTTTATAGGGGATCCCAAACCTGGGAGACTACTATTACCAGAGGGTATACCGAGATCTAGGAGGGGTTGGAGGAGAGCCTTACTTGATGAGGTGGGTAGAGGAGGACTTGGATGATCCTCCTTATATGGATTCGAGGGTGGACTATGTAGGAGTGGCCTTCGGATACCGAAGGTGGTATAGAGGAGTCATGCCCCGTAGGTTCTCCTCTCAAGTACCGATACAAATATGCCAACTGATGGACCTGGGTATGTAATGAGCATTTTGAGAGGCATCTTACAGGGCCACAAAGAGGGAGTATTAGGGCCAGGTAATGCCAAGATAGAGACAAGCAAGGGTTTGGGTTGAGCTAGTTATGGAGGCCACCGGTGCTATAGGGATTGAGGAGGTAGGGGTATCTAGAGTTACACCCATAATGGCCAGGGTACTACTGAGTAGAGAAGTGGGAGAGACCTCCACATCAACAAAAACCAACCTAGGTAGGATCTTAGGTCAAGGGGATCCAAGGAGTGAGGTATAGGTTCTACAAGCATAAGTAGCATCTTTATAGAGTGATATGGAACTACTTTGAGAAGATATGTCCAAGAGGATCAAGGGGTTGCAAAGCACTTTGAGCACCATAAATATGGAGAGGGATGTAGCTCGAGTAGAGGCTAATCATATCTATAAGGATGTGAGTCATCTATACATAGAGCATTAGAGGTCTTGGGCAGAGGGTATGGTTGTCATTGAGAGCAACCAGGCTAGCAATGGGATCCACCTTCTACAAGCAAAACTACTAAAGATAGTAGAGAGGCTAGAAGTGGCCATTTAGTGGACGATATACTACCAAGTGGTACCAGAGGGGCAGAGGGCAACACTCCCTCCATCCCTATAGTTAGCTAGAAGGTCACGATCTTGATCATAAATGGTCTTAGTCTTGTCATACATGGGTATGGGGCTGCCTAGACCACCTCTATCAAGCAGAGTAGAGGAGATGGGTTCTCAGAGCTAGGGCTAGGGATCGGGATGACTTGCTAATTTTGATTGTGGCATGCATCCTCAGGGATTGGTTGAGTGTACCAAGACTAGATTGTGGTACACCAACCAGACACTTATGTATCTCTCTTTGTTGAGTAATACTAAGTTGCTTTCTTTTATGTGTTAATGTGTGTGCATGTGATGTGGATTGATTTAGTATTTTATGATTTTTTATTTATAATTATAATATTTTATGCATGAAACTATCTAAATAAATGTAGGAACTACATGAAATGCATGAATGAGGTGGATGTGAAATGGAAGAAGAAGAAACACAAGGAAGAAAAAAGAAGAAGAATGGAAGAATAAGAAGAAACAAAGGTCAACCATTGAGAAATAGAGAAGAGTTATCGAAACATAGTATTTGAATTAGCGTAGATCATGGCAGATCAATGTGACCAAACACCATGAATCAAATATGAAAAGGATTTGAACTTTCTATGTGTGGTTGCTCACTAATTGAATGCTATGGGGTGATTACCCACTAGGATGTATGTCAAGGCCTACTAAAATGGCCAAGGAGCTTATCCTGTAATGGGGTGTTGGACTCGTTGAGTCAAAAGGAGTATAACCCGATAGGGGAACATGTCCAAGTGTATAAAAGATACCTGCTAGGATGTATATTATCCCATTTGGGGTGCAATATATACAAGAGAAAACTGAAGAGGAACACTTTGTGAGTGTGTGCAAATGCTTAGAAGAATAGAACAAGCCTAAGAATAGAAAGAGAAATATATGTCCTTGTCTAGGCAAAAAGATAAAGAAAAATCTCAAGGGAGAAGAAAAAAATGACAAATACATATTGAAAGCTATAACCCTCGATCGTGAGGTAAAATTATGAATGACACTTTCAAGGTCAAGGAAGAATGAAAGAGCAATGAAATAAAGAAGAAGAAAGCGAGAAAGATGTTGGAGAAAAATCCCTAGGTGGGGATTTTTGCTAGGCATCAGAACCCTAGTGAAAGTGCAATGCATGTGAGCTATGACCTAACTAGGTATCATCACATGCCATTATCACAAGATCCCCAAAAATATATATGATCAAGTAGTCATGAACATGCAATCATGCAAAGGATGACACTCAAACATGCAAGTTGGATTAAATGTTAGGAAAATCATGCAGAATATGATAATAAGTAATGCAATATGAACAAGAATATGGATGCAACAAAAATGCAAATGCATACCTAATAGATGATGATTGATTTGATTTTTTATTTTATTTTTTAATTTAATTTAAACAAGCAAGATGATAATCAATACAAACTATGAATGTGCCTCCTATCTTGACAAAAAGAATAAGTATGCCATGAGTTGTTTTATCAAATAAATAGCTAGAAATCAAGCCATATCAATGATTAGAATCACAAATAATCTCATTAGTAGCTTTTTCTTTTGCAATCATAGCACGATAATCAATACATTCTCAAATACAACCATTATTCTTAACATAAGGAGGAGCAATCCCTAACTTTGCAAGATCCCTATAGGACAACAAAGTAGGATCCTTCTCTCAAACAGAAAGCTTATCTTTGGAGCACACATAACCAATCATATTATAAAACAAGATCTCAAAATAATAAGGGGGACCATCATCCTCATCACCCACTCCTGACTTTTGATAATCCAAATATTTAGCATAAGTCATAAGATGATCATCATCGTCAAATGGTAAAGGTTGGTATTTGTTAGGTATGAAACCTATGCCACATCTCCTAGGTAAGATCTCGACATCCAAGGGCTCTTGAATACCTTTATTTTATGGCCCTAAACCTTTACCTACATATCCCATACTAGATAGGATCTTCTTAGGAAGTGGGTAGTCATTGGAAAGGTAACAATGAGTAAAAGAATGCTCAATGGGAGAGGGGTTGCTACCATGTATATTTTATTTGAATGTAGTCACTACGAAGATAAATGTACACGTGCCAATGTGTACATCACCTTTCTTATGGGGTAAACCCATAGCTCTAGGTGAAGGTGGTAGCTTGGCAAGATCTAGAAGAGGTTCTCAAAGAAACTGATTATCTTGATCCTGTGATGAGAAATTAATGCAAGGTTCCTCACTCATGTTTAATTTTTGGAATTGCTCTGATATCTGAGATGAGGAACATGGAGAAACCATTGAAGAGATAGAAGGACAAAGGTTGAACTCATATTGAGCTCACTCAACCATTGAACAAAACTCAAATGGTCGAGGGTCACCCAAAATGGTGATAACTTGTTCTTTAAATTCAAATTTCAAACATTGATGAAGAGTAGAAGGGATGGCCTTCATTGCATGGATCCAAGGATGTCCAAGAAGAATATTAAAATATGTGGGATAAGGTACCACATAAAACAAAGTATCCAATATTTTAGGCCCAACTTTAAGGGGAAGGGATATGGTGTTGCAAGCCTCTTGGGACTCATTGTTGAAAGTTTTGATGATAATATCAAATTTAGTTAAATCTTCCTCTTTTAATCCAAATTTTTGAAAAAATTGATAAGTACACAAATTGAGGGAAGAACCATTATCAATCAAGATTCATTTGATAAAGGTATCCCCAAAAAGTGTTGTGATGTAAAGTGAAGAGTCTTCTTGTAGGTTTGAGGAAGGCTTATCATCATCCAAGAATGAAATATGATGTATCCCAAGAGATCCTACAACATCAACTATAGCACTAGGGGAAATATCTAGAGGAATATATTATTGTCTTAGAAATTCCATCAAAGCATCTCTATGGTTAGGAGAAGTTTGTAAAAGTTCTAAGATAGAAATCTTAGCTAGAGTATTGGCCAACTATTTTTGGATATCAAATGAAATATTAGGTTGGGGTCTCAATACCAAAGGTGGGATTCCTGCCTCTAGAACCTTTTTTTTTATTATTTCTCAAAATCAAAGTGGGTTGTGATGTAGAATTACTTTCTTGCTGAGAATGATGAGTCTGAGCTTGTCTTATTGTAGTTACCCCAACCATGCCAACCATATTACCATAGGGAGGAGGCTCATTCTGATAAGACACCTGATTAGCTGCCTGCTTATCATGCTTTGGTAATGGATTCTTGAATATTCCCATATCCTGATTTGTTATTGAAGCTTGCTGAATAGGAGGTTGATTATTTTATGATTGAGATCTCCCTATATCAATATGTCCTACATCGATCAAGTCTTGAACCACATGTTTCAACTTCTTACAAGAATTTATCCAATGTCCTTCTACTCTATGATATGCACAATGTTGACATACCTTGTACCAATTAGTTGTAGTATCTGGTTGCCTTATGGGAGGTAACTCAATTGCATTGGCTTCTAAAATTTGTTTCAAATCCACTTCCATAGACATATTAAGCTTTGTGAAATTCCTTTGTGGATGTTTCTGAAGTATTATCTTTTGTAGGTTGTTAACAACATTATTAATAGGCCTACTATCCACCGCACCATCACCTCCTGTATGCTTACTCTTGTGTTGAGACTTAGTAGTTTTATCTTCTTTTACTTTGAATTGGCCTCTTCTGATAAGAGCCTATTCTACTTTTCTTGCTAATTCAATTGCTTGATCAAAATATGTGATAGTAGTAGTTTCTAATGCATAAGATAATTATTCTTGCAAATTTCTAATAAATATCTCAAGCATATCTCTAGGAGGTAAAGTATATCTCAAGCATCCAACTAAAATTCTCTAATGAGCCAAACAATTCTGAGAAACTTTCCTCTTTACCTTGTTTCAAATTATAAACATATTTCATGGTTACATATTTCTCAACATAAGCACCAAAATGTTGAACAAATAATTTTGTTGTTTCTTCAAAATTCCTCAAGGAATAATTAGGTAATCGATAGTACCATTCTAATGCCATGCCACCAAGACTCTTAGGGAATATTTTTAGTAACAACATGTCATCATATATGAGATCATGGCATGTTGTCCTAAATCTTCTTAAATGCTCTATTGGATCTTCTGTCCCCTTATATATAGGTAAAACTGGCATAGGAAAGTGCTTAGGATAAGGTCTTGCAACAACAATAGGATCCAATGGTTGGTTACACATTTCTTTATAATTGTAAGTGAAACTTGAAGGTTGAATCATCTCAACTTTTGAAACCAACTACTTCACCATATTTGTTAAATTTTGAACTTTTGGATTATTGTTATGCAATGTCCCCAGATTCCCTAAGGGAGGGATATAGGTGTGTTGTGGAGCAAGTGCTTGGTTTAGGTTGGAAGCATTGACACTATTATTATATGTGTTACCTTGTGAGAGAGAACAACTAACATTTGGTGGAATAGAAGCAAAAGTGTTGAAACAAGCAGATTGAGGAGGAAATTGAGAATAATTTTGTGTGACACTACTAGTTAGAGGAACTTGTAAATTCCTACCAATGTTGGTGGTCATAGTAGTGGCACCAGTTGTTTGGTATCTTAAATTATCAATATGCAAATATTTGGACAAGGGGTTATGTTGATCAAGCCTAGGAGAACTTACTAGAGTAGGAGGAGGAGCTTCAACTCTTTCGAGTTGAGTCTCTCGCTCCATAGCCCTCAATAACTTATCACTATTAGATTTCATAAAACCCCAAATATGCTCAAATGATGAGAAGAGGAACCCACCATCAGGTCCTTCAAAAGGATCAAAATTTGTTTCAATTTCATTATTATCTTGTTCTTTTGGATCTATGTTAGGATCCTCTCTATCAATCTGATCATCTTCTAGGGGAACATAATCAGATTCAAGATGCTTTCGCTGACTTCTAAGGAAAGGAGCCATTAGAAGAAGCAAAAGGATAGAAGAAAATACTAACAACAAGCACACAAAGAAATATTTTTAAATATGTTATTAATGTTTTGAAACCAAACAAACAAATTAATGATCTTATTTAAAGTTTTAAAAGAAAAATGAGGTGTTCACGTCGGGTTCATCAAATATGTAGAGGGGGAAAAGCACCCTACCACGTACGATTCTTGGCTAGATTCGCAAGAGAAAGCCAAGGTGATCGTGAGGGTATGTTTTTCTCTACACTCTATGTAAAATAGGGGGTAAGGGTTCACCAAGAATGGTTTAAGGACTCACTCCAAGTCCACCGGTTTTCAAGAATGTTTGATGTATTCATTTCAAGATAATCACCTATGTTTGGCCTTTCTAGATCTATGTTATAAAATATAAAGGATAATGTATAAAATACAATATGCAAGAAGATAAGAACTAACCCTAGAATGATTCTTTCTTTGAATGCTTTCTAACCCTAGGGTTTTAAAATAGAAAACCTTCAAGCAAGGGCTCAAGAGAAGATGCACAAACAATATTAACCCTAGGTGCACACTATATGTTGTTTTCCTTTCAAATGCCTAGAAATTAAGAGATCTTATTTTATATTAGATCTAGGGTTCAAACAAGAATAACAAACATCCATCCAAATAGCCTAAAGACTAACTAGGGCACTTATCTTATCCGATGGTTGATCCTTGCTTTTATCCTTTATCCAAAAATGTCCAATAATTCTTGTTCTTGTAAGATAACTTAGCAAACACTTGAAAAATATAATTAGCATTAGGGGGCCTTCTTAGGCCACTGTACAATAATGCTTGGAGGTGCAGTAGTCAAGCCCCCTAGGTCCTTTTAGCTGACCTTTGAAAATAGAAGCAAAATTTGACCTTTGGAAGATGAATAATCATAATAGACAACATAACAAAATGATAAAACACAACATAGAATGTAGTAGTATATTCTATATGCTATCTAAGATGTAGATCTAGGGTTTAGGGGTAGCAATTTACCCCCAAATATGGTCTAGGTGAAATCATGCCCTAAAGCAAGCAATCGTGATTTCATAGACTAGAAATCGTGCCCCGTAGATATCGGGCGTGATTTCGTAGAAGCAAGGTAAAAAGCCTCAAATATATGTGAAATGAAAAATATGTGATATAGAAGACTAAAATATAAATGCATAAGAGTGAAAATACCTAGTAGATAGCAAAAGTAGATCCAAGGATGGAAACCTCCAAATGGTAGAAATCCTCCTTAGGGCTCCAACACTAATCCACCAACAAAGCAATCCAATGCAACATAAATAGAGCTTCAACAAACTATATTCCACACTTACGAGTTAGCTTGCTTGTAGAAGAAAACAATTCACTTAGATATCACTTGAAGAAAGAAGTGCACAAGAAGAAGAGAGCTTAGATCACATGTAAGAATTACTTGAATCCTTGTTACTCTCTAAAGATGATTTCAAACCCTCCTTATATAGTGGATTTGAAAGTGAAATGGGTGGAAAAACTAAAGGAAAATCGATGCCAAAACATGCCAACTTTGAGAATTAGGGTTTCCTTGGGAGAAAACCTTAAAATGCAAAATCACGTCCCATCAGGACCAACTACAATTTCACACTTTGCAAAATCGTGCCCCATTAAGGGCGACCACGATTTCATAGAAAGAGGAGAAAAATCACAAATGAAGGGAGGAGAAACCTAGTCCTTTCCCTAGGCAAGTCTAAGGGGTCTCTCTAAAGGACTCAGGGAAAATTACTCACTTGAGTGGGTCAATTTTTCATGTCTACAAAATATTTTACCCAAAGGTGGCCTAAGAGCCATTTAGTGGACAAGTGCTATTAGGTAAGTAAGAGTGAAAGCTAATTTATTGTTAAGCAATGACCTATGAGTCAGATGATAGATAAGAACTCATGTAAATATGCATAAATTATAATCACATTTATGAATGGTGGCCTATGTGCCATGATGGTGGACAAACACTCATGAAATAGGAAGATATACCTAGAAATATGTACAAGATAATAATCTCATATCTAAGCAGTTGCATGGAAGTCATGATAAATAACAAACACCTAGAATATGGAAAAAAATAATCATGATATATATACAATATACATCATGTCTAAGTGGTGGCCTTAGAGCTAGATATAGAACAAGCACTAGGGTCATGATGATAAAGTACCTATAATATATACAATATGATACTGTAGACACCTAAAACACGTCATGTCAAAGGTGAATACTCATATGGACATGCTTCAAGACCATATGGAAGATCTTGGATAGACTCCAAGATAGATCGGTGGTTCTAACCACTCAATTTGGGCTCCTTGGCCTAATCAGTCTAAACCATGGTTGAGACTTGTTGTCTATAGTTCGAATCGTTGCTGACACTCACGATTTATAGTTTGAACTGCAACTGTCACATATGGTCTTAACTAAAGTTCAGTTGGCCTTCATCCGAGCCAAATCAATTTGAATGACCATTTGATCTAGAAGAAGAATATTAAAGGGCAAAATATTACAGAGGCTTCCAATCCAATTGTCCTAACCATCTCTTCTTTTTCTTGGCTTCTCCATGAAGCCACCCCTAGCCCTAGGGACATGCTATAAATACCCCCTCCAAATTGGGGATAAAGAGAGAGAGTGAATTGATCAAAAGAGCAAGGAAGCCCTGTCAAATTGCATACTGAATTCATGCATTGAGGAGGCCACTTTGCTATTCAACCCAATATCAACTTACCATGGATGCCCTAAAGAGCTAGAACACCAAGAAACACTAATTCAGGCAAATGGATGCCCAATCAAGCAATTCAATCACCAAACCTATCAGAGGACACTGAGGCAACCCTTGATCATCAATTTGGCAAGGAGGATCAAGTCCATAGCCCTTGAATTGGAGGGCAAATCTACTTTGTTGCTCATCATGGCTATCAGTCACGGTTTACAGTGCAGATCACTCATTTGATTTATGGTTTGCAATAGGTATAAGATCCCCTTTCCATTTATTTTGTAGTATATTTAATTAGGTTAGAATAGTCATTTTAGTGGGTTAATTCATGTTTAGAGATAATCTGACCGATAGATTTAGAGTTTAATCAATCTTATTCTCATCATGGCAAGGAGGATATTAATGGCTTCTTTTCATGCTAACTTGCTTAATTTCACGCAACTGATCCATTAGATAGATAGTTGCACTTCCTATTTTCATGTTCCTAACAATATTTATGAATCTTGCACAATTTTAATATGTTTTATCCATCTTCTTGATTTCATAGTTGTTATGGCATATTTGTGTTTATTCTCTTTAAAGGGCCTCATCACAAGAGGTTACCTATTCATTTAATGCTTTTGTGTTGTTTCTTGACCGTAGGAAAGCATATTCAAAGGATCTTCAACCATTCAATTCCTTCCTCAATGTGAAGAATAGGGTCAACTCCACCCTAGAGCAGTTCGTGTCACCTTAAAGGCTTGAAAAGTGCATTTATCCCTAAGGGGATTATAACATTGTAATTGCGTATCAAAAAGGGTATCCCTAAGAGGGATTCATTTGTAATACATGAATTGATTCCAAAAAGGAAATAAAGATGCATTTTACTTAATTTCTTTGTCTTTTGTCAATTTGTGTATGAATGGTAATTTTTACTTCCATTTATGAAATTACAATATCGGGTGCACGCCTTTATGGTCATACAAAAGGTGATCATGGTGGGACTCCGCATTTTAAGAACCTAATCTAACATATTCTATGTTTTTTAGATTGCAGGTGCAAACCATAGGTTTTAGCTGTGGTATCATTGTTGGCCCGCGACTGCAAAATGTGGTCTACAGTCTGAACCATGCAACAGACTTGCGGTTCACAACAGACACAATAGACAGTAGGGAGCCAAAGCTTAATTGGATGAGGACCTAAGGTAGGCCCCATTTTCACTATTTGTACTTTTTTATTATGTCTGTGTTTTTCTAGAGAGCAATAAAGTGAAAGCAAATTAGGACACTAAAAAAGGAAAAAGAATTAGGTCCTAGGGTTTCATATTTCTTTTGCATTTTAGCTAGGTGCTGCTAGGAAAAATGGATCTCTGAATGCAGTCTTCCTATAATCCAGTGTGCTAGAGTAGAATTGTGTGTCTTTTTGCATGCTTGAGGCCCAATTAGAGGCTATATCATTGTAATTGCATTGTCAAAAATCATTTAGGATATAGCATGCATTTTCTAAAAATAAAACGTTTATTTTTGCATATCATGTAGGAAACAATCATTTATGATATATTATGCATTTTCATTTATATGCAAAGAATAAAATGAACCACACACACAACATTGTAATTAAATTCTAGTTAGTTGGGATTCACATCCAACCACTAGTAGGGTTCAACGACGATGGAGGTGATTTCCATCCGTTGACCCAAATCCTACGTACCCTTGGATACTATACCAATACCGGATCCAAGAACCTTTCGTACACTAGAAAATGAAGAACACAAGCTTATACTGAGAGGGGGGGTGAACAATATAAGACTTAACCAATTAACAATTTTAACTCTAGATAACAGAGGCATCAACACAACATTAATCAAGACAGAAAGCATCACACATTGAAGACCCATTTTAACGTGGTTCACCCAGAATGGTTGGGCTACATCCATGGATAAAATATTTCACTAAATTTTATCAATCAATTTTTGGGAATACCTTTCCCGATTACAAAGTTTATGGGCACCAACCCAAAGGAGACACCAATCCCCTAAACTCGAGTTCGTGGGCACCAACCCACAGGAGACATCGATCCCCTAGATCTGCTCTGGCTGGTGATCCTCTAGAAAACCTCTGCCTTTGCTGCCCTTAGCAAATGGAACTCTATCCACAGAAGACACCTGTCCTCCCTACTCTGGCTGGAGACCTCTGTCCTCAACTCTATCACCTCCAAAGCTGGTCCTCGAATTTGCACTAAACATAGTCCTTCGGTCTAGTACAAATGTCCTCGTTCGTCTTTTCTTGTTGCGCTCACTCTGCACGCTTCGACATCATCACGCCACTTCTGCACTCTTGCGCTCTTTCGGCTGCATCTCGCACACTTCGACGCACATTCGACTATCTCACAATTCACCCTTAACTCTTCAAAAAAATCCTCCTTTTATACTAACACTTTCAAGATCAAAACCTTGATCTTAGTCGGTTGCACAACCCTAAACTACGTCGGATGCAAACCCTAATTTTTGTCGGCCCAAATTTAACTTTGTCGGCTTCACTGCCTCTGCAACTCTTCTGTAGCTTCTGTCGTGAAACTACAACATGTCACGATATCGCGACACTTTTGCCTTCGAACACTTTCTTTTGGCTTTTGTCACGAAATCGTGACACTTCTGCCTCTGCTGACGTCATCTTCACTTCTGTCATGAAATCGTGACATTTCTCGCTTTCTCAACCTCTTCTCGGCTTGCACTAGCGAAAATGGAACATGTCACAAAATCACGACACTTTCGCTGCCTTATGCTTTTCTCTGCCTTACGCCTGCGAAACTGGAACATGTCACGAAATCGTGACGCTTTCACCTTCGAGCTCTTCCTTCTTGAATTCGTCGTGAAATCGTGACGCTTCTTCTGTTGAAGACTTGCTTACTATCTCTGTTGCAAAATCATGACACTATCTCCAACTGAATGCCGCCATCTCAATCTATCATGAAATCGTGACACTTTCTGCATCCGTACGACTTCTTTTCAGCCTGTCGCAAAATCGTGACGCTTTTAGCTTTCGTACGTCTTCTTTGCAACCTATCGCGAAATCACGACAGTTCTCATTTTAGACTCTTCCCTTTGCTGCATGTCACGAAATCGTGACAGTTCTCACTTTGACTTCTGTAGCATGTCACAAAATCGTGACACTTTATCTTGCTACTTTCTCTCTCTTCGAACTTGTCATGAAATCGTGACAATTCACACTACGGACTCTTTCTTCTGCATTATGTCGTGAAATCGTGACACTTTTTCTTTTGGACTCCTTCTCCTGCAACATGTCACGAAATCGTGACACTTTTTCTTTCGGACTCCCCCTCCTGCAACTTGTCGCGAAATCGTGACACTTTTTCGTCCGTACAATCTTCCTTGCAATATGTCACGAAATCGTGACATTTCTGACTCGAACATTCTCTCTCCTCTTTGAGTCGTGAAACTGCGACATGTCGCGATATCGCGACACTTTTCTAAAAAGCTTTCTCTCTCCTACCTAAGTCGCGAAAATGCGACATGTCACGATATCGCGACACTTTTTCAAAAAGCTTTCTCTCTCCTGTTTAAGTCACGAAACTGCGACATGTCGCGATATCACGACACTTTTCCAACTTACACTTTTCTTTCGAACCTGTCAGCTTGGGGTTTTCCAGAGACCTTTGAAACTGTCATGCCGTAACCTTCATCAAAACAAATTATTTGACATCAAATCAAATTCCTTCGAAAGCTTCTTGTCATCAATGACAACTTAATCACTTGAGCAAATGCAATGTACCCAAAGTACCCAAAATTGCCAACAATCTCCCCCTTTGTCATTGATGGCAACCCTTTACTAAAAACACGTCTCAAGAGCCAAAACTGAAACCAACTATGCTAACAACTGAGAAACTGTGCCCACAATTGAGAATCTTCCTTTGAAGTTTTGCTCCCCCTGACTTGAAGCTTTCCTCTTCACTTGAAGCTCTTCCCCTTACTCATATCTCTCCCCCTTTGTCATCAATGGCAAAGGGTCACCTTTGGGGCTCGGGACTAAGAATGAGCCTCTTAGCTTGGTCCCTCCCCCACCTCCTGATGAGGTGATTAATTCTGGGGTGGGAGTACAACTCCCAATTTCTCCCTTAGATACTCAAACGTATCTCTTGGAAGAGGTTTGGTGAAGATATCTGCAATCTGCTCTTTAGTAGGCACATACTCTAGCTTGACCTGCTTGTCTTGCACTTTCTCCCTTAGAAAGTGATACTTGATGGAAATATGCTTTGTCCTTGAGTGCATTACCGGATTTTTGGAAATACTTATGGCACTCGTATTATCGCAAAATATGGAGATGGGTTGTTCATGCTTGACTTTGAAATCCTCCAAGGTGGTTTTCATCCATAAAACCTGTGTACACCTAGCCACTGCTGCTATGTATTCAGCCTCTGCTGTAGATAAGGAAACTGAAGGTTGTTTCTTACTTAGCCAAGAAACCAAACTCTTTCCCAAAAAGAACGCTCCACCACTAGTGCTCTTCCTGTCATCAGTATTGCCTGCCCAATCTGCATCTGAATAGGTCGTGAGGGTGAAATCATCACCTTTGGGATACCAAAGCCCAAAATCCATAGTGCCCTTCAGATATCTGAATATCCTCTTAACTGCTGTAACATGAGAATATTTTGGAGCTACCTGAAATCTTGCTACTAACCCAACTGCCTGCATGATATCTGGTCTGGTAGCCATAACATATAATAAACTACCAATCATTGATCTGTACAACCTCTGATCTGCCGCTGGAGATTCATCATCTTTACTCATCTTGCACCCTGTAATCATTGGAGTACATACTGGTTTGCTGTCCATCATCCCAAATTTCTTCAACATTTCTTTGATATACTTTCCTTGAGAGAGAAATACACCATCTTTTGATTGAGCAATCTGAAGACCTAAAAATAATGACAACTCTCCAATCATAGACATCTCAAATTCCTTCTGCATGGTGTTAGCAAAAACTTTGCACATCTGAGTATTATTCCCCCGAAAATAATATCATCAACATAGACAACCATAATCAACATATCATCACCTTCATTCTTAATATACAGATTGCTATCTGCCATGCCTTTCCTGAAGCCTTGCTCATGAAGATAACTATCAAGTCTTGAGTACCATGCCCTTGGTGCTTGCTTTAACCCATATAAGGCCTTTTTTAGTTTACACACATAGTCTGACTGTTCTGTGAGAGACACTCCTTTTGGCTGTTCTATGTAGACTTCTTCTACCAACACCCCATTTAGAAAAGCTGACTTTACATCCATTTGATATACCTTGAATGATTTGAAGCTTGAAAGGGCCAAAAACATTCTGATAGCTTCAAGACGAGCAACAGGAGCGAACGTCTCTTCGAAATCAACACCTTCTACTTGAGCATAACCTTTGCAGACTAACCTAGCTTTGTTTTTGACAATATTTCCATCCTCATTGAGTTTATTTCTGAATATCCATTTTGTGCCAATGACATTCTTGTCCTTAGGTCTTGGAACCAAATCCCAAGTTTCACTTTTCTCTATTTGATTTAGCTCTTCATCCATTGCTTTTACCCAAAATTTATCTGCACATGCTTCACTAAAATCTTTTGGCTCAATCTGAGATAATAATGAAACATTTGTAGAATCGTGTGAAGGAATGACTCTTCTTCTTGTTTTCCTGTTGTTTGGATCACCAATGATCAAATATTTGGGATGATGTTTTTGAACATATCGTGAAGGAGTTTTGGGAAGCAGTTGTTGTCTTTCCTCTTCTTCATCTGAAACCTCTCTGAATTCTTCTTGACAAATTTCATCACTGAGTTCCTTGACTGGTTCTCTTATCCCTGTCTTTTCATCAACTGTTACATTTATGCTCTCTACGATTGTATGCGTTATTTTTTTAAAGCATCTGTAGGCCTTGCTTCTGCTGGAATATCCAAGAAATATTCCCTCATCACACCTAGGATCAAACTTACCCAGATTCTGATCTTCCCTTCGATGAAGCACTTACTCCCAAACACTTTGAAGTATTTTACTGTAGCTGGTCTTCCTTTCCATAACTCATAAGGAGTTTTATGATGATTGACTCTAAGTTGGGCCCTGGTGATAATGTAGACTGTTGTACTGACTGCCTCTTTCCAAAAGCCATCTGAAATTTTTGACTCATTTAACATAGCTCTAGCCATATTTTCAATAGTTCTGTTTTTCCTTTCAACTACTCCATTTTGTTGAGGAGTTCTTGCTGCTGAATATTCTCTTTTGATTCCTTGTTGCTCACGGTATTCCACAAATTCATTTGAAGTGAACTCTCCTCCTCTCGTCCGATCTTAAGCATTTGATTCTCTTGTCGGTCTCATTTTCAATCATTTCTTTGAAAGCTTTAAATTTTTCAAAAGCTTCAGATTTTTCTTTGAGAAAAGTAACCCAAGTCATTCTAGAATAATCATCTATAAACAACATGAAGTAGCTTTCTCCCTGAATGCTCCGAGTTCTGGTGGGGCCACATAAATCAGTATGAATAAGATCCAATGGTTTTGAAGAAGTATACCCTTTTGATTTGAAACTAGTTCTAGTCTGTTTTCCATGTTGACAGGGACCACAAATGATATTATGGGGCCTTTTTATTTTGGGCAAGTCTCTAACTACTTCCTTGTTACTAATATTGACAAGATTATCAAAGCTCAAATGCCCCAATATTTTATGCCATAGCCAACTCTCATCTTCTTGAGTTAGAAAACACTTTTCCCTTTTTATCTCACTCAGCATGTAAAGATTGTTTGGAGTCCTTGTAGCACTCGCAATGAGTTTTCCATTTTTTTCTTTACTTATCTCACATCTATCAGAAAAGAAAGATACTATGTGCCCTTGATCACAAAGTTGACTCACACTTAGAAGATTATGTCTTAGGCCTTCTACATAAAGCACATTTTCTGTTTTGGATTTCCCATCCAAACTAAGAGTCCCTTTACCACAGATTTTAGCTGACCTATTATCTCCAAAACCGACTGTTCCTCGGTTTGTTTGTTTTAAGACCAAAAACTTTTCCTTTTCACCAGTCATATGTTTTGAACAACCACTATCAAGATACCATTTTTCTACTTTGTCTTGAGCATGAAAAGCAGTTTGAACTATCATTGACTTAGATTTGATCTCATTTCTCCTTTTAGTGAACTCAAGGCTAGATCTATCCAAACTGCACATCCTTGCTATATGCCCAAAATTCTTGCACTTGAAACACATGAAATTTTTATTCATAAGAGGTGCAAAAGAGTTAACATTTTCCTTACTATGGCTATTCAAGGATTTATTGCAATGCATAGCTTTGTGACCAAAATTCTTGCAGGAAAAACAATAGCCATGGAAAGTATTATGTAACCTGTTTTGATGCCTTGGATGATTGTTCTTCTTGTGACCAACTGGAATCCATCGCTCTTCGAGATGAAGATTGGTCTTGCTCGAAGACCCTATTTCATAAATAGTGATACCATCCTTCTTTTGCTTTACACATGGAGTATTCTATCTGAGAATCAATTGTTCTAACTTCATTCTAAGAGACATAACCTCTTCTTCTAGTTTCTCGTAATCAGTTTCCTTTCCTTTTAAAGCCTCTGTCTAACCTCGTTCAACCTTCTTTCCTTCTTCAGCTAGAATTTTGAAGTCTATAACTCTTTGAGACAATCTTGATCTTGCAATCTCTTCTTCCTGAATTTGATGCTTGAGAACATAATTTTCTTCCCTGAATTTCTCAAGCCTTTTTAAAGCCAAGAAGAATTCACCTTTGAGATTGAACCCAACCTCTTCATCTCTTTCTAAATCTGTATGTTCCTCTCATAGATCCTTCTCCAAGCTTTTAGGCTTTTTTTGGAGAAACCCGCTCTGATACCAATTGAAGAACACAAGCTTATACTGAGAGGGGGGGTGAACAGTATAAGACTTAACCAATTAACAATTTTAACTCTAGATAACAGAGGCATCAACACAACATTAATCAAGACAGAAAGCATCACACATTGAAGACCCATTTTAACGTGGTTCACCCAGAATGGTTGGGCTACATCCATGGATAAAATCTTTCATTAAATTTTATCAATCAATTTTTGGGAATACATTTCCCGATTACAAAGTTTATGGGCACCAACCCAAAGGAGACACCAATCCCCTAAACTCGAGTTCGTGGGCACCAACCCATAGGAGACACCGATCCCCTAGCTCTGCTCTGGTTGGTGATCCTCTAGAAAACCTCTCGCCTCCGTCTGCCCTTAGCAAATGGAACTCTATCCATAGAAGACACCTGTCCTCCCTGCTCTGGCTGGAGACCTCTGTCCTCAACTCTATCACCTCCAAAGCTGGTCCTCGAATTTGCACTAAACACAGTCCTTCGGTCTAGTACAAATGTCCTCGTTCATCTTTTCTTGTTGCGCTCACTCTGCATGCTTCGACATCATCGTGCCACTTCTGCACTCTTGCACTCTTTTGACTACATCTCGCACACTTCAACGCACATTTGACTATCTCACGATTCGCCCTTAACTCTTCAAAACACTCCTTTTATACTAACACTTTCAAGATCAAAACCTTGATCTTAGTCGACTGCACAACCCTAAACTACGTCGGCTACAAACCCTAATTTTTGTTGGCCCAAATTTAACTTTGTCGGCTTCACTACCTCTGCAACTCTTCTGTAGCTTCTACCACGAAACTACAACATGTCACGATATCACGACACTTTTGCCTCCGAACACTTTCTTTTGGCTTTTGTCATGAAATCGTGACACTTCTGCCTCTGCTGATGTCATCTTCACTTCTGTCATGAAATCATGACATTTCTCGCTTTCTCAACCTCTTCTTGGCTTGCACTAGCGAAAACGGAACATGTCACGAAATCGTGACACTTTTGCTGCCTTATGCTTTTCTCTGCCTTACGCTCGCGAAACTGGAACATGTCATGAAATCACGACGCTTTCGCCTTCGAGCTCTTCCTTCTTGAATTCGTCATGAAATCATGACGCTTCTTCTGTTGAAGACTTGCTTACTGTATTTGTCGTGAAATCGCGACACTATCTCCAACTGAATACCGCCATCTCAATCTATCATGAAATCATGACACTTTCTGCATCCGTACGACTTCTTTTCAGCCTGTCGTGAAATCACGATGCTTTCAGCTTCCGTACGTCTTCTTTGCAACCTGTCACGAAATCGTGACAGTTCTCATTTCAGACTCTTCCCTTTGCTGCATGTCATGAAATTGTGATAGTTCTCACTTCGAGTTCTGCAGCATGTCGCGAAATCGTGACACTTTATCTTGCTACTTTCTCTCTCTTCGAACTTGTCACGAAATCGCGACAATTCACACTACGGACTCTTTCTTCTGCATTATGTCGCGAAATCATGACACTTTTTCTTTTGGACTCCTCCTGCAACATGTCGCGAAATCATGACACTTTTTCTTTCGGACTCCCCCTCCTGCAACTTGTCACGAAATCGTGACACTTTTTCGTCCGTACAATCTTCCTTGCAATATGTCACGAAATCGTGACATTTCTGACTCGAACATTCTCTCTCCTCTTTGAGTCGCGAAACTGCGACATGTCGCGATATCGCGACACTTTTCTAAAAAGCTTTCTCTCTCCTGCCTAAGTCACAAAAATGCGACATGTCGCGATATCGTGACACTTTTTCAAAAAGCTTTCTCTCTCCTATTTAAGTCGCGAAACTGCGACATGTCGCGATATCGCGACACTTTTCCAACTTACACTTTTCTTTCGAACCTGTCAGCTTGGGGTTTTCCAGAGACCTTTGAAACTGTCATGTCGTAACCTTCATCAAAACAAATTCCTTCGAAAGCTTCTTGTCATCAATGACAACTTAATCACTTGAGCAAATGCAATGTACCCAAAGTACCCAAAATTGCCAACAAAAAATTTGCATGTATTCTCTTCGGAGGGTATAACGCTGACTAGGGGAAAATGGGTGAGGATCTGGGAGGACCTGTGCTCCCTGACCATGTGTGGGCTTCATTACCACACATTATAGGTTGGATTACGTGATCTGGAAGTCACACCCAGATTGTCGAGCTGTGAGTATATAGGTGAAAGCCAATTAAACTAAGAATATCATCCAACAAGCTTTCAAAACACGATAAGAGTTTCTCTACTGATACAACAAATCTTGAAAACAACATCAAACAGTTTAGGGCTCACATTTAAAACTTAATACAAGATAATCACCATTGTATACCTTGTTTGCTTAATAAAAGATAAATCTAGACACTAGGTACACCATGGTGGACACACGGGGTGGTCAACAAAGGCTTAAGCCTGATGCCAATGACCAACCCCCAATAGATTCACAACAACATGTGTCAAGTCCTCACCCACATGAGCGAACCGAACGTCGTTCGACAAGCATTAGAGGAGATAACTCGACACGAGGGGACACCATCGAGCGTACCCTAGATAGAGGAGCTTCAGTACACTCCTCTAGGCATAGGATAGAGCATGGAGCCTCTCAGCATGAGGGTGCTCCACTCGGAAGCCATTATCGAGACCGTAGTGCATGTGCATCCATGGGATCGACCGAAGAGTATGTCGTACAGGGGACCAAGTTGGTACCCCTACGTACTAGGTCCATAGGAGGTTCCATACCTCCACCTTTAGAGTATAGAAGGAATAGAGATCCACCCATTCAGGGGCATGCATATAGGCTCACTTCTGAGCATAGGTCTACTCACACTCCCATGCGTGGTGCACCATGCAAGATCACTATTGATATATCCAAGGTGGGAGCCAATGGTACACCACCGCATGAGCAGTGGTGATCCAGATAGTTAGATGGTCTAGGTAGTGTCCTTGAGCAGTTAGGTTGTAAGCCTTTGGCTCTACCCACTCGTGCCCCGAGTGAGCATAGTGAGAGCTCCATTAGGACTACTAGAGAGCATGGAGAGGCTTCTAAGCACCCTCATGTCACACATCCACCATCTACGCATGGTGGCACACAGTATAGGACTCAGCAGGACGCCAATGCCATCTTCACAGATAGAGGCAAAGGTGTAGCACATCAGTCCGATGGTTACAGAACCCATAAGGTCGCTCACATGGAGCATGCATACCAGAGGCCTCCTACGGTCGATCACCTTGATAGATCACATAGACTGGTATCCGAGTAGAGATGACAACTCCTCCAAGATAAATTGGAGGATGCTCGCCTAGAGAGGCAATGCATTGAAGATGAAAATATTCAAGCACAGAGGCTCATTAGACAGAGACTATATGAGCAACGCATGCATGAGGAGCGCATCCTTACCCAAAAGGAGCACGTAGAGTAGGAGGATAGGCTAGCTAGGGCTGGTCTATACACTCATGTAGATAATAGAGAGTGCATTCATAGGAAGGATTTTTCACAAGCCGATATGCATCAGGAGCGCATAGATGCTCACACTCATATTAGTGCCCAACAAAGAGAGTGGCCACCTTCGGTCGAAGATCAGGGGCAACGACAGTATGAGGAAGAAGAGGGAGATGGAGCCAACCAAGAGTATCCTGAAAACTCCCAAGGTGAGGAGGAGGAAGAGCCACGTCCTCCACCTCGACAGAGGAAGAATGTACCTCCAAGACCACCTCCACGTCAACTTAGGGAGGAGGACTTTCTATCCTCGTAGGCCTATAAGGCCTTAGCTGAGAAGGTAAAAGCGATCGAGAGGCAAGGCGTGGCTTTTCAAAAGCTGACATTGAGAAAGATCCATAATGAGCCTTTGGACCCCTCGGTGCCTACTCCACCATATCCTGAGCATTTTGACATGCCCAGGTTAGACAAGTTTAAAGGTGATGAAGATGCGCAAGAGCATGTCACAAGCTTTCTGGACGTATGCTTCTAGATTGCAAGCAATGATGCCTTGTTGTTGTGCACATTCATCACAACCCTCTCAAGCCCAGCCCGAGAGTGGTTCAATCAGCTTAAGAAGCATAGTATCACCAGTTTTGAGCAACTAGTGGATGCTTTTCTTGAACGCTTTTCCTTTGGCATCAAGAAATAGGCTAACCTTTTTGATTTGGCTGCGCTAGCTCAGCGATGATGAGCCAATTGAACAGTATAGAAAGATATGGAGGAGATTAATGGTAAAGCTACCATTCCCTATTCCTACTACAGAATTGACCCGAATGTTCACAAAGAGTTGTGCCAAGCACATCTCATTATTATTGCAATTGTAGTAATATCCGAAATTCAAGGAAGCTTTGGTGCAAGCCAAAGTGATTGAGGATATCAAGTTGCAAGAAGGCAACTTGAAGCTCAAGAACAGGAAAGAGGGATTCAAGAAGAGTACCACAAAACAACAGGGCAAGTAGGCCCATGTAAATCAAGTGGTGTTGAATCTCCAGAGAGAGGATAAGGGGCAACAAAAGCAAAATTATCAGGCCCAACCTCCTCCTACACAGTACGAGCAGCACAAAAATAATTATAAGGGCAAAAACAAAGAACAATGCCCACCTCACCAATTCACACCTTTGACGGAATCGTTGACGTCGATTTTCCATCAATTGTGTGAGGCTAAGGCAATCAGATTGCCCGAGGTCAAGTTGATTGATCCTAACCAGCCCAAGCCAAAGGGCTATCAGGATGATCTATTTTACATCTTTCATCGCATGAAGGGTCATGACATCGAAGTATGTTGGTCCTTCAAACACATAGTGCAAAATATGATAGATAAAGGTGAGCTTGTAGTGCCTAACAATCCGTAGGCACCCGAAAACCAAAACATGGGGATTTATAAAAATCCATTGCCAAACCATGAGGCACCACGCAACAATGTTGGCCAGGTCAACCAAGTGCGTGTCGAACCACCTACCCAGGGGTTCGTAGGCATGGTCAACATTGTTACTAGGCATGGGAGATATGAACAGCTGAATCAACCTCACGCTCCCATCAGGATACAAGCTACGTCGGATCAATGGCCAGCTCAGAACATTCTAGGCCCACCAACTAGACCGGTGGTGACCATAGGAGCAAGGTTGGTTCAAAACCTATAGACAACTCCTACGAAGTTGTCTATATATGAGCTAATACAATAGTCTCCTAGGCATAAGGAGACTCTCATGGACATTTTGAGGTCTATCGAGGTACAATCCTAGGATGCTCAAGCATTCACCAATTTTGTGGGACATGTACAATAGTGTCAGGAACCCATGATCCAATTTTATGATCATGAAGTCAAGATGGTTCCTACAGATGTGGCTGACCCACCATTACATATCATCGCATGTGTTAATCACATGCCATTCAAGAGGGTCTTGATCGAACATTGGTTCATCGATCAACATTATAATGACCAAGGCACTGAGTCATTTAAAGTTGCCCAAGTCACATATTGTGCCTACCATATTCACATTGAGAGCGTTTAACGATGTGCTATGCTCGACGGTTGGCACAATCATCCTACCTATTCAGGTGGGCCTAAAGACCATCTCTATGATGTGTCATGTGATAGAAGGTGCCATGCAGTATAACATCCTACTTGAGAGGCCTTGGATTCAAGAAATGCATTGCGTTCCCTCTATATTACACCAATGTGTAAAGTACATCCATGAGGGATGGGTTCATGTAGTGTCATCAGACGAAGAACCTTTTAAGTTCATGAACCTAGTAGATTTGCCTGGGGGTTTCATACTCCCATCAATGCACATGGAGTCAACCAGCATCGTTGATTAAAAATCTAGGAGGTAAACCAACAGTACGTGCTCAACCATCGATATCTGTATCAAATAGATCTGAGCACACTACTACAACTTCTCTGAAACCGACTGCATCAACAATGCATCAGGATGATGAGAAGCTAAAGGTAAAAATGGGAGAAAGAAAAGAAGCATATGCCCGAACTAGTCACCAATGAGGCTCCCACTCCCATGGAAGTGGAAGAAGCTCAAGATAAAGTCGAGGAGGTACCTCAGCCTACCTCGCCTACATCATCAGTAGGGTCATCCGCACCGTAGGTGACTGTTCATCTAGCCAACATAGGGTTAGGTGAATATCTTGTGTAGAATGTCACCTTTGGACCTATTCTAGAGATTGCACAAGAGATGGGCCAACCGCATGCCCATCATTTTTTGGTTGGATCAGTAGTACCATTGGGTGAGCCACCCAATCAAACTAACTTCATCTATGTTGGGCTGGATCAACTTCCAACGTGAACGCCCATGGATGAAGATGATGATGAATAGTTCATAGTGAATGTTCATTACTTATCCAACCCAGAGTATTCCATGCATATTTTTGAGCTATATCATTGGCATGGATACGGCCTTGGTCTCTTTGAGCAAGGATGTAGGACTCCGCTTGAGCCACATTATCAGTTGGCAACTGATAGGTTCGAGCTAGGGTTATAGATACAAGGACATGATGATTTTCTTGTAGCATCATTAGATCACTTGTACCTTAGTCTAGGGGATGATGTGGATTTCAACCCATATCATCCTAATCCTTCCAACTTTTGGAGGACTAACCCGATGGTGTCTATCATCACCTCTGAGCCACTCAAAGAAGATCATGAAGGGCTCTCAGAGGATGACCCCAGAGACAACCTGGGTCATCAAATCCATAATGCAACCGATGACACAAGTATGCAGGGGCATAACCCCATCATATTAAGTGATCTCAAGTCAGGAGATCTTTGTAGTGAATATGGAGAGGAGTCCACCTCCAAGATAAGTGGACCAAGTTATGACGTTGATAGTGAATCCTCAAATGATGATCAATCTGAGGATGAAACTGAGTAGGCCTTCTTAGGCCCGACATTCTTACATCATCTATTGCCCATGGAGCAATTGGGTGAGATCAATGAGCACTTCATAGTCGAGAGTGATTATGAAGATGAAACAGAGCAGGCCTACTTAAGGCCTCATCTTGATGATATCCCAACTCCTATGGATAGGATAGAGAGATCCATGTATGACAGTAGTCATGATAATGAAGCTGAGGTGGCCTATCTAAGGCCTTTGATCCAACACCTATCCTAACTCATTATGTTATCAAATTCTTCCTAATAATCATTATGAGGAAGAAGAACCTTTCTCACTATCTATACTAATTATCCATTTTTCTAGATAGTGATGATAGTGATCCAGAAATAAATTCATGGGACCCATCTCCAGCATCCCCCACCTATAGGAGAAAATGAAGGATTATATTATGACAATGATGAAGAGGAAAAAATAGAGAGGGCCTTTCTAGGACCTCCATACCTACGTCATCATAATGCACCTTATAGGTTGAGGACATGTGCAGAGAGATTAATCTCCATCCTCACCTCAGGGAAGGACCACCAAATTTCAATGTGATCTATCACATGGTGTTTCCCAATCCGCCTACATACATGGAGCTCCTTGAGCCGAATGATCCCATTTTACAATCAGTGCATAGAGAGGATCCAGTCATCCATGCCTCCCATAGAGAGGACCCATTTGTGCCCATGCCATTAGAGCCAGATCTTGGGTATGGGAGCTGCATCGATGATGTAGAGGTTTGTCCATGTGGTCCTGGAGATCAATTCCATTCCATCAATATGGTCTCCATTGATTTGACCACTCCACTCCACAATCCAATCGATCCTTCCAAACCATTGCATCTAAATGTAGATGCTATCGATTGGGATCATGTTGACTCACCTATTGAGCCTGAAGATTTCTTCCCTAATGAAGAAATGTTGCAACCATTTCATTTTGCACCAGGCTATGCTTATGATGTCTATCATGCTGAGGATGCTTCCAACGTGGAACCTATAAACCCAGCTGATGACATCCATTTGATTCCTACGCCTCATCAGCTTGAGGAGGGATCACACATGTCAGTAGAGGAAACCTTCGAAGTGGATATCAGTCAGGATCCCACCAATCCAAGGAAGGTTAAATTTGGAGAGAGTCTCACTCTAGATGAGCGTGACAACATCATCCCTCTACTGAAAGAGAGACCTAATATTTTTGCTTGGACTTACAAAGATATGCCAGGTCTAGATCCAAAATTGGTTACTCATAACCTTTCGCTAGATCTGTCGAAGAAGCCAGTCAAGCAGAAGCTTAGAAAGATGCATCCAATAGTAGCCTTAATGGTGAAAGATGAATTGCAAAAGTTGTTGGACGTAGAGTTTGTCATTTCCATCGACTATCCAGAATGGGTATCCAATATGGTGCCTGTAGGAAAACCTGATGGAAGGATCCGTATTTGTATGGATTTTAGAGATCTCAACAAGGCAACACCAAAGGATTCATTTCCATTGTCGAATATCGATGCTCTTGTAGATGCAACTATAGGTCACGAAATGCTCTCCCTAATGGACGATTTTTTTAGGTACAATCAAATTTGGATTAAGCCCGAAGACCAGCATAAAACCACGTTTATAATGCCATGGGGGACATTTTGCTATAAAGTTATGCCATTCGGTCTTAAAAATGTTGGTGCCACATATCAACGAGCTATGACATATATTTTTCATGACTATATGCATAAGATCCTAGAAGATTATATCGATGACTTATTGGCTAAGTCATTGTTGCATTATGAGCATGCTGAGGTCCTAAGGAAGGTCTTCGATCGCCTGATAGAGCATAATGTCAGGTTGAATCCTAAGAAGTGCGTATTTGGTGTAACTTCAGGTAAACTCTTAGGATTCATCATTTCCAAATGAGGCATCGAAGTCGACCCAACAAAGGTCAAGGCTATTCTAGAGATGCATCCTCCCTCAAATATCAAAGAATTAAGAAGCCTTCAGGGCAAAGTAGCATCCATAAAGTGATTTATCACTCAATTATCAGATAAATGTCGACCCATGAATCGACTTCTACACAAGGGGGTCCCATTCAATTGGGATGAGGACTACCAAGTAGCCTTTGCTAAAATCAAGCAATACCTAGTGACGTCACCAGTACTAGCTCCACCAAGGCCAGATGTGCCATTTTTGCTATATATATTGGCAACCGACTTTGCATTAGGGACCATGTTAGCCCAAAAGAACGTGCAAGGCAAAGAGCAAGCCATATATTATATTAGCCGAACCTTGGTGAGTTACGAGCTAGGATATGCATATGTAGAGAAGCTTTGTTTAGCAGTAGTGTTCGCTACCAAGAAATTATGGCACTATATGCTAAGTCATACGACATATGTAATATCAAAACAAAATCCTTTGTAGTATATGATGAGCAAGACATATCATAATACACGTACTACAAAGTGGATCATGCTATTGATAGAATTTGATTTGGAATTCATAAGCCAAAATTCCATTAAGGGACAAGTCATAGCTGATCAACTGGTTGAGGCACCATTGTCAAACAATAGGCCTCTTACCATTGAGATTTCGGATGATGCGGTCTTCATAGTATCCGAAGCTCTCGAACCCGAAGAACCAGAAAATAATGTTGATATGACATTGTTCTTCGATGGTTCGAAGTGCGAGCAAGGGGGTGGTGTAGGAATAGTGTTTTTCATGCCGCAAGGAGCTCCAATGCCCTTGTCATTCAAATTAGACTTTCCATGCACCAACAACAATGTTGAGTATGAAGCCCTACTACTGGGCCTCCACACAGCCATCACCATGAACATTAAAATATTAAACATCTTTGGCGACTCCTTGCTCATAGTCAACCAAGTGAAGGGACTTTTTTAGTGTCGATGTCCCATACTGAAAGCTTATAAAGATCTTGTTGCTACATATTTGGCTAAATTGGAATGGTATGACATCGAGGCAATCCCTCATTCATCAAATAGATTTGTAGACACCATGGCATCTTTGGGATCCTTAATCCCTCAGAATATATCTGCTGATTTTACTACCATCCATGTTAAAATGCTCTCGCATCCTACAACGGAGCATGCAACCTTTGATAATAAAGAATCAGTCAACATGATTAGCGTGGAACCAAAAGCTGAATGGTTCTGCAGAGCTGAAGACTTTCTTAAGAAGGCACCCTAGGGGTCATTAACCTCTCAGAGTCCTATGGGGAGTGGTACTACCATTCACCACAAGGTTGTTTCCCAGTCTGCATTTGCAAAGGTAGATACGCAGGGGGAGCAAGTCATCTTGGCAGTCAAAGTTGAGGCTTATCAGAGCTAGATGTCACAAATCCAAGACTTCTTAAAACTTGGTATGATCCCAAAGGGATTGTCACATGTTGCAAGATGCACATTCAAATATAAAGTGACTAAATATGTCTTTCTAGGAGATATTTTGTACCGACAAGGTTACGATGGAGTTCTCCTTCATTGTCTTGAGCCCCAAGAGTCATCTTGGGCAATTTTAGAAGCTCATGATGGTACGTGTGGTGGCCATTTTAGTGGCATGGCTATCATCAAGTGCATCCTTCGAATGGGTTACTATTGGCCCACTATGGAGAAGGATTGCAATGTGTATGTCAAGAAATGCATCAAATGTCAGCATCATGCTAATCTTACGCACTTGCCATCACAGGCCTTACAACCCATCCAAGCGGCTTGGCCATTTGCTCAATGGGGATTTGATCTTATTGGCAAGATTTCTCCTCCATCATCGGGTTGACATACATTTATTATCATGGCTACTGAGTATTTTACAAAATGGGTGGAAGCCATTCCCTTAACAATGACAACTGGAGCTCGCATAGCAGAGTTCATACTCGAGCATATCATATGTCATTTTGGGATTCCATCCAAGATAGTTTCGGATAATGGAACTTCTTTTAAGAACAAAACTATGAGAGCTTTGACGTCTAAGTATAGAATCAAGCACAGTTTTGCAACTCCATATTATCCATAGGCAAACGGGCAAGCTGAGGCCTCAAACAAGATAGTGGTTTCCATATTGAAAAATATGGTACAAGAACACCACAAAGATTGGCATATCCAGCTACCCCTTGCATTATGGGCTTACAGGACTAGCATTCGGATGCCCACTGGGGCAACGCCATTTTCACTAGTATATGGCACTGAGGCCATTATGCCCTTAGAGTTGGAAATTCCAATGTTGCGCATCGCATTGAAAGAGTTCATCGATGATGACACCGCATGACAAGCTCACCTAGATCAATTGACGTTGCTTGATGAACATCGCATGAATGCCCTTGAGCATCTCCATGTTTATCAAGAGTGACTAAAATGAGCTTATAATACCAAAGTCCATCAGAGAGACTTTGAGGTTGGGGATCTTGTGCTAAAAGAGAACCAACAGAACTCTAATTTGTCACCTGATATGCGAGACAAATTCATGGCTAATTGGCTAGGACCCTATATCATATCTAAAAATATTGGTCTAGGTACCTATCACCTAACATCGCTAGGGGGTGTTGAAGAGCCTGAACCTCTCAACATCATCCATATTAAGGTATTCTATGCTTGAGAGCATAGCAAAAGGCACCAAGGGTTCCAAAAACCACTTGGTCATGTCAGTCAAAGGCCCGAGGGTTTGCTTAAAACCACTCGGTCATCCCAAAAAGGCACCAAGGATTTTTAAAAATCGCTTGGTCAACCCAAAGGCCCCGAGGGTTTCCTAAAAACCACTCGATCATCCTAAAAGGCTCCAAGCTCTCTTGTGAGTAGTTTGGTCAATCAAAAGGCTCCAAAGGCATTTGTAAGCCCTTTGGTCAATCCAAAAAGGCCTCGAGGGTTTGCTTAAAACCGCTCGGTCATCCCAAAAAGCTCCAAGGATTCCTAAGAGTCACTTGGTCATCCCTAAAGGCTCCAAAGGCATTTCCTCACCATTTGGTCACTCCTAAAAGCTCCAAGGGCATGTACTCACCATTTGGTCAAATATAAAGGCTCAAAATCCATAAAAATTTAAAAATATATAAAATCCAAAAAAATTGGTAAAGCATAAAATCCAAAAACATTTGCATTTGCATTATGCATTTTCATTTGCATTCACACATGCATTCACTTCATTACATTGCATATAGGTATTCTTCATCCATTGCATTCCACAGTAGAATGGATTGTGTTTGTCAGTCTTACAAATGATGCCACGTTTGTGTTTCAATCATGCACCTTTGCATTTATCATAATCCATTGCATTCATACACAACACCTATTGCTAAGAAATATGTATGTATACCAAAGTTTTCCAGTCACTCAACCATACCTAGTGGGTCTCTCAGATGTTGTAGAAAGCTTGCTTCTTTTGTAGATGAGGTCACTAGTTGTGATAGTACTTGACATATCAGGATCCCATCACTAATCAAAACATTTAAAATCCTGCTAAGATAAGGGAGGATGAAAGTTGCGAAAGTGGTCCTGGGTATTTAGAGAGAAGGGTTTTATTACCTGCTTATCTTGCAAATAGTTCGGTCTAGAGTGGTGAACCTTGGAAAAAGGACAAGAATTTCCCCTACTCATACATAGATACAAAGTTTAAATCTCAAACCCAAAGTTCAAAGTTCAAATCTAAAGTGATATAGTGAATCAAAAGCACTATACAAATCCCTTGCTCAAGTAAAACATAAGTAAAACATTAAAAACAGTGATTTTTATCACTACATATGAGCAAGTATCAAAAATAGGGTGAGAACTTGAATCCCTGGATTGTTCACTATTCAAAGCCATAGAGTGAACCCCGATCGCAGCAATGGGTTGAAAGAGTCCCACCTGCTTCTAGAGTAGTAGTTCTATTGGGTGATCCCCAATCACAACAATGGGTTGAAAGAGTCCCGATTGCTTTTGGAGGGGTAGTCCTGATCAATTTGCAAGATGAGCTAGCTCTAGGTGCCTAGGGTTGTCTAGCATTATAGTCCAATCAAGTTTGAAACATGGATGATATGAACATTTGAGGAGCCAGATCTCACATATGGGTTGAAAGAGTCCCGACTGACATCTGGGGTATGCCTATGGTCTATCTAAAAATACTCACATGCACACACAGGGGTAATGAATAGTTGGGTCATTCGTGGTGAAAGCTTTGTCCAACAAAAGCCTTGTACAATTAGTATGTGACTTTTGAGAAGTCTACTAGGGTGTTTGAGTCTCATGGAAAACCTCAAAAATTTCTCTAATAGCAACAAAATACCAAAATATCACGAGCCATCAAAAATAAAAGTCATTCAATCATCAAAATGCATTACATTGAGCACAAATCAAAGATATAGGATAGATACCGGATGGATATCAAAAATGATATTTAGATGGCCACTGACTATATCATGCAACAAGAAATATAGAGTGACATATTATATCATTCGCATTATACCAATTCATCTCACTGCATTTCATATATGGGTGATTAATTGATTAAATTCTTGTAATGAGGATTATCAATTATTTTGCATGATTATTATACATTATGTGGTGTCGTCCATTAGATTGATACATACATTTTGCATTCATTCCTTATGTTTTAAGTGATTAAAGCATACAGGTTCATTTCCATTAGATTATGATCATGTACATAATGCATTACCATACATTGCATCAGCATATCATGATATCATCATAAAATTAAATGCATACCATAAATCAAACTTAAATATGCATTTAAAAATAAACATTGCATCCATATGCATCCATCATAAATAGCACATCTAAGCATCTAGATCACTGCATCTCATCATCATCATCATAAATTAAATAGCTATCTAGTGCATGTCATCCATACATCACATCATATAAACATAGCATCAACATAAGCATTGCATCCATGTGCATCACATAAACATAAAATTAAAAATATACAAGTACACATAATGAGCCATAAATGATCAAATCTCATATATATATATATATATATATATATATATATTTTTTTTTTTTTTTGTGTGTGTCAAAAGAGTACATCAAGAGTATACAAAATGCCCATAGGCTACAATCATGTAGGTCCTCAGACCTTACACCAAAAATGATACATATACAAAAATATAGCCTGTATCCAATAGAGCCCTAGCTCTGGCCTGCTCCTCCTACACTGGAGCTCTCTCCACCTCCCTCAGCCCCATATCTAGGAGCCTCCTTTGTAGCCTGCTCTAGAGCCTGCTCTGAATTCTACTCTGGTGCCTATTGTGTGGCCTGCTAAGGATCCTGTGTACTGCCCAAGCCAAAGAATCCTAGCACATGGGATACAACCACCCCTATCCAATGATATCAATGGCTAGATCTGGTGAAAGACTGCCCTGTATCTCTAGTCCTAGATATAAATCTTCTCTTGGATGTCCCTGTAGAAAATGTATCCTCTAGAACCTTGCCATCTATCAACTTGATGTGGCCCTCTAGTTGAGATATGTGAGTTGCTCTCGTATTCTGTATAGCATTTTCCTCCTCTACGAGGGAAGTGAGCTACCTAATCTCTGTCATGGGATCCCGTCATCCTAGCAGTATGTATGATGGTGCTACGGGTGGTGCCATAATAGCCTATGAAGATGAGGGATCTCCCCCCGTCACCCTTAGTGAATCCTGCTCTCTAGTCATGAGACCCAGCTATGTCCATGCCAGATCATGCTCTATAGTGAGCCACTCGATCTCTATATCTATCATGGTTATCTGGGCCTTGAGGATAGGCCTCTCCTCCTCATAGCTCCTCCACTAGCTCTAACCATGTCTCAACCTCACCTCTACTATGGTGAGACTAGTATCCCTCTATGATCAGCTAGGTCTGAAGCCTACCCACCTGACTCTACAAGTCAGCAACCTGAGCTAGGAGCTACCCTACCTCACTATCAGGAGGCACCTCACCCTCCTCTAAAGCCTCCTCCTCCACCTCTACCTATGGAGCCTCCTCTATAGTAGCCTTTGCACCCCATACACCCTCAGTCCACTGGTGCACTATAACCCATCCAGGTCAACCTTAGCCTCTGCCTCATCATCTATCCTATCGAGGGGCCCTAATCCTTACCACTATAGTAGGGACCACCAAGTATCATACGCTAAGGTGGTCCCAACCCTAGCAACCCCTAACTCCTAGAAGTCATCAACCACATCCCCAAGTGGTGTCGGCTGAACCCAAGGTAAATGTATCTCTAGTACCAGACGCCTATAGATAAGAGGTAGCTCTAAGATGTCCTGGACCAGGCCAAACTACCATAAGACCCATGAGTAAAACTGATACTCATGGACCTCAACCTTGCATCCGAGTAGCCACCTGTCTCACCGAGCCTGGCATAATCGCTCGCCGACCCTCCTATCCATGTATGTGCCACTCAATGTCATATGGTCGAGATGCATCAAATCTAGCAATATAGTGCTCTACGTCCCCAACATGGGACCTACTCTAGAACCCCTCCTCCTCATGAGGCCAGCATGCTGCATAGCACTGATGGGCATCATCAATAGAAGTGATAGGAAGGGGTAGCTCCATAGGATGCTCGATCCTGATATGCTACCAACCCTAGATCTAGAGAAGTAGACTATAGCTAATCCCTACCAGGCTCCTACTAGTGATCTGGTAGAGCTCCCGATATAACTGGCACAATAGAGTGCTCCCCAGGCTAGGAGTAGTGGATGATCGATAGAGCTCTATATGACCCTCCTGACACTGGCCAGAAGGTTCTAGGGGATCCTCATACTCGAGGAGTCTAGAAGAACAATCTGCATGACCAAGTGCATAAAAACTACCTCTCTGATAGAGAATATGCCCTTCTTCTACCAGTACCCGATGTGGATACCTCCATGGTCAATCTTACCCTATGCATCCTGGCTTCGATCACCAAAGATAGAATCAAAAACATCCCCCTTTCTCCGAAGGAGGAGGAGGTGATGGCCTCACCATCAATAGGGATCCTAAAGATCCGATAGATGTCCTCTAAAGTAATGGTCATTTCACCTATCGGTAGGTGAAATGTGTTGGTCCACGCATTCCAGCATTGGGCCAATGTAGTCATGTAAGCTTGATCTACCCTGATAGTGGGTAGATCCAAAATATAGCCAAAGCCAACGGCTCCAAACCACTCTTGCTCTAGGTCAGTAAGTAGTGGGTAGAGGGTGCGAAGGATGTCTGACTCCCTAGCTCTAGAGGTCAACTTCTAAAAAGAAATAATGCATAAGGGAAAAATCTAACTAAAAACAACCAAAAATAGCTAAAAAATGACCTTAAAAATGTCAAAAAAATTTAAAAAAATGCTAAAAAGATAAAAACATGCCAAAAGTGATCAATAAAATTCAAAAAAATCAAAAAGGCATCTCAAATGCAATAAATGGCATTAATTGCCAGAAAACCTTAGAAAAAAAATAAATAATTTTTTCTAAAGTCATGAACCACGGGTCAACCCTACGGTCCGCATGCGGTCAAAAATTGACCATTGGAATTTGAATTCACAAAATAACGCCCTAACTCATTAATTAATGTGGTTCATTTTTAAATTGGTAATGAGTGCGAGGACTCGATTTTGAGTTACCTTACCCACACCGAGGCCTCTGCTAGTGGAAGGTTGTCCAGGGTCCGCCATCGGGGTGTGAGTGCGATATCAAGTAGAGGTTTAGCAACATTTCGGATCAAAGAATGCTTCTCACCTCTCAGAGCTCTCCAATTATAGTTGCTTTCAAGAATGATAATGAAATTTTCAAATGGGAAAACTATTTATAGGCTTTTCCTAATTTTGATGGACCATAGATGACACCCATGATCCCAGAATTAGGGTTTTTTGCCCGTGGGTCAGACCTATGGTTCCCAAATTTGAAAGTTTCAATCGTAGGTCGTACCCACGGTTCACAACTAGCATTAAATGCATTCAAATCCCATCATGGGAAGGTCTTAAATGATAAATTAATGACTCCTAACGGATAAAAATCTTAATAAGAGCAATCAATTTTGTAAATTTGGTGATGTTCAAGCACTAGGATCAATTAATAATTCAAAATTAACAAAAAAAAATAAAATAATTAAAAATCCAAATGCACCTCGTATTCAGTTATTTACCCTATACACTTGGCGGTTGCAGCGACTTGCGATCCATGCAATCCGACAAGATGAGTAAATTACCATAAGGACATTTGGGGCAAAATTGTCATCATTGATCTGATATGCTTCTTCTCAATCCCGAAGAAGGCCTTCGAGGCTGGACCGCTCCATGGGAACGAGGCATTTCATGTCATTTCTCCTATGACATATTTTCAGCAAATCATCGACAAATTGATTCAACATAAATCTAATTGGCATTGTATCATTTTGATTCCCTAAGAAGGCTATTGCAGCCCGATTGCTCCATGGGATAGAAATGTGCAATTACTATTAATAGTTGCAATCATAAGCTGAACTAGGCCTAGCCAAGGCATTAAAATGCTCAATTCTAAGTTTATTCAGATCATTCATTATGGTCAAGCGACTTCGTCACTTCATTCATTGTCATTACCCTCATCGACTCATCGCTTGAGGGGGTAGTCATAATATCATAATCATAATCAAAGTCAATAGAAGATCCCTAAAATCGTAGATCCCTTGATCTTGTCAAAATTGTGTTCATCCTTGCGAATCATTGCTAACAACTATCATAAGCTTACCCCTTTGCTTGGGGAAAATAGCAAATATGATAGTTTTGCTTGTAGCTCTCCTCCTTTTAGTTATATAGGCCTAACTCCTATTTTAGCACCAAAGCTACCTGAATGAGATGAGATGGGCACAACACTTTTCAAATGTAAGCCTTTCACCCAGTTGGAAGCAATGATTCCAGGATGCATGTCCTTTTGCAGGACCTGGGGCATCTAATGTTGATCCGACTAATGATCATCATGGAACCTTTGACATCATTTTAGGAGGTCTATTTTTTCTCAGCGTTGTTCGATCTCACAATGCATCTCAAAAGGGGCATCTGTAGACACCTAAAACGCATCATGTCGAAGGTGACTACTCATATGGACATGCTACAAGACCATATGGAAGATCTTGGATAGACTCCAAGATAGAGCAGTGGTTCTAACCACTCAATTTGGGCTCCTTGGCCTAATCAGTCTGAACCATGGTTGAGACCTACGGTCTACAGTCTGAAACACTACTGACACCCATGGTTTATAGTCTGAACCATAGTTGTCACCTGTGGTCTTAACTGAAGTTTAGTTGGCCTTCATCCGAGCCAAATCGGTTTGAATGACCATTTGATCTAGAAGAAGGCGGTTAAAGGATGGAAGATTCCAGAGGCTTCCAATCCAACTATCCTAACCACCTCTTCTTGTTCTTGGCTTCTCCATGAAGCCACCCCTAGCCCTAGGGACATGCTATAAATACCCCTCCAAATTGGGGATGAAGAGAGAGAGTTAATTGATCAAGAGAGTAGTGAAGCCCTATCGAATTGCATACTGAATTCATGCATTGAGAAGGCCACTTTGCTATTCAACCCAAGATCAACTTGCCATGGATGCCCTAAGGAGCTAGAACGCCAAGAAATGCTAATTCAGGCAAACGGAGGCCCAATCGAGCAATTCAACCGCCAAACCTATCAGAGGACACTGAGGTGACCCTTGATCATCAATTTGACAAGGAGGATCAAGCCCATAGCCCTTGAATTGGAGGGCAAATCTACTTTGTTGCTCATCGTGGCTGTCAGCCATGGTTTATAGTGCAGACCGCTCATCCGAGCTATGGTTTGCAATAGGTATAAGATCCCCTTACTATTTCTTTTGTAGTATGCTTAATTAGGTTAGATTAGTCATTTTAGTGGATTAATTCATGTTTAGAGATAATCTGACCGATATATTTAGGGTTTAATCAATTTTGTTTTCATTATAGCAAGTAGGACATTAATGGCTTCTTTTCATGCTAACATGCTTAATTTCATGCAATTGATCCATTAGATAGATAGTTGCACTTCCTATTTTCATGTTCCTAACAATATTTATGAATATTGCATAAGTTTAATATGTTTTATCCATCTTCTTGATTTCATAGTTGTTATGGCATATTTATGTTTATTCTCTTTAAAGGGCCTCATCACGAGAGGTTGCCTATTCGTTTAATGCTTTTGTGTTGTTTCTTGACCACAGGAAAGCAGATTCAAAGGAGCTTCAACCATTCAATTCCTTCCTCAACACGAAGAAGAGGGTCAACTCCACCCTAGAGCAGTTTGTGTCACCTTAAAGGCTTGAAAAGTGCATTTTATCCTTAAGGGGATTGTAACATTGTAATTGTGTATCAAAAAGGGTATCCCTAAGAGGGATTCATTTGTAAAACATGAATTGATTCCAAAAGGAAATAAAGATGCATTTTACTTAATTGCTTTATCTTTTGTCAATTTGTGTGTGAATATCCATTTTTACTTCTATTTATGCAATTGCAATATCGGGTGCACACCTTTATGGTCGATGATAGATAAGCACTCATGTAAATATGCATAATTTATAATCACATTTATGAATGGTGCTCTATGTGCCATGATGGTGGACAAACACTCATGAAATAGGAAAGATATGCCTATAAATATATACAAGATAATAATCTCATATCTAAGCAGTGGCATGGAAGTCATGATAAAGAACAAACACCTAGAAGATGGGAAAAAATAATCATGATATATATACAAGATACATCATGTCTAAGTGGTGGCCTTAGAGCTATATATAGAACAAGCACTTGGGTCATTATGATAAAGTACCTATAATATGTACAATATGATACAAAGAAAAAATTAACATTTGGGTTAGTAATTTCCACAAGGGGACTTTGGTTAGTAAATGCCCAAGGGGGGCTTTTGTGAGTAATTACCTTAGGGGACCTTTGTTATTAAATTCCTAAGGGGGAATTCAAATGTCTATGTCATAGGGGGCATGACCAAGGGGGACTTTGAATATTTATGCTATAAGGAGCATGCCCAAGAGGGACTTTAAATTTCTACATCAAAGGATAAATGTTCAATAGGGACTGTTATGCCATAGAGGCCATACCCGAGAGGGACTTTAAATATCTATGCCATAGGAGGAATGCTCGAGAAGGACTTTAATCTATACATTGAAGTGGAAATTCCTAAGAGGGACTTCAACATCATAAGAGGTATGCCCGAGATGAACTTTAAATGTCTACACTATATAGGGTATGCCTGAGAGGGAATGTCTATGTCATATGGGGTATGCCTAATATGGACTTTAAATGTCTACGTTGTAGGGGGCATGTGAAATGCCTATGCTAGAGGGGGTAAGTTAAATGCTTATTCTAGAAGTGATAAGTAAAGTATGTATATGCAAGATGATGAGTGCAAAATGCATATATCAAACAAAATGATCTAAAGATCAAAAAATAGGATGTCTAGATATTTATATGTTAATAATGTTTGAAAATGTGAAAATAAAATTGCCAATAATGAGATAATTGAGTTATAGGAAAAGATTTTATGTTTGTAACAACCAATTACCCCCTAGTGGGGTATATGAAGGTTTTACCTCCAAATAAGTCTAGGCTAAATATGTTGTAATATACTATTGTCTATGTCATCTTATGCACATCACATAATAGGATGATGTTTTTGGTCATGGCCTGATGTGTCTATGAAAAATCATAAATGCACTAGGTAATTATTGGAAACATGATCTTCCCTATGAGGTATACAAGGTGATGTGAACAAGTTATGATAAGATTTGTGTTGAATAAAATATTATAAAGTGATAGGTTACCTTCAAGTAGTTTGGATTTTTTTTTAACGAGATTAAAACTATGTGCCATAGTTCTCACCCTACTATCACATGGATCAATAAAATATGATATCTCTAGCCATTACTCAATGTATGTATAAAATATTATATATATCCATGGAACAATGGTTAGAAATATCACCTCTTTTGAGATGTCCAAAGAAATAATGCAGAGAGATAATTGATACTTGTCATCATCTTGAGAAGATGATCTGAGACTGATGTGAAAATTATTTAAGAGTTTTCCCAAGCTAGTTTATAGATCGACAAGGAGCGATGGTATAAATGATTAACTACTTGGCACACCCATAAAATATTTATGGGTTGGCAAAGTTCTTATCAATTATATTCCACATTCTCGTGGGTCTATAAATAGACTGAGCGAGTAAGCATGAATGAGAACTTATCTAATTTGTTGAATAGATCCTTATGAAGGTGAAACATTATGTGTCATTGCTTGGAGGATTTGTAAGCATTATATATTTGCAATATAGAAGACATTCACATCAATGTATAAGGTAATTAAAGAGATTTGAAAATGTCTATATGATATTAGATCTATTAGAGTTAGAATATATTACATCATTTGGGTCATGTAAATGTGCCACCTTTGGTACATAGTTAGAGTAGAGAATACTTTAGTGGAAATTTATCTACTTACTTCAAGCAATATAATAAATGCACAAGTTTCAATGTGCATGTTGTAATGTGCAAGGTATCCACTTGTACATCTAGGTAGAATTTTGGCCAAGGAATATCTTTTCCTATATAAAGGGCTTTAGAGTGATAGATCAGAAGATGCAATATATAAATATCAATATCATTGTAGTAGAGAGTAGATTGTGGTAGAGCTCCTGTATGGAGCATAATGTAGTTCTTTATATTATATTAATGGAGTGACAATGTCCTCCATACTACATTGTATCTTCATCACTTTCTATTTATAGTATATTTCAATCATATTGCATATTCACTTGTTTTCATTATATTATATCTCTCCCACTGCATATATTCTCAAAAGCTAAATGTGGTATCAGATCCATGGTGAATCAATATAGGAATAGGAGGGCCTACATCCATCATAGTCTAGTAGGTCAATATAAATAGGGAGAGAATCACAAGTGAGGATTGAAAGAAAATCTTAATCATAAAAATTTTGAGATTTCATCTAGCTAGAGTCTTTCCATAGAGTTGTAGGAAAACTCATGAAGACTAGGACTCGACATTCATAAAACTAGTTTGAAAAATCAACTAGTGAATATTATTATCTCCAAATTTATAAATCCTTCTATTTCAATTTCTAACAACTTGTTGCAGGAAAATAAGATTCAAGAAAAGGCTGGGAAGCTTCCTACAAAATATTTAGGAAGAATATCTTATTAAAATCATTCCAGCACCTACAACAACAAGGAGAAGACTGAATATTTTAAAGACCTTGAGAAAAGGTCCCATTACAAGAGCTATAATCCTAAAAAGTACATAAGTGAATAAAAAGGCTACAATAGCCTTATAGCAGACTCAAGGAAGAAGAGACTCCAGAAGATGAGTCAAGAGGGAGATATAATATCGGTGATCTCCATTCAATATCAATAGATACAAAAGTGCATAAGAAGAAAAAGCTAGAGAAGCCTACAGGAAGACTAGGCTAGAGACACCTAGAAAGAAGAAAAAGCTAGAGAAGCCTTGATCTAGAAAAGGCCATAGAAACCTTAATTTTGAAGAAAATTTTTGAGAAGAATTCTTGATTCAGAAGAAAAAGTTCCTATTTTAGAAGAAGACTCCAGAGAAGAGTCCAAGAAAGAGGATATTGGTGATCTCCATCAAAGTTTGCAAATTGCAAAAGAAATAGAAAGGATCAGTGAAGTCCTATTCTAAAATATAGAAGTAGCAAAATAAAATATCCAAGAAGAATATCTTAGCACCAAAACTTCCATATGTAGAAGGTTAAATAAAATGTCTCAATTGGAAGACCAAAGAAGCTACCAGATAGAAGACCTAGGAGAGATCTCAAGCAAAAAAAGAGAAGACTTGGTGAGCCTTACTACAAAGCTCATAGAAGCATCATTAAAAGAGTTCTTAGGAGAACTCATTAGAGAAATCCACTACTGAGGATAAAAGCTCCTAATAGTGAAGGACTTGGGACAATTATCACCATTTGACAACAAGCCCAAGGGAAGAAGAATTTTTCAAGGAGTGCCAAATTTGGGAAAAAGAATTTGGCAAGGAGTGCCAAATCTAGGAAGAATAATTAGGCAAGGAGTGCCAAATTAAATAAATAATAATTTGGCAAGGAGTGCGAAATCCAAAAAAATATTCTAGTGAAGACCTCAAGACATTCAAAATATTGAGAAGAAGAAGAAGATCTTGTTTGAAGTCAAAACTCAAAAAAAGGTTGAAAGAAGATTTAGATAGAAGAAGCCTTTCAAATCTAGGATATTTGTAGATTGCCTCCCATAGCAATAAGGCACAAGTTTAGATAAAGGAGTTCTCTGAATCTACAGTAGAAGGTAGAATATCACTAGAAGGATCAAGCCACCAAACCTAAGGCTCAAGATAGAAATTTCAAGATCTCAGTTTGGTGAAGCAAGAAGTTGTTTTGAACAGCCAATAAGAAGTGAATTCATACAATACAAGGTAGCAACTTGGTGAGACAAAATACCAAGATCTACATATACTACAAAAGCTATTAAAGGTAAGCAACTAGGATGCAATCAATTGAACTTAAATTAGGGTTAATTATCAAATTCCATTAAGCACCATATTTTGATTAAAGTTGCAAGAAGAAGGGCTCATATTATAGTCTTCCATAAAGTACAAAAATGAGAATTCAATTTTATATATACTTACACATTACTAGGATTTGGATATTTTTGAAAGAAATAAAATTATCATCTACCTATTATCTATCTAGAAACCAAGAAGACTACATCCTACAATATTGATTGTAGTGAAAATTGTAAAAAATTATTAAGTGCATTAGAATTTATTCTGAGATTTTATTATCATTAAAAGTGCATTATTAATCCATTATAGCACTATACTAGTTGTTCTTTGACTAGTTACTTTTAAGAAATTAGTTTGTGTTACCAAAAGCACAAAACTAGCACAAGAAACTGCAACATTGTGTGATCAAATGAATCCACCATTACAAGAAAAAAGGTGGATAAGGAAGCCACCATTAATATCCTTGAAATAAGCCTCAAATCAAGACTTGGTGAGTCTCAAGATTCAAGGAGAATATAAGGATTTTATTTAAGTAAAGAGAGCAAAAATCCTTACTTAAAAAATAGCATTTCACTAGCTTGGATTAACTATCATTAAAATATCCAAGGAAGAATATTAAAAGAGGCAAGAAGTATTTCATAAAAAGGTCCTTCATATTGGTGCAAATCTAACTATTACAAAGCACCTATTTTGTTCCTTTGAAAGGATAAAATTTATCATATTTATAGGAAGCAACACAGACGTCATATTTTATAGGTTGAAGGGTAGAGTTTGAGCAATATGAAGGAACCACTAAAGAGGTCACATGTCTAGGAATAAAGATGTTTAAAAACACCATTTCTCAATGTCCAATCCAGCCCTAAAAGAGAGTGTATCACCTGCTACATTGGAGTCATAAAAAGAATCCATTACCATCCAAGTCTATGTAGATAAAATGGTGGCATATAGAGGAATATTATTTACATAAGAGGAATTTACATTAAATCTAGCAATCATTTGTTATAAAATACATACAAACAATGTAGGATAAATTCTATCAAAGCCAAGAAAAAGGCTAGCAATTGACTGTTATAAAATATGTACAAACAATATATTACAGGTGTGAAATTACAAAGGAATAAGTGCAATACCCAAGGTTTCTACTTGGAGAGAATGATGACCATTGAAGAGCATAAGAAGCTACCATAAGATTACCATTGAAGAGAACCATAGAACCAAGAAGCAATATAGCTAGTGATATTTATTATCCTCATCAAGTTAGTGCATGAACAGAAGAGGGAATGCTTGTATTTCAATAAGCATAGTAAGCCAACACATATTTCAAAGATATAGGTAAATATAGGGCATCAATACCCATTTTTGGAGCATTATAAGAAAGGTCTACATGAACAGTCATGATTCTGACTTGGCACAAGATCTCTAAGAATCCTACATTCATGAATAATCCAATGCTCACTCACGAGGAGTTACAAGTCTAGGATTTTACCACCAACCTCATCATTGCATACATTGGAATATAAATGCCTACTATGTAATGCTCAAGTGACACTTATCCGAAAGTCACAAGAAAGCATTCCTATTTAAGGTATACATATTGAAGAAGTAAAGTACAGAAGGTTAAAGGATAAGACCATCATTTAATGGTGTTAAGAGGAAGAAGGCTATTCCAAGCCTATGTGTCATTCAAAGGAGAATGCCTACGTTAAAGAGGTTGTCGTAAGATCATCCAAGATATCACCTAATTCGAGTAGCAATACAAAATCCAATTCATCCAAGTAAAATGTCATAACAGCATGCAAATCATAGTACATTAGACCGATAATACCAGTTTCAGTTACATAGAAAGGAAGCGCTACATAAGAGAGATTTCAATGTTTACATTAGAAGGCATTGACCGCCATTTCATAGAATTTAAATTGCTACCTCACTGTGTCAAAGGGAAGGAATATGAAGGTAAATCATAAACTATTTATTGCTTGCTAAGGTTATATTGGAGTTATAAGGATACATTATATTTACTATTGCAATTCATTCACTTAGCATTAGTAAAATATTAAGCAAGCATATTCCAAAATATTTATATTTGCAAATAATAAAGGAGAAATAAGGATTTCAAATTAGAAATTAAAATCCTATTATTGCAAATATTATATTGTTTTCTAATATTCCATATTAGGGAGTTATAAGGAATACTACATCAAAGTAGATAATTGAAATTTAGAAATATTAAGCATTAAATATCAAAAGCTAAAGGAGGTCTATTAATGAAAATCAAGAGTTGGAAATAAAGGGACAAGTCATATTAAAGGGACAAAATAAGTCCAACCAATAGAACCTCATCAAATAAGAAAGTTTTTAAGTTCAATAGGAGTAATAAGGTGGAATAGAAGTTGATTTTTGCTACTTACAAAACATTACAAAATCAACTCAAAATTGAACTACATTCTCAAAAAGCACTTTGTCTATCATATAGAATATTCAAAACACTAGGGATTCATAAGGTGTTCTACAAAAATTTAATATAATAGCATTCATCAAATATTATCAAGTACTTAATCCATTTGGAAATCATAAGGTATCTATAGGATTTCTACTAATTCACTTAACTAGAGAGATATAAGGAAGCCTACAAAACCTAGAATCATCATGGAAACAAATAAATTCTTTCTTGTAGGATCTCAGTTACTCAAGGTATCAAACTATTTCTCCTATAAAAGTAAGGTAAAAGCAATCTTAGTATATGAAAAACTATGGGAGATAACTCAAGGAAAATAAAAAATGCCAACAACAAATGATACTGAAATTCATAAGTTTGATGAAAAGATTCAAATGCTCTAATGATAATAACCTTTGACATCATTGATTAAATACAACCTTATATCAATTTAGCAAACACATCTACATAAGCATGGAAAATATTAGAAAAAATATCTGAAGGAAAAATAAAGCCACCATCCTACATCTTCAAACTCAACTTCATTCTCCAAAAATGAACAGTGGAAAGAGCATAGAATTATTCCTAAGGAAAGTAGCAGATATTAGAGGAAAATTATTAACCTTAGGAGAAGATATCAAAGATGAACTTCTTACTCAAGTAACCATGAGAGAACTTATAGATAGCTATAAACAATTGGTTATATCTTTACAAGTCCTAAGTATAGATATTTCATTTGATGATCTAATCAATATTCTATAGGAATATGAGGTAGAGAATATAGTTAAAGATGAAATAACTAATACTGAATGACATCAAAAGATAGTCCACAAGGGAATATTACTTCATCTTTAAGAGGATGAAGACCATGGTATAACAAGTATTGTCAAATATAAAAAATAAAAGGTCATAGCAATAACTATTGTAGATTCAATCCCAAAAATCAAAATCAAGGAAATCATATGAACAATGGAAGTAGATTTCAACCATGACTATATCAAAACCAGCAGTGAAATCAGTGTCCAACCAATTTTCCCCAATTATATTATCAAAAAGAGAATAAAAAAGGACATCTATCTCAAAGGATAGAAGAAATTGAAGAATTGGAAGAATCTACAAATGATTATGAAATGAAAGCTCTTTCAGCAAGAAGAAAAAATTATGAAGACACAAACCACTTGCTTGAACAAGATACAAAGAACAGAGAAGAAGAATACAATATCCAAGACAAAGAAGAAGATCCATATTGAAAATTGAAATCTTCAATACCCAAATAATGTAATGCAGGGGGTGTTATAGTTAGAATATATTACATCATTTGGGTCATGTAAATGTGCCATATTTGGTACATAGTTAGAGTAGAGATTACTTTAGGTGGAAGCTAGATACTTACTTCAAGCAATGTAATAAATTCACAAGTGTCAATGTGCATGTTGTAATGTGCAAAGTTTCCACTTGTACAACTAATTAGAGTGTTGGCTAGTGAATCTATTTTCCTATATAAAGGGCCTCATAGTGATAGATCAAAAAATGTAGCATATAGATATCAAGATCATTGTATTAGAGAGTAGATCATGGTAGAGCTCATGTATGGAGCACAATGTAGTTCTTTAGCTTATATTAATGGAGTGATTATATCCTCCATACTAAATTGTATTTTCACAACTTTCTATTTATAGTATATTTTAGTCATATTGCAGACTCACTTGTTTTCATCTTATCAAGACATGTGTTAGATCTCTCCCACTACATATATCCTCAAAGTATAACAAGAGCTTGGATTCCTAATAGACCCTTGCAAGGATTAGGCCATATGCACTAGTGCCTTGCAAATTTATAAATAATCATAGGTTTTCGAAATATTGGTGCATAAGGCCTAAGCTTCACAACAATGTATGAGGCAATCGACAAGATTGATTGAAAAGAAGTAATAATTTATAGAATGTCCTAATTACCTAGTATATTAACAAGAGGTTTGAATCCCAGTGCCTACTACTCGATATATGTGCAAAATATTTAGAGACATAGAGGATATTGGACATAGAGATTTGGTCCTCTCATTGATATATAAGGTAATCTAGTTTTAATGAATAAACACATTTTTAAGTGGTCCCACCATGGCATTTGAAACCCTTTATCCATTTTTGTAAAACACTTATAGTTTTTCAATATATTGGATATGGAGGGGTCCAACACTATGGGTGGTTTGTCAAGAAATATAGATTAGATGAGCAAAAGGTATTAAAAGAATATCCAAACTTATTCATGTACTGCTTGGCATGTCTATAAGAGATTGAAAATTTACAAGGTATTAGATGCGTAAGGTTGGACCTTGAAAGGGCCTATCAAGTGACCTTGAATTTGATGATGAGTGAATCTTCTAATGTCGTTTGATAATGATTCAGTATGATGGTGGTATTTATTGATTGTCTAGTATATCCTTTGAGTGAGTTCATTAATATTATTTTGATTGATTTCAAAAGGTCATGGAAGAAAGAGAAAGTATTGGGTCATCAAGGCTATAAATAATTGCATCATTCATCACTTAACCCAATTAAGGGAAAGGAATAGAATAAAATAGATTTGGAAGAGATAAAGATTTTTATTAAAAGAGGAAGAAGAATGAAATGATAGCAAGATATATAATAACTTGTGCTCTAGAATCTGATAGGAGAAATAGAGGTCTTACCTTTTAGTATACACCTCCCATCAATTTGTTGATTATTAAACTAACAAAGCATCAATATCACCTAAGGTCCTAAGTCAAGATGATTAAAATATGCTAACATCAACAAGCACATCTGATGGAATGTTCACATAGAAATTAGAAGGGGTACAAGTACATTAGGATTGGGAGGATAGCTAGAATTAGGTACCCACTACAAATGCAATGCATATGAATATTTTTGCTAAGTAGTATTATAGTGACAATTCACTACAATCTATCCAAGAAGGGTGACTTCAATAGCACTCATTTAGAATTAGATTAAAAATAGAAATTTCTTGGAACTCTATCACTTGTAAGGTATTTTATGATAAGAAATATCTAAGCAATAATTACCAAAGGCTAAAATTAGATGTAACACCCCTAGGGTTGTGGGGCCATGCTAATTATAAGATCTTAATAGTTAGTGGCCTGCAGTTATCCCTCATAGCCTTTTTGGGGTAATTAAATCAAACCCCATATTTGGTAGATGCTCATTATCCATTTCAATGATAACTAAAATGCTCTACCATTGGTGGAGGTTTAACCTAAATAGCAACTATGAGTTTGCTATGTTCCCATATAGGTGAGCTCACAGACCTAGATATCATCCATATTTGTTTAGGTTCATGACTCTTGACTACTCATCCATCATATCTCCACCACAAGCATAAGATAAATTCATTGGGATATTTGAGTGTGAAGAATTTAAAAACTATGGAAGAGAGATACAAACTCATAGGATCTAATCATGTAGATATCCTATAAGACATCTAAATCATGGCACTTGATGATCCTATAATTCCATATCACAAATAGCAATTCTACTTTGGTTAGGGGTGTAGTTGGTTAATCTTCTTTACACCAATTTTTCTATCAAGAGGATCTCAACATTTATCGGGTGGTATAGTTGCAAGTGTTGGCAATTTTGGGTTTGAGATCCTAGCTTCTTGTCTATGAGTTGTCATTGATGTCAAAAGGAAATGGCATTAATGTTAAGAGGATGTGTTGGCTTCAAAGGTGGAAGATTCCAAGAGAATCCGGAGAGATTCCATTGGCAAGGGTTTTTCATTAAAACCAAGTTAAATGGTTTTTATTAAAACCAATGGAGGTTCTCTTTATTATTTATTTAATTATTATTTAAAACCCTTCAAGGTTTTATTATTTAATTATTTAATTAATTAAGGGAGAAATTATTTTTAATTTATCTTAAGGGTTTTTAAACCCTTTAGAAAGCAATTTCGATTAAATTCGAAATTACTTTTCGAATTCAGTCGACGTGTTTGGAAATGCATCAAAGTGCATATAAAATGAGGCAAATGAATTCATTTATGTTTGGCCAAGAGTTCGACATTAATCCCTGAGCATTTCGATTTCGACATCGAAGCCCCTGCGCCAGCGAAGGAGGAAGACAAGCGTTGCGTGGTCAAAGGTGTGACGGGTTGGTCTTGGCGCCAAGGAGGAGGCGCACGCGGTGATAAGAACGGAGAATTCCCTTCTCCCTCACGTGGGCTCTCCTAGCCCATGCGGCATGGCCAAAGGACTTAGTAGCATGGTGATCGGTGGTTCGAATCGTCGAAGACCCTTTTGAGGGTAGTGTATGCACTCCGAAATTCGTGGGATATTTACCAAAGGTATGCGCTCCAATTTTTTGCAAAAAGAGTGGCAATTAAATTTTAATATTTTGCTTGCTAAGGTTTTATAAAGTTAGCTTTGGGAGGTATAAGGAATGCAAGCTTAATATTTTTGCTATAGTCGGATTGAAAATTAAAGGGGAAATAATTGCCATGGTGGTTGAGTTATTTTGACATGCCAATGTTGGGTTAATAATTTTTAGGGAAGATCAAAATTATTAATTGTGGTAGATTTTCAAGGGCTTATTCATCTTCAAAAAGGGTATGGGCACATTTTTCTTATGAGTATGATTGGTGTATGTTTTTCTGAAATAAGGTTGGAGTGAAAAGGTTTTCAACTAGGTTTCCTTTGGTTGGGTGTAAATCCTATTTTCTGGTTTGTTGAAGACTACTTATGCATTGTTATCCTTAAGGAGAGTTTTTGGTGAATGCATAATTTCTGGTTTGAGATAGTGGAAGCTTTGTGCACTAGGGTTTATATTTGTGAGTCTAGCTACTTGCATTGAGTTGGTGGAACCCTTGGTTGGCTGTTTTGAGTTTGATGGTTGAGTTGCTTCCATAGAGGTTGTTTGATCAAGTTATTGCTTTACTTGATTCATGATATTGGGCTTACTCCATTGAGTTGATTTGAGCAAGTTATTCTTTGCATTTGGTGATATTGTGTTGGTGGCTGTTTTGTTCAAATATCTTTGGAGGGAAAAGGATTTCTACTTGTTTCCTTTTCTTGTGATGATTGGTTGAATGCTTCAAGGTTGATGTTGAGTTGAATGGTGTTGGTTGACTAAACCTTGTTTGATGAGCATTGTTGTTGAAACCCTAATTGATGGTGAAAAGAACATGAGTATCATTGTTATGTGATTCTTTGCATAGTTGGCAATTGTTGGGGTTTCATGTTCTTGAAAGAAAACATTCTATCCTATCCATTTCAGATATTGAGTTGAGTTTTCAGATTTGAGATTGAGATTGAGTTGAGTTGATTTGAGTTGAGTTTTGAGATTGGGATTTGAGTATAGAACATATTGAGTCTCTAACAATTCTCTTTATGCTTCTATGAGTTTGACAAATCACATTGGGTCTCTAACAATTCACTTTGTGATTTCCTACTAAGAAAGTTTTTCTTGGTGAGCTTGCTGAGTTTTTGGACAGGTTCCAGTGGGGACTTGGGGTTTGAAGTTGGTGGGGACTGGTTTGGATTTCGATGGGGACTTGTGAGCAGATTTGGACAGGTCCTAGGAGAGGACTTGTGAGCTGAGTTTGATAGTTCTATCAGAGAACTTGAGGACAGAGGTGCATTGGTTCTATGAGAAGAACCTGAGGACATTTGGCAAGTCTTTGAGAAGGCTTGTATGCAGAGGATTGATTTGTTCAAGAGTTGGACAGATCTGACAGACAGAGGAAGACTTGTACTAGACCATTGACTGTGTTTGGTACAGGTTGTTGAGCTGTTGTGGACGTGATCATAGAAGGCAGAGGTCTCTTAGGCTAAGCATTGAGGACAGGAGGTCTTCGGTGGAAAGGAGTTCCACGTGTTGGCAAGAGGTAGAGGCGGTTGATCTTCGAGGGATCATTTCTAGAGCAGAGGGGAAGGTATCTCCTTTGAGCGAGAGGCTCATAAATTTTGATTGGGGGAAGGTATCTCCTTTGGGCCGAGGCTCATAAACATTGTAATTGGGAAGGATTCCCAAAGAACTTTGAGATAACTTTTAGAGAAAAGTTTTGTGGACGTAGCCTGACCATTACGGGTGAACCACGTTAAAATTGGTGTCACTTTGTGGATGATATTGTGCATTGCTTTGATATTGCTTTGGGTATATTGCTTTACTATTTTGAAGTATAAAGGAAAAAGTAAAAAGAGGTCTTATCTTGTTCACCCCCCTCTCAGGTATAAGCTTGTGTTCTTCAATTGGTATCGGAGCGGGTGCCTTCGAAAAGTTTAACGACTTGAAGGAAAAGCTAGTAAAGAACACAATGGATTATTCAAGTGGCAATGCAGCACCTATTCTTGATGGGTCAGATTTTGGTCTTTGGAGTGCAAGGATGAAGGTTCATCTAATGGCACTTGGTAATGAGGTATGGGAAGTAATTGAAGATGAGTACACTATTCCTGTACATGGTCCTTATACTAAAGAAGAAAGGCTCCTACATCACAGCAATTCAAAAGCAATGAATGCAATCCTGAAAGGCTTACAGAAAGCAGATCTCACCAAAGTGATTCACTGCAAGACAGCTAGTGAAATGTGGAAACAGATTGAAGGTGGTTCATACAGGTGATACAAATGTCAGAAAGGCCAAGTTGAGACACTTCAAAGGTATGTTTGAACAACTCAAGATGAATGATGATGAAAATATTAGTGACTACATGCTTCGTATGGATGAGGTTGTTAACTCCATGAAAGACTTAGGTCTTGAGCTTGCTGAAAATGATGTTTGTGATAAGATTTTAAGATCTCTTCCTAATAGATTTAGTGAAAATATTTTTGCTATTGAGGAAGCTAAAGATTTGGATAAGTTGAAAAAGGATGAGCTCCATAGTATACTTGCAGCATTTGAGTTGAGAACTCAAGTGAAGGTTGATGTCAAGAAAGAGGCGGCTTTCAAGGCTACCAAGAATTCCAAAGGTAAACAACTTCAAGATAGTGATGAGTCTTCTAGTGATGAAGAGGCATATTACAACAAGAAAGGCAAGTTCTCTAGAAAGCACAAAAGTATGAAAAATATAAGATGTTTCAATTGTGGAAAGTTTGGTCATTATGCTACTTGATTGTATCTTGTTCCCAAGAATGAAAGTGATGAAGATAAACAGGATTCTAAGAGCAAGGATTACGAAAAGCACAAGCATCACGGGAAAAACAAAGATGAGCACAACAATCAAGGAAAGAGGTATTCTCACAAGCACAAGAAGAGTTTCTACCTAGACAAAGCAAGTAAGTGTTCTAGTAGTGATAGTGAAAGTTCTTCAAGTGATAATGAAAATGAGATGTTGTTCATATGAGAAAAAGAGGAAGAACCGAAACATAGATTCATTATCATGAAATGTCTTAGATGTGGAAATTTTGGTCACCTTGAGGATGATTGCACAAATAATGATTTGGTTTCTAGTATGTATGAGGATGCTTCAGAAAACTATAAGGAAGATGCATGTATGGTTTTTGAAAAGGGTAGCACCTCTAGTGATAAGAAATCTGAAAAAGGCTTTGATGATTCAAAAAGCAATCAAATAAAGGATCTTGAAAGTGAACTTATTAGTGCTCTTAGTGCTTTGAAAAAGGAAAGAAAGAAGAATGCTAGACTCAAGGATAAGTTAGATGAATGTTGTATGGAGAGAGATGATCTTATAGAAAGTCTTGACTTCTCTATAGCTAAGACACAAGAACTCAAGGATGAGTTAGAGTCTAAGGTTCTTGAGTATAGTGAGTTAGAACAGAAAATGGCTTCTTTGAAAGAGGAAACTAAAGAGTACAAGGATAAGCTTTACAGATTTCAAGATAGCTCCAAAAAGGTTAAGTCTCTCATCAAAGGTCAAAGAAAGACAACGAGATAAAACAGGCCTTGGTTTTGTTAAGCCACACAAGGAACAAGTTGGAGAGTCTAGTAAGAGACTCCAAAAGGAAGAGAGTTCCGATGAGGAAAGTATTTCAGATCATGAGTTCTTGAATGATAGATGCACGAGGAACAGAAAACAGAATTCAGAATGAGAAGAAGAAGTTTTAGAACCTAAGAGGTCAATTAAAGGAAAGTTTCAAGGCAGATGTTTTGCTTGTCACGAGTTTGGTCACATGGCTTCACATTGCATGGCTCAAGTGAAGGAGGTAAATGACAGTTTCAGAAGTGCTAGTTACTTTCAAGGGTATTGCTACTCTTGTCAACAGTTTGGGCACAAGGCGAGTTCATTGCAAGGCAAATAACGAGAACAGGTTTGGTCAGAACAGGTTTGGCAGAACAGGTTTGGCCAGAATAGGGTTAGTCAGAACAGGTGGATTCAAAGAACAGGTATGCCTCAAAGAAATAACATTGTTACTTGTTATAAGTGCAACAATGAAGGTCACATAGCTAGACAGTGTAGAGCTGAACTTCCAAGGTACGGGAACAGAAACAGTGGTATGAACAGGTCCAAGGATCAAGGCATGGTTAAGAATAGGAACAGTGACAGGAACAGAAACAGGAATATGGACAAAGAGTTCAAGAGAAGGCCCGAGCAAGGAAGTTATAGACGCTGATGATGATCGGTGCCTAATGGGAGTTTTACTCCCACCCAAGAATTAATCACCTCATCGGGGAGGTGGGGGAGGGACTAAGCTAAGAGGCTCATTCTTAGTCCCGAGCCCCAAAGGTGACCCTTTGCCATTGATGACAAAGGGGGAGAGATTTGAGTAAGGGGAGAGCCTCAAGACAGGGGGAGCTATTTATGTTGAGTTTCTGTGTTGTTGAGAAGCATGGTTTGCCATCAATGACAAAGGGGGAGATTGTTGGCAATTTTGGGTTTGAGATCCTAGCTTCTTGTCTATGAGTTGTCATTGATGTCAAAAGGAAATGGCATTAATGTTAAGAGGATGTGTTGGCTTCAAAGGTGGAAGATTCCAAGAGAATCCGGAGAGATTCCATTGGCAAGGGTTTTTCATTAAAACCAAGTTAAATGGTTTTTATTAAAACCAATGGAGGTTCTCTTTATTATTTATTTAATTATTATTTAAAACCCTTCAAGGTTTTAATTATTTAATTATTTAATTAATTAAGGGAGAAATTATTTTTAATTTATCTTAAGGGTTTTTAAACCCTTTAGAAAGCAATTTCGATTAAATTCGAAATTACTTTTCGAATTCAGCCGACGTGTTTGGAAATGCATCAAAGTGCATATAAAATGAGGCAAATGAATTCATTTATGTTTGGCCAAGAGTTCGACATTAATCCCTGAGCATTTCGATTTTGACATCGAAGCCCCTGCACCAGCGAAGGAGGAAGACAAGCGTTGCGTGGTCAAAGGTGTGACGGGTTGGTCTTGGCGCCAAGGAGGAGGCGCACGCGGTGATAAGAACGGAGAATTCCCTTCTCCCTCACGTGGGCTCTCCTAGCCCATGCGGCGTGGCCAAAGGACTTAGTAGCATGGTGGTCGGCGGTTCGAATCACCGAAGACCCTTTTGAGGGTAGTGTATGCACTCCGAAATTCGTGGGATATTTACCAAAGGTATGCGCTCCAATTTTTTGCAAAAAGAGTGGCAATTAAATTTTAATATTTTGCTTGCTAAGGTTTTATAAAGTTAGCTTTGGGAGGTATAAGGAATGCAAGCTTAATATTTTTGCTATAGTCGGATTGAAAATTAAAGGGGAAATAATTGCCATGGTGGTTGAGTTATTTTGACATGCCAATGTTGGGTTAATAATTTTTAGGGAAGATCAAAATTATTAATTGTGGTAGATTTTCAAGGGCTTATTCATCTTCAAAAAGGGTATGGGCACATTTTTCTTATAAGTATGATTGGTGTATGTTTTTCTGAAATAAGGTTGGAGTGAAAAGGTTTTCAACTAGGTTTCCTTTGGTTGGGTGTAAATCCTATTTTCTGGTTTGTTGAAGACTACTTATGCATTGTTATCCTTAAGGAGAGTTTTTGGTGAATGCATAATTTTTGGTTTGAGATAGTGGAAGCTTTGTGCACTAGGGTTTATATTTGTGAGTCTAGCTACTTGCATTGAGTTGGTGGAACCCTTGGTTGGCTGTTTTGAGTTTGATGGTTGAGTTGCTTCCATAGAGGTTGTTTGATCAAGTTATTGCTTTACTTGATTCATGATATTGGGCTTACTCCATTGAGTTGATTTGAGCAAGTTATTCTTTGCATTTGGTGATATTGTATTGGTGGCTGTTTTGTTCAAATATCTTTGGAGGGAAAAGGATTTCTACTTGTTTCCTTTTCTTGTGATGATTGGTTGAATGCTTCAAGGTTGATGTTGAGTTGAATGGTGTTGGTTGACTAAACCTTGTTTGATGAGCATTGTTGTTGAAACCCTAATTGATGGTGAAAAGAACATGAGTATCATTGTTATGTGATTCTTTGCATAGTTGGCAATTGTTGGGGTTTCATGTTCTTGAAAGAAAACATTCTATCCTATCCATTTCAGATATTGAGTTGAGTTTTCAGATTTGAGATTGAGATTGAGCTGAGTTGATTTGAGTTGAGTTTTGAGATTGGGATTTGAGTATAGAACATATTGAGTCTCTAACAATTCTCTTTATGCTTCTATGAGTTTGACAAATCACATTGGGTCTCTAACAATTCACTTTGTGATTTCCTACTAAGAAAGTTTTTCTTGGTGAGCTTGTTGAGTTTTGGACAGGTTCGGGTACGGGTTGGGGACTTTGGGTTTTGGACGGTTCCAGTGGGGACTTGTGAGCAGATTTGGACAGGTCCTAGGAGAGGACTTGTGAGCTGAGTTTGATATTTCTATCAGAGAACCTGAGAACAGAGGTGCATTGGTTCTATGAGAAGAACATGAGGACAGATTTGGAAATTCTTTGAGAAGGCTTGTATGCGAGAGGATTGATTTGTTCAAGAGTTGGACAGATCCGACAGAGAGAGGAAGACTTGTACTAGACCGACTGACTATGTTTGGTACAGGTTGTTGAGCTATTGTGGACGTGATCATAGAAGGCAGAGGTCTCTTAGGCTAAGCATTGAGGACAGGAGGTCTTCGGTGGAAAGGAGTTCCACGTGTTGGCAAGAGGTAGAGGCGGTTGATCTTCCGAGGGATCATTTCCAGAGCGAGAGGGGAAGGTATCTCCTTTGAGCGAGAGGCTCATAAATTCAGATTGGGGGAAGGTATCTCCTTTGGGCCGAGGCTCATAAACATTGTAATTGGGAAGGATTCCCAAAGAACTTTGAGATAACTTTTAGAGAAAAGTTTTGTGGACGTAGCCTGACCATTTCGGGTGAACCACGTTAAAATTGGTGTCACTTTGTGGATGATATTGTGCATTGCTTTGATATTGCTTTGGGTATATTGCTTTACTATTTTGAAGTATAAATGAAAAAGTAAAAAGAGGTCTTATACTGTTCACCCTCCCCCTCTCAGTATAAGCTTGTGTTCTTCAGCAAGATGTATATTAGAGCACTTCAAATTAGATGCCTCATAGATTGATAGAGCAACATGACCAATGGTTCACACTATTTTGAGAAAAAGTTTTGATAGAACATGGAGTTTCTAATTTTTTCAAATGGAAGGCGATGAAGAGAAAATTCCAAAGGTTGGGTCCTCTAAAATCCATCAAAACTATAGTGATCATTCACTACTCTTAGAATATTTTACCTTAAAATAATTTGAAATAAAATTGAAGCCAAAGTAGCAAAGGTGGAATATGGATAAAAGAGGCATCAAAAAAATGTTGGCAAAGAAGTTTCAATCAAAGGATGGTGCCACTTTACAAAATTTTCAATGGCCCATGTATTGGATTTAAAATTTCTATAATTTGAAAGGTGATGAAAAGTTTTAAAGGATACAAAGGGAGCAAAACTTTTGAAGATCAAATATCTATAAATTTTTAAAGGAGAACCATGAATAAAAGTTCTATGGCTTGGTTTGCAAATTGCAAGAGCTTCCAAGGGTGGATGAAGTAAAAAGTTCCTAAGTTTAGACCATCTAAAAAATTCCAACAAAAGGGTAACAAGAAATATTTATGTGGACCTTTTGACAAAAGTCTTGCTAGGTTGCAGATGAAAAGTCCAATGCAAGTCAAAATAGTTTATTGAAATTTAGAAATATTAAACTATTGGATATTGAGGGTTATAGAAGAAAGTTCATAGTTTGTTAGGATCCTATTCTAACACCATGTTGCAATTCTCATTTACCTATATAATAACCCACTTCCAACGTGGGGATCCCATTTTAATGTTATTATGTAATGCTTAGTAATGTAGGTGGCAATAAAGGTACCTCGCCAAGTGGTACCATCTCATGTAACCATTTTTATCAATATTGTAATCGATGTAGTAAGATACCTCGCCAAGTGGTACCATTTCATGTAACCATTTTTATCAATATTGTAACCGCCATTTGGTGGAAGATTCTAGGTCAAGTGGCATTCTGCATATAAGCCACCTCTTGAGAATTTAGGTAGGGTTGCATGAAGTTTTATTTTAAAAAGATATGAAGCCATGTACGAGATTATCCTTTTGCAAGCTAATGAAATATTGAAGGAGGTTGCCCCCTCGAAGAGGCCTGTGATTCAATGTTAATGTGAGATTGTTTCATTTCTATAATTGATTTTTGCATAGTGATATTGAGTTATTTGATGTATGTGAGTTATTTTTTAGTATTTTGTGTGTGTGCTTTATTTTAATAGTAGGTTCCTAACAAGTGGTATCAGAGTGCTTTCCAGGGCCAAGTTCTGCTGCAACCAAGACGATTCTTGCCAGTCATTCTGCCTGTTAGGTATAATTTTCCTGTGTGTTTTTTATTTCTATTTTTCCTTTATAAAAAAAAAATCCAAAAAATACAATCATTATTTTTTGTAGAAAATTAGAAAATACCAAAAAAAAAATATAGTAGTTATGTAGGTTAGAAACCCTGTGCCATGGGTTTTAAAATATCACGAATGAGCTATCGTTATTGGCTAAGCTAGATAGCCCATAAAGCGTCTAGTGAAGTGAGGGGTGATCAGGCTCCAATACCCAGGCCTCAGATAACACTCGCACACGAAATTGAGCTCCCACGTATCTTGGATATATCGAGAGACAATCTAGGTTTAAACAAAATTTTATCAATTAGGAATATTTTCGGCCTTGTATTATCCATAGTCCACAGGACATAGCATCTCGGACGATTACCCTCCCATATTGTCAGAGAGGTAGATAGTGTGCTCAAGGGTATATGTGGAATCCTCCTTGAGTAGTGGCCTAAAATATTGGTCCGAGCACTATTGTTTGTCACTGCGGTATAACAGAGGGCCTATGGGTATTACATACTCCCTTACTTAGCATACCTGGTTCACAAAAACAAAACAAAAATAAAGTATCATCCCCTTGCAAACTAACCCATCCCTTTTCTGCTAACCTGCATTCACCATCCCCAAAATTTAGCATACGAAGAAGGCTATCCCTATCACAGAAAACAACTTGCATGCACCAACATTCAAGACAAATTTTTGTAAGTGTTTGAAACAGCTTGTGGTCAGAATCTGAATATTCGGACAACGATAGTAACAATCCTCTGTACCAGTCCAAAATTATAGACTTTTAGTGTCAGAAACAGAGTTATCAATGTCAAAAAATTCCCTAAGATTAGAAGCAGCAACTATGTCAGTAACCCTAGTATAGGTGACAAGAATAGATAAAAGTGAGTGACACGATGGTCAGGGTACATACTACACAAGTCAGTGCCAGTTGATCCCAGAGGGCAACTTTTGAAGCATAACTCAAAATAAAAAACAGAGAACACCAGTAGACAACACAATAGAAAAAAAAATGAAATTTTATTAAAACAAGGATATCTCTTCATACAGAGCTCAAATTGACTCAAAAATTTAGCAAAAAATTCTACACTCTATTCCATAAAAAATTGTCCTTGGCAGCTCCTGGTCAAATTTTGCACCAAATTTCTAAAAATAGCAAATTTTGATTTTTCTTGCTAAGGCCATAACTTTTCATCGGTCCATCAAATTGATCCAAATTTTTGGGAATAGAATCTACTTGTTATTCTGCACAAAAGACCCTCAAGGACTCATTGGTGAAATTTTAAGTACAAGTGGAAGAAATTACCTTGACATCGACTTGCAACCAATAAGAGATCACAAAAAGTCAATAAATTTAGTATATCTCCTCATTGAGCGCTCAGATCAAATAGCCACCGAAGTGGACCCTATCATAAAATCAGTGTTGCAACTCATTTTCCAAATTGAATTTTGGACCCTTACTAAAAATAGTAACTCCTAAAAATCCAAGGTCTATTTTTAGTAAATCAGCACAAGAGGGACCGCAATGGCAAGCGACACTCAAGGACAACAATAAAAGGATTTAGATTTGGGCACATTATTGGCCAACCTACAAAAATCCATTGCTGACTTGACCTCTGTAAATAATAACATAGGCACAGAGATTCGAGAGCTTCGATTGGATCAGGATAACACTAGAATCTGTTTAGAAGAACAACTCACAGATATGGAGACCAAATTGCATGACAGTACCAAAATTGAACACCATGCTGAAAACTCTGAATGAGGTTGACGAACACCAGATGACAATCACTCTGATCAGGAACCAACCTTCAAAATACCTAAATTAGACTTCCCTAAGTTCATTGGAAAGGATGTCGATGGGTGGTTATGTCAGGTTGATCAGTTCTTTCGACTCCATAATGTCCCTATCTATCATCGAGTTCAGATGGCTTCCTTCAACCTAGAATATGAGGCCTTACACTGGTTCCAATGGCTTCAGGTTGATAATCCTGATCTATCCTGGGAGGACTTTGAGTCCCAACTACTCACCCGATTTGGCCCTAATGATTATGATGACTTTACAGGTGCACTGACAAAGCTGAAACAAACCACCTCAGTTCGTGATTACCAAATCTAATTTGAGAAATTGGCCAATAAAACTAAGGGTTTGAATGAGGGATTTTTTATGAGTTGTTTTGTTAGTGGGTTACGAGATGATATTCAGGCTGAAGTCAAGATGTTCAAACCCCACACCATGATGGAGGCTATCAATTTAGCCCGATTGGCCAAATCTAAACTCTCAGCTCAAAGGCAAACACTACAATTTTTGCATAACTGACTGGTAAGACCCCAAGGTCTTACTATAAAATTATTAACAAATTAATGTAAATGTAATCACAGGCCACTCAAATGGGGATCCCTTATAATCGCTTTGCCACTATAGGGGACTCCCTCCTTAGAATATATGCTTATTATTCTACTTCTTGGATGATTTGATATGGATGGCCAACCTAATATATATATCTACCCTAAAGCTACATTGGTGAAGAGACATGATGGTTCACGTATGAAGATACATGATGGTTCATGTTATGAAGGGTTGTGATGGTTCACTTTATAAGTTAATAATATAATAATTAAATTATTAATAATACTAACTAATACTAACTAATAATGTTAGGATTGAGGATCCTAACATGCTACCCTCATTAAAAAGAGCTTTATCCTCAAAGCTCAAAGTGAGAAGCTTTATCCTTTGTTTTCCAAGAAGGATTTATGTAAGTTCTTGGACTCTTTTAATGGCATCCTTTCATAGGCAGGGATATCGAGAAGGATGAACCATTAGCGAGGGGTTTCCAAGAACAATAGTAGAATCTTCCTTAGGAAAATCATGATGAATATGGGAGGGCAACCGTTGGGGTTCCTCAAATAATCCAGAATGATGCATCAAAAGAGATGGTAATGATTTCATATCCTTTTTTGGTTCCTTGGTAGATCCAACGGAGGAGTGTGTAGTCACTCTGCATTGGTTTCGAATAGGTTTTGTCATATGGTAAGAACTCACTATTGGTGAGGAAGGTATGTGTAGGTCTTGTAGAGTGCATTTTTGGCTAGCATTGATCACTTTGGGTATGTCTACCTCATGCTTGCTTGGTACATCAATCACTTCTTGCATATCGACCTCATTGTCTTCATTGCGGTGATTAGGTGCACTGGTCACTTTAGACACAACTACCTCATATGCTTGCTCTATGGAGAGACAAGGATCAACTTCCTTCAATAAATACAATGTTGGTGTAGCACATTTATGGTGGGGTCCAAATTGTTCGTTACAATTATCACAGAGTCCTTTTGCTCGTCGTTCCTTCATCTCCTCAAAGCTAAGATGTTTAATTCATAAAGTTCGGTTAGATTTGGGGGTTGTGTAAGTGATTTGTGCCCTTCCATTATGCATAGGTTTAGGAGCAATGTAAGTGATCGACAATTTTTCCATAAGTGGTTTCCCTAATCGTTGTTGTGCATTGATTTTATCTTCAGCTAATTTTTCCAATCCTTAGGTCTGTATCATGGTATAGGGATTGAACCTTGTCACCTCCATTCTAATTTCCTCTTTTAATCCCCTAATGAAGCCATTTATGAGAATTGATTCATCCAATATTGTGTTGTGTTTGGTGATATCCTCAAACCAAGTTTGATACTCACGCACAGAAGTGATTTGATGAAGATCTTTGAGAAAATACCACATGGTTGGATCCCACATGGCTCTGATACCAAATGGTAAGACCCCAAGGTCTTACTATAAAATTATTAACAAATTAATGTAAATGTAATCGCAGGCCACTCAAAGGGGGATCCCTTGTAATCACTTTGCCACTATAGGGGGCTCCCTCCTTAGAATCTATGCTTATTATTCTACTTCTTGTATGATTTGATATGGATGGCCAACCTAATATATATATCTACCCTAAAGCTACGTTGGTGAAGAGACATGATGGTTCACATATGAAGAGACGTGATGGTTCACATTATGAAGGGTTGTGATGGTTCACTTTATAAGTTAATAATATAATAATTAAATGATTAATAATACTAACTAATACTAACTAATAATGTTAGGATTGAGGATCCTAACACCGACCTTCTTTCCCTCCTCGGGTCCAAAACCATACTGATAATAAACCTCCTACTCCCAAGCGGCTGACTACAGAGGAAATGGATGTGCGTCACGCCCAAGGGTTATGTTATAATTGTGATGAAAAGTTTATGAAGGGGCATAGATGTGCAAATAAGATATTGTTTTTAATAGATGTGAAGGAACTAGAAAACAGTGACGATAGTGATGAGGAGAGTGATACAACTGAGGCACCAACTCCATAGGAAGAGGAACCATCAGAAACACCAGCAAAAATTTTAGTCCATGCTCTTGCCGGGATTACCACCCTACAAACCATGAAAGTTGTGGGTTATTTCAAAGGCCAACGTCTCATAATTCTTATTGATTCAGGCAGTACACATAACTTTATTGATCCTGAGGTGGCCAAACGGACCAACTGCTATATACACTCATGCAATTCTTTTGAATTCATGGTGGCCAATGGAGGCACCTTACCTTGTAAAGGTAAATGTCAAAATATCAAAATTCATATAGGGAATTATGAACTCGAGCAAGATATGTCCGCCCTCCAATTGGTAGGATGTGACATTATGTTAGGATCCCAATGGATGAGCACCTTGGGCACTTTCTCTTGCAACCTTGTAGAACTATGGCTGCAATTTTCACAAAATAGACAAACATATACCCTCAAGGGTATCAATGCTAGCCCTACATAAATTATTAGTTCCAATCACATGGAGAAGTTATTGAAAAAGTCCTCCCGTGGGGTCATTGCATAAATATTTTCAATTCAGCCACCCACTTCTATAGCAGATCCACTTCCAATAGATTTGCAACTTATTCTAACCAAGCACAATGGCATCTTTTTAGAACCAACTACACTACCAAATCATTGCTCTCAAGACCATACTATTCCACTACTTTCGAGTAGTGCACCATCGAACATCAGACCATATCGGTATCCTCATGCTCTCAAGTTATAAATCGATAATATGATACAAGAATTGCTCAAGGTAGGTGTCATTCGATGCAATAACAGTCCATATTCTTCTCTAGTTTTGCTAGTTCACAAGAAATATGGCTCGTGGTGATTGTGCATAGACTACCGTGAGCTCATTAAGATCACCATCAAGGATAAATTTCCCATTTTGATAGTCAATGAATTCTTGGATAAATTACATGGATCTATGTACTTCTCCAAGTTGGACCTTCGTTCAGGGTACCATCAAATCAGGCTCAAGGACGAGGATATTGTTTTTCATACTCATGAAGGTCACTATGAGTTCTTGGTAATGCCATTTGGTTTGACAAATGCACCATCCACATTTCAAAGCCTTATGAACAACATATTTCATCCCTTCATGTAGAAGTTCATCCTGGTTTTCTTTGATGATATATTGGTTTATAGCCGCTCATGGGAAGAACACCTTACCCATGTGGATCAGACATTACAATTATTGGCCCAACATCAAATTTTTTCTAAGCGGTCTAAGTGCTCCTTTGGTCTAACTATGTTAGGACCCTCCTAACGTAACTCTTAATCATATTATATATTATATTGTATTATAAAGGGACACATCCCTTCACCATTCACACCTTTTACATAGATGTAAATAGGACAAGGAGGATGCTCCAAATATCATCCAAGAACATTAATTTAGTATATTGTGGGTTTCTACATTTCGATACAAACTACGATTCTATTCAAACAACAATTCTTTTCTGCATTCAATTCATATTTCAAGTTGCAGGTTCATAACAATTGGATCAGAGCTAAAAAGACCTAAATTTTTTTCCCCACCCCGCTCTAGTTACTGACAGGCCATTACTCGGCAACATTTTCTTTTCAGCACACATTCTAACCATTACTGATGGAACTATTACACAGTAGGCCACAGTCGCCAGCAAAGGTAGCATACAGAATTTTTTGGATAGCATCATGCATTACCGGAGTTAGAAAACCCCAACAATGAGTACAAGCAAGGAAAATATCATTCGATGTGAACAAAGAGCAGCAAGTACACAAAATTAAACACGGTGGAGACAGAGAATTTTTTCTAACAAAACTAATTTTTGCATATTCAACTCACTTATAAACCAACCACACCCTAAATGGTTGAGGGAAGACGATCTCAAGACACAATGAAGGAGATTGCGAAGGAGGTTTCAAAATAAATTATGAAAGAACTCTCGTAGTTTTCCAAGGAAATGAGAGACATGATGCAAGGAATGGCATTTTGGAAGGACAATTTAGAAGATAAAATCGCTACCAAAATAGTAGACCTAACCATAAACATCACCAACTCGAATACAAATATATCCACTAAATTGGATGCTACAACCCATTCCATGGACTTAGTACAACAAAATTTGTTGCTCATGCAAAATGGACAACAGAACACTATGCCACCACAACAAACATTAATAGTGGGACCACATACATCAATCCTTCCTCATACCACAAAACTAGATTTTCCAAAATTTGATGGAGGCGACCCCACAAATTGGATATATAGGGCAGACCAATATTTTGCCTTATATCAAATTCTAAAGATTCAGAAAGTCCGTATTGCATCATTTCACTTGGAACAAATTGCTACCCAGTGGTATCAATGGTATGAGAAAACAAAAGGTCCGCCCACATGGATCGAATTCACAAAAAAAATAATGTTGTGATTTGGCCCCACTAAATTTGAAGACTTCACAGGAGCCCTCACTAAACTGTGGCAAACCTCCACCGTAAGGGAATACCAAGAACAATTTGAAAAATTGGCGAACCTTACAATAGGACTAGATGCATCATTCTTTCAAATTTGTTTTATTAGTGGCCTAAAAGAAGACATTAGAATGGAGGTACAAATACAAAATCCTATCGATATGATGCATGCAGTGGCATTAGCACAAATGATAGAAGAGAAGAACAATAACAAAAGGTGAATAGGAAGAGTTTTTTTAGGAAAAACACCAAATACCTACAACAACCAAAAACTAAATAAGGTCATGCCAATTAAACGAATTAGCCAAGAAGAGCTAAAAGAAAGACGATAAAAGGGCATATGTTTCCACTACGACAAAAAGTTTACCCCCAACCACAAATGCATCTCACCGAAATTATATATTTTGGACACAGTTGATTGCACTCCCAAAGAGGAGGATGACATAGAAGTGGAAGTAATAACTAAGGTTGTAGAAGAAAACCAAGAAGATAAAACAAAAATATCCTTTAATGCATTAGCAGGATACTCGATTCCACAAACAATGAAGGTAAAAGGGTATTTTAAGAAACAAAACCCTATTGTGCTCTTAGAATCTGGTAGCACTCACAATTTTATAGACCCCAGTTTGGCCAAACAAGCTAATTACTTTATATATCCCTGCAATAACTTTGAAGTCATGATTGGCAATGGAGGAAAAATTGCATGTAAAGGTAAATGCAAGAATATCAAACTCATGATGGGGGAATATAACATGAAAGCAGATATGTATGTACTACCATTAGGAGGATGTGATATTGTTTTGGAGTACAATGGCTATGAACGCTCGATAAAATTCAATGGGACTTTGAAGAGTTATGGATGCAATTTATACAAAAAAACCAAACATACACAATTCAAGGTTTAAAAATAGGTCCCACACAAATCGTAAGTTCCCATAGAATGGAAAATATTCTTCGAAAAGGAGGAAGAGGCATGGTTTCCCAACTATTTTCCTTGCAAAACACCATCGAAGAGCAACCAGAGGCACCCGAATTAATAGAACTCCTAGAGAAACATGATAAAATATTTAAAGAACCAGAGGGATTACCTCCACAACGAACCCATAATCATGCTATTCAATTACTTTCGGGACACCAACCTCCAAATATTAGACCTTACCGATATCCATACTTACAAAAGACGAAAATTAGAAAAATTAGTACAAGACCTACTAAGGGCAGGGGTCATTCGACCTAGTAGAAGTCCCTACTCTTCGCCAGTCATACTAGTAAGAAAAAGGATGGATCATGGCGCCTATGCGTGGATTTTGGTGCTCTCAACAAAATAACGATTAAAGACAAATTTCCTATTCCAATCATTGATGAACTACTCAATGAACTAAATGGAGCCGCATATTTTTCTAAACTCGATTTATGATCAGGTTACCACCAAATTCGAGTTAAGGAAAGCGATATACCCAAAACTGCTTTTCGCACCCACGAGGGACATTATGAATTCTTGGTGATGCCTTTTGGCCTCACCAACACTCCATCTACATTTCAAAGTCTTATGAAAAAGATATTTTCTCGCTTCCTTCAAAAATTTATTTTAGTTTTCTTTGACGATATTTTGATTTACAATAAGACATGGGAAGAGCACTTAACACATATAGAGCAAGCACTCAAAATCTTGGAAGAAAATCAATTATATGCAAATATATCAAAGTGTTCCTTTGGGAAGTAGGAAATTGAATATCTTGGACATATTGTCTCCAAGGAAGGAGTTAAAGTAGACCCCCAAAAAATTGAAGATGTGAAAAATTGGCAAATTCCAAAAACTCTAAAAGGGTTGCGTGGGTTCTTAGGATTAACGGGCTATTATCGCAAATTTGTTAAATATTATGGGAAAATAGTAGCACCCTTAACAACCCTACTTAAAAATAATGCCTTCATATGGTCTCCAAAAGTGAATGAAGCTTTCATGACTTTGAAAAATGCCATGTGTACCACCCCCATCCTAGCTATGCCAGATTTTTCCCAACCATTCATTATTGAAAGCGACGCTTTCGGATTGGGAATGGGAGCGGTGCTCATGCAAAATGAGAAGCCCTTAGCCTTTACTAGTAAAGCATTTTCCAAAAATAATTTAGCACGTTCCATTTATGAAAAAGAAATGTTAGCTATGGTCCATGCTATCCAACATTGGAGACCATACCTTATTGGAAAACATTTCATTATCTGCACCGACCACCATAGCCTTAAATACCTTCTTGAACAACGGATAACCACTCCAGAACAACAAAAGTGGGTAACAAAACTATTAGGCTATGATTATGAAATCATCTACAAAAAATGGAAAGATAACATGGTTGTGGATGCACTTTCCAGAAAGTTCGAAGAAACTTCACAATTACATGCTTTTTCCTACCCCATCCCTACATGGATCAAACAAGTCAAGGATGAATGGTATGCGGACCCTACTATACACACCATAATTCAACAACTACAACAAAATCCCATGAGTAAACCCCACTACTCTTGGCAAGGTAACATGCTCTATTACAAAGAACGTCTGGTCCTCTCACCTACATCGGTTTATCGTCCAAAGCTTCTACATGAGCTACACGCTACACCTACTGCAGGCCACTCTGGATTCCTAAAAACCTACAAAAGAGTGACTAAATCATTTTATGGCGAGGAATGAAAAATTATATCAAGAAGTTCGTCAATGAATGTGAAACATGCCAAAGAAATAAAGGTGAAACAATGGCAACACCGGGCCTTCTTCAACCTCTACCCATACCAACCAGGACATGGGAGGATATTTCAATGGATTTCATTGAAGGTCTTCCAAAATCTATAGGAAAAACGATGATCCTAGTTGTGGTAGATTTTTTATCTAAATACGCCCATTTTTTTCCAGTAGCTCACCCCTATACCGCTAGTACTATTGCTCAAATATTCCTTGACAATATTTTTAAATTACATGGCATACCTTCTACTATCATTAGTGATCGTGATCTACTATCATTAGTGATCGTGATCCCACTTTCACTCATAACTTTTGGAAGGAATTATTTAAACTCCAAGGTACACAACTTCGGATGAGCTCCGCTTACCACCCACAAATGGATGGTCAAACTAAAATTGTCAATAAGTGCTTAGAAACCTATCTCCAATGCTTTATTTCCACCAAACCCCTTCACTAGGTTAAATGGCTTCCACTAGCTGAATGGTGGTATAATACCACATATCACACAACCATAAAAATGACCCCTTTCAAAGCATTATATGGCCAATCACCCCCATCTCTAACCTCTTATCTTCCAGGAAGTACAAAAGTACCAGTTGTAGAGATGGAGCTAGTCACTTGAGATAATAGCATTCACTCTTTGAAGGACAATCTACATATCGCTCAACACCGCATGAAGCAAAAAGCAGACCAACATCGAACTAAAAGGGTTTTTCAAGAAGAGGATATGGTATTTCTCTGCCTCCAACCATATTGTCAAACTTCATTGAAAATATAAGGGTCACAAAAATTAGCACCAAAATTTTATGGCCCTTATAAAATTCTACAGCGTATTGGACCTGGATTATTTAGGACAAATTGTTTCCAAAGATGGTGTCAAGGTCGACCCTAAAAATATTTAGGCAGTTCAGGACTTGGAAAAACCCCGCACTCTCAAAGGACTTCGGGGATTCTTAGGACTTACAGGTTATTACAGGAAATTTGTTCGTAATTATGGGAAAATAGCAGCTCCCCTCACATCTATGTTAAAGAATGACTCTTTCACTTAGATAGGACCCGTTGATCAAGACCTTCTTGAATTAAAGCATGCCATGACCACCACACTTTTTCTAGCCATGCTAGATTTCTCTAAACCATTCATCATTGAAAGTGACACTTTCGACAACATTGGGGCAATATTGATGCAAGAAGGGAGACCCTTGACCTTCACCAGTAAGGCACTCTCTGAGCGTAATTTAGGAGAATCTACATATGCCAAGGAGATATTGGCCATCTTACATGTTGTCACCCATTGGAGACCATATCTCATTGGGTGCCATTTCTCCATTAAAACAGACCATCAGAGTCTCAAATATTTCTTAGAACAACGGGTTGCTACCCCAAAACAACAAAAATGGGTTTCTAAACTCATGGGTTATGATTATGATATCACCTATAAGAAGGGCAAAGAAAATATTATGGCTGATGCTCTCTCTCACCAATTTGAGGCCCTCAGTATGATATGTGCTATCTCCACACCTGTCCCTAAATGGATAGATTCCTTATGATAGGAGGTACTTCAAGATGCAGACCTGCAAGCTTTGATGGCTTCACTTCAAGCTGATCCGACTTCATCCCTAGGCTACAATTGGGATGGCCAAGATTTGCATTATCGTCAATGCCTTGTTATTCCCCGTTCCTCGCCACTCTGTGACCTCTTCATGAAGGAACTACACATTGCTCCCTCTGTAGGTCATTTTGGATTTCTCAAAATGTATGAACGCCTCAAGTGCATATTCTTCTAGAAAGGGATGAAATAGGACATCCGTGACTTCGTGGCAACTTGTGATACCTGTCAACAGATGAAAGGTGAAACATTCTCTAGGTACTCTTCAACCCTTGCCCATTCTAGATCAGGTTTGGACTGATATTTTTATGGGTTTTGTCGAAGGGTTACCTAAATTGGGCGGTAAGTCTGTTATTCTCATGGTAGTGGATCGCCTTTCGAAGTATGCTCATTTTTTTCCCCTTGCCCATCCTTACACAACCTCCACCATTACCCAAATCTTCCTCGATTCCATTTTTTGCCTTCATGGTATGCCCACCTCCATTGTGTCCGATCAAGACCCAACCTTCACTAGTCATTTTTGGCAAGAGTTGTTTAAGTTATGGGGAACGAAGCTCAAAATGAGTTCATCCTATCATTCACAAATGGATGGTCAAACTAAGATTGTTAACAAATGTTTGGAGACCTATCTTCATTGCTTTGCATCATATCATCCTTCTGAATGGGTGAAGTGGCTTCCATTAGTCGAATGGTGGTACAACATGTCTGATCATATAGCTACCAAACTCACTCCTTTTGAGGATGGTTATGGGTGCCCTCCACCCACGCCTTCTTCATACATTCTACGCAGCTCCAGGGTCCACACAGTCAATATTACTCTTCACCAGCAGACCGATGTCCTTCACCAGCTGAAGCATAATTTGGACATGGCCCAAAACCAAATGCGATAATAGGTCGACCAGCATCGATCTGAGCATAGCTTTGATGTGGATGATATGTTTTTCCTTCGCTTGTAGCCATACAAACAGTCATCCCTCCAACTCCGTTGATGCCAAAAACTTGTTAAAAAATTCTATGGGCCTTACCAAGTCCTACAATGGATTGGTTCCACTGCTTACAAATTGGCTCTTCCGCCAACCTCCAAGCTCCATTCTATTTTCCATGTTTCATCTCTCAATAAATTTGTGGGCACACAGGTACAAGTTCAATCAGCATTACCAGAATTGGATGAGGAAGGGTCCATATTACTCAAACTAGAATAGTTGTTGGATCACCGCACCTGCACTCTCCGCAATCGTACCATCATAGAAGTCCTTGTCTAGTGGTATGGGCTCCAGCCAGAATATGCTACATGGGAGTCTCTCCATCAACTCCAACACCAGTTTCCTCAATTTCAGCTTTGAGGACAAATATTTTCGAAGGGGAAGGACATGTTAGGATCCTATCCTAACACCATGTTGTAATTCTCATTTACCTATGTAATAACCCACTTTCAATGTGAGGATCCCATTTTAATGTTATTATGCAATACTTAGTAATTTAGGTGGCAATAAAGGTACCTCACCAAGTGGTACCATCTCATGTAACCATTTTTATCAATATTGTAACCGATGTAGTAAGATACCTCGCCAAGTGGTACCATTTTATGTAACCGTTTTTATCAAGATTGTAACCACCATTTGGTGGAAGATTCTAGCTCAAGTGGCATTTTGCATGTAAGCCACCTCTTGAGAATTTAGGTAGGGTTGCATGAAGTTTTCCTTTAAAAAGATATGAAGCCATGTATGATATTGTCCTTTTGCAAGCTAATAAAATATTGAAGGAGGTTGCCCCCTCGAAGAGGCCCGCGATTCAGTGTTACTGTGAGCTTGTTTCATTTATGTAATTGATTTTTTCATAGTGATATTGAGTTATTTGATGTATGTGAGTTATTTTTCAGTATTTTGTGTGAGTGTGCTTTATTTTAATAGTAGGTTACTAACATAGTTTACTTAAAGGATTTGTAATTACATACTTACACTTGTCTCATATTCATACTAAAGGGACAAAAGAATTTCAACCATAGAGAACTTCAAATTAAGTGCATAGTTCATTAGAAGAGATAAGGTGAAATAGAAGTTGATTATTATTATTTACAAAACGTTACAAAATAAACTCAAAAGTGAACTATCACTTACTAAGCACTTTATTAAGCTTATAACTTATTCTAATTATTAGGGAGATACAAATATCATTATGACAACAAATAAATTCATCCTTACAGAATCTCAACTACTTAAAGGTCCAAATTACTTCTCATGGAAAAACAAAGTGAGGGTAATTTTAATAGTTGAGAATCTTTGCAATATTTTCAAAGGAATAACTATTAAACCTAATTCAAGTGATACAAAGATTCAAAATTTTGAAGAGAGTGATGCAAAAGCATTAATGATGATAACTTTTTCCATTACAAATAAAATACAACCTTACATCAATTCAGTAGTTACATCTACAAAAGCTTGGAAAACCCTTGAAAAAACATTTGAAGGGAAAAATAAAGCCATTATTCTAAATCTTCAAACTCAATTACATTCCCTCAAAATGAATAGTGGAGAAAATATAGATTTATTCATAAGAATGGTAGCAGACGTTAAGGGAAAATTATTAACCTTGGTAGAAAAGGTTGAAGATAATTTCCTTGTTCAAGTAACCAAGAGAGCACTTCCAGACAACTACACGCATCTAGTTATATCTTTACAAGTACTAAGTAAAGATACATCATTTGATGAGCTAATAAATATTCTTCAAGAATATGAGGTAGAAAGTATAGTGAAAGATGAAATGACTAACACTGCATTAGTTTCAAAATATACTCCACAAGGAAACATAGCCTCATATTCAAAAGGATGAAAGCCTTGGAATAATAGATATTGTCATGTATGCAAGAGAAAATATCATAGTACTAATTACTACAGGTTCAATCCAAGAAACCAAAATCAAGGAAATTAGATAAACTATGAAAACCAACCAAATGGGTCATTCCAACCAAGGCAATATTAAGCTCAAAATAATCCTCATCAATAACAGTTTTAGTGAACATACAATTATCCTCAATTGAAATATCAAGGAGGAAATCATAAGGGATATTTAGCTCAAAGGATTCAAAAAATTGAAGAACTAGAAGATCCTACAGATAATCATGAATTCAAATCTCTCTCAGCAAAGATAACTTTTTATAAATACACAAATAGCAAGAAGGAAAAATCAAACTCCAGTACTAGATAAAATATCTATATTGAATACTAAAGTCTTTAATACCCAAATAATGTAATACAAGAGGGTGTTAGAGTATATTACATCATTTGGGACATGTAAATGTACAAGCTTTGGTATGTGACTAGAGTAGGATTTTACTTTAGAGTAAAGTTAGCTAGTTACTTCAAGTATTGTAATAAATGCACAAGTGTCAATGTGCATGTAGTCCACATGTACATGAGTCTTAGGTAGAGTAAGGGCCAAGCAATCTATCTTTCCATATAAAGGCCTCATAGGTGGATTAGGAGAGAGAGAGTGATATAGTAAATATACAGTGTGTAGTAGATATAGTAAAAAACAAAACATGGCATAGCAATGCTAAAAAAATGCAAGCTAGTTTTTTATTCACCAGATTGCATTACGTGGCAAGTGAAGAGCATAATACCAACAGGAAAAGCATGGTTAAAAATAGAAGGAAAATATTAAACTTTTAAAAAAAACATGAGTTAGGAAAGGAACAAAAGACATGAGATTGAATTTTATTCCGATAAAAAGAAGTAATACAACATCAAAACTTTGAACATGTTTCGACCTACAGGTCTCATCAGTGGAGTGAGTTTCAAAGAGGTACAACCTCTCTTTATAAAGACCTAACTCTAGGGGGGAGCTAAAGAGAAATTCATATGGGATAAAAACACCCAAGCATTAATACAAACCGCAGGTTTATAGACCAAGATGGTGAAAAGAAGAGAAGTCCCAAGCTCAACCCCCAAAAAAAACAACACCCACCCAGAAAAGAGAAGAAACACATTTAAAAATATCAAAATACAAGGTCGCAAAAAGTCCCTTAAACAATTTTATTTTTACACAGATAAGTTCGAAGAGGTTTTTGCTTCCTCCAACAAATGATGCCTCAAGCAATGTGCTTGAGCTCTCTATATTTTCTCCATTTTTCAAACATTGGAGAAATAATATATGTGTTGATTCGAATATCTCTAACAAATTTGTAGTTGTCCTGCTCCAAAATAAGAGGAATTATTTTTATTTTGGATCCATGTCTACGTGTTGCTTGCTCCAAAAATCTGGCCAAAAGTGAAGGCCTGCCATCAAATTTAACTTTCTCGAACAAAGGTAAGAGAAAATTAATTTGATATCCCCTAGCTTTGAGTCTATTAAAAATTTTATTTTTAACAAATATAAATCCATCCCTAGAGCTTTCTCTAACCAAAAATATATTGATTTAACTCGTGATGAAGGCCATTTTCTTATGAACTAGATGATGGGAGGAAGCAGGGATGTATTTATAGCCATTTATCATCTTCTAAAATAATTTGGTGCAAAGAATTCCGGTCTGAGCAAAATCAGGCCCCTTAAAAAATACAATATCCAAAAGTGTTACTTCACAATCAGAAATAAAGGAATTAATTTTAATACTGTCATAGAAGAAATCATAGGCAACAAGAAAACCAATAAGATCCTCCTTAGGGCCATGCCAAACTCCAATGGCATCATCAATGTATATTTTATAAAATAAAATATTTTCCACAACAACATTATTAAATACTTGTTCCTCTAGATGACAGAGAAATAAACAAGCATAAACCACAACAAAATTACTTTCCATGGTTGTTCCTCTTATTTGCCTGTATGTTTTTCCTTTGAATTCCAAGTAGTGTTGTGTTAACACTATCTCTGCAAGCCTTACCACAAAGTTTATCTTGGTCGGATCAAATTCGTTCCTCAAAAAATGATGAAGGGCTGCAAATCCTTGAGAGGTGGGGATGTTGGGATAGAGGCTCTCAACATAAAAATAGAAAAGAATAATATCCTAAGGAAAAGTATGACCATGCAGATATTTAATTAGAGATATGGAATCCAAGAGATGATTTTTTTGCTTCAATAAAATTGGCAAGAGCAGATGATGAAGTCATTTGGAGGTAGGTTAGAGCATGAAACCACAATAGGAACATATGGGTCGACCAAAAAGCTTGGGCTTATGGATTTTTGGGAGAAGGTAAAAAACACACACTCTAGTAGAGGATGGTGTTACATGGAGCATAAATTTCTTGTGGTTTTCTAAAAGTAGATTCCTCCTAAAAGCCTAGTCAAGCAAGTCTTGGAGCTGATAAAAAATATCCTGTCAGGGGACTCTATTCACTTCAAAGTAAACATTTTGATCTAAAATCTAGCAAAAGCCTTTTAAAATATACCAATCCATAGACAAAATATGAACACCCAAGTTTTTATCTGCGAGTCTAATGACAATGGATTTTTCATTGGCAAGGGAACAAATGGCAGACCAGATATGGGGTGGAAAGGCACGTTGGTGGGTGGGATTGACATCTAATAATTTTTTATTGAGGAATATTTCACCCATGCCAATAACTTCTTCCAAAGGCTTGTAAAACTGTGAGGGATTAAAACTTGGGTTGGAAACACAGAAAGGATCAATGGGCTTAAGTGGTTTTGGAGGGCCACCTCTTGGTCCAAAGAACCATTCAAGACGAAGACGTCCACAAAAAGCTAAAAACTCATGTTTTAGAACCTCCTTGGCCATGGGAGAAGGAACAGGGAGGAACTTTAAACCCAGGATAAGGGCCTCAATTTCATTCTGGGTAAGCTTTCTGGAAGAAAAATTATGGACAATATTTGTGATTTTGCCATCCATAGCCCAAACATGACTCCTATAAAAATATCGGTGGCAAAAATCTTATGGGGTGAAAATTGCAGACCAAGGGGATATTTCTGGTTTTTACCACTATTTTGATGACGGAAGAATCCCTACCCTTGTTGCTTCTAAATAAATGGGGCAAAACCCTTTCTCGGATTCTCGAAACCAGAGTTGTAGAAATTTTTGCCATTATCCTGTTGCAATTGTTGCTACACATAGGAAGTATGGTTCTAGAAGTTTCTCCCCTTCTTTCATATTTTTGGAGAAGGACCCCAAAATTTTAAATTATGCCCTTGTTGTTGTTGATGCCTTTGTTTTTATTGTTGTTTTTTTTTTGGTTGTTTATTCCTTTGTTGTGGTTACCATTGTTGTTTATTTCTATGTTGTGGATGTTGTTGTGATTACCTTTTTTGTGTAGTGGAGGCTCTCTATTTTGGCCCTCTATTGTGACTTTTATTCTTGTTGTATTGTGCCAAAAAGTTCTTTTGTGCACTTGTGATTAGTTTTTCCAGACGATCAATTTGTTGCTTGATTTCTCTTTTAACCAAGTCAGCTATGCTTTCTGTAGCTTCTAACATATTAACTTATGGGACTTCTAAAGCAACATTCTCTTAAGAAACTTTAGATTTATCTTGCATATCTTTCTGGATTTGCATTTCAACTCTCCAAGCCTAAAGCTTTCCCTCAAAAAGTTCTTTAATTTGGGATTCCCATTCCAAAGCAATTTCCTGAGAAATTATCTTATGTTTATTTACGACATCTGCAAGAATTTCCTTAATTGTAGGTAATAAAATATTGGGAATATAATCATTGGCCTAAGTAGCTAATTTATCTGTATATTTTTTGAAATTATATATGTACAATTTAGCCATTTCCAAGCAAAATTTTTCTATGAGTGCCTTCGACTCATCAGAAAACTATTTATTAATATCTTCATCTAGAAGTTGAAGATATGGTTTTTCCATTCGTAGGCTATGGGGAACAATGCCTTTGCCCAAATTCTCTTCAAGCTAGGCTAGCCTAGAATGGCATTTTTTTGCCTTTCTACTCAAAATATTGAATTCTTCAAACCTTATTTCCAACATCTTGTCCAAAGACTCTGGTCATGGAGGAACACCATGCATTGCATCGATTCCATCTATGAAGGTCCTTCTATCCTATGTACAAGAAAATATTCCATTTTGAGAAAAAAATTATGTTTCTATTAGATCTCTACAAAACTCTTCCATTTTATCTATGCCAAAGACCCGTTCTTCAAGCTTTCAAATTTGTTGTCGTGAACCCTCTTGTTGTAGACGCTTGCAAGGAAGATGAACAAGGGAACTAGAGGGACTATCAAGAACTATGGGAGAGGATTCAAAATCTGAAGGGTCAATAACTGGTAGAGTAGCATGCACCATTAATGGGTAAACTCATTAGTAAAAAATAAAATATAGTGAGCAGTACTAAAAAATGCAAACTAGTTTTTGATTCACTAGATCGCTTACACGCAAGTGAAGAACATACTACTAGTGTTGGAGGCATTTTGATTTACCAGATCACATTACATAGCAAGTGAAGAGCATAATACCAACAACAAAAGCATGGCAGAAAATAGAAGAAAAATATTAATCTTTATAAAAAAAACATGAGTTAGGAAAGGAACAAAATACATGAGATTGAATTTTATTCTGATAAAAATAAGTAGTACAACATCAAAAATTTGAACACGTTTTGACCTACAAGTCTCATCGACAGAGTGAGTTTCAAAGAGTACAACCTCTCTTTATAAAGACCTAACTTTAGGGGGGAGCTAAAGAGTAACGCATGTAGGATAAAAACACCCAAGTATTAATACAAAATGTAGGTTTATAGACCAATATGGTGAAAAGAAGAGAAGTCCCAAGCTCAACACCCACCCAGAAAAGAGAAGAAATACATTTAAAAATGTGAAAATACAAGGTGGGAAAGATTCCCTTTAGATAATTTTATTTTTACATAGATAAGTTCAAAGAGGCTTTTGGTTCCTCCAACAAATGATGCCTCGATCAATGTGCTTGATCTCTCTATATTTTCTCCATTTTTCAAACATTGGAGAAATTATATATGTGTTGATTTGAATATCTCTGAAAATTTGTAGTTGTCCAGCTTCAAAATAAGAGGAATTGTTTTTATTTTGGATCCATGTCTGCGTGATGCTCGCTCCAAAACTCTGGCCAAAAGTGAAGGCCTGCCATCAAATTTAACTTTCTCAAACAAAGGTAAGAGAAAATTAATTTGATATCCCTTAGCTTTGATTCTATTAAAAATTTTATTTTTAACAAAAATAGTTCTATTCCTAGAGCTTTCTCTAACCAGAATTTTATTGATTTCACTCATGATGAAGGCATTTTCTGATGAACTGGATGATAGGAGGAAGTAGGGATGTATTGATAGGCATTCATAGGCTTCTAAAATAATTTGGTGCAAAGAATTCCAATCTGAGAAAAATCAGACGCCTTAAAAAATATAGTATCCAAAAGTGTTACTTCACAATTAGAATTAAAGGAAGTAATTTTAATACTATCATAGAAGGAACCATAGGCAGCAAGAAAATCAATAAGAGTCTCCTTAGGACTATGCCAAACTCCAATGGAATCATCAATGTATCTTTTATAAAATAAAAATATTTTCAACAACAACATTAGTAAATACCTGCTCCTTTAGATTAAACCAAGCCATCGAGTGGCTCTTTGTTTTGTGCCTCTTGATCACCTCAAATACCACGTTGGATGTTGATCGCATTGATCACCTTGTGTTGAGTTTTCTTGTCTACCTCATAAATTGTGTTTCTTACCTTGAAACCTACAAACATAAAACAAACAAAACATTTGGAAAAATGTTTCATTGTTAAGCACTTAAAAATTTATTTTAATATGAGAGAGGGGAGGGCTCTGGTCCCTCCCCTGCTCCCCCTCCCATGGCTCCTGGTTCCTGCCTAGTCCCTGGCTCAATCTAGGTCATCCCTCCCGGGGAGTGGTTGTTTGCAGATGATCTCTTGGGGGGAGATCCTTTTCCACTATCTGTGCCCCTCCCGGTCGGCTAGGGTTTCCTTGGTTGTTTTTTCAGACTGGGTGCTTCCCGGGGGATCCCTATTTGGTTGGGGATCCCTTCCCTTTTTCCCTCAGGCTTCCCCCTGGGGTTTTTTGCAGGTTATTCGCGTGGATCTGGTCCCCTACGTTTCTCGGTGCGGTGGAGGTGACGGTTTAGGGTTTGGACAACTTCCCTCTTTTCTTGCGAATCCTCGGTGGGCTCTGTGCTTGGACGAGATTCTTGGTCCCTGCTGCTGGGATCCTCTTCTATTTTCCCGGGGTGGGTTCCTTGTGGTGCAACTCTCTGGTCACTTTCTGATGGGCTAGATCCTCTCTGTGCTGGCTGTCGGCTTCCTACAGGATGGCTCTCGCTGAACGAAATGTTTTCCCGGTAGGCGGGATGGTTTCTCCACAGGGCGGGATCCGCCAAATCTGCCGATTTTCCCGCGAGGTGGGATCCTTTATTTTCTGCTGGTTTCTCGGATGGCGATATTTCCCTGTTGCTTCCCGCTAGGCAGGACTGTTTGTGGTGGTTTTGACTGCTTCCCGCAAGGCGAGATTTTATTGTAACAGTTTTTCTTTGCTTCCCGCTGGGCGGGATCTTCTCGATGGTGGTTTTTGGCTACTCCCCGCTGGGCGGGATCTCCAAAACTACTTTCTTTCTTATTTGTTTGTTTCCACGCGAGAGGGATTGTTTCATGCTTCTTTAGTGCACGCTGGGCGGAATTTCATTTTGGTGTTCAGTTTCAAGGGATTGATGCCCTAGGCCCATTTCTTATGTAATCAGGTTTTGGGATCCTTGTTAAAACCCGCTATAAATACAAACACTATAATTAACAAAAAAAAATACCTGCTCCTTTAGATGACAGAGAAATAAACAAGCATAAACCATAGAAAAATTACTTCCCATGGATGTTCCTCTTATCTTCTTGTATGTTTTCCCTTTGAAATCCAAGTAGTGTTTAGTTCACACTATCCTGAAAGACTTACCATAAATTTTATCTTGGTCAGATCAAATTCATTCCTCAAAAAATGAAGAAGGGTTTCCAATCCTTGAGAAGTGGGGATGCTAGGATAGAGGCTCTCAACATCAAAAGAGAAAAGAATAATATCCTAAGGAAAAGTATGGCCATGCAGATATTTAATTAGAGATATGGAATCCAAAAGATGATTTTTTTGCTTCAATAAAATTGGTAAGAGCAGATAATGAATCCATTTGGAGGTAAGTTCGAGCATGAAACCACAATAGGAATATATGTGTCGACTGGAGAGCTTAGGCTTGTGGATTTTTGGGAGTATGTAGAAAACACACACTCTAGCTATCATATATCAACTATGAGTTTGCTTTGTTTCCATATAGGTGAGCTCATAGACCTAGCTATCATCCACATTTGTTTAGGTTCACGACTCTTGACTACTCATCCATCATCTCTCCACCACAAGCATAAGACACATTCATTGGGAGATTTGAGTGTGAAGAATTTAAAAACTATGGAAGAGAGATGCAAACTCATAGAATCTAATCATGTAGAGATCTTATAAGACATCTAAATCATGTCACTTGATGGTCCTATAATTCCATATCACAAATAACAATTCTTCTTTGGTTAGGGGTGTAGTTGGTTAATCTTCTTTGCACCAATTTTTCCATCAAGAGGAGCTCAACATTTACCAGGTGGCATAGTTGCAAGATGTATATTAGAGCACTTCAAATTAGATGCCTCATAGATTGAAAGAGCAACATGACCAATGGTTCACACTATTTTGAGAAAAAGTTTATATAGAACATGGAGTTTCTAATTTTTCAAATGGAAGGCGATGAAGAGAAAATTCCAAAGGTTGGGTCCTCTAAAATCCATCAAAACTATAGTGATCATTCACTACTCTTAGAATATTTTACCTTAAAATAATTTGAAATAAAATTGAATCCAAAGTAACAAAGGTGGAATATGGATAAAAGAGGCATCAAAAAAATGTTGGCAAAGAAGTTTCAATCAAAGGATGGTGCCACTTTACAAAATTTTCAATGGCCCATGTATTGAATTTAAAAGTTCCATAATTTGAAAGGTGATGAAAAGTTTTAAAGGATACAAAGGGAGAAAAACTTTTGAAGATCAAATATCTATAAATTTTTAAAGGAGAACCATGAATAAAAGTTCTATGGCTTGGTTTGCAAATTGCAAGAGCTTCCAAGGATGGATGAAGTAAAAAGTTCCTAAGTTTAGACCATCTAAAAAATTCCAACAAAAGGGTAACAAGAAATATTTATGTGGACCTTTTGACAAAAGTCTTTCTAGGTTGCAGATGAAAAGTCAAATGCAAGTCAAAATATTTTATTGAAATTTAGAAATATTACACTATTGGATATTGAGGGTTATAGAAGAAAGTTCATAATTTGTTAGGATCCTATCCTAACACCATGTTGTAATTCTCATTTACCTATGTAATAACCCACTTCCAACATGGGGATCCTATTTTAATGTTATTATGCAATACTTAGTAATGTAGGTGGAAATAAAGGTACCTCGCCAAGTGGTACCATCTCATGTAACCGTTTTTATCAATATTGTAATCGATGTAGTAAGATACCTTGCCAAGTGGTACCATTTCATGTAACCGTTTTTGTCAAGATTGTAACCGCCATTTGGTGGAATATTCTAGCTCAAGTGGCATTTTGCATGTAATCCACCTCTTGAGCATTTAGGTAGGGTTGCATGAAGTTTTCCTTAAAAAATATATGAAGCCATGTACGAGATTATCCTTTTGCAAGCTAATTAAATATTGAAGGAGGTTTCCCCCTCGAAGAGGCCCATGATTCAGTGTTACTGTGAGATTGTTTCATTTCTATAATTGATTTTTGTATAGTGATATTGAGTTATTTTATGTATGTGAGTTATTTTTCAATATTTTGTGAGAGAGTATCAGGAACTATGGGAGAGGATTCAAAATCTGAAGGGTCAATAACTGGTAGAGTAACATGCACCATTAATGGGTAAACTCACTAGTAAAAAATAAAACATGGTGAGCAGTACTAAAAAAATGCAAACTAGTTTTTGATTCACTAGATCACTTACATACAAGTGAAGAACATACTACTAGTGTTGGAGGCTTTTTGATTCACTAGATCACATTACGCGACAAGTGAAGAGCATAATACCAACAACAAAAGCATGGCAAAAAATAGAAGAAAAATATTAAACTTTATAAAAAACATGAGTTAGGAAAGGAACAAAAGACATGAGATTGAATTTTATTCTAATAAAAATAAGTAATACAACATCAAAAAAAATTAACGTGTTTTGACCTACAAGTCTCATCGACGAAGTGAGTTTCAAAGAGTACAACCTCTCTTTATAAAGACCTAACTTTAGGGGGGAGCTAAAGAGTAATGCATGTAGGATAAAAACACCCAAGTATTAATACAAAATGTAGGTTTATAGACCAAGATGATGAAAAGAAGAGAAGTCCCAAGCTCAACACCCACCCAGAAAAGAGAAGAAACACATTTAAAAATGTGAAAATACAAGGTGGGAAAGATTCCCTTTAAATAATTTTATTTTTACACAGATAAATTCAAAGAGGTTTTTGGTTCCTCCAACAAATGATGACTCAAGCAATGTGTTTGAGCTCTCTATATTTTCTCCATTTTTCAAACATTGGAGAAATAATATATGTGATGATTTGAATATATCTGAAAAAATTGTAGTTGTCCAGCTTCAAAATAAGAGGAATTGTTTTTATTTTGGATCCATCTGTGTGTTGCTCGCTCCAAAACTCTGGCCAAAAGTGAAGGCCTGCCATCAAATTTAACTTTCTAAAACAAAGGTAATAGAAAATTAATTTGATATCCCTTAGCTCTGATTCTATTAAAAAAATTATTTTTAACAAAAATAAATTTATTCCTAGAGCTTTCTCTAACCAGAATTTTGCTGAGTTCACTCATGATGAAGGCCTTTTCTGATGAACTGGATGATGGGAGGAAGTAGGGATGCATTGATAGGCATTCATAGGCTTCTAAAATAATTTAGTGCAAAGAATTCTAATCTGAGAAAAATCAGACGCCTTAAAAAATACAGTATTCAAAAGTGTTACGTCACAATTAGAATTAAAGGAAGTAATTTTAATACTATCATAGAAGGAACCGTAGGCAACAAGAAAACCAATAAGAGTCTCCTTAGGACTATGCCAAACTCCAATGGCATTATCAATGTATATTTTATAAAATAAAAATATTTTCCACAACAACATTATTAAATACCTGCTCCTTTAGATGACAGAGAAATAAACAAGCATAAACCATAGAAAAATTACTTCCCATGGATGTTCCTTTTATCTTCTTGTATGTTTTCCCTTTGAATTCCAAGTAGTGTTTAGTTAACACTATCTCTGTAAGCCTTACCACAAAGTTTATCTTGGTCGGATCAAATTCATTCCTCAAAAAATGAAGAAGGGTTGCCAATCCTTGAGAGGTGGGGAAGCTAGGATAGAGGCTCTCAACATCAAAAGAGAAAAGAATAATATCCTAAGGAAAAGTATGGCCATGCAGATCTTTAATTAGAGATATGGAATCCAAGAGATGATTTTTTTGCTTCAATAAAATTGGTAAGAGCAGATGATGAAGCCATTTGGAGGTAAGTTCGATCATGAAACCACAATAGGAACATATGTGTCGACCGGAGAGCTTAGGCTTGTGGTTTTTTGGGAGCATGTAAAAAACACACACTCTAGCAGAGGATGGTGTTACCTAGAGCATAAATTTATTGTGGTTTTCTAAAAGCATATTCCTCCTAAAAGCCTAGTTTGGAGATGATAAAAAATATCCTGCTAGGGGACTCTATTCACTTTAGAGTAAATATTTTGTTCTAAAATCTAGGAAAAGCCTTCTAAAATGTACCTATCCATAGATAAAATACAAACACACAAGATTTTATCTATAGATTTAATGACAATGGATTTTTCATTGGCAAGGAAATAAATGGCAGACCAGATATGGGGTGGAAATATACGTTGGCGGGTGAGATTGATAGCAAATGATTTTTATTGAGAAATCTTTCACCCATGCCAATAACTTCTTCCAAAGGCTTTTGAAACTGTGAGGGAGTAAAACTTGGGTTGGAAACATAAAAATTATCAATGGCATTAAGAGATTTTGGAGGGTCACTTCTTGGTCCAAAGAACCATTCAAGATGAAGAAGTCTACAAAAAGCTAAAAACTCCTATTTTAGAACCTCTTTGGCCATGGGAGGAGGAACATGGAGGAACTTTAAACCCAGACTGAGGGCCTCAATTTCATTATGGGTAAGTTTTTTGGAAGAAAAATTATGGACAGCAAGATTTGTCATCCATAGCCCAAATAGGACTCCTATAAAAATATCGGTAGCCAAAATCCTGTAGCCTGAAAATTGTGGACCAAGAGGTTATTTTTGGTATTCATCGCCATATTGGCAATGAAAGAATCCCTGCCCTTGCTACTTTTGAACAAATAGGGTAAAACCCTTTCTCGGATTCTTGAAACTAGAGTTGCATAATTTCTGTCATTGTCCTGTTGCAATTGTTGTTGCACATAGGAAGTGCGGTTCTAGAAGTTTCTCAAATTCTTTCATATTTTTGGAGAAGGACCTCGAAATTTTAAATTATGCCCCTGTTGTTGTTGCTGCCTTTGTTGTTCTTCTTCTTTTGGTTTTTTATTCCTTTGTTGTCGCTTTCATTGTTGTTTACTTCTATGTTGTGGATGTTGTTGTGATTAATTTTCTGTGTAGTGGAGGCTCTTGTTTGACCCTTTATTGTGACTTCTATTCTTGTGTTATGCCAGAAATTTATTTTGTGCACCTGTAATTGGTTTTTCCAAATGATCAATTTGATGCTTGATTTTTTTTTTAACCAAGTCAGCTATGCTTTTTGTAGCTTTTGACATATTAACTTTTGGTACTTCTGAAGTAGCATTCTCTCGAGAAGCTTTAACTTTCTCTTGCATATCTTTCTGGATTTGCATTTCAACTCTCCAAGCCTGAAGCTTTTACTCAAAAAGTTCTTTAATTTGTGATTCCCATTCCAAAGCAATTTCTTGAGAAATTATCTTATGTTTATTTACAACATCTACAAGAATTTTCTTAATTGTAGGTAATAAAATAATGAGAATATAATCACTGGCATCAGTTTCTAAATTATTAGTATATTATTTGAAATTATAGATATACAATTTAGCCATTTCCAAGTGAATTTTTTTTGTGAGTGGCTTTGACTCATCAAAAATTGTTTATTAACATCTTCATATGGAAGTTGAAGACATGGTTTTTCCATTCGTAGGCTATGGGGAACAATACCTTTGCCCAAATTCTCTTCAAGCTAGGCTAGCCTAGAATGGTATTTTTTTGCCTTTTTGCTCAAAATATTGAATTCTTCGAACCTTGTTTCCAACAACGTGTCCAAAGACTCTGGTCATGGAGGAACACCACGCATTGCATGTTGGACATTTTGAGTCAAAGTTATCATTGATGGCAAGGAACGATAATTTTCATTGATGTCAAATAATATGTCAAGGAACAATGCAAATGTTAATGGCAAGGAACAATGCAAAGGTTAATAGCAAAAAGCTTCATAATATTTTTAATATTATGTGGAGGCATATGAAGGCGGTTTTTATTAAAACCATGGATGAGCAAAATAAAATATTTTTTCATAAAAATCCAAGGAAGCTTTTTGAAAAGCTAAAGGAGGTTTTAATATTTATTTTATAAAATATTTAAATTCAAATTGAATTTAAATTTTATAAATAAATATTATTTATACAAAGTGGTAAAATCAAGGAGGCTTTAAATTTTCATAAAAGCCAAAGGTTATAAAATTAATTTATAAAATTTAAATTCTAATTAGAATTTAAATATTTTATAAATTAATAAAGCATATTATAAAGCGTCGACGTCAAATTATAATGCACCCACCGACGTGCACGAAATGGAGGCAAAAAGGTATTTAAACCTTTGTCCAAGCCAAATATTATGCATTCGATGAAAAACTCTGAAATTTTCGTGGTGAGATAGCACAAGGTTCGTACAAAAGAAAGTAGTGAAGAGGTAGCACTTTGTTCAAGGCACATGGCAAAAGGAGAAGAGCCAAGGACTCTAAAGATCTTAGCAAGGAATTCAAAGCGACTTTTGTGCTTTTACGTTGCACATGGAGCGCTTGGCTCACACAGCTAGCAAAGCACGACCAAGGTGCTAGCAAGGGAGAGAGCATAGGATCGAATCCCACAAATTGCGGAAGGGGACTTTTGCCAAGGTCTTTATAAATTTGATTTTTAATTTTTCAATGTTCTAAGGTTAAGGAGTAATAAGGGTAGCAAATGAAAATTTGATTATTTACTTGCTTTGCTAAGGTTAGGGAGATATAAGGCAAATGTGGTTATGATATTTACCTAGGTGGTAAATAAAAGTTTACTAGGGTAGTATTCCTTTTTTACCTTCAAAAATTAAAATTGGTTTATTGCATTAATTATTGCAATATTGAGAAGTAGAAAGTGTCATTTTTAAAGGGTAATTTGATGAAATTATTATTGTTGAATATTGATATTGAGATGGAGTGATAAGGTGTATGTGTGTTTTAATATTTGCATTGTATCTTTGAGAGAGTTTAGTGTCTTCTAACTCCTTTGAGCTTGGAAAAGAAGTGTTTGTGGTTGTGGCAGATTTATGAGATCCTTTCATCATCAAGAAAAAGGTATGAGCACATTCTTCCATAGTTGAGTTGATTGGTTGGTTTTCTAGAAAATAAGTTTGGAGTGAAAAGGACTTGATTAGGGTTTCCTTATTGAGTGTGTTGAGTTAATGCTTCAAGGTTTTCTGGAATAAAGAGTTGTTATTAAAACCTTGTTTTATAAGCATTGTTGTTGAAGCCATTGGTTGTATGAAGAACTTGAACTAGGGTTTGAAAAGAACATGAGTATCATTGTTATGTGAGAGTTGTTTTATAAGCATTTTTGTTGAAGCCATTGGTTGAGTAAAGAACTTGAACTAAGGTTGAAAATAACATGAGTATCATTGTTATGTGAATATTGTCTTATGAGCATTGTTTTTGAAGTGAGTTGTTGAGTGAGGAACATGAACTAGGGTTTGAAAAGAACATGAGTATAATTGTTATGTGAGAGTGGTTGATAAGCATTGTTGGAAACATTTTGAGTAAAGGATCGCATGCTTGGACTAGGGTTTGTAAGAAAATATTGTTTCATTAAGTGATTGGTTGAGTAGAGTTAGTTGAGCCTATTCAAGTGGGTGTGTGAAGTGATTTTTCAAGTTCCATGAAACAAACTATTCTACATTTTGAATTGATTTGAGAAAGTAATTAAAAGTGATTGATTATTGAGGTGAATGTGAAGCATATTGAGTCTCTAATAATTCTCTGTATGTTTCTAAAGGAGTGATTTAGTATTGTGATGAGTATAGAGCATATTGAGTCTTTAACAATTATTTTTATGTTTCTATGAGATTGAACAAGTTCTAGTGTGGACTTGTTGAGCAAATTTGAGGCAATTCTTTGAGAGGACTTGTGGACATATTTGGGTAATATTTTATGGAAGCTTACAATACAGATTGAGAGTAGATTTACATAATTTTTTATGGGAACTTATTGAGCAAATTGGATAATTTCTAGAGAGGACTTGTGGATAGATTGGTGTGAGCTTTTATGGAAGCTTACAATATATATTGAGAGTAGATTTGGATAAGTTCTTGTGGGAACTTATTGAGAAGATTGGATAAGTTCTAGAGAGGACTTGTGGACAGATTGGCATGAGCTTTTGTGAAACTTACAAGGTAGATTTGAGATAAGTATTTGAGAAGACTTGAGAGCAGATTTGATTGATTGATTTGTTCAAACCTTGAGTTAAGTTTTGGGGCAGATCCAACAGAGTTGATTTGAGATTGAGTCAAACTTTGTGTTAAGGCTTGAGAACATATATTGAGGATATATTTGTGCTAGAATGAAGTACTATGTTTAGTATAGATTCAAGGACAGAGTTTGGTGCATATTTGAGGATAGGTTTGTGCCAAACCAAAGACAAATATTGAGGATATATTTGTGCTAGACCGAAGGACTATGTTTAGTACAGATTCGAGAATAGAGTTTGGTGTAGATTTGAGGACAAGTATTTTCCAGACTAGAGATAGATATTAAGGATATATTTATGCTAGATCGACGGATTGTGTTTAGTTCAAATATGAGACGGAGCTTTGGAGGTGATAGAGTTGAGGACAAATATCTCCAACCAGATTAGGGAAGATAGGTGTCTTCTATGGATAGAGTTCCATTTGCTAAGGGCAGTGGAGATAGAGGTCTTCTACAGGATCACCAGCCAGAGCAAAGATTAGGATATTGGTGTCTCTTTTGGATAGAGATCCACAAACTTGATTTAGGGGATTGATGTTTTCTGTGGATAGTGGTCCATAAATATTGTAATAGGGAAAGGATTCTCAAGAGATTGATTGAGAAAATTTTAGTGAAATATTTTCTTCGTGGAGTAGCCCACATTGGGTGAACCACATAAATTGTGGTGTCTCTATTGTGTGTGGTGATTTGTGCATTACTTTGATTACTACTGTTGATATTGCTATATATAAATTGCATAATATTGATTGGGAAAGAAAAGTAAAAAGTGGTCTTATACTGTTCACCCCCTCTCAGTATAAGCTTCTGTTCTTCAATTGGTATCAAAGAGGGTTCCTTCGAAAGAGTATAACATCTTGAAGAAAAATCTAACAAGAACACAATGGATTCTAAAAATAGACCTTCAAATAATTCAGTACTAGTATTTTATGGAAGTGATTATGTATAATGGAGTTTGAGAATGAAGATCTACCTGAAGGCACTTGGAAATGAAGTTTGGAAAGCAGTTAAATATGGATACATAGCACCGGTTTATCCATCTACAGATAATGAAGGTAAGCTTCTACAACATTACAATTCAAAAGTAATGAATGAACTTTTGAGAGGTTTTCATAGAACAGAGTCCATAAAAGTTATGCATTGTCAAGATGCAAAAGGAATGTGGGATAAGTTGAAAAATATATATGAAGGAGATAAAGGTGTCAAGAAAGAAAAGATACAAAATCTCAAAGGATAATTTGAAGAGTTAAGAATGAAATATGATGAAAACATTAGTACTTATCTACTTCGAATCGATGAGGTCATTAATGCTATACAAGAACTTGGACTTAATATTGATGAATCTGATGTCTGTGATAAAGTCTTAAGATCTCTTCCAAAAATATTCAATGAAAATATTTTTGCTATAGAAAAGTAAAAGGATGGTGATTCTTTGATAAGAGATATGTTGCTTGGTATTCTTATAGCTTTTGATTTAAGAAAAAAAGATCCTATTCCCCAGAAGGAAGCAGCCTTCAAAGCAATCAAGAAGACAAAGGGTAAGAAGTCATAATCAAGCAATGAGACATCCAATGATGAAGAAGCTAATTATGGGAAAAGAACCAAGGATTCAAGAATATTTAGAGATGCAAAATTTTTTATATGTTTCAATTGTGGAAAATATGGTCATTATGCAACTAATTGTCAAGAAGCGAAGAATAACAATGATCAAGAAAAATAGAATCACAAAAATAGGGAATCTGAAAGATATAGGCATCAAAAGAAAAGCAAGGATGGACAAGGTATACAAGAAAAGAAGTTATTTCAAAGGCAAAAGAGGAGCTACTATGTAGATAAGGCAAGTAAGTACTCAAGTGATAGTGATGCTAGTTTTTCAAAAAATGATAGAGATGAAGTCCTATTTATGATTGAAGAAAAAGAACCAGTTAATAAAATGACTTCAGTAATTCTCGAGTTTTTTAGATGTGGTAACTTTGGACATCTTGAAGATAGTTGTACAAGGAATGGTTATATTTTCAGTGATGATAAATATGAAGATACACTTGAAGGACCAAAATAGAATATTCTAATGGTACTAGAAGAAGGATTAGGTGATCTTATAGAAGATAATTCAAAATAAAATGAAGATGTGGACAAAGGCAAATAAATAGAGGAAGAATCAAATAAAGAAGTATATGAACTTAAGGGAGAACTTATCTATGCTCTTGAAATAGTAAATAAGATAAGAAGGCAAAACTCTAAGTTAAAATCTTAATTTCAATAATGTGATGAAGATAGAAGAATGCTTATAGAGGATCTAGACAAATCCAAGGATAAGGCAAAGAAGTTCAAGGATAAGCTAGAAGAAAATATCTTAGAATGTGAAAGGTTAGTACAAGAAGTAGCTCTTCTAAGGGAAGATTTAGAAAACTCCAAATTCAAGCTACAAGGGTTCAAGAACAACTCAAAGAACTTAGATAATTTCATCAAGTTACAAAAGCCTACATCAAGCAAAATAGATCTTGGCTTTGAACAAAAGAAATGGGAAGGAAATTCAACCTCAAGTTTTGGAGGAGAAGAAACTTCATATGAAGACACTTCAGAAGAAGGCAGTATAAGAGAAAGTGAGACATTTAAGGATGAGTTGGACAAAATAAAGTTCAACAAGGATAGGAACAATGCACAAAGAAGAAACAGATGGAACAACAATCAAAATAGGATGCCAATGAGGTTAAGCCAAGGAAGTTTCAATGGAATATGGTTTTCATGTCACGGGTTTGGGCACATGGCTTCACAATGCATGACACATGAAATAAAAGTACATGGGAGCATATAGCTTTTCAATGGGTATTGCTACTCATGTAATTAGTTTGGTCACAAGGCAATGAATTATAGGGTTCATGATAGAAGAGGATATGGCTTCACTAGAAGAAATCCTAAGACATTTGCACCTCCAAGGAATAATAACATTGTGTTATAAATGCAATAATGATGGTCACATAGCAAAGTGGTGTAGAGCAGACATTCCAGAATCAAGTATGAACAGGAACAAGAAACAGGAATGTGAACATGGACATGGAAAGGAATAGTCAAAGGAATCAAAAGGATTGGATAAGAATATAAGAGGATAAAGGTAAAGACTAGTGCTTTCTGGGAGTAGAAATACTCCCACCTAAAAATTAACCACCGCAAGAGGAGGTGGGGAGGGGCTAAGCTAAGAGGCTTATTCTTAGCCCTGAATCCCAAAGGTGACCCTTTGTCATTGAGGTCAAAGGGGTAGATATTTGAGTAAAGGGAGAGATTTGGTAATCGAGTAAAGAGGAGAGATTTGAAAAGAGCATTGAGCCAGTGGGAGCAATGTCCCAGGGGGAGCAGAACCAAGAAAAGGTTAAGTTTCTGGTAAAAGGAATTTGGGTTGCCATCAATGACAAAGGGGGAGATTGTTGGATATTTTGATTCAAAGTTGTCATTGATGTCAAGGAATGACAGTTGTCATTGATGTCAAGGAATATGTCAAGGAATAATGCAAAGGTTAATGGCAAAAAGCTTCATAATAGTTTGAATATTATGTGGAAGCATATGAAGGCAGTTTTTATTAAAACCATGGATGAGCAAAATAAAAGGTTTTTTCATAAAAACCTAAGAAAGCTTTTTGAAAATCCAAAGGAGGTTTTAATATTTATTTTATAAAATATTAAATTCAAATTGAATTTAAATTTTATAAGTAAATATTATTTATACAAAGTGATAAAATAAATGAGGCTTTAAATTTTCATAAAATCCAAAGGTTATAAAATTTAAATTCTAATTAGAATTTAAATATTTTATAAATTAATAAAGCATATTATAAGGCGCCAACGTCAAATTCTAATGCACCCGTCGACATGCATGAAATGCAGGAAAAAAGGTATTTAAACCTTTGTCCAACCCAAACATTATACATTCGATGAAAAACTCTAAAATTTCCATGGTGAGATAGTGCAAGGTTTGTGCTAAAGAAAGCAGTGAAGAGCGAGTGTGTCATTCAGGGCACATGGAAAAAGGAGAAGAGCCAAAGGCTCTAAAAATCTTAGCAAGGAATTCAAAGCACCTTTTGCACTTTTACATTGCACGTGGAGCGCTTGGCTCACATGACTAGCAAAGCACGGCCAAGGCGCTAGCAAGGGAGAGAACGCAATATGGAATCTCGCAAATTGTAGAAGGGGAATTTTCCAAGGTCTTTATAAATTTGATTTTTAATTTTTCAATGTGCTAAGGTTAAGGAGTAATAAGGGTAGTAAATGAAAATTTGATTATTTCCTTGCTTTGCTAAGGTTAGGGAGATATAAGGGAAAAGTGGTTATGATATTTACCTAGGTGGTAAATGAAATTTTACTAGGGTAATATTCCTTTTTTACCTTCAAAAATTAAAATTGGTTTATTGCATTAATCCTTGAAATATTGAGAAGTAGAAAGTGTCATTTTGAAAGGGTCATTTGATGAAATTATTATTGTTGAATATTGATATTGAGATGGAGTGATAAGGTGTGTGTGTGTGTTTTAATATTTGCATTGTATATTTAAGAGAGGTTAGTGTCTTCTAACTCCTTTGATCTTGGAAAAGAAGGGTTTGTGGTTGTGGTAGATTTATGAGATCCTTTCATCATCAAGAAAAAGGTATGAGTACATTCTTTCATAGTTGATTTGATTGGTTGGTTTTCTATAAAATAAGTTTGGAGTGAAAAGGACTTGATTAGTGTTTCCTTATTGAGTGTGTTGAGTTAATGCTTCAAGGTTTTCTAGAATAAAGAGTTGTTATTAAAACCTTATTTTATAAGCATTGTTGTTGAAGCCATTGGTTGTGTGAAGAACTTGAACTAGGGTTTGAAAAGAACATGAGTATCATTGTTATGTGAGATTTGTTTTATAAGCATTTTTGTTGAAGCCATTGGTTGAGTAAATAACTTGAACTAAGGTTGAAAAGAACATGAGTATAATTGTTATGTGAATATTGTCTTATGAGCATTGTTGTTGAAGTGAGTTGTTGAATGAGGAACTTGAACTAGGGTTTGAAAAGAACATGAGTATCATTGTTATATGAGAGTGGTTGATAAGCATTATTGGAAACATTTTGAGTAAAGGATCATATACTTGGACTAGGGTTTGTAAGCAAAGAATGTTTCATTAAGTGATTGATTGAGTAGAGTTGGTTGAGCCTATTCAAGTGGGTGTGTGAAGTGATTGTTCAAGTTCCATGAAACAAACTATTCTACATTATGAATTGATTTGAGAAAGTAATTGAAAGTGATTGAGTATTGAGGTGCATGTGGAGCATATTGAGTCTCTAACAATTTTTTGTATGTTTCTAAAGGAGTGATTGAAAGTGATTGAGCATTATGATGAGTATAGAGCATATTGTGTCTCTAACAATTCTCTTTATGTTTCTATGAGATTGGACAAGTTCTAGTGTGGACTTGTTGAGCAGAATTGAGGTAAGTCTTTGAGAGGACTTGTGGACAGATTTGGGTAAGCTTTTATGGAAGCTTACAATACAGATTGAGAGTAGATTTTGATAAGTTCTTATGGGAACTTATTGAGCAGATTGGATAAGTTCTAGAGAGGACTTGTGGACAAATTGGTGTGAGCTTTTGTGGAAGCTTACAATACATATTGAGAGCAGATTTGGATAAGTTCTTGTGGGAACTTATTGAGCAAATTGGATAAGTTCTAGAGGGGACTTGTGGACAGATTGGTGTGAGCTTTTGTGGAAGCTTACAAGGAAAATTGAGACAAGTCTTTGAGAAGACTTGAGAGTAGAGTTGATTTATTAATTTGTTCAAACCTTGAGTTAAGGTTTGGGGAAGATCCAACAGATTTGATTTGAGATTGAGTCAAGCTTTGAGTTAAGGTTTGAGAACAGAGATTGAGGACAGATTTGTGCTAGACTGAAGGACTGTGTTTAGTATATATTTGAGGATAGAGTTTGATGTATATTTGAGAATAGGTTTGTGCCAAACCAGAGATAGATATTGAGGATAGATTTGTGCTAGACCAAAGGACTATGTTTAGTACATATTTGAGGATAGATTTTAGTGTAGATTTGAGGATAGGTTTGTGCCAGACCAAATATAGAGATTGAGGATAGATTTGTGCTAGACCTACAAACTATATTTAGTGTAGATTTAAGACAAATATTTGGAGGTGACAGAGTTGAGGATAGATATCTCTAGCTAGAGTATGGAAGACATGTATCTTCTATGGATAGAGTTCTATTTGCTAAGGGTAGTGGAGGCAGAGTTCTTCTAGAGGATCAGGCCATAGCAGAGATTAGGAGATTGGTGTCTCCTATGGATAAATATCCACAAACTTGATTTAGGGGATTGGTGTCTCCTTTGGACAGTGGTCCTGTTGGTCATCAAATTCGCACAGAAAAGGACTTTCGATGGGTTTGCGCACCCTGGACCTGCGACCAACATTGAAAGGCCGAGGGGAAGAGATGCCCCTCGTGCCAATCTTCGAAGAAAGGCTGGCTCCTATACTAATCTACTTTTGGGGTTTGAGACAAGAGTGCAGGAAAGAAATAGACAGAGTAAGGGTTAGAAAAAGAAATAAAAAGGGGTAAGGGTTAGAGAAAGAAATAAAAAGAGTAAGGGTTAGAATATGATGATTTAAGGTGGGAGAGAACAGGAAGCACGATCACTCGCTAATAACTCGAATAGTAGCAAAGAACACCAAGAATAGATGAAAGAAACGCGATACTCACTTTCCTATGTATCCTCTGGACGAGTTCATAGGGTTCTCCTTTCTCTCTCGCTGGAATTCAGGGTTCAGAGTAACAACGATTAAGACAAGGGAATAACAGAAACCACGACCCACCAAGCAGCATAAAAGAAAGCTTATACGACATTTTTCCTCTCCTATGTATCCTTCAGGGCAAATTTTAGGGTACAGTCCCCAATCGCACATCGGATTTAGGATTCAGAGTCTCAGCATACGAGTGCAGACAGACAAAAGAATTAAGCACAGAAGGCAACATAAAAGAGAGAAATGGAGTACAAAAATATTTAGTATTAGATGTAGGACATCAAGTTACAGTAGCTTTCTAGCAGAAAGTTCCCCCCCTTTTACATTGCAAATCCTGGGTTTTTATAGAGGAGCCGGCCCTCTAAGTCATTATTACAAAAAATGGCGGAGTACATCCTCAGGCTCTGAGAAATCGGCTCCTCGTGGTTGCTGTGACTGAGCTTTCAAATCGGTTGTCAAAACTGGCAACTGCGACTGGGTCAACCATGGAAACGTTCATTTAATGCACTGCCCGAGTGTCCTTGGCTTCTGGATGTTGTGCTTGAGTGATTGTTATGCTCGTCAGGTTTTACTTTGAGGACTATTACGTCCCTTTCGTTTGCCAAAAATGGTCAGCGGGCTTATTGGGCAAGAAAGGGGGTATTTATAAGGGGCCTTCGATCACCTTGGGAAGCTACCCACCTTGGAACGTGGGCCCAGAAAGTGCTTCGCTACATCTCTGCCTCGCCAAAGCCTTGGGACGAAGTAGATCTTCCTTGATTTGTTCTTCGCAAAATAATGCTTTGCAAAAACTACTTCGAGGATGTCGAGTGCCGAGCGGGCTCCATCTTTGAAATGGGGTTCTTTGTCCTTTGCTGGCGAAACTACTTCGGCTGGAAAATGTTTCGGCCCGATTCTTTCTCAAAACTGCGGTTCGGAGAATATCCTCCCGAAGTACTTCTCTATTTTTGACACATTGTCATTTTGCTTCGGGCACCACTGCTTGTCAGAAATACTTCAGGCCCGAAGTAGTTTCCTTGCCTTAGCTGGTTCGGATTATGCTCTCCTCCTTCGGCGAAGTCTTTTGGATGTTGCTTCGCAAAACTTCCGCCCGAAGCGGCTGTTGAAAATGCTTCGGGTGCAAAGCGTTATTTTTATATATTCTTTAGTGATATTACTTCGCAACGCTTTCGCCCGAAGTGGTGATTTAGAGTGCTTCGGGCCCGAAGCTCTTTTCACATTCTCCTTCTTTTCTTTCAGTGAAGCTATTTTCCTTGGCTTGTTTGGTAGCGAAGCTCTTTTATAAAAGGGGGCGATAGGGAAAGTCAAAATTGTTGTAACTTAAAATAAAAGAAAACTTTCAACAAGGAAATATTATACAAAATTCTACTATTCTTCTACCCCTTGTATAATGTGACAAAAAAGTGTCAACATTCTTGGTGGCTCGCAGGGTGACGGGCTCATCTCGACAAAAGAACCCTTTAGTCCTGATCCATTGGGCTACAGAGTTACTGGTTTTCCCTAGACCCTGTTTCTATGGTCTGTCCCTCTTCTTATTCCTCTTCTCCTTCTTCTTCTCCCTCTTCCTCTGGCGTGGCTTCTGGCTGAGGTGATGGTTCGAGGCGATCGTGGATGTGCTTCATCGTTCTTCGAACATGAGCCCAGGCACCCTTTTGGAATGGTTCTTGATCTTGTAATGCCTTAACCAAAACGCGAAACCGATCAATTTTCTCGATGTCAGCATGTTTGGCCCTGATGAATAAATCGTTTAGGCATGCTAGCATCTTGCAGTACCTCAAAATGAAGTCGGTTATCTGCCCTTCCGAGATCGACTCCGCCCACCCGTCTATCTTTGAGACATTGCCCTCGAACTGGAGCCAGACTGGTTTGAGGTCATCTTTAGTCAGAAGGTTCCCGTCATTGTCTGTGAAACTCAGGAAACCCAAGGAGGAGAGGTCCTAAAAATAATTCATCGAGGCACACTGCTCCTTGTCAAAAATGTCTTGGAGCCTTCTCGCCTTCTGAGCTTTGCGCACCTTGGAAAAGAAGGCACGAACTGTGGCCTGGGCCATGGACCAATCCCTAGCCGTCCGAGTCATCGTAGTGACCTGCAAGTCCTGATATTTCACATTCTATACATCGAAGGCTAACTTGAGCCTACTCCTGGCTTTCTGCATGACTTCATCAATGATTGGCCCTCCTTCGGCAATAGCGCGCTGGGCTTCGGTGATGAAGGCTAGAATCGTGAGGGCGTTGGAACACCAAGACCTAAAATTCTTGAGCAAATGGGCACGAATCTCCTTAATTCTGCTCCTATAAAACAACGACAGGTCTTCCTTCTCGTACAGCTGGGCTTGCATTTGTGCAACTCTGCCTTCCAGCTCTTTGGCCTTTAGATCATTTTCGGCCTGTCTTCGCACCTAATTTTCTTCAGTATTCTAGAGTTGTAGAACTTGTAACTTTAGGGCGCGTGTTTCCTTTTTCATGGCCTTGCACTGCTCCTCGACCTCTGCCAACTTGGAGTGGACCCTCACCAAATATTCTTCTAAATTAACATTGGCGGCCTCGGCCTCGATCCTGCGCTGGTTGGCGATGACTGCATGAGCCCTAAAGGTCTCAATTCGGACATGCATGGATGTCGATTCGTTGTCTACATTTAGATGCACCAGGTCCTTGGGTGTTTCTTAGTAGTCATAGTTTCCTGGAGTCATTTCATCTAGAGGCTTCTGAACCTTAGGGACCTTCTTGATCTTGTGCATCTTCCCAGCTTTCAAATCAAACACGGCGACTTGAGCCATCACTCGCCCTCTTTTCTTTCTCGCCTCCTTCAGGATTTTGTCAGTATTATGTCGGGCTTGGAGCAGCTTCTCGATGAGGGGGCATTCCTTGATCAAGGACATCTCAGATTCAAACAAGGCTGGGTCACCAGCCGAAGGAGTGAACAAATACAGGGAGTGGATGGGGGATGTCTCATCAGAAGGTCCGATGGTGAGTGTAGCGGGCATTTTGGAAATGGCGGCCACATCATGCGAGACGGGGGATTGGGTGGTAGGGCTCGGCATCAAAGTGATACCTCCACTTCTGCTAAGAATCAAGGGAGTGGCAGCATGAGTGGGCGAAGTGATATCAATAGACTTATCCCGATCGGGATCGTGGGATGGACCTGGACTAGCTGTAGGCGATGTGTGAGGGGATGAGTGGCCTTGTAGGGGAGACTGATGGGATCCTTCGGCCGTGGTCGTAGTGGACATGGGTGAGTCCTGAGCATAGGGTGAAGCATGCATACCTGAGTGCCCTCCTAGCAAAGCGGCTGTAGTGACTTCAGGTGCAGCCATCTCCTGTTCTTCTTCTGCTTCGGCATCTTCAACCTCCATGGTTTCTGCCTTAGCGTCCCCTTTGGATTGGAGGAGTTCCTCCACATTGATGACATTAATATCTGGGATGGTTTCGATGCTTGGTGGTGCTACGCTTTCGACATTTGCTTCGAACGGGCCCGATGTAGGTCGTCCAGTGGAAGGGCTCTAAAAACCTATGCGAAGCCGCTTTGGATGGCTTGGAGGCACTTGGATTGATTTTGGCCTCTTTCTCTTTGTCCTCACTAGTGGTTTTTTTGACTCCTCGAAACTCATGCCTTGGCCTCCCATAGGTACCTGAGGTGGTTTATGTGGTGTGGATTTGGCCTTCTTCTCTTTCTTCGGCTTCGAAGTAGTTTCCTTACCTTTTGGGCTTTCACCCGAACCTGGTATAGCTAGGGGAATGAGGTCGACAAAGGACAGGGGCTTCCATGTCCCAGCATTGGCCTCATAGACCGTTGCGAAGTCCTTGTTAGTTGCCAAAAGTCCATAAGAGTTCATCTTTTGGTGATGGACCCTCATTATCCACCATTCTCTTAGCTGGGCCACATCCCAATCTTTCATCGCCTCCTTCAAGTCATCCTTTGCCTTCTTCCAGAAGGTGGAGTTGGGGCTCGAGAGAGGGTGCCGAACTGGGTCATATGCGACCTCCATCGGGTAGAACTCATGCCAAGGAGGTAGCATTTCCATTTTCTCCAAGTGCCACTCCAGATCCCTCCCGTTGGGATTGTTCCTTTGCTCTACGATTTCTGGATAAGGGCAAGCGTGGAAGTTCTTAAATCGAAGATGGTCCCTCATTACCCCCAGGGGGTCATAGAGCCATTACTGAGGAAGCTGGACTAGGCCAAAATTGGTGAGTTTCTCCTCCAAGAAAACATTTTTTTTGAGGGCAAACACCTTGATAACTCCCATTTTGAAAGGGAAATCGTAGGTGTGAGCCCATTTTCGTCCATGGCCATAAATGGTGTTTGTTGCATCGCTTTGTCGAGCGACCTCCAATGCGAACTAGTACTCGGAGGGGTAAACTGGCAGTAATAAGGGCTTCCCTATGAAGCCAAATATGTGAATTACAAGCCCCTGTGTCAGCTGAAAAATGTCTCCCCTTTTCTCTTGTACCACCTTGTCCCTTAGGAGGAGGAGAACCCGAGGGGAAGACCTCATTAGCATGTGCATTGCGGGTCCCAAAAATTTTTGGTTAAAATAATAATAGGACTCCATCTTCAATAAGAGAGGGGTCCACTGGTATACAGGCAGAGGATTTCCATCCTCAACGCTTGCCGTAATAGCAACATAAGGGAAAATCTTATGTACATGAAAGAAAAATAACCAAATAAGAAGAGAACACGGTGATAAATACTTATTTGTCCCAGCATTCTTCATGCTGGTGAGCCACATATGTAGGGTCCTAGCCACCCATTCAAAAAATACTAGGTTGGTGCTCAGCCTTGAAGTATCAGGGGCATAAAATTCCCCTCTAGAAATACACTCAGCCAAAGACACCTACCACGGGTGTACCGAAGCGTCGGTATATAGGCCTGCCACCCATGCAATGATGGAGAAGATGTCGGCATTTTTGAAGGCCTCTAAGGGTAGGGGCATTTGGGGAAAATTACCCAAAGGGAGCCCACTTTTGAGGCTTTGCTGCAAAAAATTGATCATGTAATTGGAGGACTTGAACATCTCCATTTGTTCGCTGAGAATAATATTGCGAACTGTGTACCCCTTAGGAGGGCCCTGCTGTGGTGCAAAGGTTGCCTGGAAATCTTCTTTCAGAATGGAGAACAGCTTGTGGCCGGAGGCATCCACCACTTGCCTGGAGGCGGGCTGATAGTTTCATGTGATGGCATCAATCAGCTCAGGGCAGTGATGTGTGGGGGGCGTCAGATACCAATATATCTGGGAGTAGTAAGTGATAGCTCTTTTGCTGTCTATCGAGAACCTACTTTTCATGAACTCGATGGTGCTCCTGAGTTCAGCTACGCTCCTCAAAATATTGGTGTCTCTGATCCTATCCCACCCATCAATCGACAGTTCTTCAGGTTGCTCATCCTCAGAATCCTCTCTTTCTCTTATGACTTGTTTCTCGAGGCGACGGCTAAAATCAACTTTCTTCAGCCCTTTGTCATGGCCCTTTGCCTTTGGCTATTCGAGGGCCGCCACTTCTAGTTCCTTCCCATTTTCCTTAGAGTTCTTTCCCATAGTGCTAGGGTTAATGGAGAAAACAATGCGGAGGGCTTCAGGATTGGAGGCTTCGAAGTGCAAGATAGGAGAGCTTGAAGGCTAGCAGCGCAGTTTGCATGAATTATCAAGCAAATAGCTTTCTTGCTGCTGGAGTCTGCCTTATATAGCCCTAGAAAGCAACTACCCATATTTAAGGCACTTACCATAATTGAATCTACGTCGCTTCATCTAATTCGTCGCATGGTGGAGTGGTACACAGGGCTGTGTGTTATGATGATTGCGGCTTGTTTTGGAAGCGTAACCCTCTGCCACTTTGTACCCGAGCATGAACTTTTCTCCTAAATGAATCCCTAAATGACGTACCTTCCACATTTTCATTTAACTCGCCCGCTTCGAATGCTTTTGAAGGCGGCTGTCGGCATGTTCCCCTAGGCACATTTTAAATGCCCTCGCCTTTTTGTTGTTGGGTTGGTGAAGCCGAAGTTAGAGTTGAAGTGCTTAGGGGCGAACCCTTGGTGCGAGTTGTTTCTCTATGCTTCGGGCCCGAAGTAGTTCTCTTTGCCGAAGGTGGCTCGTCGGTCCTCCTTCAGAAACTGTTTCGCTTGAACTCCCCTTGGCGCAGTACTTCTCGGGCCTTGGTCCGAGTCGTTGCTGCGAACCATTTTTCATTGGTTACTTCGGGAAACCTTTTCCCGAAGGAGTTTTTTTTTTTTTTTTGGAGTGCTACCGAGTCAAAACTCAACCTGAGTTTCTGAGCAGCACTTTTATTTAATAGCTGAACTATTTACAATATTCACACAGGCTTGCGGCATAATGGGCATGCCGCCACCATGGATTCACTTCAGGTGATTATCCGGTAAACCTGTAGTGTCCAGACCAGATCTGATTGTACTTTAGCAGACCCTCGAGGTTCAGCTGGACCCTTCCTGAAGTTGTCCATGCTACGAAGAGGAAACAACGCAGCCGATTTTCGTCCTTGCTAGTGCCCAGATTATTGGCGAAGAAGTTCGCCACTTGAAAGCCTTCTCGGGACATTGGTCTTAGGGATAGCCAAAACCAATACCAGACCCAATGCCAAAATTTTGTAGATTCTTCCAAATGAAGGTCGGGTACAGGTTCTTCCATCCCACTGATATGGTAACAAGGTTCCTCCGGCGAAGAGTAGTCCTCCAAGATCTCTTCGGGCTCATCCTCTGAATCAGACAGGCTTGATGAGCTTTTGCTGAACACTTGCATGCCATCTCTTGGGATACAAAAATGGTGCAAAAATGTGCCCTCTTTGTTCTCGGGTTCTTCCACTCGAGTCTGCTTCTCTTCTCGGTTCACCTCTTAATGGAGATCACGAGCAGCCATGTTGTTCATTGGGTGGGCCATGCTTGCGTACTTCCATTGTTGAGCTAGTATGAGGTCTACTTCCTGAGCTCCAAATGACTGCATCTCAGGTCTCGACTCAGTGTGAGGAATGCCCCATGATGAGTACTACATTGGTCGGACAGGAGCAGTAATTATCGGAGGAAGCGACGGAGTTTCTCTCCACTGCCACTTTCCCAATAGGAGCAGAAGTCTGTTAGGCTTACAATGGCACTGAGAGGGGGGGTGAATCAGTGCAGCTATTTTAAAACTTAATGCTTTAACTCTTAAAGCCAAAACAAAAGAAAGCTAAAACCGAAAACGACAAGTACCACAAGAGAGCATAACATAACACAAGATGTAACGAGGTTCACCAGTTTTGGCTACTCCTCAAACTAGACCGCTTGGACTCCCATCCAAATCCAGCCATTGCAAAGCACCAACTTTACAATCAATTTACCAACATCCACCTGGAAGGAGCACCAACCCCTAATTTACCAAGATCAAGCTGGAAGGAGCACCAACCCCTGATTCCAAGCACCAACTTGGATTTCTATTTTCAATTTTGATTGACATAAAAATGCCTTCAGTGTTACAAGATCCTCACTGGTCTAGCTTAAATCAAATCAATCTCATGGAAACATACACTCTTTTACAGTTCTACCTTCGCACACTTACAGACCCTTTCATATGGCATGCTCTTGCAGACTCTTCACGACATTAACACAACACCGTTATAATCTCTTACAACACTCTCACAGCTCACTTACAGCCAGCCTCTTTCTGTAGCATCTTCTATCACGCAGCAGCATAATCTTCTCTGTATGGTTATTCTTCTATAACCTTTCAATCTGGCATGCAGTCGAATGACCTTCTCCAATTGTTCGAATTCCTTTTTTTTTTTTTTTACTGTACATAAGCTGTTGTTCGAACTCATACACATACGGCTGTTCGAATTCATTACTCCTGTCCATAATGTGATTGTTTGAATGCATGAACATACGGCTGTTCGAGTGCTTTTTAGAAGTGGCCTATACGACGCTTGAGTGCTGTAAATACGTCTGTTCTGATGCTTTTGCAATTCTACGTATTTGGCTAATTTTATATTTCAAATACGGCTCTTCGATTTTCTTTTCTTTTCTCCATATGCAATTCTTTGAAAGCTTTTCGATTCTTCATGTTCGGCTTTTCTGTATGCTTCAAATACGTCTGTTAGAATGCCTGCAAATACGACCTTTCGAATGCTTTTACGAAACTCCATATGTGATGCATCGAATGCTTTTTCAATCAAGAGTATACAATTGTTCTAGTGCATGATCGACACCTGTCAATTTGTAACTGCTGATCAGACATCAGTTACTTTTTATGTAATTGGATGCATGATTTTCCTGTCTGCTTTTTCCGACACGTGTCACCTTGCATGCTCCTGTGGGTTTTACCTTCCAGATTGTTACCTGTCGCGATATCGTGACACTTTTTGAAGCCACACACTTCATGCCCTTGCTGTCGCGAAATCGTGACCATTTTGGCTTTGACAGATTTCCTTCTGTTCATGTCGCGATATCGCGACACTTAGAACTTTTGCTGACGTCATCCTTAAGCATGTCGCGAAATCACGACCGTTTTGGCTCTTGGAAGCTTTCCCTGCATCTTATCGCGATATCGCGACACTTTCAACATTTGCTGATGTCATCCTTAAGCATGTCGCGAAATCGCGACCGTTCTGGCTTTCGTACACTCTTTGTTTCGTGCAGTAGCGAAATCGTTACAACTTTGTGCCTTGTGCTTTTGACTTGTTACATCTTTAATTTTTTCAACTTTGAATGGTAGCGAAATCGCTACACCTTTGTTTTTATACATTTTTTCATGCAGCGAAATTGCTACATCTTCTTGTTTGTGTCTTTTCACTTGTAGCGAAATCGCTACATCTTTGTTTTTTGCACTTCCTAATTGTAGCGAAATCGCTACACCTTTATGCCATGTATTTTCATCATGCAGCGATATCGCTACACCTTTGTTTCTATTCATTTCAACATGTAGCGATATCGCTACACCTTTGTTGCTGAGCATTCTCTCTCCTCTTCGGGTCGCGAAAACCCGACGTGTCACGATATCGCGACACTTTTCGTTGCTAGCTCCTTTTCTCCATTTATGTCACGAAATCGCGACATCTTTTCACCTTACTTCCCTCTCTGCCAGCATGTCGTGAAATCGTGACAGTTTACCTTTCACTTTCTCTCTCCTCTGCCATGTCATGATATCGTGACAAATTGGCATGCACTTTCTCTCTCCTCGGCAATGTCACGAAATCGTGACAATCTTCCTTGTAGTTTCTCTCTCTTCAGTTTTGTCGCGATATCGCGACACATTTTCTCTCTCCTCAGCGAAAACTCGACATGTCACGAAATCGTGACATTTCCTGTTGCACCTTCTCTCTCCTCGACCATGTCGTGAAATCACGACAGTTTTGCTCGCATCTTCTCTCTCCTCGGACATGTCGCGAAATCGCGACAATTTGGCGTGCATTTTCTCTCTCCTGCTTTTTGTCGTGAAATCGTGACACATTTTCTCTCTCCTCAACGAAAACTCGACATGTCACGAAATCGCGACATTTTCGGCTGTGCCTTCTCTCTCCTCGACCATGTCGCAAAATCGAGACAGAAAACATGACGCGATATCGCGACAGTTTTCTTCCTTGTCTCTTTCTCGCCGTTTCGAATCGGGTCACCTCTCGTTTTCCTTGAAACTTTCTCGCACTTGATCCGGTGACATCCGAATCGCATCAATTGCATCAATATGATCGTGTTGACAACAATGACAATACTTTTGCAATGCTTTTGCTGCACCTTGCTCAACAAACAACTCCTATCCATCACCTTGCTCACCAATCAACTTCTAACCATTTCATCAACTGATCAACCTGACTGTGTTGACAACAATGACAATACTTAGGTTGCACCTTGCTCATCAAAGTCGTTCCGCTCGTATTGCCTCCTCAAATATTTGAGGGAACCTTCATTCCTCAGATTGTAGTAGAATGAGGCTTACGTCCAGGTGGAAGGCTCGAACATAGAAGAGATGAGCTTGGGCAGGCGTCGGTTGGATCTCTAGTGGAATTCTCTTCCAACTTTTGTAGAATCAGACATTGAAATCCATGATGCCCTTCGAGGGTGCTCTCTTGATGGTGGAGAGGTATGCAAAGAGATGGAAGGGATCCTGAGAGCCATCGAACATCTCAATCAATGCCCCCGCTAAGTCATCCCATGAGCAGATGCTTTTGGGCCTGAATAATCTGTACCACCACAGTGCCCTTCCTTCCAGAGATAGAACAAGAAGTCTAATCATGACATCTTCATAGATAATGTCATGGAGGGTCGCTAAATTGATAACATCTTCAAGGTGCTCTCGGGCCATTCCTGCGGTGCCGTTGTATTTCGTCAATGATTTCAAAGTACTTTTGAGAATTTCATGGTAGCTTTGGATATTCAGGGGGCCTGGATCATTCTAGCTAGGAAAGCTTCTCCCAGCCATTACGACAACAGCCTGTGGAAATCGCAATTGTCACCGCTGAGTCAGAGTCGTTAGGTGGACATTCTTTCTCCGCTCATGAGGTCAAGGCTGCTCACCGAACCTTGATTCCTTCGGGATATCTTCTTTCAGATTTGAAAGGCGCCTATGACCAGGAAATCTGGATCTTCAGCTCAACTGAGTTGCCAGGTGATTTTATCAGATGAAGACAAGCTAGAGATTCACCGAACTTGGACCTTCTTAAGACACGAGAAGTCCTGGTTACGAAAACCAGGTTTAGGCACTGGTCTTCACAACTTCAGAGATTCTTGGGTAAAACAGAGTCGCCAGATGCTAAGAGTCTTTTAATAATGAGAGCATCGATTCTCACTACTACTCAAAAGATGAGACTGACCGGATCTCACCGGGAACTTGTTAGAACTACTGGCTCCGATGAAGATGGGATAGAAATTTTCTCAAATATGGGACCTTGTGTCCCACCGGGCGTGCCAGAAAGCTGTTGGTCATCAAATCCACACAAGAAAGGACTTTCGGTGGGTTTGCGTGCCCTAGACCTATGACCAACATTGAAAGGCCGAGGGGAAGAGATGCCCCTCGTGCCAATCTTCGAAGAAATGTCGGCTCCTATACTAATCTACTTTTGGGGTTTGAGACAAGAGTGCAGGAAAGAAATAGACAGAGTAAGGGTTAGGAAAAGAAATAAAAATGGGTAAGGGTTAGAGAAAGAAATAAAAATATTAAGGGTTAGAAGATGATGATTTAAGGTGGGAGAGAACAAGAAGCACGATCACTCGCTAATAACTCGAATAGCAGCAAAGAACACCAAGAATAGACGAAAGAAACGTGATACTCACTTTCCTATGTATCCTCTGGACGAGTTCATAGGGTTCTCCTTTCTCTCTCGCTGGAATTCAAGGTTCAGAGTAACAGTGATTAAGACAAGGAAATAACAGAAACCACGACCCACCAAGCAGCATAAAAGAAAGCTTATACGACGTTTTTCCTCTCCTATGTATCCTTCAGGGCGAATTTTAGGGTACAGTCCCCAATTGCACACCGAATTCAGGATTCAGAATCTCAGCATACGAGTGCAGACAGACAAAATAATTAAGCACGAAGGCAGCATAAAAGAGAGAAATGGAGTACAAAAATCTTTAGTATTAGACGTAGGACATCAAGTTACAGTAGCTTTCTAGCAGAAATTTCCCCCCCTTTTACATTGCAAAGCCTGGGTTTTTATAGAGGACCCGGCCCTCTGAGTCATTATTACAAAAAATGGCGAAGCACACCCTCGGGCTCTGAGAAATCGGCTCCTCGCAGTTGCTGCAATTGAGCTTTCAAATCGGTTGCCAAAATTGGCAACTGCAACTGGGTCAACCATGGAAACGTTCATTTAATGCACTACTCAAGTGTCCCTAGCTTCTGGATGCTATGCTTGAGTGATCGTTACGCCCGTTGGGTTTTACTTCGAGGACTTTTACGTCCCTTTCGTTTGCCAAAAATGGTCAGCGAGATTATCGGGCAAGAAAGGGGGTATTTATAAGGGGCCTTCGATCACCTTGGGAAGCTGCCTGCCTTGGAACGTGGGCTCAAAAATTCCTTTGCTACATCTCCGCCTCGCCAAAGCCTTGGGCCGAAGTAGATCTTCCTTGATTTGTTCTTCGCAAAATAATGCTTCGCAAAAACTACTTCGGGGATGTCGAGTGCCGAGCGGGCTCCATCTTTGAAATGGGGTTCTTTGTCCTTTGCTGGCAAAACTACTTTGGCTGGAAAATGTTTTAGCCCGATTCTTTCTCAAAACTACGATTCGAGGAATATCCTGCCGAAGTACTTCTCTATTTCTGACACATTGTCATTTTGCTTCGGGCACCACTGCTTCGGGTGAAAACTGGCCGAAGTAGGTGTCAAAAATACTTCGGGCCCGAAGTAGTCTCCTTGCCTTAGCTGATTCGAATTATGCTCTCCTCCTTCGGCGAAGTCGTTTGGATGCTTCTTCGCAAAACTTCCGCCCGAAGCGGCTGCTGAAAATGCTTCGGGTGCGAAGCATTATTTTTGTATTTTCTTTGGTGATATTACTTCGCAACGCTTTCGCCCGAAGTGGTGATTTAGAGTGCTTCGGGCCCGAAGCTCTTTTCACATTCTCCTTATTTTCTTTCGGCGAAGCTATTTTCCTTGGCTTGTTTGGTAGCGAAGCTCTTTTATAAAAGGGGGCGATAGGGAAAGTCAAAATTGCTGTAACTTAAAATAAAAGAAAACTTTCAACAAGGAAATATTATACAAAATTCTACTATTCTTCTACCCCTTATATAATGTGACAAAAAAGTGTCAACAGGTCCATAAAAATTTTAATATGAAAATAATTCCCAAGATATTTATTGAGAAAATTTTAGTAAAATATTTTCTTCATGGAGTAGCCCACATTGGGTGAACCACGTATATTGTGGTGTCTCTATTGTGTGTGGTGATTTGTGCATTGATTTAATTACTGCTATTTATATTGCTATCTATACATTGTATAATATTGATTGGGAAAGAAAATTAAAAAGTGATCTTATATTGTTCACCCCCCTCTCAGTATAAGTTTGTGTTCTTCATTGCATCGATTCCATATATGAATATCCTTCTATCTTGTGTACACAAAACTCTTTTGTTCTGAGCAAAAATTTATATTTCTATTAGACCTCTGCAAAAATCTTCCATTTTATTTGTTTCAACGACTTGTTCATCAAGCTCCCAAATTTGTTGTCATGAACCCTCTTGTCATAGACTCTTGCAAGGAAGACGAACAAGGGAACTAGAGGGACTATCAAGAAATATGGGAGAGGATTCAAAATCTGAAGGGTCAATAACTGGGAGAGCAGTGCATACCATTAATGTGTAAACTCATTAATAAAAAATAAAACATGGTGTAGTAGTACTAAAAAAAATGCAAACTAGTTTTTGATTCACTAGATCGCTTACATGCAAGTGAAGAGCATACTACTAGTGTTGGAGGCTTTCTGATTCACCAGATCGCATTAAGCGAAAAGTGAAGAGCATAATACCAAAAACAAAAGCATGGCAAAAAACAAAAGGAAAATTTTAAACTTTATAAAAAAGCATGAGTTAGGAAAGGAACAAAAGACATGAGATTGAATTTTATTCTAATAAAAAGAAGTAATACAACATCAAAAATTTGAATGTGTTTCAACCTACAGGTCTCATCAGCGGAGTGAGTTTCAAAGAGGTACATCCTCTCTTTATAAAGACCTAAATCTAGGTGGGAGCTAAAGAGTAATGCATGTGGGATAAAAGCACCCAAGCATTAATATGAACCATAGGTTTATAGACCATGATGGTGAAAAGAAGAGAAGTCCCAAGCTCAACCCTAAAAAAAAACACCCCCCAAAAAAAGAGAAGAAACACATTTAAAAATGTGAAAATACAAGGTGGGAATATTCCCTTAAGTAATTTTATTTCTACATAGAAAAGTTCGAAGAGGTTTTTGGTTCCTCCAACAAATGATGCCTCAAGAAATGTGCTTGAGCTCTCTATCTTTTCTCCATTTTTTAAACATTGGAGAAATAATATCTGTGTTGATTCGAAGATCTCTGACAAAATTGTAGTTGTCCAGCTTCAAAAAAAGATGAATTGTTTTTATTTTGGATCCATGGATGCGTGCTGCTCACTCCAAAAATCTGGCTAAAAGTAAAGGCCTATCATCAAATTTAACTTTCTCAAAAAAAGGTAAGAGAAAATTAATTTGATATCCTCTAGTTCTGAGTCTATTAAAAATTGTAGGTCCAAGGTAAGTCCAAACTTGATAATTGAACATTAACATTAACATACGATTGACAAGATTATTTATAATAATTAAACTAACTTAATCTCGTCTATCTCGCTAACCAACACGGTAGGAGAGACATGTAGCTAACCACTAACCTAGGTAGAGATTTCTAACCATAACACTAACCTAAATATCTAACATAGGATATTTAGGTACTTACCTAGTTTAACCATGAGGAAAATATCTCATGGTAATTACATAATTACATAGAAAAGTAAATGTAATAACCCCACATAGTGTAATGCAATACACTACCTTATTTTACCCTAACATCCCCCCTTTATTACATTACTTTGATATACAAAGTTTACTCCGAAACAGTTGAAATTTGACACGTCCAAGTGCCTTTGTAAAAATATCTGCAACCTGTTCGTCGGTGGGAATGTGTTGAAGCTGAATTCTGTGTTTAGGAACTTCATCACGAATGAAATGACAATCTGTATCAATATGCTTAGTTCGTTCATGATGTACTAGATTCTTGACCAAGTTCAAAACACCTGAGTTGTCACAAAACATGTGAATGGGAAGTTTCTTTGGTAGGCCCATGGTAGCCAAGATGCGACTTAGCCATATCGCTTCACACACAGCTCCACGTGCAGCGCGATATTCTACCTCAGTTGAAGATAAAGCAACCACTTGTTGCTTTTTACTATGCCATGAGATAGGATCAGATCCAAGATGAAAAACATAGCCTGAGGTTGATTTTCTATCATCTATGGATCCAGCATAATCAGAGTCAGTATAACTCTGTAAGAAGAATGAGTTATTCTTCTTATACTCTAGACCATAATCGGCACTACCCTGAATGTAGTGTAAGACTCTCTTAGCTGCTTTCCAATGGGAGACCTTTGGTTCTTGCATGAACCGAGAGAGATAGTTTACAACATAAGTAATATTTGGTCTAGTATTAGTCAAATAGATGAGGCTTCCAATCATCTATCTATAAAGTGTTCCATCTACCTGTGGTGAGTCTTCATATCATGATAACTGTAACCCTGATTCCATTGGTGTTGCTTTGGGTTTACAATCAGTCATACGATATTTTTCTACTAAAGTCTTAGCGTACTTTGTCTGAGTCACCCTTAGATGATTCTTTTTATGTTCTATCTCAAGGCCAAGACAGTAGTGGAGAAGTCTTAAGTCTATCATATCAAATGACTCTTTCAAGTCATCTTTCACGACTTTAATCATATTCTCTAAATTGCCAGTGATGATCAGATCATCTACATATAACACAAGAATAACTATTTTAGAACCTGTGTTCTTGATATAGAGATTTGCGTCAGATGGACTTATCTTAAATCCATGTTGCAGTAGGTGACTATCCATTTTTATGTACCATGCTCTTGGGGCTTGTTTTAGCCCGTATAATGATTTTACCAATTTGCAAACATGTTGCTCATGGCCTTCCTCTGCAAATCCAGGAGGTTGAGTCATGTATACTTCTTCTTTTAAGTCACCATTAAGAAAGGCACTTTTTACATCCATCTGATGTAACTTCCATCCGAATTGTGCTACCATAGCACAAAGTACTCGAATGGTGGTCATCCTTGTTGTAGGAGCAAAGGTTTCCTCATAGTCAAGTCCTTCCTTTTGAGCATAGCCCTTTGCCACAAGACGGGATTTATGCTTATCTATAGTGCCATCTGCCTTATATTTTATTTTGTAAACCCATTTGCAACCTATGGGTTTCTTTCCTTTAGGCAAATCCACTAGCTTCCATGTTTTATTCTTTATGAGGGAGTTATATTCTGCATCCATAGCTGCCTTCCACTGAGGCAGTCTAAGTGCTTCATCAATTGTAGAAGGTTAATTCTCATCACATGTTGATAAGTAAACCCTCTCCTCATCTATCTCCAGCTCATCTTCCCTTAGTAACTCTCTATCAACATAAAGGTCTTGAAAATCTGCACAAAGATCATCAACTGAAGTGGATGCTTCATTCTTTTCTTTCTATGACATGCTTCTTGTCTTTGGATGATTGAGAGTAAGATCAGGTGGGGAAGTGAGTTTAGAGTCTTTTACTGTGCTTGTATACCATTTGGGTGGATTTTTCTGTTGTGAAGAAGGAGGTTGATGTTCCTCCTCGTCATCTAGGTATATTGATGGAGTGTTGGATGTGAAAGCTTCATCAAACACTACATCTCTACTTACATGTATCTTCTTGGTAAATGGGTCTATCAACCTATAGCCTTTTGAAAATTCATCATATCCAAGAAATATACAAGGTAAGGATTTCTCATCTAATTTTTTTCTTTTCTCCTTAGGTATATGCATAAATGCATTACACCCAAATACCCTTAGATGAGTTATGGAGGGTTTCCTACCACTCCATGATTCCTGAGGAGTCATACCGTCAAGAGCCCTTGTGGGAGCCCTATTCAGAAGATATACTACAGTTTGAACAACTTCAGCCCAGTAAGTTTGCTCAAGGTTGGCCCCCTTAAGCATACATCGAACCATTTCCATTATGGACCGATTTCTTCTCTCAGCAACCCCATTGGATTGAGGAGTGTAGGTTGTTGTTAACTATCTCTTTATCCCATGTGTTTGTAAAAATGAGGAAACTTCTTTTGATGTGTATTCCCCTCCTCAATCTGAATGGAGGGTCTGAATAAAGCATCTTGATTCCTTCTCAACAAGAGTTTTGAACTGTTGAAAATAGGAAAATGCTTCAGACTTCAATTGCAAGAAGAAGACCCACATCTTCCATGAGTGATCGTCAACAAACAATTGAAAATATTGTTTTCCTCCACAACTTGTAGACATAGGACCACACAAATCTGTGTGTACCAACTCCAAAGGTACCTTAGCTCGAAAAGAGCTAGGTTCAAAAGGTACTCTATGTTGCTTTCCTGACAAGCAATCAGAGCACACTGGCAATGTAGATGAAAGAGTAAGGAGTCCTTTCACCATTTGATATTTACTCAACTCTAGTAAATATCCTGAACTCAAATGCCCAAATCTCTTATGCCAAAGAGAAGTGGCCTCCTTTGTGGTGACTGCCATTGCAGTATGGGTAGAGGTAATTGCATCTAAGACAAACAAACCATGTTTGTATGAACCTATTGCTATCTGTTTTCCCTTTTTAGTGATAAAGCAACGTTTCTTTTCTTTGTCCACTATAAAATTGACATTCATGTTATTGTCCAAGATTTGTGGAACTGACAAGAGATTATTTTTCAATCCTGGAACATAAAGAACTTTTTGAATATTACATTCTCCATCTGGAAGGGAGATAAAAACACTTCCTTCTCCCTGAACTCGATAGGTCTGATCATCAGCAATGGTGACCGGTCTACCTTCTCAAGCCTCAAATGTTGCAAACCAAGATTTATCGCCAGTCATATGTTTACTAGCGCCTAAATCTATGTACCACAAAGAGTCCTTGTGGGAGGAATCTATGTGTCATGAGCACTTTGTGTGCTCTTTCAGAATCTAAACTAGAATCTTCAGCTGTAATGTGTCTCTATTGTTGTTTGTTCTTGTTCTTAGGTTTGCTTTTGCCCTTTTTGTTTCCTTGTTCATTGGGCATTTTGTTCTTAAACCAACATATTTTGGTTTCATGAGTGTCTTTGTCATAAATTTTACAATACTGCTTCTTCTTCGGGATATCTTTGGTTTTACCCTTTTCTTGATTAGAAGAAGAACCTTTTTGTTGATTCCACTTTTTCTTACCACCTTGTCTTTTTGAGAAAAGAGCATTTTTAGATGCCTCATCTCTTTGTAGTTGATTAGCTTCTTCTATTTGAAGCATATTTACCAACTCGACAAAAGTTACTATCCTGCCAGAAACTTGTAGTGAGGTGATCAACGTTCGGTAGGAGTCAGGAAGAGCTCTCAAAATGATTGAGTTCAATACTTGGTCTTCCAGTTTCTCTCCTAAGGATTGCAGTTTTATTTTTAATTCTGTGACTCTACAGAGGAAGAGCTCTACTGTTTCTTCTGATTTCATATGTAAAGTATGAAGCTGTGTTTTAAGGTTAAGAATTTTTGATTGGTTCTTTCCATCAAATATGGTACTTAAGGCATCCTATGTTGCCTTACCAGTTGTAACTTCACTGATATGAGGTTGGATATCATTAGTAATAGCAAGCAATATCATTAAGGATAGATTTTTATCCTTTTTATCAAAGTCTCTTTGATCTTGTCCTGGTGATTGAGGTCTAGTGACACTTCCATCCACTATTGACCACAATTCCTCTACAGTTAAGATAGCTTTCATCTTAGTCTTCCAAGCTGAGTAATTTGAACCTTTGAGCAGTTGGCTCTCAGTGAGATAATTGTGTATCATGGCCACGTTTTAGGTTTAAAATTTGATAGGACTAAGATGGGATATCTTGTACTATACTCTCAAAAGAGTATATGGAAGGTGTTTTCAATTTGCCTCTATAAGATATTTAATGGCACCTGCCTTAACACCCTTACCAAGGGATGAAAATTTGGAGGAATTTTAAGCCAAATAAAATAGAGCAAATGAAACAGGGGAGGTTTTGAAAACTTGTGATTTTTCTCTCTAGGATATGTAATGGCAACTGCTTTAACACCCTTATCAAGAAGGATGAAAATTTTGAGGTTATTAAGCCAAACAAAGAGAGTGAATCAAGGTGTTTTGAAGTTTTGACCTTTTGATGGGGAGAAATTACTTGTTTTGAACCTATGAAAAGCTTAGCATGGTTTGTGAGTGAAGTTTGGGTTTTGTGAAATGCTTCTTTGAATGTTTATATTTGACTTTTTAATTGCACACAAAAAACATGAGAGTTTAGTGCAATAATCAAAAACATGAGAGCAACCCAAATTTGTATCACTCTAGGTGTCGGATGCAACCGAAAATGCACCTAGTACAAGCAATTTTGAAGAGAAGGTGTCGAGTAAAATTGAAAATGCACCTTTCTTATTCTGAAGTATCCCCCCTTAATCTTTACAATTTTGCAAACTATAGAATCAATCAAAAAAAAAATTCTATCCCCCCTTAATGTTGACAAAATGTAGACTAGAGCACTCCTTTCAAGACAAGTCGACACACGACCCGCTTTTGAAAGGCTTCCAGAACTAGTCGACACACGACTTAGTTTTGATATAACCCGTAATTATTCAATACTCAAAAATTGGAGGTGCATCAGGATTAAAAGGTTCTCTAATCCTAATGGGACCATAACTTCGATCCAAACCCTTCCAAGGATCAGTGTAAGTATTGAAATGGGGTAAGCTCCTTCTATGCTCTCTAAGCATACGACAAAAATGAGATCTTGTTGTCTATCGTCTAAGTTCGTTCCTCTTTCGAATAGCTCTTAGACGACGAAGAGCTTTTGTTATCCAAGGCTTTTTCTTCATGAGATAAATTTGTTCTCTCAAAACAATGGATTAGAAAATTTTGGAGAATTAAAAATATTAGGAGTCTTAATTTTCAAAAGAAAGGTTTTAAGGATTGTCTATTATCTCCCTTGTTTTTTTTTTTTTTTAGGAGAAAACAACAGACAAAAAAAAAGTTTGCCTTTTAAATTTTAATGCATAAATTTAATTGAATTTTAGCATAATTTAATTAAGAAAAAAAAAATTGATAAAAAATCACTTAGTTTTTAAAAAAAAAAAATGATTTATAATCAAAACTATTGATTTAGTAATTAAAAAATAACTAAAAAAAAAAATACAAAAAAAAAAAAATACCTTTTTAGTGGATATACTTTTGCTCCTTTGAGAAATTTTTTTTTTGTTTTTCTCCCCGCCAGGAGTCGAACTCCCGACGCTGCGGCTATTAGCCCAACGACTGGCGCTCCTGCCAGTCGGGCTACGCCGCCCGACGGGAAGGGAAGGGAAAGTCCTTCCCTTTCTTCTCGTCTACTCTGTGAAGCGGGAAAAAAAAAATTCCCGTGGGATTAATCCCACATCGCCCCTACGGGCGATGCTTCAACAATTTAAAAGGGCAGAAACACCCTTTACTTTTCGATTGCCTGTGGGCAATCGGATGTCCCGTCGTGGCCTTTTGCTGTGGCCAGGTGGCACGTGGCTAGTCTGCCACGCGTCGCGTCCGGGTGGAATGTGGCCAGTCCGCCACGTGTCGCCTCGTCTACTTCCCATGGTTGTTTCTCTTATCTTCCTATATTTTTTTCCTTTGAATTCCAATTAGTGTTGTGTTAACACTATCTCTGCAAGCCTTACCACAAAGTTTGTCTTGGTCGGATTGAATTCATTCCTCAAAAAATGACGAAGGACTGCTAATACTTGAGAGGTGGGGATGTTGGGATAGAGGCTCTCAACATCAAAAGAGAAAAGAATAATATCCTAAGGAAAAGTACGGTCATGCAAATATTTAATTAGAGATATGGAATCCAAGAAATGATCTTTTTGCTTCAATAAAATTGGTAAGAGAATATAATGAAGCCATTTGAAGGCAATTTCGAGCATGAAACCACAATAAGAACATATGGGTAGACCAGAGAGCTTAGGCTTGTGGATTTTTGGGAGCATGTAAAAAACACACACTCTAGAAGAGGATGATGTTACCTGGAGCATAAATTTCTTGTGGTTTTTTGAAATTAGATTCCTCCTAAAATCCCAGCCAAGCAAGTCTTGGAGCTCATAAAAAATATCCTACCAGGGGACTCTATTTACTTCAGAGTAAATATTTTGATCTGAAATCTGGGAAAAACCTTTTAAAATGTACCAATCCATAGACAAAACACAAACACCCAAGTTTTTATATGCAAGCCTAATGACAATGGATTTTTCATTGACAAGAGAACAAATGGTAGATCAGATATGGGGTGGAAAGGCACGTTGGTATGTGGAATTGACAACAGATAATTTTTTACTAAGAAATCTTTCACCCATGCCAATAACTTCTTCTAAAGGCTTGTAAAACTATGAGGGAATAAAACTTGGATTGGAAACACAAAAAGGATCAATGATATTAAGTGGTTTTGGAGGGCCACATCTTGATCCAAAGAACCATTCAAGATGAAGACATCTACAAAATTTGAAAACTCCTATTTTAGAACCTCGTTGGCCATAGGATGAGGAACAGGGAGGAACTTTAAACATAGGCTAAGGGCATCAATTTCATTCTAGGTAAGTTTTCTAGAAGAAAAATTATGGAAAACAAGATTTGTGATTTTGCTATCCATAGCCCAAACATGACTCCTATAAAAATACCGACGGTCAAAATCCTATGGGCTGAAAATTGTGGACCAAGGGGTTATTTTTTGTTTTCGCTACCATTTTGATGATGGAAGAATATTTGCCCTTGCTGCTTTTGAAAAATGGGGTAAAACCCTTTCTCAGATTCTCGAAACCAGAGTTGCAGAAATTTTTACCATCTTCCTGTTGCAATTGTTGTTGCATATAGGAAGTGCGGTTCTAGAATATTTTCCCCTTCTTTTGTATTTTTTGAGGATCTTGAAATTTTAAATTATGCCCCTTTTGTTGTTGTTGCCTTTGTTGTTGTTGCCTTTGTTGTTGTTGTTGTTGTTGTTGTTGTTTTGGTTGTTTATTCCTTTGTTGTGGTTGTCGTTGTTTTTTATTTCTATACTATAGATGTTGTTGTGATTACTTTTTCTATGCAGTGGAGGCTCTCTAGTTTAGCCCTATATTATGACTTCTATTCTTGTTCTGTTGTGCTAGAAAGTAATTTTGTGCACCTGTAATTAGTTTTTCCAAACAATCAATTTGTTGCTTGATTTCTCTTTTAACCAAGTCAGTTATGCATTCTTTAGCTTCTGACATATTGACTTCTAGGACTTCTAAAATAGCATTATCTTGAGCAACTTTAGCTTTATCTTGCATATCTTTTTGGATTTGCATTTCAACTCTCCAAGCCTGAAGCTTTCCCTCAAAAAGTTCTTTAATTTGGGATTTCTATTCCAAAGCAATTTCTTGATAAATTTTCTTATATTTATTTACGGCATCTGCAAGAATTTCCTTAACTATAGGAAATAAAATAATGGGAATATAATCATTGGCTTGAGTAGCTAAATTATCTGTATATTTTTTGAAATTACAGATGTACAATTTAGCCATTTCCAAGAAAAAAAAAATTGTGAGTGCCTCTGACTCATCAAAAAACTATTTATTAATATCTTCATCTGGAAGTTGAAGATGAGGTTTTTCCATTCGTAGGCTATGAGGAACAATGCCTTTGCCCAAATTCTCTTCAATTCAGGTAGCCTGGAATGGCATTTTTCTCCTTTTTTGCTCAAAATATTGAATTCTTCAAACCTTATTTCCAATAGCTTTTCCAAAGACTCTAGTCATGGAGGAACACCATGCATTGCACCGATTTCATATATGAAGGTTCTCCTATCCTATGTACAAGGAACTCTTCCATTCTGATAAAAAACTTATGTTTATGTTAGACCTTTGCAAAACTCTTCCATTTTGTCTTTGCTAAAGACCTGTTCTTCAAGATCCCAAATTTGTTGTCGTGAACCCTCTTACGATAGATGCTTATGAGGAATATGAATAGGGGAACTAGAGGGACTATCAAGAACTATGGGAGAGGATTCAAAATCTAAAGGGTCAATAACTGGTAGAGCAGTGTGTGCCATTAATGGGTAAACCTTTCCAATAGCTTGTCCAAAGACTCTAGTCATGGAGGAACACCATGCATTGCACCGATTTCATATATGAAGGTCCTCCTATCCTATGTACAAGGAACTCTTCCATTATGATAAAAATCTTATGTTTCTATTAGACCTTTGCAAAACTCTTCCATTTTGTCTTTGCCAAAGACCTGTTCTTCAAGATCCCAAATTTGTTGTCGTGAACCCTCTTACCATAGATGCTTATGAGGAATATGAATAGGGGAACTAGAGGGACTATCAAGAACTATGGGAGAGGATTCAAAATCTGAAGGGTCAATAATTGGTAGAGCAGTGTGTGCCATTAATGGGTAAACTTAGTAAAAAATAAAACATGACATAACAATACTCAAACAAAATGCAAACTAGTTTCTGATTCACCAGATCGCTTACACGCAAGTGAAGAGCATACTACTAGTGCTTGAGGATTTTTTATTCACCAAATCGTATTATGCGACAAATGAAGAGCATAATACCAACAACAAAATTGTGGGAAAAAACAAAAGGAAAATATTAAACTTTATAAAAAACATGAGTTAGGAAAGAAACAAAAGATATGAGATTGAATTTTATTTCGATAAAAAGAAGTAATACAACATAAAAAATCTGAACACGTTTCAACCTACAAGTCTCATCAGCAGAGTGAGTTTCAAAGTAATTACTTGCTTGAACAAGACACAAACAACAAAGAAGGAGAACTCAAACTCCAGTACCAAATAAAAGATCTATATTGAAGACTAAGTCTTCAATACCTGAACAATGTAATACAAGAGGGTGTTAGAGTATATTACATCATTTAGAACATGTAAATGTGCAACCTTTGGTATGTGACTAGAGTAGAAGTTTACTTTAGATTAAAGTTAGTTAGTTACTTCAAGTATTGTAATAAATGCACAAGTGTCAATGTGCAAGTTGTAAATGTGCATGTAGTCCACATGTACACAAGTCTTACATAGAGTAAGGCCCGAGCAATCTATCTTTCTATATAAAGGCCTTGTAGGTGTAGTAGGAGAGAGAGAGTAATATAGTAAATATACAGTGTGTAGTAGATATAGTGTGTATGGTAGTATGGTACAATGTAGTCCTTTCATATCATTTCATGGAGTGTTCATGTCCTCCATTATATAGCATTGTACTATTTTAGTTATTTTTACTAATGACATATTTATAAGTTATTTGTATTTTAATGATTCCCATTGATGAGACCTATAGGTTGAAATGCGTTCGAAGTTTTGATGTTGTATTACTTATTTTTATCGAAATAAAATTTAATCTCATGTCTTTTGTTCCTTTCCTAACTCATGTTTTTTATAAAGTTTAATATTTTCCTTTTGTTTTCTGCCACATTTTTGTTGTTGGTATTATGCTCTTCACTTGTCGTGCAATGCGATCTGGTGAATCAGAAAGCCTCCAACACTAGTAGTATGCTCTTCACTTGCGTGTAAGTGATCTGGTGAATCAGAAACTAGTTTGCATTTTTTTTAGTACTGTTATACCATGTTTTATTTTTTTACTAATGATTAATGAAGGTAGGTGTTGAGTGATATTTTTGCCCAATTGCAAAACTATACTCGCAGTCAAGATTCTTCCTAGATATCCTCTCTTGCAAGGAAATATTTGTAATTTTTCCAAGGTTATTTTAATGTTTTAAACTTGCTTGCAATTCTTGGTAAAAATATTAAATATCAAAACTAATTGGATACCTTAGTGTTGCATATACCTGTTAACAAGGGGCCTATTTTGGTATTGATTTGATTTGCAATGATCTTTGTTGTTCATGGAATTTGTAAAATGTGACTTTATTGATCAACTATCTACTTTGAAATAACAATCTTTGAACGATGATTTAATCAATTTTATCTCAAATTGTTAATCCATTTTATCTTCTTTTGTTAACAAATTTTATATTCTTTTGTTAACCAAATTTCTTTATCTTCTTTTGTTAACCAATTTTATCTTGTTTTGTTAAAAAAAAATTGAGCATAAAATGAGATGACTAAAATCTAACTTTGCAATGTATGAGCTTTGGAATAGTGTATTAATTACCCCCTTTAATGAAAATTTGGATTTTATTGAAATTTCAATTTTCATAAAGTGAAGTTAATTTGATTGCTTGAAAAAAATGTGCAAAGTTTGAAACCTCTATTTTTTCCTTAAAATGTGACCTTATGTAGAAATGAGAATTTGAATTTTAAGTTTTGAAATTGCCATATTTCATTTTTTGGGGTTTTAAATTTTATTTATATTTTTGTATTTTGTAATTGATGAGATTAAAAAAATGTAAAAGGGCTAGGGTTAGAGAAAATAAAATAAAAAATACAAGTTGTTGTAACTTTTAAAATTTCAAACCAAACCTGCATAAACACACATCTTGCATTAAACCAACATTAGTTTGACCCGTCTTCACGCAATCCACAATTAATGAGGTGTAATCTTCTATAGAATAACACAATATATTAAGAAAAATAAATGAGTCTACCATCTGCATGCATAAAACTCATCAGAATTTCCAATATATTGCCAACATGAAAGATTTTAAATAAATACACTTGCAGAATACCGTGTTCCAATGGCTTCCAATGGTGAAATTTGGTGCAGTCCAACAACTTGGGAGAAGAATTTTCTTCCAGAAATTATGTTTCCAATGTGCAATTCTTCCACAAAGTCTCTTACCTCCCTTTTGTGGGCTGTGTTGGCTATTTAAAATATCAAAAAAAACTCATCATTTTATCTTCCCCCTTGTTCAATTTTGTTTCCCTCCTTTTGGCCTAGCTTCGTAATGCCTCCTTCGTAACCGCCATGGTTTCATGACTATCACTAATACTTCTTCTTTTACTCTTATCGAGAATGATACTACCGCCTGATAAAATACCTTCTTTTTACAACACCATTAATAATTTTAATTTATGATAACATCATGCGACTTTATTCATTCTAAAAATTCATTATTATAAAGTCTCGTTGATATGGTTGTTCACTACTAATACCCCTTGCAACACAATATCTATCCTCAATTTCTACTTCTTATTCATATCCCACACCACATTGCATACATTGAAAAACTTCATCATCCTAATCCACAATATTGTATATATCAAATAGAAATTAACGGCTTCTTAGAAACAATGTTTATTTAAAAGTAACATCAAATACCGAAAGCACAACTTGAGTGACGTAACGGGCCTCTGCTACATACCTTATATGTTATCTCAATGCTTTATACTAGTGCTTTATCTGTATTGCGGTAACGTAGTGAATGGTTTGGTTTCTCCATTTCATGTTCATCCTAAAACTATACCGTTCTTTTGCTTCCTTTAAACGATTAAATTGTGGCATGTTGTTGATGTGATAAATACATTCACAGCCCATATTAAACACTCCACAAAAGCCTCTCCATGATATCATTCATCATCCTACTCTATGTATTGATACTCTCTACATATACAAAGGTTGGTTGGACTCCTAGTTCTTGTTCAGCTTCATTTCATCCTCCTCATGTGCACGATGCATAGCAGATGCTGAGAATGATGATATGATAAAAGTGACCCAAAATATCACTATTTCCAAGGGAGGGAGGGAACACCCAACTCATGGATGCTATCAAGGCTTCCCAACAGCAAGAGTACATGGCACTTCATGACCTTTACATGAGCCTCAGATAATCAAACCATTGAGTCCATCTAAATCTACTATTGTAGTAGGAAGTCCTATGCATTCTTCAAGTAACTTAAGATACAATGCTATACCTAAAAAATCAGCCAATGTTGTGGAAGACTACTATGACTATGACCACCTAAGCTGGATGAGTTGAGGTGCTACACTGCAGTATTAAACTCTCTGGATGTCAACAGTTGCATTTCCTCCAATCGCCCAAATGCAGCCAAGTGTTCCTTCTTATTAATCATCATTTGTGTTGCACATCCTTATCCACTGCGTGCCAAATTAGAGTCACTACCTCACTACAATTTTGACTCAATAACCCATTGATAATGCACATCCATGAATAAGATCAATCATTCTGGCCTTGATTTCGTAAATCATACAATCCAAAAAATTGTCGATGGATCACGTTTTAGTCCCATACGTATCTGGGTGTGACACGATAAGAGGTATATAAATGAAAACATGAGTTATTTTCTTTCATGAGTTGTTCACATGGAGACTCCCACGCAAGATTTCTTAACACCATCACTTAACCACTCTTTGGAAATCGTGCTCCAAAATAGACCGCGTGTTTTGTGTTCATAGGTCAGAAAGATTTACCTCAGAAGTGGTGCCATTTTTTATCCATTAGTGATGTGCACACCTTTAATCCTTGTGTAAATGAAATAAATATTAAAACTCATTTACCTGGATCAAATAACCTTGACAATCTTATACATGGATCAACTAATATTAAAATGATTTTATATATAGAAATTCAAACTTTGGCTTGATAAATATAGAACTTCATTATTAAATTTAAAAGTGTTATATCATCATATAATTATAACAAAGCTTGAATATCCATGCATGTTTTATCAACATTCCAAAATTTAACTTTGGTTTCTTTTTTAAATGCTAAGGAAGTTAACTAATTGAGCTTTTGTGAAAGGCCTTCCTACAAGATTTGGATTTTAGGGATTTTTAAATTTAACCTAGAATTTTCAAAACTTTGTTGTTCCCATGGTGATAAATCTTTGGACTAAACTGACTTTTTTTATGACATCACAAACTAAAATTCCACCACAAATCAAAACTAAACCTTCACATTACAAAGATATCCCGGCATAAACTAATCAATGGAACACTTAATGCAAACCAAAGGTCATATTAATTTTAAAATTCTAGGTGGGTCCCCCAAATTGGAGTGTGTTGTGCGATAGCAACAACAGTAAGGTCTTTTTTGGACAAAATGGATGCATGCATACCATGAAGGCAAAATATGGAATCAAGAAATATTTGGGCATGACTCTTCTTAGGGTAAAATTTAACTCCATATTTGGTGATAGTGTGTCCCAAATACTCTATTTGAGTCAACCCAAAATAAGACTTGAACCTTTTAGCATAAAGCTAATATTGAGCCAAAAATTTTAGAGTCTAATCCACATGGATGAGGTGCTCCTCCCAAGAGCAACTATAAACTAAAATATCATCAAAGAAAACTAAAATAAATTTGTGAAGGAATGTGAAGAAGATGTTATTCATGAGGATTTGAAATTTGGAGGGTGTATTTGTTATGCAAAATGATATAACCAAGAATTCATAATGGCCTTCATGAGTGTGGAATATTGTTTTGGGAATATCCTCCTCCATGAGTCGTATTTGATGGTAACCCGAGCGGAGATCTAACTAAGAGAAAACATAGCACCATGTAGCTCATACAACAATTCATATACTATTGGGATAGGAAATTTATCCTTAATAGTGAGCTTATTAAGCTCACAAAAATATATACAGAATCGCTAAGACCCATATTTCTTTTGAACCAATAAGACTCAAGAAGAATAAGGACTATTACTAGGTTGAATGACTCCAACTTTTAACAATTCTTGTACTAATTTCTCTATTTCTAACTAAGTGTATAGGGGTACTGGTAAGGTCTAATGTTAGGTAGCACACTATCAAATACTAATGGAATTACATGATCATGGGATTGCTGAGGTGGTAATTTTATTGGTTCTACACAAACTACATCATACTTAGTCAAAATAAAGTATAAATCTTTTGAAATTTTATCTTTTATTTATGTGGGCAGATGTATTGCAAATATTTGAGAAATTATCTCATGAGAATATTTTTTAACAACTTCTCCATATGGTTTGAACTGATAATCTAGGGAGATCCTGCTTGTGAACCACAAAGAGTGTAGGACCTACCATTTTGTGAAAACTGCATCCATCAATCTACAAAGTTCCAAGCGATGGTTCCCAAAGTACCTAACAATTGAGATCCTAGCACAATATCGCATCCACCTAGTTGAAGAGAAAACATATCCATTTTGAGTTCATAATCCTCTATCTTCAACTTAACATTGTGGTATTTTCCTTTACAAGGAAAATTTCTATCATTTTCCACCATAACCTCAAAGGAGTTGCATTCATTTATATAGCAATCAACTTGCTTGGTGACTTGGAGATCAAAACATTTGTCCATACTTCTTTAATCAATGACAATGGTAAGATGTTGATCTTTGAAAAATCCTACTACTCTCATTGTCTAAGGGGTAGTAATTCTTGCAAGAGCATGGACAAAAATTTTGGGTTGTGGTTCTCGTGTTTCACCCTCATCTTGAAGTGGTTCCTTTGATGATTCTACTTCACCATCAACATGTTCACTACTTATTGAGTCCTCTACATCTAGTAAAAATAGTTTCTTTTGGATACATTTGTCATAGTGAATATTTTCATCACAATTATAACATAAACCTTATGCGTGTTGGGCATCCATCTCTTTTGTAGTCAAGTGCTTGTAGGGGTAGATTTATTTCCAATATTGGGTGTGAACTTGGAAGGAAATGTGGGTTTGGCTTGTGGAAATTTAAGTGACCTCTTTTGAGCCAAATATTTTTCCTTTTCTAACCCCACAACCCTTTGATCTACACCATAGTTTGTAGTTCAAAAATTTTGACCTCAACCTTGATATCATCTTTCAAACCACTAATAAAATAACTCTAAAAAACCTTCATTCAACCCCTTGGTCCTATTAGCCAATTTCTTAAATTGTATCTGATAGTATCAAACCATATAGAAGTTTGTTTTAGTTTGGTTAATTCTCTTGTAAAGTCCTCATACTCACTAAGACCAAAACAAGTGAGTAATTGGCACTCAAAATATTATCAAGAAAGTTTAGGATTTGTGTTTTTTAACCATGGATACCATTATAAAGCTTCAGATTCAAAGTTGAAATATGCCATGGTGACCCACAAATATTTAGGGATATTGTGAAGTTTAAAGAACTGATATGCTCGACATAACCATCCATTAGTGTCCCTTGTTTAACTTAGGAAAGCCTAATTTAGGCATCTTAAATGGAGTTTATGTCAAATATAAAATGATAGTATTCCTTCTCCTTATAAATAAATTTCTCTTTATTGGTAGTACTACCACCTGGTTGGTCAACATAATGATGCTCAAACGCCTTTAGACCATCCTTAAGTTTATCCTCAACCTCCAAAAAACTCGACCCTAGAAAGTGCTTTGATATCACTTATGAGGAACTTTCTAATAAAAATAAACTCATTCACATAAATATTGAAATTAAAATATAATTTCATGAAAGAACAGTATATTGCAATACAAAATATAAATTTAAAATTAAAGCAATCTCATAAAACAACACATATTCATAGGCCTCTTCGAATGGGCGACCTCCTTCAATACTTTCATTAATTTGCAAAAAGATACATTTGTTCATGGACCCCCATTTTTTTAAGGTACACTTCAAGTAACCTTAAACAAAATATGAAGAGTTATCTTACATGCAAAGTGCCACTCGAGCTAGAATATTCTACCAAACATCAATTACATTCTTGATAATGGTTACATGAAATAGCCACACTTGTCTAGGTGCCTTACTTGCCACATACCATTACAAACTATTACAAAATAACATTATAAAGGGGTCTCCACATTGGAAGGGGGTCATTACATAATCATATGAGAATTACAAAATAGTGTTAGGATAGGGTCCTAACATGTCCTTGTTAGAAACCTTCTAATAAAAATAAATTCATTCACATAAATATTGCAATTAAAATGGAATTTCAAGAAAGAACAATATATTACAATACAAAATATTAAAAGTAGAACTAAAGCAATCTCACAAAACAACACAGGATTATAGGCCTCTTCAAGGGGCAACCTCCTTCAATACTTTCATTAATTTGTAAAAAGATACATTTGTTCATGGTCCCCTATCTTTTAAAGATACACTTCATGCAACCCTAACCCAATGCTCAATAGTTGACTTACATGCAAAGGACCACTCAAGCTATAATCTTCTATCAAACATCAATTACATTCTTGATAACGAATACTTGAAATGGTTGCACTTGTCCAGGCACCTTGCTTGCCACACACTATTACAAAGTATTAAAAATATCATTATAAAAGGGTCCCCACATTGGAAGGGGGTCATTACATGATCATATAAGAATTATAAAATAGTGTTAGGATAGGGTCCTAACATCATGAGTGTTTGGAATATTTACCTAAGGTAGTTTTCCTGGGTCTAAAACAACTCTCAATTGTGGCATACTATGCTCAAATAAGTACCATTTTTGTAGGGGATACCACCCTTTAGGTATCTCCATTTCCTTTCCTTTATATTCCTCTTTTCATATTTTTTTTCTATTTTTATTTTCACACACTATCTACCTATATCCTCCTCTTTGATTCTCGACCTTTCTATTTTTTGATGCTTCTTCCTTTCTCACTTTTTGTTCCTCTTAAACCCTCAATTTTTTTAGATTATCTTCTAACTCCTTTATTCTCTCTATGACCTCATACCTGATAGATAAGGATCTCTAGGTTCTTTATTTTTATAAAAAAATCCCCAAGAGGTGCCAAGAATGTAGGTCAATGTGATTGCCCACATTTGCAAGTCCTTTTAAAACAAGGACTCACCATTTTGCTAATATTTTGTTAAAATGTAGCTAAACCAAACAACCTAGAGGATGGCTAAAGCATCATAGCAACATAGATAATCTAGTGAAGGTTAAATTTCATGAACTGGAGCTAGAATATAGGATGACTAATGCACTTCTTGGAGGACCTAGAATCATGGAAAGGAGGTGAAGCATAATGTATTTTATCATAACTAAAAATGGCTAAGTCCTAAGAGGCTATGACAACACACAAATTTATGATTAATCAATTTTGGACTTTCCCATGGATGATATCACACAAAGCTCTAGCAATGTATGGGAACAAGGAAACTAGGATGGTGCGGCCCAAACATTGACCAAGTTGAAGCATTTTTAAAGCACAAATGTGGATGGACACATATATAGGATTCTCAAGTGCTTGCATCAACATGAACTCTTAGAAAGTCTAAAATTATGCAAGTCTAGAAAATTGAAGCATTGTCCAAAAAGGTGAGAAACCATACCCTCCAAAGGGATGCCATCAACAAAACATCTTCAAAACATCAATTTCATCTCAAAAGTTCTATAAAGTAGTTAAAAGAACACAACACTATTGCAAGCTTTAAAATCAACTCACATCAACCCAAAAATACCCTTATTTCATTAATTTTCATCTTGTGTTTTATTTTTATATTATCAGATCATTTAAGACTATCATGAATTGGTGTCCTATCCTTATAAGGCATGAATTTGGTAGGGCTGAATTTGAGGCCACTTCTTATGGGACACAAATTTGGTTCTCTAGGGCTTGAGGGTAGGATTTTACTCCCAAAACCCTAGGCTGCCCTTGCATGCTACATCTAGGTCATAATATTTTTGTTTACATTCTATTTTCACACTATTTCATGTTATTGTATTTTGTCTTATTTACTTCCAAAGGTCAAAAATCACTTTTTTTTTTAAACGATCAGCTAAAAGGACCAAGGGGGCTTGACTATTGTGCCCCCAAGATCAGTCACATATAGGCCTAAGTAATCCCCTAAACACTGATCAATTTCCCAAAGGTTTTAAATTATTTTGTAGGTTTGAAGTTGTTGGATGTATCGAGATGAAAGTTAAAACCTAGGATCAACCACTATATAAAGTATGTACTCTAAATAGACTTCTTAGACTATCTTTTGTTTGCTTTATATTCATTTCTATTCCATTTAGATCATAATAAAAAGAAAAATATTTGACTTTATTTCTAGGAATTTGAAAGAAAAAAAGTATATATTTTGCACCTTAGGTTACATATGTTTGTGCATTATCTTGAACCCTTGCTAAAATGAGAAAGATTTATTTATTTGCAAACTAGGGTTTTAGTTCTTATTGAAATCAAATATCATTCTAAGGATAGTCATTGAGTGTGTGCATTATGGTTTGGCTTGCATTGCTCTTTTATTCTTCCTAGCTTAGATCTTAGTGAGGCCAACCATAGGTGCTTTTTCAATAAAAACACATCAAACATTTCCATCCTAGACTTAGAGTGAGTCCTTAAACCATTTCCAGTGAACCCTTCGATCCCTTGAGCCTCTAAGTCTGGAGGATATAACATACCCCCATGGTCACCTTGACTCCCAACATATCTAGCTAAGAATTATACGGGATAGGGTAGTTTTCCCCCCTCTACATATTTGGTGAACCTAAGGTGAAGCATGTCCTTAGCAGCCATCTAGGAAGCCTTTCTTTTTGCTCTTCTTTGTTTTATTTTAAACCATAAATAAGACCATTATTTGGTACATATTAATGTACCCCCATGGCACCTATGGTAAAATGTAAATATTAGAATAAAGGTTTAATGTGGTTTATATTTTTCCTTTAATAGCTTACTATAAAGCAACCATAATATTTAGACGTTTGAACTCCTTTACCAAGTTAGATTCTAAAGATGTTTCTATTATTTCAAATCACATAGGATATGGTATTTTCTATGATGAAGATGGCAAATTATCTTGAGGGAGGTTCTCTTTTTATTTTTATTTTTCTTGTTCTTATCGATGTTGTTTAGGTGTAGATGGATCTTCTTGTTTATTCTCATCAAATCCCATTTCTACAATGATAGGTGGAGTAGGTTCATAAAGTGTTCTTCTTGAACGTAATTGGATGTCATAGTCAATGATATTTAGCATAGTTGTATCTTTTAATTCAATCAAATAGACAGGGGTTGTCTATCTAGTATTATTGGGATTGGCCATAGGTTGAGCCAAAAGTGGAGGTTGTTTTACTTGTTGTTGTTGTTGTTGTTGTCATTCCTAAGGGAAATTATGGGTAAGATCAAGCAACAACCCTTGTTGGTTTTGATATTTGCATTGTCCTTGGTATGGTTGGTGTTTTTATACCCATTGTTGACCTTGCATTTGTGGATGTAACCATGGTGGGTTTTTTTTATTCCAATGTTGATTCATCCATCCAGGTTGAGACCATTATTGGGATAATACCCATGGCGGTTGACCCATTGTTAAGGTGGTTTTGAAGTAGACCATGGCATGGACCAAGGATTGTTTCTTGAATTCATGGGAATTGAAAAAACATTTTATTATGGATATTGAGGAAAATTACCTCCTTGTCTTTGTCCTACATAATTATGTTCTTTGTAGGTTGAGATTGCTTTTCCATGATGTTTTTTAATCTAGGTAATAAATAACACTGATCCGTAGGATATCCCTTTTTGCAAATACTACATAAAGAAGTCTTGTTTAAAGGGCATTCATGAAGTGCATTCTTCTCCCTATTATAGACATGGAAAATTGACCCACCTAAATGAGTCACTTTTTCTTAAGATCCCCAAGGAAGTCATCCAAAATTGTTAAGTGCAAGTTGATCCCTTTCTTTCCCCCTTATTTTACCTTTTTGATTGGCTTTACTAAATTCACGCTTGGTAATTATGGGGCATGAATTTATAAAATTAGGGTTTTTCTCTCCAAAAGCCCTGATTTTGAGGCTGACCTCTATGACATTGGCTTGGCTAAAGTTGTTTTTCATTTTCTTTCCATTTTTCCCCCAAAACCTCTTATAAATAGACAAATTGGATCCCCCTTATTTTTCAACTCTTTCCTAACAAGTCTTTCTAGCAAGTGTTTTGCGGTAACAAGTTCTAGCAAGTTCATTATTCCAAGTGTAATTTGACCAGTGCTCTTGTGCTTTGGATTCTTTTGTTTCTACTTTTGCTTTGTGATTTGTTGCTCTTGGTAGTGTTATGAAAAAGGTAAGTGCTAACAAATATGTATTAACAAAATATAATAACCTTAATCAATTAACCATAGCATAGAAATGCACTAGGTTTATATAGGTTACAAAACATAGGATAGATATTAAATTAATATCTAACCTGAAATATCGCTAACCTACGCGCTTAGAAGAATAAGCGCCAACAACTAACAACTAACCTAGAAATTTACCTAGGTTAACCATTAGATATTTTTAACAATAAATATCTACATGGTAAATAGTCAAAGTAGATGTAATAATCTAACTAATGTAGTATAATGCAATATACTACCTCATTTTACCCTAACATCCCCCCTTTATTACATTACTTTGATATACAAAGTTTACTCCGAAACAGTTGAAATTTGACACGTCCAAGTGCCTTTGTAAAAATGTCTGCAACCTGTTCGTCGGTGGGAATGTGTTGGAGCTGAATTCTGTGTTTAGGAACTTCATCACGAATAAAATGACAATCTGTATCAATATGCTTAGTTCGTTCATGATGTACTGGATTCTTGACCAAGTTCAAAACACCCGAGTTGTCGCAAAACATGTGAATAGGAAGATTCTTTGGTAGGCCCATGGTAGCCAAGATGCGACTTAGCCATATCGCTTCACACACAGCTCCACGTGCAACGTCGATATTCTCGCCTCGCTTGAAGATAAAGCAACAACCTCGTTGCTTTTTACTATGCCATGAGACAGACCGGATCCAAGATGAAAAACATAGCTCGAGGTTGATTTTTTGTCATCTATGGAGCCAGCATAGTCAGAGTCAGTGTAACTCTGTAAGAAGAATGAGTTATTCTTCTTATACTCTAGACCATAATCTGCACTACCCTGAATGTAGTGTAAGACTCTTTTAGCTGCTTTCCAATGGGAGACCTTTGGTTCTTGCATGAACCGAGAAAGATAGTTTACAGCAAAAGTAATATCTCGGTCTAGTATTAGTCGGATAGATGAGGCTTCCAATCATTTGTCTGTAAAGTGTTCCATCTACCTGTGGTGAGTCTTCATATCGTGATAACTGTAACCCTAATTCCATCGGTGTTGCTTTGGGTTTACAATCAGTCATACGATATTTTTCTACTAAAGTCTTAGCATACTTTTTCTGCGTCACCCTTAGATGATTCTTTTTCTGTTCTATTTCAAGGCCAAGACAGTAGTGGAGAAGTCCTAGGTCTGTCATATCAAATGACTCTTTCAAGTCATCCTTCACGGCTTTAATCAAATTCTCTGAATTGCCAGTGATGATCAGATCATCTACATATAACACAAGAATCACTATCTCAGAACCTGTGTTCTTGATATAGAGATTTGCATCAGATGGACTTCTCTTAAATCCATGTTGCAGTAGGTGACTATCCATTTTTATGTACCATGCTCTTGGGGCTTGTTTTAGCCCGTATAATGATTTTACCAATTTGCAAACATGTTGCTCATGGCCTTCCTCTGCAAATCCAGGAGGTTGAGTCATGTATACTTCTTCTTTTAAGTCACCATTAAGAAAGGCACTTTTTACATCCATCTGATGTAACTTCCATCCGAACCGTGCTGCCATAGCACAAAGTACTCGAATGGTGGTCATCCTTGCTGTAGGAGCAAAGGTTTCCTCATAGTCAAGTCCTTCCTTTTGAGCATAGCCCTTTGCCACAAGACGGGCTTTATGCTTATCTATAGTGCCATCTCGCCTTATATTTTATTTTGTAGACCCATTTGCAACCTATGGGTTTCTTACCTTTAGGCAAATCCACTAGCTTCCATGTTTTATTCTTAATGAGGGAGTTATATTCTGCATCCATAGCTGCCTTCCACTGAGGCAGTCTAAGTGCTTCATCAACTGTAGAAGGTTCATTCTCATCACATGCTGATAAGTAAACCCTCTCCTCATCTATCTCCATCTCATCTTCCCTTGGTAACTCTCTATCTACAGAAAGGTCTTGAAAATCTGCACAAAGATCATCAACTGAAGTGGATGCTTTACCCTTGTCTTTCTGTGACATGCTTCTTGTCTTTGGACGATTGAGAGTAAGATCTGGTGGGGAAGTGAGTTTAGAGTCTTTCAATGTGCTTGTATACCATTTGGGTGGCTTTTTCTGTTGTGAAGAAGGAGGTTGATGTTCCTCCTCATCATCTAGGTATACTGATGTAGTGTTGGATGTGAAAGCTTCATCAAACACTACATCTCTACTTATATATATCTTCTTGGTAAATGGGTCTATCAAACGATAGCCTTTTGAAAATTCATCATAACCAAGAAATATACAAGGTAGAGATTTCTCATCTAATTTCTTTCTTTTCTCCTTAGGTATATGCATAAATGCCTTACACCCAAATACCCTTAGATGAGTTATGGAGGGTTTCCTACCACTCCATGATTCCTGAGGAGTCATACCTTCAAGTGCCCTTGTGGGAGCCCTATTCAGAAGATATACCGCAGTTTGAACAGCTTCAGCCCAGTAAGTTTGCTCAAGGTTGGCCCCCTTAAGCATACATCGAACCATTTCCATTATGGACCGATTTCTTCTCTCAAGCAACCCCATTGGATTGAGGAGTGTAGGCTGTTGTTAACTGTCTTTTTATCCCATGTGTCTGTAAGAATGAGGAAAATTCTTTTGATGTGTATTCCCCCCCTCGATCTGAACGGAGGGTCTTAATAAAGCATCCTGATTCCTTCTCAACAAGAGTTTTAAACTAGTTGAAAATAGGAAAATGCTTCGACTTCAACTGCAAGAAGAAGACCCACATTTTGCGTGAATGATCGTCAACAAACAATTGAAAATACCGTTTTCCTCCACAACTTGTAGACATAGGACCACACAAATCTGTGTGAACCAACTCCAAAGGTTCTTTAGCTCGAAAAGAGCTAGGTTCAAAAGGTACTCTATGTTGCTTGCCTGACAAGCAATCAGAGCACACTGGCAAAATAGATGAAAGGGGAGGAAGTCCTTTCACCATTTGATATTTACTCAGCTCTAGTAAATATCCTGAACTCAAATGCCCAAATCTCTTATGCCAAAGAGAAGTGGCCTCCTTTGTGGTTACTGCGAGTGCAGTATGGGTGGAGGTAAGTGCATCTAAGACAAACAAACCATGTTTGTATGAGCCTGTTGCTATCGGTTTTCCCTTTTTGGTGATGAAGCAACGTTTCTTGTCTTTGTCCACAGTAAAATTGACATTCATGTTATTGTCCAGGATTTGTGGAACTCACAAGAGATTATTTTTTAATCCTGGAACATAAAGAACTTTTTCAATATTACATTCTCCATCTGGAAGGGAGATCGAAACACCGCCTTCGCCCCGAACTCTATAGGTCCGATCATCGACAATGGTGACCGGTCTACCTTCTCGAGCTTCAAAGGTAGCAAACCATGATTTATCGCCAGTCATATGTTTACTAGCGCCTGAATCTATGTACCACAAAGAATCCTTGTGGGAGGAATCTATATGGGTCATGAGCACTTTGTGTGCTCGTTCAGAATCTGAACTAGAATCTTCAGCTGCTATGTGACCTTGTTGTTGTTTGTTCTGGTTCTTAGGTTTGCCTTTGCCCTTCTTATTTCTTTGTTCATTGGGCGGTTTGTTCTTAAACCAACATCGTTTGGTTTCATGAGTGTCTGTGTCACAAATTTTACAATGTTGTTTCTTCTTCGGAACCTCTTTGGATTTACCCTTGTCTTGTCTAGAAGAAGAACCCTTTTGTTGATTCCACTTTTTCTTACCACCTTGTCGTTGTGAGAAAAGGGCATTGTTAGATGCCTCATCTCTCTGGAGTTGGGTAGCCTCTTCTGTTTGAAGCATATTTACCAACTCGACAAAAGTTACTGTCCTACCAAAAACTTGTAAGGAGGTGATCAACATTCTGTAGGAGTCAGGAAGAGCTCTCAAAATGATTGAGTTCAAGACTTGGTCTTCCAATTTTTCTCCTAAGGATTGCAGCTTTGTTTTTAATTCTGCGACTCTGCAGAGGAATAGCTCTACTATTTCTCCTGATTTCATATGTAATGTATGAAGCTGTGTTTGAAGGTTAAGAATCGTTGATTGATTCTTGCCCTCAAAAATGGTACTTAAGGCATCCCAAGCTGCCTTACCAGTTGTAGCTTCACTGATATGAGGTTGGATATCATCAGTAATAGCAAGCAAGATCATTAAGGAAAGTTTCTTATCCTTCTTATCAAAGTCTCTTTGATCTTGTCCAGGGGATTGAGGTCTAGTGACACTTCCATCCACTATGGACCACAATTCCTCTACAGTTAAGATAGCCTTCATCTTAGTCTTCCATGCTGAGTAATTTGAACCTTTGAGCAGTTGGCTCTCAAGTGAGATACTTGTGTATCATGGCCATGGTTTAGGTTTCAAATTTTGGAGAGGACTAATATGAGGCTATCTTGGACTATACCCTAAGAAAAGGTATAGAGAAGTTGTTTCAATTTGCTTTCTATAAGATATTTAATGGCACTCGCCTTAACACCCTTACCAAGGGATGAAAAGTTGGAGGAATATTGAGCCAAACAAAATAGAGCAAATGAAACAAGGGAAGGTGTGTCAAACTTTTGATATTTGCTCTCTAAGATATTTAATGGCACCTCGCTTTTAACACCTTTGTAAGAAGGATGAAAAAATTTGAGGTTTATTTAAGCCAAACAAAAGAGAGTCTTATCAAGGTGATTGAAATTTTTGACCTTTTGATGGGGAGTAATTACTTGTGTGAACCTATGCAAAGTTTAGCATGGTGTTTGAGTGAAGTTTGGGTGTTTTGTGAAAGGCTCCTTGTAATGTTTTATTTTTTGACCTTGTAATTGCAAAAAAAATGTTTTTAGTGCAATAATCAAAAAAACATAAGAGCACCCAAATTTGTATCACTCTAGGTGTCGGATTCCACCGAAAATGCACCTAGTACAAGCAATTTTGAAGAGAAGGTGTCGAGTAAAATCGAGAATGCACCTTTCTTTAAACTAAAATAGCCCCCCTTTTTCTTTACAATTTTGCAAACTATAGAATTCTAAAAAAAATTCTATCCCCCCTTAATGTTTACAAAATGTAGAATTTAGAGCATATCTTTCAAGACAAGTCGACACACGACAAGCATTTGAAAGACCATCCAGAACCAGTCGACACACGACTTGGTTTTCTATCTCCCGTAATTATTCAATACTCAAAAATAGGAGGTGCATCAGGATTAAAGGGTTCTCTAATCCTCATGGGACCATAACTACGATCCAAACCCTTCCAAGGATCAGTGTAAGTATTGAAACGGGGTAAGCTCCTTCTATGCTCTCTAAGCATATGACGAAAATGAGATCTTGTCGTCTGGCATCTAAGTTCGTTCCTCTTTCGAATAACTCTTAGACGACGAAGGGCTTTTGTGATCCAAAGCTTTTTCTTCATGAGACAAAAATTTGTTCTCTCAAAACAATTGATTAGAAAATTTTGGAGAATTTAAAAAATTATTAGAAGTCTCAAAGCTGCAAAAGAAATTTGTTTCAATGATTGTCTCTTGTCTCCCTCTGTTTGATTAGGAGAAAACAACACAAAACTTTTGCCTTTTTTTTTTTTAATTTATTATTTCAATGCAAAAATTTAACTTAATTTAGTATAATTTAATTAATAAAAAAAATTCTGATAAAAAATCACTTAATTTTGTAAAAAAAAATGATTTAATTAACAAAAAAAATAATTTATTAATTAAAAGACTAAAAAAAATTAAAAAAAATGCAAAAAAAATAAAAAAAAAAATACCTTACCAGCCGCCGCACCCTGCAAAAGGTGTGTTGATGGCGCCGCCGGGAGTCGAACTCCCGACCCCGCGGCTGTTAAGCGGCCGACTGGCGCTCCTGCCAGTCGGTCTACACCGCCCGACGAGAAGGGAAGGGAAATCCTTCCCTTTCTTCCCTCTCGCGGCGGGAAAAAAAAAAATTTAAAAATACGATCCCGGCTGGGGATCGATCCCGCGATCCCGCGGGCGTAAGGCATCCGACTGGCGCTCCTGCCAGTCGGGCTACGCCGCCCGACGGGAAGGGAAGGGAAAACCTTCCCTTTATTCCCTCCCGCGGTGAGAAAACGCCAAAAAATTTTGGCATCGCGGGGGATGGATCTCCCGACCCCGCGGGTTTCGGCCCTAGCACTGGCTGCTTTGCCAGTCGGGCTACCTTGGCTGATCCGTCAGCCAAGGTTGGCCTTGTGCTTATCAAGCACAATCGGGCCGAATTTTTTTTTAATTCGTGGGATTTATCCCACATGCGCCCTGCGGGCGCAATCAACTTGTTTAAAAAAACAAACACGCCCTGTAGCCTTTGATTGCCTGCGGGCAATCGGTAGGCTTCAACGAACTTTTTGCCACGTGCCGCGCGTAGGAGTGCCACATCAACGAACCGCCTCGGGCCACGTGCAGGAGTGCCACATCAACAGATCGGATCACCTCGGGCCACGTGCCACCACGTCAACAGATCGGACCGCCTCGGGCCGCGTGTCACCACGTCAACTGATCGGATCACCTCGGGCCGCGTGCTGGTCACCTCGAGAACCAGGCCGATCAACTCCTACGGGCCGCCTCGGGAAGCGAGCCGATCAGCCTACGGGCCGCCTCAAAAAACATGTCGGATCCAGACTACGGGCCGCCTCGTAAAGCGTGTCGATCAACCTCCGGGCCACCTCCTCGGGTAGCGTGCCACGAAGTGTTGCGGGCCTATTCAACAGAATGGCTCTGATGCCAATGTTATGAAAAAGGTAAGTGCTAACAAATATGTATTAACAAAATATAATAACCTTAATCAATTAACCATAGCATAGAAATGCACTAGGTTTATATAGGTTACAAAACATAGGATAGATATTAAATTAATATCTAACCTGAAATATCGCTAACCTACGCGCTTAGAAGAATAAGCGCCAACAACTAACAACTAACCTAGAAATTTACCTAGGTTAACCATTAGATATTTTTAACAATAAATATCTACATGGTAAATAGTCAAAGTAGATGTAATAATCTAACTAATGTAGTATAATGCAATATACTACCTCATTTTACCCTAACAGGTAGATGAGTGTTTGAGATTTGAGGAGGGGTCCACCATTTCAATGGACGTCTTCATCCTTTGGTTTTTCTCTTGCTAACACCAAGTTTCTTCTTGTATTTTTAATCTTCTTAGATCATTAATTTTCATCTTGTGTTTTATTTTTATATTATCAGATCATTTAAGACTATCATGAATTGGTGTCCTATCCTTATAAGGCATGAATTTGGTAGGGCTGAATTTGAGGCCACTTCTTATGGGACACAAATTTGGTTCTCTAGGGCTTGGGGATAGGATTTTACTCCCAAAACCCTAGGCTGCCCTTGCATGCTACATCTAGGTCATAATATTTTTGTTTACATTCTATTTTCACACTATTTCATGTTATTGTATTTTGTCTTATTTACTTCCAAAGGTCAAAAATCACTTTTTTTTTTAAACGATCAGCTAAAAGGACCAAGGGGGCTTGACTATTGTGCCCCCAAGATCAGTCACATATAGGCCTAAGTAAGCCCCTAAACACTGATCAATTTCCCAAAGGTTTTAAATTATTTTGTAGGTTTGAAGTTGTTGGATGTATCGAGATGAAAGTTAAAACCTAGGATCAACCACTATATAAAGTATGTACTCTAAATAGACTTCTTAGACTATCTTTTGTTTGCTTTATATTCATTTCTATTCCATTTAGATCATAATAAAAAGAAAAATATTTGACTTTATTTCTAGGAATTTGAAAGAAAAAAAGTATATATTTTGCACCTTAGGTTAAATATGTTTGTGCATTCTCTTGAACCCTTGCTAAAATGAAAAATATTTATTTATTTGCAAACTAGGGTTTTAGTTCTTATTGAAATCAAATATCATTCTAAGGATAGTCATTGAGTGTGTGCATTATGGTTTGGCTTGCATTGCTCTTTTATTCTTCCTAGCTTAGATCTTAGTGAGGCCAACCATAGGTGCTTTTTCAATAAAAACACATCAAACATTTCCATCCTAGACTTAGAGTGAGTCCTTAAACCATTTCCAGTGAACCCTTCGATCCCTTGAGCCTCTAAGTCTGGAGGATATAACATACCCCCATGGTCACCTTGACTCCCAACATATCTAGCTAAGAATTATACGGGATAGGGTAGTTTTCCCCCCTCTACATATTTGGTGAACCTAAGGTGAAGCATGTCCTTAGCAGCCATCTAGGAAGCCTTTCTTTTTGCTCTTCTTTGTTTTATTTTAAACCATAAATAAGACCATTATTTGGTACATATTAATGTACCCCCATGGCACCTATGGTAAAATGTAAATATTAGAATAAAGGTTTAATGTGGTTTATATTTTTCCTTTAATAGCTTACTATAAAGCAACCATAATATTTAGACGTTTGAACTCCTTTACCAAGTTAGATTCTAAAGATGTTTCTATTATTTCAAATCACATAGGATATGGTATTTTCTATGATGAAGATGGCAAATTATCTTGAGGGAGGTTCTCTTTTTATTTTTATTTTTCTTGTTCTTATCGATGTTGTTTAGGTGTAGATGGATCTTCTTGTTTATTCTCATCAAATCCCATTTCTACAATGATAGGTGGACTAGGTTCATAAAGTGTTCTTCTTGAACGTAATTGGATGTTGTCATAGTCAATGATATTTAGCATAGTTGTAGCTTTTTGTTCAATCAAATAGACAGGGGTTGTCTATCTAGTATTATTGGGATTGGCCACAAGTTGAGCCAAAAGTGGAGGTTGTTTTACTTGTTGTTGATGTTGTTGTTGTCATTCCTAAGGGAAATTATGGGTAAGATCAAGCAACAACCCTTGTTGGTTTTGATATTGGCATTGTCCTTGGTATGGTTGGTGTTTTTATACCCATTGTTGACCTTGCATTTGTGGATGTAATCATGGTGGGTTTTTTTTATTCCAATGTTGATTCATCCATCCAAGTTGAGACCATTATTGGGATAATGCCCATGGTGGTTGACCCATTGTTAAGGTGGTTTTGAAGTAGACCATGGCATGGACCAAGGATTGTTTCTTGAATTCATGGGAATTGAAAAAACATTTTATTATGGATATTGAGGAAAATTACCTCCTTGTCTTTGTCCTACATAATTATGTTCTTTGTAGGTTGAGATTGCTTTTCCATGATGTTTTTTAATCTAGGTAATAAATGACACTGATCCGTAGGATATCCCTTTTTGCAAATACTACATAAAGAAGTCTTGTTTAAAGGGCATTCATGAAGTGCATTATTCTTCCTATTATAGACATGGAAAATTGACCCACCTAAATGAGTCACTTTTTCTTAAGATCCCCAAGGAAGTCATCCAAAATTGTTAAGTGCAAGTTGATCCCTTTCTTTCCCCCTTATTTTACCTTTTTGATTGGCTTTACTAAATTCACGCTTGGTAATTATGGGGCATGAATTTATAAAATTAGGGTTTTTCTCTCCAAAAGCCTTGATTTTGAGGCTGACCTCTGTGACATTGGCTTGGCTAAAGTTTTTTTCATTTTCTTTCCATTTTTCCCCCAAAACCTCTTATAAATAGACAAATTGGATACCCCTTATTTTTCAACTCTCTCCTAACAAGTCTTTCTAGCAAGTGTTTGGCGGTAACAAGTTCTAGCAAGTTCATTCTTCCAAGTGTAATTTGACCAGTGCTCTTGTGCTTTGGATTCTTTTGTTTCTACTTTTGCTTTGTGATTTGTTGCTCTTGGTAGATGAGTGTTTGAGAGTTGAGGAGGGGTCCACCATTTCAATGGATGTCTTCATCCTTTGGTTTTTCTCTTACTAACACCAATTTTCTTCTTGTATTTTTAATCTTCTTAGATCATTAATTTTCATCTTGTGTTTTATTTTTATATTATCAGATCATTTAAGACTATCATGAATTGGTGTCCTATCCTTATAAGGCATGAATTTGGTAGGGCTAAATTTGAGGCCACTTATTATAGGGCACAAATTTGGTTCTCTAGGGCTTGGGGGTAGGATTTTACTCCCAAAACCCTAGGCTGCCCTTGCATGCTACATCTAGGTCATAATATTTTTGTTTACATTCTATTTTCACACTATTTCATGTTATTGTATTTTGTCTTATTTACTTCCAAAGGTCAAAAATCACTTTTTTTTTTAAACGATCAGCTAAAAGGACCAAGGGGGCTTGACTATTGTGCCCCCAAGATCAGTCACATATAGGCCTAAGTAAGCCCCTAAACACTGATCAATTTCCCAAAGGTTTTAAATTATTTTATAGGTTTGAAGTTGTTGGATGTATCGAGATGAAATTTAAAACCTAGGATCAACCACTATATAAAGTATGTACTCTAAATAGACTTCTTAGACTATATTTTGTTTGCTTTATATTCATTTCTATTCCATTTAGATCATAATAAAAAGAAAAATATTTGACTTTATTTCTAGGAATTTGAAAGAAAAAAAGTATATATTTTGCACCTTAGGTTACATATGTTTGTGCATTATCTTGAACCCTTGCTAAAATGAGAAAGATTTATTTATTTGCAAACTAGGGTTTTAGTTCTTATTGAAATCAAATATCATTCTAAGGATAGTCATTGAGTGTGTGCATTATGGTTTGGCTTGCATTGCTCTTTTATTCTTCCTAGCTTAGATCTTAGTGAGGCCAACCATAGGTGCTTTTTCAATAAAAACACATCAAACATTTCCATCCTAGACTTAGAGTGAGTCCTTAAACCATTTCCAGTGAACCTTTCGATCCCTTGAGCCTCTAAGTCTGGAGGATATAACATACCCCCATGGTCACCTTGACTCCCAACAGATCTAGTTAAGAATTATACGGGATAGGGTAGTTTTCCCCCCTCTACATATTTGGTGAACCTAAGGTGAAGCATGTCCTTAGAAACCATCTAGGAAGCCTTTCTTTTTGCTCTTCTTTGTTTTATTTTAAACCATAAATAAGACCATTATTTGGTACATATTAATGTACCCCCATGGCACCTATGGTAAAATGTAAATATTAGAATAAAGGTTTAATGTGGTTTATATTTTTCCTTTAATAGCTTACAGTAAAGCAACCATAATATTTAGACGTTTGAACTCCTTTACCAAGTTAGATTCTAAAGATGTTTCTATTATTTCAAATCACATAGGATATGGTATTTTCTATGATGAAGATGGCAAATTATCTTGAGGGAGGTTCTCTTTTTATTTTTATTTTTCTTGTTCTTATCGATGTTTTTTAGGTGTAGATGGATCTTCTTGTTTATTCTCATCAAATCCCATTTCTACAATGATAGGTGGACTAGGTTCATAAAGTGTTCTTCTTGAACGTAATTGGATGTTGTCATAGTCAATGATATTTAGCATAGTTGTATCTTTTTATTCAATCAAATAGACAGGGGTTGTCTATCTAGTTATTGGGTTTGGCCACAGGTTGAGCCAAAAGTGGAGGTTGTTTTACTTGTTGTTGATGTTGTTGTTGTCATTCCTAAGGGAAATTATGGGTAAGATCAAGCAACAACCCTTGTTGGTTTTGATATTGGCATTGTCCTTGGTATGGTTGGTGTTTTTATACCCATTGTTGACCTTGCATTTGTGGATGTAATCATGGTGGGTTTTTTTTATTCCAATGTTGATTCATCCATCTAGGTTGAGACCATTATTGGGATAATGCCCATGGTGGTTGACCCACTGTTAAGGTGGTTTTGAAGTAGACCATGGCATGGACCAAGGATTGTTTCTTGAATTCATGGGAATTGAAAAAACATTTTATTATGGATATTGAGGAAAATTACCTCCTTGTCTTTGTCCTACATAATTATGTTCTTTGTAGGTTGAGATTGCTTTTCCATGATGTTTTTTAATCTAGGTAATAAATGACACTGATCTGTAGGATATCCCTTTTTGCAAATACCACATAAAGAAGTCTTGTTTAAAGGGCATTCATGAAGTGCATTCTTCTTCCTATTATAGACATGGAAAATTGACCCACCTAAATGAGTCACTTTTTCTTAAGATCCCCAAGGAAGTCATCCAAAATTGTTAAGTGCAAGTTGATCCCTTTCTTTCCCCCTTATTTTACCTTTTTGATTGGCTTTACTAAATTCACGCTTGGTAATTATGGGGCATGAATTTATAAAATTAGGGTTTTTCTCTCCAAAAGCCTTGATTTTGAGGCTAACCTCTATGACATTGGCTTGGCTAAAGTTGTTTTTCATTTTCTTTCCATTTTTCCCCCAAAACCTCTTATAAATAGACAAATTGGATACCCCTTATTTTTCAACTCTCTCCTACCAAGTCTTTCTAGAAAGTGTTTGGCGGTAACAAGTTCTAGCAAGTTCATTCTTCCAAGTGTAATTTGACCAGTGCTCTTGTGCTTTGGATTCTTTTGTTTCTACTTTTGCTTTGTGATTTGTTGCTCTTGGTAGATGAGTGTTTGAGAGTTGAGGAGGGGTCCACCATTTCAATGGACGTCTTCATCCTTTGGTTTTTCTCTTGCTAACACCAAGTTTCTTCTTGTATTTTTAATCTTCTTAGATCATTAATTTTCATCTTGTGTTTTATTTTTATATTATCAGATCATTTAAGACTATCATGAATTGGTGTCCTATCCTTATAAGGCATGAATTTGGAAGGGCTGAATTTGAGGCCACTTCTTATGGGGCACAAATTTGGTTCTCTAGGGATTGGGGGTAGGATTTTACTCCCAAAACCCTAGGCTGCCCTTGCATGCTACATCTAGGTCATAATATTTTTGTTTACATTCTATTTTCACACTATTTCATGTTATTGTATTTTGTCTTATTTACTTCCAAAGGTCAAAAATCACTTTTTTTTCTAAACGATCAGCTAAAAGGACCAAGGGGGCTTGACTATTGTGACCCCAAGATCAGTCACATATAGGCCTAAGTAATCCCCTAAACACTGATCAATTTCCCAAAGGTTTTAAATTATTTTGTAGGTTTGAAGTTGTTGGATGTATCGAGATGAAAGTTAAAACCTAGGATCAACCACTATATAAAGTATGTACTCTAAATAGACTTCTTAGACTATATTTTGTTTGCTTTATATTCATTTCTATTCCATTTAGATCATAATAAAAAGAAAAATATTTGACTTTATTTCTAGGAATTTGAAAGAAAAAAAGTATATATTTTGCACCTTAGGTTACATATGTTTGTGCATTATCTTGAACCCCTGCTAAAATGAGAAAGATTTATTTATTTGCAAACTAGGGTTTTAGTTCTTATTGAAATCAAATATCATTCTAAGGATAGTCATTGAGTGTGTGCATTATGGTTTGGCTTGCATTGCTCTTTTATTCTTCCTAGCTTAGATCTTAGTGAGGCCAAACATAGGTGCTTTTTCAATAAAACACATCAAAAATTTCCATCCTAGACTTAGAGTGAGTCCTTAAACCATTTCCAGTGAACCCTTTGATCCCTTGAGCCTCTAAGTCTGGAGGATATAACATACCCCCATGGTCACCTTGACTCCCAACCAGATCTAGCCAAGAATTATACGGGATAGGGTAGTTTTCCCCCCTCTACATATTTGGTGAACCTAAGGTGAAGCATGTCCTTAGAAACCATCTAGGAAGCCTTTCTTTTTGCTCTTCTTTGTTTTATTTTAAACCATAAATAAGACCATTAAAATTTATTTGTTTATATTAAAAAAATATTAAAAAATGCTTAATAAAATATTTTGTGTCTTTCATTAGTTTTAGATCTCCCTTCATCTTTCCTATTTTTTCTCTTAATTCTTATGGTTCCCAACCTTAGGAGTAAGTGAAAGCTTTTGGAATATGATGGGAATCCTGAAGGGAATGATCGGATCGATAGGAAGAATCCTAATATAGATGTGAAAGAGGACATAGAGACTAGTAATGATCTTGATCCTACTGAGGGGTCTAATGGGCATCTCACCTTTAAATCATTTGATCATATCTAAAATTATTTTAAGCATCACAAGGACACTTTAAATAAATCTATGGATGAAGAAGCCCAACTTGAACGGCTAGGACATCTCATCATCAAACCATTTCTCCTCAAAATATTTGTATCAATTTATTGTTTGAATATTCTCATAATGTTAATCCATTTCACAAACCTACATATGCCACTATTGTAACCACCAACATTGGGGGAATTCTGCAAGTTCTTCCAACTAGTATTGCATCTCAAAATCATGTTCAATTTCCTCCTCATTCTATTCCTCCTTCTTATAAAATTTCTTTCATTCCACCAAATGTAATTTATCCTCCACAAAAATATACCGTGCAAAACATCCCATACCATAACCCATATCATAACAGTGTTAATGTTTCTAACATTAACCAAACCCCTTTTTAGCAATCCACCTAGGAATCTAGGGGTATGACACAACAACAATCCCAATATGTAAAGTTTAACAAGTGTAGTGGAACAATTGATGTTAAGAATGGATATGCTTCAACCTCCAAGTGTCACTTATGACTATAAGGAAATGTGCAATCAACCTCTCGATCGGTCACTGCTACACCCTACCCCAAGCATTTCTCAATGTCGATCTTACATGTTTACAAGAAAATAAAGGATCCAATTGAACATTTAAGGATGTTTAGAATAACATGCTATAGACATAGAAAATTGACCCACCCAAATAAGTCATATTTCCTTAGATTATTTTGGAAGGCTCTCAAACTTGCTAGGAACAAGTTTGGCTCTTTTTTCTTGTGTTTTGCCTTGCTTTTCTTAACCTTGAAAAAATTCGTGCCCTATAAATTATGGGGTGCAAATTTAGCAAATTTAATATTTTTCTTTTAAAAACCTAAATTTTAATTTGACCTTTTGGAGCATCGACTTTTGAACAACATACTTAGAAGAAGAAAATATCAGAATTTGGGTAGCAAGTTAAGCAAGAGAAGAGTTGTTTTTGGGGTAGCAAGTGAAAGGAAGAAGGAGCAATTTTACAAATTTGGGTAGCAAGCTTGGTGAGTAAAAAGGTTAGCAAAAAGTTTCTAAGTTGAAACTATAAGAGCATTTTATTAAAGCATAAAGAAGAGGTTTTATTTTAAGTTGCATATTCAAGTTTTTAAATTAGCAAAATAAAGTCTAAGTTGAGTGTCTCCAAGCTAAGGAAGGAGGCATTGTTGTTATCTTAGAATCTGCAAAATACAACAACAAAGAGTGGAGTTAAAGATTGCTTGAAAAATGAGAAATAAGGAGAAGAAAATATGTTTTTTTATAAGCCTAACAAGTGTAAATTTATCAAGTATTATTGAAGCAAGAAGGAGACTAAATAGTGTTCAAAATAAGGCAATATTAAAGGTGTCTAAAGACACCAAAAAGGTAGAATAAAAGTTGTAGGAAAAGAAGCCACCAAAGGAGTGGTAGAACCACCAAGAAAAAGGAAAAGGAGCCACCATATTTCCAAGGTATAGCCATCGTGGAAGATAAGACACCTACATTGATAATAACCACCAAGTTGAGGAATAACAAAGCCTCAACGCCATCATTAGTTCCATTCAAGAAGATAAAGCACAACATATGAACCAATATAAAATAATATGTTTAGTGGACATTAAAATATAAGTATTAGAAGGTAAAATATTGAACTTGAGTTAGGGTAAGTTTGAGTACCAAGGGATCAACCACCGTATAAGTGTATGTTGGGATTGCAAGTGATAAGATACAACATGTTGATTAAAATGTTCAGGACACCATAATGCCTTGAACACACTTGAGATTAATCGTTTCCAAGCATTATATAGTGAGGAATGACGTTAGAGAATTAAAGCATCCTATGTAATGTTTAAAATTTGAAGACAAAGAGTTATGTCAAGTATGCAAGAAAAGAGGTAGCAAGTGAAAGGAAGAAGGAGCGGCAATTTTACAAATTTGGGTAGCAAGCTTGGTGAGAAAAAAGATTAGCAAAAATTTTCTAAGTTGAAACTATAAGAACATTTTATTAAAGCATAAAGAAGAGGTTTTTTTTTTTTTGGTAATTATTATAGTAGATTAAAAAAAGGTTTTTATAGAGGATCCCAAAACCTTATGTACAAAATCAACCTTGCATCATGCCTCCTGGCTTTATGTATAAGCCTATTACAGAAAACGTAACCCCTAAAAAAACCTGATTACATAAGCAATGGGCCTAGGGCATCAATCCCTTGAAACTGAACACCAAAACAGAAATCCCGCCGACGTAATAGTAAGCATGAAACAATCCCGTCGACGAGAAACAGACAAATAAGAAAGAAAGTAGTTTTGGAGATCCCTCCCAGCGGGGAGTAGCCAAAAACCACCATTGAGAAGATCCCGCCCAGCAGGAAGCAAAGAAAATTTGTTACAATAAAATCCCGCCTCGCGGGAAGCAGTCAAAACCACCACAAATAGTCCCACCTAGCGGGAAGCAACAGGAAAATCCTGCCATCTGGGAAACCAGCAGAAAAGAAAGGATCCCGCCTCACGGGAAAAGCGGCGGATTTGGCGGATCTCGCCCCGTGGAGAAACCATCCCGCCCATCGGGAAAACATTTCGTTCGGCGAGAGCCATCCCGCGAGGAAGCCGACGGCACGACACGGAGAGGATTCATCCCATCAGGAAGAGACCAAAGAGTTGCACCACAAAGAACCCACCCCGAGAAAACAGAAGAGGATCCCAGCAGCAGGGACCAAGAATCCTGTCCAAGCACAGAGCCCGTCGAGGATTCACAAGAAAAAGGGGGAATTTGTCCAAACCCTAAACCATCACCTCCACCGCACCGAGAAACGCAGGGGACCAGATCCAGGCGAATAACCTACAAAAAACCCCAGGGGGAAGCCTGAGGGAAAAATGGAAGGGATCCCCAACCAAACAGGGATCCCTAGGAAGCACCAGTCTGAAAAAACAACCAAGGAAACCCTAGGCCGGCGGGAGGGGCACAGAGATAGTGGAGAAGGATCTCCCCAGGAGATCATCCGCAAACAACCACTCCCCGGGAGGGATGACCTGGGTTGAGCCAGGAACTGGGCAGGAACCAGGAGCCATGGGAGGGGGAGCAGGGGAGGGACCAGAGCCCTCCCCTCTCTACTTTCTTCCCTCACCCCCATCGATAAGCACATATTATTAGGGTATCAATTCAGTCACCAAGAAGAGGTTTTATTTTAAGTTGCATATTCAAGTTTTTAAATCAGCAAAAGTAAACCTAAGTTGAGTGTCTCCAAGCTAAGGAAGGAGGCATTGTTGTTATCTTAGAATATGCAAAATACAACAACAAAGAGTGGAGTTAAAGATTGATTTAAAAAGGAGAAATAAGGAGAAGAAAATATGTTGTTTTATAAGCCTAACAAGTGTAAATTTATCAAGTATTATTGAAGCAAGAAGGAGACCAAATAGTGTTCAAAATAAGGCAATATTAAAGGTGTCTAAAGACACCAAAAAGGAAGAATAAAAGTTGTAGGAAAAGAAGCCACCAAAGGAGTGGTAGAACCACCAAGCAAAAGGAAAAGGAGCCACCATATTACCGAGGTATAGCCATCGTGGAAGAGAATACACCTACATTGAGAATAACCACCAAGTTGAGGAATAACAAAGCCTCAACGCTATCATTAGTTCCATTCAAGAAGATAAAGCGCAACATATGAACCAATATAAAAGAATATTTTTAGTGGACATTAAAAGATAAGTATTAGAAGGTAAAACATTGAATTTGAGTTAGGGAAAGTTTGAGTGCCAAGGGATCAACCACCGCATAAGTGTATGTTGGGATTGCAAGTGGTGAGATACCACATGTTGATTAAAATGTTCAAGACACCATAATGCCTTGAAAACACTTTAGGTTAATCATTTCCAAGCATTATAAGGTGAGGAATGGCATTAGAGAATTAAAGCATCCTATGTAATGTTTAAAATTTGAAAGAAAGAGTTATGTCAAGTATGCAAGAAAAGAGGACATAGTACAAATTATTGTAGATTCAATCCAAGAAATCAATATCAAGGGAATCAAAAAAAATTTGAAAGCCAATCAAATAAATCATTTCAAACAAGACAATATCAACGTGAGTATACTTCTCAAAATCAACCTCAACTACAATATAGAGAAGGAAATCAAAAGGGACACTTAGTTCAAGAGATTCAAGAAATTCAAGAATTGGAATAACTTGTAGGAGAACATGAAGTTAAAGCACTTTCAACAAAGATAGTATTTTATGAAGATACTAATTATTTACTTGATCAGGATACAAACAGGGAGCAGAATGAAGAAAGCAAAAAAGAAGAGCACATGTTCCTGAACCAAGACAAAGATCATATTGAATACTAAAGTCTTCGATAACCAAATAATGTAATACAATGGTGTGTTAGACTATATTACATTATTTGGTACATGCTAATGTACCACCTTGGGTACATCTTTAGATTAGGAGTGTGTATTAGATTAGAGTGTGAGTAAATATTTTATGTAATGTAATAATGTGTAAGAAATGCACAAGTGTCTTGTAGTTAAGAGTGCAAGTATGATGAGTGTAGATGTGCACAAGTGTCCATTATGTAAGAGTGCACATGTTTCCTTAGAGTAGAAAAGTGAAGAGTCTCAAGAAGAGTGAAGGCCAAGAGTACTCCATATGAAGAGTCACATCCCATTATATATGTTCCTATGTGTGTGTGTGTGTGACATAATGTAGAGTGAGAGTGTAGAAGTATGGTGTATTTGAGATCTTTATTCTATATCAAGATACTATTTTTGTGAGCATTTGTTAATGGTAATTTTATGAGTTTTTGCAAAAGTTATTTATGAGTTTTATATGATTAGAAGTTTATCATTATCTTATATTTCATATAACAACTTTATTTTAGATATTGTTATTATTTTTCTTTAAGTATTAAGCATAAAAATCTAACAAATATTAAACACACACCCTAAATATCAAACAATCCCTAAAGTAAATACTCAAATAATAAAACACTCCCTAAACTATTTATATGACCAAATAATGTAATACCCCCAACAAACTCCACTTTTATTTGGAGGTTTAAGGATTGAGTTGAAATCATCTCTCTATTGGAATTCACAATATTTTTCAAAAATGAATAAAGTAATACATTCACTTGTATCTTATACAAAAAACATATAAGGATAAAATTTTAAATAAAAGACAAAAATTATGGGGTGCTTGTATGCACCATAAATAATCATTGTACTATCCATATTCTAATGCAATGGATGGAGGTATTTATACTACTACCTAATCCCCAAATTACACAAATAAGTTTAACGTAAGCTGACAAAATAAGAGGTCTTTAAGGTTATTACAAGTTATAAGATGGGTTTAACCATAACAAGGTTAACCAAGGACTATAGGGCTTACATAATACAATATTATAGTAAATTAAATACATTATACAATGATGGCCCTTAGTCCTATACAAGATAACATAATATAATGTCAACATTGGCCATGAATAATATTACACTTTCAACACCCCCTCATAATCTAAGTTGAGGAGCCAATGAGAGAATACATTAGTGATCATATCTTCCTCCCAAAATAGATGCTCTAGTGGGTATCTATAGTTGAGGTAGATCCTTTTGAATTCCCCTCATCATTTGGAAGATGTTTAACCATCTTCAAAAGATTATTTTCAATCCTTTGCAATTTTAGCAAGTAGTTATTGGTTGGATGCCCTTCCCTCTTGTAGTATCCATAAATATTATTTGAATCCTTTGAATATTTAATACAACCCTTAGACCCCTAGGTCTTGGCCTTCTTAGTTTAGAATTCCTTTGCATGAGCCTGTATTTGTGAAGTACCATCACAATTCCTCATTGACATCTAAAAGTAAACTAGGAAAAAGAAAATTTAATCAAGAGAGAGTTTTTTGAGATTCCAAGAACATATGAATCATATGAACCATGAGCTTCAACATCTAAAAAGGAGAGAGATTAGCAAGGACAATCTTCATGTATTATACATCATCTTTCTTTTTGCCTCAAGAAGATCCAATATTTTCTCTCAATACCTTAAATCTCATAATATAGTCCTCAATATTATCAAACTCAACTGATTTGAATGAAGAAAGCTTTATTTCTAAGTGACTTACTTCAGTTGTATTTACTTTCCTAAACAATTGATGCAATTTTAACCATACCTTGATAGATTCACTTTCTTCTTTGATAAGGAAAATCAATTATGGTTCAATCAATAAGGATATTAGACCAAGAGCTTAGTATTACTTATGGTGATGAGTTTCTTCATCAAGAGTTGTTGCTTTATCTTCTTAAATGATGCACCGTAGATTTCTTATTATGTAATAGGCTAGTCATTTTGGGTTGACCAAATATTATAATTTAGCCCATTGAGGTGAGTAAGTAGGACCTAATGATCCATATTACATAATATATCCCTTGATAATGTAATAGATCCTTTAATTGATAATATCAATGCATAAAGCTCAAAATACATATGATTTGAAAAAAGTGCACAAAATGCTTTTGTATGCAAAAGTTATGGCCTCTAAAAAGTTTTCCCTAGTGGACATCAATCATTAAAAAATAAATGGTTAAACCTTTTTGAAGTAGAAACAAATCCCAACCTATCACTTGGTTATTTATAATTTTTTGGTGTGCTTCAATCCGTTTTTGCCACTTCAATTGCTCTAAACTACTCAATTATTGACACTTGTTCTCCAATTGGTTGATTGGGTCTTTCTATATAAAAAATTGTTTAATGTGGCACAAAAATACCTATTCAACCAAATCTTCATTACATCAATCATGGTTCAAAGGTGTCATAATTAGGACTCAAACCTATGTCTCCTTAGTTTTGGATGCATTGGGCTAACCAATACGACTAACATGCCTTTGTGAATGGAATATCCTTCCTAAATGGAATAACCCTTCACTCTGACACAGACAAAAACTAACATTCACAAAAAATTGCTTTGTTATGATTCAACCTTAGATCTCTAAGGTCATGAGCACTCTTTACAAAGGTGGAAAAAATAATTAGGGCATACATCTCATTGGTCCAAACCTAGGATGTCTCCATAAATAATGTTTTATGTGCCAACTAAGAAACCTAAACAAAAGTGAGATTCAAACCCTGGACCTCATACATGGAATTGCTAACCTCCTATTTAGCTATTTAACCAACTACTCCACCTAGTTATGACTTGTCATTGGAACAAAAAATTAAGAATCTATAGTTATTTTCTATCTCAAAAAAGAATAGTGAGGCATAGATTCAATCTTGCAGGCTTCTACTTTAAAATACTGAACTTCCTTGGTGCTATATATCTTGGTGTCCATATGGTGTTTCCCAAGCTATTTTCATTCTCCATAAATAAAAGTGTGCATGTCACAAAAATTCCAAGGGTGACTATAGTCAAGGCACACAAAAAAAATACAACACACACCAATGCTTTGGTGCTCAAATTTAAATTCAAATACATGCCCTACTTGACCCTTTACCTTGGAGATGCCATAGTAGATTTGCAAATGTCTCTAAGGCCATATGAAAATTGAATCTATTTTTTTAACAAAATATTGAGAATATCTTAAAAATGACAAAGCAAACACAAAAAATACAAAAAAATTAAGAATGAATGAATAATTGTGGAAAGAAGTTTCCTCTCCACTATTTACATTAAAAATGTTTATGAAGGCTCAAAGAGTAATTTGTCTAAAAAAGTGAAAGAAGGAATAAAGAATTCGAATATACATTCTACATGACCAAGTAATGTCATTCCATACATGCTCTAATACCATGTTAGAATTCATAATATTTTCTAGAAATAAATAGAAGTAATCCATTCACTCAAATCTTATACAAAAAGCATAAAAGGATGAAAGAAAGAAATAAGAGACACAAAAATTATGGGGTGGTTGTAGGGACCGTAAATGATCACTATACTATATGTGGATAGGAATAAATATACTCTGATGCAAAGGATGGAGTGATTGGGGGTATTTATACCAATACCTAATCCCCAAATTACATAAACAAGTTTTCCCTAAGATGACAAAAAAATAGGGATTTAAGTAAAATACAAGTTAAAAGATGGGTTTAACCATAACAAGGTTAATTGTGGCCCATAGGGATTACATAATAAAATATTATAATAAACTAAATACATTGTACAATGATTGCCCTTAGGCCTATACAAGATTACATCATACAATTTCAACCTTGTCCACGAATTAGATCATGCTTTTAAAACTCCCATAATCCACCTCGACTCTATTATTGGGCTTGTATACTTCCTTCGTTTAGTCTAAAATTATCTCTTTCACTCTTTAAGACCATATACATTGGTGAGATAAAATGAAATGTTTAACATATGGCATTTGAATTAGTAAAATATCCAATTGAAAGATATCTCTAAACACTCACAGTCCATACTACATGGATTTCAACCAATGGCTAGACCTCCCACAACTTTATTAGTTGAGTAACCTCTCATGTTGGATCCTCTTCAAATATATGGAAGGAATATTTGTAACACTTCTACTAAAACATTTTTTCCTTGTCATAACAATATGCCTATACCTAAGTAACTAACTATCTATTTTAGCAACCCTCGTTTTGAGAGGTTGTCAATTCCTCTTATGTTCTAAGAAGTGATATTTGTGAAATAGGGTGAGTCTTGTCTTCCTTTTCCATCAAACCATCCAACTAAAAGTGTGATCAAAATAGACATCAAGAATTACTTTCCTTTGTAGTTTATCATGTCTAAAGCATCCGTGTTTTTTTATTGTTGAAGAGTGAATTTACATTACTCTAAAATAATAATATGAGTACACTAGTCACAAAAAAGTGGGTGGGATGATAGCACAACCCAAAAAGCCTATGTTGTGGGCCCAATCCAAGAACAAACTAAGCTTAGAACATTACAAATTGAAATAAAAAAATAGAAACTAAAAGCAAGAACCCACTAGAGAATAGCAATTGGAAAAATTGAATGTCCGTTGTTTGGACATCATCGTTCGATCAAGTCATTTGGTCCTACATGCATGCTAGACCATGTGTACCAGAGAGAAATGATAGCTAGTGTAAGGATTGAAAAAACCCAATTTCTTATGCATGTAAAGCCAAGCTATACCAATTGTCTATCACATTAGATGACCATCATACTTATCTGATGTTATTTCAATCATACTAAGATCTTCACACATGACCCATGATGGGTCTACAACCCATTGTCATAATTGGGCTTGTTCATTGGTGTCATTGGAAGCATATATATTAATCACTTTGAACGAGTGGTTATTAATGATAATGCTCTACAAGTGGGGTCACAACCATGACCAACCAAGTGGAGCTGCCACCTCAGGGAGATGAATGTGGCAATGCCACCTCCACCTAGTGCATGATTTTTGTAAAGGAAGTGACACATTGGTCAATTGGCAGAAAAAACTATGGAGAGCAAAAAACTTATAACTTTCATTTATTGGAATTAAAGAATGTCAAGATGTGGGAATTTTTGACACACTTCTCACATAACATATTTATGCTTAGAGTCTGTTAGACCTTAAATATTCCATGCAAGTAATTTTATTGAAAGGGGTCTAATGGTATGTCCTCACCATCAAGGAACTCCAAATCACTGTAACTATTATGGTAATTGATTGGCTCTAAATTGGGTTTGTGAATTTCCAATCCAAATTTGGGTAAGTGCAACCATTTCTTTTGTATGAACTCTCCATCCTCCACCTCTTGACATAGACTATGTAAGCATGGGGCACTCACTAGAGGAAAGTGGAGGGAAGCCTATTTGGGTGGCAGGCTATGAAGAGATCATATTTTTTGCCCTCATATTTCAGAGTCACCATGGTTTAGAAACCTTTTTGCGTTTGTTAGTTGCCATTAATGGTGGGCGTACACTCTCTTTCTCCTTCACATTTTTAGAAGGATTTGAAGTTTTCATTATATTAGCTATTACCTTGGGATATGAGGCCTTGGAAGAATTAGTGCAAGTATTCTTTTTCCATCCAACAATGGTCCAACATTATTTAGTAGTTTGGGTCCGACTTATCATTATTATGATGCATGAGAGGATAGTCATTGAATTTATGATTATTAGATTGATGTACAAAACTTATTATAATAAAACAAAGTCACTAATTTGTATCTTAATCAAATCCTCAAGGTCCTTAGAGATATCTAGTTTGACACACACATGCTTTTAAGAATGAGCATGAAAGAATTTGTATGATTCAACTAGGATGAACTGACCCAAAGGAGATACTATGGAGTTCAAGAAGGGCTAGAGGGGAAGGGAAAGACCAGGTAACTCAATCCATATCAATACCTTGGAAATCCTTTTATTTGAAACTATAAAGTCTCAGGTCCAAGGATAAAATACAAGCAAGGATATTTTAAGAAACCATGAACATGCTTGGTATCCACAAAGTAAAAAAATTCGGTAAGGTTTTGGATCATCTCTAGCTTGACTCCATGGGGAGTCCAAGCAGAGTTCACCTAACCACAAAGTGGCTTCATTTGGGATACACCCTATAAAAGAACATATCCAAGTGAAAGACTTTAACCATTTGCATACATTGTCAAATTTAGGTAAAGGTAAAACTACATTGGGATTACCTCGTGCATCACTTTCAATATAAATTTCTTGGATCTCTTGATTGGAGCCATCACTGCAATTCCCACCTATTGTGGCTGCTCCACAACGTACCCCAAAATTGGGGACCCACCTTTTTGCATATTTTCCAAGAAGACCGAAGTGGCCCATATGCTAAAGATCAAAGAAAAAGCAAAACACCGCAAGGAGAAAAAGTGTCGCGATATCGCGACATGTTGCATTTTCGTGGTCCAAAGCAAAGAGAAAAAGCAAGGAGAAAAAAGTGTCGCGATATCGTGACATGTTGCATTTTCTGGCCAAAAAGAGAAAGAAAAAGAAAGAAAAAGTGTCGCGATATGGAATGTTGCATTTCGGGCCAAAGAGAAAAGAAAGAAAAAGTGTCGCGATATCGCGACATGTTGCATTTTCGCGGCCAAAAGAGAAGAGAAAGAACAAGAAAGAAAAAGTGTCGCGATATCGCGACATGTTGCATTTTCGCGGCCAAAAGAGAAGAGAAAGAACAAGAAAGAAAAAGTGTCGCGATATCGCGACATGTTGCATTTTCGCGGCCAAAAGAGAAGAGAAAGAACAAGAAGGAAAAAGTGTCGCGATATCGCGACATGTTGCATTTTCGCGGCCAAAAGAGAAGAGAAAGAACAAGAAAGAAAAAGTGTCGCGATATCGTGACATGTTGCATTTTCGTGGTCCAAAGCAAAGAGAAAGAGCAAGAAAGAAAAAGTGTCGCGATATCGCGACATGTTGCATTTTCACGGCCAAAAGAGAAAGAAAAAGAAAAAGTGTCGCGATATCGTGACATGTTGCATTTTCGCGGCCAAAGAAGAGAAAAAGTGTCGCGATATCGCGACATGTTGCATTTTCGCGACTCAAAAAGAAAAGAAAAAGTGTCGCGATATCGTGACATGTTGCATTTTCGCGGCCAAAGAGAGAAAAAAGTGTCGCGATATCGCGACATGTTGCATTTTCGCGACTCAAAAAGAGAAACAAAAGTGTCGCGATATCGCGACATGTTGCATTTTCGCGACTCAAAAGGGGCAGGCAGACAGAGAAAAAAAGTGTCGCGATATCGTGACATGTTGCATTTTCGTGACTCAAAAAGGGCAAGCAGGCAGAGAAACAAAAGTGTCGTGATATCGTGACATGTTGCATTTTCGTGACTCAAAAAGGGGCAGGTCGGCAGAGAGACAAGAGTGTCGCGATATCGCGACATGTTCGATTTTCGCCAAGGGAACAGAGTAGTGGACAGTGCGTCTGATATTAGTGATGAACACCAGGATAGTGAAACTGAAGACCGCATAATGACGTGGACCTATAAGGAATAAATCGAAGATTGAATAAGGTAATTTGTCACATAAGGACAAAATCCAATGAATAAGACAAAACGTTACATAAGGAATCTTTAATGATTTGAAATCATTTAAGATGGTCGTTACACATGGAAGGAAGCGGACGCATGCCCATGTGGAGAAAAAGGAAACAAGGGAAAAATAAAAAAAAAAAAATGCATGCAGCGAGTTGCAGATTTGAAGGCAAGAGGGCCATTCTGGACCTGTTTGAGTTATTTTTCTTCCATGGACTGGTTTGGGAAAACCAAAAATTTCTGTTATTGTAAAATGACAAATTTTTAATACAGAAAATTTCAGAAAGTTGCATCTTATGGACAAGAAAGGAGTCATTTTCTGCATGCAAGATTAAATGTCTATTTTTCCCCTTTTCAGATTTTAGGCTTGTAAATGGAGTTTATGCAAGTTTTCTTGGTTGCTTCATGCGAATGTTTAAATCTGAAAACCTCATTTAAAACCCTAGGAGCCAGCACTTAGCTTATCCGGATTGTGCTTGTTTTGCAAGTCCAATAGGTTAGGTTGCATGCATGAAAACCTCACATCTTCGGTTTTGTCGAAATAGGATAGCATCATCGAATGTATTTATGTTCCAGTTTTCTGCATTTCATTTTCATTTTTCTGCATTTTATTTTCCAAAAATTTTAACTTTTTTTTAATTTTCAGGCATTAAAATAAACATTTAAAAAATTTCAAAATCCAAAAATAATTTCACCATTGCATAGGTTATACTTCATACTTCCAATACGCACTTTGAAATTTCATTTTCGGAGTTGTTTAGTATTTTTAAAAATTCATCGAAGTTGTTTTATTACAGATTTTAAAAAATCAAAAATAGAAAATTTCCATTTTTGGGCCAAATTTCATTTTTTCAGTTTCATGTTTCATTCATGAGCCTATGATGACATTCCCTTCATGAAAATTCCAATTTCATTGAAGGAGTTATGTTTTATGGCATTTTCACAAATTTCCATTTTTGGAGCCTAAAATTGCACTAAATTATTCATCTTGATGAACAATCACTAAAGTTTCATGTAAAATAACCCAACATTGCCCCTTGTTTACAGTTACTTGCAATCACTAAGGTGTTCCAAGCATTTAAATTGAATATCTTTATTTGAGATTACTAATACACATATGCAAATGCTAATATAGCGGAGACCTTGGAGAAGTTGTTTGTTTAACTTCTTTGCAAGAGGGGATTTGGAACCCAAATCCTAAGGGAGAGTGTACTTTCACAATTGGGTGAAAATACCACTCAACATTTTGGCGCTAGAAGGAGGGCCTGAATTGGTTTATTTCAGTGTGATTTAAATGCTATAGGGATTTAAATTTTGAATATTTCATGCCCTATTGATTATTATCTTTAGCCCTCTTTTAACAATACAACCTTGTAGTGTTAAAAGGAGGACATGAATTGCTATGCATTGTTCTAACGCTTTTGATTGTTCATACAGGAATAATGTGTTTTGATTTGATTTTGAAAAATTTTGGTCTTGACTAACGAGGTTGTCTCCATGCAATTACTTTCATTTGATTTTAATGGATACATCTCTTGGTTGATGCTAACATGATTATTCATACGTTACATGTTTGATATTTGCTAGTCATTTCATGCTTATTTGTAAGGAATTATTTTGTCTAAAATGTATTTGTTGTCGGTATTATGCTCTTCACTTGCGTGTAATGCGATCTTGTGAATCAGAAAGCCTACAACACTAGGAGTATGCTCTTCACTTGCGCATATGCGATCTGGTGAATCAGAAACTAATTTACATTTTTAGAATATTGCTTTGTCATGGTTCCTTCTTTTATTCATGACTAACAAATTGGTTTTGAAGTTATTCTTTGAGTTTCATTAATGGCTACCACTGTAGGAACGTGGTATGGGATACATGTTAATCCTTTGAACATTAGTGGAGATTCTCATGATTTACCCAAGAACGTAGAAAAATGTTTGCCCAAATTTAAACACAATGGTCCAACATTAGCCGAGGAACATATTCAAGCCTATGTGGATATCCTAGTTAGATGGAATGTCGAACATGAGGATGTGGCATGTAGAATGTTTCCTGGAACCCTAGATGAGGTGGCATATGATTGGTACATCAATTTACCCACTGGTTCTATTACATCTTGGACTCAATTGAAAGATGATTTTATCAATCAATTTAGGTTGCTCATTGATCCTCTCACGATATATCAACAATTTACTTCTTGCAAAAGAGAACCTAATGAGCCAGTGAGAAGTTTCAACTTGAGGTTTCGAAAGCTTTATGCGAGATTAATTTCTCCCTATACTATTGAGGAAAGTGGTGCTCTTCAAATATACTTTCGAGCATTGGATCCATTGTTTGCCATATTTGTTAGGATGAATCCCTTGGTTACTGATCTTGCATCGGCCTACACAGAAGCTATGATTGTAGATCAACAATTGAGGCCACAAGGTTATGGAATGGAGCAATCAACTATGGTAGGACAACTAGGGGCTTGCAATCAAACCTCGATGGTAAATCAAGCGTGGGCACAACAAAATTTGATATCAAATGTTTTTCCCTACAATCAACTTTATCCTACCATACCAACTTATGCTCCCACATGTGCTTATACAAGTACTTCCATCCATCCAACTATGCCTCAATTAGAGAATCATGTGGTCACTCATGGAACCATTGCAACAAATGTTCAAGCTTTGTCCATGGATATCAATCCAACTAATCCTACTACTTCTACCACTCAACCCAAAGAGTTCGTATCGAAAGTAAAAGAGCAAAAGAAAGTGGTTAAGAAGGTATGTAGGCATGTTCCACCACAAAAACGAGCACGTCAATGTATGCATCCAAATCATCCTAGGAAGAAAATTCATAATGCCGATCTTAATGATGTTTCATGTTATGCTTCTTCAAGCGATACAAGAGATTTTGAGGTGACTCACGTTGAAGTAAATACCTATTCGAAAAGTCTTGAAGAGCATGAAGTTTTTGGAGAAGAAATTCTATGGATGGGTAACAAGAAGTTGGAATCAAATGATCACCATCTTGTTTTGGAAAAGAAATATCTAGAATCATTACCCAAAAAGGAGGATTTGGATGAACAAACTTATGTGGATATGATTTGGTCAGATGTACTTGCAAAGGATTGGAGCAACTATATGACACGAAATTCAAAAATTGATCCCATTATAGAAGCTCCTAAGCCATCACAAGTGGCTGAAAATGAATTTGAAAGAAAATCAACAAATGAAGTTGAAGACATAATCGAATTTCACCACTTGTTCTCGAAAGACACTTTGGATGATGTTCTCGAAAGTGATGACCAAGAGGATCCACACCTTCCAAATTGTGATAAAATTGAATCATGGGTTACAAATTTGGATTATGATAGCTTTACCAATTTGAATTCAAGAGATAACCCACTTTTGGAAATAACTGGACCATCTAAGGAAGGTGAAGATGAATTGGATGAGAAACATGTTGATGAATCGGGAAGATGAAGAAGAAGTACTTGAGCGTCACAACTTGAAATTGGAAGATGATTACTATGATTCATGGAAGAAATGGGAAGAATATTATCAATCTAAATCTTCTAACAAACTTGTTGTGTCAATTAATATGCAGGATAACTCAATTGCTTCCTCACATGAGGATACTATAAATCCTATACAATTTGAGAAAGTTTTGGAAGAGGAATTCGAATCTCATCAAATTTTGGAACATGATAAGGATTCTACAACCATGAATCAAGAAAGAGAGTCACTTGCTTTAGATTCCTTTGAAGGAAAAGAAATTGAAAATCTTGATCCACTTACTTGTGCTACAATGATTATGCCATTTCAAAATGAGAAAATTACAAAACCTAAATCATTTGGGTTTGATATCATTGATGATCCAATTGAAAATCTCACGTTACCCAAAACAACCCAAGTGATTGATCATGGAAATGTGTTAGTTAACCCACCCCTAGATAGACAAGACTTATGGTTTGAAAGGGATGGACATGTTTTCAATTGGGTACCTAAGTTTGGTGCCTTTGATAAACAAGTCATGGAGAAAGAACAAGTGCTACATGATGATGAATGTCATGAGAGAAAAGAGGAATTTTCAAATCCTCTTCAAGTAAGGTCAAATGAAAACATGCCAAAGGTAAAATCTCACCTTTTTGGTTTCACCATGCAAAATTCGAATGAAGGTTTGCCTAATGAATGGTTTGATTCAAATATTATTAATGTTATGGCTTTATTGAATGAAAATGAAAGCTTATTTCTACACCATGAATCAAAGTGCGGAATGGACATCTTAAAGAATAGACATAAAGGAATTGAATATCAATCATTGTCTAATCAATTTGAAAACTTGAAACTCCACCATAGGATTATTAATGAAACTAAATCAAATTGGTATGGTGAGAGGGGCAAGTGGAAGTTTGTTTCTTTGTTTGGTTTGATCTTGTTTTTGTTGGATTCCTACAAAACTTGGTATGCGTATCACGTCATATGTCTTTTAAAGAATTCTAATCAGGTTTGGGATCCGGGAAAATGATAATCCAAACTTTTGCACCATCTTGTATTATATTGTACATTTGTATATACTTTTGGTTTTCGTGTTTTGGTTTTGGATTGGATCTCATTTTGGTTTTAAGTTTTGTGTGTTGGTCCTTTGGACACTTTTGGTTTGTCTTGAAAAAAAAAAAAAAAGCGAGATGTCAACTTATGTCCTTATGAATGTTGACTAAGACTAAGAGAATATGAAACATCGGAATTGTATTGCAGAAAGCTCCACGAGTATCGCAAACACATTAAAGAATATCGTTTGGAACTTGTGATGCATGAAGTTGTCGGTTTTACAAATTATGGTAAAGTAGGTGGTATACTCCATCCGCATTTCAAAAAGAGCAATGCATTCATCCATATCTCATGTTACATTCGACATTGCATATACATTTCATCTCAGTTGCATCTACATTTCAAATACAATCATTGAAAAGGTGTCGAATCCTCTTAGGGTTATTACATAACATATATTAAAAGGATCCTAAGGTTGGGAACTGATGCCCGAACTATCTTGAACCAAGCACGTTCTACACATATTAAAGAGGATCTTGAGCAAAATGGTCAAAACCATACTTGGAAGAAAAGGTGAGGCGAAAGGAGTATTTCGTGTCTGTCCTATCATGCAACATAATCCTTAAAATAGTGGTTTTTACCACTCCCATAGTGCTTAAAGCCTAAAATCGGAGTAGTAAGGATAGGGTTAAATCCTCATCGAACTTAGGTTGAGGATCCAATTCCCCAAAGCTCTAATTTGACCTTCATGGATTAGTAAGGATAGGGTCTAATTCTCATCTCGCTTAGGTTTAGAATCAGATTCCCCAAAGCTTCTATTTTGCCTCCTCACGCTTTAGAATTAGGGATCTACACTCAAGAACTTGAAGTTCCAAAGCAAATATTTTTCATTCTACTTTTATTGCATCATTGATATTGGATTGGAAGGATCGTACTACATGTCCCTTGCAAGGATGGGTAGTCATCCCCAAGGTTCAAGAAATCAAAAGTAAAGTCAAATCCTGGATTATGGGGTTGATCTCCATCGGGGCTATAGATGCCTGACTGGCAGTGGAGTATGCTCATGCGTGGCAACATGTCTTGTCTAAAAGCAAGACCACTGATCGCTCAAACGGACAGGCTAGCTCGACAGTTTCATCCATAACAGGTTAAATCATTTTGTTCAAGATGAGGTAATGAACTCCAGATCAGAGTAGTAAGGATAGGGTTAAATTCCCATCTCGCTTAGGTTGGGAATCCTATTCCCCAAAGCTCTGATTTCACTTACACTTGCACATGGGTTCAAAATGGTAGTGACACATAACCAACTTTGGGATCTAGTAAATTAATTCAGTATACTCATATTTGGTCCTAAGAGGATTTGACAGTTTTAATATGTTTGTTCATGGTACTAGAAAGTTTGAGCCTTTGCAAAGCTTGTTATATCTCTAGCATCTTCACCATACATTAAATCCTACAGGAATCATCCATAACTTCTCATACGCACGAATCATAAGTGAAAATGACAATGGAAAGTTGAACGAGTTTCAAACGATAGGGAATGAAGCACATTGCACACACCGAGCTGATGCTTAATAATTCTAATGCTTCATGTATTTCTCGTCTAGTTTCATTCTTGGGATATTTGCTGACGCTTGTGTTTGAGTTTTGAAGGTGTTCAAATTGAGTTCTCACCGAAATGCTTAGGAGCATTTCCCAGTAGAAGTCGCCATTTGTTGTGGCTGCTCCACAACGTACCCCAAAATTGGGGACCCACCTTTTTGCATATTTTCCAAGAAGACCGAAGTGGCCCATATGCTAAAGATCAAAGAAAAAGCAAAACACCGCAAGGAAAAAGTGTCGCGATATCGCGACATGTTGCATTTTCACGGTCCAAAGCAAAGAGAAAAAGCAAGGAGGAAAAAGTGTCGCGATATCGTGACATGTTGCATTTTCGCGGCCAAAAAAAAGAGAAAGAAGAAGAAAGAAAAAGTGTCGCGATATCGCGACATGTTGCATTTTCGGGCCAAAGAGAAAAAAGTGTCGCGATATCGTGACATGTTGCATTTTCGCGGCCAAAGAAGAAAAGTGTCGCGATATCGCGACATGTTGCATTTTCAGGCCAAACAAGGAAAGAAAGAAAAAGAAAGAAAAGTGTCACGATATCGCGACATGTTGCATTGGCCAAAAAAAAGTGTCGCGATATCGCGACATGTTGCATTTTCTGGCCAAGAGAAGAAGAGGAAAAGTGTCACGATATCGCGACATTTCAAAAAGTGTCGCGATATCGCGACATGTTGCATTTTCACGCCAAAAGAAAAGTGTCGCGATATCGCGACATGTTGCATTTCCGCAATCCAAAGAAAAGAAAAAAGTGTCGTAATATTGCGACATGTTGCTATTTAAAAGTGTCGCGATATCGCGACATGTTGCATTTTTCCAAAAGAGAAAAAGTGTCGCGATATCGCGACATGTTGCATTTTCATGACTCAAAAGAGAGAAACAAAAGTGTCACGATATCACATGTTGATGAGAAAAGTGTCACGATATCTGACATGTTCATTTACTAAGAAAAAGGACAAAAGGAAGAGAGGAATCGATATTAGTGATGAACACCAGGATAGTGAACAAGACTGCATAATGACGTGGACCTATAAATACACATAAGGACAAAATCCAATGAATAAGACAAAATGTTACATAAGGAATATTTAATGATTTGAAATCATTTAAGATGGTCGTTACACATGGAAGGAAGCGGACGCATGCCCATGTGGAGAAAAGAAACAAAGCCAAACCATGGAATGAAACGAAGGGCCACAAAATAGAAATGAAAAGCCTTTTTGGAAACCAAAACACATGCATGCACAAGGGAAGGTGAAACGAACAACCATTGGAAAATGAAACGAAAAGCTTCCTAAAAATTTTAAATACGCTAGGCAAGGATGTTTTGAGGGGTTGGAAACTGCTACGAGCAGAGTTGCAGATTTGAAGGCAAGAGGGCCATTCTAGACCTGTTTGAGTTATTTTTCTTCCATGGACTGGTTTGGGAAAACCAAAAATTTTTGTTATTGTAAAATGACAAATTTTTAATACAGAAAATTTCAGAAAGTTGCATCTTATGGACAAGAAAGAAGGAGTCATTTTCTGCATGCAAGATTAAATGTCTATTTTTCCCCTTTTCAGATTTTAGGCTTGTAAATGGAGTTTATGCAAGTTTTCTTGGTTGCTTCATGCGAATGTTTAAATCTGAAAACCTCATTTAAAACCCTAGGAGCCAAGCACTTAGCTTATCCGGATTGTGCTTGTTTTGCAAGTCCAATAGGTTAGGTTGCATGCATGAAAACCTCACATCTTCGGTTTTGTCGAAATAGGATAGCATCATACTGAATGTATTTTATTTTTCATTTTTTGCATTTTCATTTTCAATTTTCTGCATTTTATTTTTCCAAAAATTTTAACTTTTTTTTAATTTTCAGGCATTAAAATAAACATTTAAAAAATTTCAAAATCCAAAAATAATTTCACCATTGCGTAGGTTATACTTCATACTTCCAATACGCACTTTGAAATTTCATTTTCGGAGTTGTTTAGTATTTTTAAAAATTCATCGAAGTTGTTGTTTTATTACAGATTTTAAAAAATCCGAAAATAGAAAATTTCCATTTTTGGGCCGAATTTCATTTTTTCAGTTTCATGTTTCATTCATGAGCCTATGATGACATTCCCTTCATGAAAATTCCAATTTCATTGAAGGAGTTATGTTTTATGGCATTTTACAAATTTCCATTTTGGGAGCAATCAAATCACTAAATTATTCTCTTCATAAAAATCTGATTTCATTTAAGAGGGGTAATTAAAGTGAATAAATAAATTAAGCACTACATCGTGGTCATATGAGGGCCAACTCACATTTGCTTTATTTTGGTTCAATGAACAATCACTAAAGTTTCATGGTAAAATAAACCAACATTGCCCCTTGTTTACAGTTACTTGCAATCACTAAGGTGTTCCAAGCATTTAAATTGAATATCTTTATTTGAGATTACTAATACACATATGCAAATGCTAATATAGCGGAGACCTTGGAGAAGTTGTTTGTTTAACTTCTTTGCAAGAGGGGATTTGGAACCCAAATCCTAAGGGAGAGTGTACTTTCACAATTGGGTGAAAATACCACTCAACATTTTGGCGCTAGAAGGAGGGCCTGAATTGGTTTATTTCAGTGTGATTTAAATGCTATAGGGATTTAAATTTTGAATATTTCATGCCCTATTGATTATTATCTTTAGCCCTCTTTTAACAATACAACCTTGTAGTGTTAAAAGGAGGACATGAATTGCTATGCATTGTTCTAACGCTTTTGATTGTTCATACAGGAATAATGTGTTTTGATTTGATTTTGAAAAATTTTGGTCTTGACTAACGAGGTTGTCTCCATGCAATTACTTTCATTTGATTTTAATGGATACATCTCTTGGTTGATGCTAACATGATTATTCATACGTTACATGTTTGATATTTGCTAGTCATTTCATGCTTATTTGTAAGGAATTATTTTGTCTAAAATGTATTTGTTGTCGGTATTATGCTCTTCACTTGCGTGTAATGCGATCTTGTGAATCGGAAAGCCTACAACACTAGGAGTATGCTCTTCACTTGCGCATATGCGATCTGGTGAATCGAAAACTAATTTACATTTTTAGAATATTGCTTTGTCATGGTTCCTTCTTTTATTCATGACTAACAAATTGGTTTTGAAGTTATTCTTTGAGTTTCATTAATGGCTACAACTGCAGGAACGTGGTATGGGATACATGTTAATCCTTTGAACATTAGTGGAGATTCTCATGATTTACCCAAGAACGTAGAAAAATGTTTGCCCAAATTTAAACACAATGGTCCAACATTAGCCGAGGAACATATTCAAGCCTATGTGGATATCCTAGTTAGATGGAATGTCGAACATGAGGATGTGGCATGTAGAATGTTTCCTGGAACCCTAGATGAGGTGGCATATGATTGGTACATCAATTTACCCACTGGTTCTATTACATCTTGGACTCAATTGAAAGATGATTTTATCAATCAATTTAGGTTGCTCATTGATCCTCTCACGATATATCAACAATTTACTTCTTGCAAAAGAGAACCTAATGAGCCGGTGAGAAGTTTCAACTTGAGGTTTCGAAAGCTTTATGCGAGATTAATTTCTCCCTATACTATTGAGGAAAGTGGTGCTCTTCAAATATACTTTCGAGCATTGGATCCATTGTTTGCCATATTTGTTAGGATGAATCCCTTGGTTACTGATCTTGCATCGGCCTACACAGAAGCTATGATTGTAGATCAACAATTGAGGCCACAAGGTTATGGAATGGAGCAATCAACTATGGTAGGACAACTAGGGGCTTGCAATCAAACCTCGATGGTAAATCAAGCGTGGGCACAACAAAATTTGATATCAAATGTTTTTCCCTACAATCAACTTTATCCTACCATACCAACTTATGCTCCCACATGTGCTTATACAAGTACTTCCATCCATCCAACTATGCCTCAATTAGAGAATCATGTGGTCACTCATGGAACCATTGCAACAAATGTTCAAGCTTTGTCCATGGATATCAATCCAACTAATCCTACTACTTCTACCACTCAACCCAAAGAGTTCGTATCGAAAGTAAAAGAGCAAAAGAAAGTGGTTAAGAAGGTATGTAGGCATGTTCCACCACAAAAACGAGCACGTCAATGTATGCATCCAAATCATCCTAGGAAGAAAATTCATAATGCCGATCTTAATGATGTTTCATGTTATGCTTCTTCAAGTGATACAAGAGATTTTGAGGTGACTCACGTTGAAGTAAATACCTATTCGAAAAGTCTTGAAGAGCATGAAGTTTTTGGAGAAGAAATTCTATGGATGGGTAACAAGAAGTTGGAATCAAATGATCACCATCTTGTTTTGGAAAAGAAATATCTAGAATCATTACCCAAAAAGGAGGATTTGGATGAACAAACTTATGTGGATATGATTTGGTCAGATGTACTTGCAAAGGATTGGAGCAACTATATGACACGGAATTCAAAAATTGATCCCATTATAGAAGCTCCTAAGCCATCACAAGTGGCTGAAAATGAATTTGAAAGAAAATCAACAAATGAAGTTGAAGACATAATCGAATTTCACCACTTGTTCTCGAAAGACACTTTGGATGATGTTCTCGAAAGTGATGACCAAGAGGATCCACACCTTCCAAATTGTGATAAAATTGAATCATGGGTTACAAATTTGGATTATGATAGCTTTACCAATTTGAATTCAAGAGATAACCCACTTTTGGAAATAACTGGACCATCTAAGGAAGGTGAAGATGAATTGGATGAGAAACATGTTGATGAATCAGAAGATGAAGAAGTACTTGAGCGTCACAACTTGAAATTGGAAGATGATTACTATGATTCGTGGAAGAAATGGGAAGAATATTATCAATCTAAATCTTCTAACAAACTTGTTGTGTCAATTAATATGCAGGATAACTCAATTGCTTCCTCACATGAGGATACTATAAATCCTGTACAATTTGAGAAAGTTTTGGAAGAGGAATTCGAATCTCATCAAATTTTGGAACATGATAAGGATTCTACAACCATGAATCAAGAAAGAGAGTCACTTGCTTTAGATTCCTTTGAAGGAAAAGAAATTGAAAATCTTGATCCACTTACTTGTGCTACAATGATTATGCCATTTCAAAATGAGAAAATTACAAAACCTAAATCATTTGGGTTTGATATCATTGATGATCCAATTGAAAATCTCACGTTACCCAAAACAACCCAAGTGATTGATCATGGAAATGTGTTAGTTAACCCACCCCTAGATAGACAAGACTTATGGTTTGAAAGGGATGGACATATGTTCAATTGGGTACCTAAGTTTGGTGCCTTTGATAAACAAGTCATGGAGAAAGAACAAGTGCTACATGATGATGAATGTCATGAGAGAAAAGAGGAATTTTCAAATCCTCTTCAAGTAAGGTCAAATGAAAACATGCCAAAGGTAAAATCTCACCTTTTTGGTTTCACCATGCAAAATTCGAATGAAGGTTTGCCTAATGAATGGTTTGATTCAAATATTATTAATGTTATGGCTTTATTGAATGAAAATGAAAGCTTATTTCTACACCATGAATCAAAGTGCGGAATGGACATCTTAAAGAATAGACATAAAGGAATTGAATATCAATCATTGTCTAATCAATTTGAAAACTTGAAACTCCACCATAGGATTATTAATGAAACTAAATCAAATTGGTATGGTGAGAGGGGCAAGTGGAAGTTTGTTTCTTTGTTTGGTTTGATCTTGTTTTTGTTGGATTCCTACAAAACTTGGTATGCGTATCACGTCATATGTCTTTTAAAGAATTCTAATCAGGTTTGGGATCCGGGAAAATGATAATCCAAACTTTTGCACCATCTTGTATTATATTGTACATTTGTATATACTTTTGGTTTTCATGTTTTGGTTTTGGATTGGATCTCATTTTGGTTTTAAGTTTTGTGTGTTGGTCCTTTGGACACTTTTGGTTTGTCTTGAAAAAAAAGAAAAGCGAGATGTCAACTTATGTCCTTATGAATGTTGACTAAGACTAAGAGAATATGAAACATCAGAATTGTATTGCAGAAAGCTCCACGAGTATCGCAAACACATTAAAGAATATCATTTGGAACTTGTGATGCATGAAGTTGTCAGTTTTACAAATTATGGCAAAGTAGGTGGTATACTCCATCAGCATTTCAAAAAGAGCAATGCATTCATCCATATCTCATGTTACATTCCACATTGCATATACATTTCATCTCAATTGCATCTACATTTCAAATACAATCATTGAAAAGGTGTCGAATCCTCTTAGGGTTATTACATAACATATATTAAAAGGATCCTAAGGTTGGGAACTGATGCCCGAACTATCTTGAACCAAGCACGTTCTACACATATTAAAGAGGATCTTGAGCAAAATGGTCAAAACCATACTTGGAAGAAAAGGTGAGGCGAAAGGAGTATTTCGTGTCTGTCCTATCATGCAACATAATCCTTAAAACAGTGGTTTTTACCACTCCTATAGTGCTTAAAGCCTAAAATCAGAGTAGTAAGGATAGGGTTAAATCCCCATCGAACTTAGGTTGAGGATCCAATTCCCCAAAGCTCGAATTTGATCTTCATGGAGTAGTAAGGATAGGGTCTAATTCTCATCTTGCTTAGGTTGAGAATCCGATTCCCCAAAGCTTCTATTTTGCCTCCATGATCTACACTCAAGAACTTGAAGTTCCAAAGCAAATATTTTTCATTCTACTTTTATTGCATCATTGATATTGGATTGGAAGGATCGTACTACATGTCCCTTGCAAGGATGGGTAGTCATCCCCAAGGTTCAAGAAATCAAAAGTAAAGTCAAATCCTGGATTATGGGGTTGATCTCCACCGGGGCTATAGACGCCTGACCGGAGTGGAGTATGCTCATGCGTGGCAACATGTCTTGTCTAAAAGCAAGACCACTGACTGCTCAAACGGACAGGCTAGCCTCACAGTTTCATCCATAACAGGTTAAATCATTTTGTTCAAGATGAGGTAATGAACTCCAGATCGAGTAGTAAGGATAGGGTTAAATTCCCATCTCGCTTAGGTTGGGAATCCTATTCCCCAAAGCTCTGATTTCACTTACACTTGCACATGGGTTCAAAATGGTAGTGACACATAACCAACTTTGGGATCTAGTAAATTAATTCCAGTATACTCATATTTGGTCCTAAGAGGATTTGACAGTTTTAATATGTTTGTTCATGGTACTAGAAAGTTTGAGCCTTTGCAAAGCTTGTTATATCTCTAGCATCTTCACCATACATTAAATCCTACGGGAATCATCCATAACTTCTCATACGCACGAATCATAAGTGAAAATGACAATGGAAAGTTGAACGAGTTTCAAACGATAGGGAATGAAGCACATTGCACACACCGAGCTGATGCTTAATAATTCTAATGCTTCATGTATTTCTCATCTAGTTTCATTCTTGGGATATTTGCTGACGCTTGTGTTTGAGTTTTGAAGGTGTTCAGGTTGAGTTCTCACCGAAATGCTCAGGAGCATTTCCCAGCAGAGTCGCCATTTGTTGTGGCTGCTCCACAACGTACCCCAAAATTGGGGACCCACCTTTTTGCATATTTTCCAAGAAGACCGAAGTGGCCCATATGCTAAAGATCAAAGAAAAAGCAAAACACCGCAAGGAGGAAAAAGTGTCGCGATATCGCGACATGTTGCATTTTCGCGGTCCAAAGCAAAGAGAAAAATCAAGGAGGAAAAAGTGTCACGATATCGCGACATGTTGCATTTTCAAAAGAGCGATATCACAAGTTGCATTAGAAAAGTGTCACGATATCGCGACATGTTGCATTTCAAAAGAGATATCAACATTAGCAGAGAGAAAAGTGTCGCGATATCGCGACATGTTGCATTTTCACGACCAAAAGAAGAAAAGTGTCGCGATATCGCGACATGTTGCATTTTCGTGCCAAAAGAAGAAAAGTGTCGCGATATCGCGACATGTTGCATTTTCACGGCCAAAAAAAAAAGTGTCGCGATATCGCGACATGTTGCATTTTCACGACCAAAAAAGAAAAAGTGTCACGATATCGTACATGTTGCATTTTCCTCAAAAAAGAAAGTGTCCGATATCGCGACATGTTGCATTTTCAAAAAGAAAAAAAGTGTCACGATATCGCGACATGTTGCATTTTCGCGACTCAAAAAGGGAGGAGAGAAACAAAAGTGTCGCGATATCGTGACATGTTGCATTTTCGCGACTCAAAAGGGGCAGGTCAAAAGAGAGACAAGAGTGTCGCGATATCGCGACATGTTCGATTTTTTCCAAGGGAACAGAGTAGTGGACGGTGCTATGATATTAGTGATGAACACCAGGATAGTGAAACCGAAGACTGCATAATGACGTAGACCTATAAGGAATAAATCGAAGATTGAATAAGGTAATTTGTCACATAAGGACAAAATCCAATGAATAAGACAAAACGTTACATAAGGAATCTTTAATGATTTGAAATCATTTAAGATGGTCGTTACACATGGAAGGAAGCGGACGCATGCCCATGTGGAGAAAAGGAAACATTTTTTGAAATCAAACGAAAAGTGAAGAAAACCAAACAGAGGAAGCCAAACCATGGGAATGAAACGAAGGGCCACAAAATAGAAATGAAAAGCCTTTTTGGAAACCAAAACACATGCATGCACAAGGGAAGGTGAAACGAACAACCATTGGAAAATGAAACGAAAAGCTTCCTAAAAATTTTAAATACGCTAGGCAAGGATGTTTTGAGGGGTTGGAAACTGCTACGAGCGAGTTGCAGATTTGAAGGCAAGAGGGCCATTCACGGACCTGTTTGGGCTGTTTTTCTTCCATGGACTGGTTTGGGAAAACCAAAAATTTTTGTTATTGTAAAATGACAAATTTTTAATACAGAAAATTTTAGAAAGTTGCATCTTATGGACAAGAAAGGAGTCATTTTCTGCATGCAAGATTAAATGTCTATTTTTCCCCTTTTCAGATTTTAGGCTTGTAAATGGAGTTTATGCAAGTTTTCTTGGTTGCTTCATGCGAATGTTTAAATCTGAAAACCTCATTTAAAACCCTAGGAGCCAGCACTTAGCTTATCCGGATTGTGCTTGTTTTGCAAGTCCAATAGGTTAGGTTGCATGCATGAAAACCTCACATCTTCGGTTTTGTCGAAATAGGATAGCATCATACTGAATGCATTTTATGTTTCATTTTCTGCATTTCATTTTCATTTTTCTGCATTTTATTTTTCCAGAAATTTTAACTTTTTTTTTAATTTTCAGGCATTAAAATAAACATTTAAAAATTTTCAAAATCCAAAAATAATTTCACCATTGCGTAGGTTATACTTCATACTTCCAATACGCACTTTGAAATTTCATTTTCGGAGTTGTTTAGTATTTTTAAAAATTCATCGAAGTTGTTGTTTTATTACAGATTTTGAAAAATCCGAAAATAGAAAATTTCCATTTTTGGGCCGAATTTCATTTTTTCAGTTTCATGTTTCATTCATGAGCCTATGATGACATTCCCTTCATGAAAATTCCAATTTCATCGAAGGAGTCATGTTTTATGGCATTTTACAAATTTCCATTTTTGGAGCAATCAAAGCACTAAATTATTCATCTTGATGAAAATCTGATTTCATTTAAGAAGGATAATTAAAGTGACATTTTAAAGCTACATTTGAAGACCCTATTCATCATTGAGGATTAATGAAGATAAAATCTATTAAAACTCAAGATAAAAGGAATTAAGGCACTACATCGTGGTCATATGAGGGCCAACTCACATTTGCTTTATTTTGGTTCAATGAACAATCACTAAAGTTTCATGGTAAAATAAACCAACATTGCCCCTTGTTTACAGTTACTTGCAATCACTAAGGTGTTCCAAGCATTTAAATTGAATATCTTTATTTGAGATTACTAATACACATATGCAAATGCTAATATAGCGGAGACCTTGGAGAAGTTGTTTGTTTAACTTCTTTGCAAGAGGGGATTTGGAACCCAAATCCTAAGGGAGAGTGTACTTTCACAATTGGGTGAAAATACCACTCAACACCACCTATGTTGCCAACATTAACTACTAACCCACTAGGATTGGAGACTATTTTTTTTGTGTCTCCTCCCATTCGCTTCTCCAAAAAAAATCTTCTTCATCCCTCATTTGTGTCCCTTTTTAGTTCCTACATCCCTTGTCTTCTTACTAATAAATCGAGATGTAATTTTTGGTTCTTATTTCATGATGACTCCTAACATTTCTGGTTGTAAAGATACTTTTTGCCTCTCTCTTATTAATGTTGTTCCTTACTCTCCAGGTCAACCCCAAGTTCAGTTGAACTTGATTGCTTTATCTTTTTTCCCTTGTTTAGGATTTTGTCTATTTAGATTTAAACATATAGTCATCCATTGGACGAGGTTTTCTCTATTTATTATATTGTGGCAAATTGGATCTTTGGAATTTCCTCTTCTCCTTTGGACTCTTGTAGTCTTCTAAATTAATTTTCCTCGTTTTTCACCCCTTGTTTCCCATTATTCCTTGATTGGAAAATATTTATATATTTTGATCTCTAAAAACTTGAATTTGAATCTTCAAGATCCCCATCTTCCTTGTGTGATGCTTTTGTGCTTTAGGAAAGTCTCTAATCAAATTATTATATTAGTTACAAAACCTATATTAAAACATAATATTTGCAACATCAACTTATTGGATCCATGTGAGACCCTTCACTTTAAGAGATAATGGATTTCCAAAGGGGTTTGTCTAGATTAAGTTTGACATTGATCATTACAAAAATTATCATCATCTTGGAATGAGTTATCTTGTCCATAACAATACAACTTCCTATAATGTTTCCATTAATTCAAACACAGCCTTCCAATATTCTTTTAACACTTTATATAAATAAATCTATATTGATGCCCTTGATGGGAGTTATTTCATGGGTTTAAATACTTTATGTCAATATTTCATATAGAGTCCAACACTAAAAAAACCATGGACCTCCTTAAAAAACTACATTTCTATCCTCTTCATTAGCAAAGGCAACTATAAAGTATCTATCCTCTTGGGCACATTGAGATATCATCAACACCCTCGGTTTATCATTTGCATGATCGAGATTTGGGCCCCTAAAAATTGACATATGAGTGTCTTCCTCTCCAAAATATCTATACTATCTTATGGTTTTTGATTTTCATATCTTAAATGCATATCAGTATTCTAGCAAGAGAGCCAAATTGAGCTACAAGTACATTGATTTTGTCTCTAACTAGTTTCATAAATTAATTCTCTTGCTTGATTTTTAGTAATACACCTCAAAAGAAAAATCCTAAGGGGGTCCAATAGCCCCTTTGACCCCCACTACCCTTTATATTTCAATCAAGATTAAAAAACAAAACAAATTTTTCCTACTATAAAAATTACAATATGTTCAGAGTTAAGATACTTATTAAGATCATACCCTAGGATGTTTAATCATCAATCCTAGTAGAGCGTCTACTTCATTGTCATCCTTACTTGACTTCTATTTTGTAATGGATTTTATGTAACTAATCACAATAAACTATAAATTTAATAATAACTTATTCACATAATTTATGGATTGCCATTTTGGACTTAATGAGTATTCTTATTTTTTTAATTGGTTAAATGGGAATAAAAGGGTAGAACTTATATTACATCATAACCACATTGTGGTATTACAACAACTTGGCAATTATGCATATTTTTCTTGGCAAGATATGAATGTAGGTCTTCTTGAAAGCAAAGAAATTGATATATCCTAGATTGTTTGTAAATCCTCACTTTTAAAAGTGCTTTGCCATTGATTTAACCATTCTTCAATTCTACTATTCATCACCACACATTTACCAAACATATTAAGAACCTATTGCCATAGTTTCCAAACCATTAAGCAGTGTCCCAAGAGATGGTCTATACACTCCTCCTTTTTACAAAGAACACATTGCGAGGGGCTATGAAAACCCCTTTTCATAAGGTTATCCCAGGATAAAATTCTTCTATGACCTACTAGCCAAACAAACATTTTGACTTTAGGAATGCTTGGGCTATCCCAAATATCTCTCCATATTCTTGCAATATTCTTGTTTTGTTGGTGCTTTACATTATATCCACTTCTTGTTGTGTATTCTCCAAAGCTATCCAACTCCCAAATCAACTTATATTTGGCTCCCCTTGAAATAATCACGATTGTTATCTTTCTACTTGACTGCCTCCTAACATCAACGTCTTGTATACATGTAAAAATTCTTATTTTCACATGTATCTTCCTTCCTTGTACAAAATGTTTGAAACCCTATCACCATATTTATCTTGAAGTAATCTCATCCATGGTTTCAAAATTGGACCTAGATTTAGTGGTTTTTTATCACACCAAGTATCCATCCAAATAGAATTGTTTTCTCCAATTCCCACCACCCATCTTAATTTTTTTTTCAATGAGTTTACACAGAGGTCAAAACCCTTAACACTGCAACAAGCTTGAAACTTCCATCCATCTTAAATCTTTAATCACTAGATCAAATAATTTTACTAAACCATTTCATAGTGTAGAACCATTTGGTAGAGATAATGCAGTAAATATTAAGCTTGGGTCATTGGGCTCAACATACTTAGAAGATTTCTTGCCCATTGTCTTTGACTCTCTTTGTATAATCTCTAAATTATTTTTTTCCTTAAGAGCTAAGTTTGTATTTAAACTGAGACCTTCCCTAGTTTTATCATCACACACCTTGCTCCATTTCACCAAAGGAAATTTCCTTTTATCATGTAATCCTAACCACAAAAACAAGTATTCTTAATTGTTTATACATTTTTAAAGTTTTAACTAATTAAATTTCCAATCTTAGGAGCCCTTGGTTCAATCTTGGCGGGCCAGTTTCAATCCCACATAACCAATTAAAATAATTTTCAATAATATTTATTTTTAAATAAAAAATCATTACAACTAAATAATTTTTAATTATAATTTTTAGTAATTAAGAAATAATAACATATATCCATAATTTTTATTAATAAAAAATATCATTAACATTACTTAAATAAAAGAATAAAATTATGATTTTAAAAGTAAAATAATCAAATCAAATGACATTAGTTCAATTGTTTAAATTCTTCAACCAAAAATTTTAATCTTAATAAAGTATACATGTATAATTGTTAAATTATTATAATACATCATACATCTATGGCGTAATACCATGGAGCCTCTATCACTCCCATATACCCCAATAGCCCATTGTAAAAATGTTAAGATAATAAAAACGGTTTATCAATATTACTAATTAATATGATAATTAATTGTAGAGCCACTTTCACTCCCATATAGCCCACTGTAAAAAAGTTAAGATAATAAAAACAATTTATCAATCCCCGTGAGTATGGCCTATCGGCAAGGACGTCACTTGCATTATCGGTGATGTGACTAGAGTTCAATCCCCCACAACGGATGTGTATAAAAAGTATTACTTAAAAAATGATTTATCAATGCTACTACTTACTGTGATAATTAATTGTGGAGTTTGAGTGGACATAATGATCTTATCAATCTCATATAACCTATTATAAAAATAAGATAATATAAATGTTACTAATAATATTAATTAATAGTCCGAGGATGTGATAATTAATTGTGGAGTTTGAGTGGACATAATGACCTTATCAATCTCATATAACCTATTATAAAAATAAGATAATATAAATGTTACTAATAATATTAATTAATAGTCCGAGGGTATAGTGCAAGGTTCAGGTTTTGACTCTTCTTCGGGAGGTTTAAGGTTCAAACCATGACATGGATAAGTGTGGGGGGCGAGTGTGTATGGTTGTGTGTTTGGTCCCTTCTTCGGGAGGTTTAAGGTTCAAACCATGACGTAGATAAGTGTGGGGGGTGAGTGTGTATGGTTGTGTGTTTGGTCTCTATTGATAAGTTTAACTCTCACTCTTATGAAAGGTCATGGTGAGATGGGGATTCCCAGGTTTTGGCTTTTCTTCTGGAGGTTTAAGGTTCAAACCATGGCATGGATAAGTGTGAGGGGGTGGGTGTGTATAGTTGTGTGTTTTGTCCTTGTTGATAAGTTCAACTCTCACTCTTAAGAACTCTTAAGAGAGGTCATGGTGAGATGGGGATGCCCAACCCTGAGCGTTTATCGTAGGGTTTCTCACACTAACCAAATCTAAAAAAGAAAATATTAATTAAAGAGCCAAAACCTTAACCTGAACCTTGCAAGGTTCAGGTTTTTGCTCTTCTTCGAAAGGTTTAAGGTACAAACCATGACGTGGATAAGTGTGAGGGGGTGGGTGTGTATGGTTGTGTGTTTGGTCCCTATTGATAAGTTTAACTCTCACTCTTATGAGAGGTCATGGTGAGATGGGGATGCCCAGGTTTTGGCTCTTTTCCTTGAGGTTTTTTTTTATTTGTGGAAAACATCCCAAAAGGGATGCCACTTTCGAGTAAGACCCAAGGAGGCAGGGGTATCCATTCCGCCAAAAACGCCCAGGACTCGAAACTGGCCTACCACCTTTGACATACTCAAGGAGCAAACAAACACACAAAACCAAATTAAAAAAATTAAATAACAACAAAAATAATAAAATAAAATAAAAAACATGTTCCTTGAGTGTGTCAAAACCAAAAGCACAACCAAACACGCACAATAAGATAAAAGAAACCACAACACAAACCACGTAGAAAAACACAAGAACCACATAACATAACATAAACAAGACAAAAACAACAAAACACTACAAAGACATAACCCAAAAAAACATGAAAAATAAACACAACCAAAACCTAAAAAATAAAATAAATAAAATAAAAATAAAAACAACCAACAACAGACAATAAACAAAAACGAAAAACATAGAAAACACTCACACATAAAAAAATGAAATAACACAAACAAAGAGAAACCCAAGAACAAGAACAGAAAAAAACACAAGAACAATAACAAAAAACATAAAAAAAAACAAAACAACAAAAACACAAGAACAACAAAAAACAACACAAAGAACACAAAAACAAAACAAAACAAAAGAACCCACCCACCTTAAAAAACTAAATAAAAATACAAAGAAGACAAAAGAAAAAAAATGAACAAAACAATGACATATCTAGACCAAAAGACTATTAATGCAAGAATCAACAGAGGAAACAAAATAAAGAATAGAATGAGCTAGGGAACTTAAAAAACTGAAAGAACCAAAGCGAAAAAAAAAAAAAAAAAAAACAAGAAACTAGGTACCTTCAGAACTGGAGCCATCCAAAGAAATGATAGAAAGAAGAGCTTCCCTAATTTGAGAAGCCCACCATATAGGAGGGTGGTCATAACAAGTAAGATCACCTTTGTCCAAAGCCCAATTAGCTAAAGCATCAACACTCTTGTTTTGATCTCTGATCACATGATTGTAATCAACTTTCAAAAATCCCATATGGATTAACTGAATCTTCTCAATAATTCTTTGTATTCTCCAATCCACCTTATGATTCTTAGAAGGAGTCTTCAAGAGATTAATCATAAGTTGAGAGTCAGACTCAACTAACACCTTTTCTCATCCAACCTTAGTAGCCTCCTGAAGGCCTCTAAGAATACCATACCCCTCAACAAGGTTATTGGAAAGAATACCCAAATTCTCACCTTCTCCTTGAGGTTTAAGGTTCAAACCGTGACGTGGATAAGTGTGAGGGTTTGGATGTGTATGGTTGTGTGTTTGGATCCTATTGATAAGTTCAACTCTCACTCTTAAGAGAGGTCATGGTGAGATAGGGATGCCAAACCCTGAGTAGGGTTTCTCACACTAACCAAATCTAAAAAAGAAAATATTAATTAATATAATTATTTGTAAAGTAGTAGGTCTAATGGTCAGACATGAGAAAGGTAAAAAGTGAATACCACAATAGAGTGTTGGAGAATGGTCTAGCATGATATAAGTAATGCATTTTAGAACTTAGTTAACTTAATCAAATGATATTAGGTTAATTAATTATTTTAAACTTTAGTTCAATATCATTATATTGTAATAATAGGAGTGAACCAATTTCAATTTTATATAATTAAATTTATATTTTTTTATTCAATATAAAATTTAAAGAGAAAAATAAAACATATCATTTAACCACATGTAATGTTCATAAACTTTTTTTACAATGAGTTTATACAGGTTTTTATGGGGTTTAAACCTTGGACCTTTCAAAGAGTTACCATTGCAATAAAACTATATGTAATGTTCATTTTTTTTTTTTTTTAATTATGAGGTTTAAACCTTGGACTTTCAAAGAGAAACCAAAACCCTTACCATTAAAGTAAGCTTGATGTCCATAAACTTTTAAATTGTTAAATTTAAAATTTAAAGAAAAAAATAAAAAAAATACCTTAATATTATCATAATGTAATAATATAAATGAACCAAATTCAATTTTATATAACCTAATTTAAAATTTTTATTCAATTTAAAATTTAAGGAAAAAAATAAAACATATTATTTAACCATATGCAATGTTCATAATCTTTAAAATTATTTAACTTAAAATTTAAAGGAAAAAATAAAAAATAACATCTAACTTATTATTTAATTTTTTTTATTTGGTTAGTGTAAGAAACAAATTATTATTTAATTTATTTTTTTGTTTTTATATAGAAGAGAATCCACAATGGAAAGCTATAGTTATAACCACTTGTCGGCTCGGGTAAACATTTACTCTAATAAAAGGGACTTGGAGGGGCTCGAGATTAGAACGGCAAATCTAAAATAGCAAACACTTACTAAAATCCGGAAGGTCTAGTGCCTCCACCCTACTTAACTTAAACATTTTAAAAAATAAAAAAATATTAGCATTGTCTGTGGTAGTAGATAATAAAACTTAAGTTCAATCCTATGATGAATATGTATAAAAAGTATTAATAAAGAAATAAAAAATATGTTGCATAATAAAACTTAAGTTCAATCCTATGACGAATATGTATAAAAAGTATTAATAAAGAAATAAAAAATATGTTGCGACCGTTACAGCAAAGAAATATTTTGTCTTGCATATTGAATTTTAACATTTTTCAAAGGTGGAAAATGAAATTAAATTTTGTAACATTTATGGCGCTCTCTACCAAAAAAAATGTTTATTTACGGACTTTGTTTTTTTTACATGTTATTATATTTGCGAGTTCAAATTCAAACGCGGATCTATCTCTTTCTCTAATTCGTTGGCTCGCACACGTGTCGAAATGCCCTACCTCCAAAATTCAAAATGCTCTTCTACTCAGAGTTAAGCGTACTTAACTCGCTAATACAAGAACTAATCATATGTATTAAAATTATTAATTGATGATTAAGCATTTAATAGTGTCTTTGCCGTTATCCCGCTCAAACCCAATTCAAATGTTTGAAATCACAGGGTACTGGAAATGTACACCCAAATAAACTGGTTGTGGATCCCAAGAGACAACAATGCAAGGCCATAGGATTAGAATTGGAGATGTGGGGTTGGGATTTTCTGGTGTTTCTTGAAATGGGTACCCCTTCATTCGAATAGATCCGTTGGATTTCCATGTGGGTAGGCGTCAGAGGAGAAAACTGTCGGGTGTAGGGATGTTTCAGGGGAAGTTGTCAAGGGGTTTGGGGTTTAAATTTTTCAAGCGATAGAGTTGCAGATTGATCAGGTGGTTTGACGAAAAGGGGGGAGAATTCCGCAAAGCAGTCCTGAGGTTTTAAAGATTTTGAAATCGCTGCGGTAGTTGAGGTCATCTGTTGAGGTTTGCCAATGGAATCTAAGATTCCAATTTTTTTTGATTGTGTTATGAAGTAATTTGATTCGTGGTGATGCACGTTTTCTGTTTAAATGGGAGGATACTGGCTGGAATCTTGGTCTTTGAGGATTGTATTTTAATTTGTTGGATTGATTTGTTTGGAGGGGTATGTTCTGATTGTAGTTGGGTGGGTTTAGTTGTTTGCATTTTCTGATTTAATGGGAATCTTGATTTTTGGGGTTCTATTCATATCTGGATTGGTTTGCTTGGAGGGCATGCCCACTTTGTACTTGGTTGATTGCATTTAGCCGGAACGAAATGTACTTGCTATGGTGCAGTTTACAAGTTTAATATCTTTCAGACCCATTAGTGTTTCTGCATTGCATCTCAATAAACTTGTACTTGCTATGGTGCAGTTTACAAGGTCCATAAACATTGCTTATATCAGACCAGCCCATCCTCTCTTGGGTCGAATGTGCATGGGAGGAGGCATATATATACCCTGCCTCTTAAGATTCAAACATCGAACGTCCTATCTTTAAAAAGCTTAGACCCATTGTGGATCTCTTATTGTGCTTCTTCTCCTTGGTATGCTGCCACTCATCCGTCGATAATCTGCTTCTGGCTGAATTTTCTTGCTCTGGCCATTCCTCATTCTTCTAAGTTGTCAAGTAAAAAACACTCTATTGTGGTTTCTTGTTGCTATAAATTATTATTTTCACTAATATAATCTTATATTATTTTTTTTTCCACTTTAATACTTAGTTGTGGATTTCCTCACCACAGCCCTGGCTATGGAAATACGATTCTTCTATTTGCCAAAGAAGCGTATTCCTATCTTTCTTGATAAAACACTAGACATAGACGTCTTTGGGTCCAATCTAGTGACGGTCATGCAGCTATGCGAGGACCACTAAACACTCACGGCTTCAACTGGTGGCTTACACCAGGATTTGTAAGACGTGAAGGGAAATCATGAAGAACTAAGATTGAAAAACAAAGTACCAGACACACAGAGGGTGTTAACATTCATAATTAAGAGGAAAAGGCATGAAGGCATTTTTTTGCTGATTTGATGATGAAATATTTTGTTTCAAGGATTGTTTTGAATCTTAAGGTGTTTATATATACATTATGGCAGATTAAGATTGTTGGAGGGGGCGTTTACAATCATGCCAGAAGAGCTTCAAGGTGTGGCGGTAAGGCAGGCCTCACATGCGAACCCAAGTGATGGGACACATAATGTGTCAGATCAGTTTACCCAACATGATAGGAGGACCCCCGAGATGTTGGCAAGGGCTCTCTTGAGGACAAGGGAGAGCATCCAGAACAAAGAAAATATTGCTCCTGAGAAGCCAGGCAGACGAAGGCGAAGGCAGAGAAGAATGGTGTCTACTTCAAGGAGTCCTTTGCCGTCAGATTATCCTCGCGCTCCTCTTCAAGACATCACAGTTTACATGCAGGTAAGCATTCTTTTCTCTATAAGTTTGGTAACGTGTTTATTGGAAGGGCGTTTTAATCACTTTAATTTTTACTGGTACTTATTTAAACGAATGTGAAGTGTTTACTTCCTACTATTGGAAAAAAGTACAACGTAGAAGAACCTCCCTCACTGTGCATGCATACATAATAATATGTTTCAATTTCACTGGTTCTTTCAAATATTCTTTGAACATTTCATCATGGGTTTAATTTCACGGATGTTCCTGTACTTATGATGAGAATGATGTTTCTGTCATACGTTGCTGTATAATTTGTTTCCTGATTCTAAAAATTAAGTCTCACATCTGTCTTTCAACTTTATATTGGCTGATTCAATCCTTGGTCTGGCAGTAAAGGGCCGTTATATTTGTCCCGCTTGTTTAAAGTCTCCATTTGAAATTGCAGCTTGTCCGTAGTATAAAGGAATTCAATCCTTACTTGTTCCATAAATGCCTTCACCGTTTCTGTTAGGCTTTCATTCAATGTATGTAAATACTATTTTCAGACAAACATTTCCTCAACTTATTGGGATCCATAAGTTTTCAATTAGATATCTAACTTGAATTGAAACATGACGAGACACTAGTGGGGGCAGCTTGTGATCAGGCCTTATTGAAATGTTAATAGCGTTAAAATGCAATAACACTTGTGGGTAGGCATTTGGATGCTGCTGCATAGTAACTTTAATTAATTTAATGCATGTGGTAGCCACTACTAAGCTTAGATTAAGGTTTTTATCTCATTTTTAAATTTTGATTACCCTTTGAATTGGAAGCAATGTCTCAGGCATTTATCCTCGATTTAAAGCTTGATTACTGTTTGGCTACGAACGATGTTTGAGGATTTTCTATTCCATTGAAGAGTCTGTTACTGTTTGGATTGGTGATGCGTCATCCTCGTGGCAAGAATGCTCCGTCACGCCCTGGTTGACGAAATTCTACTTCATTTGATTAACTGTTTACATATTACATTTCAACCAAATATCTAAAGTTGATTCTGTTGGACATTTCTCAATAGTTTGACAAGCTTGACTATACTGAATAATTCTTAAAATTTGTAAAATGTTGCGAGATGTCTGGAATCTAGTTGTCATAGCAATTACTGTCCAGTTACAGGGTAGGGTGGTTTGTTCAATTCATGGTGGTGCTCTCTCTTCCAGTGTAATATGTTATTTATCTTTAGTAAGTTTTGTTGTACACATTCGTCTTTTGGGAAGCTAGTCGTATATTTTAATCATTCCTGAATTTGATTTGAAGTAGGTTTTAATTCTTCGTTGGTTTGTGGTTTTGAATGTTGTATCCCACAACATACTCCTTTCCATTGAACTGAATGTAGGAATTTGAATTGCAAAGTTGCCAGGTATTTTATGAGTTAGTGTAGTGCAACTCCTACATCAGGCTTGATTGTATACGTATAATATGTTAGTTCGTGCGATACTATCTTCTAAATTCATCCTTGGACATTTTCAGTGTTGTATTTTTAAACATTTTATAATTTAGATTGAGAATCTGCCTACATGGGCTCCCTAGTTATGAACTAATATTGTCTTCTTTGTAATTTGGTTCCAGATTCTACAGAGGAGTAGAACGAGGATTAGGAGTAGGACGCAGATACATGATATAACTCCTCTTCGACAGCCTACAATTCGTTACAGCCCTGTGCAAGAAGAATCTACCCAAGAAGGCCCTTTACAAGGAATGGATACGGCTATGATAAATCCAGGACCAGCTCCAGAAACTACCTTGCAAGAAACAGAGAATGCAATAATAAATCCAACACTGGTTCTGGAAGGTGCCTTGCAAGGAACAGAGACTGCCATAACAAATCCAGGACAGATTCCAGAAAGCATCTTTCTAGAAACAGAGAGCACATTATTGCATTCAAGACCTATTCCTCAGCAAGAAGCCCTAGAACTAATTCCTCAGCAAGAAACCGAAGTGCAAAACCTTGTTCCAGAAAGGACTTTGGGCAATCAGGTAACGGCAGAGAGTGGGCTAGGACATCCTGAAGAGAACGAGACACGACACATTGGTGCAACGAACACTTCCAACTTGACCAATCAAGAGCATGGCAGAGCATTTGGAACTCTTTTGCAGTCTCAACTTTGGAATGAAAGAAGTGGAAGGGACAATCAAGGTGGTCGCCCACAACAAAAGAAATCATCTATGAAGCCATTGATGAAAATGAGATGAAACCGCTCGTTTCGCAAGTGATTTTCTGGCAAATCTTTCCTCTGGTCCTTGTATTTTGGTGGAAGTTTTGTTCCCCAGAAACCGCAGATCTGAACAAGAGTCTCAATCTTGTAAAAAAGTTCTGTTTTCACTGCAATGCTAATGCATGGACAAAATTTTGTTTAGTTTCACATCTCTTGTGAAATCTGCAATGGCTCTAACTCAAGGCCATTCTCAAAACTAATTTAACTTGTCTCCCCTTCTTAATAATTTCAGTCTTCAACATTGGAACCCCTTTTATTTACATTGTAAGAATCACTTGTACATACGTGATAACTATCGTGTACAGACATTTTATTTTCATGCTTTTGACTTGAATAACATTACTGAGAAAGTCATGCCTTACCTGTGTCTATGAAATTGAATAAAGCAAATATTGAGTCTGTTCAGTCTTCATCATTTTTCATTGGCATTGATATGTTTAATTTTGATCTATTATAGCTTTAAATTTGAAGGATTTTATTGTATTCAGACGTATAAGTTTCTTAAGTCTCCTGCTTCAGAAATTCCTTTCAATTGGTTCTTAATACTTGCATTTCAGTATATTGCGAGGAAATCACATAATGTGAAAAGTATATAAATTGACTTCCATTTTAATTTCTTTTTAGTTTTGATCTTTATATCACTTACGAACAACAGGCAATAGATAGTAAGCATTGCATTTATTGCTTTAGTTGGTCTTTTAGATTAGGGGTTAGTCTTAATGCTCTTAAAATGCAGTAGCCTAGGGCATCATGGGACAGGAAATTGTTCATGGTTATAGATCTTGCCCATGTGGTTCGTTTTTACAAAGATGCAGGCATTATATATGCATAGGAGACTTCTGAAGGCAATTCTATCGAGATCTTTCAATTAAATTTTTAAGCTTTTTCCATTCTATGAAATGTGACTCTATTGGACAAGCATATTGTAAATTTTTATTGTCAGTGTAAGTCATTTTCCTAATATGTTTATTTAAGTTTTGATGACTGAAAACGGTTCTGTTGAATGACATATTTGTATTTTTCCACTATTTTTCAGGTTAGAAGGTGCTTTTGTGTTGGCACACTCAAAATGTACTGTGGTGCAGTTTCTGTTAACGGGGATTTAGGTGATAATCTGAATGCAGGTGTTTTTAGGTTGCTTATTGTGAGGAGGGGTCAATGACTCATTGTGTCAGTTTTTTTTTTATTATTATTTTCTTTGGGAGTTCTGAATGGATTATGTGGGACTTGTTCTCCAAGTCATTGGTATCAGATTTCTGCAAACAGATTGTAAGTAGGTCGGGTTGATCTTGTGTGAGAAGATTGCTTTTGTGGGTATAGTTTACAGTGTCTATATGTGGGTTTTAATTGGTTTTTGCATTTGAGATGCCTAGGAGTAGTTTTGAGTCTTCACCTGTGAGTCATTGAAGAGTTTAGTCTTGCAATTTAGTAACTGGGTCATGTCAAATCTGGTCTTGGTGAACTGAATTCAGGCTATGTAGTGGCACATGCTTTGCTGCCATTGCAGAGAAATCTTGCAGGCATTCCTGGGGTGTGGATTTGGTGCTTTTGAGGGCACAAAATAGGATTTTAGGTTGTATGCTAAGATCAGAGTATTTTATTTAATGGATTCTTCAGGGATCCAATTTATCGATGAATTGCTGGATTATGATGGATCTCATGTTCAACAGATTGTTGCTTTCCTAACTTGGCAGTTTTCCAGGTTCATTTGCCTCATTCATTGCTTGGTGACTAAAAAATTAGTAGGATTGTTGCAGCCTACAAAATTCTCCGATTTTTGCTCTTCTTCCTCAAGGCCCTCCATCCCTCATGTCTAGCTTCCTATGTTCAGTTGCTGTTTCGAATTTATTGGGAAAAGGTAGTATGTTGTACTACATTTTTGGTGACTTGGAGGGATGTCAAGCCTGATTGATGGTGAACCCCAGAACAACCTCTATCCATTGGGCTATAGAGGTAACAAAATTGCACCCTTTTGAAGATGCTGTCAAAGCGAAGAGGATAATTGCCAAACTAACCCTGAACAATACATTTGGGAACTGTTCTTTTTACTTTGGATAAATTGCTGAAGCAAAATAGTCTAGACCTTCTCAATGCAAGCCTAATCAGCACACCTTAGACTTGGATTTCAAATCTCAGAATCCATAAATGATTGTAGGTTTGATGATGCAATCAATAAGGTTTATCTTTGTAGGTATATCTTGGAAGTGCTGCTGTAAACATTGGTGTTCTAAGACAGAGAGAGATGCATATCCTTTGCAAAGAGGTGAGTGTGAAGCTGGCCAAAAATTAAGGGAAGGAGTTGTAAACTGAACCCCCAAGTAGGTGTAAACAGTGTTGATCTCAATTGGCTCACCCTTATAGAAGAATTGAAACTTAGATTACCCTCTTTGATGTGTTGAAGATCATCACCTTAGTTTTGCTAAGATTGACTGCCAAATGTTTTAAGTCACAATAGTGAGGAAGAACGCCCAATTGTCTTTGCAGGCCCTCAAGAGTATGAGAGAAGAAAAGCATCATTTGCAAAAAGCAATATAGCTATCAAGACATGATGTTGGAGACAACCATAGTCAACAATTGTGTTCTGAAGAATAAATTCTTCAAGTTGATTAATGTAGATTCCAAAGAGTGAAAGAGAAAGAGGACAACCTTGTTTGATGCCAATGGTGCTTTTGACATTCTCTAAGAAACCAAAAGTTGTTAAAAAATGGACAACTACTACAACGTATAGTCTTGTGATGGTAGTGATAAAAAGCTTTAAGATGTCCATATCATGTAATATTTGAAATAAAAGATGCTTGTTATTGGTGTCAAAGGTGTTTCTAACAAGACAATAGAATACTTTAGAAGACAGTTGGAAAGCTGCGTCAATAATAGCCTTGGGAGTGAAAACATGGTCAACAGTGGTTAGGGCTTTGGGTTCTCTTTTGGGAGACCTAGGTTCAAACCACGATGTACCTAGAAGGGGATAGGCCGGTTGGTAGCGGTCGAGTGTTTGCCGGTTGGCTGCCTTGGTTTGATTCCTTGGAGGAGTGGGGGTCCTGTTGACTTTGTCTTACCTAAGAGGCTAGGGTTTACAATGGCAGTGTTTGAGTTTGATCCGGTGTCTTGCCTCATATTGGGCAAAGGTGTTACCGATTCCCCTATGTAACAAAAAAAGAAAAAAACATGATCAATAGGTTGATGATCACTTTTAAGACCAACCTACCCTCTTGCTTTGAGCTTGCCCTAGTCCAACAGTTTTGAGAGTTTCGTTTTCAAAACTGTTGCATAAAGCTTAGCAAATGTGTTAGGGTGGAGATATCATAGAGGAATTTGGCATTTGAAACCCAAGTTTGTATGTCAATTATAGAAAGATGGGATTTCCCTGGGAGGAGTGTATGCCAAAATGCATTTTGAAAATTATGTAGGGTGTTTAGGAGCTCGCTTCTCCTGGAAAAAAGAAACTTATATTTCTTGCATCCAAGAAGGCAGTAATACACTCTACAAGTAGAGAGGATGGCAGATGACTAATGTGCCTTCTACGTATTACTTTATAGTCCTTGTCATACGAGTGATTCATAGGATGGGATCCATAAGTGTAGGTCATTCTTTGCGTGATGCTATTAGGAAAAGAATCAAGGGCAACCTCTAGTAGGACATGTGGGAGAAAGTTATAATCGGTTGCCAACTAAGGCTGTGGAAAGAGAGTAAGGCTGTCACATCAACTAGGGGAAACATGTAACATAGGTATTGTCATATCTTAGGTTGTAACAAATAATTTTTTGTGGGATAAATATAGATCTCGAGGGAGAGGGAGAAGCCTAATGAGGAAATAACAATTGTAAATTATAGTAGTGCATGTCATGTTGTAGGAGTTAGCTTGAAATCTATAAGTTGGACAAGAGGAATCAAATGCTTATGGTACAAGACATAGTTAACTACACTCATGTCACCCCTTGTAGGAAGCAAATGAATCTAGTGCAAAGACAAGAAAGCTCATTGAGGATCAGGAGGTCATGTGACTTGCATGACTATAGGAAGTGTCTTGCATAGGCATTGACAATATTCACTCGATCAAGTGTATCTATTTGAAATTTGATTCCCAAGGTCCTAAACATCTAGGTCATGATGAGGTGGGTCATAGTGCAAGTACTGAAATCACTCATCACCATAACTTTTCCCAAAGGAGGGTAAATAGAAATATTTGAGTAGATCTCAAGAAATATCATATGGAAACCCTTTGAGTTCCCTAAGAGATCTAGCTCACTACTTGTATGTAAGGACTAAAGCTACAAACCTTCAACCTTGTTGTTATTTGGGTGAAAATTCAAGCCTAGATGTCCTTTGGGTAGTATGATATGAAGTTGTCATAGATGATAGTTAGAGCACGTGCCAAGGCCGACTTGTGGAAGCCCATACAACATGAATGTCCAAACAATTTAGATAATAAGTAATCCATGTGCATAGTGTTGAAGGTCCCTTTCTCTGTGGACCTTGTTTATGTCTTAGATATTTGAGACTTAGATTTTTTCTTTTGTGCTGTTCAACATCAGACTTGCTGAATCAAAGTTGTTTGATGGGGAGGCACAAATTTTCTCCAAGACTGAAACAACAAGAATTCTCAATAGATGAACATAATTCTCAAGGTTACCAATAGACAGGTGACAAGGACTCTTGAAACTAGTTGGAAACAATTTTTGATTGACATTGATAGATGTTGGGAATTCCAAGGTTTGTTGTAGGCAGTTGGGTTGGTCTGCATGAACGAATGAACAATCACATGAAGATTTGCATCAAGTGTGAGCATAGTTTGTATGGGCTGTACGTAGTGTTTAGTGCATAGTGCTTTTATGTTATGCTATACATGTGAGGACATGTTACGTAATAAATAGCATCTGATGATCTGAGGGGTACTTTTATTGTTTTATGTCTATGGGTAGTTAGGTGGTTGAGTGGGTATAAACAGTTTCTAACAGCATACTGTTTTGTGTTATACCTATATGTATGTACATCTATGTTTGTTGAAGCATATGGGCATGTAGTGTCAATCTTGAGACGATGATAGAGGCATGTTCATTTTCTTTTTACCACTCCGGTAGACCATGATCTATTGCAAATGGTTAGAATGTGACGGATGCATGCTTTATGTGCTGTGTATTTTTGTGTATCTGTGAGTTCTTCCCATTCTGTTGTCTTTCTTATATAATGAAATTGTATTGTATTGTGCTGCATTGTATAGATATTTGTGTGAGTGGAATTACCCCTCATTGTACACTTGTTTGGCATGAGGGGCAAGAAGTCAGAAATGTAGGAAGCTCTGTTAATGATGTGGCTTAATCTTGATTTGAATTTTGGACAAACAGATAGGTACAATTTTTAACATTTAAGAATTTCAGCACCCATGTGTTCCTACCAAAGATCTATGTCTGAAGCAATCAACTCCTAGACAACATGGCATCTAAAATGAACTGTAGCACGTACATCAGTCCTTAGTTTGAAACAGCCTGATGATCTAGAACAGGCAGTACGATCTGTTTGGAGGATTTGTTGCATCGACCTTAAATTAAGATTGAACAAGCTAGATGGTCTTCCGAATAGTGTTCCAAGAATCATACCTGTTCAAGAAATGAGATGACAACATCAGGAGGTACATCATTCTTCAGATTAACCAGATGCAGTCCAAATCTCAAAGGTAGATGCCCCTCAAAAATAACTTCCAACAAAACTCATTCAAACAATAATTATTGTTTCCCCTAAATTGTTTGACGGAATCTAACAACTGCTAGGACTGAGATAAACTTTTTGGGCTTTCTTTCATTGAAATACGTTTATAAAAGTATAAGAAGTTTGTTTATAAATTTGATAACTAGCTCTAGTTGTCCCTTTGTTTTGTCTTACTCTCTGGACTTTTGTTGTGCCTTATTTTGTATAATTTGGGCCTTTAAGAGCCTAGCCACGTATACAACTTTTGCTGTTATTCTGCATTTTGATATTTTCAAATCATTATAGATTCTTTTGCTTATCTCCAAGAAAACATGTATAAAACAAATTTGTGCTGCTGCTTCTATGAGGTTTTATAAGCAGGTCATTGGCCATATTTGTACTTCCTTTTGGTTCCCTGATTTCATCAAGAAATATCATATTGGTGAAGTAAGGGTGCTTATTTTCAGCAACTCTTTTTGTATCTACATTGATGAATTAGAGAATTTCCTTCACCAACATACTCACATTGAGGATGGTTGCATACTACATCATATATTGATCACCATCCTGATTTTTGCTGATGATATGGTTCTCTCTTGCTCTCCTAAAAGTTTCCAGAGATAGCTTGATGCTTTCACCTCTTTTCCCAGAAAAAAAAAAAAAACACATTGTCATTAACCTTAGTCAAACTTAAGTCATGGTCTTTAAATACTTTCAAAGGTAATCTCTCCAATTCTTCTACAAAGGAGAACAAGTGGAAGTCATGACAACCTACACCTATTTGGGGGTTTAGTTCGTGGCCCTTTTAATTTAAAGTAAGTTGCTCAAGCATGTATTTGTCAAGGATAGTGTCTCATTGTTTGTTCTCAAGTGTTAATAATTTCAAATAGACGTTTAGGATATCCCTTTGATGATGCACCTCTTTGATCCTTATCAAACCTGTGTTAGGATCCCATCCTAACGTTATTTTGTAATTCTCATTGCTCATGTAATGACCCACTTCCAACATGGGGGATCCCATCTATAATGTTTTTTAGCAATATTTTGTAATGTATGTGGCAAGTGAGGCACCTAGCCAAGTGGGGACATTTCATGTAACCGTTATCAAGATTGTAACCGATGTTAGAAGATTCTAGCTCGAGTGACATTTTGCATGTAAGCCAACTCTTGAGCTTAGGGTTAGGGTTGCATGAAGTCTTTTCTTTAAAAGCTATGAAACCATGTATGAATGTATCTTTTTGGAAGTGAATGAAATATTGAAGGAGGTTTCCCCCTCGAAGAGGCTTGCGATTCAGTGCTTATTGTGAGAGTGTTTATTTCTGCATTTACTTTTCGCATTATGATATTGCATGAGTTTCTGCTTAATTTCAGTATTTCGTGTGAGTTTGCTTATTTTTATTAGTAGGTTCTTAATAAGTGGTATCAAAGCGTTTTCCAGGGCCAAGTTTTGCTGTGACTACGACAATTCTTGCCCAATTGTTCCGCCTGTTAGGTATAATTTTCCTGTGTTTTTCATTTCCGTTTTCCTTATTTAAAAACAAAAAAAAATCAGCAAAAACTAGAAAAAACAAAAAAATACAGTTTTTTTTTACAGTAGTTGAGTAGGTTAGAAACCCTATGCCGAGGGTTTTAAAATATCGCGAAGGAGCTGTCGTTATTGGCTAAGCTAGATAGCCCATAAAACATCTAATGAAGTGAGGGATGATTAGACTCCAATACCCAGGCCTTAGACAACACTCGCGCACGGAATTGAGCTCCCACGCATCTTCGGGTGTATCGAGAGACCATTTAGGCTTAAACAAAATTTTATCCAATAGGAAGCTTTTCAGCCTTGTATTATCCATAGTCCACGAGACACAACATCCTGGACAATTACCTTCTTGTACTGTCAGAGAGGCAGATAGTGTGCTCAAGGGTATGTGTGGAATCCTCCTTGGTTAGTGGCCTAAAATATTGGTCCGAGCACTATTGTTCGTTTCTGTGGTATAACAAAAGGCCTATGGGTATTACGTACTCATCTGCCTAAGATACCCTGGTTTTGTTAAAAATTCATCTTGCAAAAACAAAACCCTCCTGTTTTGCTAAACCTGCATTTACGACCCACAAAAGGGAGCATACAGAGGACTTCCCTATCACCGAAGAACAAACTTTTACATGCAGTCAGGATAGAGTCTGCAAGTTTTTGTGAGAGTCAACAATTTTTTCAGTACCATTTGGGTCAGTGATAGTAACAATCAAGTCAGTGATAGTAACAGTCAGGTTGATGGTGGTAGTAACAGTCGTCTGTACTAGTAGATATAACAGGTTGTTAGTGTCAGTAACTGCACAAAACAGAGAATCCCGAGGTTAGGGAAGTGAACAGTGTCAATAATTGTAGTACAAGTGATAGGGACAGGGATAGGACAGTGACACAAGGGTCAGTAGACAAAACGCATAGGTCAGAGACCGTTGATCCAATACCCAACTTTTGAACCGAATCTCCAAATAAAAAACTGACCACACCAGTAGACTCGTCAAAACAAAAGATAAAAAAAAATCCGGGGTGCCCAAAATCAATGTTGTGGGATATAGCTCATTGTGACCGTCTTTTCGAGCTGATCATTTTGATATATAACACCCAAGCACTTTTTCGGACTCCTTACTAAAAATAGTAACTCCTAAAACCACACTTCCTTATTTTAGTAATTCAGTAAAAGAGGTTCAAGACTATCCAAAATGGCTGCTAGCACTCGTGGACATCAAAAAGAGATAGATCAAACCACCTCATTGTTGGAATCCCTAAAAAGCTCCATTGATAGCATGCACATAGCAAATCAAGCCATGAGGGAAGAGCTTTGAAATTTTAGAGATGATTACGATACCTCCAAAACCTGCCTAGAAGAACAACTTGCATATGTTAAGTCCAAATTGCAAGGTGGTCCAAGCAAGTCTAAGTACCGTATTGAACAGTCACAATCTGACCGAGGTAAAGGAAGGGCAACATATGACTCTCACCCTCACTATGATCGTGATCCTACCTTTAAGATGCCTAAATTGGACTTTCCTAAGTTCAATGGGAAGGACGTAGATGGGTGGTTATGTCGTGTTGCTCAATTTTTTAAACTCCACAATGTCCCTAGATATTATCGAGTTCAAATGGCTTCCTTCAACTTGGAATCTGAAGCTTTACAATGGTACCAATGGTTGGAAAACACTACCCCTAATATTTCTTGGGAAGACTTTGAGTCTCAATTACTCACTCGCTTTGGCCCTAGTGAGTATGATGATTTTACAGGAGCATTGACAAAGTTGAAACAAACTTCGACAGTTCGAGATTACCAAATGCAATTTGAGAAATTGGCCAACAAAACTAGGGGATTGAATGAAGGGTTCTTTATGAGTTGTTTCGTTAGTGGTTTGAAGGATGATCTCCAAGCTAAGGTCAAGATGTTTAAACCACAATCCATGATGCAGGCTATCAGTTTGGCTCATTTGGTCGAATCCAAATTTTCAGCACAAAGGCGAACATCTAAATTTCCACAAGCTAGACCCTCCTTCCCTCCTAGATTCCAAAATCAAAATGAACAAAAAACTGCTACACCCAAACGTCTGACTACCAAAGAAATGGATGCGCGATGCGCCCAAGGGTTGTGCTACAATTGTGATGAAAAGTTTACTCGCGGGCATAGGTGCACCCAAAAGAAGTTGTTCCTCATAGATGCTGATGAGCCTGACACCAATGACCAAAGTGATGATGACACGAAAATAGTAGAGGAACCACCCCAACCGAGGAAGAAAGCCAAGAAGAACCATAGGCTGAAATTTCTATTCATGCTCTTTATGGCATTACTACTCCCCAAACCATGAAAGTTGTGGGTTATTTCAAAGGCCTACGTCTTACCATCCTGATTGATTTTGGCAGTACACACAACTTTATTGATCCCCGCATTGCCAAGCAGGCAAATTGTTACGTACATACATGTAATTCCTTTGAGGTTATGATAGCCAATGGTGGGACCTTACCTTGCAAAGGTAAATGTTGTACTGTTAAAGTAAAAATTGTGGAATATGAGCTCAAACAAGATATGTTTGAACTTCAACTAGGGGGATGTGATATCGTGTTGGGAGCTCAATGGTTGGGCACATTAGGAACCATCTCATGGAACTTTGTTGAGCTTTGGATGCAATTTTCATAGAATGGAGAGTATTACACTCTCCATGGCTCAAAAGCAGGGCCTTCACAGATTATCAGTTCAAGCCGGATGAAGAAGTTGTTAAAAAATTCATCTCGGGGAGTTAGCTCAGATATTTGTGATTCAACCTCACCCTTCCGAGGAGGATTTCGTTCCCACAAATTTGCAAGTTTTTTTGGCCAAGCACAATTCTGTTTTTGCTGAACCATCAAATTACCTCCTCGTCGTTTCCATGACCATGCTATTCCATTGTTACTCGGCAATGCACAGCCCAAAATTAGACCGTACCAGTATCCTCATGCTCTTAAGTCAGAAATCGAGAAGTTAGTACAAGAATTGTTAAAATCCGGCGTCATTAGGCCAAGCAACAGTCCTTACTCTTCTCCATTTTTACTGGTGCGCAAGAAAGATGGGTCTTGGCGGTTGTGTATCGGTTACCGTGAGCTCAATAAACTCACCATCAAATATAAGTTTCCTATTCCGATGGTGGATGGATTATTGGATAAACTACATGGGACTATGTACTTTTCCAAATTAGACCTTCGCTCTGGGTACCATCAAATCAGGCTCAAAGATGAGGATATTCCCAAGACTCCTTTCCGTACTCATGAAGGTCACTATGAGTTTTTGGTGATGTCGTTTGGCTTGACTAATGCTCTTTCCACTTTTCAAAGCCTCATGAACAACATCTTTTGCCCATTCCTTCGAAAATTCATCCTAGTTTTCTTTGATGACATTTTAGTTTATAGCCCCTCATGGGAAGATCATCTTGGTCATGTGGATCAGACTCTACAACTGTTGGCACAACATCAAATTTATGCTAAGCAGTCCAAGTGTTCTTTTGGGTTGATAGAAGTGGAGTATTTGGGACACATTGTCACCAAGGATGGCGTTAAAGTTGACCCCAAGAAGATCCAGACGGTTCAGGAATGACCGAAACCTCGCACTCTCAAGGGTCTTCGGGGATTTTTAGGGCTTACAGGTTATTATCATAAGTTTGTTTGTAACTATGGTAAAATTGCAGCTCTCCTCACTTCCATGTTAAAGAAGGACACTTTTACTTGGACGGGACTCGCTGAATAGGATTTCCTAGAATATAAGCATGCTATGACCACTACGCCTGTCTTAGCCATGCCGGATTTCTCCAAACCTTTTGTCATTGAAAGCGACGTTTCTGGTCGTGGTATTGGTGCAGTGTTGATGCAAGAAGGGAGACCCTTGAATTTCACTAGTAAAGCACTCTCCAGTCATAATTTGGGAAAATCCACTTATGCTAAGGAAATGTTAGCAATTTTGCATGCAGTAACCCATTGGCGACCGTATCTCTTTGGGCATCATTTCTCCATTAAAACTGACTATCAAAGTCTCAAATACTTTTTGGAGCAATGGGTTGCCACCCTAAACAACAAAAATGGGTTTCTAAGCTCATGGGCTATGATTATTATATCACTTTAAGAAGCGCAAGGAGAACATTGTGGTCGATGCTCTCTCTCGCCAATTTGAGGCTCACAGTATGCTATGCGCCATTTCATCACCCATTCCATAATGGATCGATTCCTTACGACAGGAGCTACTTCAGGATTCAGGCTTGCAGACTTTGATTGCCTCTCTACACACTGACTCTACTTCATGTCCAGGCTATGCTTGGGATGGCCATGATTGTAGGGAAACAAGACAGTTTGCATTAATCAATGAACGATTAAATAATACAACGTAGGCTATAGTTAGCCCATAGGAATAGCTAACAAATAACCAAATAGTGCTAACTAATATATTCCCTAACAAGTGCTGACAAATGTAGTTAGCATATAACAACTTAACCTAATAATGTAATGACAAATATAGCATACGCTAACATCCCTCCTCTGTATGCAAACCTGCGAGGATCTTCGGGTCTTCCACCATGACCGTCTACAGGATCAGTCGATTCCCATAGAGACAAATCAGATTACAGGCGCCTCATTAGCACTGCAAAACGTCTGCAATCACGACCGGTGGAGGATAGCTCTTGCTTATCATAGTGACGTCGACAAACGATCTGTTGTATTTTTTATTTTTTTATTTTTAAAAGCAAAGTACCTCAGGCAAAATGCGTGACTCAGATCCTGCAACTCAGGCATCGAATCTTCACCGCACGACTGCACAAATCAAATTCGTCTATGTAGAACGATCGCTGCAACGATCGATCGCTTTGACGGGGATTTTGTTTGCAACTTATCGCCAGTTATCCTACATATACTGTGCGAAAACAAATAGAAGGGTTTAAAAACAATAACCCTCTCTAGTTTGTTTGTCTGCCTTTGGGTAGACTATACCCAACCAAGCTGTGGTCCGTCCAACCCCGATTTGTCGCTCTCCACGTGTGAGTTTGACGAAATTTTGCTAGCTTAGGTGTTAGTCTAGCTAGGGTCACGTCATTCACCTATGCCACGTGTCCACATACCTAGCCACGTCCTAGATGTCAGGTCTCCATCGTATCCAGGTCGGTTACGTCCCGTCCAATCACCGTGTCACGTCTCAGATTTGATCTCCACGTGTCACGTCTTGGATTTGCCTTCAGTACCGATCTCGCGTCAGGTTAGGTTGCACTCCAGCGTCCACGTCAGGCCCTTGAATATGTCGCCGGTCAGATCGTTTCCCGAGTCTAGGAGTTGGGTCCGTCGGCGTCAGTGTCGCCTGGTCGACACTCCGTCTGCGTCAGTGTGGCTGACACTGGCCTGTGTCAGGTCCACAGGGTCCGATATGACTCACCTCGAGAAGCGTGCCCGAGTGTTGAGTCCCAGTTGTCGGGCTACGAAAAATTCGAGCCTCGACAAAGCGAGAGCTCTGATACCATGTAGGGAAACAAAATAGTTTGCATTAATCAATGAACGATTAAATAATATAGCGTAGGCTATAGTTAGCCCATAGGAATAGCTAACAAATAACCAAATAGTGCTAACTAATATATTCGCCAACAAGATGCTAACAAATGTAGTTAGCATATAACAACTTAACCTAATAATGTAATAACAAATATAGCATACGCTAACAATGATTTGCGTTACCACCAACGCCTTGTTGTTTCCCACACATCATCCCTACGAGAACTTCTCATGAGGGAACTACATGCTGCCCCATCTACCGACCATTCAGGATTCCTCAAAACATATGAACAACTTAAGCGCACTTTTTTCTGGAAGGGCATGAAAAAGGACATTCAAAATTTTGTGGCAGCTTGTGATACCTGTCAACGGATGAAAGGCAAAATGGTGCATTCTCTAGGCACTCTCCAACCCTTGCCCATTCCTGACCAAGTTTGGACTGATATTTCCATGGATTTTATTGAAGGGTTACCTAAGTCTGGAGGTAAATCTGTTATTTTCATGGTAGTGGATTGTCTTTCGAAGTATTCTCACTTTTGTTCCCTCTCCCATCCTTACACAAACTCCACTGTCGCCCAAAATTTCCTTGATTCTATCTTTCTCCTTCATGGTATGCCCACCTCCATCGTGTTTGATCGTGACCTAACCTTTACTAGTCACTTTTGGCAAGAATTGTTTAAGTTGCAGGGAACTCAACTCAAAATGAGTTCAGCTTATCATCCGCAAATGGATATCCAGACGGAGATTGTCAACAGATGTTTAGAGACCTACCTTCGTTGCTTTACCTCTGATCATCCTACTCAATGGGCGAAGTGGCTTCCTTTGGCCGAGTGGTGGTACAACACTTCTTATCACACAACAACCAAGGTTACCCCTTTCAAGACTGTCCTTCCTCCTACATTCCAGGTAGCTCCAAGGTCCATGCAGTCGACACTACTCTCAGTCAACATGCCAATGTCCTTTGTCAACCGAAGATGAATTTGGATGCGGCCCAGAACCGGATGTGCCAACAGGCTGACCAACACCGTTCCGCGCACAACTTTGATGTGGGTGAAATGGTTTTCCTTCGCTTGTAGCCATATAAATAGTTGTCCCTACAACTTCGCAGGTGCAAGAAACTTGCTACGAAATACTATGGGCCCTACCAGGTTTTACAGCGGATTGGTGCCACAACATACAAATTGGCCCTTCCACCTACATCCAAGCTCCATCCTGTTTTTCATGTCTCCTCTCTCAAAAAGGTGGTGGGCACTCAAGTACAGGTTCAATCTGCACTCCTAGAATTAGATGACGAAGGTCTATCTTACTCGAGCTCGAATAGTTGTTGGATCGTTGGACTCGCACTCTCCGCAACTGCACCATTATTGAGGTCCTTGTTCAGTGGCGTGGACTCCAGCCAAAAGATGCTACATGGGAGTCTCTCCATCAACTTCAGCACCAGTTTCCTCATCTTCAACTTTGAGGACAAATCTTTTTGAAGGGGAAGGACATGTTAGGATCCCATCCTAAAGTTATTTTGTAATTCTCATTGCTTATGTAATGATCCACTTCCAACGTGGGGGATCCCATCTATAATGTTATTTTGCAATATTTTGTAATGTATGTGGCAAGTAAGGCACCTAGCCAAGTGGGGCCATTTCATGTAATCGTTATCAAGATTGTAACCGACATTTGGTAGAAGATTCTAGCTCGAGTGGCATTTTGCATGTAAGCCAACTCTTGAGCTTAGTGTTAGGGTTTAGGGTTAGGGTTGCATGAAGTATTTTCTTTAAAATCTATGAAGCCATGTATGAATGTATCTTTTGGAAGTGAATGAAATATTGAAGGAGGTTTCCCCCTCAAAGAGGCTTGCAATTCAATGCTTATTGTGAGTGTTTATTTTTGCATTTACTTTTCGCATTGTAATATTGCATGAGTTTCTGCTTAATTTCAGTATTTCGTACGAGTTTACTTATTTTTATTAGTAGGTTCTTAACAACCTATTACCCTTCATGGTTTTGACATTTGGAGATGCAACTTGGGATTCGTGCATTGGGCTTGAATTGAAGGAGTTCAAACTCTCATGCTTCAAGATATAATCCGTTGTAAATGAACCATTCCACATAGCATCATTAAAACTGAATTTGCAGCCCAGCCCCTTTGGCTTGAGAGATTTTTAAATTTATCTTCTATTTGCATAGACTTCAACATTTAGGGCACCCAACCTCTAATCACAGGATTTGTTTTTATTTAGAACTTTGCTTCTCACAATTGATCGACTCCTAAGGCTTTATTGGCCATTGATGCTGCTGGTATTTCAAATCTAGGTTGCTTCTTCAATCTATCAACATATCCAACAATTGGCTTCCTCCCTTCATGTACTCCTTGGATGCACCTGCATGCCTTCATACCTAGCAAGACATGGTTAATAACTATATGAGAGGACATATATCGATGACATATTCAGGTCATCTAGACTCTCGAGCCTAACTTTGAGCATATTCTTACCTTTGGGCATAATCAATTGACTATCTTTAACATTGTTAGTCTCAAATCTTGCTAATTGCCCTTGTCCAACTTGGAGTCCAATCTCATTAGTTGTGTATTGAGAATGATCATCATGTTCCTTGAGATGCTAGGATCTATTATCTTTACTCTATTGGAAATGGTTATTTATTAAGAGGTAGCTATGAAATATTATGACTTTATATTATACCTCTTGGATGAGATATATATAACCCTCTACCATTTTATGGAGAAAGTATCCATCTATCTATTCATATATTTCTTATAAGCAACCTTGCGTATTGAATCTTTTATGGATTTCATATAACAAACCTACCCCTTAAAAAAGGGTTTAGGGTTAGTCCTCCAAGCCTAAACACTAGAATGTTGACTAGTTGATCATGCATTGGGTTTTTTTTCTTGCTTGATGAGCATCTTCAATACAACATGGAATGCTGCTCCAAACCTTGACATTTGCACCCTTTGGATGAGTGCTTTGTCTTTGGATATTTGCGCATAGTTGATTCCCTTCATGCATTATCAAAATTTTGTTTCTTTGAGACACATTCCAGGGTTTACTCTGTTTTGGGTCACCCCTCAATTGTTACTCATTTCTTATTCCTTTTTCTTTTAATTGGTTATATGGGATTGAAATGGGTCCCACTTGTATTACATCATGACCACATTACAGTGGTATTACAACATCATCTTGGCAATTATGCATATATATATATATATATTTAATTTACATGGTGGAATTGGTAGCCGTCACGAATCCGAGCAGGCTGTCCGGATTTTATGGCCGCCACAGTATTTTGCACTGTCTGCCCCGGAAGCCGCCACACAGATCTTCGCGTAGTCTGACCCTATAACCACCATGCCACAATCATTTTAAACCTTTTACGCCGCTGAAAGCACAGGAAAGGGACAGGCAATTATGTATATATTGCATGGCAAGATCTGAAATTTGGTCTTTGCCTTGAAAGTCAAGGTATTTAATCAGTTGAGATCCTACCATTTGTTACTTGTTTCCTAATTTTTTATTTAATATTTTTTCTCTTTTGTTTTTCCTCTTGAGAAATTTTCTTCAACCCTCTAATTTCCTAGTGTCACATTGATTTACACTATAGCCCCATATATCTACCTTGGTCATTCATGGACAGTGTTTGTCGGCACACATGCATGTGAGAGCGTGTGCGCGTGTGTATGTGTGTGTGTCTCTGACATGAGCCCCACTTGTATCACATCATGACTGTATTGTCAAAATACATGAACAAACCGTATTATTATGGACAACATTATCGTGGGGTTGTCCACCAAAAGGTAGGAATTGGAACGTAGGCCGTGCTTATGTGATTGCTTCTCATTTACTATTGCTCCACAATGCCTTGGACATGACATTTACATAAATTCACTTCAATACATTTCTCCACATTTTCCAAAACTTGTTAACATTATTCTTAAATGAGATCAACTTTTTCTGTATTATTTTGGGGAAGCATGATGTTCTTATGACTAGTTTTTGTCTCATTCCTTCCACCATATTTGTGTTTGGATGTTTAAGACTCAAATGTTTGGAACCTTTCTCTCTTTCATTTGAGTCTAATTCAAACCATGCTTTTATTGCATTCTGACATACTTTGTTTGCAGTTTAGTAGATTTGAACTTTTATGCAGTGGAAGACAATCCAGGGTAGAAATAAATTATAGTTAGGTTTGCTTACTATTTCTTATTATAACAATCTCAGAGTTGCATGGATTAATTGTTGTAGGTACCTTTTGTTTCTCTTGAGCATCTGTTAAATGAGAAATTTTTATCGATTTTAGAAAGCATTCCATTGATTTCTTTGGTGGTGGTTGATGAAACACACTGTTTATCTGAATGGTGAGTACATTTATTGTTTAATAAAATGTATATGTCCTTAGGTTTATTACTTCTTTGGAACTTAAGTGTGTGGGAGATGATGCAAAAGTTTATGGCTACATATCGTGCTAACTATTTTGATTTTAATACAAGGCCTCAGACTTATCTCATGCATCTTATTCAATTTATTATTCTGTGGGGAGAAATTAACTTGTTTTATGACTTTGAATATCTTGTTGCTGTTACAGGTCGACAATTTTTGGTGAAAAATTACCTTGTTTTTTGACATTGAATTTCTTGTTGCTGTTACAGGTCACATAATTTCCGGCCTTCATATTTCAGGCTTGGAACCATACTCAGGAAGAGATTGAATGTACAGTGTGTTCTTGCCATGACTGGCACAGCAACCAAGAAGACATTGCAATCTATATTGCATTCTCTTGAGATTCTTCCTAGCGATGTGGTGCAAGTGCCTCACATGAGGGAAAATTTACAGCTTTCTGTCTCTCTTACTGAAAGCAAGTAAGTTTTATTCTTGTTAGCTTTAATGAGCTCATACTATTGCTTTGGTAGATTCTAAAATATAGCTTACATGATGTAAATTTTGTTTGGCTGTCTTGTAGGTCGAGGGATCTTTTGTTGCTTCTCAAGGCTTCCCCTTTCCACGAAGCTCAGAGCATTATAGTATACTGCAAATTTCAGGTTTATTATGTTCTTGTTCATTTTTGTTATTATTTGGATGCTATTTGCAAAGTGTTGTTTTATGGTGATCCGTGTGTTATGTTTTTTGAATTCATGAACTTCCCTTTGCATGGATCTTGCATGTGTTGATTGAACCTTTGCATCTCGTATCAGCATTGAGATAAGAGCATAATTATGAACCATGCAGTTGCATTGAATATTAAAGTGCAATAAAAGGGTATCTTCTGCACTTTGAATGGAAGTCACATACATCAAATTCTATAGAGCTTAATAACAAACTAAAATATTGCCAATGCAAAGGGCATGCTGCAAACTTGACCAAGATGATAAAATGTGGAACGGTCAACTTAACCAGGATATGCCTAGATAATGTGGAAACAAACTTCTCCTTGACATAATTCTAGCTTGTGTATCCCAAACTTGGGCCCTGGATTTGACAAACATAGAGCAAAACAACTATCACCAAGGTAGGAGAGATGGATAATTACTTGAGTGACTTGGAGTTGGAGCTGAAAGCACTGCCTTTTAAGGTTGTAATATATGTATACCTTTTCCCAAATCTTATTGGCAACAAGAATCAAGCTGACAGAGGTTCCAAGGAAAATAACAACTGATTAATTGTGTGCTGCAATGACATCACTCGTATGTTCTTTGTAAGTGAGATTAAGTGGGTTGAGTCAAATCTAGACAAATTGAATGCCATTATTTCGTCTTTCTGGGGATAACGTATAGGCTAAGTTTCTCATGACTCACAATATGAGTTGAAGGCATCTGACTATCTTTATAGACCTTTTGTATGAAGGGGATACTGGAATGATGTTACTGAAAAGTTAAAAAACAATAGTGATCCTAAGAGAATGCAGCCACTAATGGAAGCTAAGGTCAGTGAAATATGGATCTCTGACTTGTATATATAAAGACTGTGTGCCTATTTGGTTAAGTACATCATCAATAGTACTTGCATTTGCATAGACCTGCCCAACTCTCTACTCATGTGTTGTCAAAAACAAGGAAATCACCAAATTTTGTAAAAGCTATTACATTGAGCCTTTGGATGAAAAGATGACTTAGTGCATTCTAAAAGGCTTTGGGGAAATGGACATGTCAATAATGAACTTCAAATTTGTTCATTTTTGCTTCCTTGGAAATGGTAGTGAGAGTAAAGATACATTTCAAGCTTGGTGATTTCAATTTAAGCCTGCTTTTCCTTTTGCTTGGGGATTCTTGATTTAAACCTCTTTATCAATTTGGTCATTGAGTTTGCTTTTGCTAATTTGCATCCAGCCATAATAGTTTGATATTTTCTTGGCTTGTTTTGGTCATTTGATTTTGGTTAAGTACCTAGGGTTAGGAATGTGGAGTAATAATATTGTATATGGGTATTATGGCATGAATTACACATGATATTATAATAGCATATAGCATAGTGCCATATTTTAATATTATGCACTTTGTAACTCGTGGAAGGTGAATCACCACATGGGTGACCTTCTAGCTAATGGAGGGTGAACCATCACATTCTTGTATAAAGAGAATTGTACCCCCAGTTGTAAAAGGAAGTCATATTAATATTTGCTGTTGCCCTACCTCAAGGGTATGATCTATCTCTATTTTATTGTGTGGATTGTTATTGTGGAATTTATTGTGGATGCATGTTTGATATTTCTGCATATTGGTGAATGATTTATTGTTAATGAGAATAGAGGTTCATAACAATTTCTCGGTGGGATGAATGATATGTCAAAGATCCAAAGAACTTGAAGGGGATGGTAGTTTTTTAAAGATTATTAATGTCAATTATAAGAAGTTAAGAACTATATTTTGCCTAAGCAACTCAATATATTGGTCTTTGTTATATTGGGTTTTAAATATGGCATGCATGATGATATGATTAATGAAGAATTGATAAGCACTTAGAATTTGCCACCCATAGAGTAGAGAAACTATTAGCAATGAATTACAAACATGAAGATTTGCTTGAGTGGCTTGGAGTTGAACTTGAAAGCATTGTCTCGAAATTTGTGAGTGATGTAAGTCCTTTACTCAATCTCATATCAATGGCATGAAATGAAGTTCTCGAGAAAACAACATCCATCGTTTCTTTTTGGAAAATTGTTTTTAGTTATATTGAATGCTATTGTGTTCAACTATCTTAGTTTAACATATAAGCCACGGTCATCATGACTATAAGCATATGCCGAATGGCATCCAACTATCTTAAGATACTGTAGTTTGGGAAAGTTGAATGCTATTGCTAGTGAAATGGACATCAATGGTGCTTTTGAGTCATATGTCACATCCAACATCATTGAACAGGGAATGTTGAGTTGTCAACATAACAACCATAAGGTGTGGGTGATAGTAGACAATCTTTAGACTTGTGTTGTTGTACACTATACGTAATCAATGGTTCTTGAGCTTGTAAATCTATCAATCTTCTCATATACTATTACAATTAGGTGAATTTGAGTGCAACTAGGCAAATCAACATCTACAACAAAAGATACAAGTGCTAGATGCCATGGGCAGGGCTAGCCCCGATTGACATGGGATGCAAATTATTAATAGTGCTAGTGCTAACATCAATTGTTAAAGCCAATGCCAACCATAAATATTAGCAACAACACTAGTTGCTTGAGCCAGTGCCAATCCTCAGATATGAGCACCATCATTAACATCCCGTTTGCCTACAACTGCTTTGAGGCACAAAGGGATTTGAATCTTGTCATTAGTGGTGGTGCCACTAGCCATTGTTGCCATCACCGTACAATTGCTATTGCTTTCAACAATCAACTACTATTGGGGCAAAAATGCCAACCACAACACCCAATGTGATATTGCATTAGCAATGACTACCACTTCTTAGCCGCTAATAGTGGCATAACATCTAAAGATGGCATCATTAGGCACCACTACCATCATGTACTTCATCCATTAGTGGTAGTGACATCAACTTCCATTGTCATTGGTGCTAGCTATCAAAACTTGTCTCCTATAGTCAATGCTAGCCACTAGAGCCAATCTCAAGTGCTAACATCCAGCATCGGTGCCGGTGCACGTCAACAAACATGTGCACATTGCCAAAGGTTGCATATCCAACTTTGAGATGGCACACAATATCTGAAGGCTTGCACTTAGCTCAAGCAACGTGTGCACATTGAAGACCAAGCGTTAGCTATGCCAATTAGGTAGTTTTTATGGTGTTTAATATTGAAGGTTATAACTTCTTGATTGTTGGCTTGATTCACATAAGTAAATACTTTTTGGAAACCAAGGGAGGTGCTCTTCCCTGCTCGAAATTTATAGCATGGCCTAAAGGTCTTTGATTCTTGAAAATCAAAGAAAATGTTCTAAAAGGCTTGAAATGCAATTGAACAGAAATTTATCAATACATGTCAGCTTGTTGCCACATTCTCTTGAGAGATTGGTGGGCATTGCCATGGATCTTGTAACCATTGAAAGTTGAGTCGCTTCACTTCCTGATGTTGTTCCTTCAAATTTGTGTCTTTTTCTCTTCATATTTTTCATGCATGTGTATGAACATTGTTTTCGACACAACAACTCGGCAAAAATTGGTGGATAAAATATTAGATAACTAATACTTAATGACTGCAATAGTTCATATTTCTTATTAGAGATCAACAACTGCATTATTGCGTCAATGCTCAAAGATACTACCTATGGCATCATGTCTCTCCATAGAGATACAACTTGTGTCATCTCACATCCCTTTTGAGGGGCCCAACATATGCCATCCATATTTGTTCTTAAAGATATGGTTTGTGCCTCATTTGACTTCATTTGTATTTATAAACACATCATTGTCAGTGGTGGATGCATGTTTGATATTTCTGCATATTGGTGAATGGTTTAAAGCCAAACTAACCCTGGATAGAGGTTGTTTTGTGGTTCAAAATAAAGCCAAAGGTGCAGGGTGCAATTTTGTTACCTCTATAGCCCAATGGATAGAGGTTGTTTTGGAGTTCACCATCAATTAGGCTTGACATCCTTCCAAGTCACCAAAAATGTAGTACAATGTACTACCTTTTCCCAGTAAATTCAAAACAGGCAACTGAACATAGGAAGCTAGGCATGAGGGATGGAGGGCCTTAAGGAAGAAGAGCAAATATTGGAGAATTTTGTAGGCTGAAACAATCCTACTACTAATTTTATAGTCACCAAGCAGTGAATGAGGCAAATGAACCTAGAAAACTGCCAACTAAATTGACATGTACCTTTGGCTTTATTTTGGTGGAAGATTTTGCAATGCATTCCATTCTTTGTCAAAGGTTATCTTCACATTTTCGAGTTGTGCCATTGTTGTTGTCAGGTTGTTGAACTCTTCTTGAGGTAGCTCCTCCTTGATCTTTGGGATCTTCACCACTTCCAGTAGAGTTTCAAATTGCAAGATTATGCTAGGAGCATTAGCCGCTAAGTCGACTAGGGATGCCTTGTCTGCCTAAGTGGTTTCCTTCTTCTGATCTTCAATGAGCTCAACAAATTCTTACTTAAGACATTATGCATTTTTGATTTGAAAGAGGGTTTGGACCCCCTCCTTGGACCAATTGGGAAATCTAGTCTCTCAACTTTGCTATGGCTTCCTTTAGATTGTCATAGGAGGACTTTTAAGGTCCTACAATTTGTTACTTCAATGGCACATTCATGAGATGTACCTAGATGACTTGCTTTATTGACAAACTTGACTATTGCAGTAGTTGGATTGCAGCCTTATGAGTTCGCCTCATGATTTGCATGTGATTTGGTTTGGAGGCAAGTTTGGACTTGAACACTCTCAAATGTAGTTTAAGCTTTGGACAACAACCCTTCACATGTTTGTATGTTGTAGATATAACTTGACCTGCTTCATTTCATCTAAGATTTTGTCCCATAGAGCTTTTATCATGTCAGTGGCTGATACCTTAGACTTTATGGACTCAATATTTGCTTTAGGCTCTTCTCTATTTGCTTCAACTGGGAGATGTCAACCATCGTTTGTTTTTGCACTCCAATTTTGCTTTTAGGTTGGCATTTTCTTGCTATCATATTTTTTGCACTCCATTTTTTGTTTGTGCCCAATTTGCTTAACCTTTCTCTAAGTTCATCATGTTCCTTCTTAAAGACTCTACTTCTTGTAGCTTTGCATTTTCCTTCTCCTTCTGATGGGTCTTTGTGATCTTGATCCAAAACGTCTGGGGATAATGGATTCTTTGCTATGTAAAAACATAAGTAGGAAAGAGAAAAATTGTAAAATAAGAAGCAATATTTTATTAATCTAAAAATGGTATTACAAAGGAGGCAATCTTTGAGGAGAGATGTTCACCAACTCCCACAGTCTCTGAGAAGAGATATTTGCTAAAACCCCAAATGCCACTATTGCAATACCACCATGCAACCATGTTGTCTCTCCAACCTCAACACCATTGCCTTCACAAATGAATTATAGGGCAATTATGATGGTTTGAATTTCGAGATGTTGATTATGATGGTTCGACTTTCAAGATGGTGGTTATGATGGTTTGAATTTCGAGATGGCAATTATGATGGTTTGACTTTTGAGATGGCGAATATGATGGTTTGACTTTCAAGATGGTGTTTAGGATAGTTCAATTTCCATGATGAAGGATGTAGGGTGCAAAACGTCTATTGCTAATACTAGGCATTTTGTGGTCCATACCTGTTTTGTAATTTGCACTTTGTGGTCTATGCCTGTTTCATAATTTGTGCTTCGTGGTTTGTACTTATTCCAGAACCCACACTTCGTTGTCCCCACTTGTCTGTCGGAGTCGAAGTTCAAGTTCGTTTGTCGGAGTCTAAGTTTGACCATCGGAGATTCACCTTTTGTCTGTTAGAGATCCACAACCCATCTATCAAAATCAAGTAATTTGCCTGGATCCGTTGACATCCCTTGAGAAGCAATGGTCCCCATTGCGTCAAGTTTTGACATCAAGTATGGAAGCTCCTTTTTATATGGGTCTTTGTGAACCACTTGGCTTGTGATTGAATTGACCCGCTTGGACTACTCTATAGAGCTGTGTGGATTGTCTCTTGGTGGTTTTAGTCCATGTGTCAACTATTTGATCCTCTTCTGTTGGTGCAAGACCTTTAGGGTTGAGCTCCTCAATCACCAACTTCTTTGTTGTTGTGGAAGTGTCTAGCAAAGGTGAGTAATATGGTTTTAGAAGCTCAACATTGAAAATAGGATGCAAACCAAGGTAAGGTGGTAGATCTAGCTTGAAGGTGTTCTCTCCCACTTGCTTGGTGATGGTATAAGGTCCATAGCGCAGGGGTCTGATTTTCTTGTGTGGACCTACAAGATACTCTTTTTGCAATCGTAGCCAAACCTTATCTCCCATTTTGAAAGAGTGTGGGGTGTGATGTTTGTCATGATGCAGATTGTACTTTGTGTTCATTTGGTCCAGAAGTTGCTATATATTTTGAATATGCTCAACAAAATTCACTTCCTTTTATGTTTCTTTTTCCCTATGTGATGTGAAGTCCATGGGTGAGATTGGAAGAGCCACATCCATGGGTGCCAAAGGTTGGAAACCAAAACACACATAAAAGGGGTTGTGTTTGGTAGAGTTGTGCAAAGCCTTGTTATACCCATGTTGGATGTATGGTAGGCTCTTGTCCCATGTTCAAGGATGCTTTGAATTGTACATATGCAACATATGCATGATCAACTTGTTGACAACTTCTATTTGTCCATTAGTTTGAGGATGGAATGCTTGTGGATAGGGTGAGTTTTTTGTAGTCAATGCGGAGTCTCCACATGCCATCTTTCTTTGGTGCCAAGACAACTGGATCGTTGCAAGGAGAAGAACTCGGTTTGAATTATTGGATTTTCCTCTTGATATCATCATTTTCAAGAACTGACACTACACCAAAAAAGGCTTTTAAGGGTGGCTAAAAGACGATGGTTTTTTACGACTGTAAAGAACCGCCCTAATAGACCCTAAGAGGGTCTTTTTAAACCGCCCTCACCAAATAAAGCTTTTAACGATGCCTAAAAGACGGCTGTAAAAAGCCATCGTAATAGACCTAAGAGGGTGGTTCTAGACTGTCCTCATAAAAATAAACTTTTAACAACACCTAATATACGATGGTAAAAAACCACCCTAATAGACCCTAAGTGGACAGTTAAAAACCGCCCTAAAAAATCACCCTTAAAAAATAAAATTTAAGCTTCCTGCACGAGGGAGGGAAAAAGAGAGGGTTTCAAGGAGCGGGAAGGTCGAAGTGGGCCTTGAGCGGCCCGTGGGAGGGGCATGCTTAGGGCGGCCCGTAGGAGGCACGACTAGCGCCCAGTCCTACGAGGAGGCCCTGAGAGGCCTGGGTAGACAAAATCTCCATCGCAAAACAGAACGACGAAAGGTCTCTGTTTGTGCGATCAAAGGTTACAGAAGGCCCTTTCAAAGCTTCTAACCAGTCAAACAATGTGAGCACCAATGTTGCAAGGATCGTGTACAAATAGGTGAATTATGGAAAAGGATGGAAGGCCCGTCTGTTTGTACTAGATTGGTTTGTGTAGATAGATTTTCTTGTCTTTAATCTGGATTTAACTCATAATTTGATTCTATTTGTTTTTTTCATGACATTCAAATTTGTTGCTCTAGATTGTCTTAGAAATAACGACAATGAATCTAGATTGGAAATATAACTAAGCTTTTGTTTAGGTTTTTCCTGTATTGTTAGTTTGTCCTGCTTTTTAAGTTTGTGCTTAAAAATCAAGGGTTTATGTATTTTCAGGTTTCGTTCTGAAATCTGAATCTGCATATTTTCATCTTGTTGGGAACCGTGTGCAACTAATTGGCAAAAGATTGGCTCTTTTCGTATTGCTAATACTGAACTAGCCTGGAGCACCAGCGAGATGAAAGGGTAGGAGTTATAGGTCAATATAATTAGGTTATGCATTCTGTTAAATATGGAGCCAATGCTTATGCGAAGGGGCTGATCTAGTTCATTTCAGGCTGATGAGCCGTCCTTGTTTGGTTTTGAGATATTAATGGATCTCTAAACTAAAGTGATCAGCAAAGGAACTGAGCAGTTAATAAGGACGGGTTTTTCCAAGAGAAGAACAATTGCGAACTGTGAATGATCATAAGATTATGGCTTGGGCTACACTCCCTTTCCTTGTCTTCGTTGTCTTTGCCCTGTTTTTTGCAACTTACAACATGGTCACAATGATAGCTTGGCATACTATGAAAGGAGGACACCCGAAAGATGATATTGTGGATGTTGGGTCGTCATCTTTTCTACATCCAGTAATTAAGAGGCCTCTAACAACAGAAGCTACTAAGAAGATGCCTTTTCATGTTGCAGTAATTGCCATTGATGCTCCTTACAACAAATGGCAATGCCGTATAATGTACTATTGGTACAAGAGGTTTAAAGATCAACCAGGCTCTGAGATGGGAGGGTTCATTAGAGTGCTGCATTCTGGGATGCCTGATAATCTTATGGATGAAATTCTAACTTTTGTTGTTGATCCACTGCCTACCGGTTTAGATCGGGTATGATTTCTATTTCAATCCCAACAATATAATACATGCTGTTTTTTTAAGACAGTCTGTCTTTTGGTGTTTTGTGGATGATAATTTGTAACAAAGCCTTGATTTTAGCAATCATCAATCTAGTTCCATTCGTTTATTGCTAAACATGGATGTACCTAGGACTCTATATTTATAATGGGGATACAATTTTAGGAATTCATGGGATATTCAATAGCCCTTGAATGATGCATTTGATATAGTTGAAAATAGTTTTACAATAAAGTTTTACTAATCCCATTTTTTAAATGCAGTGGTCACTATGCTATTGATATGTGATTATTGGTTTATGATTGCAGGGCTATGTAGTCTTAAACAGACCATGGGGGTTTGTGCATTGGTTGCACAAGGCTACGATCAAGGAGGAGTAAGCATTATTGCTCTTAAGCTTTGGTGATGCTGTTTTATTAATGTTTGATGTTGAATTATTATTAAATTCAAAATCATAACAGTGCCGAAGTATAGACAACAGTATTGATAAATACAGTAAAAAATATGGTGCAGAACTTTTATGTTGATGCTGTTCATTTATATTTTATGTTAAATTGCAGAATGGGAGTTTGTATGACATTGATATATTGAAGGCTTTTGATGTCGTGAAGTTGGTATATATTGATGGTTGAGCCTAATCATGTATTTGTCAAGCCTTTGCCAAACTTAGCACGAGAAGAATATCTGGCAAGTTTTCCATTCTTCTACATCAAGCCTCTTGATAGTTCTGAAATTGTTAGAAAATTCTATCCTTCAGACATGGGCCTTGTCAAAAATATTGATCCAATTGGCAACTCTCCAGTCATTATCAAAAGGGTACAATGTCTGCAACTTCTTGATAAGACAAGGATTTTAGGAAGTTGAGTGATTGTAGGGTCCTACTAAATTTTGCTTACTGGCAAGATTGTCTTGAGTCAACCTACCCATAATAACATAACGTATTTTATTTGAAATTTCACAACACAATACAGACTAAAATAAGAGTATGAATGTATCCAGAATTGCACTCATTCTTGGAATTTCTTGTCTCATTTCTAGTTTGTTTTTAATGTTATGATTCTTATCTATTCAAGTCAAAAACTAGGTTTTGTTTGTTCAGTTAAATGTTATGGGTGGTACTAAATTATTCTCCTATATAGTGTCATTAACTTTCTATTTTAGTCTTTATTGGAGCAAATTGCACCCATGTTGATGAATGTTTCAATGAGAATGAAGGAAGTGAGAAACGATGGTGAAATTGTTCTATTGATCAACCATGCATTACATAGTTTTATAGTTCTTGAAAGAACTAAAAATAGACACGGTGGTTGAGAGAAATCCTCTTAAACTTATTAGAACAAACTAACTTAAAGATGGCTCTTATCCTAACAACATGCTAATCTTGGACTATGGTCAAACATTGATCAACCAAGCCAAAACCTCAACGTATGCTAATCAAATTAACTAGAAATATGTAAATCAAAACATTAAACTAAAACTAAATACTAGGACTTAATACTTAGGACTAAGGAGGCAATGTTGAAAATATTCCAACAGGAAGATCCAGAAGCTGATAAAACTTTCGGATGGGTGCTTAATGGAGTATTCATATGCCTTGTGACTATGTACCTTTATAGACGGTGGGATATTTGGTTAACAAAGTGTTGAATGCCTACTAAGTGCAACTACAAGAAAACAACATCCAAAGCAGATTTAGAAACCACAAGTTAATGGGATGGTCTGCCAATAAAAGGTACACAGTTTAAGAAATTCTCTTTAATGTGTAGTATAGGTTTCTTTAGTTCTTTTGTTTGTAGTGTATACCATGAAACAAAATTTGTAACCTCCTAACATCTCGCAACTAATGAGTGTCTTTTTAGCCTTATGATTATGCATTTCTCTAGAGACAACATCACATTTTAGTTTGAAAGCCTACTCTTCTTTTTTTCCCCCTCCTTTTTGATCACCTCCAAATTTTGTGTTTTCATATTTGGCGTTTGATTTTGCATCTAATGAGCCCAAGTTTAATTGAGCTTCTAGCTATTGAAAATGGATTTGAGTTCTCAAGATTTATTTTACATGCATAAAGTAAAGGTTTTGGCTATCAGTTTTAACATTGGCTATTTGAATTTAGTTGCTTCATTCTTGCTATTATAGATGATCTTACCTTACAATTCTGTAATGGCCTTATGTTTCAGTTTATGATCAGCAACAATGTGCTTCATTGTCTTTTGCCACTCATGACAAACAATCTTAAGAAAAGTATCAGGAAGGAAGGAAGGAAGCATTCTGGATGATTTCGAACATCACAGCAGGCAACAGAGAACAGATACAGGTAAGTCATTTATGTTGTTGAATGCAAGAAGTTTATCATGCTGAGTTGTTTTAACACTATTCTGTAGTGAATAGGAAATATGTAATTGATTTAATCCTTGTTGATTGCTTTACTTTCTGTTCTGCAGGCTGTCATTGAAGTAAACATCATTCCTCCGATTGTACAATTGCTGCAATCTGCTGAATTTGACATCAAGAAAGAGGCAACATGGGCAATTTCCAATGCCACTTCAGGTGGTTCACATGAACAAATAAAGTACGTGACTCTACTAATTCAAATAAATAAAATACATGTCTTATAAATGATTGTGTTCAAACAATGGAATATGTGTACTCTGAAATACATTTTAGAGTAGTGACAGGGAATTGGGATCCATGTAAAATATCATATGGACAGTAAAATATCTAGTCTGCTGAATATGCCTTCATAAGGTCACAATTTTTGTAGATTGATAGTAATTGGTTAATTTTGATGGTAAAATACTTTAGGTATAATAAGCCCTTTTTGGTGTAGTGCTATTCAGCAGACTGAAGGACAGTGAAAGACCATTTTAAAGTAGTGCTATCTAAAGTCAGCAACACATTTTAGTCATTGATTCCTTGTTTTATGCAAACGATGGTTTTGAACTTCTTTATATTCAAATTTTAATACTGTAAAGTTCATTTAAATGATTTGCTTGGTATTTGAACAGGTAAACATGATCTTTTGGTTTGGGAGCATGATCTTCATGTAACTTTAGACTAAGTTCTATCAATTATAATATTACATTGATTTTTTAGTTGTGGCTTTCTTTAAATGGTATTATTGTCAACAGATTTTAAGCCTTCAGAGAACATCAAATTTATGTACTGTGGGAGGGAACTCCAGAAAGGAAAGAGCCTTTCTCAAGATGTGTGGCCAAATTCAATTCTTCATCTTGTGCATACAAAAGTACATTCATGGCCAAAAGCACAAAGATTACCTGGTGCAAATAAGCCTGTACGTCCTTATGGTCAATTTAAAAAGAAGTCAGAGCTTTCGGTGAAAGATGGGCATGTATTTCTAAGTAAACCATATACTAAAACAGGGTTATTTGAGGGTTACAACATTGCTGCTTTCTTTCCTTGTTTAATTATGTATTCATTAAACATGACAAGAGTGTGTCAGAAGCAGATACATATCCAAGGCCAGATTCTTATTTTCAAATGAATGTTTTGTTCTATAATACATAGCTTTAACACTTTCATGAGGAAAGTAGAAACATCTACCAAACAAATCTTCCTCTGCAAATATCTCTTGTTAATTTTTATCAGTTCTTTGCCATTTGTCTGATAGTAAGATGCTTGCAGGCAACGAGGAAGGATCAGTTTGAAAATTATGTTGTGCAAAAGGTTCTGGAGACTTGTGATGATCAACAACAGGAATTAATCCTTTCTCGAATTAAGGTGCATTTGAATGCCCTTAAAAGATACACATATGGAAAACATATTGTTGCTCGAGTTGAGAAGCTTGTTGCAGCTGGAGGTAAGTTAAGATAGACATGCATATTAATGCTCTTATGTGTGCTTGTATTGTTGCTTAAGAGAATTTGTTGATTGGTTTATTCAAAATGTCAGGTTCTAGATATCGAGTCCTAGCTTGAATCACGATGTCCCAACAACTTAAGAGAAAGGAAAAAATAAAAATAAAAGTTGTGGATACCCTTGGTTTCCCTCACAGGGATGCCATCTTGAAATATTCTGCCCATTTACCTCACAGGGATTGTAAAATATGAAGCATTAGATCTATCTTGATATTCCTGTCAAATATATATGATTTTACATAAACTCCGTTGAGGCAGTTTCCAGTCTGGGTGGTTCATAAACTGATTCAAGAAAACTACGAACCACTCCGTTAACTTTAATGTAATACAATAATATATGCTAAATAATATTCTAACATCCCCCCTTATTACATTAATGTTGACTACACATAGCATTGCGGAACAATTCAAATTTGACTCGAGCAAGCGCTTTGGTGAAGATGTCCGCTATTTGCTCATTTGTGGGAATGTAGTGGAGTTGGATATGATGCTTTGGAACCTCATCTCGAATGAAATGACACCTAGTGTCAATGTGTTTGGTGCGATCATGAAAGATAGGATTCTTGACAAGATTCAGAACACCTTGATTGTCACAAAATAAATGTAAAGGAAGGTTCTCTGGAAGACCCATATTTGTGAGGATGCGACGTAACCATATGATCTCGCAGACTGCTCCACTAGCTGCTCGATATTCTGCCTCAGTAGAAGAGATAGCAACAACATGTTGCTTCTTGCTATGCCAAGAGACAGGACCAGATCCAAGGTGAAAAACATAACCTGCAGTTGATTTTCGGTCATCTATGGATCCAGCATAATCAGAGTCCGTATACCCTTGAAGATAGAACTTGTTGTTTTTTTTGTATTCTAGGCCGATATATGTCGTACCACGGACATAGTGAAGAACTCTTTTTGTTGCTTTCCAGTGGCTAACTTTAGGATCTTGCATGAATCGTGAAAGATAACCCACAGCAAAACTAAGATCTGGCTTGGTGTTTGTGAGATAGATGAGACTCCCGATCAGCTGACGATAGAGAGTACTATCTATTTTAGGAGATTCATCGAATCGGGATAACTTAAGTCCTGCTTCCATGGGTGTGGCTTTGGGCTTGCAATCAGTCATCCGATACTTATCAATTAGAGTCTTGGCATATTTCTTTTGAGTAACTTGTATGCAATGCTTGTATTGAGTTACTTCTAGACCAAGACAATAGTGGAGAAGTCCAAGATCTGTCATTTCAAAAGAGGTATTGAGATCTTGTTTTACTGTTTTGATCATACTCTCTGAACTGCCTGTTATGATCAGATCATCCACATATAGTACTAGAATTACTATTTTAGAACCATTGTTCTTGATATATAAATTAGGATCTGCAGGACTTCTTCTAAATCCATGTTGCACTAGGTGACTATCAATTTTGATATACCAAGCTCGAGGAGCTTGTTTAAGTCCATATAGAGATTTGATCGGCTTACGGACTTTCGGTCTTGCCCTTGAACTACAAAACCTTCAAGGTTGAGTCATATAGACTTCTTCTTGTAGGTCACCATTTAAGAAAGCACTCTTTACATCCATTTGATGTAGTCGCCAACCAAATTGAGCTGCCATTGCACACGTAACTCGAATAGTGGTCATTTTTGCAGTAGGAGCAAATGTCTCTTCATAGTCTATGCCTTCTTTTTGTGCATAGCCCTTTGCAACAAGTCGGGCTTTATATTTATCTATTGCACCATTTGCCTTATATTTGATCTTGAATACCCATTTACAACCAATGGGTTTCTTTCCTGAAGGCAAATTCACTAACTTCCAAGTTTGATTTTTCATTAGAGATGTATGTTCTGCATCCATAGCAGTTTTCCATTGATCTTTACTGAGTGCATCTGAGACTGATGTGGGTTCTTTTTCATCTAGTATTGTCAGATAGACTTTTTCATCTTCCATATCTATATCCTCATCTTCTTCTACATGCACAGATAAATCATCAAAATGTTGACAAAGGTCATCAACATCTGTTACTGTTGTTGCATCATCTGTTTTTCTTTGTTGAGTCATACTGCGAGTAGTGGGTCGATCTAGAGTTAGATCTGGAAGTGATGTCAATTTTGAATCTTGCAATGTACTAGTATACCATTTAGGAACCTTCTTCTGAGGAGGTGTTGCTTCTTTCTTAGGTTCATCTTCCTGAAGGTATACAAGTGTGTTATTTGATGTGAAAGTTTCATCAAATACTACATCTCTGCTGATGTGTGTTTTCTTGGTTATAGGATCAATCAACCGATATCCTTTTGAATACTCATCATAACCAAGAAATATACATTTTTGAGTTTTCTCATCTAGTTTCCTTCTTTTCTGTTTAGGAATGTGCATAAAAGCTTGACATCCAAAAACTTTTAGATGAGAAATTGAGGGTTTCTTACCACTCCAGGCTTCTTGTGGAGTTTTTCCTTGTAGAGCCCTTGTAGGTGCTCTATTTAGTAGGTAAGATGTTGTGTTTACTGCTTCTGCTCGGTATTGTTTTTCTAAGTTTGCTCCTTTTAACATACACCGACTCATTTCTACTATGGAGCGATTTTTTCTTTCTGCAATTCCATTTTGCTGCGGTGTATATGCTGTAGTGAGTTGTCTCTTGATCCCATGTTTTTCCAAAAATGCTGAGAATTCCTTGGAAGTGTATTCCCCCCCTCGATCTGAGCGGAGGGTTTTGATGGAACAACTTGTTTCCTTCTCAACTTGTCTCTTGAACTGACGAAAGTAGAGAAGGGCTTCTGACTTGAGTGCAAGGAAGAAGACCCATATTTTGCGGGAGTAGTCATCAACAAATAGCTGAAAATACCTCTTTCCACCATGACTGGTTGGGAAAGGACCGCACAGATCTGCGTGGATTAACTCCAAGGGGTTGTTCGAGCGAGAAGAACTTGTCTCAAATGGAACTCTATGTTGTTTCCCTGCGAGACAATCTGAGCACACGGGGAGAACAGATGAAAGCTGAGGAAGCCCTTTGACCATGTCATATTTGCTTAATTCGAGTAAATACCCGGAACTGAGGTGCCCGTATCTTTTATGCCATAAGGAAGTAGCTTCTTTTGTAGTGGCAATGAGGGCAGTATGGGATGTAGAGACTGTATCCAAGATGAATAATCCATGTTTGTAGGAGCCAGTGGCAACGTGGTGACCTTGATGACTGATGAAACATCTCTTTTTGCCGTGTTCAACTTGAAAAACAACATCCATATTTCTATCTAGCATCTGTGGAACAGATAAGAGATTGTTGGCAAGGCCAGGAACATAGAGAACTTTCTCTATGGCACAGTCACCATCAGGGAGTGTGACTGTAACATCCCCTTCACCTTGTACTTGATAGACCTGATTGTCTGCAATAGTGACAGGTTTGCCTTCTCTTGCGTGAAAGGTTTGAAACCAGGACTTGTTCCCAGTCATATGTTTGCTTGCTCCAGAATCAATATACCATACAACATCGGATTTGGAAGAGGCAGTATGGGTCATGAGCACTTTGTGTGCTCTTTCGGAGTCATTATCTGAAGATGAAGGAGAATCATCTGAATGGGAATCTGCATAAGCAACATGACCCTTTTGTTGTTTGCGATGTTGAGGATATTTCTGCTTCCCCTTGCCTTTCTTATTTTGTGAGGGATCATGTTGTTGTTTGTTTTTGAACCAACACCTGTTGGTATCATGATTGTTCATATCACAGATCTTGCAATATTTATCTCGCTGGAGATTGGGCTTGCCTTTGCTTTTGGAAGAAGAGCCTCCCTTCTGGAACTGTCCTTGCTTGTGACCCTTTTGATGGGTGGAGAGAGCAGTAGCAGGTTCCTCATCTTTCTGTACTTGATTGGCTTCTTCAGTTTGAAGCAAATTAACCAATTCAACAAAAGTTAATGTTCTGCCAGAAACATTGAGGGAAGTGATAAAACTTTTGTAAGAGGGTGGGAGTGCCCTCAAAATAACAGATGTCAAAAGATCATCATCGATGGGTTTTCCCATAGTATTGAGTTTAGCTTTCAATTCTGCCACTTTGCAAAGAAACAATTCAACAGTTTCCCCTGAATTCATATTGAGATTGTGAAGCTGAGTTTGTAGGTGAAGGATAGTGGAATTATTCTTTCCTTCATACACAGTAATCAGTGCTGCCCAAGCATCTTTACTAGTCGTGGCATCACAAATATGAGGTTGAACCTCATCTGTTATGGCAAGTAATAAAAACATAAGGCCTTTCTTGTCCTGATCATCAAATGTATCTTGATCTGTCCCTGCTGTGGTGGGACGAGAGGTAGTGCCACTGACGACATCCCATAATTTTTTGACTTGAAGAATGGCTTTCATTTTATGCTTCCATGGCACAAAATTGGTGCCTTTGAGCAATTGGGCATCTGAAAGATACTTGTGCACTGTAGCCATTTTGTTTAGGGTTCCTTATATCGCCAAATGGTCCCCTTTTCGATATACCGTTGCCAGGCCAGTTATACCGAAACTGAAACAAAACAATACCCGCCCTTACGTGAGGGAGACTATAGGTATTATGAAGATCAGAACGGTACGTGGAACATAGGCGATGCTGAAAAGGATTGCTTTGTTGATGGCACCTACCTTAGAAAGACAGGAATCCGCATGCGTGGGGCGTAACTTCCCCTAAACACTTTGGAATCCAAGACTTTCGTCAGGATTTACGCCTAAACACAATAGCAATGGGGGTAAAAAATTGACTCAAAGAGATGTTAATGACACCTGCTTGAGAATCTTCGGAAGAAGAATAATCAATTGGAGGTAATTAAGTCAAAAAACAAAACTAGGAGAAAATTAGTGTTGGGGAGAGAACATATGAAGATCCCTGTGCAAAGAGATAACTGCTTGTGGAGAACCTATGCAACATGTGCTGAGAGAAGTAGTGGATGCTTTGATGTAGATGTTTTTTTTTTATTTTTATATAAGTGCAGAAAAGGAATGCAATAATCAACCAAGCATGCTCACAAAAAAACTTCTCACATAGGTGTCGGGTTCAACCGAAAATGCACCTAACTTGGACAACAAAAGGTGTCGAGTAAAATCGAAAATGCACCTTTGAAGTGCTATCGAAATCTTCTCCTGAGGGTGTGAAAAAAAAATTTGAATTCCCCCCCTCTATCTTGGAAGAAGTGAAGGCAAAAATAGAATATAATGCCTTTGAACAATTGCTTGTGAGAAAAAAAATGTCTGAAAAACAATGTCAAACTTCTTGGGGCGTCATCCGGCGCCACACTCAAAAAACTTTGTTTTGTTTTGGCCACGAGTCGCGAGCGCAATGCGTGCCAAAATACCTTCGGGCGTCAGCAATGTTGAGCGGCCACTTATGTTGTAAAAAAAATGCGTCTGTTTCCTTGCGTCTTTTTTTTTTATAAATTAAGTTGGCTTCTCCCTTCTCTTGGCCTATGAGGCCAACCGTAGCCACAGTAAAACAGAATAATCACAGCGTCTGGAATTTCTGACGGCGGTCACCAACGCGCGGGACTTGCGCTGCACGGAGCGCTGCTCCACCACACTCGGAGTGCACGGACCCCACCACACTCGGCTCCGCTGCACGGCTTGGCGGTCACCCTCGGTTATTATTTCGAACGCGCGGGGTGGCTGTACGGAGTGCTTCTCCACCAGCAACAGCCGTGTTACTTTGAGCACGAGTCTCAACCACAAACAGAAACGAATTGTAAAAAAAATTACCGCGGAAACAACACCATAGCAGTTACAGGAGTGGAGAAGGCTTTCAAACAGTTTCTGGCACTGGCTTTAGCGGATTCCGAGGCCATCCCGCACAATCTCGGCACTCTGCTGCGCGGTTCGCTTCGATTTCTGGACCTCTCGTCCAACAAATTTCTCCTGCCCGCGACTCTGGCTCCTCAATCTTTCCGGTGGAACTCGAGAGATGGCTCGTCCAACAAATTTCTCCTGCCCGCGACTCTGGCTCCTCAATCTTTCCGGTGGAACTCGAGAGATGCTCGCCCGGCGCTCGTTTTCTCCAGATATGCTCTCCCGGCGCTCGTTGTCTCCAGATACGGTGACGTCGTCCTTGGTGACGAGGTCTGGTTGCTGCGTCGCAGCTTCTCTTGCGGCTGTGCTCGCCCGGCGCTCGTTGTCTCCAGATACGGTGATGTCAATGACGTCCAACAGCGTGCTTGCCTTCTCCAAGCTATTCGGAGCGCAGAGGGAGAAAATAAAAAACAAACGGCAGCGTCCCTTCCAACACCGTCCGTCTGGTTAAATTCACATTGCCCAGAAAAATTTATTCAATGCTCTGATGCCATGTAAAATCTGAAGCATTAGATCTATCTTGATATTCCTGTCAAATATATATGATTTTACATAAACTCCGTTGAGGCGGTTTCCAATTTGGGTGGTTCATAAACTGATTCAAGAAAACTACGAACCACTCCGTTAACTTTAATGTAATACAATAATATATGCTAAATAATATTCTAATAGGGATGTCATCTTGAAATAGTCTGCCCATTCACTGAGTCACACTAAGGTCGTTCTTCCATGGCTTCCTTTGACCTCTTCTCCATCTCCATTGTCACCACCTTCTTAGTTTTCCTCATCCAGGCCACCAATGGAGCAGACCCATCCTCTCCAGACCTAGTCTACCTTATGGGCCTAAAACAGAATCTCAGAGATCCCACATTCCAGCTTGAAAACTGGAAAAATACCACCTCTCCCTGCAACTTCAATGGAGTCAAATGTGACATCACCAACAGCTATGTTGTGGAAATTGATCTATCAAATTTTTATCTTGAAGGGCCATTCTCATTTGTAATGTACTGCCCTATTATGTGTTTGGTGTTTTTGCAATAACTATGGATTAATTTGAACATGAAATAATACCCAAATGAAAGAAGCCAATAACAGCAGCATGCAATGATACCCAGATGGATTTAACACTGAATAATCGATTTTTATGCAGAACCCATAATCAAAATAGCTTATTAATTCATATCAGCAAATTAACAACAATGTTTAGAAATTCGAGATGGATAAATGTCTTCGAATATCATTATAAACATACCAATTTGCTATTATCTCCAACCGATGGACTATAAACCTTTGAATCTTTGATTGAATCACATAAGCGTGAATCCTGAGTGAATTCACCAGCCAAGAACTGGGTTTTCGTCCAGCTCCCTTCTCCAATACTGAGGGTTTCGTCCAGCTCCCTTCTCCAATACTGAGGGTTTCCGTTCTCAGAACTTCAACAATCTGCACATTGTCGATCCCTGAAATGGAACCGATCTGTCCTTCGGGCTTTCGTCCGTCGGGTTATCGATTGGGGTTTCCGTCCCTTTCGATGAAGAAATATCAGCCGCCGGCCTTAATCTCCAAGAGAAGAAATAACATAAACCAGAATGTCTAAAATGAGACTAAGTCACTGAATAAATAGGCTCCTCCTTGGCAAACTCTTTTTTGCGCGCTCAATGTGGGATAAACATATTTCTTTCCCTTTAATTATAATATAAAGTTTTAACTTTATAAAATGAATTTCATAATTCACTTAATAAAGCCAAGCTTTGCGCTTTAAAAACTCTGCCTTATGAAACTCCGATTGACCAACTAAAACCCGTTCGGATACCCATTTCGTTGTAGAACAACATCCCCTTGTCCGCTCGGCAAGAAACCCTAAAACTCGACACTGCTAAAAATAGCAATTCCAACATCCTAGCTCCGTTTGATCCCGAACGACCACCAAAACTGAGCTCTAAGAATCCAAAAGTTGTCTCAAATATCTCCAAAGGCTCTCATCCATATGACATAGCCTACGGGAACCCGTGTATAGGCTAGTCTCAATGTGCTCCCACTAGCTGATTAGAAGGGGACATTACAGTCCACCCTTCCCAAATATTGCTTGTCCTCAAGCAATATGATTTGTATGCCAGGATCCCAAATAAATCTAAAGAATGTCTCATGATGAAGACACTGCCCTGAACTGTCATCCCAGAAACTGAAAACACTATCAAGCTCTGTCACCAAACCGATACAACCGGCCCCGGTAACTTTGTCGAGCTCTACCACTCTATAAAACAATCCATCCCTCAAAGGAATTCCTGGATCCCATAGCCAAATAGGGATTTTGTCATTCCCAAAATTTAATAATTTTTGTTGTGCCACTATGACTACAACTGAATTATTCTACAGCTCAACGGAGTACCCATTCTGGACTGACAAACGAGGAACCCAACAAGAAACCGATTCTACCACTATAGGGAAGAGCACCTCATGCCAAGGTGATACATATAACTCCTTATACCAACCCTTCTCCCCATTCATATATGACATGGTCAAATCATCAACATGTGGACTGAAAGAAAAACTATGAGCATACCTCACTATACAGTCCATCTGAACTTCACCAACTGGTTCCATGGAAGTGTCTATACAATCACCTGTGCTACAACTCTCAACATTCTGCACACAAAAGTCAGGAGATGTTTTGCCAATCATAACACAAGGAAATGAACCTACATCAGTATCATACTCGGGTTGTTCCTTTTGAGTGGTTGTAACAGTTGACCAATTTTCTTCTTTGTGAACAAAACTTAACTCAAGGTTAAGTTTGTTAATTATCTTCTCCTTTTTGGTGAGTTCTTGGTACATCTTTTCTGCAGTTTGGATAGCCAAATCCCTATCGGATAACAATTGCAAGTAATCAGATTTTATTTTCTCCAAAGCATGCTTGATAGTTTCTACCTTAATAGTTTGCACGCTTTCAACAGAGGAGACATCAATCAACCCTATATGCCTATCTTTGAGCTGAGTTGTCCACAGAAGATATTCAACAAAGTTGTGTGTGCTATCCAAATGGGTTAATGTTTGGACAATCTTCTCTTCTGTAACCTGCAACTTATCCTTCCAACTTTGCATTGTATCAAGTTTTGGATTGTGATTAGCAGCATACAATAAAGTTTCTGATTTACCATCTTTGGCATAATGATCAGAATCAACATTCCTTTTGACACTACACTCTCCAACTTCGTGCATTGAAGTTAGGACTGACTCATGCTCAACCCAAGAATTATCAACAATTGCTGATTTAGCAACCAAATCAGCATTCTCCACTTTCTTACTTCCATTGTACATCTCTCTGGAAGTGGACCCACAAGATGAATTAACTTCATCTTCATCGAAAACAGTACCATGATCACAAGGAAATTCATCTCCGCTCTCCAATCCTAGGACCTGTGGGTTATCCGGTTCACCATCCAACACCCTGTTGATCCTCTCTACCTCTGAACTCAAAGAAGAATCATCATGGGTTTCCAATTCATCGTACTTAGGATCTTCAGGAACATCATAATTGTCATCATTATGCACTAGACAAATGGCTACTCAACCTGCTGTAAGAAATCCCATAACTGTCAATGGATTGTTTTGCATGTAAACCCACAATTTTTGCCCCATCACTATTATCATCAAAATATTCCTTAACCAGGTCATCCTGAAAATCTGATATGGATTCAACCTGTGACAAATGATCTTCTACCAGCTCATCACCACCCAAATCATTTTGAGTCTCTATCCTGCTTACCTCCTGAGATGAAGCATCTGTTATAAATTCAACTGTTCCGCTGTCCTGAACTATGTGTGGCTGCAATAAATTACTAACATTACAGGTTCCACAAACATGACCAAATGTCCAAGTTTGGTGACATGTGAGACACCTGTTCTCTCTCCTCAACTGGTTCCTGCTTATACGAGGAGGTCCTCTATCCTGTGAAACTTCATAAGCCACTGTTTTACCTACCAAATTCTGTTTTCCTTTGTCATTTCTTGCTAGGACAGCAAGCTCATCTCTTTTAATTCCAACTTGTATTGGCAACTCAGTGTATAAAGGTTCAATCTTGACCGGAGGAGCACCTGTTGGTAGAGAAATTTTCATCATTGCAGCTAAATTTTTGAGGGCTTGTTCTATCTCATGCTAGGTCTTATCCCACTCCCGCTGTCTCTTAGTCCAGTCATTAATAGACGCCATGAATCTGAAATTAATTTGAGGCTTCCACAGGCTGGCAGAATATCCTGAGCTCTGAATTAACAATACCCAGAACTCTTAAAGCCCAAATCAACCAAATGGGTATTCAAATCACCAATACCCAGAAACTGGAAACCCTAGATTTGAAAACGACAATCAAAATCTAACTTCTGCTAATCTTCTATACTCCGCAAATTTTCAAGCAATATAATTTCAGACAAAGAATTATTTCCACCAAATCAAACCTGAGAATTTTGTCTTCGATAGAAGACTTCACAAAATTCGCAATGAAACCTTGAACAGGCTGGCAGGAAAAACCAGCTTTGATACCACTGTAATATCCCACCCAAGCTGAGATACGAAATTTTTGCCTTGTTTTGTTGTTTTGGAAATTTGCAAGGTTTTCAGTTTTTGTGCAATGTTCTGATTTTTTTTGTATTTTTTATTTAAGTACAGAATAATGCAGGAAAAAGTTAAACTGCTAACTTGAACAAATAATATCTAGCAAACTACTTGGCGGGAATCAATGAAACTTGGAATTTAGATAATATACAACTATAAACCCTTTAAAGGACTTTGGAAAGTATCAAAATACCCGAAAGCTCGTACAAGACTGAAAATGGCGACTTTATAGCCGAACAAAGAACACAGGAATATATGTATTTCTTTCCCAAGCAACAAATAAAGATGTATTTTTACAATATCAATGCAAAGGAAAGCTTCCAATCCTTATCCGCCTCAATTATAATCATTAATTGGCACCCAAACTCTGAATATTAAAAACCACCTTCAATGCCAGGCAAGATATGGTACGACCAGGCTAGAGGAAATTATGGCCAGCAAGAATGGTCTGAAATCTGCCCTGAAACCCTATCTGAAAATTCTCTGAAATCTCCTCAAATTTAAGCACAATATATTCCCTGTGATGGAAATGCTCTGGATCACCCTGAGGATGTCTTCCAATCCCGAAGATGATGTTCCTGTCAGAGGATTTCGTCTCCAAACAAAGCTCAAACCCTTGCAAAATGCTCAGCAAGTTTTCTCTCCAAGATAAGCCAAAATAAAATATATCCAAGCATACCAATATGAGAGCAAGCAATCAATAAATAGACTCCTCATTGAGAAGTTTCCTCAAGTGGGCTCAATGTGGGATAAAACATAAAGTCACCTTATAAAGTCACTTTATAATTAAAACTCATTTTTGCTCCAAAAAACCCCTTTTTAATTAAAATGTAGATATTTGATGTGCAAGGCTCCAAAATAAAGCGTCTATGATTTAAAACTTTTAATTCCCTTTCCAACGAGCTATAACACTTAGGTGCCCATTAAATTATTTAATTAAAATGGTAACCTTAGAAGAAAATAATTAATTATAGCTCGTATTAACACCCAAATTACGAAAATGGTCGGAAAGCATTGGAATCGAAAACCGATTGCACAGGAGTGATACCGATGATGAATAATGATGAACGGACCTGACTGGATGACTTACTATAAATAGACGCTCTCTCCAAGAATATTGGAGAACAAACTAGAAGCTGGGTACAACCTCGGAAAGTGTCATCGGGGTCCTCTAGACCACCTAAGCTCAATGCCATCATCAAAAATCCCCTCTGACACGTTTGACGGACATCCAAGAGAGCCAAGGTCAACCATAGTGCTAAAGTGACCAAGAATGGGGACATTACATCATTTGTGGTGTGCAACCTGCATCATCTCAAGTTCCTATTCCTGGCCAACAATTCAATCACTAGGTAACTTTGTTTACTAATCCTAAGCGTAAAGGGTAGGGATAAAATGATATTTATTTGGTGTTCGTGGGATCAGGGTAGGAAGATTGAGAATACCCCTTGATGGCAGTCCATTTGGAGAATTAGAGACAACACTGCCTCCAAGTGAACATAGAGAAGGCATAGATATGTGCATAATTAATCCAAATTACACAAGGAAAAGTTATCATTACACATACGACTGTGGAGCACATCGTCCCTACAATTTCATTAACATGATTACAAAGGTTAAATATTTATCTTATGGTATTTTAAGTCTGCTCAAAACTCTCTCATTTTAAGATTAATAATATCTAGTGAATGCAGATTGACTTGAAAGAGAAATAGCGAAAAGCTGGCACAAAGAAGGCGCGTGTTTATATTTAAAATAAGTAATAATAAGAGGGCGGTTTTAAACTGCCCTCTTGTATAAAAACCTAAGAGGGCAGTTTAAAACCGCCATATTAGGTTTATATATATTATTGTAGACACCTAAAATGCGTCATGTTGAGGAGGCTACTCATGTGGACACCTTTTTAGGCCATATGACTCATATTGAACCTTTCCAAGACCCAACAGTGGTTCTAACCACTCAAATAGGGCAGCTTAGTCCTATTCTGCCTGGACCGCTGATTTCTCTAGCAACAGGCTCGCCGTCGCTGACGTTGAAAGCGACCGCGGGTGGGCTCCGCCTGTCGATAGCAGCCACAGACCGAGCCACGCCTGACGAAGGCGACCGAGTTTGTAAGGCTACCCAAGCCGAGTAAAATCTGTTGGAATGCAACAAATTCTTGATGGTTTTCCAATAGAAGCTTCCAGAAGCTTCGCCCCAACGACCCTAGCCCAACCAAATCTTGTTCTTGGCTTCATGGGCAAGCTAGGATGAGAATTTTGGGAGTCTACTTAAGGCCCCAAAAATAAGAGAGAAGTCTAGAGATTTTGATGAGCAATTGCCATAGTGAAGCACTGCCAAACTAAGGAGAGAAGTAATATCCCTTGAGGTGCAACGAAGTGTTGTCCAATTTACATCATGACATTGGCAAATTCGTCAATGGAGTTTGCTCAATCTTGAGGATCAACCACCTTGCCGTTCTACACCAAATTGCCACGGATTTGAGCCCAATTTCACGATCAACTGTCTTGAGACACGATGAACCCTTGAACATCAATTCAACATTGGAATTGATCGTCACCCGACCCAGAACACAGAGAACAAAACCTCTATTTTGTGGCTGCTATTTTTAACAGCGGCCAGTAGCGCACCACTGTCGAAGTCGACAACGACTAACAGAGCTTGTTGACCCGATCAACAACGGCCTCGGGATGATGTATCATTTCCTTTGTTATAGACATTAGATTAGTTCTAGATGCTTTGCTTTTGATTTCTAACATAGATTAGCAGCTTTTACATTCTGTCTTTACGCATTTATTTCTTGTTTTCATGCATTTTATCATTACTTTACGCATTTGCTTTATTCAAGAAATAAGCCTCATTTCGAGAGGCGTCATATGCTATTGACATTTCTTGCAGTTTCTTGTGTGCAGATTACAGGGCTATTCAAGGGCTATACATCACCAAGATCCATTTTCTTGGCATCAAAAGCAGAGGTTGCAAGTAAACCCTCTATAATCAGAATAGTGGAAGAGCAAAGACCTTGTGGAGTGCATCTTTCCCCTTTGGGGCTACATACTTTGTAATCTTGTATCAAATTGGGAATCCCTAAGAGGGATATATTGTAATCGAGATTCATTTTATTAATAAGAAGAGCACCCCGTTTTGTTATCTTGTTGTCTCAATGGTTACATAAATTTCATGTTTCAATTTGTTTACATTATTGCAATAGATTAGATGCATGGTTTTTGCTACTTTACAAGTGGCGATCACGGTGGGACCATCCCTAATTTGGTTGCTAACTGAGTTTTCTGCTTGTTTTTGCGTTTTAGGTACCGCCGCTCTTAGCGACTGTGACTAACAGTCGCCGTCGCCATCGGCTCTGACGGCTAGCACCACCGTCGTTATGATCGAAGACAGCCTCGGGACAAACACAAAAAATCAAATTTGCAGCAACTTCTTCAAACTATGGCTACCCCTGTAAGTGGCCCTAATATGTTTTTTGCTGTATTTTTTTGAAAAATTTGCAGAATAGCAGTAATTAAAGAACATAGAGAAAGTTCATTTAAATCTCTGTGTTTACTGGCCATCGTTGTTGGGAACAGCGGCCTCTGCTGCTCGTCGCCCCGAATCCAGTGGCCAAATTTTTGATTGCCTCTGTGTTTGATGACCATTGCTGTGCATCGTTTTTCACAGAGATGATCTATGTTAGATTGAGTATTAGAGTTTGCATGCTTGTAGCTTGCTGAAAGGCTGTTTCATTTAGTTATGCACTGCATATTTCTAAAATAAAAACGTTTTTTACATGCATATTTTTGAATCTTAAACGTTATTTTTATGCATGTAGTGAAAAATCATGGCATGTTGTATTATGCATCTTTGCTTTTGCATAAAGTAAAATGAACCACACACACCTCACGCTCTAAGTTTAACATCAGGGAGTTGGAAGTGACATCCAACGAACTGATCAAGACCAATGGTGGCCTTCATCACCACTTGTTTGGCTTGGATATTGTGAATTTTCGAACCCATTCGTGGTCAAAGACGACTCCAAGAACCGTCTTAGCCATGGAAAATAGCATGCATTTCTCTTCGGAGGGTGTATCGCTGCCCACGGCCAATATGGGTGAGGATCGGTAGGACCTATGCTCCCTCACCGGGTATGGGTTTCATCTCCATATCTTGGTGGGTTTCGCACGGACTTCATCACCGATTTAGCATGTGAGAGTGTACAGGTGAAAACCTTTAAAAAATTGAGAGTTACATCAACTATTATTCAAACTTGCATGAGAAAGTGGTATGATATACAACACATCAAAACACACAAGCCAGATTTTTAGGAAACACAATCAAACTTTAAAAGAGATAACCATATGTATACATTGTTTGTTTCTTAAAATCACATACGAGATAATTCAAAAACTAATGGTCACCACACGAAGCTGCACTTAGTTGACAACTAAGGCGGCGTCCAATGCACAAGAAGGCGCAAACCGCCTTAGAGTCAGTCCACTTGACCAAGCCATACCTGAACGACGTTCAGGAAGTCTTCGCAGAGATAATTCTACTCATGGGGGATCTCATTGAGAAACCCCACCTAGGAGGACTTTTGTTGGGACTCGTCATGACTATGAGGAGCTTCCTTCTAGACCTCAGTCATCCCATCATGCTGATAAAATCCACCCAATGAGGGGCAAACTAGAGGGGTAGCGTCCATTCGCATATCCACCAGAGCTTCAAATCCCTCCGAGAGTGGAGCGGATCTCATATCATTTCATAGCATTGGTGAACGAGGTACGCCTCTTAACCAACCATGGAAAATCCTTCAACTTGATTTCTTAGACAAGTATGGTGGAAAGTCAACCCATAGGACCACTTCGTCTGCCCATTCTCATTCAGAGAGTGCACGTAGCGAAGGGATAACACATCATACGTATGCCCAAGGTGAGTGCTCTAGGCGAGCACGTAATACAACCACCACATCCACACATGAGGGCACTGAACATAGGGTTGAACATGGTGTTAATGCGGCCTCAACTGATAGAGGTAAGAGGGTTGCTATACCTGCAGCTAGAACCGAAATTGTCTCTCCGCATAGAGCTGCAAAGCCAATGACCATACACAACAGATTGAACAGATTGGCTGCTTAGGCATGGTGCAAACCAAAGAGAGCAATTACTCCAAGCCTGGATTTGTGCAATGAGCGTGAGCGTCTAGAGTATGAGCATGAAGAAACACAGAGGTTGCATCGCCAGCGTCTGTATGAGCACTAGTTGCGTGAACAAAGGATTCTTGAGAAAAATGAACGTTGCGTGAACAAAGGATTCTTGAGAAAAATGAACGTGAAGAACGATAAAATAGGTTAGCTCAAGAAGAATTACCTACACCTAGTGCTTATAGGCAGCAACACTCCTCGAGACGTAATACGTTTCATCAGGAGCTGCTTGGTAGGCAAAAAGACACTCGTCCTCATTGCGCTTCACTACATGCTTCTTAGCAACATCGCCCAACGCCAAATCGATCGGAGTATGAACAATATGAGGATATAGAACAAGATGAACAGGAGCAAATGTATCTTGAACCATCCTCCTTGAACTTGGATGATGATTACAATCAGCCAAATCGATCACATAGAAACATTCCATTGCTTGCTCCCCGAAGATCTCTTCGGGAGGATGAGATCATCTCATCTCAAGCATACAAAGTGCTCACTGAGCGATTCCAATCGCTCAGGAAACAAGGTGCGGCTTACCAGAAGCTCACACTGAAATAAATTCATAATCAGCCCCTTAATTCATCGGTACCTAGTCCAGCCTATCTTGAACACTTTGAAATGCCTAAGATGGAGAAGTTTAGGGGAGACGAGGATGCACATGAGCATGTTACGAGTTTTATGAACTTATGCTTCCAATTGCAAAATAATGATGCCTTACTGCTGCACACTTTTGTGATCACACTCTCAGGTGCTGCCCTTGAGTGGTACAAGCAGCTCCCTAGGCACAGTATATCTAGCTTTGAATAGCTAGCAAATGCCTTGAACGCTTTTCTTTTGGCATCAAGAAGAAGGCTAACTTGTCCGACTTATCAAACCTACATCAATATGACAATGAGCCAATCATGGATTATGGGAATAGATGGTGAAAAATCATGTCAAAACTACCATTTGCCATTCTTGTGTTGAACTAACTCGGATGTTCATAAAGAGCCGCGCCAAGCACATCTCGTTGCTACTTCAGTTGCAACGTACCCAACATTTGAGGAAGCTTTGGCACAAGACAAAGTAATAGAGGACATCAAGGTCCAAGAGGGAGAGTTGAAACTCTGCAAGAAATATTGGAATAAAAACCAATGCAACAACCATCATCAGGCCAAACCAGCGCCTGTGAACCAGGTGGTTATAAATGTTCCAAAAGCGAAGCAAGTGCCTCAACAGCCTAACTATCAGGCTCAACCCCCTCCAACTCAAAACAACAATAAGTTATATAAAAAACAGGTGCAAAAACGACAACATTGTATACCTCACACTTACACGCCATTGCCTGAATCTTTGACTTCACTTTTCAACTGCCTATGCGAGGCTAAGGCTATTTTCTTGCCTGAGATTCATACCCTTGATCCTAATCACCCAAAACCTAAAGGGTATAGGGAAGACCTGTTTTACGTGTATCATTAAAAAAACGGTCATGATATTCAAAATTGCATTTCATTTAAAAACTTGGCGCAGAATATGTTGGACAAAGATCAATTGCAAATTGACAATCCTCTTGCTGTCAATAATCAACAAATTGGCATATTCAAAGATCCCTTACCCAAACATGAGGTCAAGGAAAATTAGTAAGAGCATGTGAATGAGGTGCATATAGCCCCGCCTAATGAGGGTTTTATTGACATGATTAATATCACAATGGAGAGCAAGAAACGCCTTGATTAGTCTACATCACTGAAAAATCCAATCAAAGCTAATCATGTATCGCAGTCCTTGCAGCAATTGAATCCTATTCAATCACACCAGGATCTTGTGACCACATTTCGCAAGCAAGAGATTAGGCCAACCCCTAGTAACGAACTTGATCCGCCATTGCATATCATAGCTAGCGTGAATCAGACTCCATACAAGCGAATTTTGATTGACATTGGTTCGTCTATTAATATCATCACTGCCACTGCATTGAAACACGTCAACCTTCCACCTTCACACATCACAGAATCCACATTCGCATTACGAGCTTTTAATGATGCAATATCCCCTACAGTTGGTACAATAGTCCTACCTATTCAGGTTGGGATAAATATTATGCCTACATTGTGCCACATTTTAGAGGGTGAAAGACAATACAATATACTGTTAGGCAGATGTTAGCATAGATTCATCTTTATGCATCTTTATATTTATTACATTATTAAAGTGCTATGATATTGCGCACAAATTAGGTTGGGGTAGTTTATTTTCTGGTTCCCAACTGAATTGGTTGGAACTAACTTGGTGGAACGAATTACTTTGTATTACTTATTCTCCATCAATTGCAATATCGAGACTAATGCTTCTGAATTCCAATATGGTATCAGAGCCATTTCAATTTTCTTGGGAAATGTGATTGAGTTTTGGACAATGTGGTATTCTCTATCCTCAGGCATAGGAAGCAACCACTCCATAAATTTACTGCCCCTGCAAATGATGTAGGCACTGGCAGCACTCCAAGAAACCTGCAGATTTTCTGAATGGAAATCGACCCCCTGTTTGAAATGCTCACACAACACTTGACAGTTTGTAGATGACAACGCCATTGGAAAACGATTGGCGACAGATGGACGAGTTTGGCCGTGGCAGAAGGAAATCGATTGACGACAGATACAATTTTAGAAATTCTAAGTTTCTAATTTGAAATGATGCAGTCAGCGGATCAACATCGCTGACGCGACTGACGCAGTAAGCAGACCGACACACCCTGTAAAACTTTTTTTTGTGAACCAAAACCCAGTCAATTTGGAAAACCTAGCACACAGAGTACCCTCTCCAAGGGCAGGACGTGACTGTGATTGGAGGTTTCCAATTTGAATTCCTCCTCCGCTGTACGCGATGCTCATTGCACAGAGAATCAACGACAAACTGAAGCAGACATAACCATAGCTGAAGAAATATTTTTTTATTTCTTTCCTAAAGTTTTTAAACAAAAAAAATTTATTGGCTAACGTGGCTTAAGATTTGTGACTGCCAGCCGACAATCCATGAATGTCTATTTTTTAACATTTTTTTGTTAGCAGAAGCAAACAAAAGGCACTTCATGCCTTCGGAGTCTCGTCTGCCCCCGGTAGACGAGTTGGTTGGCCGATATTGCCAAGGCGCCTATCAGACGGAAGGATTGGGGGTCCGATTCTCCTCGGAAGCAAAGCAAAAGTGTTTCTTTACCAACAAACTTCATTGTCAGGGTTAGTAAAAGGCACATTGTGCCTTCTCATACTCGTCGCGTCAGTAGATGAGTTGGTCAAGCAGGTGCCTTCCTTAGGTTGTTTTTAATTGCAATATTTTCATTTTTAATTTTTGCAATTAAAACCTTTGAAACAAGAAAACAAAGGATAGTGTTATTTTATTTTCAAAACAAAATGACAGTTTTTTTTTTTTGTGAGGGATAAGGCATTATTTTTTTTGTTCTCCTTCAAAGAACACCTTTTATTTTCAAAACAAAATGACACAGTTTTTTATTTTTTATTTTTATTTTTTATTTATTTTTATTTTTTTTTAGGGATAAGGCATTATTTTTTTTGTTTTCCTTCAAAGAACACCTTTTGTTTTGTTGCCACTAAACCCTAAAGAAAAGGAACTAATTTTTCCATGGAGGGATAAGAAAATATAGTTTCTTTTGCAATTTGCAAGGGTATATCAAACAATTTTTTCAACCTTGTTATTTTGCAATAAAAAGGAGGGATACAAAAGCATTTTTTCTCTTGAAAAATTCTAAGACAAGGAGGGGAAGAAAATTGTGGATTTGAAAGCAAAATTGTGAGTTTGAATATCATTTTTGCAAATAAAAATTTCAATTTTTTTGCAAAAATCATTGTAAACAAAGATGTATTTTCGGTGGTAACCGACATCTTGAAAAATTGGTATTGTAATAGGTGCATTTTCGGTGGAAACCGACACCTAAGTGTTTAAATTTGTGGGTTGTGATTTTTTTGGCATTTAAATTTCCTGTTTTATTTGCATTTCAATCATAAGGTAAAATATACAAAGCAAAGAACAGACTCCAAATTTTACACCGTAGTTTTAAATTTTCCTGTTTTATTTGTGCAATTTATTGCACCGCAATGTTCGATATATGTGATACCTGTGGACCACACTTACAGGTAATGCTATCATGCTTTGGGCTACAGTATCTACCGCCTAACATAGCCGCAACAATGATGTTTGAGCTATTTTTCTCTATAAATCATCGGGGAGAAATAAATAAAACCAGTTTTGATATTCACTCCATTTAATACCCTAATTCTTTTTGATTGTTTGGCTTAAACTCCTCAAACTCATCATCCTTTTTTGGAAGGGTTTTGATGCAGGTGCCATCAATTTGATTGAATTCCTTTTTACATACTCTTTGAAAGTATATAGAAAGGGGGACCATTTGGTGTTATAAGGAACCTTCACCATGGCCACTGTTCACAAATATTTGTCAGATTCACAGTTGCTTAAACGTTCTAATTTTGCACCATGGAAGACAAAGATGAGAGCTATCCTTCAGGTTGAAGATATGTGGGATGTAGTGACTGGAACTACAAAACATCCTACAATACTATGGACAGATCAAGACGCATTTGATAAGAAGGATAGAAGGTGTCTCATGTTTATTCTGCTTGCTACTACATATTAGGTACAACCTCATATTTGTGATGCAAAAATTGGTAAAGAGGCATGGAATGCTTTGATTACCATTTATGAAGGAAAGAATCAGTCCACAATTCTTAACCTTCAATCTCAACTACATACACTGAGTATGAAATCTGATGAGACAGTTGAACTTTTCCTATACGGAGTGGCATAATTGAAAGCCAAATTAAACGCTATAGGAGAGACAGTGGCAGATACTCTCTCGACTTCTGTCATTTTGAGAGCTTTGCTAGAATCCTACAAGGTGTTGATCACATCTCTACAAGTGTCTGGTAGACAAGTTACTTTTGTTGAATTGGTAAATTTGCTTCAAACTGAGGAGGCAAATCAGCTTTAGAGAGATGAAGTGCAAGATAATGCACTTTACTCAAAACAAGGGGTAAAGAAACAATGCAACTTTTTTCAGGGAGGATCTTCATAAAAAGGAAAAGGGAAACAACCTCAACAGAAAGAAAAGCAATATTGTAAAATCTATGATATGAATAACCATGACACCAATAGGTGTTGGTTTAAGAATAAACAACCCAATGACCAAGATCACAAGAAAAAAGGCAAAGGGAAATAAAAACCATAGAAGAAGAATAAGCAACCCAAGGGACATGTTGCTTATGAGGAATCAGACTCAGACTCTAAGAGAGCACACAAGGTGCTCATGATCCACACATCTTCTTAGTAGAAGGATCCTATGTGGTATATTGATTTTAGTTCCAACAAACACACGATTGGTGATAGATTGTGGTTCGAGACATTTGAGGCAAAGGAAGGCAAGCCAGTGACAATCGCTGATAATAAGACCTACCGAGTCCAGGGCAAAGGAGATGTTTGTGTCACTCTTCCAGATGGCAAATTTCAGATTGAGAAGGTTCTCTATGTTCCTGGATTGGCAAACAATTTGTTGTCCGTCCCTCAGATCTTGGATAGAAACATGGATGTTGTTTTCAGTGTTGAGGATGGCAGAAAGAGATGCTTCATCACCAGAAAGGGAAAGCATGTAGCAACAGGTTCATACAAGCATGGCTTGTTTATCTTAGATGCTATTTCTATGCCTCATGTTGCCATGGCAACAAACACAAAGGAGGCTACTTCTCTTTGGCACAAGAGATATAGGCATCCGAGTTTCAGATATTTGCTCGAGTTGATCAAATATGAGATGGTGAAAGGCCTTCCCAACCTTTCATCCACATTGCCAGTATGCTCGGATTGCTTAGCAAGGAAGCAACACGGGTACCGTTTGAGGTCAGCTCTTCACAAGCTAAGAAACCTTTGGAGTTGGTACACATCGATCTGTGCAGTCCTATACCAAACAATTATGATGGCAAGAGGTATTTTCAATTGTTTGTTGATGATTACTTACGAAATATGTGGGTTTTATTTTTACAATTAAAATCTGAGGCACTTTTGTACTTTCAGTAGTTCATGAAGAGTGTTGAGAAAGAGTCTGGATGTTTCATCAAGACCCTCCGCTCAAATCGAGGGAAGAATATACCTCCAAATAATTTTCATTATTTTGAATGCACATGGGATTAAGAGATAGCTGACAACAACCTTTACTCCTCAAAAAAATGGATTTGCTGAGAGGAGGAACCGTTCCATCATGGAAATGGTTCGTTGTATGCTTAAGGGGGCACATCTTGAGCAACAATATTGGGCAGAAGTAGTGAATATAACAATGTACCTCTTGAATAGAGCACCCACAAGAGCTCTACAGGGCATGAATCCACAAGAAGCATGGAGTGGTAGGAAACCCTCCCATTCTCATCTAAAGGTTTTTGGATGTAAGGCATTCATGCACATTCCAAAACAAAAGAGGAAAAAATTAGATGAGAAAACCTTACAATGTATTTTTCTTGGTTATGATGAGCGTTAAAAGGGATATCGGTTGATAGATACCAAGACCAAGAAAATACACACCAGTAGAGATGTGGTATTTGATGAAGCTTTCACATTAGATAACACATATACAGTTGTATACCTGTATGAAGAGGAGCCTAAGAAAGAGACTCCACCCCACAGAACAAGGTTCCAAAATGGTATACTAGCACATTGAGAGATTCAAAGTTGACTTCACTTCCATATCTAACTCTAGATTGACCTTGTACTCACAACATGACTCAACAGATGAGAGTAGAGGCATCAACTTTAGAAGTTGACGAGCTTTGCCAATAGTTTGATGAACTATCTGTAGATGCAGAGGAAGACAAAGAAGCAGATATGGATGATGAAATGGTTTATATGTCTGCATTGGATGAGAATGAACCCACAACAGTTTAAGATGCACTTAGTGAGCCTCAGTGGAAGGATGCTATGGATGTTGAACATACATCTCTCATGAAAAATAACACATGGAAGCTAGTTAATATACCTTTAGGAAAGAAGCCCATTGGCTACAAATGGGTGTTCAAAGTGAAGTATAAGGCAAATGGAACTATTGATAAGCATAAGGTCCGTCTTGTTGCAAAGGACTATGCTCAAAAAGAGGGAATTGATTATGAAGAGAATTTTGCACCCACTGCAAAAATGACTACCATTCGTGTAATTTGTGCTATGGCAGCTCAGTTTGGGTGGAAGTTACATTAGATGGATGTCAAAAGTGCTTTCTTGAATGGTGACTGTAATGTACCCTTTCTAGTCTGTCAGTATTTCTTCAGAGATTAGCCTATGCACGTGGTCCTGTAGGCTAATTCCAGTGTTTAGGGGCCATTGGAGTTGCATGACGCCTTCAGTCTCCAGTTTTGGAGACCTTTGGAGTAGTTTTGTAGAGACTTACTATTTATAGTAAGTTAGTGTTCTAGCCAGAGCGGATTGTACAGGCTAATATTTGAGCCAAATGGGTATCCAGATCCACTCTTAGATGTTTGATCGGGTATTTGAGTGCAAATATTTTAATACCCGTAATTATTTAATATAAGTCAATTATTATTTATAATTATAAAGTATATGACTTTATATTAAATTGAGAAATTAATATGTCACTAATACTTTATAAAATTATAAAGTGACATTATTAAAATAAATTATTTAATACGTTGGAGGGAGATGAAATAAAATATTAAATTCATTAATGAATGAATTATTGGCACAAAGTGGATCGATTCATCTTGGGGAAATAAAAGAAGGAAATAGAGTTCATTTGGATTATTCATTTTGGATTTGGAGAATTTGCTTTGGCTTTTTGGTGGAGAAGACAATTGCAGGTTGCAAGGGTTTTTTCAAGCTTGTTGAGGACGTCAACCTTCAACAAGGACATCCATTTCGGTTGTGGAAGAGCAATCCTAGTGGATTATTGGGTGTGTGCATTCAACATTCATCATTGTGCTTCAAAATTTGGTAAACAGGGGTTTATAATTGCAGATTTAAGGAGATATTATTAGGTAATACTCAAGAGGGTGTTGTTGTTGATAAATATTTAATTGTACAGCCAGACGTACCTTTTTGAATATGATTGAACAGAGATGTGGAAACAATGAGCAGGGTTTGATAATTAACATTGCTAAGCCATCGATTTCCATCCACATCCATTTTATTATCTACAAGCTGAGGTTAGAGGCTGTCGTGGGAATTTAGGGGACTGCTGGAACCTTCATTGATAGTCCGTACAGATCACAAAGCTAGCGTGTCACTTCAAGAAGATATCGCTCCTCTTCAAGGCTATAATATAATTCATTTAAGGGTGGCCTTATCAACATTACCTGTTGCAGCCGTCTCTAACCAGGAGATCAACATCCTTTGGGGAGATTCAAACTAAAAATTGTAGTCCAGATTGTTGTAGCTTTGTTCACAGGGGTAGCGTGGGGTTTAATGGGCCAATCGCCCCCCATTTTTTGGTCTGCAATCTCACCTAACAGGAGCGGCCAGGATACTACATCACTCAGCCAACATTGTGAGTGTGGGAAAAGAAAAGCATTTCAAGTTGTATTCAGGGATATCAGAAATCAGACTTTACAGTCATTCAATTTAAGCCTGGTACTGTTTACTCCATTGTCTTTTCCATGAATTTACAGCATAAGTTACTTTATGTGTTATGCATTTCTTGATGTGAAGAGTTTAGGAAATAGTTTAGACATCTGCTATTACTTTATTTCCAGCATTGATTACTTGCAATCAAAAACAACAAAAAATACAAAACCACAGAAACAACACAAAGAGAGAAAAATGCATTACACACTAAACTCCAAAAAAAAATTAGGGTAGCATATTACAGTGGTATCAGAGCTCGGTCAACACTGCCATCCTGTTGGGTTCTTATGAGTGACAGAGATAAGAGGGCAGCAGAGAGGGAAAAGAAAAAGGCAATACAGGTTTACACCAGAAGGCATAAGTCTACAGATTGGGATCCTATTCCTGAGGAGAGTACTTGGACTAAGGCCATTGCTGCTAGACCTCATTTGCTTCACTCAGATTCAGCACAGGATAACATAATGGGGGATAGACCTGATGATAATCCGAGCATAGTAGGCATACTTAATTCTTTGGCTCGGGCACAGCGAGATACGCAGGCAGAGATTAGACAGGGACAGGAGGCCTTGGCCAATGCTATTATGGCTATGACTAATACTATTCAGAGTCTACAAACAGGAGCACAGAATGGGGAGGCTAGTACCTCCAACAGGCAGACATTTACTAGGGGTAGTCAGAATGTAGTGAGGCAGACACAACATACAGTTGTTACATCACGCCCTACCCAACCTACTTTCCTTCCTAGGGAGGAGACTCCAGCACAGGAGGTACCACAGAATCGGGGCCCTACAGATGATATGATCATGGATTGGTACCAGCAGTACAGTGCCTTTCCAGATGAGCTCAAGGCTAGTTGGCCTTTTGATAAATACTGTAACCACAGGAGGAGGAATTTAGAACAGGAAGGTCCTCAGCATGATCAGCGGAGACAACCAGCACAGATGGATTTTCAGCAAGCTTTGAGCAGGATTATCATACCACACTTTGATGGGAGTGGTAAGAGTTCAGCCAGGGCTTGGGTTGAGAAATTGGACAACTATTTGTCTCTTAGACCAATGAAAGAGGAGGAAGCAATTAAATTTGCTACATTACATTTGGAGGGAGCAGCCCATGATTGGTGGTTTCATGGATTGATTACATTGGGTCACAACTTGATTACCACCTATGAGGAGTTCACTAACAGGTTGATAGATCGATTTGACAAGAAGGATCCAGAGTTACATTTTAGGGAGTTAGCCCAGTTGAGGCAATCTAGTACTGTAGAGGCCTATATCACTGATTTCCAGGCACTTTCAGTTAAGGTCCAGGACATATCTGAGAGGAGGTTGGTGATCTTGTTTTGTGAGGGCTTGACTGAACCACTTCGTGGATGGGTTAAAGCCTTTGAACCTACCACTTTGCAGGAAGCCATGAAGAAGGCTAGAAGCATGGAGTTTGCTGTCCCAAAGCAAAAATCAGGTTTTAAACCTTTCCAGGGCAGCAAGGATAAGGACAAGAAGAAATTTTTTAAGAACCCTCCTCCACAAAAAACTGAATCCAAGAAGTTGACAGACAATGAGCTGAATGAATTAAGGAAAAAGAAGCTATGTTTTCAGTGTAGAGAGCCTTGGGATTTGAATCATAAGTGCCCATTGAAAGTCAAGCAAATGGAAACCAAGGAGTACTTCGAAGTAGAAGATTCAGAAGCTGAAAATGTAGATCAGCAGGGTGATTCAGATAATAGTGATGATGAAAAATCAGATGAGGAGACAGGTGGTGATGGTACTATAGCCCAACTTTACAGTTTCCAGAAGCGGGCTTCTTTCAAGGTTCGTGGCGTACTTGGTGGGCAGCGTGTTGTCACTCTCATTGATACAGGTGCAACACACAATTTCATTGATGCAGGGCTAGTAAAAAGAAGAGGCCTACAGACTGAAGAATTTAGTGGCTTTCGGGTTATGGTGGCGGATGGTACAGCCATTCAGTGCAACCAGAAAATTTCTAATTTGCAAATCAGATTGGGTAATTATGATTTGAAGGATGAATTTTATGTTGTTAACATCGGGGATACCCATATGATTTTAGGAATGCAATGGTTGCGTTCCTTAGGAGAATTCACCATGAATTTGAAAACCATGGAGATGAAATTTGTTTCAGGTGGCAACAAGATCACTTTGAGAGGGATGTCAGATGGTGGTCCTAGAGTGGTTTCTGTGAGACGTATGGAGAGACTTTTCAGGCATGATGAAGTAGAGTGGGCAGCAGAATGTTTGATTTTGCCAGCAGGTGCAGTGCAGCCCAAAACCACTCACCATCCCGATATTCAGAAGATTCTAACTAAATATGCCAAAGTGTTTAGTGATATACCCCCAGGTAGACCTCCAGAACGTGGTGTAGAGCATATCATCGAATTAGAGGAGGGGGCAAAGACAATTATTACCACTCCGTACAGGCACCCAAGGTGCCATAAGGATGAGATTGAAAAGGCCATACAGGAGCTATTGGATATGGGTCACATTCGGCCAAGTAAGAGTCCATTTGCATCAGCAGTTGTTCTGGTGAAAAAGAAAGATGGTACATGGCGGATGTGTGTGGATTACAGGGAATTAAATAAAAGGACTATTAAAAATAGGTACCCCATTCCACGCATTGATGAGTTGATAGATGAACTCCATGGGGCTTGCTACTTTTCTAAGATAGATCTCAGGAGTGGATATCATCAGATCAGAATGAGGGAGCAGGATATTGAAAAGATAGCTTTCCATTGCCACTGCGGACACTATGAGTTTTTGGTTATGCCTTTTGGCCTAACCAATGCTCCTGCTACCTTTCAGTCCTGTATGAACAGGACTTTCAGCAAACAGTTGAGGAGGCATGTGTTGATTTTCTTTGATGACATCCTCATATACAGTCGCTCCTGGGAGGAGCATTTGCAGCATTTGGAGGAGGTTCTCAGCATTTTGGAACAGGAATATTTTTATGCCAAAGAGTCCAAATGCGATTTTGGCATGACAGACCTACTGTATCTTGGTCACATCATTAGTGCAGAGGGAGTTCGTGTGGACCCAACAAATATCAAGGCAATAATGGAGTGGCCTACCCCTACAAACTTATCTCAGCTCAAAGGGTTCTTTGGGCTATGTGGTTTCTACAGGCGGTTTGTTAAGGGGTTTTCTCAGCTTGCAGCCCCGCTTACAGATCTCACAAAAAAGGGGGCATTTGTTTGGATAGAAGATGCTCAGAAGTGTTTTGATCACTTCAAGCAAGTCATGTGTTCATGTCCGGTGCTTGCAATACCAGACTTCACTCAGCCTTTTGAGCTACAGTGCGACGCATCAGGAGAGGGCATAGGGGCTGTGTTGATGCAGAATAAGCACCCTATAGCTTATGAGAGTCGAAAGCTACATGGAGCAGAGCGCAGCTATTCGATCTATGACAAGGAGATGCTAGCAATCATGCACGCTCTTGCTAAATTCCGACAGTATTTGGTGGGAGGCCGGTTCACAGTTAGTACTGATCATAACAACCTCCGCTACTTTTTGGGACAGAGAGACCTCAACGAACGACAACAAAAATGGGTTAGTAAGTTGCAGGCTTATGACTTTGACATTATTTATGTCAAAGGGAAGAAAAATGTAGTTGTCGATGCTCTTTCGAGGAGGCCTTACCTGATGGCAGTGACTGGGATTTCTTCAGATTGGAGGGATGTGATCATTGCAGAGTATGCCAAGGATACTTGGGCCTCTAGTTTGATAGATGGTACTGTTCATGATGATCGGTATTCAGTTGTGCAGGGGTTGATTCTTCATAAGGACCGCATCTTCTTGCTACCAGGTTCCAGGTTCAAGAAGAGAGTCATGCAGTATTATCATGATGATCCTACATCGGGCCATTCTGGTTTCTTTAAAACCTACAGGAGCATCCGTGAGAGGTTTTCTTGGAAAGGACTGAAAAATGAAGTCCTTCAGTATGTTCGTGAGTGTGCCACTTGTCAGCAAAACAAGGATGAGCACACTTATCCAGCAGGTTTACTACAACCCTTACCAGTACCGAATCAGAAATGGGAAGGTATATCTATGGACTTCATTACTGGGTTGCCTATGGTGCAGGGCAAGGACTGTATATTTGTGGTGGTGGACAGGCTCACCAAATATGCACATTTTTTTGCAGTATCAGCTACTTTCACTGCTGCTCAGGTGGCTGATTTGTTTTTCAGAGAGGTGTTTCGACTTCATGGGATGCCCAAGATGATTGTTAGTGACAGGGACAACCGGTTCATGAGTACTTTTTGGTAGGAGTTGTTCAGACTTGGCGGTACCGAGCTTACACCCAACACTAGCTACCACCCCCAGACAGATGGGCAGACAGAAATTGTTAACAAGTGGGTGGAAGGGTATCTTCGGAATTATGTGTCAGGGCAGCAAAAGGCTTGGGTTAAGTGGCTTCATCTTGGTGAGTTTTGTTATAACACTACACATCACATGACCATCGGGATGACACCTTTCAGGGCCTTATATGGATATGAAGCCCCGAGCTTCATAGATCTCTTGATTGGTGACAGCAGAGCTCCGGGAGCTAAGGATTTTCTATAGGACAACCAGGATATATTGAGAGCTCTCCGAGACAACATATTACAGGCACAGAATCGGCAGAAGATGTATGTCGATCAACACAGAGAGGAGCACATTTTTGAGGTGGGAGATATGGTCTACCTCCGTCTGCAGCCATATAGACAGTCCACTCTCAAGAAGAGTGGAAAGGAGAAGCTCAAACCCAGGTTCTATGGTCCCTTCCGGGTTCTTCGGAGAGTTGGCGAGGTAGCTTATGAGCTGGAGCTACCCACTGACAATAAGGTGCACAATGTCTTCCACGTTTCATGCCTCAAAAAGGTTGTTGGTTCTCGTGTCACTCCTTCTGAGTTGCCACCATTGGATGAGGAGGGGAAGCTTATTCTCATTCCAGAGGCCATCATTGATTTCAGGGAGAAGGTTCTGAGGAAAAAGGTAATCAAAGAATATCTGATTAAATGGAAGAACTTACCTATGGAGGATGCTACTTGGGAACGAGAGGAGATATTACAACATCCAGAGTTGAGATTGCTTGGGGACAAGCAATTTTTGGGAGGGCGGACTGTAATGTCCCCTTTCTAGTCTGTCAGTATTTCTTCAGAGATTAGCCTATGCACGTGGTCCTGTAGGCTAATTCCAGTGTTTAGGGGCCATTGGAGTTGCATGACGCCTTCAGTCTCCAGTTTTGGAGACCTTTGGAGTAGTTTTGCAGAGACTTACTATTTATAGTAAGTCAGTGTTCTAGCCAGAGCGGATTGTACAGGCTAATATTTGAGCCAAATGGGTATCCAGATCCACTCTTAGATGTTTGATCGGGTATTTGAGTGCAAATATTTTAATACCCGTAATTATTTAATATAAGTCAATTATTATTTATAATTATAAAGTATATGACTTTATATTAAATTGAGAAATTAATATGTCACTAATACTTTATAAAATTATAAAGTGACATTATTAAAATAAATTATTTAATACGTTGGAGGGAGATGAAATAAAATATTAAATTCATTAATGAATGAATTATTGGCACAAAGTGGATCGATTCATCTTGGGGAAATAAAAGAAGGAAATAGAGTTCATTTGGATTATTCATTTTGGATTTGGAGAATTTGCTTTGGCTTTTTGGTGGAGAAGACAATTGCAGGTTGCAAGGGTTTTTTCAAGCTTGTTGAGGACGTCAACCTTCAGCAAGGACATCCATTTCGGTTGTGGAAGAGCAATCCTAGTGGATTATTGGGTGTGTGCATTCAACATTCATCATTGTGCTTCAAAATTTGGTAAACAGGGGTTTATAATTGCAGATTTAAGGAGATATTATTAGGTAATACTCAAGAGGATGTTGTTGTTGATAAATATTTAATTGTACAGCCAGCCGTACCTTTTTGAATATGATTGAACAGAGATGTGGAAACAATGAGCAGGGTTTGATAATTAACATTGCTAAGCCATCGATTTCCATCCACATCCATTTTATTATCTACAAGCTGAGGTTAGAGGCTACCGTGGGAATTTAGGGGACTGCTGGAACCTTCATTGACAGTCCGTACAGATCACAAAGCTAGCGTGTCACTTCAAGAAGATATCGCTCCTCTTCAAGGCTATAATATAATTCATTTAAGGGCGGCCTTATCAACATTACCTGTTGCAGCCGTCTCTAACCAGGAGATCAGCATCCTTTGGGGAGATTCGAACTGAAAATTGCAGTCCAGATTGCTGTAGCTTTGTTCACAGGGGTAGCGTGGGGTTTAATGGGCCAATCGCCCCCATTTTTGGTCTGCAATCTCACCTAACAGGAGCGGCCAGGATACTACATCACTCAGCCAACATTGTGAGTGTGGGAAAAGAAAAGCATTTCAAGTTGTATTCAGGGATATCAGAAATCAGACTTTACAATCATTCAATTTAAGCCTGGAACTGTTTACTCCATTGTCTTTTCCATGAATTTACAGCATAAGTTACTTTATGTGTTATGCATTTCTTGATGTGAAGAGTTTAGGAAATAGTTTAGACATCTGCTATTACTTTATTTCCAGCATTGATTACTTGCAATCAAAAACAACAAAAAAAATACAAAACCACAGAAACAACACAAAGAGAGAAATCAGAATTTGCATTACACACCAAACTCCAAAAAAAAAAAAACAGGGTAGCATATTATAGTGACTTGCAAGAAGAAGTGTACATGACCCAACCAGAAGGATTTGTGGTTGAAGGTCAAGAACATAAAGTTTGCAAGTTGGTCAAATCTTTGTATGGGTTAAAACAAGCTCCACGAGCTTGGTACATCAAAATGGATAGTCACCTATTGCAACATGGATTCAAAAGAAGTCCTTCAGATGCTAATCTCTATATCAAGAACAATGGTTTTGACATAGTGATTTTGGTACTCTATGTGGATGATTTGATCATCATTGGTGGTTCAGAGAACATGATTGATGCAGTGAAAGATGATTTGAAACAATATTTTGAAATGATAGATCTAGAACTTCTTCATTATTGTCTTGGTCTAAAAGTGGCTCAGAAAAAGAATGATATCAGAGTGACACAAAAGAAGTATGCCAAGACATTGATTGAAAAATATTGCATGACTGATTGCAAGCCCAAAGCAACTCCAATGGAACTAGGGCTTAAGTTATCATGACATGATAAATATCCACAGGTAGATGGTACTCTCTATCACCAGATGATTGGGAGTCTCATATATCTGATAAAAACCACCAGGCCAAATATTAGTTTTGCTATGGGTTATCTTTCAAGGTTCATGCAGGAACCTAAGATGAGTCATTGGAAAGCAACAAAAAGGGTTCTTCATTATGTTCATGGTAGTACAGAATATGGCCTAGAGTACAAGAAGAATGCCAATTTCTTCTTATAGGGATACACAGACTCAGAATGTACCGGATCCATTGATGATCAAAAATCAACTTTTGGATACATTTTTTGTCTTGGATCTGGACCTATCTCTTGGCACCGTAAGAAGTAGTAGGTGGTTGTTTTATCTTCTACAGAGGCAGAATATCACGCAGCACGTGGAGAAGTCTGTGAGATGATATGGTTAAGTTGCATTCTTACACACATGGGTCTTCCAAATAATATTCCACTTCACTTGTTTTATGACAATCAAGGTGTTTTGAATCTTGTCAAGAATCTAGTCTTTCATGAACGCACCAAACACATTGATACACAATGTCATTTCATTCGATATGAAGTTCCAAAGCACCACATACAACTCCAATACATTCCCACTGCTGAACAGGTTGCAGACATTTTCACTAAGGCACTTTCTCGTGTCAAATTTGAGTTGTTTCGCAATGCACTTTGTATATCCAAAAAATGTAATAAGGGAGGATGTTAGCATAGATTCATATTTATGCATATTTATATTTATTACATTATTTAGAGTGCTATGATATTACACACAGATTAGGTTGGGGGTAGTTTATTTTATGGTTCCCAACTGAATTGGTTGAAACTAACTTGGTGGAACTAATTACTTTGTATTACTTATTCTCCATCAATTGCAATATTGAGACTAATGCTTCTGAATTCCAATACACCTTAGATGAGAGATATGGAATGTGTTCCATCCATAGTCTATGAACACCTCAAATTCATACACCAAGGTCAAGTACATGCGATACACATCGATCCTGATCCCTTCAAGTATTACAAAACAATCGATAAATTGCATGAACCTCCTCCACCATGTAAGCGCCAAGATATCCACTTGAATGAAATCATAAAACATTCGGCTAGAGCATGCATCAAGCCATCACCACCCATTGCATATCCACCATCATTAGTGATTCCTCCTTATTCCCATTATACAAAGTCATGAGCTCTTAAGGGAGATAAATCGAGGGAGCCAATAAAGGAGTTCCTCCACATATTCCCATCAACGCAACACAAGACATCATCATACCCAAGGATGAAGAGGAAATAGCAGTTGTCATAACTAAAACCAAACAACCTAGGCAAGTTGATGAGCCATTCACAACTTGTCCAAGTGCCAAAACATCTTCCCATGAGTTTATGGGAATGATCAATGTCAAGACAAAGAACCAAGTTTCTCTAGACAAATCAATGCAATTAGTAGCCCCCTCAAACAATGCAATTACATCACAAGTGCTACCATGGCTGAAACTAGGCACACCTAGTTCATTTCTCATAACAACTTCACAAGAACAAGAACATGTGAGTCTCCTACTCCAAAGTGGAGGTACTCCAACTATCACAGCCGAAGGCTCCAAAGTGAAACAAGAGCATAAATTGAATTTGAAACAAGAGCATGTGGATACACCTACTAGACAAGATCATTATGACACATCCACATCACCTCAAATGATGGAGACATCTATTTCCCATATACCTAAGGATTTTTTGACATATGCACTTAGCTCACTTCCATCAATTAGCATTTTCCATCGAAATCAATCAATGATGATGCAATCCACACCCCCATTAGTATTACAGTATATTCTAGATCGTCTAGATAGGATAGAGATGCAAATGGGTCAGAAAAATGAGGCTTTGCAACAAATCATGCACCAAATCATGAAAATTGAGCTACAAAAGCAAACCACCTCTGAAATCAAGCCACCTCCTATGCAACCACAAGAAATGCCTCAACAAGAACAAATGCAAAGTCAACTACGCCGATCGCCTCCTATGATATTAGTGATTGTCATGTCTTTAGACATGTAGTCCAAGACATTATCGATAGAAAGACCATATCCATAGACGGGTCATTGATATTACCCCATAAGGACAATGACTATACACAAATTTTCATGCCCCAATAGGGAGAGTTTATTTTTGTCACTCTTCCTAATCAGATCGATCTTATTGTAGTGAACAACATGCACGATGGGGGTCTTCAAGGTAGCACACCTTCCCCACCATCCACATCACAATCAATGAATCAAAGTGAGAACTATTAAGGTATCACACCTTCTTATATTTCTTTAAGTGGCACAAAAACCGGGGGTACATAAGGTATCACACATTCTCCCTAAAAATTATCAAAAATCACAAAAACAATAACATCATAAAAAAAAAATCAGAAAAACCTCAAAATTCAAAAACAATTTAAAATATTAAAATACAAAAAATTTGCATTTACATTTTGCATTTCATTATATGCATCCATTAATTGCATTGCATTAGGCATCTTCATCCATTGCACTTGCATTAAGATAGGTCATGTTTACATTCTCATGAATGACACCATGTTTGTATGCCAATCATGCATCATCAAGTCATTATCATTCATATTCCTTGTGAGTAAATGTGTTTTTCAACACAACCTATGAGTTGTTATCAGTTGTTTACTAGGGTTTTTCGGTCATTCAGCCATACCTAGTTATCTTTTCAAATTTTGTAGAAAGCTATCTTGGATTTTGAAGATGAGGTGTAGTTTTGATAGTACCTTGCATATGTCAAAATCCCATCACAATTTTAAAACATTAACAATATTAGTTTGAACAAGGAAGTATGACACTACAAAATGATCCTGGTCACCTTAAGCGAAAGGTTTTTATTACTCATCTTATTATGCACATGGTATAGAATGCTGATCATTGACAAAAGGACAAGATCCCCCCTACCCAAGAAATCCCTGGCTTGTACACAAAATGAGCAAATTTTTGAAGCAAAACAAAGCAAAATGAATAGTGATTTTCATCACTAAGCAAATCCCTTGCTCAAAAATAAAAAAATATGCAAAATAATCAATGATTTTCATCACTAAGCATGAGCAAGTATCCCAAGCAATTAAAAGAAAATAAGGGGGTAACGAGCTTGAATCCCTGGAATTATCAATATTCAAACGCCATGGGGTGATCTTCATTACATAAATGGGCTGAATGAAACCCGCATAGCAATGGAGTATCCTTACGCATGGTGATATGTCTATCACATTAGCGATATTTTATACAGACCAATGTCAACTTATGGATGAGCTAGCTTTAGGTGGCTTGTATTACCTAGTAGCCTAGTCTAACTGTGTCTAAAATTAGGATCATGATGACCATATGGTGACCCTCATTACAACAATAGGTTGAATAAAACCAATGAGGTAGTCTTATGCCTCATCTAATATAGTCATTTGCACACACAAGGATAGTAAATATCTTGGTCTTTCTTAATAGGCTTGTATCCTTTAGGAGTCTTGTGTAGTCATTATACGACTTTTGATTAATCAACTAGGATGTTTGAGTCTCATGGAAAACCTCAAAAATCCCCTAATAGCAACCAATTATATCATCAATCAATCATAGTTTTCCTTATAATTTTTTGTTTATTAAGAGGTGTGTATAGAATAGGATAGATACTGAATGGATATCAACAATGATATTTAGATGACCACTAACTATTTTATGCATATATTTTAGTTTACAAAAGCTTATAGGGAAAGCCCATTACATATCTCATCATCTCATCTCACATATGGATGTTTAAATGATTAATTCTTATGATAAGAGTTACCATTTTCATTCATGATTCTCATATATTATGTGGTGTCTTCCATTATTTTGTTACACATAATAGATTCATTCCTTATGTTTTAAGTGATTAAAGCATACAAATATATTTGCACTAGACCATCCACATAAAATTAATGCATTACATTCACCATATCATATAAACATAAATTAAATGCATAGAAAATGGAAGCAAATTACACATGCATTTAACATTCACCATTGCACCCATGTAAGCATACATAGTAGAGCATCTACACATCTAGATCATAGCATCACCATACATCTATCATCTAGCTATTGCATGTCCTTAGTACATCACATATAAAAAATTACATCACCATATAAGCATTACATACATGCATCCATAACATAAACATAAAAGCAAAGACACAAGACACATAATGAGCCATAAAAGAGTATCATATATGTGTATCAAAGTACATAGAGGTACAAAAATACTTGTAGGCTACACCCGTGTAGGTCCTCAGACCTTACACTAAAAAATGATATAGAAAATTACATCACCATATAAGCATTACATACATGCATCCATAACATATACATAAAAGCAAAGACACAAGACACATAATGAGCCATAAAAGAGTATCATATATATGTGTATCAAAGTACATAGAGGTACACAAATGCTTGCAAGCTACACCTATGTAGGTCCTCAGACCTTACACTAAAAAATGATATAGTTATCAACACATATCAAACTGGACCTGCACCCTTTGAGTCACCTGCACCCTCAGAATCCATCTCTGCAAGGTTGCTTGGAGCTAGTACCTATTGATCTCTCGGATCGCGCACCTGACCTATGAATAGGCCGCACCGATGACTACCCAGACTCACTATGATTGCTCCGTTGAGAGCCCCCTACCATAGAACTAGCTGACATAGTACCATCGCATAGTCTGACCTGAGTCTCTAGAGAAACAATGTATGCTGAGTCTACTGCATGTCGCATCCCCTCCTATGCTATGATGCCCCATAGTCTCCTAACCTCTGTATCCCCACCTAAGGCTACTAGTCGCTGAGTGGCTGGAGTGAATGGTGTAACCTGAGTTGTAGAGGTTGCTGCTAGCTGCATCCTAAGAGTGTTTGCCTCGGTGGTCTTGGATTCCAGCTACATTCATAGTGTCTATCATAGTAGTGGCCGATGCAATTTGAGTTTGAAGAGTAGTCCTCTCCTCTGCATTCCCCCGCCACTACTACTACCCTTCACTGAGCTGACTCTAATACAATGTGAGACTAGTATCTCGCTCTTGCAATTACTACTATAAACTCTATACCTGTGTTCACAATTGTGCCACATCATCCTTTGGGGCATTCCCATCACCCTCCTCCTCATCCTAGGGATCATCCATATATCCAGTAGCATGCCCCCATTCACCCTCTATCCTGCGATGCACTCATCACCACCCTCATCTGTCGCTGCTACCCTAGGTTTGCCCAAGCTACTGCCATCTTACCATATCTGCAAGACCCACCAAGTGTCATAATCCATAGTGGTCCCGGGGTCCTCTACTCCAGTATCATCAATAGGAGGGCCCACCTCCTCTACTAGCCCTATCATCTAAGATGTTGTGAGTTGTATCTTCGTCTTTTGGTGATGATAGAGGATTGGATCCTCTAGCACGTCCTGTGCTATCTCAACTACCTAGTGACCCAAGAGTAGTGGAAGTACTCATTCTCCTTCCTGTGGCACCCTACGAGCCATCTATCATACCTCACTCTAGCTAAGTATCTCCTTGCCTCAGGCCAATTAGGATAGCCTAGATAAGGCCTCTATATTATCTGACTCGACTGCAATCCCGTTAGAGACCCAATATAGTGTGTTAGTCCACCTGCATGTTGATGACTCCAACTAGTCTTTGCCTCCCATGGTCATCATGCAACATAGCAATGGTCATCCTTTGCTAGGGCAGCTATAGCCAATGGTAATTCATCAGTTTGATCTATTCAGATATGCACCCAACCCCAGATTTGTAGCAGCAAGCTGCATCCCATGCCCACTTGGCCCCGTTGTGTAATATCATATAGCTCATTGTATAGATGAGCTAGCGATGTGCTCCCCCATACCATAATCAAGGGCCACTATAGGTTGCACTCTAAAAGGTCTTGCACCATGTCTAAGAGGTTCCAAGGGAACCTCGCTCTTGAAGAGTCGGGTAGTAGCACATTAGAGATAATGTGCATTAATAACACTTGGTGTCGAGAGAATATGTGTTACCTATACTAGTATTCCATGGGAACCTTACCATGCTCTATGTCCTCTAGTGCCTCCGCAACTCTACCTTAGAAAACCCATGCAAAAATTGTCTCCTTAACTATAGTAGGAGAAGAAATGATAGCCCATCCATCTATGGGAATCCTAAAGATACGATACACATATTTTAGTGTCATCATCATCTCTCCAGTAGGGAGATGGAAAGTATTAGTCTTGCTATCCCATCGATGATCTAGGGTCATGAGGTATGACTGATCCGATATCACCGTCAATAATCGAACAACATGTTTGAGGCCAATCGCCCCAAACCACCTCCAATCATCGATATCCAACAATGGTCACAACTCCAAGAATAGATTGGGCTCTCAAGCCCAAGATGTTAGATTATGAAATAAAGCAGAGCATAATTAAATGCACACAATCAATCACTCATCTCACATAATTAAAAAATAAAAATAAAAAAGCAACAAAAAAATTAAACCTAAGGTTCTTAGATGCTCACTGCGCCGATGGTAACCATGACCGCCGTCGCTGCCATCGACAACCACCAGTGACGATCAAATTTTTGATCATTGGGATATGAACCTTACCACTAGCAACGTTGACGACTTCCATTCGATCAATCGGGTGCTGATCTCACCAAATACGACCTCGAAGTGGCCCCCACGCAGGGTCATTTCTTGCCCAAATAAATGCAAAAAAGTTAAACCTAGATACCCTTAAGCTAATCCAAGCTAAATACTAGGGGTGAAGTTTTTTACCTATAGTTTAATGTGGTTCCTTAACCCATTAATTAATGAGGTTCATTTTAATGCATAAATCACGAGGATGAGATGGAGAGGTACCTTAGGAGCTCCGGTTTTGCCGCTCATTGATGCTTCAGGTTGATCCTTCATGGTGGGATGGTTTGAATCTTAGCAAAGTTTTGTGTCATATTATCTCCCTTATCCCTCAGAGCTCACTATTATAAACTGCCAGCTAGAAATAATGACAATGAAAAATACCAAAAATCCATTTTGTATTTTTCAATTTTGATTACCGCTCACCTTGAAAATGGTCGTAGACACCCGATCGTTGATTGCATTGACAACCACCAGATTTGCAGGTCTTTGTTGCTATTTTTGATGACAAATGAGAAAAATTCATAAATGCCCTCAATGTTTCGCCACCATGAACTTCATATTGGGCATTTAATCACATCTAATGGTCCACAATCTCAAAATTATTAATCAAACAACCATTTTCAAGTATTAACTGGGGCATGATCTATTTCATACATCCCCATAACCAACAATCACACAATCAAGCCACATTGGATAAATTCAGGCAATGCACCTTCCTAATCAAAGGTCTAATCCAATCCAATTACCACTCAACTCATAAAATTGCTAGGTTTCCAAAATGTTGCGCCCTTTGCCTCGCTATATCAATCTCAAAAGGCTCCAAAGAATTCTAGTCTCCTTGTGTCACATTTCAAAATAATCCAAAGACACTCTAGTCCTTTGGTCAATCTCAAAAGCTCCAAAGAAGCCTAAACCTTTGGTCATTTCATCCAAGTCATATTGGTCAAGTGACTCATCACTTTCATCATTTTTATCTCCTCATCGATGTGTCGCTTGAGGGGGTATTCATAATCATAATAATCATAATCGAAGTCAATAATCAAACACTTAATCATGTAAATTGCGTTCATCCATGAATCATTGCTAACAACTATCATAAGCTTACCCTTTTGTTGAGGAAAAAGCAAAATTATCAAACCAAACCTTGGTATGCTTGAATCATGATGTTGGAGGCTCCAGGTCCTCTCCTCTTCATGACTAAAAATTTTACCAAAATTATTAAGCCACCATCCTATTGGAGGCAATGATTCAGATATGTATGCTCTTTCCATGATTGGGGCATCTAAAGTTGACCAGATCAATGAACATCAATAAACTTGCAATGTGACTTTAGGTTATCTATTTTTCTTAGTGTTGTGTTTTCCCACAACGCATCCCAAAAAAGGGCATCTATAGATACCTAAAATGTGTCATGTTGAGGAGGCTACTCATGTGGACACCTTTTCAGGCCATATGACTCATCTTGGACCTTTCCAAGACCCAACAATGGTTCTAACCACTCAAATAGGACAACTTAGTCCTATTCCGCTTGGGCCGCTAATATATCTAGCAGTGGGCTCACCACCATTGATGTTGATAGTAGTCGTGGGTAGGCCGTACCTATCGATAGTGGCAATATACCAAGCCATGCCTGGCGAAGGTGGTCGAGTTTGTAACAAACTCGGGCTACCCGAGTTGAGTAAAATCCATTGGAATACAACAAATTCTTGACGGTTGTCCAATAGAAGCTTCCAAAAGCTTCACCCCAATGGCCCTAGTCTAATCAAATCTTGTTCTTGGCTTCATGGGCAAGCTAGGATGAGAATTTTGGGAGTCTACTTAAGATCCCAAAAATAAGAGAGAAGTCTGGAGATTTTAATGAGCAATTTCCATAGCGAAGTATTGCCAAACTGAGGAGAGAAGTAATATTCCTTGAGGTGTAATGAAGTGCTGTCTAAGTTACATTATGACATTGGAAAATTCATCAATGGAGTTTGCTCAAGCTTGAGGATCAACCACCTTACTGTTCTACACCAAATTGCCATGAATTTGAGCCTAATTTCATGATCAACTGTGTATCGAGACACGATGAACCCTTGAACATCAATTCAACATTGGAATTGATTGTCACTCAATCCAAAACACAAAGAATAGATCCTTTGTCCCATGGTCGCTATTTTTAACAGCGGCCCGCAGACACCATTGTCAACGTCGATAGTGGCTAACGAAGCCCACCGATCTGATCAACAACAACCTTGGGATGATGTATCATTTCCTTTGTTATAGATATTAGATTAGTTATAGATGATTTGTTTTTGATTTCTAACATAGATTAGTAGCTTTTACATTCTATCTTTACATATTTATTTCCTATTTTCATGCATTTTATCATTACTTTACACATTTGCTTTACAATTTGCATTATTCAAGAAATAAGCCTCATTTCGAGAGGCATCATATGCTATTGACCTTTCTTGCAGTTTCTTGTGTGTAGATTACAGGGCTATTCAAGGGCTATACATCACCAAGATTCATTTTCTTGGCATCAAAAGTAGAGGTTGCAAGTAAACCCTCTATAATCAGAATAGTGGAAGAGCAAAGACCTTGTGGAGTGCATCTTTCCCCTTTGGGGCTACATACTTTGTAATATTGTATCAAATTAGGAATTCCTAAGAGGGATATATTGTAACCAAGATTCATTTTATTAATAAGAAGAGCACCTCATTTTGTTATCTTGTTGTCTCAATGGTTACATAAATTTTCATGTTTCAATTTGTTTACATTATTGCAATAGATTAGATGCACGGTTTTTGCTACTTTACATATATATTTAAAAAATTAATAATAAGAAAACCACCCTCTTAGGTTCTATTAGGGTAGTTTTAAACCACCCTCATAGTGATAAACTAAGGCAATTTTTAAGGCAGTTTTAAACAACCCTAATCAACCTTAAGAGGGCAGTTTTTTGAGATGGTTTTTAACCACCATCGTATGATGCAGATTTTTATGACACTCTTATAGATGGTGGTTGAATAACCGCCCTTAAATACCCTTTTTGGTGTATTGTGATCTACGACAAATAGGGGTGTTAGGTAAAGGAGAACCAAGAATCAAATCGATAGAATGTTTTACCTCACAATGGAGTGGCACTTCGATAGGTGATTTTAGATATCAACATATTTTGTTATGATTTGGTCCATTTGTTGTTGTTTCTATGATGAATATGTAGTCACGGTAGTAGCAACCATATTCTTGGAAAATTGAGGTTTGATCATCAAGAGAACAAATTGCTTTGTTTTTTTGATCATCCTTTTGCATTGCTTGGCACTTATGAGGAAGACACAAGTGGAAGGAGTTACCTATGGTATCCTATATTGTTGATCCCCAAGGATGATGATGACTTTGTGAGGTCTTGACTCATACATACCATGTCTCTACCACATGTATGGCTGGCCAAGGAGCACATCACAAACATCTAGTGGAACCACATCACATAAAACTTCATCTCTAAATGGTTTGATGACATAAGGGAGAAGACACTATTGAGTGACATAAATATCTTTACCTTTATTCAACCATCAAATGTTATATGACCTATGGGTGAGGCTTCATAGGCAGATTTAGAGCTTTCACAGTATAAATAGATATTAAATTCTTTTGACTCTCATTATCAACAATGAAATGTAAGGGCTTACCATTTACCAAAATTGTGAGGGAAATAATTGCTCCTCCTTAGGTGGACTTTTTCAATTGATTTGTGTAGTAGAGGTAGAAACAATCACATGTGATTCAACCTCCATGACCTGCTTACCTTTATCCTTGACTAGGGACATGTTGGTGTTGTGGATGTAGAGGGTTGTGTCTTAGCAAGTAGATACTGAATTGCTCAACATTCTTCTCTGGAATGTTAGTTGCTTTTATGGTAGTGTTGGCATTTTTGCCACATTGATTTGATTATTGATTATTCATGCATTATCTGTTGCAATTCTAACTTCTCTATAGGTTTTGATGCAAAAACGACTAAGTCCGAAGACTGTCGCGAAATCGCGACAAAAACAGCATGGAGAGCCAAGTCGGAAAACCGTCGCGATATCGCGACATGTCACAAAATCGCGGGTCGGACGAGGAGAGAGAAAACAAACGCCAAATTGTCATGATTTCATGACGTGTCACAAAATCATGGTCAATGCAGTCAAAGGCAGCAGGTGGGCAAAACCGTCACGAAATTGCGACGTGTTAGATTTTCGCGGTCAAAATGGTCAACGAAGGGCAGAGCGACAAAGTTGTCACGAAATCGCGAAAAAACTAAGCCAAGGGCGATGAGACTCAATGTCATAGTGAAATCATGACAAAAAATGACACAAGTCTCATAAGTCAAAAGACGTCGCGAAATCACGACGCGTCGCATTTTCGTGGCATGGGTAGACGGAAAGACTCAAGTTGTAAAATGGTCGCGATTTTGTGCCAATAGAACGATGCAGCCAAGCAAAGGCGAAAGATGTAGCAAAATCACTACATGTTTCGTTATCATGGTTCGGATGAATGAAAAGAGTCTAAGGCACAAAGGCGTAGCGATATCGCACAAATTTTGAGAAAACGAGCAAGCAAGACAAAGACGTCACGAAATTGCGATAGAAAGTGAGAATTGTATAGAAGGCAAAAAATGGTAGCGAAATCGTGACATGGTGAAGTTGAAGAAACACTAAGGCAAAAGTGTCATGTTTTCACGGCTTAAGAGCAAGGCCGTACAACATGCAAAAAATTTGTAGCGAAATCGCGACATGTTGGATTTTCACGATGTAGAAGGGAAGATAGAGCCAAAGACAGAAGTTGTAGCGAAATCGCGCAGCGTTGTGTTTTTGCTGTGCAAGGTAGCAAAGGAGAAATGAAATCCGAATATGTAGCGATTTCACGACATGGTTGGTTTTCACGGCTTAAAAGTGACAGAAGCGTACGGAGTAGAAAGACGTCACGATTTCACGACTTGTCACGTTTTCGCGACCTATTATAGTTTCGCGCCCAAAAGCGGTTTAAACGACCCGATGCAGTTTTGTGATTTCCAATGATTCAAAGCGCTCCAAAATTAAATGTGTTGCTACTTTCCGATGCAGTCAAGGTAGAAGAACATGCCCAAGCTACCAAAATTGAAGATTTCCAGTATTCGAAGCTGCTGTTCGTGATTTTTCTAACGGTTTCATGCACATTTTCAAGAACAACCATTTAATGAAGGCGACCGACTCTTCCATATGGCATTTAATTTCTGATTGTTTCGAGGCTATTTAAGGGAATCATTTCCTTGTTTCCGTTGCATAATTTGTAGATCTCGAGGAGGTCCGTTGTAAGTTTTTAATGCTACAAAGAGGCAAGGCCTCTATAAAAACCAATGTAAATCTCATTTACAAGTATCGGGAGTGAGAGATACTTTTGCTGAAAGCTTTTCAAGTACTTTGCATAAATATAAGACATTTGGCTCTCTAGTTTCACAAGCGATTCTCTGTGTATTGTCCCTTCTGCATTCTGCATTCCTAATTTGTGCTCGCATTTCTTATTTGCTGCTCAATTTTAATTTTGTATTGAGTTTTAACATTTGCTAGTAGGGGAGAGAGTTCTGGAATGTTATTTTGGAGGTCAATTACGCAAGGTTGTGAGTGGATCATGTCATTGTCTTCTGTTATTTGTTGTTAGTGTTCTTAGAGTTATCTGTTGTTGTTCTTTCCCGATCAGATAAATTCAGCCTACGGCCATATTTCCCGTTTCTTTTTGCATCTTTTCAATTCCTTTCCTGTAACTTTGATCTTAAAACAAGCTTAGAATAGTAAGGGAACCAGCCCACTCTGGAGATTGGTCTGGGAGACATTTCTTTCTCCTAGCCTTTCAATGTTGGCCGGGTCTAGGGTGCATTTTCTATAAAAATCCTTTCTTGTGGCAGATTCGTGACCAACAGTTTTTGGCACACCCGATGGGACAGACTTCTTCTGTCTCAAAAGATCCATAATTGGTGAGATTGATTGTTTTATTGTTTCATACCCGGAGGTCTCAAGATTTCGATGAGCTGTCTTGACCTCATAAGCGGAGATTTGTAAGTTCATCTGGCGACTTTGCTGAGTTGAAGATCCAAATTTCTTGATCGTGAATGCCTACCTTTCTCAAGTTAAAAGAAGATACCCCAGAGGAATCAAGGTTTGGTGAGCAGCCTTGACCTCAAAGCGAAGAAAAGAATGTTCACTTGGTGACTCTGACTTAATGGCGATAGCCATGATCTCACAGACCACTGCTATAATGGCAAGGGTTTGTCCTAGATGGGATGATCCTGGCCCTCTGAATCTCCAAATTCGGCATGAGATTCCCAAAGGTGCCTTGAAAGCTCTAACAAAATATGATGGCACCGAGGGCATGGATCTAGAGCATGTTGAAGATGTTGCTGCTTTGTCAACCATCCATGGCATAAACCATGAAGATGTCATGATCCGACTTCTGGTTCTGTCTTTGGAAGGAAGGGCGTTGCAGTGGTATAGACTACTCGGGCGTCAAAGCATCAGCTCATGGGATGACCTAGCGGGAGCACTAATCAGAAGATTTGATGAAGATCCCTTTAACGGCTCTCAAGATCCCTTTTAGTTTTTAATGTACATCACAAGAGCACCTCTAGAGAGCATCACAGACTTCAATGTCCGATTCTTGAGAAGCTGGAAGAGAATTCCAGAGAAGATCCGACCGACACCCACCCAAGCCCACCTCTTCTATGTTCGAGCTTTCCATTCTGACATAGGCCTCCTCTTGCTGCAATCAGGTGAACAAAGGTTCCCTCAAATCTTTGAGGAAGCAGTGCGAGCGAAACAACTTCTGCTCCTATCAGGAAAATTATCGTGGGAAGAAACTCCATCACCTTATCCGGTAGTTGCTATTCCTGTTTATCCAACACAGTATTCATCATGGCAGATCCCACATACTGTGCAGAGACCTGAGATGCAGCTATGTGGAGCTCAAGAGCTAGGTTTCATCCAAGGCCAACGATGGGCATATGCAAGCACTTTCCCAGCAATGAACCATATGGTTGCTTGTAGTTTTCATCAAGAGATGGATCAAGAGGATATAAGCGAAGAAGAAGAACAGAGTCAAGTTCTAGAACCGAAGCACAAGGAGGGCACATCTTTGCACCCTTTGCAAGTGTTTAACCAGAGCCATTCAATAGACATGCCTCATCAAGAGGAAGAGCCTGAAGAGATCCTGGAGAAAGGACTATCACTGGACAATTTTTGTGATCGGATCCAGGAGTTGGAAGAACCTGTTCTCAGTCCACAATCAGGGAACCCTTCAAGATGGTGGCATTGGCTTCAGTCATTACTACAACTGGTACCTATAGGAGTCCGTCATATGGTAAATTGCTTTGCTACATTATTTGTCAATTGTGTGGGTACTGGCATGCAGGATAACTTGCCCATGTCTGCAACTTGGAGAACTTTAGGAAGAGGTCATCCCAATTTCAAGGACCGACTCAAGTATGATCGGATCTGGTCGGGACACTGCCGATTTACTGGATAACCCTTTGAGACTAGGTTTGTGGTGGCGACATGCCAATCATGTCGTAAACTTGTGTACATAGTAGAAAAAAAAAAAAAAAAAAGAAAAAAAAAAAAAAAAGTATTGTTTTCATTTGTCCACTTTGGCTCTTTTTGCATGCGAGCCCGCAGGTACGTGTTTTTTTTTTTTTTCTTCTTCTTTCCCAGTAGTTAGTGGCTTCCTATCAATTTCTTCCTTCCCCTTCCTTTTTCTTCCCTTCCCTTCTTTCTTCCCTCCTTCTCCTACTCCTTTTCTTCTACAGTAAAAAAAGCCATTGTTGTTGTTTCTTTTCCCCTTTCCTATTATTCCCGCTTCTTCTTATCCCTTTCTTCTAAGTTCTCTGTCATTTTTAGCATTTATCGCAGTTTATCCACGGTTCACACCTTTTTCATCATTTATTCCACTTCCATTCCATTAGTTCATTTACTTCCATTCCCCTTCCATCGCAGCTGGTAGCATAGAAGCATTTTGTTACTGTATCTACCGCATCACTCCTCTACTCCACCATTCCATCATATCACTATTCCATTCGCATTTCACCGCCTGCGCATCCGTAGGATCTCATTCCATTCATTTCCATTTTTGTATCCCTGGTGCTTTCATGGAGATTATTTTACAGCACCTGATCAGTTGAGCCAAATGTAGATTCTTTAAGTTTCAGTTATTCAGCAAAAGATGTTGCAGCAGTCCATCGAGATGAACCCCAGCAGCTAACTTTCTGTTCTAAGTTTTCATGACTCTATTGCCCAATGGATTCAGGCCTGGGATTCTTGCATATAGCAAAACTGTATACCCCACGAGCCGCCAAGAATGTTGGAATTTTTGCCACATTGATTTGATTATTGATTATTCATGCATTATCTATTGCAATTCTAACTTCTCTACAGGTTTTGATGCAAAAACGACTAAGTCCGAAGACTATCGCGAAATCGTGACAAAAACAGCATGGAGAGCCAAGTCAAAAAACCGTCGCGATATCGCGACATGTCGCAGAATCGCGGGTCAAACGAGGAGAGAGAAAACAAACGCCAAATTGTCACGATTTCATGACGTGTCGCAAAATCACGGTCAACACAGTCAAATGCAGCAGGTGGGCAAAACCGTCGCAAAATCACGATGTGTTAGGTTTTCGCGGTCAAAATGGTCAACGAAGGGTAGAGCGACAAAGTTGTCACAAAATCGTGACAAAACTAAGCCAAGGGCGATGAGACTCAATGTCATAGTGAAATCACGACAAAAAATGACACAAGGCTCATAAGTCAAAAGACGTCGCGAAATCGCGACGCGTCGCGTTTTCACGGCATGGGTAGACGAAAAGACTCAAGTTGTAAAATGGTCGCGATTTCGCGCTAGTAGAACGATGCAGCCAAGCAAAGGCGAAAGATGTAGCAAAATCGCTACGTGTTTCGTTATCGCGGTTCAGATGAATGAAAAGAGTCTAAGGCACAAAGGCGTAGCGATATCGCGCAACTTTTGAGAAAACAGGCAAGCAAGACAAAGACGTCGCGAAATCACGATAGAAAGTGAGAACCGTACAGAAGGTAGAAAATGGTAGCGAAATCGCGACATGGTGAAGTTGAAGAAACACTAAGGCAAAAGTGTCACATTTTTGCGGCTTAAGAGCAAGGCCATACAACATGCAGAAAAGTTGTAGCGAAATCGTGACATGTCAGATTTTTGCGATGTAGAAGGGAAGATAGAGCCAAAGACAGAAGTTGTAGCGAAATCGCGCAGTGTTGTGTTTTCGCTGTGCAAGGTAGCGAAGGAGAAATGAAAGCCGAATATGTAGCGATTTCACGACATGGTTGGTTTTCGTGGCTTAAAAGCGACAGAAGCGTATGGAGTAGAAAGACGTCGCGATTTCGTGACCTGTCGCATTTTTGTGACCTGTTACAGTTTCGTGCCCAAAAGCGGTTTAAATGGCCCGATGTAGTTTTGTGATTTCCAATGATTCAAAGCACTCCAAAATTAAATGTGTTGCTACTTTTCGATGCGGTCAAGGTAGAAGAATGCGCCCAAGCTACCAGAATTGAAGATTTCCAATATTTGAAGCTGCTGTTCGTGATTTTTCTAACGGTTTCATGCATATTTTCAAGAACAACGATTTAATGAAGGCAACCAACTTTTCCATATGGCATTTAATTTCTGATTGTTTCGAGGCTGTTTAAGGGAATCATTTCCTTGTTTCCGTTGCATAATTTGTAGATCTCGAGGAGGTCCGTTGTAAGTTTTTAATGCTACAAAGAGGCAAGGCCTATATAAAAACCAATGTAAATGTCATTTGCAAGTATCGAGAATGAGAGATACTTTTGCTGAAAGCTTTTCAAGTACTTTGCATGAATATAAGACATTCAACTCTCTGGTTTCACAAGCGATTCTTTGTGTATTGTCCCTTTTGCATTCTGCATTCCTAATTTGTGCTCGCATTTCTTATTTGCTGCTTAGTTTTAATTTTGTATTGAGTTTTAACATTTGCTAGTAGGGGAGAGAGTTCTGGAATGTTATTTTGGAGGTCATCTACGCAAGGTTGCGAGTGGATCATGTCATTGTCTTCTGGTATTTGCTGTTAGTGTTCTTAGAGTTATCTGATGTTGTTCTTTCTCGATCAGATAAATTCGGCCTACGACCATATTTCTCATTTCTTTCTGCATCTTTTCAATTCCTTTCCTGTAACTTTGATCTTAAAACAAGCTTAGAATAGTAAGGGAACCAGCCCACTCTGGAGATTGGTCTGGGAGACATTTCTTTCTCCCAGCCTTTCAATGTTGGCCGGGTCTAGGGTGCATTTTCTATAAAAATCCTTTCCTGTGGCGGATTCGTGACCAACAGGTAGTCACACCATTTCTCAATCTTGTTCTTCTAGGGCTTGTTGTCTTGTGACTCTTCTGCTTCTAGTTTTGATTTTGCTATTGACCTCCTTTGTCTTGTTTCTTTTGGAAATCACCTTTACCTTTCTTGGGCTAACCCTTGGTATTTTGGTTCTTGTCATTTTAACTATCCTTTCTTGTTTTTGCATTTGTACTTTTGCTCAATCTTTATGGCAAAGTTTTATGCTTCACCCAAGGTCTTGAACTCAAAGAATTCCATGTCCTCCCTTATGTACCAATGTAGTCCACTACGATACTTGAGAACTCGATGCATATTGGTGTCTTAGATACCAAGTTTTATAAACAATGAATGAAAATCATCACTATATTCTTGAACAAATTGTTCTTTACCTTGACATAGTTGTTACCATCACATTTAATATTCTTCATAGGTATCTACTAGGTAGTATTCATTATTAACTGTTTCCACGAACTCATATCATGTAGGGTCTTCTACATCTTCTTGGTTTTGCTTCTATGCTTGCCACCAATTCTAGATTGGTATTGAAGCTTTTAATAGGGTAAAAGTGATCTTCTATTTATTAGAGAAGCAATTGATATAAAATTATGTGGATAAATAATCCAACCAATTCTCCATCGCTTTCACATTTTTCTTCCTTCAACGACAAGAATGTCAAAGTTCACTTGAAATTTGAATGGTGTTCAAGCACTGAATGGTTGTGCCATAGTACTAATAGATGACAACCATTAATAAATCTAGGTAAATTTATCCAACATTTGATTCTTCTATCTTTAAAGGGCTTCATCCACCATCTGTTTAAAAGGATTTGCTATCTTAGTATTGTCTGCCATCTAAGATCATTTGAAATGACTAGGTAGGTAATTCGAGGGGTTGCAGGCTTGGCACCAAATATTATAATAGCTTGATATCGACTTTGGGATCATACACATACAAACATACTGCTCTTATACCATCGATCCAAAATATCTATGGACAATGGATTCTGTGCTATATAAAAATAGAAGCAAGAAAGAGAAAATATTACAAAATAAGAAGCAATATTTTATTAATCTAAAAATGGGATTACAAAGGAGGCAATATCTAAGGAGATATGTTTGCTAGCTCCCACAATCTCTAAGAAGAGATGTATGCTAAAAATCCAAATGCAACTGTGTAATTCCACCATGTAACCATGTCCTCTCTTGAACCTCAATGCCACTACATTCTTAAATTAATTACAAGGTGGTTATGATGGTTTGAATTTCAATATGGTGATTATAATGGTTTAACTTTTGAGATGGCAATAATGGCAATTTGAATTTCGTGACATAGAATGCAAGGTGCAAAAATTCTATTATTACCAAGAATTCTATGGTCTGTACTTATTTTATAATATGCACTCCATGGTCTATATCCATTTTACAATCTACACTTCATGATCTATGCTCATTATATAATATGCACTATGTGGTCTATACCCATTCTAATATCCACACCCATCTGTTGGAGTTTGAGTCTAACTACCAAAGATAAATAGTCCATCCGTTAGATATCCATAGTCCATTCTTTAGATATCCACAGTTCGTTTATTGGAGATCCACAGTCCATTTGTTGGAATTTATAGTTTGTTTGCCAAAATTAGGTAATCCACCTAGATTAGATCCCTCCAATGCCACATTGAGGTATTTGTTTTTATTTACATATGTTTGATTTTCCCTAGCCATATTAAGGTAGTTATAGAAAATGTCAAATTGGTTTGCTCAAAAAATTACACCAAGACTACATGTCCAACTCATATTCGAATGAGGGATCACAATCCAGTGATGTAGTTGGAAGATTCTATTGTAGTATGATTTGGTTTTGTAGGTTGGCTTCTAAAAACATATTTCTCCCTCTTATATCTAGTTATGTCTTGAGATATGGGAACCCTTCAATAGAAAAGAAGTCCCTTACTAAAATATGATCAATTAATTTTTGCACCTTTAGTAGGAACTCATTCATTGTATCCATTCCTTCCTCTATGATTGGAAAAATTATTTACAATGATAAGCATGATTGGGCCTCTATGGGGTTTTCTTGGCCTTTAGTTCTCTCTAACCCATGCAATAGGCTAGTCATTATTTGGATCTAGGCATATATAGGTGCTTCTGCCTCTTGAGGATGTGCTTGACCTTTGATGTTGGTACCTTTGTCTCCATATCTAACATTGCTTCTTTTGTTGTTATATCAGGTTTAATCTCAATCTCAAGTATGAGAGCAACTCTTTCAACACCTTTGAAATAAGACACAAAATTTTTGGTTTTCTTTATATTCATAGAGATTATAAGGCTAGGGGTGGGTCTAGTGGAGTAAGTATAGGTAGACCAAGTGTAGAAGGCCATGGTTGATGTAGTTTATGTGACAATAGGAGGAGCATATGTAAGGTAAGTGGAAATAGAGGGTGTGGTAGTGAGAAATGATGTAGTGATAGACATAATGATAGTGGGATAAGTGAAGATGGATGTGATTGAATTAGATACACTTTTATCTAAGGTGGGGGTGCAACATAAGAAAAGGAAATAGTAGGAGGGAGTTGAAAGGAAAGTTCTTAAGAGGGGGAGATAGAAGAAGTCAAAAGGATGAAAAAATTATTGTGGTAATTTTAAGAGACTATAAAGTGGTAGCTCTTGCATGTGCCACCACATCACTGGTAGAGTTAGTGCTAACTTGGATGGCACCCTACTTAGTAGCCATTCCAAAGGCTTGCAAGCATTCTTGGCTACCTTTGACTTCCAATGAAGTACTTGAGCCAAGGTTGGTTGGTACTCACATGCCCTCTTGTCTTATTTCTTGCCTCTTTCATTTTTCCATAGGGTAAAATGAACCTATTTATTTAATGATGCTCCTCTCATAGACTTATTTAGCTATGGCTTGTACCACTTGACTCATTTTTGTGATTATCTTTGGAATTTCTAACACTTTGGGAGAGGAGTTCTATGCATTAATTTGTTCTTGTCTCTTTTGTGTCTTCACTTCTCATGGGTTTTGCTCATCCTAGACACTCAAGAACATCTCATAAAAATGCCCCTTCACTAGGTTAGCCTTGTTCTTCACCTTAGTATATTTTACCTCATGCCTCATATGCATGCATGCAACCAAGTTTTCAAGGCTCCATTTGTACTTCTTGATTAAAGCATGAATGGTTTTTATGGTTTATATACTTGTTCATGTCAAAGTATCTTTGAATGACATTCCCCTACTCTAAAATTTTCTTGTGAAAGTAGAACCAAGGGAAAGGTTTTTCTTGTAGGTCCTTAATCTTGTCCTTCCAAATATTGTCAGAGCGATTCTATTCATGGCATCCTCTTTGCTAAGATTCATTTTGTTTTGAATCTAAAAAGAGTTCTTGTGCATACAAATTATTTGAAGTTTGTTGCCTAGTAGTGTTTGCACAAATCATGTATTGGGATCATAGGCCCACCTATCCTGAACCATTTCCAATCCACATTTCCTTAATATTTTTTTCTTGGTAAGTTAAGTTGAATTAAAAGTGGGTTTTTATCAAGGATCCCAAAACCTGATTACATCAAATTGCAAGAGGAATAGTCCAAGGATGGACATCAGTAAAGGCTTGAGGAAAGCCTTGAGGAACACCTTCAGGAAAGCATTCAGGAAGGTAGTGAGGAAAATGCGCAAAACAAAAATTTGAAAAGCCCGCCAAGCGGGAAAGGAGAAGGCGATAGAAGAAAACAAAAAACCCACCTAAAATCAAATTTGAAACTTCCCAAAGGTAGGAAAAGAAAATAGGCACCTAAATTTAAATTTAAAACATCCCAAGGGTGAGAAAGGAAATAAGTACCAAACACCCATGGGAAATAGGAAACCATGAAAGATATAACTTCCCACATAGGGGAAAACCAGCCAAAAGCAGAAAAACCACCCTACACCAAAGGGTGGAGCAGAGAAACTGCTATTACAATAAATCCCACCTAAACAAGAATGGGAAGTAAGTAGGGATGCCATAGGATCACTCAAACAAAGAAAAAACTAAATCCCTTGCGAGCCTGAAAGGTGGAACAACCAACAAAGGATTTCCTCAGGCCACAAAATCCTCAAGCATTGAATCACAGGCCTGGAAAGTGGGTTAGCATATTGAGGAACTCCACAGGCCATGAAGTCCTCATGCAATGAATAAGGAAGCCTTCAAGGATGCCAGCCCAGTAGAGGAAGCAACAAAAGTAGAACAACACACCGTAGGAAAGATATGGGAAAGTTCCCAAGGAACCCAAGAGGAAGGAGTCACGAGGAAGCCCAACTACAGATGATAAAGCCCAAACAGAAAGGATGCAGCCAAAAATCCTAGATAGCCTTCAACATCGCCACCGAACAACTTCAGGGAAATAGATGAGGAAGTCCTACAAGGAAACAACAACAAGGAAACTAGAGGCCCTCCCAGGAAGGCCACGAAAGAAACTGAAATCCTGCTGGATCCACAACATTAATTCCAAAGAGCAGAGCACAGAAGAAAGCACATGGTCCTCTCCAAGACCAAAAGAATATTGTGCAAAACTATTCATGAAGCCATTTTACTACAACCCCAATATTTCATAAATAAAGAACCTCCAAGGGAAAACGTCAAGAAGACACCTAAAAAACCTAGGAAAAACTAGGAAATCCAAGGAAAAATCCTTGAACAACCCAGAAAACCCAGGGAAAGTCCCAAGGAAGAACCCAAAACCATCCCAGGACCTAGGAACCGAAGGAAAACCCCACCAAAGGGCAAGGAAATGGGTAAAACATTGGATCAGTGATCTCCCTCCCCAAAGATATCATTTGCAACACCATCCTGCCAAGAAGGAAGGGTTAAGGAAGTGCTAGGGAAGCTGGGACAGGATCAGGGACCTGGGATAGGGCCAGGGAAGGGATGTAGGGAAGTGGAATAGGACTTCCATAGGAAGTCACCTATAGAGCCCCCCCTTTTTTTGGACATTCAAAGCCTTGGTCATATTGATCCATTTCCTTAATATTTTTCTATCTCCTCTTCTCACTCCTTAGCTAGTGGGGCTACCATTAGATAACTTATCTTGTGATCAATCAGACCATTTTTTTTATCTTTTCAAAATGCATGTCAACCAGGTCTATTTTTTGGACTACTTCGAGTGCAAAAATGTAGTTTTGAGAAAAGAGGTTGGAAGGGGTATCATGAAGGACCTCTTTGCAATGCTTCCCTCTCCTTCCTCACCTTAAGGATAGGGGTAGTTTGTGATTTTAGAGTCTAAATTTTGATGGGTTTGTTAAAGATCACCTACATTTTTCCTAAGATATTCTTTAACAAAACCTAACCTTAATCTATCCCTAACCTAAAAATGTAACAAACAAGACCTAAAACTAAAAGTGATTTTTATTTGATGATAAAAGCAAAGACAATTTTATCTTTTAAAGGTAACGACTCAAGACAGATACAAAGAAATAAACCTACATTTAACCATATGCAATTTTATTTTAATGATAACAAGACTAAAGATGGTACCAAGTGATTAAGACTAACTAGATTTTTTTCTTTATTTTAATAAATAAATAGAAAATAGAAACTGATGTTTACAAACAACAAACAAATCTCCAATCTAAATGCTAAAAATAAAGTCATGGTTAAAAATACCTTGTTCTACCACAAAGGAAAAAGCTTCTCTGATATCATAGAAGTGCTATTGGTTCTAACACATCCTAATGGTGCTTTCACTTTATTGCAAAACAAATGGAAAAAGAAGATCTTAGTGGTAAAGGGGTTTGCCATAGCTGGAAGAGAGTATTAAGATCCCTTGGCCAACATTACACCCCTATATAGATAGGATCTAAAAAATGATAAAATGATAAAATTATGGATTAAAGGATCAGTGGTAGAAGTGCTATTGGGTTAATGATAGCACTGTCAATGCTGTCACTAATAGATAGTGCTTTCTCTCTTTGTGGCTATGTAAAAAATAGAGTGACAACACCGCTAACATGCAATCCAGTAGCACTTTTTATTAGAAGTGCAACAACATAAAATTAAATGCTAGATTTAAAATCCTTATGGAATATGTAAGGAAGGTCCTTGACCAAGAGGTACAAGGACCTTGCTAAATATAGTAAAACAAGAAAATTTCTTATTTAAAATGTAAACTAACAATGACAAAAAATGAAATGCCAAGCTAAATGCAAGTATGATGACCAAATCAAATTAATGTGCAATAAGATTAAATATTAGAGCTACAAAAGCAAATAGTGTCAAAAGCAAGTAAGAGGAAAGAGCACAACTTGAAAGCACACTTGTTCCTCTAAGATGCTAAGGTTATTTTCCCTTGTTGTGGAACTTGATTGAAGTTTTCTTGTTGCTTTAATACACTTGAGATCTTGAGTTTGAATTCTTGAATGCTTGGATGCTTGGATGATTGAATACTTGGAATATTGAGAGCTTGGATGCTTTCACAAAGTTGTGGTAAGATTTTGGTATAACCTTTCCATGCTTGAAGATGAATTTCTATTGATATATATAAAATTTGACATAATTTCGTTGCATTACAAGGTGATATCAATTTAGCATCCCAAGTGCTAGCTTTATAGGAATCCATGGCTTCTTGGAAAAAGGATTGCATTGAAGATGATACAATTAGAGAAGGTAAGAATTTGAAATGGATAAAGATACCATTAATGAAGGAATATTGTAAATGGGAATTCTTAGACTTGAATTTCCATTAAGGTTACAAATCGGATCTTAGTGATCGGAAACATTAATGGTGGTAACTTAGAAGATACTTGTTGGAGTATATTACATTATTTGATACATTCCAATGCACCTTCAGGTACCTTCATGGTACATCTTGTAAATATTAGATTAGAGTTGAGTCTTAGTTTAGAGTGCAAGTAATATTTTATTTAATATAATAATGTTCAAGAAATGAACAAGTGTTATGTAAGCATGTATGTGAAAGAAATGCACAAGTGTCATGTGAGTAAGTGTACAAGTGTAATGAGAGTTTATGTGCACAAGTTTCTTTAGATTAGAGTGTGCTAAGTGAAGAGTCATTTCTACGTGTACATACAAGATAGAGTCATGTGTATGAAAGTGTCAAGTAGGGAAGCCAAGAGTCATAAGACTTGGTATATGGAAAGGAATAGTCAAGTATCCAAAACGTCATTCTACTATAGCTATATAATACTCCATAAAGAATCAATCAATCATCAAGAGTCATATCAGAGAATCAAGTATTTATTTGTAAGAGAAAGAGGAGTAATACAGATTGCATACATTTGAGCAATTAATATAATAAGTTTTGCCACATGCTTTGTACATGTATGATTCAGGCTATTACATTCATATTGTTGCTTATTAATAAATGCTATTTGATATATATTTTTACAATGAGTTTACATAGGTTTTTATGAGGGGTCCCGATCCCCTCATACCGAGTGGGATTTGAACCTTGGACCTCCTAAAGAGAGGCCAAAAAATTTACCACTATAATAAGCTTTCAACTCAAATATTATTTGATATATTATAAGCCTTGAATTACATATTAATTTGCTCATATTACTCTACTTACATCATTATCTTGATCTTACTATATTGCGGCTATATTATATTTGATCTTATGGAATTTATCCTATGAAGTTTTATATTAACATTAAGGCTAAAAAAGCCTTAAGTTCTAACTATCAATATTTTTGGTTTTAGTGTATGATAGTCAAAAGCGTTGAAGGAAAATGTTCTTTTGGCTCTAATTATCTAGTGCTTTTACTAAGATGATCGTTGCTAGTCAAATTGAGTGGAAAACGTTTAAAAAATCAAATTTTACAAAAGCGCTATCCAAGAGGTAAAAGTACTGGAAATGCTTTTGCTCATGCCCTAACACTTTTGCTTTTGGAGCAATAAATGATCTTAATTTAGGCTTGGGGATGACTAATTCAATTTGGTTTATTTATTAGATGATTAATGAAGATATTTTCAACCTCAAATTTTTATAATGCATTCAAAATTTGGTGTCTATATTTACCATTTTTTGATGCATTTATTGCATAATGAATGTGTCAAAAACTAACATAGACGTTCCAATTTTGAGACAAAAAGATTTGATGTTGCTTATGGTTAGTGATGTAAGATTATTGATGCTTTTTATTGTTTTCTTAGAGTTGATGTTAATTTTTTTATTTTTGATAGCATTAAATGTTGTCATACCTTGGTGTGTGCCCTTGATTTTTGGAGGAACAATCAATTTGAAAAGAGGAAAATCAACTTGACTATGATCCACACTAGTGCTATGATGATGAATTGAGGATAAAAACAAAAAATGGCTAGGAAGGTTGGGGGATAAAAAGAGTTGGGAGGATAAGAATCAATTCATTATTACTATGAAAAGCAGAGGAAAAGATCTCTAGAGCATGGATAACAATTGATATTTTTGATGGCCCAATGCCCACATCCACCTCATTGAATCAATCGGATAAAGGAAACTATAGTTGGAAGGAGAGCATTAGATCATTCAATACCTTAAAAAATGCTCCCAAAGGAATGGAAAACACTTTTTCACATTGACAATGCAAGTACAATAGTGCTTTCATCATATGACAATGCTACTACCATATGGGTATTGATTTTGCTTCTTGATGACACTTTTTCCACCTAATGATACTTTCACTTGGGTGGTGGAACTTTTTATTGCACTACTATTTTGGTTTTTTTGTCTTGATTTTATAAGCTGTGAGGCTAACATGGTTATCAATTTTAGATGCAAGAGTAGTTGCAGACACTAGACTATAGGAAGTGGTACCCATATGCATAACAAACCATATAGGGTCTCCTAGGATTTGCAATTAATATGTTATTGATGGGATTGAGGCTATACCATGTGGTCCTTATTCCAAAGGTAGTGTTTAAAAATATCCTTCTCACAACATTGTAAAAATAATATTCAAAGACAAATACCTTTTAGTTGCCTATTAGTGAGATGATATTTATGCTAGATGATGTTTAGAATATCCTTAGAGTACCCATAAGGGAAGCGCAGGTCTACATTAGCTAGGACTAGAGGAATCGCTTGGAGAGAATAATGAGAGGTGTAGACTTCATAGTCATTAGGTCAAGCATTGACATCATTGCCACTTATGTTGAAGGATGCCTTGAAAAAAAAACCACCCATCTATGGTCCTTAGTTTATGACATCCTAAACAATGATACAAGTAGGAGGATGATACGCTTGGGGTGGGTCAAGATAGTTGTAGATATGAGAGACAAAATTATAGTATTTGCATGGGGGCCTATAGTGCTAGCATGACTCTACTAGTAAGTACATTGGGTGGTTTATAGAGGTGGGAGGAGCCTCACTTGCTACATGCTGCTCCAAGTGTAGGCCTAGGAGCACATAGTTGTGATGATGCCACTAGGGTTGCTAGGATAGGTGGTAGATCAAGAGGCACTGACAACATACATATTGGATCAATATTTTTAATTGGGGCAGAGCAAGTCTAATTGGGACATGTTGAGTGTTACTTAGAGAGTAGTCAATGACCTGAGGGCAAATCAAAATGTATGGCATCCATATAAGTAACATCCTAGTTAAAGTATGATGCCTACCAATTGGATCACATCAAGTGAGTCCGGTGGCTGGTAGGACCATGGGGGGAGCATGAGCTATATTGTTTTGATCACATGGTCTACTGGTTTAGCTACTAATAGAGGATCCTAGGAAGTACAATTTGTATTAATGCTTCACTTAGAAGAAAGGTTTTAGGCCATAGCTAGATCCTAATTTTGATGTAGAGTTGGATATCAATGATCTTGTTATTCCATACATAGATAACAATGATATTAGGACCAATGAAATGCATTAGATATGTTCTAGAATAATCATAACATAAAGGTTGATTGTGATTGGGCTATAGCTAGATAAGTACTAAAGGTCGAGTAGAATGTAAAAAGTGATTTCAATTTTGATTTAAAATAAATAAAGTATTAGGTAGGATGCATAGGTAGTAGTGATAATGATAGCAGTAGCAACAAGACCACCACTACCAATGAGGATGATAGGTGAGGTAGGACAAAGCATGTAACCTTAGTATATTGTAGAGGAAGAGTGATATTCCCTAGTTGGGTGAGAGTCTAGATGCTATGCTAGTAGACACTCAGGTAGAGGTAATAATATAGGTAATGAAGAGAGACTAGCTAGAAAGATAGATCATCAAGATGTAGCCAACCATTTAGGGCCTAATTGTTGAGTAGGATGTAGTAGTAAAGAGGAAAAAAAAAAATAACATAAGGAACTGAGGGAAGCTAGGTGGTCCATACTTTAATGGACCAAATGATATAGGTATCGAGGGACTTCTAGATAGATATTGAGTAGGTGAACCACTATAGAGTAACTTACCATGAAAAATATAAGTCGATAGATGTCTCCCATAAATGATGTGGACATGGTCGTAGACACACTCTTGGTCCATGGCATACTAATCATAACAACTAGTTAGGATGCCATAACATGAAAGAGGAGGCATATGAGTGGCAAACATGGGCTTTGAGAGCTAGCTTGATTTTGAGTTGTTGTCCTAATTCTGGAATTGATTAAATTGTTAATGTATATTATTGATTGTACAATTATGTACCATGGACATCATGTATATACATAGAGTTTATAAATATACCTTTTGATTCATTATGGTGTATGCTATTTAATAAGTTTGTGTTGATGTTTCATTAAGGTTTATGTGATGATATTGAATGATTAGTGATTAATAGTCTTAGATTGATTACGATATGTAATGATTATGTCATTATGAGTAATTATTTTTTTGATGACAAATGCATGATGTAATTATGATTAATTTATACTTCATATATGGATGATTAAAAGCATATCCAACTATAGCAATCTACCCTTGATAACACCATTGTAGTTGGGGGATGCAAGTATCAAGGCTTCTTTGGTATATGGTAAGGAATATGCAAACCCATATGAGGTATTGTCAAAAGGTATAAGTACTAGTGCAAGGTATTTCTCCATTATAGTTGTTTTTACTATATTCACTAGGTTAGATGCTCTAATATGCATGAAGTAGGATTTTTGTCAAAAGGGTACAAGTACTAGTGCAAGGCCTTTATCCATTGTAGTAGGTTAGTTTTGTAGAGGGATTGAATTCTAGAAATGAGGGAGGGGGACTACTCCCTTACTTAAAATAGCCACCCATGGTCCAATGCATGTATGTATAATTTTTATTCATCATACACAAAATAAATTCACTACATGCATAAGCAAGGCTAAAAAATTGATAGATTTTGATGTGACATCAACCTAATATCATCATCCTTGTTACCTTTTGTTCTCCAAGTTGATGAATCAAGAGATTTCCTTTTTGATGTCATTTCATTTCCTCTCATCCACTACATTGATGGATTGTACCTTCATCAAGTTGACATCACTTAGCATCTCCTATTTTCTTTCTCCTAAGTGACATGGTTAAAACCTACATCAATATGACATCATCAAAATTTTCCTTCTAGAAGATGTCAATGAATCAATGCTTAAGGACATGTTTTTGGATTACATCATATTGAGTTTAGCTCCATTTTTGTGAATAGCTAGAAAGTTAATGAATCACCAATTTTAGTACTTTTCAAAATTTTAGCTCGATCCTTGCTAATGAAATATGATGTCAATTTTCCAACTCTAGAAAACCACTAAACTTATCCGATGAATTCATAAATTCTTGCCTTGGTGAAAAAATTGTATTCTTTTGACATTTTCTTTGATCTCTATCATTTTTTGAGTTGATATCTGTTAGAAACAGATGAAATAGGAGGTAAACTAAATCTTTTTTGAGATCTTCACTTAGCTAGAATATTTTTTTTGTTTGCATGCTCCCAAGGGCTAGGTGGATTGGTAATTGTTTGTTTGGCCAAGCACTTACCAAGAAGAGATCTAGGTTCAAACCTTGGGGGTGTGCTTGTTGCAAAGGTAGTAGTTTGATTTGAATCCTCTGAGTGCATGCTAGGCCGACGATGATGGTACAAATATCAAGTGATCGGTGGTCCCCCTCATGTCAAGTCATCAAAAATGAGGTGGTATAGGCTTGTTGGGAGTAGACCCTATGGTTTGAACCCTGCACTTGGTAGTTACTAAAAATAGTGTGGATGTAACCAACTCCCTTATGTATCCAAAAAAATTGTTTTCATAATCATAAAGAAGGGGCATGAACAAAAGGAAAAGGGGAAATAAGGAAACTAAAAAATTATGTACATATTTAAAAGAAGGTTTTCCTTTATCTTTAGAGATGGTGTAAGTGATGTCTATTGATTGAGATAGATCATTTTCATCCTTCCATTATAAGAAATCTACATGCATTTAGAGCTTGTACCTTATCGATTTGAAATGGTCTACATTAAAAGGAATCAAATTTACCATGCTAACTAGAATCTGTCCTGTCTTCATCCCATTTCACCATGAAATAATATTCCTTGAATTGGACATCTATATCTCAATTATCAAACAAATTTTTATAAATTTTTCATGATGTACAAACCATAAAAAGGCTCTCTTCCTATCCGATTCTAGTTGTAACAAGAATATTAAATGAGATTGTATGGATGGGATATTGAAGTCTTCTAAATCTAATTGTTGGGAAATTTGAGTCAAGGATTCTATGTCAATTGATAGTATCACTTTCTTTTTTAATACTAACTTGTAAGGATAATTTCTAATATATGATTTTAGAGTACTCTATTTGCCCATAATGCTTTCTTTAGCTTTGTATGCCAATCCCTCTTAGATTCAACAATTGAATTTTTTAAGATTCTAGTTATGTTCTTACTTGTGGATTTTTCTAAGTCCTTACCTTGTGGGTGTTGGAGTATATTACATTATTTGGTACATGCTAATGTACCCCAATCTATATTCATACTATTTTTAAGTCATTTTTTGGCATCTTGAACATGTTTGACATACATATTGTTCTATGGGGTGGATGCTTATTTTATCTTAATCTAGACATACTCAATAAAATACCTAAGTGTGTTCTATTTTTAAAAACTATCCACCTTGACCACTCTGATTTTACTGGTAGTAATATCATATAGTATAACAATAATAGTCTAAAGATAAATACACAAGAGCCTATGGTAATTAACAAAGAAACTTGCTTACCCAGCTTAACACTAGGATAACTTGTCCTTTGTTTTCTTCTAGGCCATTGCTCCTTGGTCTAATTGTGATATATTCATTAGAATCACTATCTGCTTTTTCTATTCTACTTTCTTCTTGTACCACCTCTCGCATCCCTTGGATTATTTGGCACCAACTTATCTAATTTTCCATTTGCTAGTCCACATATTTTCCTTCCTCTAGTTCTTTTTCCCATTTTGCTAAATAATCTTCCACTCTATTTCCCTATTGCTTGATATGTATAATAAGAACATCTTGAAAAAACTTCCAAATATTTTGAATTGCTTCCACCTTCCTTCTCTCCCCAATTCCTAGAACCTGAAAGGGTCTTATCGGATCCAAGATTCTAGCCCATACTTGAGAGTTTATCTCTATCTATAGATTATATAAATGTAGATTTAAAGATATCATTAATGCTAATAAGATCACATGTCCTTTTGCTTCATTATTTATAGTCTTCCCATACCTTATGCTCCCTAGTATACCTGTTCTCCTTTCCAATTTCTTATGATAATGCCAAAATCAACTTTTTTAGGATTTTTAGTAGAAGCCCCATATGTGTTAGATTTCACCCACTCTTTGGGAGGCGATCTCCACTCTATGTTATTCGAGGATATATCATCTGTGCATCCAAATTTTTAGTTGTTTTTATTTTACAATAATTCCAAATCTCCTTAGGATAGTCACTTTATCAATTTCTATGTTTGTTTCCTCCTGTAATATAATAGATAGTGTTTCTATTACCTTAATAATAATCCTATCCCATACGTTATCCCTTGTTTTGTGCTCTGATATAAATATACATGCATTTTTTATAGCCATAACTGCTACCATATGAAGTTGGGTCCCAACTTCCATATCATTTTCATTGTTTTAGTCTTAAAATTACACTGTTTCTATTTATCATAAAATCTTTATTGACTCCCAAAGATTTCCCAAAGTTGTCTCATTTGCCCCCACCAATTAATCCATATGTATTTGGTAAAATAACACAAAAAAAGGAGGTGATTCAATATCTCCTCTACCTTCCTACACATAACACATTTGGAAGGCCCATAGAAGCCTCTTTTTCTCAAATTATCAAATGTCAAGCACTTTCCATGGTTAATCAACCATGAGAAAATGTTAATTTTTGGTCATCCTTAATTTTTCCAAACAAATGTATATGGAAGTGGTGCTGGGATAATCTCATATCCATAGGCTAACTTGTATCCCTCATTTACCTTATAAATTCACAACTTGCTTCTTCCCCATCCAAGTATATCCCTCTTAAAACCATCCTGAATTGGGTGCAGGTTCCCCCAGTAGCTTAGGATGACGACACCAGGTATCCCATGTATCATATATATATATATGAGTTTCATTATCCTATTTTCAACATCTCTTTTGCATATTTGTATGACGACTCTCCTTTATTTACTATATTTATAAAATATGCATATAATTTGTGTAGCACTCAATGACATGCCTATATTTATTTGACATATACTTAAGATTTGTGTAGCATTTTTCAACATGTCAATAGTTGGATGACACTCACTAAAGATTTGTGTAGCATTCGAGGATGTGATATATCAAAAATTTGCATGTATAATTTGAGTAGCATTTAATGTCATATAGTATAATATCTAATTGATATAAAACATAAGCTATTTATGTAGCATTTGGCAATGTACTCATCAAATGATACCTTCCTCTAGGATTGGCCATGCAAGGTGTGGTATGTTGCTCATATACACCATTGATGTAGGTAGATCATATATAGTATCCAACAAGTACCAAGTACCAACAAACACACTTGTCATCACAGTAGGAGAAACTAGGAGAGTCCAATCTATGCTATGTATAGATGCAAGTATTTGACCCAACCCTAACATGAACTACAAAAAATACACTAATAAACACTATGATAGTCAATCATATCCACATACTCCCATGAGGTGGCCTAGGGGGTGTTAGATCTTCTATGAATGGTATACAAGTATATGTTCCCAAAGCCAATTCATGCATTTCCATTGATAAGGGACACATTTCTTAGTAAGACATACCCATAATTATAAAGGGAAAAGAAATATTATAGTCAAGAAAGAGCAAGCTATTTACATGTTGTAGCTCACCTAGGGTAGGAACATTCCATGGAAGGAAAAGTCATCATGCCCTTACTACAATTGGGCTCATCACTATAGTATCCAACTAAGTGCATTATTCAACAAGGTATGCTTACCACTATAATTAGATATCAAGATGAAGGAAGTGATTAGAGATGGGATAAATACATGTTACAATGTTCCCTAAGGGAGGGATATCCTATGGAAGGAGAAGTCACCACACCCCTACTGTAATGGGACTGACCACTATATTATTTGATCAAACATGTTGTTCAACAAGGCACAATTGCCACCATAATGAGACACAAAAATGATTGCTTGATTGGAAATTTTATGTGTTGTGTATTACATAACATTTTGAAGGAGTGTTGCATTGGTGTTTCTACACATGCCATATATGATATGGCATGAGTTGAACTAATGTGGTTTCTTTATGACACTTAAAATAAGGTATTAACATAGGGAAGACTTTAAAGACATTGTGGTGCTACTTACTAGTAAGAGTGACACCATGATAGAGGAAGACAAACACAACACAAAGTTAGCTATAGTAAATGACAATATAAATGGATAGAAAACACCAAGTAATATGAAAAATATCCAATAAAGGTAAACATACACAAAAAAAAACCTAAACCAAGCAAAAAATAGCTAAACAACTAGGATAACCAATATCATCACAATGCGGTGGTCACAGTCAAGAGAGAAAAACAACTCAAAATATAAAATTGGTAGAAGATAAAAAAAATTGAATGACTAATATCATTGCTTAATGTGGTAGTCACAATTGTGAGAAGAAGAAACATAACAAAACATAGGAATATGTGCTAAAATAAAGAATATACACAAAAATTTCACATAGATATTCAAAGTAGTCAAAGTGAAAAACAAGGCATCAAAGTCAATAGGTAAACCAAGAAAACACAAAGATTGTACAAATTGGTTGGAAGGGCCTATGCATAAAATAATTTAATATGCATAGAATTTATGGGTTTATCTAACTCAATTCCATTCATTCTTTGCAATTTAATTGCCCTGAACTAAAATAACTCTTTGACAATATATGGACCATGTCATTTCTTTATAAAATTGCCCTTGCAATTATTATACATATTATCAAGCATGAGGATATGATCCCCAGCTCTAAAATCATGATGACATAGTTTCTTATTATATTTTTTGGCAACATGACTATTATAGGCTTTATTATACTCAAAAGCATGTAGATGCCTCTCATCAAGAGTAATAAGTTCAATAAGGCAAGCCTCCTAATATTCCTACTAGTACTCATCATGACTTAACAAAATTTTCAAATAAATACACAAACAAGATAATTCAATTTTAAGTGGTAAAATAGCTTCAGTACCATAAATCAAAGAAAAAGGGGTTTCCCCTGTAGACATCCAAATATTGGTGTGTACACCCCCAATGTAGGATATAACTTTAAGTGCCAATATTTATTTGATTCTTTAACTATATGTTTCAAATTATTTACTAAAATATTATTACTAGATTCAGCTTAACCATTGCCTTGTGGATAATAAGGCATTAAAAAGTGATGTTGAATCCCTATTTGAGAAGTTAACTCTTGCATTTATTTGTTTTTAAAAGTAGTACCATTATCTAAAATGATAATAGATGAGATACCAAAGTGATACACAATATGACTAAAAATAAATTTGGATATAATGAGGCTAGCCTAATTATTAAATACATAACTTCCACCAATTTTGTAAAATATTCTATAGCTATGATAATAAACTTATATCTATCTGAGGACACAAGATAAATAGGTCCTACAAGGTCAAGGCCTTGAAGTGGAAAAATATTAGGGAGACTTAATTAGATGAAGAACCTATGAAGGGGTGTGAAATTTGTCTTTGTTAAATTGACATTTATTGTAAGATTTAACATAGTTATTGGTGTTAACTTACATCATCATCTAGACCTAACCCACTTAAAAATTTACATGCTATAAAATTACCACTAACATGTCCATCACAATCACCACTTTGAACATCAAAGTGAGTTTTAGATACCTAAATTTCAACAAGGCATTGTAAGAGAACCCCATCAAGACTATGGTAGTATGAAACCCCACCAAGGACAACATCAAAATGCTCTCTTATGAATACAATATATTTGCTTAGCATTAGCCATGGTATGGCTAGGGTTGATTATGGAAGAAGTATAAAATATTTTTTCAATTGGTTATATGGTATTGAAATGGGTTCCACTTGTATCACATCATTACCACATAGTGGTATTACAAAAAAGGTTGGGTATTATCCATGTATCGCTTGAAAATATTTGAACCTTGTTCTCCTCTTTAAATATTAAGAAATCTAACTAGTTGAGCTAATGCCACTTGATTAGGAAGTATAGAATATTTTCATACCAAGGATCATCAAATATAATTTGGAAATCAATATCATTGAAATTAATTGTATGCACACCCACCAAGCCATAGAAATTATAGGATCATCATGAATGTTTACCACAAAATTAGTTTTAGTCATATTTTCATGTGCTATAAATTTACTAGCCAAAGTGGCTATGTAGTTAGCCTCAACATTCTAACCCCATGAAGAATACCTAATGGAAAAGGACTTTAAATTATTTATCAAATTTATAACCACTTGGTGGTAAGGCATAAATGTGAGGATTTAATATTATACTCATCAACAATATGACAAACCATAATTTGAGAGCCATATAACACTTTGAAGTATTTAATATTCATATGTTGGGAAATCATAGGTCCTAAAATTAAAACCTCATATTTTATAACATCATTAGTGATGCAAAAAATTCAAGTGCAAGGACCTATGAATAACTAGGCTATTTGGAGACACAAGAAAGCTACCAAATGCTACCCCAAACTCATTCCTTGCTCCATCAAAGTGAAGAATTCAATTTTCATGGTGGAGATATTTATCAAATTCTTAGGAAGAGAAATGTGTGTCAACTTTAGATTTAGCCTTTGTTTCATTATGCCTCTTGATAGCTTCACAAAATGCCAAGATATATTTTTCTTATTTATTGAGCTCATATAGAATAGAATTCTAACTAAGATTGGAGGCAATGAAGGAAGGAAATATAACAAAGTCATTAGGAGCACAAAATATGACAATCATATCCTCATATTACAATGTCTCCTTTAGTGGCCATTATACTAGGTCAAGAGCTCCTACTAATTGATCAACAATCACCTAAGCTTTAATAGCTTTTTATGTAACAATATAGATATCAAGCTCTTGCATTACAATGGTCCATTTTATCTATCAATTTTCATTAGGTATGTAAGGCTTTTGTAGCAAGTGTCATAGGGGGTTAGTTATAATGACCACATAAGTTGCCTAATACAATATATAATATCCTAGTTTTTCACATGTAAAGTAGATGGCTAGGCAATTATTTTCCATGAAAGTGTATCATATTTTTTTAGAAGAATCATTCAACTAATATAGTAAACATTATATTCCTTAATATTATCATCTTTTTGAGTAAGGATAACTCCCATGGAAACCTAAGTAACCAAGGTGTACAAAATACATAAAGGTTTTTTAGCCAAATTAATCATAGGTCCCAATATCCAAGATCTTAAACAAACTCAAATATTAGAGCATTCAATATCTTTGGTCAATATCAATGAACATAACATTCATGAAATAAAAATATCAATCAACATAACATTCATGAAATACCAATATTAATCAATAATATACTTGAAATATTATTGATGAATCAAATATACAATATCTTTGTGATAATTTGGTTTTGATACAAGATATGGAGCTTTATCTCCATAATATAAACTTAGAAGGTGACTCTTCAATACTTGACTATTGTTCTCTTCACATATCCAAGAGATGCATCCTTTCCTATTCCACACATATGACAAACCTCTCATGTCTCTTGACTTTACATCTTCACTTGTATACTTGACACCTACACACTTGACTCTTGACTTACCTATATGACACATTGCACACTCTCACATATTACACACTTGCACTCTTTATTACATGACACTTTTCACACTCTTACACTCTACACACTTGCACACTTTATTATATGAAATTTGCACTCATCTCACACATTGACACATACTTTAGGAGAAATATAAATCACACTTCCTAATACAATAAATTACCCTAATCTAATATTTACATATGTACAATTATACCATGGGATACTTTCATAGAGTACCAAGTAATGTAATATTCTCCAAAAATACATGGATTATTTTGGTTGGGTGGGAAAAGATTTAGGGACCATAAATTAAATTTATTGAATTTAAGAAAGGCCTTGTTACAACTTTCATTGCATTTGAACTCAACATTTCTTAATTGTGTGCTTCAATGGATAAGTTTTAAATTCTAACTCAAGGTTGAATTACTTGATAGCTCTGAGCTTCCCTGAGAAATATTTGATATATTAAATAGTTCATGGGAGAGGCATAAAATTGATAGCTTTGATTTTTCCCTAATTAACATCTATGTCCCTATGAGACATTATAAATCTTAGCAGCTTACAACTAGCAACATCAAATACATAATTCTTAGGATTATGTCTAATATAATAATGATGTAATCCCTCAAATATGACATGAAGGTTAGTTGGGTGGTAAGCCTATGTTTTAGACTTATTTAAGAGGCCACCCACATAAAATTCTATTATATTTCCTATTAAGTCTTGAAATATTGTCATCATAGCTTATTGAAAAGTAGCATTGACATTTTCTAATCCAAAATGCATGACAAAATAATATAATAAACCCAAAGTATAGTGAAAATTATTTTAGTCTAATCCTCAAGGTCAATTTGGATTTTATTATATCTTGAATAGCCATGAATAAGGGATCATATTTTGTACCCTATGGTAGAATCAACAATAGCATCAGTTCAAGGAAAATAAAAGTTATCCTTGAGATTAGCTAGGTTGATGTTTCAAAAATCCCAACAAATCCATATATATTTATTTTCTTTATTTTTCACAAATGCAGTGTTCAATACCCATCCCAAATAGTCAATAGGTCATAAAACTGGCATCTAAAATCCTTTGGGTTTTAATTCTACATAGTTTTTTGAATAAGAGGAGAGAACCTTCTTTTATTTTATTGGATAAGAGAAACATCTTAATAGGTAACAATGTTATGGATAACCAAATCCTCATCCATTTTTAGTATGTCAAAATATTTCCAAGGAAAGACATATATATACTCCTTAAGTAAAGCAAAACAGGTTGCATTCTCTTTAGTGAATAGTCTAGCCCTAATTTTGACTATATATGGTTGCTCAGGGTATTATGTTAATATTTATGGTAGGTTTGGCATTCATGACATTGCCTTCTTAAAAATGGTCTAGAGCAAGCAAAAGATTCTAGAATTTAGAGTTAATCTTGACCTAGATAATAAAGTCAAACCATGTATGCCCCCAATTTAGGATTAAGTTATTGAATAAACCCTCTCTTATGATGTTTTCAAGGGATTATTTCTTCTCTAGCATATAAGAAATATAAAATAGCTTCATATTTTAATAATAACATGAGAAAGATAATATTATTAGGAACTTGAATTATTGGTTCTTTTGGATGCCCCTTTACCCTAAAACTAGAGTGGATATTCGCATGGGATTGGGTATTGATAAATATAGATATGTGATTACCATGGTATGGTATTACTTGTTTATAAAATTTTATTAAAGCATTTTTAATAACCTTGGTTTTTAATTCAGTGGAGAACTAAGCTTCAATCTCATGTCTTTCTAGACAAGAGGGTGAGAGATAAATCAAATTATCAAGCCACTTGTCAAATAGCCTATCTAAGTAGAAAAATATTTCTAGATCTAGAAATAGGCTAATAGGGATAACAAGGAATCCTTGGGTAATCATCATTTTCTAGAAGTTTAGAGGAATTAGGATCACCACATTAAAGGGTGGTTTTAGCTGCCAAGAAATATAATAAGAAATATCAAGCAGTCTAAGCACAATAGAGGTTCTATAGGTCAAACAATCATAAAGGACTATCAAAATAGTAGGAACCCATAAACAACTAAAATGCTAATTCTAAATAGGATTGTTGCTTTAAGTGGTGGTCCTAGTACTACTAAAGAAATTCTAATAGAACTTGATACAATAGTGGATTTCAGTTTAGTATAGTTTAATATAGTATAGGAATTAGTATTTTTAGAAATAAAACTACCAATTGTTCTATATACATGGCAATTTTAAAGCTAATAGATTTTAAATTTTGTTTAATTTCTAGGCAAGGGAATTGTTCCTATTTCACTTGGCCTGTGCAAAGGTTTTTATGAAGAGATAAAAAAATATTAGTTTTCCAATGTCTTTCTAGAATAGCTTTGTATTGATTACCTTCAACATTCCTAAGCATGCAATAGAAAAATATATTACTATTATCAATTGCACAAAAAGTATATCACATTTATTATCATCATTTAAAAGAGGAACTTATGTTGAAACCACTTCATAATGTCCCTCCCCTACATTAAAAATAGGTGTACTAGAAGGACCATTCTTAGTGTCAATTTTAAAGGTTTGATTAAAATCACTATCTACATCACTATCAATTTCCTCTCCCATGTTGTCTTTATATATGTAAATTTTTTATTTCAATTTGGTAGCATCCTCTTGGAATTTATGTAACTTGTCCAACCTTTTGTGAAACAAAATACTATCTTCTATTTTTTTTGGTTTTATCAATGATGGAAACTTGTCTACTACCTCTTGAGGAAGGATATTAATAACATCCATATCATGTTGATAATCTTTAGATCCAAACCTGTTTTAGAGGTATTTCAAGTAAAATTTAGGAAGCCCCTTATATAACTTTATTCTAGAAGTCCATTGAGGCTCATGTTCATATATTAGAACCATTTTTGTTTTATCCATAGAAGGAATAAAACAACTACCATGGCTTAGAGGATGATATCCCCAAGGATCTAGGTCTACATTTGTAATGAAAACTTTATCATCATAGGAATACTTAAATATTTAACAAACAAAGGAAACTATGGATCTCATCTTACTAGTACAAGGTCTACATAATAGCATATTATAATTTTGAAAATTAAACACCATAAAATTTACTCTTACTTGAATAGGCCCAACTAAAATTGAAAACCAAATGCAACCCACAAAATCTTGAGGTTTACCATTATAAGCATAGCAAGGACTTCTAGTAGAAAGAATATTTTCTCTAGGAATATTTAGTTTATCTATTAAGGATAATGATATAATACATGTACCACTCCCTTCCTCAAAAAATCCCTATAGACTACCATATTGTTATAAACAATATTTATCATTAATTGAAGATCATCAACCATTTCTAAATAATCATCACCAGTCATGTTATTCAAAGAAAAATTTATAACCAAATCAAGGATAGTATGTGCATTAATACAAGGGTTTCTTCTATGTGATTGAATATGTTCCACTTTGTAAGAACCTAAAATAATCGGCATAATGTTAGTAATTTTTGGCTTGGGCATCTCCATCTTATGTAGTAAGTCTCTTAGCCTTTGTCATTAATAAGGAGACGTCCTAAGAAATTCTAAGTATTGGACCTTGCAATGGGTTATACGCAACTCTTCAACAATGTCCTACACTTTTGTTTTACTTATGACTACTTTAAGGAATAATTCCTTGGGCTAGATGATAACCTATAATTATTCAGTTATGGATGCTAGGATCATAACTTTAAGTGGTGATCATGGTCTTCAAATATTTTTAGAAATTATAGGTTTTGTGGATTGGGATAAGGAATTTTTAGGAATATTTTTATGTTTTTTGGATATTGCTATGTTTGTAGCAAGTTTTTAGATGAACAAAGGAGGGTTTGAATTATTATCAATAATGGCAATGTTGACCACCTAGATAGTCTATTTTTATTTATCCTTCCTTTTATTTTCATTTTTATAAGGTTGCTTCTTTTTGTATTGAGGTGCACTGCTATTGTTAGCAATAATTTATTGTTCTAAGGAAGAAATTATTTCTCTTTACACCTCTAAAATGTTAACACAATGAGTCACATTTGGTTGAATATAAATGTATTCTTCATTTAGGCCATGTTGAGCAAATATTTTTTAACTTGAAAAGCATTTTAGAAAGTGCTAGGTCCAAGATTTTGACTTTCAGGGTAATTACCATTTTGAATTTGACATTTTTGTCCCCCTCCATAATTTCCTTGATTAGAATTGTCTCATTGATTTTGATGATTTTGTTGGACACCCTAATTAAAACATTGACCCTAGATTTGATTCACTCTTTGCTATTGACTAGGATATTGTTGTTCATAGTTGGAGAATAAAATACTCTAAATACCTAATATTTGATTGTGAGGATGATTAAACCTTATAAAATCTTCTTCCTTTCATGAAATAAATCAATCCTATAATTATTAACTTGGTCAATATTAAAGTTAGGACCAAAAGTTTGCTTAAAATAGGACTTATACAAGTCTATACAAGTAGAATTATCATGACCATAAGTTCCATGCCAAATGCAAAAACTGTTAGGATCATGCCATATAGGTTCTTCAAACCTATCATTGATGTGAGATTTTTTAAGCACAACTAGTGGATATATCTTGAGAATATCTTTAGGTTAAAGAACACAAGCTTATACTGAGAGGGAGGTGAACAGTATAAGATCAAAACTTTTACTTTCCTTTCCAAATGATAACAACAATAATATCAATGTAGTAAATAAAATAATGCACAAATCATCACACACATGAGAGACACAAATTTAACATGGTTCACCCAATGTGGGCTACGTCCACAGAGAAAATATTTCTTATAAATTTCCTCAATCAATCTCTTGGGAACCAATTCCCTATTACAATGTTTATGGGTACCAACCCAAAGGAGACACCAATCCCCTATGCTCAAGTTTGTGGACCTCTATCCATAGGAGACCTCAATCCCCTCTGCTATGGTTTTTGGACCTCTATCCATAGGAGACACCAATCCCCTTTACTCTGATCTATTTACAAAACCTTCTCAAATTTGCTCACAAATCTACTCAAATCTGCTCACAACTCTGCTAAAATATTCTCATAAAAATATGCTCATAAACCTGCTCAAATATGCTCATAAACCTGCTCAAATATTCTTACAAAAACCTGCTCATAACATTTTCGGTTCTTGCATACAAACAATTCTTAAATCCAAACATAAACAACACACAAATTTACTTCATAAATTTTATTTATAACACTTGCACATTCACCTCCAATTTTAGTCAACAATGAAGCACAACTTTGTTCTCAAACCCTAGCACATGTGTTTCCAATTTCATTCAACAATGATGCACAAATTTATTCTCAAACCCTAGCACATTTATTTCCAACAATGCACATAAAATTGATCCTTATATCTCCACCTTATGACATCAAAAATATTTCCCTTAAGCACAACCACCTTGAAAAAGAAATCAAATCACCATACCTCTAAATATGCCTTGATGAAGATGTGCTCTCAAAAACCTGTCTCAAAATAACTTATATTTCTTGTACCACTTCAAGGGTTAGATAGCAATGCACTTTTTAAAATCATCCAAATGAATACCTTCTAAAAATATGTGCACAACAAGGCTGAAAATATTATTCTAGTATCTCCTTTTGTTTCACAAAAATAAAGCTTGTAGAATAAACCTTAAACTTCTTTTCATATGATGTGCAAAAATATAAAAACCATAATGATCACAAGTACACCCTTTTCTCTTCTTTCTAAAATGCAACTATCTCAACTCTCATACAATACCCTTAATACACCTTAATGTCAATTTCTCTCATGCAAGCATATCCCTTTTTCCCCCTTTCCCCCCCAAACCCCCCCCCCCACATTACAAATTAAAACGACTTTATTACACCTTATGACTCCCTTTAAACATTCAACACTACTAATATTATTTCCACAACCCTTATTCCTCCTATAAGAAAATTTCACAACAACACTTTACTCAACCAAACCTTTCAGAAAGACTCCCTAAACTACCACTTTAAACCTTATAACACCTTGCAAAAATTAAACAATTTAAACCTTATGCCTCCTAATTTTTGCGCTTAACAAAAAATTAAATACCTCTTATTTTTTGTCGTGATTCGAAATCTATCCTCTTGTGAAGCAAAACTTTCCAAATAGGCCAACGACCAACTATGCTACAATGGCTTGGTGACACCAAAAGGTGGCCTACACCTTATATTTTAAACTCTGCCTCAAAAACAAGAAAAACTCTTCTGCTCAAAAATCATTGTCGAGGGGATTCAATCCCAAGACCTCCTCTACCATATCGTTCTATCACATGAAAAATGACCAGATGGGCTACACCAGTAGGCATGATATCAATCGAAGGCTTGATGGATTTATTGCACTCTTTGCTCACTGAGAAATTTGTTGCCTCTCTTCTATCATTTGTTAGCACTCCCGATGAATGATATTCGATGCACGATTCATGTGATAATTTCCAAGGTGAAAAATTTAGGTTTATATATGTGCCCTCCTTTAATTTGTGCTAGAAGAAAGTAACCCATATTTTGAACTTTGGCACCAATCCTTTGTTATAATATTTAAATTTTAATTTAAATATTATAATGTTAAAACCTTGCCTTGGGTAAAACCTTTGGTGGCCCAACTTTGAAACTCTTTTATAAGACCTTGCAATGAATAAAACTTTTGGTGGCCCACTTTGATTTAATATGAATAAACCTTTGCCCTTAGGCCTTTTTAATTTCTCTTTATAATATTTAAATATTATACTCCTTAACATATTTGCCTTCCTTTATTTTTGCCATTTATACCATGCTATTTTTATCATCAAACCTTTGACATCAAATATTTCTATCTCATGTATCCTTTGACATCAATGACAACTCAATATGCTCAATATTTCCAACAATCTCCCCCTTTGTCATTGATGGCAACCCTTATAAAAAATATTCCCTTTAGCCTCAATCTGGATTCCAAAATGCTTGCTCCCCCTTACTCATTGAAATTCTCTCCCCCTTTGAAATCAATGGCAAAGGGCTCCTTGGGGCTAAAGATAAGACACTTAGCATAGCCCCCTCACCACCTCCTTTCTTGAGGTGATCAATTTTGGGATGGGAGTAGAACTACTCCCAAATTTCCTCTGAGATATTCAAAAGTTTCCTTTGGAAGTGGCTTGGTGAATATATCGGCAATTTATTCCTTTGTAGTAACATATTCCAATTTAACCTGCTGATCCATCACCTGCTCTCTCAAAAAATGATATTTTATTAGAATGTGCTTGGTCCTTGAATGCATCACTGGATTCTTTGAGATATTGATGGCACTTGTATTGTCACAAAGTATGGAGATAGGATGATCATGCTCTATTTTGAAATCCTTTAAGGTCTGCTTCATCCATAACACCTGTGTACAACAAGAAACTACTGCAATGTACTCTACCTCTGTAGTAGATAAGGATATTGATGCTTATTTCTTGCTTAGCCAAGAGACTAAACAATCTCCAAGAAAGAATGCTCCTCCACTTGTGCTTTTTCTATCATCAACACTGCCTGCCCAATCCGCATCTGTATATGCTGTGAGAGTGAAATTATTGCACTTGGGGTACCATAGTCCAAAACTCATAGTACCTTTCAAATACTTAAAGATTCTCTTAACTGCATGTACATGTGTTTCTTTTGGTGCAGCTTGAAATCTTTCCACCACTCCAACTGCCTGCATTATATCTGGCCTTGTAGCTATGACATACAGTAAACTCCCAATCATGGATCTATACAATGTCTGATTTACCTCAGGAGACTCATCATATTTACTTAACTTACATCCTGTAACCATGGGGGTACTTACAGGATTGCAATCCTCCATCCTAAATTTTTTCAACATTTCTTTTACATACTTGGTCTGAGAGAGAAATATACCTCTATCTGATTGTGAAATTTGCAAGCCAAGAAAGAAAGACAACTCTCCAAGCATTGACATCTCAAATTCATTTTGCATACTCTTTTTGACACATCTTATCATTACTACCTCCAAAGATGATATCATCCACATAGACTACTACAATCAACAAGTCATTTCCTTCATTTTTGATGTATAGATTGCTATCAGCTATACCTCTTATGAAACCCTATTCTTGAAGATACTTATCCAACCTAGAGTACCAAGCTCTAGGGGCTTGCTTTAGTCCATAGAGAGCCTTCTTTAATTTGCATACGTAGTCCAGCTTATCTATCAAACTGAAACCATATGGTTGCTCAATGTAGACCTCTTCCTCTAAGTATCCATTAAGAAAAGCTGATTTTACATCCATTTGATATACTTTGAAGTTTTTAAAGCTTGAGAAAGCCAAAAACATTCTTATGGCTTCAAGACGTGCAACAGGAGAAAATGTTTCTTCAAAGTCAATCCCTTCAACTTGTGCATAACCTTTGCACACAAGTCTTGCTTTATTTTTGACAACTTGACCATCTTCATTCAACTTATTTTTGTAGACCCATTTGGTGCCAATTACATTCTTGTCTTTTGGACGTGGGACAAGTTCCCAAGTTTCACTCTTTTCTATTTGGTCTAACTCTTCTTCCATTGCTTTCATCCAATATTTATCTTCACTTGCTTCATTGAAATCCTTGGGCTCAACTTTGGATAGTAAGAAAAAATTTGCATGTTCACCTATTCCTATTATCTTTCTCCTTGTTTGTCTCTCATCTGGATTTCCAATAATTTGTTCTCTCAGATGATTCTTTTGCACATACCTAGATGGTGTCTTTGGTGGTGCCCTTTGTGTCTCATCTTCTTCAGTTTCTTCACCTTCTTCTTCTTTGCAACTTTCTCCTTCTTGATACACAATTTCTTGAGCTGGTTCTCTTAGATCTATTTCTTCATCAACTCTTACATTTGCACTTTCCACAATTGTATGTGATTTTTTATTGTAGCATCTATAGGCTTTGCTCTTAGTGGAATATCCAAGGAAGATACCCTCATCACACCTGGAATCAAATTTACCCAAATTTTTCTCTTCTCTTCTAATGTAGCATTTGCTTCCAAAAATTTTGAAGTACTTTATAGTAGTTGGTCTTCCCTTCCAAAGCTCATATGGGGTTTTGTGGTGATTTACTCTTACTTGAGCTCTATTGATAATATAAATGGTTGTATGAATTACCTCTTTCCAAAACCCATCAAAAATCTTAGACTCATCTAACATAGCCCTGGCCATACCCTGAACTATTCTATTTTTTCTTTCAACCACTCCATTTTGTTGTGGAGTTCTTGCTGTTGAGTATTATCTCTTAATTCCATGTTGTTCACAGAATTCTATAAATTCACCTGAAGTGAATTCTCCTCCTTTATCTGATCTTAGACATTTGATCTTTCTACCTATTTTATTTTCTACTAGTGCCTTGAATGCCTTGAAATTTTCAAATGCTTCTGATTTTTCCTTTAAGAATGTTACCCAAGTCATTCTAGAGAAGTCATCAATAAATAACATGAAGTAACTCTCACCTTGTAAACTTTTTGTCCTTGTAGGGCCACATAAATCAGTGTGAACTAGTTCCAAAGGCTTGGATGAAGAAAATTCCTTTGATCTAAAACTAGATCTTGTTTGCTTGCCATACTGACATTGTGCACAAATCATGTTTGAAGGTTTTGTTATTTTGGGCATATCTTTGACTGCCTGTTTGTTGCTTATTTTTACTATATTGTCAAAGTTCAGATGACCCATTCTTCTATGCCATAACCAACTCTCATCTTCTCGTGATAAAAAATATTTTTCTCCTTTTATCTCACTCAACACATAGAGATTATTTGTGGTTCTATCGACATCTGCAATAAGCTTTCCTATCTTGGATTTCCTAATCTCACATCCATTTGGGTGAAATGTGACTGTGTGCCCTTGATCACAAAGTTGACTTACACTTAGTAAATTGTGCTTCAATCCTTCAACATACAACACATTTTCTATTTTTGACCTTCCATTATCCAAGCTCAAAGTCCCTTTTCCAACAATTTGGGTGGAAGCATTATCACCAAATTTCACTTTTCCTCCATTTGTTTTCTTGAGAGAAAGAAATTTACTTTTGTCACCTATCATATGACTTGAGCAACCACTATCAATGTACCACTGATTTCCTTCATTTTGCACATGAAAAGTTATTTGTACCAACATGGATTTTTCTTTACCTTGTTCCTTCTTTTTCCAAACTTTTAAGGACAACTCTTTCTGAGTTGTTTGATCTTTCTCCTTCTTGCTTGATTTAGGAAATTTAGGAAACACTGTCTTACACCATTTAGCTTTGTGCCCAAAATTATCACATTTGTAGCAAATGACATTGTTATCCATGAGAGGTGCAAATGAATTAAAATTTCTACCAACATCATTTTTCACATGGACCATGCAATGTACAACTTTATGACCATATTTGTTACATGAAAAATAATAACCATGAAACCGGTTTGATTGCCTTGGATAATATGGTTGCATGCCATTTCTATGATTGACTTTTGTCCATGATGATTCTTTGCTCTCTTCCTCCTTGATGCTTTTACTCTTTAATACATCAACATAAGTCATGAGCTCTTTATTACTTACTTTCTTTGATGTCCCTTTTGAGCTTGATACTTCCTTTTGTAACTTCATATTTTGTTGTGATCTATTCTTAGATTTTTCAACTTCCTTTCTTAGAGAGACAACCTCATGTTCCAATTTTTCACATTCCAACTCTTTTACCTTTAATCGTTGAATCATTACTTCTTCAATTCTCTTTGTCTCTTCAACTTTCACTTTTAAGTCTGTGAGATCTTGTAGAAAATTTGTCTTTGTTTCCTCATCCTCTTGAACTTGAGCTTTCAATCTTGAATTCTTATTTCTCTCCTTTTTAATTCTGCAAGAGTAATGGTAAGTTCCTTCTCTATGTCAACCAAACCTTCCTTTTCTTTTTTGGATCTCTTTTGTTGATTTCAATCATAGGAGCAACTTCTATCACTTCAGTGGCCATGTGTGTTCTTAAATGATCTTCCTTCAAGCTGTTAGGCTTTCATGAAGGAACCCACTCTGATACCAATTGAAGAACACAAGCTTATACTAAGAGGGGGTGAATAGTATAAGATCAAAAATTTTACTTTTCTTTCCAAATGATAACAACAATAATATCAATGCAGTAAATGAAACAATGCACAAATCATCACACACATGAGAGACATAGATTTAACGTGGTTCACCCAATGTGGGCTACGTCCATGGAGAAAATATTTCTTATAAATTTCCTCAACCAATCTCTTGGGAACCAATTCCCTATTACAATGTTTATGGGCACCAACCCAAAGGAGACACCAATCCCCTATGCTCAAGTTCATGGACCTCTATCCACAGGAGACCCCAATCCCCTCTACTATGGTTTATGGACCTCTATCCATAGGAGACACCAATCCCCTCTGCTCTAATCTATTTACAAAACCTACTCAAATATGCTCACAACTCTACTCAAATATACTCACAACTCTACTCAAATCTGCTCATAAAACCTACTCATAAACCTACTCAAATCTGCTCACAAAAACCTACTCATAAACCTACTCAAATCTACTCATAACATTTCCAATTCTTGCATACAAACAATGCTTAAATCCAAACATAAACAACATACAAATTTACTTCATAAATCTGATTTATAATTCTTGCACATTCAATTTCAATTTTACTCAAACCAATGCACAACTTTGTTCTCAAACCCTAGCACATATATTTCCAATTTCATTCAACAATGATGCACAATTTATTCTCAAACCCTAGCACATATATTTCCAACAATGCACATCAAATCAATCCTTATATCTCCACCATATGATATCAAAAATATTTTCCTTAAGCAAAACCACCTTGAGAAAGGAATCAAATCACCATACCTCTAAAGTTGCCTTGATGAAGATGTGCCCTCAAAAACCTGTCTCAAAATAATTTCCCTTTCTTGTGCCACTTCAAAAATTGGTTAGCAAATCACTTTTTCAAATCATCCAAATTAAAAAATCTTCTCAAAAGATGTGCACAATAAGGCTGAAAATAATATTCTATAACTCCCTTTTTGTTTCACAAAATAAAGCTTGTAATAATGACTAAACCCTCAAATTTATTTTCTTAGATGTGCAAAAATTACAAACAATAATAGTCACAAATACACTTTCCTTTTCTCTCCTTTCTAAGGAATGCAATATCACAACTCTCATACAATACCCTTAAACACCTTAATGTCAATTTATCTCATGCAAGCATTACAAATTAAAACAACTTTATTACACCTTATGACTCCCTTTAAACGTTCAACACTACTAATATTATTGAAGAACAAGCTTATACTGAGAGGGGGGGGTGAACAGTATAAGACCTCTTTATACTTTTTCCATTATACTTCAAAACAGTAAAGCAATATACCCAAAGCAATAAGAAAGCAATGCATAATAACATCCACAAAGTGACACCAATTTTAACGTGGTTCACCCAGAATGGCTGGGCTACGTCCACAAAAATTTTCTCTAAAAGTTATCTCAAAGTTCTTTGGGAATCCTTCCCAATTACAATGTTTATGAGCCTCGGCCCAAAGGAGATACCTTCCCCCAATCAGAATTTATGAGCCTCTGCTCAAAGGAGATACATTCCCCCAATCAGAATTTATGAGCCTCTGCTCAAAGGAGATACCTTCCCCTCTGCTCTGGAAATGATCGCTCAGAAGATCAACTACCTCTACCTCTTGCTAGCATGTGGAACTCCTTTCCATCGAAGACCTCCTGTCCTCAATGCTTAGCCTAAGAGACCTCTACCTTCTATGATCATGTCCACAACAGCTCAGTAACCTATACCAAACACAGTCAGTCGATCTAGTACAAGTCTTCCTCTGTCACGTCAGATCTGTCCAACTCTTGAACAAATCAATCCTCTACATACAAGCCTTCTCAAAGACTTGCCAAATCTATCCTCAGGTTCTTCTCATAGAACCAATGCAACTCTATCCTCAAGTTCTTTGATAGAACTATCAAACTTAGCTCACAAGTCCTCTGCTAGGACCTATCCAAATATGCTCACAAGTCCCCACCGAAACTTGTCCAAAACTGCTCACAAGTCCCCACTGGAACCTGTCCAAAAATTGCTCACAAGTCCCCACTGGAACCTATCCAAGAACTACTCACAAGTCCCCATTGGAACCTATCCAAGAACTGCTCACAAGTCCCCACTGGAACCTGTCCAAAAACTCAACAAGCTCACCAAGAAAAACTTTCTTAGTAGGAAATCACAAAGTGAATTGTTATAGAACCAATGTGATTTGTCAAACTCATAGAAGCATAAAGAGAATTGTTAGAGACTCAATATGTTCTATACTCAAATCCCAATCTCAAAACTCAACTAAAATCAACTCAACTCAATCTCAATCTCAAATCTGAAAACTCAACTCAATATCTGAAATGGATAGGATAGAATGTTTTCTTTCAAGAACATGAAACCCCAACAATTGCCAACTATGCAAAGAATCACATAACAATGATACTCATGTTCTTTTCACCATCAAGTAGGGTTTCAACAACAATGCTCATCAAACAAGGTTTAGTCAACCAACACCATTCAACTCAACATCAACCTTGAAGCATTCAACCAATCATCATAAGAAAAGGAAACAAGTAGAAATCATTTTCCCACAAAAGATATTTGAACAAAACAACCACCAACACAATATCACCAAATGCAAAGAATAAATTGCTCAAATCAACTCAATGGAGTAAGCCCAATATCATGAATCAAGTAAAGCAATAACTTGATCAAACAACCTCTATGGAAGCAACTCAACCATCAAAATCAAAACAGCCAACCAAGGGTTCCACCAACTCAATGCAAGTAGCTAGACTCACAAATATAAACCCTAGTGCACAAAGCTTCCACTATCTCAAACCAGAAATTATGCATTCACCAAAAACTCTCCTTAAGGATAACAATGCATAAGTAGTCTTCAACAAACCAGAAAATAGGATTTACACCTAGCCAAAGGATACCTAGTAGAATACCTTTTCACTCCAACCTTATTTCAGAAAACATACACCAATCATACTCATAAGAAGAATGTGCCCATACCTTATTGGAGTAGAAGATAATTGAACCTTCAAGCTGTCACCACACACAACTCTCAAACTTACAACCAAGTTAGGGTTAGAATAAAAAGAAATGAGCAATAATATAAACTTCCTTTATTACACCTTTTAGCTCTACTTATTTAAACACAACCACCATAACATGCCAATAAATCAACAATCACAGACTCACACCTTATACCTCCATTTTTAATTTTAGCATAGCAAAGAATAATATTAAAAATACATCCAAAGAAATATGCCCTTATTTCTCCTAAGCTTTTATTCAATGCTAATCACAAAAGCCAAAACTCATAAAATTTAATCACACATTATAAATCACTGTCCAAGAAACTTCGAATTTCGTGGCATAAAGATGTTTTAATAAAAACGTGTTACTCTAGCAAAGCACCCCCGCGAGACTCGAAACGGTGACCTCCGCCAATGCAGCACCCAATAGCAGCCTTCGCTGCCACTAGCCCACGCGGGCTACAAAGTTCACAAGTGAACTTCCCTCCACTTCACCCTCAAAAAAACTCTCGAAGACTTTTCAACCGCACGTGCTTCTAAGTCTTCCTTCGATCGTAGCGAATACAGAGCACAAACACCATAAATTGCATTCGAGGAATTTTGAATTAATTAGCCTTCCAACCTTAGGAGTTGGAGAATAAATAGTTTCTTCGAAGACACCTTGACGTCGACGAAAATAAATACCATTTCGAAATTAATCAAAAGTATTTTCAAAAAGGGTTTAAAAACCCTTAAATAATTTTAATAAATTAAGAATAAAAAAAAAGGTTTAAAAACCTTTAAGTATTTTTAATAAATTAAAAATAATTTCTCCCTTAATTAATTAAATAATTAATTAATTAAAACCTTGAAGGGTTTTAAATAATAATTAAATAAATAATAAAGAGAACCTCCATTGGTTTTAATAAAAACCATTTAACTTGGTTTTAATAAAAACCCTATCCAATGGAATCTCTCTGGATTCTCTTAAAAAGATTCTCTTGGAATCTTCCACCTTTGAAGCCAACACATCCTCTTAACATTAATGCCATTTCCTTTTGACATCAATGACAACTCATAGACAAGTAGCTAGGATCTCAAACCCAAAATTGCCAACAATTATTTCCACAACCCTTATTCTTGCTATAAGCAAATTTCACAACACTTTACTAAACCAAACCTTTCAGAAATAATCCTTACACTACCACTTTTACACCTTATAACACCTTGTAAAAATTAGACTATTTAAACCTTATGCCTCCTAATTTTTACACTTAACCAAAAATTAAATACCTCTTATTTTTTGCTGTGATTCAAACTCTACCCTTGTATGAAGCAATAATTTCCAAAGTGTCCAATGACCAACTATGCTACCATGGCTTGGTAACACCAAAATGTGGCTCACACCTTATATTGCAAACTCTGCCTCAGAAACAACAAAAATAATTTTTTCCAAAAACCGTCATCGAGGGGACTCGATCCCAAGATATCCTCTATCATAGCTCTCTATCACACATATAGCGACTACTTGGTCTATGATAGTAGGCATGATGTCAAATTAAGGCTTGATGGATTTGTTGCACTCTTTGATCACTGAGAAATTTACTAGCTATCTTCTACCATTCGTTAGCACTCCTGATGAATGATATCGATGCACGATTCATGTGATAACTTCCAAGGTGAAAAATTTATATTTATATATATGTGCCATCCTTTAATTTATATGATGTCAGTGCTAGAAGCAAGTAACCCATCTTTTGAACTTTGGCACCAATCCTTTGTTATAATATTTAAATTTTAATTTAAATATTATAATGTTAAAACCTTGCCTTGGGTAAAACCTTTGGTGGCCCAACTTTGAAACTCTTTTATAAGACCTTGCAATGAATAAAAATTTTGGTTGCCCACTTTAATTTAATGTGAATAAACATTTGTACTTAGGCCTTTTTAATTTCTCTTTATAATATTTAAATATTATACTCCTTAACATATTTGCCTTCCTTTATTTTTGTCATTTATACCATGCTATTTTTATCATAAAACCTTGGACATAAAATATTTTTGCCTCATGTATCCTTTGACATCAATGAAAACACAATATGCTTAATATTTCCAACAATCTCCCCCTTTGTCATTGATGGTAACCCTTATACAAAATTCTTCAACTTCAACTAGATTCTAAAACTGCTCTTCCTTAATGAAATCTCTCCCTCTTTGACATCAATGGAAAAGGGCTCCTTAGGGATAAAACTAAGAAATTTAGCATAGCACCCATACCACCTCTTTTATTGAGGTGATCAATTTAGGGATGGGTGTTGAACTATTCCCAATTTTTCTCTGAGATATTCAAAAGTTTTCTTTGGAAGTGGCTTGGTTAATATATCGACAATCTCTTCCTTTATAGTAACATATTATAATTTAACTTGCTGATACGTCACCTGCTCTCTTAAAAAATTATATTTTATTGGAATGTGCTTGGTCCTTGAATGCATCACTAGATTCTTTGAGATATTGATGGCACTTGTATTGTCACAAAGTATGGAGATAGGATGATCATGCTCTATTTTGAAATCCTTTAAGGTCTGCTTCATCCATAACACCTGTGTACAACAAGCAACTGCTACAATGTACTCTACCTCTATAGTAGATAAGGATACTGATGCTTATTTCTTTCTTAACCAAGAGACTAAACAATCTCCAAGAAAGAATGCTCCTCCACTTGTGCTTTTTCTATCATCAAAATTGCCTACCCAAACCGCATCTGTATATGCTGTGAGAGTGAAATTATTGCACTTGGAGTACCATAGTCCAAAGTTCATAGTACCTTTCAAATACTTAAATATTCTCTTAACTGCATGTACATGTGTTTCTTTTGGTGCATCTTGAAATATTACCACCACTCCAACTGCCTGCATTATATCTAGCCTTGTAGCTGTGATATATAGTAAAATTACAATCATGGATATATACACTATCTGATTTGTCTCAGGAGACTCATCATATCTATTTAACTTACATATTATAACCATGGGGGCACTTATAGAATTGCAATACTCCATCCTGAATTATTTTAACATTTCTTTTCCATACTTGGTCTGAGAGAGAAATATATCTTTATCTGATTGTGAAATTTGTAAGCCAAGAAAGAAAGATAACTCTCCAAGCATTGACATCTCAAATTCATTATGCATACTCTTTGCAAATTTTTTATACATCTTATCATTACTACCTGTGAAGATGATATCATCCACATAGACTACTACAATCAAAAAGTCATTTCCTTCATTTTTGATGTATATATTGATGTCAGCTATACCTCTTATAAAACCCTATTCTTGAAGATAATTATCCAACCTAGAATACCAAGATCTAGGGGTTTGCTTTAGTCCATAGAGATCCTTCTTTAATTTGCATACGTAGTTCGGATTATCTGTCAAATTGAAACCATATGGTTGCTTAATGTAGACCACTTCCTCTAAGTATCCATTCAAAAAAGTTGATTTTACATCCATTTGATATACCTTATAGTTTTTAAAGCTTGAGAAATCTAGAAACATCCTTATGGCTTCAAGACATGCAACAAGAGCAAATGTTTCTTCAAAGTCAATCCCATCAACTTGTGCGTAATTTTTGGAAAAAAATCTACCTATGGTTGTTATTTGTGCCTTGACTTTTTCAACATTGAATAGATGGACTTAATCTTGGGATATTTCATCTAATATCCAAAGAAGGCTGGATCCTTAATGGTTTTCTATGAGAAAAGGAAAAAGAGAATTACTAAAAGAGAGGAAAATGTAGCCGTAGCTAGAGCTTTTCTCATGGTACAAATTAAACAACATCTAAGACAAATGCATTTACTCTTGCTGCTCAACCATTATTATATCTTCACACAGAAATCATAGTTTTTAAGTGTGATTTAGATATTTATCTAACACACATATGTATCGAATTCTAAATCTAGAAATATGATTTATACTATGTATAAGTCTAGATTTTAGAACAGATACAATATACAACTCAATAATGTGAATAGAAGCAAAGAATATTATTACATACACTTTCACATTGTGAACCAGAAGCCAATAGAAGCATAATTTTATTGGTTGTATTCGGAGTACATACATCCAATATTGTAAACGCCTAAGAGATGACCTCTTTTTAGGGTGTGCTTACTATTATATATACCCTATGGTGAGTATATTTACAACTAGTATATTTTGTCATAAAATCAATTACAAGCAATCAGGCTACAATAATGCTTCAATATGTTTTACATGGCTTCTAATAATTTTCTCATATTATTCTACTTACATCATTATCTTGATCTTACTATATTGTGGCTATATTATATTTGATCTTATGGAATTTATCCTATAAGTTTTATATTAACATTAAGGCTAAAAAAGCCTTAAGTACTAACTATCAATATTTTTGGTTTTAGTGTATGATAGTCAAAACCATTGAAGGAAAATGTGCTTTTGGCTCTAATTATCTAGTGCTTTTTCTAAGATGATTGTTGCTAGTCAAATTGAGTGAAAAAAGTCAAAAAATAAAATTTTACAAAAGCGCTATCCAAGAGGTAAAAGCACTGACAATGCTTTTGCTCATGCCCTAACACATTTGATTTTGGAGCAATAAATGATCTTAATTTAGGCTTGGGGATGACTAATTCAATTTGGTTGATTTATTAGATGATTGATGAAGATACTTTCAAGCTCAAAGATTTATAATGCATTCAAAATTCTGTGTCTATATTTACCCTTTTTTGATGCATTTATTGCATAATGAATGTGTCAAAAACTAACATAGATGTTCCAATTTTGAGATAAAAATATTTGTTGTTGCTTATGGTTAGTGATGCAATATGATTGATGCTTTTCATTGTTTTCTTAGATTTGATGTTAAATTTTGTATTTTTGATAGCATTAAACGTTGTCATACCTTGGTGTGTGCCCTTGATTTTTTGAGGAACAATCAAGTTGAACTGAGGAAAATCAACTTGACTATGATCCACACTAGTGCTACGATGATGAATTGAGGATAAAAACAAAAAATAGCTAGGAATTTTGGGGTATAAAAAGAGTTGGGAGGATAAAAATCAATTCATTATTACTATGAAGAGCAGAGGAAAAGAGCTCTGGATCATGGATAACAACACCTCATTGAATAAATTAGGTGAGGGTAACCATAGTTGGAATGGGAGCATTAGGTCATTCAATACCTTAAAAAATACTCCCAAAGGAATGGACAACACTTTTGCACATTGACAATGCAAGTACAATAGTGCTTTTGATGGGGAACAGAAAATCACTCACCCCAAACTCACAAAAACTCACAAATGAGCCAAAATTTGCTTTTGCTAAATTCTCAATTCTCATTAAACAATTTAACAAAACCAATTACAACACTAGCCCGTAGGCGTAGTTTTCCCTTTGGTCACAGCAGACCAACCACAACACTAGCCCGTAGGCATAGTTTCCTTTTCCTGATGCAAGCTGCCTCACGTTCAGTGATCTACCTGCGCTCCTAGGAAGAATTTTTTTTTCACACTTTGGAAGGAAAACGCACCCAAGCCGGTTTGAAATGGCTCTCGGCCCTTGATTTTGCAACTTGACTATGCAATTCTGCAACTGTAGTTTCCAACTCCTGCATCTACAGTTTCCAATCCCTTCTGCATGACTTGGCTTGCCCTTTTATAACTTTGGTGTGACTCTCTATCTTCCAACTGGTGGTCCTTCGATTTGTTTTTGCCATGATTGTTCGGTTCCACAACTGCATTCTGCAATGGCCTCTGTAACTGCCATCCACTCCCGTTCACTGTCGCTTTTCCCTATAACGGCTCTGTAACTGTCGTTATGACTTTTGTTTGCTATCGCACTATCGTTCTGTAACGGCCTCGAAAGTTGCCACCTATCACTCTATAACGGCCTCCGAGAATGCCACCTGTTACTCTATAACGACCTCCAAAAATGCAGCCTATCATGATTTCACGACATCTTCTTCCTCTACCTCTTCCTCTTCTCTTCTGGTCGCGATATCGCGACATGTCGCAATATCGCGACATTTCTGCTCCATCGCCTTCTCTCTCCTCTTCGGGTCGCAAAAACCCAACATGTCACGATTTTGTGACCTTTCCACTCCATCACCTTCTCTCTCCTCTTTGGGTCACGAAAACCTAACATGTCGCGATATCGTGACATCTTTCTTCTCCTGCTCGTCCTTTTCTCTTTCGATCGTGATATCGCGACATGTCGCGATATTGCGACATTTTTCTTCCCCGCCTCCTTTCTCTTCTTTGGGTCATGAAAATGTGACATGTCACAAAATCGTGACATCTTCTCCTCTCTACTTCCTCTCGCTTCTTCAGGTCGTGAAAATGTGACATGTCACGAAATCGTGACATTTTCCTCCGCTGGCTCCTTCTTCGCCTCCTGGTCGTGAAAATGCGACATGTCACAAAATCACGACATTTTCCTCTGCTGGCTCCTTCTTCACCTTCTGGTCACAAAAATGTGACATGTCTCAAAATCACATCTTCCTCCCTTGGCTTCTCCTTCGCATTTTGGTCGTGAAAATGCGACATGTCATGAAATCATGATATCTTCCTCCCTTGGCTTCTTCTTTGCCTTCTGGTCACAAAAATGTGACATGTCGCGAAATCGTGACATCTTCTCCTCTGTGCCTTCTCTCTCTTCTGCGGGTCATGAAACTGTGACATGTCATGAAATCATGACATCTTCCTCTTCCACTCTTCATCCTACCTTTGGGTTGCAAAATTGCGACATCTTAGCTTTTGGCTTTCTCTTTCTTCCTCAGGTCGCGAAACCGTGACATGTCACAAAATCGTGACATCTTTGCCTTTCGTACTCTCCTTCTGCTTTTGGGTCGTGAAACCGTGACAAGTCATGAAATCACAACATCTTTTCTTGCAGCCTCCTTCTCCCTATTTGGGTCATGAAATCACGACATCCTGGGCACCCTTGCTTCTCCTATGAAACCTGTCGCGAAATCGTGATAGTTGGCCCGGCTGGTTTCTCCCTCCATTTTGTGTCGCGATATCGTGACATATTTTTTGTCATGATATTGCGATGGCTTCTCCTTGCTGGCTCCTCAGCTCCACTTGTGTCGTGATATTGTGACACATTTTTTGTCATGATATCGTGATAGATTCTCCCTGTAGGCTTCTCTCTGCCACTTGTGTCGCGATATCACGACACATTTTCTGTCGCGATATCGCGACAACTTCTCCCTACAGGATTCTCTCCACCACTTGTGTCACGATATCGCGACACATTTTTTGTCACGATATCACGACAACTTCTCCTTGCAAACACTTAGAAATTTTTTTTGATTCAAAGATGGCTCTCCTGCCATTGGATGCCTCTGCATCAGGTGCTACTGGATGCTCCTGCATCTGACACCCGGGGTTGGTGGAGAAGTGATCCTCACTTCTGCACTGTCTGGTCACCGTCTTCTGCAACACTTCTAGACATTCACCTACCTCTGTAGTCCGCTTCAACTCCATTTCCTGGCCTCTACTTCTTAGTTTATCCTCACGCTTTCTACAAACCTGTCGTGAAATCGCGACAGTTGGCCCAGCTGGTTTCTACCTCCATTTTGTGTCGTGATATCGTGACATATTTTCTATCATGATATCGCGACGACTTCTCCTCACTGGCTCCTCAGCTCCACTTGTGTCATGATATCGTGACACATTTTTTGTCATGATATCACGACAGATTCTCCCCGTTGGCTTCTCTCTGCCATTTGTGTCACGATATCGCGACACATTTTCTGTCGCGATATCACGACAGCTTCTCCCTATAGGCTTCTCTCTACCACTTGTGTCACGATATCACGACACATTTTTTGTCACGATATCGCGATAGCTTCTCCTTGCAAACACTTAGAAATTTTTGCCGATTCAAAGATGGCTCTCCTGCCACTAGATGCCTCTGCATCAGGTGCTACTGGATGCTCCTGCATCAACTTTCATTGTATGACAATGCTACTACCATATGGGTATTGATTTTTCTTATTGGTGACACTTTTTCCACCTAATGATACTTTCACTTGGGTGGTGGAACTTTTTTTTACACTACTATTTTAATTTTTTTGTCTTGATTTTATAAGCTGTGAGGTTAACGTGGTTATTCATTTTATATGCAAGAGTAGTTGCAGACACTAGACTATAGAAAGTGGTACCCATATGCATAACATACCATCTATGGTCTCCTAGGATTTGAAATTAATATGTTATTGATGGAATTGAGGCTATACCATGTGGCCCTTATTCCAAAGGTGGTGTTTGAAAATATCCTTCTCACAACATTGGAAAAAAAATATTCAAAGACAAATACCTTTCAGTTTCCTACTAGTGAGATGATATTTATGATAGATGATGTTTAGAGGATCCTTAGAGTACCCATGAGGGAAGCATAGGTCTATATTAGCTAGGACTACAGGAATTTCTTAGAGAGAATAATGAGAGGTGTATACTTCCTAGTAATTACGTCAAGCATTGATATCATTGCCACTTATGTTGAAGGATTCCTTGACAAACAAAACACCCTCCTATGGTCCTTAATTTATGACATCCTAATCAATGACACAAGTAGGAGGGTGATCCACTAGGGGTGGGTCAAGATAGTTGTAGACATGAGAGACCAAAATAAAGTCTTTGCATGGGGGCCTATGGTGCTAGCATGAATCTACTAGTAAGTACATTGGGTGGTTTACAAAGGTTGGAGAAGCCTCACTTACTGCATGCTGCTACAAATGTGGGCCTAGGAGCACATAGTTGTGATGAGGTCACTAGTGTTTCTAGGGTAGGTGGTAGATCAGGAGGCACTGAAAACATACAGATGGGGTCAATATTTTAAATTGGGGCAAAGCAAGTCTAATTGGGACATGTTGAGTGTTACTTAGAGAGTAGTCAATGACCTAAGGCCAAAGCAAATTGTATGACATCCATATAAGTAACATCCTAGTTAAAGGATGATGCCTACCAAATGGATCACATAAAGTGAGTTCGGTGGTTGGTAGGACCATGGGGGGAGCATGAACTATAATGTTTTGATCACATGGTCTATTGGTTTGTCTACTAATAGGGAATCCTAAGAAGTCTAATTTGGCATTAATGCTTCACTTGGGAGAAAGGTTTCAAGCCATAGCTAGATCTAAATTTTGATATAGAGTTGGATATCAATGATATTGTTATTCCATACATATATAACAATGATATTAGGACCAATGAAATGCATTAGAGATGTTCTAGGACCATCATAACATAATGGTTGATTGTGATTGGGCTATAGCTAGAGAAGTACCAGAGGTCAAGTAGGATGCAAAAAGTGATGCCAATTTTAATTTAAAATAAATAAAGTATTAGGTAGGATGCAAAGGTAGTAGCGATCATGATAGTAGTAGCAACAAGACCACCACTACCAATAAGGATGATATGTGAGGTAGGAAAAAGCATGTAACCTTAGTATATTGTAGAGGAAGAGTGATATGCCCTAGTTGGGAGAGAGTCTAGAGGCTATGCTAGTAGACACTCAGGTAGAGGTAATAATATAAGTAATGAAGAGAAACTAGCTAGAAATATAGATCATCAGGATGTAGCCAACCATTTAGGGCCTAATTTTTGAGCAGGATGTAGTAGTAGAGAGGAAAAAACAATAACATAAGGAACCAAGGGAAGCCAAGTAGTCCATACTTTAATGGACTAAATGATATAGGTATCGAGGTAATTCTAGATAGAGATTGAGTAGGTGAACCATTATAGAGTATCTTACTATGAATAATATAAGTCGATAGATGTCTCCCATAAATTATGTGGATATGGTCATAGAAACATTCTTGGTCCATGGCATACTAATCATAACAACTAGTTAGGATGCCAAAACATGAAAGAGGAGGCATATGAGTGGCAAACATGGGTTTTGAGAGCTAGCTTGATTTTGAGTTGTTGTCCTAATTCTGGAATTGATTAAATTGTTAATGTATATTATTGATTGTACAATGATGTACCATGGACATCATGTATATACATAGAGTTTATAAATATACATTTTGATTCATTATGGTGTATGCTATTTAATAAGTTTGTGTTGATGTTTCATTAAGGTTTATGTGATGATATTGAATGATTAATGATTAATAGTCTTAGATTGATTATGATATGTAATGATTATTGCCATGATGAGTAATTATTTTTTTGATGAGAAATGCATGATGTAATTATGATTAATTTATACTTCATATATGGATGATTAAAAGAATCTCCAATTGTAGCAATCTACCCTTGATAACACCATTGTAGTTAGGGGATGCAAGTCTCAAGGCTTCTTTGGTCTATGGCAAGGAATATGCAAACCGATATGAGGTATTGTCAAAAGGGTACAAGTCGTGCAAGGTCTTTCTCCATTATAGTTGTTTTTACTATATTCACTAGGCTAGATGCTCTAATATGCATGAAGTAGAATTGTTTTCAAAAGGGTACAAATACTATTGCAAGGCCTTTCTCCATTGTAGTAGGTTAGTTTTGTAGAGGGATTGAATTCTAGAAATGAGGGAGGGGGACTACTCCCTTACTAACCATATCCACCCATGGTCCAATGCATGTATGTATAATTTTTATTCATCATACACAAAATAAATTCACTACATGCATAAGCAAGGCTAAAAAATTGATAGATTTTGATGTGACATCAACCTAACATCATCATCCTTGTTAAAGTTCTCCAAGTTGATGAATCAAAAGCTTTTCTTGTTGATGTCATTTCATATCCTCTAAATCCACTACATTGATGGATTGTACCTTCATCAAGTTAACATCACTTAACATCTCCTATTTTATTTCTCCTAAGTGACGTGGTTAAAACCTACATCAATATGACATCATCAAAATTTTCCTTCTAGAAGATGTCAATGAATCAATGCTTAAGGACATGTTTTTGGATTACATCATATTGAGTTTAGCTCTATTTTCGTGAATAACTAGAAAGTTAATGAATCACTAAGTTTAGTACTTTTCAAAATTTTAGCTCAATCCTTGTTAATGAAATATGATGTCAATTGTCCAACTCTAGAAAACCACTAAACTTATCCAATGAATTCATAAATTATTGCCTTGGTGAAAAACTTGTATTATTTTGATATTTTATTTAATCTCTATCATTTTTTGAGTTAAAATATGTTAGAAATGGATGAAATAGGAGGTAAACTAAGTCTCTTTTGAGATCTTCACTTAGCTAGAATATTTTTTTTGTTTGCATGCTCCCAAGGGCTAGGTAGATTGGTAATTGTTTGTTTGGCCAAGCACTTACCAAGAAGAGATATAGGTTCAAACCTTGGGGGTGTGCTTGTTGCAAAGTTAGTAGTTTGATTTGAATCCTATGAGTGCATGCTACAAATATTGAGTGATCGGTGGTCCTCATCATGTCAAGTCATCAACAATGAGGTGGTATATGTTTTTTGGGAGTAGACCTTATGGTTTGAACCCTGCAATTGGTAGTTACTAAAAATAGTGTGGATGTAATTAACTCCTTTATGTATAAAAAAAAAATTGTTTTCATAATCATAAATTAGGGGCATGAACAAAAGGAAAAGGGGAAATAAGGAAAATAAAACATTATGTACATATTTAAAAGAAGATTTTCCTTTATATTTAGAGGTGGTGTAGGTGATGTCTATTGATTGAGACATATCATTTTCATCCTTCCATTATAAGAAATCTACATGCATTTAGAGCTTGTACCTTATCAATTTGAAATGGTCTACATTAAAAGGAATCAAATTTACCATGCTAACTAGACTTTGTCCTGTATTCATCCCATTTCATCATGAAATAATCTTCCTTGAATTGGACATATATATCTCAATTATCAAGCTATTTTTTATAATTTTTTCATGATGTAAAAACCTTCAAAAGACTCTCTTCCTGTCCACTTCTAGTTGCAACAAGAAAATTAAATGAGATTGTATGGGTGGGATATTGGAGTCTTCTAACTCTAATTGTTGCGACATATGAGTTAAGGATTTCTATGTCAATTGATAGTATCACTTTATTTTTTAATACTAACTTGTAAGGATAATTTATAATAGATTATTTTAGAGTAACTCTATTTTACCATAATGCTTTCTTTAGCTTTGTATGCCAATCCCTCTAAGATTCAACAATTGAATTTTTTAAGATTCTAGTTATGTTCTTACTTGTAGTTTTTTATAAGTCCTTACCTTGTGGGTGTTGGGCTATATTACATTATTTGGTACATGCTAATGTACCCCCATATATATTCATACTATTTTGAAGTCATTCTTGGCATCTTGAACATGTTTAACATACATATTTTTCTGTGGGGTGGATGATTATTTTATCTTAATCTAGACATACTCAATAAAATACCTATGGCTAAGTGTGTTCTATTTTTAAAAACTAGCCACCTTGGCCACACTGAGCCTACTCGTTGTAATATCATATAGTAGAACAATAATAGTCTAAATATGAAGACACAAGAGCCTATGGTAATTAACCAAGAAACTTGCTTACCCAACTTAACACTAGGATACCTTGTCATTTGTTTTCTTCTAGGCCATTGATCCTTGGTCTAATTCAGATATATTCATTAGAATCACTATCTGCTCTTCCTATTCTAATTTCTTCTTGTACCACCTATCGCATCCCTTAGATTCTTTGGCACCAACTTATCTAATTTTCCATTTATGAGTCCACATATTTTCCTTCCTCTAGTTATTTTTTCCCATTTTTATAAATAATATTCCACTCTATTTCCCTCTTTCTTGATATGTATAATAAACATCTTGAAAAACCTTCAAATATTTTGAACTGCTTCCACCTTCCTTCTCTCCCCAATTCCTAGCACCTGAAAGGGTCTTATAGGATCCAAGATTCTAGCCCATACTTGAGATTTTATCTCTATCTATAGCTTATATAAATGCATATTTAAAGCTATCATTAATGCTAATAAGATCGCATGTCCTTTTGCTTCATTATTTGTTGTCTCCCCATACCTTATGCTCTCTAGTACACCCGTTCTCCTTTCCAATTTCTTATGATAATGCCAAAACCAACTTTTTTAGGATTTTTAGTAGAAGCCCCATCTGTGTTAGCTTTCACCCACTATTTGGGAGGTGATATCCACTCTATGTCATTCGAGGAGATCTCACATGTGCATCCAACTCTTTAGTTTTTTTTCTTTTACAATAATTCCAAATCTCCTTAGGATAGCCACTTTCTCAATTTCTATGTTTGTTTCCTCCTGTAATATAATAGAGAGTGTTTCCATTACCTTACTAATAATCCTCTCCCATACGTTCTCCCTTGTTTTGTGCTATGATCTAAATATACGTGCATTTGTTCTGGCTATAACTACTACTATATGAAGTTGGGTCCCAACTTCCATATCATTTTCATTGTTTTAGTCTTAAAATTACACTATTTCTATTTCTCATAAAAGATTAATTGACTCCCAAAGATTCCCAAAGTTGTCTCATTTTCCCCCATAAATTAATCCATATGTATTTGGTAAAATAACACCAAAAAAATAGGTGATTCAATGTTTTATCTACCTTCCCACACATAACACATTTGGAAGGCCCCTAGGAGCCTTTTTATCTCAAATTATCAAATGTCAATCACTTTCCATGGTTAATCAACCATGAGAAAATGTTAATTTTTGGTCATAATTGCTTTTGCCAAACAAATGTCTATGGAAGTGGTATTGGGAAAATCTCATATCCATAGGCTAACTTGTATACCTCCTTTACCTTATAAATTCACAACTTGCTTCCTCCCCATCCAAGTATATCCCTCTTAGAACCATCTTGAATTGGGTGTAGGTGCCGATAGTAGCTTAGGATGATGGCACCAGGTATCCCATGTATCATATATATATATATATATATATATATATGAGATTCATTCTTCTATTTTCAACATCTCTTTTGCATATTTGTATGATGACTCTGCTTGATTTACTGTATTTATGAAATATGCATATAATTTGTGTAGCACTCAATGACATGCCTATATTTACTTGACATATACTTAATATTTGTGTAGAATTTTTCAATATGTCAATAGTTGGATGATACTCACTGAAGATTTGTGTAGCATTCAAGGATATGATATATCAAAAATTTGCATGTATAATTTGAGTAGCATTTAATATCATATAGTATAAGATTTAATTGATATAAATCATAAGCTATTTATGTAGCATTTGATAATATACTCATCAAATGATACCTTCCTCAATGATTGGCCATGCAAGGGGTGTTATGTTGCTCATATACACCATTTATGTAGGTAGGTCATATATAGTACCCAAAAAGTACCAAGTACCAAAAAACACACTTGTCATCACAGTAGAAGAAACTAGGAGAGTCCAATATATGCTATGTATAGATGAAAGTATTTAACCCAACCCTAACATAAACTACAAAAAATACACTAATAAACACTATGATAGTCAATCATGTCCACATAATACTATGAGGTGGCCTAGGGGATGTTAGCTCTTCCATGAATGGTATGCAAGTATATGTTCCCAAAGCCAATTCATGTATTTCCATTGATAAGGGACACATTTATTAGTAAGACTTACCCATAATTATAGAGGGAGAAGAAATATTATGGTCAAGAAAGATCAAGCTATTTACATGTTGTAGCACACCCTAGTGTAGGGGCATTCCATGGAAGGAAAATTCATCATGTCCTTACTACAATTGAGCTCATCACTATAGTATCCAACTAAGTGCATTATTCAACAAGGTATACTTATTAGATATCAAGATGAAGGAAGTGATTAGAGATGGGATAAATACATGTTACAGTGTTCCCTAAGGGAGGGATATCCTATGGAAGGTGAAGTCACCACACCTCTACTGTAATGGGAATGACCACTATAGTATCTGATAAAACATGTTGTTCAACAAGGCACAATTGCCACCATAATGAGACACAAAAATGATTGCTTTATTGGAAAGTTTATGTGTTGTGTATTGCATAACATTTTGAAGGAGTGTTGCCTTGGTGTTTCTACCACATGCCATATAGGATATGGCATGAGTTGAACTAAGGTGGTTTCTTTATGACACTTAAAATAAGGTACTAACATAGGGAAGACTTTAAAGACATCGTGGTGCTACTTACTAGTAAGAGTGGCACCATGATAGAGGAAGAAAAGCAAAGCACAAAGTTAGCAGTAGTAAATGACAATATAAATGGATAGAAAACACCACGAAATATGAAAAATATCCAATAAAGGTAAACATACACAAAAATAAACCTAAACCAAGAAAAACATAGCTAAATAACTAGGACAACCAATATCATCACAATGCAGTGGTCACAGTCAAGATAGAAACAAAAATCATAATATAAAATTGGTAGAAGATAAAAAAATTGGATGACTAATGTTATTGCTTAATGTGGTAGTCATAGTTGTGAGAAGGATAAACATAACAAAATATAGGATTATGTGCTAAAATGAAGAATATACACGACAATTTCACATAGATATTCAAAGTAGTCAAAGTGAAAAACAAGGCATAAAAGTCAATAGGTAAACCAAGAAAACACAAAGATTGTACAAATGGGTTGGAAGGGGCTATGCATAAAATCATTTAATATGCATAGAATTTATGGGTTTATCCAAATCAATTCCATTCATTCTTTACAATTTAATTGCCCTAAACAAAAACAACTCTTTGACAACATATGGACCATGCCATTTCTTTATAAAATTGCCCTTGAAATTTTTATACATATTATCAAGCTTGAGGATAAGATCCCCAACTTTAAAATCATGATGACATAGTTTCTTATTATATTGTTTGGCAACATGACTATTATAGGCTTTATTATACTTAGAAACTTGCTCAAATCTTCTCACAAAAACCTGCTCAAATATGCTCATAACATTTTTGGTTCTTGCATACAAACAATGCTTAAATCCAAACATAAACAACACACAAATTTACTTCATAAATCTTATTTCTAACACTTGCACATTCACCTCCAATTTTAGTTAACAATGAAGCACAAATTTATTCTCAAACCCTAGCACATGTGTTTTCAATTTCATTCAACAATGATGCACAAATTTGTTCTCAAAACCCTAGCACATTTATTTCCAACAATGCACATAAAATTGATCCTTATATCTCCACCTTATGACATCAAAAATATTTCCCTTAAGCACAACCACCTTGAGAAAGAAATCAAATCACCATACCTCTAAATATGCCTTGATGAAGATGTGCTCTCAAAAATCTGTCTCAAAATAACTTATCTTTCTTGTGCCACTTCAAGGGTTAGATAACAATGCACTTTTTCAAATCATCCATATGAAGACCTTCTCAAAATATGTGCACAACAAGCCTGAAAATATTATTCTAGTATCTCCTTTTGTTTCACAAAAATAAATCTTGTAGAATCCTTAAACTTCTTTTCTATGATGTGCAAAAATTACAAAGCATAATGATCACAAGTACACCCTTTTATCTCCTTTCTAAGAATGCAATATCTCAACTCTCATACAATACCCTTAAACACCTTAATGTCAATTTATCTCATGCAAGCATTACAAATTAAAACAACTTTATTACACCTTATGACTCCCTTTAAACATTCAACACTACTAATATTATTTCCACAACCCTTATTCCTCCTATAAGCAAATTTCACAATAACACTTTACTCAACCAAACCTTTTAGAAAGACTCCCTACACTACCACTTTTACACCTTATAACACCTTGCAAAAATTAAACAATTTAAACCTTATGCCTCCTAATTTTTGTGCTTAACCAAAAATTAAATACCTCTTATTTTTGCCATGATTCAAACTTTGCCCTCATGTGAAGCAGCACTTTCCAAAGCGCCCAATGACCAACTATGCTACCATGGCTTGGTGACACCAAAAGGTGGCCTACACCTTATATTTCAAACTCTACCTTGAAAACAACAAAAAACACTTCTGCCCAAAAATCATCGTCGAGGGGACTCGACCCCAAGACCTCCTCTACCATAGCGCTCTATCACATGGCCAATGAACAGTTGGGCTATGCCAGTAGGCATGACATCAATTGAAGGCTCAATGGATTTATTGCACTCTTTTCTCGCTGAGAAATTTATTGCCTCTCTTCTATCATTCGCTAGCACTCCCGATGAATGATATTCGATGCACGATTCATGTGATCATTTCCAAGGTGAAAACTTTAGGTTTATATATATGTGCCCTCCTTTAATTTAGATGATGACATGCTAGAAGTAAGTAACCCATATTTTGAACTTTGGCGCCAATCCTTTGTTATAATATTTAAATTTAAATTTAAATATTATAATGTTAAAACCTTGCCTTGGGTAAAACCTTTGGTGGCCCAACTTTGAAACTCTTTTATAAGACCTTGCAATGAATGAAACTTTTGGTGGCCCACTTTGATTTAATGTGAATAAACCTTTGTCCTTAGGCCTTTTTAATTCCTCTTTATAATATTTAAATATTATACTCCTTAACATATTTGCCTTCCTTTATTTTTTCCATTTATACCATGCTCTTTTTATCATCAAACCTTGGACATAAAATATTTTTGCCTCATGTATCCTTTGACATCAATGACAACACAATATGCTCAATATTTCCAACAATCTCCCCCTTTGTCATTGATGGCAACCCTTATACAAAAATTCTTTAACTTCAACTGGATTCCAAAACTTCTCTCCTTTATTGAAAGCTGCTCCCCCTTACTGAAATCTCTCCCCCTTTGACATCAATGGCAAAGGGCTCCTTGGGGCTAAAAATAAGACATTTAGCATAGCCCCCATACCACCTCTTTTCTTGAGGTGATCAATTTTGGGATGGGAGTAGAACTACTCCCAATTTTTCTCTAAGATATTCAAAAGTTTCCTTTGGAAGTGGCTTGGTGAATATATCGACAATTTGTTCCTTTGTAGTAACATATTCCAATTTAACCTGCTGATCCATCACCTGCTCTCTCAAAAAATGATATTTTATTGGAATGTGCTTGGTCCTTGAATGCATCACTGGATTCTTTGAGATATTGATGGCACTTGTATTGTCACAAAGTATGGAGATAGGATGATCATGCTCTATTTTGAAATCCTTTAAGGTCTGCTTCATCCATAACACCTATGTACAACAAGAAACTTCTACAATGTACTCTGCCTCTATAGTAGATAAGGATATTGATGCTTATTTCTTTCTTAGCCAAGAGACTAAACAATCTCCAAGAAAGAATGCTCCTCCACTTGTGCTTTTTCTGTCATCAACACTGCCTGCCCAATACGCATCTGTATATGCTGTGAGAGTGAAATTATTGCACTTGGGGTACCATAGTCCAAAGTTCATAGTACCTTTCAAATACTTAAATATTCTCTTAACTACATGTACATGTGTTTCTTTTGGTGCAACTTGAAATCTTGCCACCACTCCAACTACCTGCATTATATCTAGCCTTGTAGCTATGACATACAGTAAACTCCCAATCATGGATCTATACACTATCTAATTTACCTCAGGAGACTCATCATATCTACTTAACTTACATCCTATAACCATGGGGGTACTTATAGGATTGCAATCCTCCATCCTAATTTTTTTAACATTTCTTTTACATACTTGGTCTGAGAGAGAAATATGCCTCTATATGATTGTGAAATTTGCAAGCCAAGAAAGAAAGACAACTCTCCAAGCATTGACATCTCAAATTCATTCTCACATAGACTACTATAATCAACAAGTCATTTCCTTCATTTTTGATGTATAGATTACTATCAGCTATACCTCTTTTGAAACCCTATTCTTGAAGATACTTATCCAACCTAGAATACCAAGCTCTAGGGGCTTGCTTTAGTCCATAGAGAGCCTTATTTAATTTACATACGTAGTTTGGCTTATCTATCAAACTGAAACCATCTGGTTGCTCAATGTAGACCTCTTCCTCTAAGTATCCATTCAGAAAAGCTGATTTTACATCCATTTGATATACCTTGAAGTTTTTAAAGCTTGAGAAAGCCAGAAACATCCTTATGGCTTCAAGACATGCAATGGGAGAAAATGTTTCTTCAAAGTCAATCCCCTCAACTTGTGCGTAACCTTTGCACACAAGTCTTGCTTTATTTATGACAACCTGACCATCTTCATTCAACTTATTTCTATAGACCCATTTGGTGCCAATTACATTCTTATCTTTTGGACGTGGGACAAGTTCCCAAGTTTCACTTTTTTCTATTTGGTCTAACTCTTCATCCATTGCTTTCATCTAGTATTTGTCTTCACTTGCTTCATTGAAATCCTTGGGCTCAACTTTGGATAGCAAGGAAAAATTTACATGTTCACTTGTTCCTACTATCTTTCTCCTTGTTTGTCTCTCATCTAGATTTCCAATAATTTGTTCTCTCGGATGATTCTTTTGCACATACCTGGATGGTGTCTTTGGTGGTGCCCTTTGTGTCTCATCTTCTTCAGTTTCTTCACCTTCTTCTTCTTTGCAAATTTCTCCTTCTTGATACACAATTTCTTGATCTGGTTCTCTTAGATCTATTTCTTCATCAACCCTTACATTTGCACTTTCCACAATTGTATGTGATTTTTTATTGTAGCATCTATAGGCTTTGCTCTTAGTGGAATATCCAAGGAAGATACCCTCATCACACCTGGAATCAAAATTTTCCAAAATTTTCTCTTCTCTTCTAATGTAGCATTTGCTTCCAAAATTTTTGAAGTACTTTACAGTAGTTGGTCTTCCATTCCAAAGCTCATATGGGGTTTTGTGGTGATTTACTCTTACTTGAGCTCTATTGATAATATAAATGGTTGTATGAATTACCTCTTTCCAAAACCCATCAAAAATATTAGACTCATCTAACATAGCCCTAGCCATACCTTGAACTATTCTATTTTTTCTTTCAACCACTCCATTTTGTTGTGGAGTTCTTGCTATTGAGTATTATCTCTTAATTCCATGTTGTTCATAGAATTCTACAAATTCACCTAAAGTGAATTCTCCTCCTTTATCTGATCTTAGAAATTTGATCTTTCTACCTATTTCATTTTCTACTAGTGCCTTGAATGCCTTGAAATTTTCAAATGCTTCTGATTTTTCCTTTAAGAATGTTACCCAAGTCATTCTAGAGAAGTCATCAATAAATAACATGAAGTAACTCTCACCTTGTAAACTTTTTGTCCTTGTAGGGCCACATAAATCAGTGTGAACTAGTTCCAAAGGCTTGGATGAAGAAAATTCCTTTGATCTGAAACTAGATCTTGTTTGCTTGCCATATTGACATTGTGCACAAATCATGTTTGAAGGTTTTGTTATTTTGGGCATATCTCTGACTGCCTGTTTGTTGCTTATTTTTACTATATTGTCAAAGTTTAGATGACCCATTCTTCTATGCCATAACCAGCTCTCATTTTCTCGTGATAAAAAATATTTTTCTCCTTTTATCTCACTCAACACATAGAGATTATTTGTGGTTCTATCGACATCTGCAATAAGCTTTCCTGTCTTGGATTTTCTAATCTCACATCCATTTGGGTGAAATGTGATAGTGTGCCCTTGATCACAAAGTTGACTTACACTTAGTAAATTGTGTTTCAATCCTTCAACATACAACACATTTTCTGTTTTTGTCCTTCCATTATCCAAGCTCAAAGTCCCTTTTCCAACAATTTGGGTGGAAGCATTATCACCAAATTTCACTTTTCCTCCATTTGTTTTGTTGAGAGAAAGAAATTTACTTTTATCACCTGTCATATGACTTGAGAAACCACTATCAATGTACCACTGATTTCCTTCATTTTGCACATGAAAAGTTGTTTGTACCAACATGGATTTTTCTTTACCTTGTTCCTTATTTTTCCAAACTTTTAAGGATAACTCTTTTTGAGTTGTTTGATCTTTCTCCTTCTTGCTTGATTTAGGAAATTTAGGAAACACTGTCTTACACCATTTAGCTTTGTGCCCAAAATTATCACATTTGTAGCAAATAACATTATTATCCATGAGAGGTGCAAATGAATTAAAATTTCTACCAACATCATTTTTCACATGGACCATGCAATGTACAACTTTATGACCATATTTGTTACATGAAAAACAATAACCATGAAACCAGTTTGATTGCCTTGGATAATATGGTTGCATGCCATTTTTGTGATTGAATTTTTTCCATGATGATTCTTTGCTCTCTTCCTCCTTGATGCTTTTACTCTTTAATACATCAGCATAAGTCATGAGCTCTTTATTACTTACTTTATTTGGCATCCATTTTGAGCTTGATACTTCCTTTTGTAACTCCATATTTTTTTGTGATCTATTCTTAGATTTTTCAACTTCCTTTCTTAGAGAGACAACCTCATGTTCCAATTTTTCACATTCCAACTCTTTTACCTTTAATCGTTGAATCATTACTTCTTCAATTCTCTTTGTCTCTTCAACTTTCACTTTTAAGTCTGTGAGATCTTGTAGAAACTTTGTCTTTGTTTCCTCATCCTCTTGAACTTGAGCTTTTAGTCTTGAATTCTTATTTCTCTCCCTTTTTAATTCTGCAAGAGTAATGGTAAGTTCCTTCTCTATGTCAACCAAAACTTCATTTTCTTTTTCTGAATATCTTTTGTTGGTTTCAATCATAGGAGCAACTTCTATCACTTCAGTGGCCATGTGTGTTCTTAAATGATCTTCCTTCAAGTTGTTATGCTTTCATGAAGGAACCCACTCTAATACCAATTGAAGAACACAAGCTTATACTGAGAGGGGGGGTGAACAATATAAGATCAAAACTTTTACTTTTCTTTCCAAATGATAATAGCAATAATATCAATGCAATAAATGAAACAATGCACAAATCATCACACACATGAGAGACACAAATTTACATGTGGTTCACCCAATGTGGGCTACGTCCATGGAGAAAATATTTCTTATAAATTTCCTCAATCAATCTCTTGGGAACCAATTCCCTATTACAATGTTTATGGGCACCAACCCAAAGGAGACACCAATCCCCTATGCTCAAGTTCGTGGACCTCTATCCATAGGAGACCTCAATATCCTCTACTATGGTTTGTGGACCTCTATCCATAGGAGACACTAATCCCCTCTACTCTGATCTATTTACAAAACCTACTCAACTCTACTCACAACTCTACTCAAATCTGCTCACAACTCTGCTCAAATATTCTCATAAAACCTACTCATAAACCTGCTCAAATTTGCTCAAAAAAACTTGCTCATAAACCTACTCAAATATACTCATAACATTTTTGGTTCTTGCATACAAACAATTCTTAAATCCAAACATAAACAACACACAAATTTACTTCATAAATCTGATTTCTAACACTTGCACATTCACCTCCAATTTTAGTTAACAATGAAGCACAACTTTGTTCTCAAACCCTAGCACATGTGTTTCCAATTTCATTCAACAATGATGCATAAATTTGTTCTCAAACCCTAGCACATTTATTTCCAACAATGCACATAAAATTGATCCTTATATCTCCACCTTATGACATCAAAAATATTTCCCTTAAGCACAACCACCTTGAGAAAGAAATCAAATCACCATACCTCTAAAGCTGCCTTGATGAAGATGTGCTCTCAAAAACCTGTCTCAAAATAACTTATCTTTCTTGTGCCACTTCAAGGGTTAGATAGCAAAGCACTTTTTCAAATCATCCACATGAAGACCTTCTCAAAATATGTGCACAATAAGGCTGAAAATAATATTCTAGTATCTCCTTTTGTTTCACAAAAATAAAGCTTGTAGAATCCTTAAACTTATTTTCTATGATGTGCAAAAATTACAAAGCATAATGATCACAAGTACACCCTTTTCTCTCCTTTCTAAGAATGCAATATCTCAACTCTCATACAATACCCTTAAACACCTTAATGTCAATTTATCTCATGCAAGCATTACAAATTAAAACAACTTTATTACACCTTATGACTCCCTTTAAACATTCAACACTACTAATATTATTTCCACAACCCTTATTCCTCCTATAAGAAAATTTCACAACAACACTTTACTCAACCAAACCTTTCAGAAAGACTCCCTACACTACCACTTTTACACCTTATAACACCTTGCAAAAATTAAACAATTTAAACCTTATGCCTCCTAATTTTTGTGCTTAACCAAAAATTAAATACCTCTTATTTCTGCCGTGATTCGAACTCTGCCCTCGCATGAAGTAGCACTTTCCAAAGCGCCCAATGACCAGTTGTGCTACCATGGCTTGGTGACACCAAAATGTGGCCCGCACCTTATATTTCAAACTCTACCTCAAAAACAACAAAAACACTTCTTCCCAAAAACCGTCATCGAGGGGACTCGATCCCAAGACCTCCTCTACCATAGCACTCTATCACACGACCAGTGACCAGCTAGGCTATGCCAGTAGGCATGATGTCAATCGAAGGCTCGATGGATTTATTGCACTCTTTGCTCACTGAGAAATTTGTTGCCTCTCTTCTGTCATTCGCTAGCACTCTCGATGAATGATATTCGATGCACGATTCATGTGATGATTTCCAAGGTGAAAACTTTAGGTTTATATATATGTGCCCTCCTTTAATTTAGATGACGTCGGTGCTAGAAGCAAGTAACCCATCTTTTGAACTTTGGCACCAATCCTTTGTTATAATATTTAAATTTTAATTTAAATATTATAATGTTAAAACCTTGCCTTGGGTAAAACCTTTGGTGGCCCAACTTTGAAACTCTTTTATAAGACCTTGCAATGAATGAAAATTTTGGTGGCCCACTTTGATTTAATGTGAATAAACCTTTGTCCTTAGGCATTTTTAATTCCTCTTTATAATATTTAAATATTATACTCCTTAACATATTTGCCTTCCTTTCTTTTTGCCATTTATACCATGCTCTTTTTATCATCAAACCTTGGACATAAAATATTTTTACCTCATGTATCCTTTGACATCAATGACAACACAATATGCTTAATATTTCCAACAATCTCCCCCTTTGTCATTGATGGTAACCCTTATACAATTTTTTTTAAAATTAAACTAGATTCTAAAAATGCTCCCCCTTACTGGAATCTCAACCCCTTACTGAAATCTCTCTCCCTTTGACATCAATGGAAAAGGGATCCTTAAGGCTAAAAATAAGACATTTAGCATAGCCCCCATACCACCTCTTTTATTGAGGTGATCGATTTCAGTATGGGAGTAGAACTACTCCCAATTTTTCTCTGAGATATTCAAAAGTTTTCTTTTGAAGTGGCTTGGTGAATATATCGACAATATGTTCCTTTGTAGTAATATATTACAATTTAACTTATTGATCCGTTACCTGCTCTCTCAAAAAATTATATTTTATTAGAATGTGCTTGGTCCTTGAATGCATCACTGGATTATTTGACATATTGATGGCACTTGTATTGTCACAAAGTATGGATATAGGATGATCATGCTCTATTTTGAAATTCTATAAGGTCAACTTCATCCATAACCTGTGTACAACAAGCAACTACTGCAATGTACTTTGCATCTATAGTAGATAAGGATAATGATGCTTATTTCTTTCTTATCCAAGTGACTAAAAAATCTCCAAGAAAGAATGCTCCTCCACTTGTGCTTTTTCTATCATCAACACTGCCTACCAAAACCTCATCTGTATATGCTGTGAGAGTGAAATTATTGCACTTGGGGTACCATAGTCCAAAGTTCATAGTACCTTTCAAATACTTAAATATTCTCTTAACTACATGTACATGTGTTTCTTTTGGTTCAACTTGAAATATTTCCACCACTCCAAGTGCCTGCATTATATCTGGCCTTGTAGCTGTGACATATAGTAAACTCCCAATCATGGATCTATACACTATATGATTTGCCTCAGGAGACTCATCATCTCTATTTAACTTACATCCTATAACCATGTGGGCTCTTACAGGATTGAAATCCTCCATTCTGAATTATTTTAACATGTCTTTTACATACTTGGTATGAGAGAGAAATATGTCTTTATCTAATTATGAATTTTGCAAGCCAAGAAATAAGGATAACCCTCCAAGAATTGACATCTCAAATTCATTTTGCATACTCTTTGCAAATGTTTGACACATCTTATCATTACTACCTCTAAATATGATATAATCCACATAGGCTACTACAATCAACAAGTCATTTAATTAATTTTTAATGTATATATTGTTGTCAGCTATACCTATTATGAAACCCTATTATTGAACATACTTATCCAACCTAGAATACCAAGATCTAGGGGCTTACTTTAGTCCCTATAGAGCCTTCTTTAATTTGCATACGTAGTTTGGCTTATCTATCAAACTAAAACTATCTGGTTGCTGAATGTAGACCTCTTCCTCTAAGTATCCATTTAGAAAAGTTGATTTTACATCCATTTGATATACCTTATAGTTTTTAAATATTGAGAAAGCTAGAAACATCCTTATGACCTCCAGACATGCAACGGGAGAAAATATTTTTTCAAAGTCAATCCCCTCAACTTGTGCATAACTATTGGAACAAAATCTGCCTATGGTTGTTATTTGTGCCTCAACTTTGTCAACATTGAATAGAAAAACTTAATCTTGGGATATTTCATCTAATATCCAAAGGAGGCTGGTTCCTTAATGGTTTTTTATGAGAAAAGGAAAAAGAGAATTATTGAAAGAGAGGGAAATGTAGCCATAGCTAGATATTTTCTCATAGTAAAAATTAAATAACAACTAAGATAAATGCATATATTCTTGCTATTCAAGCATTATTATAGCTTCAAAGAGAAATATGAAGAACACAAGCTTATACTGAGAGGGGGGTGAAAAGTATAAGACCACTTTTTAATTTTCTTTCCCAAATAATATTAATCAATATAATCAATGGCAATATCAATAGCAATAACAAAAGTAATGCACCAATAATCACACACAATAGAGACACATATTTTAACGTGGTTCACCCAGTGTGGGCTACCTCCATAGAGAAAATATTTCTTCTAAATATTTCTCAAATAATCTCTTGGGAATATTTCCCAAATTACAATGTTTATGGAATTCTGTCCAAAGGAGATGTTGATCCCCTAATATCAAGTTCATGGATCTCTTCCATAGGATAACTCTTTCCCCTTCTGCTCTGGCTAGTGATCTTCTATAAGACTTTGTATCTCCATTGCATTGACTTGTGGATCTCTCTCCACTTGAAGACTCCTAACTAAAATCTATCTTTAATTATCCTGGATATTGGATCTCTATCCATTGAGACTCTGTCATCTATACTCTATCACCTCCAAAGCTCTATCTCAATACTGTACCAAATACAGTTCAATCGGTCTAGCACAGTTCTGCTCAATATATTTCACTAAATACAGTACAATTGGTCTAGTACAATTTTGCTCAATAGGTTCACTTAGAACCTGCTCAACCAAATCCGCTCAATAGGTTCACATAAGACCTGTCCAAATCTGCTCAACAAGTTCACACAGAACTTTTTCAAATCTGCTCAACAGGTTCACACAAAACCTATCCAAATCTACTCAATAAGTTCACACGAAACTTGTCCAAATATGTTCAACAAGTTCACACAGAACTTGTCCAAATTTTCTCAAAAAATCCTCTCTAGGAATTTCTCAAATCTGCTCAATAAGTCCTCTCTAGGACTTGCTCAAATTTTCTCAATAAGTCCTCTCTAGGACTTGCTCAAATCTGCTCAATAAGTCCTCTCTAGGACTTGCTCAAATCTATTCAATAAGTCCTCTCTAGGACTTGCTCAAATCTGCATAGCAAGATTTCACAAAAGCTTAACTCAAAATAGTCCATAAGTCTTCTCAAAGACTTGTCTCAATCACATAGAATCATAAAGAGAATTGTTGGAGACTCAATATGTTCTGAGCTCAATGTACAATCAATATCTCAAATCAATCTCAAGAAGATATAATTGTTAGAGACTCTATATGTTCTATACTTAAATCCCAATATCAACTCAATAGAAGCATCAAGAGAATTGTTAGAGATTCTATATGTTCTATACTCAGATATCAATCTCAACTCAATATAAGCATCAAGAGAATTGTTAGAGACTCTATATGTTCTATACTCAGATCTCAATCTCAACTCAAATCAACCTCAATCTCAACTCAAATCAGAATATTGAATAGTTTGTTTCTAGAAACTTGAACAACCATATGCATCCACTTGACTAGGCTTAATCGACTCAACTCAACCAATCACCTCAAGGAACAATCCTTTCTCACAAACCCTAGTACAAGCATGTATTAACCAACTCAACTCAACCAATCACCTCAAGGAACAATCCTTTTTCACAAACCCTAGTCCAAGCATGTATTAACCAACTCAAAATGTTTTCAACAATGCTCAAGCACAAGTCTCACATAGCAATGATACCCATGTTCTTTTATAACTCAAGTACAAGTTCATTTCATCATCAATGGGATTCAACAACAATGCTAATAAAACAAGGTTTAAATACAACTCACAAACCAAAAAACCTTGAAGCATTCAACCAATCATTTTATCAAAGGAAACCACAATCAATATTTTTCTCTCCAATGATATTTCAGAAATCAACCACCATAAACAATCAATAGGAGAATGTGCCCATACCTTTTTTATGCCAATAAGTTGTCCATAAAATATGCCATACTTAAACACAACTTTCATTTCCAATCTAAACAAGGGTTAATGGACTTCAAATAATAACAAAATAAAGCATTACTCCAATTACACCCTTTTTACTCCAAGTTAATAAAAACATCCACCAAAGCCACTTTTATTAAAACCCTTATAAAAAATAATAAACCTCTCAAAATTGCTTTTAAAAAAAACAACTCCTTATTTTTCCTAAAATTAATTCTCCATAACCATCAAATAAATCATAAACCAATTATGCTTTGCAATAATAATCACAACCCTAATAAAAAACTTTAATTTCCATTAACTACCTTATAAATCCAAACTTTAGGGCTAATAAAAATTATTTAAATGCAAAACATAATTACCTCCTCAAGGGGATTCGAACCCCCGACTTGCCACACCATGAGCGTCTTAGCCATGGCTAAGATTCCACATGAGCTAGGCACTTGTTGGAAAGGCAAAGGCCCAAAGTGCCTTAAACCTTCCTCCACCTTCCACAAAAGACAAAGTGCCAAAGCACTTTCCACACGCCTTCCAAAATGCCATCCAAGGGATTCGATCCCTAGTGTTTGTGCTGCCTTGTCCCTTAGCCAAAACAATTTGCCAATGTGCCATGCTTCCCACCATGTTTTGACTTTCCAAGCACTATCATTTTCTTTGTTGCTTCTCTTCTCAAAATTTGCACGAGCTCATAGACTTATTCGAATGCCAAACATTTATCACAAGAGCAAGGATAAAACTTTGATTTATTTACCACCCCTTTATATAGTGTTTAAAACACTTCGAAGACGTCGAAAAAAATATGAATTTATATTTTATTGATGAAGTCGACGAGAAACTTTGCATTTAAATTTAAATTTGAATTTCAATTTTAAATATTAAAATTTAAACCAAATATTAAAACTCAAATAACTCCATCACCGGGGCACCTTTTTCGATGAAACAAAAGGCCAACTTGGGTTTTAAGAAAAACCCAAATAAAATATGCTATCCATGGTTTTAACTAAAACCTTATATTTTTCCTACCTTGGTTTTCACAAAAACCCTTCATAGATCCTTTTGACATTAAATGCTCTTTTGACATCAATGACAACATTTTAGCTTAGGGACTCAAAATGTCCAATAAAATCATAGTATTTAAGTGTGATTTAGATATTTATCTAACACACATATGTATCGAATTATAACTCTAGCAATATGATTTATATTATGTGTAAGTCTAGATTTTAGAATAGATACAATATACAACTTAATAATGTGAATAGAAGCAAAGAATGTTATTACATACACTTGCACATTGTGAACCAGAAGCCAATAGAAGCATAATTTTATTGCTTTTATTCGAAGTACATACATCCAATCTTGTAAACGCCTAAGAGCGGACCTATTTTTAGGGTGCGCTTGCTATTATATATACCCTATGGTGAGTATATTTACAACTAGTATATTCTAACATAAAATCAATTACAAGCAATAAGGCTACAATAATGCTTCAATATGTTTTGCATGGCTTCTAATAATAAACAAAATTTGATAGCAAAAATCTAGGATTTGATACTTCTTTCATTATCTGTCATCAATTGTTGATACAAGATTTTAAAAGCATGTTTATTTATTTCTACTTATATCTTAATTTGGTGAAAACCTGACATGTCATGAAATCGTGACGTCTTATTAAACTTTAGCTCTTTTGGACTTCTCATCGACGAAAACCTGTCATGTCGTGAAATCATGATATTTCTTCACACTTTGGCTCTTTGGGACTACTCACTGGCAAAAACCTGACATATCATGAAATCATGAGGTCTTCTTGCACTTTGGTTATTTTGGGATGCTTGCTGGTAAAAACCCATCATGTTGCGAAATCATAACGTATTCTTGCACTTTGGCTCTTTGGGACTGTTCCCCTACAAAAATCAATAATGTCACAAAATCGCGATATTATGGCATTGCAGCTTCTTTTTCTTCTTCGAACCGGAAAAAACCTGTCATATCACGAAATCATGACCTTTCTTATGCCTTAGTCATTTTTGCTCTTTATGTCTAAAAAATGAAACACTGGTCTCATTTTGCAAAACTTTGCTATCTATCAAGGTAGTCTTTTTAGACTAACATTCTTGGCACATTTCGAGGAATTTTGCTAGCAAAATTATTAGAATCCAGGACCTTCATACATTGGGAAATGAAGTCAAAAAAATACATAAGAGGATATTGTGGAAGAAAATTAATCAAGAAAAATGCATTTAAACAAGTAAAGCATTACCTTTTCAAAATACCTCTTACAACTTATGGATACTTTATTAAAATTACATTAACACCTCAAATAACTTCAAACTTGTTTTACTGTTGGCCACTGGTCCCTCCTTCTGTCAACTATTTTTGGTCAACCTGCTTGGATTTATTCAACTTTTCTATCATAGCAACTACTTCATTATAAGTAAGGTAAACTTGATTCCAATATTCATCTTCAAGGTTTAAAGAATTCATGAACAACTGATATACATACTTTAATTCTTCTACTTTGTCATGGGTTACTATATTATTCCTTAAAATAAACTCCTGTAAACAAGACTGAAGAACACAAGCTTATACTAAGAGGGGGGTGAACAGTATAATACCACTTTTTTCTTTTCTTTTCAATTCAATATGATGTAGTGTATAGGCAACAATATCAATAGTAGTAATCAAGCAATGCATAAAACACCATACACAATAGAGACACCAAAGTTTACGTGGTTCACCCAATGTGGGCTACTCCATGGAGAAAATATTTTACTAAAACTTTCTCAATCAATTTATTTGGAAATCCTTCCCAATTACAATGTTTATGGATATCTATCCAAAGGAGATGATGATCCCCTAATATCAAGTTTGTGGATCTCTTCCATAGGAGAACTCTTTTCCCTTCTGCTCTGGCTAGTGATATTCTAAAAGACTCTGTCTCTCTACTGTACTGACTGGTGGATCTCTCTCCACTTGAAGACTCCTCACTCATATCTATCTTCAATTGTGCTGGATACTATATTTCTATCCACTAAGACTGTGTCCTCTGTACTCTATTACCTCCAAAGCTATTTCAATAGGCTCACTCAAAACCTGCTCAATAAGCTCACACATAACTTGTCCAAATCTGCTCAACAAGATCACACAGAACTTGTCAAATCTGCTCAACAAGCTCACACAAAACTTGTCCAAATTTGCTCAATAAGCTCACATAGAACTTGTCCAAATATTCTCAACAAGCTCACACAAAACTTGTCCAAATCTACTCAACAAGCTCACACAAAACTTGTCAAATCTGCACTAGCAAGCTCACCAAGAACTTGCTCAATAATTCAATCTCATAGAAGCATAAAGAGAATTTTTAGAGACTCAATATGTTCTATACTCAAATCCAATCTCAACTCAAATCAATCTTATAGAAGCATAAAGAGAATTGTTAGAGACTCAATATGTTCTATCCTCAAATCTCAATCTCAACTCAAATCAATATTATAAAAGCATAATGAGAATTGTTAGAGACTCAATATGTTCTATACTCAAATCCAATATCAATTTAAATCAATCTTATAGAAGCATAAAGAGAATTGTTAGAGAGTCAATATGTTCTATCCTCAAATCTCAATCTCAACTCAAATATAGAATATAAAATAGTTTGTTTCATGGAACTTCAACAACCACTTCACACAATCACTTGACTAGGCTCAAACAACTCTTCTCAACCAACTACCATAAGGAACAACTCTTTTTTACAAACCCTAGTCCAAGCATGTATCAACCAACTAAAATGTTTCCAACAATACTCAACCACAAATCTCACATAACAATGATACTCATGTTATTTTCAAGTTCAAGTTCTTTGCATAACCAATGGGATTCAACAACAATGCTAATAAAACATTCTTCACATAACAATGATACTCATGTTCTTCTCAAACCCTATCTCAGTTTTTTCACACTACTAATGGCTTCAACAAAAATGCTTATAAAACAAGGTTTAATAGGAAATCTCAACCCAGAAAACCTTGAGACATTCAACCAACTACTTTTGAAAAGGAAACCACAATTAATCCTTTTCTCTCCAATGATATTTCAGAAATCAACCACCATAAACAATCAATAGGAGAATGTGCCCATACCTTTTATGAAGATGAAGAAGCCTTTTGGTTGTCCACAAAATTTGTCTCACTCAACATACTTTCTTTTTCAACTTTCAACAAGGTTTAGAGATATTTATTAATAACACAACAATAACATCCAAATAACACCTTATTACTCCTATTCAATAACATACACCATGTCACTTCATAAATGAATTGATCTCTTTTGAAAAAGAACAAAGCAACCTTCACTTTTGAACCTATTTACAAAATCAGAAATATATATTTACACATACCTTATTTCTACCTCTAAACAATTTAATCAAATAGCCCTCAAAATAAGCTTTCCAAAGATATATAATATGATATACTTATAAAAAATAAATCACCAAAAATATCTCTTTTTTTAAACATGCATCATAACCCGTATTCCTCCTAGGGCAACTTTAGAAAAATATAATATATCTAAAAATTATTAACTTGCCTTTGTCAATGACAAGATTCGATCTCGTGACCTTCCTTGCTTAGCACCTTAACCACATCCAACCTGCCATTGGGCCACACACCCTCACGTGCTCAAAATGAGCACACAATAAAACCTTATGTCACAAATATCTACGCCCTTCGAAAAGAAAATGCGCTTCAAGCGTTTCAACACAGCAAAACACCTCTACTGAGAATCGAACGCAGGACTTCCTACTTCACACACATTGCATGAACTACTAGGTCAAGGAGGCCTATACATATGGCCTTACTCCACAATAATCTCTTCAACAAACATGAAAATCGAAAGCCTTTTAAAACCCTTTTCACACACACTTCGACACACGATGTGCAGGATATTTTACCATTCGAATACAAATATCAAATCGAACTCTTAGAGAAATAAATTAAAACTTTGGGTATATATATATGTCCTCCTCATTTCCTTTGATGTTAGTGCTATAATTTAAATATTATTTTTATACCTTTTCCTGTCTTTGACGTCGACGCTATAAATTAAATTTTAAATAATTTAAAATTTAAACTTAAATATTTAAAATTAAATATCTCCATCACCGGGGCACCTTTTTCAACAAAATGAAAAGCCAACCTTGGTTTTAAGAAAAACTCATTTCAAATATACCATCCATGGTTTTAAATAAAACCTTTTATTTTGCCTACCTTGGTTTTCACAAAAATCCTGTATATATCCATGCTCTCCAAAATATCATAAATGCTTATTTATGAAATGCTTTGGCCACCAAAACTCAATGTTATCCATGTGACATCAATGTCAATATAAAATAACTCAAATTTCCAAAAATATCCCCCTTTGTCATTTATGGCAACACCTCTATTGTAAATCACCACAATCACTGCAAAAACCATCTCTGAGAATCAAAGATGCTCCCCTTGATTCAATACTCTCTATGGAGGCTGATCCCCCTAACTCAATCATCTCTTTGGAGGCTGCTCCACCTAACTCAATGCTCTCTTTGGAGGCTGCTCCCCCTAACTCAATGCTCTCACCCTTACTCAAATATCTCCCCCTTTGACATCAATGGCAAAAGGGACACCTATGGGGCTAAAATATATGACTCTTACGCTTAGCCCACTCACCACCTTCTCTATTTTGGTGATTAATTTTGGGGTGGGAGTACATTTACTCCCATATTACATTGTTTATTTCCTTTATCAACTTCCTTATATGTTTTTTATATCCTTCTCTTGATGAATTACTTGATCTTCTTGTCTTGAACCTGTTTGACCTTCTTGCCTTGAAACTGCTTGACCTTCTTGTATTGAACTTGTTTGGAATTGAGTCCTAAAAAATTTTGCAATATGTCCAAAGTTATTGCAATTAAAACACTTGATATTGTAGCCTTTGGATGGTGCCCATATCCTGAATTATTTATTGAAATAATTTTCATATCCATTCCTTTATTGAACCCTATATTGTGAAGTTCTGTTTTCATGACCATTATGACCATGACTTCTAATTAGTGTAGCTCTAAAACCAAAACCATGTTGCTCATTTTCTTTGCACTGAGAAGCTCTATGAACAATCCTGTTGCATAAGAAGCAATGTCCCTAAAAACCATACCTTCTTCCCTTGAATTTTCTTCTAGCAAAATCAAACTTCTTTGATTAATGGATCCTGCAGTGTATAGCCCTGTGTCCAAATCCATTATAAGAAAAAATATGTCCTTGAAAAGCCCTTTTTTCATGCCTTGGTTCATCATACCTTTCTTGATAATTATACTTGTAATCATATTTGACTTGTGCATTGTATCCTTGAATGTTCTTTGTAGCATCTAAATCCTCTTCCTTGCTTTCTTCTTCAAGAATTTCTTTTCCTTTTGAACTTGATTCACCTATCTCAAAACAAGATCCAAACTGGATGTTTGGAGCCATAGGAACTTTGGAACTTTCTTCATAAATATTAGGTGCTTCCTTGCTTTCATATTTTAGAACTTCCTTTCCTTTTGAGTGTGATTCCCTAGACCTAAAATATGAGACCTTTGGTTCTTTGCACCCTTCCTCTTCTTTCTCTTCATTTGTGTCAAATAGCAAATTGACATCCATCTTTGTTGTCTCTAAAATACATATTTCCTTCTTAGTGAAAATATCTTGACCTTTTGAGTCATGTGATGGATCAAAATTCTCAAGTAGGGAATATCTCAATTATTTTAGATTCTCCTTAACCTCTTGTAGTTGTTCATGGATATGAAGAACACAAGCTTATACTGAGAGGGGGGAGGGTGAAAAGTATAAGACCAATTTTTACTTTCTTTCCAAATAAATATCAATTAATGTCCTTAATTACAAAAACCAAATATAGTAGTGTGCATTAATAACTCAGATAGCAGTAGTAAGCAAGATCACAAGTCACCACACACAATTGAGACACAATATTTAATGTGGTTCCCCTAATGTAAGGTACTCAATGAAGAAAATATTTTACTAAAACTTTCTCAATCAATATCTTTGGGAACCACTCCCAATTACAATGTTTATGGATCTCTATCCAAAGTAGATGTTAATCCCCTAATATCAAGTTCATGGATCTCTTCCACATGAGAACTCTCTCCCCTTCTGCTCTAGATATGTGATCTTCTAGAAGACTCTGTCTCTCTACTACACTAACTGGTGGGCCTCTCTACACTTGAAGACTCCTCACTTAGATCTATATTCAACTATGCTGGTTATTGGATCTCTATCCACTGAGAATCTATCCTCTCTAGTCAGTCACCTCCAAAGCTCTGTCAATAGGCTCACTAAGAACTTTCTCAATAGACTCACACAAAACCTGCTTAAAAAGCTCACACAAAACTTGTCAAATATGCTTAACAAGCTCACAAAGAACTTGTCTAAATATGCTCAAGCAAGCTCACCAAAAACTTACCCAAATATGCTCTAGCAAGCTCACAAAGAACTTACCCAATTCTGCTCTAGCAATCTCACCAATAACTTGCCCAAATATGCTCTAGAAATATCACCAAGAACTTGCCCAAATATGCTCTAAACTCTATCCACAAATATGTCCACAAAACTGTACCAAAACTTGTCCACAAATATGTCCCAAAACTATCCCAAAACTGTCCACAAAGATTTCTCAAAACTATCCATAAATGCCTTCTCAAAGGCTCAATCAATCATGCTCAAGTAGCACTTAAATCTCATCCACAAATCTATCAAGGCAAAGCTCAAAGATGAACTCAACAATGAATGATAATGTACTCTTCAATGGATGACAACAATGATCCACAATGATCTCAACTCAACTCAAATCAAATCAATATCAAATCAACTCAAGTCAATCTCATAAAAGCATAAAGAGAATTGTTAGAGACTCAATATGTTCTAATCACAATCTCAACTCAACTCAAGTCAATATTATAGAAGCATAAAGAGAATTTTTAGAGACTCAATATGTTCTAATCTTACTCTCAACTCAAATTAGAATAATAGAATAGTTTTTTTCATAGGACTTGAACAATAACTTCACACATCACTTGAATAGGCTTAATCAACTCAACTCAACCAATCACCACAAGGGACAACTATCTCTCACATAACCCTAGTCCAAGTATGTATCAACCAACTCAAATGTTTCCAACAATGCTCAACCATAAATATTACATAACAATGATAATCATGTTCTTTTATAACTCAAGTTCTTTCACAACCAAAGGGCTTTAACAACTATGCTTATAAAACAAGGTTTAGACACAACTCTCAATTTAGAAAACCTTGAAGCATTCAACCAACCACTTTCTAACAGGAAACCACAAACAATCCTTTTCCTCCAATGCTATTTTAGAAATCAACCACCATAAAAAATCAATAGGAGAATGTGCCCATACATTTTATGAATATGAAAAAACCTCTTTGTAAATTTTCCACAATCACAAAATTCTTTTGCCAATATTTACAAGGGTTAGTAGATCACAAAATAATCAACATTACTCCACTTTTCAATAATCATCACCAAGGCATTTAATTGCACAACTTCCTTATCTCTCCTAAAACCATAAAATAAAATAAATAAAAACATTGCATAACCTTTTCACTCCTAAAACCACTTATACCATAAAATAAAATAAATTATAATATTGCATACCTTGTCACCTCATGAAAGAATTAATCCTCTTGAAAAAGAACAAGACAAACTTCACTTTTGGAACCCCTTTGCAAAATCAGAAATATCTCTTTACACACACCTTATTTCTCCTTCTAAATAATTTAGTAAAATAGCCCTTGAAATAATATTTTCGATGATATATAATATGCCACCTTTCCAAAATAAATTGAAACCTTTACATGTATATATATGCCACCCTCCATTAATTGCACATAGGCCGGCCCTCCATTAATTTAAACTTTAACTTTAAACTTTAATATCTCATCACCAGAGGTCCTTTTTCGATGAAACAAAATTCCACCTTGGCTTTTAAGAAAAGCCCTTTTCATATAAGCCCACCATGGTTTTAAATAAAACCTTTTATTTTTCCTGCATTGGTTTGTTAGTATTACAATGACACTGAGAGGGGGGTGAATCAGTGTAGCTCTTTAAACTTGAATTTATAGCTCTTAATACAGTAGCAATTAAAACTAATTACTAGATACCACAAGTATAACACAAGAGAATCACACAACACAAGATTTAACGAGGTTCACCAATGTGGCTACTCCTCAAAAATGACTGCTTGGGCTACCATCCAAATCTAGCCTTTGTAAAGCTCCAACTTTACAATCAATTTACCAGCACCCACTAGAAGGAGCACCAACCCCTTATTTATTTGCACCAAAAAAAAGGAGCACCAACCCCTAATTCACCAGCACCTACTGGAAGGAGCACCAACCCCTGATGCCAAGCTGCAACTTGGACTTCAATTTTGAATCTATAAGATTGACATAAAGATACCTTTGTTTTTGCAAGATCCTGACTGGTCTTTCTTCACCTTTGCGTTCTCTATGCACTTTGCTTTCTCTGCGCAATCACTTTGTACACTCTGCTTTGTTATAGTCAACCTTCATGATCGTCTTCTCCCTTTTGTGCAATCTGCTCTCTTCGCACTCCGATCGAACTTTGCACACTTCGATCGACTCTCAAATCTCCAAACAACCCTCATTTTATAACAAAATTCTTGTGATGAAAACCCTAATCTTAGTCGATTGTAAACCCTAATATTAGTCGACTTTCATGACAACTATAAACCCTAATTTTAGTTGGTTGTCATCGGTCTTCATCGACTTCAACTCAACCACAAAAATACAGCATGTCGTGATATCATGACACTTTCACTTTCTCTCTCTTTCTCCTTGCTTTGGCCCCAAAAATACATGTCGTGATATCGTGACACTTTTTCTCCTTGCTCTTTCTCTTAGCTTTGGCTCGTGAAAATACAACATGTCACGATATCACGATACTTTTTCTCCTTGCTCTTTCTCTTAGCTTTGGCCCGCAAAAATACATGTCGCGATATCACGATACTTTCGCCTCCGTATACTTTCGCTATTATTTTGTCACAAAAATGTGACATTGCGCGATATCGTGACACTTTTGTTATTCTGCCTGCCTACCCTTCTTGAGTCATGAAAATGCGACATGTCGCGATATCGCGACACTTTTGCTTCTTTGCCTTCCTGTCCTTTTCGAGTTGCAAAAATGTGACATGTCACAAAATCGTGACACTTCTGCTTCCTAAGTCTTGCTTTTTGCTTTTGTCATGAAATCACAACACTTCTGCCTTCGAAGTATTCTTCTCTACTTTTGTTGTGAAATCGGGACACTTCTACTTCCGTACTTCTCTTGGCTCCATCATTATTTCCAAACTGAACCTTTGCCAACTATCTTGGCTCCATCATTATTTCCAAACTTTACTGAACCACCTTCATATTTCTGTAACTTCTCAAATTTTTGTTTGTCACCTATCATATGATTGGAGCATCCACTATCAAGTATCCATGGTACATGTTTATTCTATGCTTTAAATGTTGTTTGTACGATTAAGGATTCCTTTTCTTCCTTAAGTCGCTCTTTTCCTTTCCACTCTATTTTGATAGTAGTTTTGGGTTCTTGTTTTGCATTTCCCTTATCAACAGCTTGTGCATGTTTTTCAGGAAGCTTTCTATTTTGTCTCATCTTATTTGGTTGAAATTTTCTTCCCTGAAATTGATTTGATGCAAATGTACTTCTATAGTTTCTTGCAATGTGCCCAAAATTATGACGAGTTATAACATTATACTTGTATAATTCATCGGAGGAGAAAAAACATTTCTATTGGTGAAATTCCTTGGTCTTACATTATATTTGCGATCTGAGATTTTATGTCCATAGCCATTGCATTTAAAATAGAAACCAGAAAAGGGATAATTGAACCTGGGTGATGGTCTTTGCCATGTTGCCATAGGAATCATAGGTCTTCTTCTTCTTTGATGTGTGACATTGGTGAATCCATCATTGTCAATTCTCATTTCGTGCCTGGCATAATTGCTTTATTTTGCATGAGATGTTTTTCCTTGATCAACCTGTTTCTTATCTTTGTTCTTTATGGATTCTACATTTCTGGCCTTTGATCCTTTTGATGATTCTCCTTCGACAAAACCCAGACCAAATTTGATGCCTACAGGCCTTTGGTCATTTAAGATCTTATCCAACTTCATAGAAATTACTTCACATTTGTGATAACAACTAATTTTATTATTCATCTCTTCTAGATGCATTCTTAAACCAACAATCTCTTCTTCTAGCTTGCTGCAGTAATCTATTTTCATGGTTATTTGCACTTCGAGATCTTCAAAGATTTTCTTGGATTCTTCTATCTATACTTTCAAACTGGATATGATTTCATTTGCATCCTCAAGACTTTTTGAAAGTTTCTTATTCTTTTTCTTCTCTATTTTCCACTCTTCAAGTGCAGATATCAACTCACCTTCTAGATCTACTTCAGCCTCAAGGTTTTCACCACATACTTTAGAGTTCACTCCTTCCTTTTTTGATCTTACTTCTTCAAATGCCATGAAAAGAGCTTCACCTGTTTTCTCTTCAAAAACCTCACCAGAGCTATCTTCTGATGAACTGGCATTTCTGGAGATGAAACTCTTCTTCTTGAAGTTGCCTTTTCTAAAATTTGTTTTCTTCTTCCAGTCACTTCTTTCTTGGTGTGATCCTTCATCATTTTTGTTCTTCTCTTTAAGTGGACATTTAGTCGCAAAATGCCCAACGCCTCCACAGTTGAAAAATTTAAGCGGTAGCTTTCCTATGTATTTTCCTTTTCCCCTTTTTAGTTTTCTAAAAAATTTTGCTTCCATTTCATATGACGTCTCTTCTTCCTCAAACTCTTGTTTTGCGTTTTTATCTTTAAGGGCCTTAAAAGCCGCTTCTCTGTTTGTGGGTTTAGATCTTCCTATCCTCATCTCATATGCAATCAAAGAGCCATACATATCATCTATACTAAAATAATTTAGATTCTTAGCTTCTTCTATCGTAGAGACTTTAGAATCAAACCTTTGAGGAAGAGATATTAATACCTTTTTCACGATGGTAGAGTCTTTGATATCCTCACCGAGTCCTCTGATCGTGTTAATGATTCCATTAACTCTTAACATATATGCCTCAATGTTTTCATTGTCATTCATATTTAATGCTTCGAACTGAGCTCGATGTGTCTATAACTTGGCCTCCTTGATTTTATTGTCTCCTTCATTAATACTCCTTAGTTTGTCCCATATCTCTTTTGCCGTTTTACAACTCATGATCTTTACTAGTTCACTGTCTGCTAATACGCACATGATAGCATTATTTGCTTTTGAGTTACTTTCAAATAGTTTCTTTTCATCAACCTCTTTTGGAGGAGTGATGGGTATTGTGTATCCACTAACTACTGAATCCCAGATGTTGTATCCCAAAGCACAAAGATATGTTTGCATCCTAATTCTCAAGAATGCGTAATTAGATCCGTCAAACAATGGTGCTTTGTTTGATGAGAAACCTTCACCACCTACCATTGTGTTACTTCTAATATCACCCTAGCTAGTTAGGCTTGTACATGAACTTAGCTCTGATACCAATTGTTAGTCTTACAATGACATTGAGAGGGGGGGTGAATCAGTGTAGCTATTTAAACTTGAATTTATAGCTCTTAATACAATAGCAATTAAAACTAATTACTAGATACAACAAGTATAACACAAGAGCATCACACAACACAAGATTTAACGAGGTTCACCAATGTGGCTACTCCTCAAAAATGACTGCTTGGACTACCATCCAAATCTAGCCTTTGCAAAGCTCCAAATTTATAATCAATCTACCAGCATCCACTGAAAGGAACACCAACCCCTTATTTATCTACACCAACATAAAGGAGCACCAACCCCTGATTTACTAGCACCTACTGGAAGGAGCACCAACCCTTAATGCCAAGCTACAACCTGGACTTCAATTTTGAATCTATAAGATTGACAGAAAGATACCTTTGTTTTTGCAAGATCCTGACTGGTCTTTCTTCACCTTTGCATTCTCTATGCACTCTACTTTCTCTGTGCAATCACTTCACACACTCTGCTTCGTTATAGTTGACCTTCATGATTGTCTTCTCCCTTTCACGCACTCTGCTCTCTTCGCACTTCGATCGAACTTCACACACTTTGATCGACTCTCAAATCTCCAAACAACCCTCCTTTTATAACATAATTCTTGTGATGAAAACCCTAATATTAGTTGGCTGTAAACCCTAATATTAGTCGGCTTTCATGACAACTGTAAACCCTAATTTTAGTTGGTTGTCATTGGTCTTCATCGACTTCAACTCAATCGCAAAAATATAGCATGTTGCGATATCACGACACTTTCGCTTCCTCTCTCTTTCTCCTTGCTTTGGCCCCAAAAATACAACATGTCACGATATCGCAACACTTTTTCTCCTTGTTCTTTCTCTTAGCTTTGGCCCACAAAAATACAACATGTCACGATATCGTGACACTTTTTCTCCTTGCTATTTCTCTTAGCTTTGGCCCGTGAAAATACAACATGTCGTGATATCGCGACACTTTCGCCTCCATAAAATTTTGCTATTATTTTGTCATGAAAATGTGACATTGCATGATATCATGACACTTTTGTTATTTTGCCTGCCTACCCTTCTTGAGTCACAAAAATGTGACATGTCGCGATATCGTGAAACTTTTGCTTCTCTGCCTTCTTGTCCTTTTCAAGTCACAAAAATGTGACATGTCACGAAATCGTGACACTTCTGCTTCCTAAGTCTTGCTTTCTACTTTTGTTGTGAAATCATGACACTTCTACCTTCGAATTATTCTTCTCTGCTTTTGTTGTGAAATCATGACACTTCTGCTTCTGTAATTCACTTCTTTGCTTTTGTCATGAAATTGTGACACTTTTGCCTTCGAAGTTTTCCTTTCTGCTTTTGTCGCGAAATCACGACGCTTCTGCCTTCAGAGTATTTTTCTCTACTTTTGTCACAAAATCATGAAACTTCTACTTTTGTACTTCACTTCTTTGCTTTTGTCACGAAATTGTGACACTTTTGCCTTCGAAGTCTTCTCTGCTTTTGTTGCAAAAATGTGACATGTCGCGATATTGCGACACTTTTCAAACTTGCTTTCTCTCTCCTATTTTAGTCACGAAAATGTGACATGTCACGAAATCGTGACACTTTTCTTACTTGTTCTCTTTCTTTGAACTTGTCGCGAAATCGTGACACTTCTTCCTGCTTTCTCTTTTTCTTCCAACATGTCGCGAAATCGCGACAGTTTTTCCACTTGCATTTTTCTCTTCCAACATGTCACGAAATCGTGATAGTTTTTCCACTTGCCTTTTTCTTTTCCAACATGTCACGAAATCATGATAGTTTTTCCACTTGCCTTTTTCTCTTCCAACATGTCATGAAATCGTGATAGTTTTTCCACTTGCCTTTTTCTCTTCCAACATGTTGCGAAATCATGACAGTTTTTCCACTTGCCTTTTTCTCTTCCAACATGTCACAAAATCGTGACAATTTTTCCACTTACATTTTTCTCTCTCTTCCAACATGTCGTGAAATCATGATAGTTTTTCTTGCCTGCTGTATATGTCACGATATCGTGACACTTTTCTTACTTGTCTTTTTCTTTGATATTTTGCATATGGGCCACTTTGGTCTTCTTGGAAAAACACTATACATACCATGAGTAACCTTTGAAATCCTATCTTCTGCATCTGAAAAGCTTTTGAACTTCCTATCCACTGCATCAACAGATCTATCTGACTATGTTGACAACAATGACAATACTGTTGCTGCACCTTGCTCAACATGGTTTTCATAAAATCCTTGTGAATAGCCATGCTTTCCAAAATATCATAAATGATTATTTATGAAATATTTTGGCCACCAAAACCAAATGTGATCCATGTGACATCAATGATCCATTTGACATCAATGAAAACATAAAATGCCTCAAAAAAACTCAAATTTCTAACAATATCCCCATTTGTCATTGATGGCAACACCTCTAAAGCAAAAACCACAATCACTGCAAAAACCATCTCTGAGAATCAAAGCTTCTCCCCTTGAATCAATAGTATCTATGGAGGCTACTCCCCCTAACTCAATACTCTCTTTGGAGGCTACTACCCCTAACTCAATGCTCTCCCCCTTACTCAAATCTCTCCCTTACTCAAATCTCTCCCCCTTTGACATCAATGGCAAAAGGGACACCTATGGGGCTAAAAGATATGAATCTTAAGCATATCCCATTCACCACCTTCTCTCTTGAGGTGATTAATTTTAGGGTGGGAGTACATTTACTCCCATATTAAATTGATTCTTTCCTGTATCAACTTCCTTCCATGTTTTTTTGATATCCTTCTCTTGATGAATTACTTGATCTTCTTGTCTTGAACATTTTTTACCTTCTTGCCTTGAATATGTTTGGAATTGAGTCATACACCATCTTGCAATATACCCAAAGTTATTGCAATTAAAACACTTTATATTATAGCCTTTGGCTGGTGCCCATATCTTGAAATTATTCTTAAAATAATTTCCATATCCATTTCTTTCCTGGACCCTGTATTGTGAAGCTCTATTTTCATGACCATTATAACCATGACTTATGAATTTTGTATATCTAAAACCAAAACCATGTTGCTCATTTCCTTTGAACTAAAAAGCTCTATGACCAATACTATTGCATGAGAAGCAATGTCCCTGAAAACCATACCTTCTTTCCTTGAAGTTTCTTCAAGCAAAATCAAACTTCTTTGATCCATGGATCTTGCAATGTATAGCCCTGTGTCCAAATCCATTACAAGAAAAACAATATCCTTGAAAAGCCCTTTGTTCATGCCTTGGTTCCTCATACCTTTCTTTACCATTTTCCTTATGATCATCTTCAACTTGTGCATTGCATTCTTGAACCTTCTTTGTAGCATCTAAAACCTCTTCCTTGCATTTATCTTTAAGAAATTATTTTCCTTTTAAACTTGATTCACCTATATCCCCTTTTGCTCTAGCTAGTGATATTCTAGAAGACTCTATCTCTTTGCTGCACTGACTGGTGGATGTCTCTCCACTTGAAGACTCATCACTCAGATTTGTCTTCAATTATGTTGGCTACTAGATTTCTATCCATTGAGACTCTATCCTCTATACTCTATCACCTCCAAAGCTTTGTTAATAGGCTCACTCAGAACCTTCTCAATAAGCTCACACAGAACTTGTCCAAATATACTCAACAAGCTCACATAGAACTTGTCAAATCTGCTCAACAAGCTCACACAAAAATTGTCCAAATATGCTTAACAAGCTCACACAGAACTTGCCAAATATTATCAACAAGCTCACACAGAACTTCTCCAAATTTTCTCAACAAGCTCACACAAAAATTTTCCAAATATGCTCAACAAGCTCACACAGAACTTGTCCAAATCTTCTCAACAAGATCACACAAAACTTATCAAATCTGCACTAGCAAGCTCACCAAGAACTTGTTCAATAATTCAATCTCATAGAAGCATAAAGAGAATTGTTAGAGACTCAATATGTTCTATACTCAAATCCAATCTCAACTCAAATCAATCTTATAGAAGCATAAAGAGAATTATTAGAGACTCAATATATTCTATCCTAAAATATCAATCTCAACTCAAATTAATCTTATAGAATCATAAAGAGAATTGTTAGAGACTCAATGTGTTCTATCCTCAAATATAAATCTCAACTCAAATCAATATTATAGAAGCATAAAGAGATTTGTTAGAGACTCAATATGTTCTATCCTCAAATCTCAATCTCAACTCAAATCTAGAATATAGAATAGTTTGTTTCATGGAACTTGAACAACCACTTCACACAATCACTTGACTAGGCTCAAGCAACTCTTCTCAACCAACTACCATAAGGAACAACTCTTTCTTACAAACCCTAGTCCAAGCATGTATCAACCAACTCAAATGTTTCCAATAATGCTCAACCACAAATCTCACATAGCAATGATACTCATGTTCTTTTCAAGTTCAAGTTCTTTGTATAACCAAAGGGCTTCAACAACAATGCTAATAAAACATTCTTCACAGAACAATGATACTCATGTTATTCTCAAACCCTATCTCAGGTTTTTCACACTACTAATGGCTTCAACAACAATGCTTATAAAACAAGGTTTAATAGAAAATATCAACCCATAAAACTTTGAGACATTCAACCAACTACTTTCGAAAAGGAAACCATAATTAATCCTTTTATCTCTAATGATATTTCATAAATCAACCACCATAAACAATCAACAAAAGAATGTGCCCATACCTTTTATGAATATGAAGAAGCCCTTTGGTTATCCATAAAATATGTCTCACTCAACACACTTTCCTTTTCAACTTTCAATAAGGGTTAGAGATATTGATTAATAACACAACAATAACATACAAATAACACCTTATTACTCCTACTCAATAACATACACCATGTCACTTCATAAATGAATTGATCTCTTTTGAAAAATAACAAAGCAACCTTCACTTTTGAACCTCTTTATAAAATCAAAAATAATATATAATATAATATGATATATAATATGATATAATTATAAAAAATAAATCACTAGAAATCTCTCTTTTTTTAAACATGCATCATAACCCTTATTCCTCCTGGGGCAACTTTAGAAAAATAAAATATATCTAAAAATTATTAACATGCCTCTGTCCCTGATGGGATTCAATCTTGTGACCTTCCTTGCTCAGTGCATTAACCATAGCCAACCTACCATTGGGCCACACACCCTCACGTGATCAAAAGGAGCACACAAAAAAACCTTATGTCGTGAATATTTGCGCCATTCAAAAACAAATTGTGCTTCACACGTTTTAACACAGTGAAACACCTTTGACGAGAATCGAACGTAGGAATTCCTGCTTTACACATAGCGCATGAACCACTATACCAAGAAGGCCTATACATTTAGCCTTACTCCACAATAGTATCTTCAACAAACATGAAAATCATAAGCCTTTTAAAACCCTTTTCACACACACTTTGACACACGATGCACAGGCTCTTTTACCATTCGAATCCAAATATCAAATCGAGCGCTTAGAGAAATAAATAAAAAATTTGGGCATATATATATGTCCTCCTCATTTCCTTTGACGTCGGTGCTATAATTTAAATATTAGTTTATGCATTTTCCTTTCTTTGATGTCAGTCCTATAAATTAAATTTTAATTTTAATTTTAAATTTAAATTTTAAATAATTTTAAATTTAAACTTAAATATTTAAAATTAAATGTATCCATCACAGGGGCACCTTTTTTGACAAAACGAAAATCCAACCTGGGTTTTAAGAAAAACCCATTTCAAATTTGCAATCCATGGTTTTAAATAAAACCTTTTATTTTGCCTGCCTTGGTTTTCACAAAAACCCTGTATATATCAATGCTTTCTAAAATATCATAAATGCTTATTTATGAAATTCTTTGGCCACCAAAACTCAATATGATCCATGTGACATCAATGACAACATAAAAATCACTCAAATTTCCAAAAAAGACTTAATCTGTGTGAGGGTCTGCACCATAGAAAATACTTGTGTTTCCTCTATAGGTTATTTCCAACTCTCTATCTCTGATTTATCCTCCATAAAAGTTTTTAGGGATAGTGTTAGTGCATCTTCTCTTAAAAATTTTGAATTTTCATCCCACAAATATGGAAGTCCACATTTGTTTTCTAGATTTAAATGCTTCACTAGTCCCTTAGCCTCAACTTCTAACTCTTGAAGGAGTTTGTCACCTTGAGTTACAAGTTTAAACCTCCTAAAGAAACTTTTAGCCATAATATTGGCTTGAGACCAAGCTTCACTTCGAATCTTAGCAATGATGCTCTCTAGCATTTTCTCATATAAGACTTGAATATTTGTTGCCGCATCTGATATTTCTTGAACAAAGCTTACCAAAGATTTTAATTCATCACTGAATACTTCAATTACTTCCTTTACTTTGGATAGGTATAAAAACATAGGCCTTGCTCTAAGGCTTAGTGTCAATATATCTTCTAGCATTTCTTTTCTTACTGCTTTGACTCTTTTCTTTGAGATACTAGATGGTGCGTTCTAGCATTAACATCTACTTTGGATCTCTGTCCAAAGTATATGTTAATCCCCTAATCTCAAGTTCGTGGATCTCTTCCACATGAGAAATCTTTCCCCTTCTGCTCTAGATATGTGATATTCTAGAATACTGTGTCTCTCTACTACACTAACTAGTGGACCTCTCTCCACTTGAAGACTCCTCACTTAGATCTATCTTCAACTGTGCTAGTTATTGGATATTTATCCACTGAGACTCTATCCTCTCTAGTCAATCACCTCCAAATCTCTGTCAAGAGGCTCACTAAGAACTTTCGTAATAGACTCACACAAAACCTGCTTAACAAACTCACACAAAACTTGTCAAATATGCTTAACAAGCTCACACATAACTTATCCAAATCTGCTCAAGCAAGCTCACCAAGAACTTGCCCAAATATGCTCTAGCAAGCTCACCAAGAACTTACCCAATTCTACTCTAGCAAGATCACCAATAACTTACCCAAATATGATCTAGCAAGATCACCAAGAACTTGCCCAAATATGCTCTAAACTCTATCCACAAATATGTCCACAAAACTATCCCAAAACTTGTCCACAAATCTGTCCCAAAACTATCCCAAAACTGTCCACAAAGCTTTCTCAAAACTATCCACAAATGCCTTCTCACAGGCTCAATCAATCATGCTCAAGTAGCACTTAAATCTCATCCACAAATCTATCAAGGCAAAGCTCAAAGATGAACTCAACAATGAATGACAATGTACTCTTCAATGGATGACAACAATGATCCACAATGATCTCAACTCAACTCAACTCAAATCAATATCAACTCAACTCAAGTCAATCTCATAGAAGCATAAAGAGAATTGTTATAGAATCAATATGTTCTAATAACAATCTCAACTCAACTCAACTCAAATAAATCTCAATTCAACTCAAGTCAATCTCATAGAAGCATAAAGAGAATTGTTAGAGACTCAATATATTCTAATCTTACTCTCAACTCAAATTAGAATAATAGAATAGTTTGTTTCGTAGGACTTGAAAAATCACTTCACACATCACTTGACTAGGCTCAATCAACTCAACTCAACCAATCACCACAAGGGACAACTCTCTCTCACATAACCTTAGTCCAAGTATGTATCAACCAACTCAAATGTTTCCAAAAATGCTCAACCATAAATATCACATAACAATGATACTCATGTTCTTTTCTAACTCAAGTTATTTCACAACCAAAGGGCTTCAACAACTATGCTTATAAAACAAGGTTTAGACACAACTCTCAATTCAGAAAACCTTGAATCATTCAACCAACCACTTTATAAAAGGAAACCACAAACAATCCTTTCCCTCCAATGATATTTTAGAAATCAACCACCATAAAAAATCAATAGGAGAATGTGCCCATACCTTTTATGAAGATGAAAAAACCTCTTTGTAAATCTGCCACAATCACAAAATTCTTTTACCAATATTTACAAGGGTTAGTAGATCACAAAATAATCAACATTACTCCACTTTTCAATAATCATCACCAAGGCCTTTAATTGCACAACTTCCTTATATCTCATAAAACCACTTGTACCATAAAATAAAATAAATAAAAACATTGCATAACCTTTTCAATCCTAAAACCACTTATACCATAAAATTAAATAAATCATAATATTGCATACCTTGTCACCTCATGAAAGAATTAATCCTCTTGAAAAAGAACAAGACAAACTTCACTTTTGGAACCCCTTTGCAAAATCAAAAATATCTCTTTACACACACCTTATTTCTCCTTCTAAATAAGTTAGTAAAATATCCCTTGAAATAAGCTTTCCAACGATATATAATATGCCACCTTTCCAAAATAAATTGAAACCTTTACATGTATATATATGCCACCCTCCATTAATTGCACATAGGTCGGCTCTCCATTAATTTAAACTTAAACTTTAAACTTTAATATCTTCATCACCGGAGGTCCTTTTTCGATGAAACAAAATTCCACCTTGGATTTTAAGAAAATTCCTTTCCATATAAGCCCACCATGGTTTTAAATAAAACCTTTTATTTTTCTTGCATTGGTTTTCATAAAAACCTTGTGAATAGCCATGCTTTCCAAAATATCATAAATGATTATTTATGAAATATTTTGGCCATCAAAACCAAATGTGATCCATGTGACATCAATTATCCATGTGACATCAATGAAAACATAAAATGCCTAAAAAAAACTCAATTTTCTAACAATATCCCCCTTTGTCATTGATGGCAACACCTCTAAAGCGAAAACCACAATCACTGGAAAAACCATCTCTGAGAATAAAAGCTTGTTGGCAATTTTGGGTATCTTGAGTACATTGCCTTTGCCTAAGTTTAATTGTTGTCATTGATGTCAAGGAGCTATTGGTAGTTGCTGTTTTTGATGTCAAGGAGTTCTTGGAGCAATTTGTTTTTATGTCTAAGGATGTGTTTTGATGAAGGTTTCAGCTGGTCGGTAAGTCTCCAAGAAAATCAGAGTAGCCCAGTTGCCAAAAATCCAAAAAAAGATAAGTTAGAAAAAGTTTGCAGGCTGCTGGAAAAACTGTCACGATTTCGCGACATGTTTGAGGAGAGAGAAAGTTTGGCCAAAACTGTCACGATTTCGTGACATGCAGGAAGGCAGAGGCAAAGCGGGCAAAAGTGTCACGATTTCGCGACATGCAGGAAGGCAGAGGCAGAACGGGCAAAACTGTCACGATTTCGTGACAAGTTTCGAAGAAGTTGTACGGATGCAAAAACTGTCACGATTTCATGACAAGTTGAGTTGGCAGTGTTGAGTTGCAGGAAGTGTCACGATTTCATGACAAGTTTCGAAGAAGTTGTACGGATGCAGAAAGTGTCACGATTTCACGACAGGTTGAGTTGGCAGCTTGCAGTTGGCAAAAGCGTCACGATTTCGCGACATGTTCCAATTTCACGAGCAGTTGGCAAGAGAGAGCTTAAGGCAGCAAAAGCGTCATGATTTCGTGACATGTTCCAGTTTCATGAGCAGTTGGCAAGAAAGAGCTTAAGGCAGCTAAAGCGTCACGATTTCGCGACATGCTTCATTTTCGCCAGTGCAAACCAAGAAAAGGATGAAGAAGCAAGAGGTGTCACGATTTCGCGACAGAGTTGCTGATGACGTCAGCAAAAGGCAAAGGTGTCACGATTTCATGACATAGCGGAGAAGAAGGCTTTGAAGTCCAGAGCGTCATGATTTCGTGACAAGAATCATGATGACGTCAGCAAAAGGCAAAGGTGTCACGATTTCACGATAGCAACGGAGAAGAAGGCTTTGAAGTCTAGAGCGTCGCGATTTCACGACAAGATTTACGATGACGTCAGCAAAGGCTGTAGTGTCACGATTTCGTGACAACAAACCAAAGAAGGTGTACGACAGTCAAAAGCATAGTGATATCGTGACATGTTTGAGTTTCACGCGAGAACAGCTACAGAATAGTAGAGGCGGTTAAAGTCGACGAAGTTAACCTTTGCCGACGAAGTGTAAGGTTTTACAGCTGACGTGTTTGGAGATTGAATAGTCGACTAAAGAACAAGATTTCATCTTGAGATTGTGAGTATTAAAGGAAGACTGTTTGAGCAATTTTGGGTATCGATTGAAGTGTGCATTCGAAGTGAGGCATTCGCAAAGTTAGTGCGACTAGTAAGGTTCGATCATCGAAAAAGCAGAGAGCGAAGTTCGACTACAGAATAAGAGTGGATTTCGTTGAAACTTCTAAGTATCAAAGACTGTGCTGCTGTTCATGAGAAGACTGTGCAAAAAGTATGATGTTGTGGTTGCACATAGGCGCATAAGTTGCTGTGCATTCGAATGCTGCAGTGTTTGCGAAGATTATGTAAAGGGTGGAATTTGATCTAAGGACAGCTGTGATTGCGACTGTGTTCACGCAGTCTGTGTAAAAGAAAGCAAAGTGCACGAAGTAGATACTACTGTAATTGCGAACAGTTGTGAAGGACAAACGGTGATCAAGTGCTACTGTAATTTGAGAAGATAGTGCCGCTGTAATTTGAGAAGACTGTGCTATTGTAGTTGCGTAGGCAGTGAAAAGTTGTTTTCAACCAAGTGCAGAAAGGAACAAAGGAAGAGGACAATTGTGCTAGACCGAAGGACTGTGTTTGGTACAGAAAAGAGGACCAGCTTTGCAGTAATAGAGTTGAGGACAGAGATCTCCAACCAGAGCAGGGAAGACAGTGTCTTCTGTGGACAGAATTCCACTTGCTAAGGGCAAGAGGAGGTAGAGGTCTTCTAGAGGATCACTAGCAAAGCAGAATTAGGGGAAGGTGTCTCCTTTGAGCTAAGGCTCATAAACTTTGTAATCGGGAAGGATTCCCAGAGGTTTTGATATAACTTTTAGAGGAAAGTTTTATCCGTGGAGTAGCCCACCTTGGGTGAACCACGTAAAGTGTTGTGTCTCTTTGTGGATTGCTTTTTGTGCACTATTTTACTGCTGTTGTTACTGCTATTTTATTCTGCATGTTAATGGTTTGAAAGTCTGTATTGATAGATAAAATTGAAAAAGGTCTTATACTGTTCACCCCCCTCTCAGTATAAGCTTGTGTTCTTCAATTGGTATCAGAGCCAGTGCCTTCGAAAAGTTTAACAGACTTGAAGGAAAAGGTTGCAAAGAACACAATGGACTACTCAAGTGGGAATGCAACACCTATTCTGGATGGATCAGATTTTGGTCTATGGAGTGCAAGAATGAAGGTCTATCTTATGGCTCTTGGTAATGAGGTATGGGAAGTTATTGAAGATGGGTACACCATTCCTACAAATGGTCCTTACACTAAAGAGGACAGACTTCTACATCACAACAACTCAAAAGCCATGAATGCAATCTTAAAAGGTTTACTGTAAGGCTGATCTTACCAAAGTTATTCACTGCAAGACAGCTAGTGAGATGTGGAAACAATTGCAGGTTGTTCATACAGGTGATGCAAATGTTCGAAAGGCCAAATTGAGACATTTTAAAGGTATGTTTGAACAACTCAAGATGAATGATGATGAAAAGATTAGTGACTACATGCTTCGGATGGATGAGATTGTGAACTCCATGAAAGACTTAGGTCTTGAACTTGCTGAAAATGATGTGTGTGATAAGATTTTAAGATCTCTTCCTAATAGATTTAGTGAAAAGATTTCTGCTATTGAGGAAGCCAAAGATTTAGATAAATTGAAAAAGGATGAGCTCCATAGTATTCTTGCAGCATTTGAGCTGAGAACTCAAGTAAAAGTTGATGTAAAGAAAGAGGCAGCTTTCAAAGCTATCAAGAAATCGAAGGGCAAACAGATTCAAGAAAGTGATGAGTCTTCTAGTGAGGAAGAGGCATATTACAAGCAGGAAAGGCAAGTTTTCCAGAAAGCACAAAAGCAAGAAAAATATAAGATGTTTTAACTGTGGGAAATTTGGTCATTATGCTACTGACTGTACTGTTTCTAAAAATGAAAGTGATGAAGATATACAGGATGTTAAAAGCAAGGACTCTAAAAGCACAGTATTACGTAAAGAGCAAAAATGAGTACAACAATCACCGGAAAAGCAAATATGAGTACAACAATCATGGAAAGAGGCATTCTCACAAGAATAAGAAGAGCTTCTACTTAGACAAAGCAAGTAAGTGTTCTAGCAATGATAGTGACAGTTCTTCTAGTGATGATGAAAATGAGATGCTGTTCATTTCAGAAAAAGAGGAAGAACCGAAACATAAATTCATTATCATGAAATGTTTTAGATGTGGAAATTTTGGGCACCTTGAGGATGATTGCAGAAATAATGATTTGGTTGCTAGTATGTATGAGGATGCTTGCTTAAAAAACTACAATGAAGATGCATGTATGGTTTTTGAAAAAGGTAGCACCTCTAGTGATAAGAAATCTGAAAAAGGCCATGATAATTCAAAGTGCCATCAAATAGAGGATCTTGAATGTGAACTCAATAATGCTCTTAGTGTTTTGAAAAAGGAAAGAAAGAAGAATGATAGACTCAAGATTAAGTTAGATGAATGTTGTATGGAGATAGATGAACTTGTAGAAAATCTTGAAGCATCTATGGCTAAGTCACAAGAACTCAAGAATGAGTTAGATTCTAAAATTTTGGAGTATAGAGAGTTAGAACAAGAAATGGCTTCTTTGAAAGAAGAAAATAAAGAGTACAAGGATAAGCTCTATAGATTTCAGGATAGCTCCAAGAAGGTTAAATTTCTCATCAAAGGACAAAGAAAACCAACAGATAAAATAGGTCTCGGTTTCGTTGAGCCGCACAAGGAACAGGTTGGGGAATCTAGCAAGAGATTTCAAAAGGAAGAGAGTCCTATTGAAGAAAGTACTTCAGATCATGAGTCAATAAGTGATGAATACGCAGAAATAGAAAATGATATTCAGACTGAGAAGAAGAAGTTTTCGGGACCCATGAAGTCGAATAAAAGAAAATTTCACGACAGATGTTTTGCGTGTCACAGATTTGGTCACATGGCTGTACATTGCATGACTCAAATGAAGAGAGTAAATGATAGTTTCAGGATACGTAATTTCTTTCAAGGGTATTGTTACTCTTGTCAACAATTCGGGCACAAGGCAATTTTTTGCAAGGCAAATAACAAGAACTGGGTTAGTCAGAACAGGAGGATTCAAAGAATAGTCATGCCAAATATTGTTACTTGCTATAAATGCAACAATGAAGGTCACCTAGCTAGACAGTGTAGAGCTGATCTTCTGAGATACAGGAACAGAAACAACAACATGAACAAATCCAAGGATCAAGGCATGGATAAGAATAGAAAAGATAAAAGAAACAGGAACAATAGTATTAACAGGTCCGAGGATCAAAACAGTGATGGAACAGGAATACAGAAAAAGAATTCAAGAGAAGGCCCGACAAAGAAATCTTAGACACTAATGATGATGAGTGTCTAATGGGAGTATCACTCCCAACCCTATTTTAAATCACCTCATCAGGAGGTGGGGGAGGGACTAAGCTAAGAGGCTCATTCTTAGTCCCAAGCCCCAAAGGTGACCCTTTGCCATTGATGACAAAGGGGGAGAGATTTAAGTAAGGGGGAGTGTTTTCAAGTGAAGAGGAAAGCTTCAAGTCATGGGGAGCAAAACTTAAAGAGATTGATTTCAGTTTTGGCTCTTGAAAGATGTGTTTTTAATTAAGGGTTGCCATCAATGACAAAGGGGGAGATTGTTGGCAATTTTGGGTATCTTGAGTACATTGCCTTTGCCTAAGTTTAATTGTTGTCATTGATGTCAAGGAGCTATTGGTAGTTGCTGTTTTTGATGTCAAGGAGTTCTTGGAGCAATTTGTTTTTATGTCTAAGGATGTGTTTTGATGAAGGTTTCAGCTGGTCAATAAGTCTCCAAGAAAATCAGAGTAGCCCAGTTGCCAAAAATCCAAAAAAAGATAAGTTAGAAAAAGTTTGCAGGCTGCTGGAAAAACTGTCGCGATTTCGTGACATGTTTGAGGAGAGAGAAAGTTTGGCCAAAACTGTCGTGATTTCGTGACATGCAGGAAGGCAGAGGCAAAGCGGGCAAAAGTGTCATGATTTCGCGACATGCAGGAAGGCAGAGGCAGAACGGGCAAAACTGTCACGATTTCGCGACAAGTTTCGAAGAAGTTGTACGGATGCAAAAACTGTCGCGATTTCGTGACAAGTTGAGTTGGCAGTGTTGAGTTGCAGGAAGTGTCACGATTTCGCGACAAGTTTCGAAGAAGTTGTACGGATGCAGAAAGTGTCACGATTTCATGACAGGTTGAGTTGGCAGCTTGCAGTTGGCAAAAGCGTCACGATTTCGTGACATGTTCCAGTTTTGCGAGCAGTTGGCAAGAGAGAGCTTAAGGCAGCAAAAGCGTCACGATTTCGTGACATGTTCCAGTTTCGTGAGCAGTTGGCAAGAAAGAGCTTAAGGCAGCTAAAGCGTCACGATTTCGTGACATGCTTCATTTTTGCCAGTGCAAACCAAGAAAAGGATGAAGAAGCAAGAGGTGTCACGATTTCGCGATAGAGTTGCTGATGACGTCAGCAAAAGGCAAAGGTGTCACGATTTCATGATAGTAGCGGAGAAGAAGGCTTTGAAGTCCAGAGCATCATGATTTCACGACAAGAATCATGATGACGTCAGCAAAAGGCAAAGGTGTCACGATTTCATGACAACAGCGGAGAAGAAGGCTTTGAAGTCTAGAGCATCGCGATTTCGTGACAAGATTTACGATGACGTCAGCAAAGGCTGTAGTGTCACGATTTCATGACAACAAACCAAAGAAGGTGTACGGTAGTCAAAAGCGTAGCGATATCGTGACATGTTTGAGTTTCATGCGAGAACAACTATAGAACAGCAGAGGCGGTTAAAGCCGACGAAGTTAACCTTTGCCGACGAAGTGTAAGGTTTTACAGCCGACGTGTTTGGAGATTGAACAGCCGACTAAAGAACAAGATTTCATCTTGAGATTGTGAGTATTAAAGGAAGACTGTTTGAGCAATTTTGGGTATCGATTGAAGTGTGCATTCGAAGTGAGGCGTTCGCAAAGTTAGTGCGACTAGTAAGGTTCGATCATCGAAAAAGCAGAGAGCGAAGTTCGACTACAGCATAAGAGTGGATTTCGTTGAAACTTCTAAGTATCAAAGACTGTGCTGCTGTTCATGAGAAGACTGTGCGAAAAGTATGATGTTGTGGTTGCACATAGGCGCATAAGTTGCTGTGCATTCGAATGCTGTAGTGTTTGCGAAGATTATGTAAAGGGTGGAATTTGATCTAAGGACAGCTGTGATTGCGACTGTGTTCACGCAGTCTATGTAAAAGAAAGCAAAGTGCATGAAGTAGATACTGTTGTAATTGCGAACAGTTGTGAAGGACAAACGGTGATCAAGTGCTGCTATAATTTGAGAAGATAGTGCCGCTGTAATTTGAGAAGACTGTGCTGCTGTAGTTGCACAGGCAGTGAAAAGTTGTTTTCAACCAAGTGCAGAAAGGAACAAAGGAAGAGGACAATTGTGCTAGACCGAAGGACTGTGTTTGGTATAGAAAAGAGGACCAGCTTTGCAGTAACAGAGTTGAGGACAGAGATCTCCAGCCAGAGCAGGGAAGACAGGTGTCTTCTATGGACAGAATTCCACTTGCTAAGGGCAGAGGAGGTAGAGGTCTTCTAGAGGATCACTAGCAAAGCAGAATTAGGGGAAGGTGTCTCCTTTGAGCTAAGGCTCATAAACTTTGTAATCGGGAAGGATTCCTAGAGGTTTTGATATAACTTTTAGAGGAAAGTTTTATCCGTGGAGTAGCCCACCTTGGGTGAACCACGTAAAGTGCTGTGTCTCTTTGTGGATTGCTTTTTGTGCACTATTTTATTGCTATTGTTACTGCTATTTTATTCTGCATGTTAATGGTTTGAAAGCTGTATTGATAGATAAAATTGAAAAAGGTCTTATACTGTTCACCCCCCTCTCAGTATAAGCTTGTGTTCTTCAAAGTTGCTCCCCTTGACTCAATAATCTCTATGGAGGCTGCTCCCCCTAACTCAATAATCTCTTTGGAGGCTACTCCCCCTAACTCAATGCTCTCTTTGGAGGCTGCTCCCCCTAACTCAATGCTCTCCCCCTTACTCAAATCTCTCCTTTACTCAAATCTCTACCTCTTTAACATCAATGGGAAAAGGGATGCCTATGGGGCTAAAAGATATGAATTTTAAGCATAGCCCCATCACCACCTTCTCTCTTGAGGTGATTAATTTTAGGGTGGGAGTACATTTACTCCCATATTACATTGATTATTTCTTGTATCAACTTCCTTCCATGTTTTTTTGATATCCTTACCTTGATGAATTACTTGATCTTCTTGTCTTGAACCTTTTTGAACTTCTTGCCTTGAACCTGTTTGGAATTGAGTCATACACAATCTTGCAATATACCCAAAGTTATTTTGATTAAAACACTTGATATTGTAGCCTTTGGTTGGTGCCCATATCCTGAAATTATTCTTAAAATAATTTCCATATCCATTCCTTTCCTAAACCCTGTATTGTGAAGCTCTATTTTCATGACCATTATAACCATGACTTATGAATTGTGTAGCTCTAAAACCAAAACCATGTTGCTCATTTCCTTTGCACTGAAAATCTCTATGACCAATCCTATTGCATGAGAAGCAATGTCCCTGAAAACCATACCTTCTTTCCTTGAAGTTTCTTCTAGCAAAATCAAACTTCTTTGATCCATGGATCTTGCAATGTATAGCCTTGTGTCCAAATCCATTACAAGAAAAACAATATCCTTGAAAAGCCCTTTGTTCATGCCTTGGTTCCTCATACCTTTCTTGACCATTATCCTTATGATCATCTTCAACTTGTGCATTGCATTCTTGAACCTTCTTTGTAGCATCTAAAACCTCTTCCTTGCCTTTCTCTTCAAGAATTTATTTTCCTTTTGAACTTGATTCACCTATCTCAAAACAAGAACCAAAATGAATATTTGGAGCCATAGGAACTTTGGAAATTTCCTCACAAATCTTAGGTGCTTCCTTAATTTCATATTTTAGATCTTCCTTTCATTTTGAGTGTGAATTTTCTGGGAAGTAAGATACAACCTTAAAACAAGTTTCCACTCATTTTTTAATCTTTTCATATAATGTATCATGTCTTGCCGTTGTTACCCTTAGTTCTTAATTCATCCTATCTTCTATCCTTTTTGCATTTTTAAGCTCTTCTCTGAGATTACTGATTGTTTGAAGTAGTTATTCTCTGATTTTGACATCTGTTCGAATATTGTTTTCAAGATCAATGTATTCTTATTTTAACCTTTTGATTTTTGATTTTTGTTTACTTGGCTCATCCTCTTCCTTTTCTATTACAAAAAATGAGACTTATTTGTTTTTACTGCTGCTAGAATTGTCACTAGAACTGCTACTTTCTTTTTCAAATACACTTTCCTTGTTGTAATTGTTGTAGTATGTGCAATCATCATCTATATGCCCAAAATATCCACATATGAAGCATTTTAGTATCCTTAGACCTTTATTGTACCTATCTGCTTGCTCAATGGCTATGGCAAGCTCTTCATGTATTTCTTCAATAGGCACATCCTCTTCTTTAACTTCAATACCTAGGAATAGGTGTTCTTGCTTTTCTTCACTTATTCCAAAGAATGTACATTATTCTTCATCTAACTGATCTTTATCGTTGTAATATGAACTATCACTTGCTTCTACAATGTAGTAATATTTCTTTGCCTTACAAAAAATTTTCTTCTTCTCATACCTGTTTTGCTTGAATTTGTCATCTTTGTCATGCTTATGCTTTCCATCTTCTTTTCTTCTGTGACCCTATTTTTCATCATCACTGATTTCTTCATGTGGACACTTGTATGCATAGTGACCAAGATCACCACACTTGTAGCACCTGAATTTCCTTATATCTCTAAAATTCCTTGAGTCCTTATTCTTTTTGATGAAGTTAGCTTCCTCATAATTTTCTAAAACTATCCATTTCTAAAACTTTCCCTGTCTCTTTTTATGAAGCCTTGAATGTAATATCTTTTATTGGAGCTTGATGCTTACTTACCCTCATCTCATAAGCTATGAGATTACCTTGCAATTCTTCTATTGTTAACTTGTTGATATCCATTGTTTATTCTATTGCTGAAACCTTTGCATAATATTTCATGGGAAGTGATCTCAAAACCTTTTGAGTAATTTTTTATTCTTTCTTCTCAAAACCTAGGTCTCTCATAGTGTTAGTAATCTCATCAACTTGAAGTAAGAACTTTGCAATATCTTTAGAATATTCCATTTTCAATTCCTCAAATATTTTTCTATGAGTTTGTAGTTTTGCTAACTTTACCTTGGAATCTCCTTCATAAGTATTCCTCAACTTGGTCCACATCTCATTAGCTAAAGTACATACCATGATCTTTGTAAAATTTGTCTCACGTAGCGCACTCAAAATGTAATTCATTGCTATTGCATTGATCTCAACCAATTTTTTGGTAGTCTTATCTTCCTCGGGATCACCTTCAATCTTATACTCTTTTTCAACCATCTGCCATACCTCATATCCTTGTGATATCAAGTAGTTCTTCATTCTCATGATCCAGAAAGCATAATTGTTACCATCAAAAAATGGAGCCTTATTTGAAGATAATCCTTTTTGTGAAGCCATCTGTGGTCTTTGTAAAATCTGCCCTTAAGCTGTTAGCCTTTTCAAAGGAACCCGCTCTGATACCAATTGAGGAACACAAGCTTATACTAAGGGGGGAGGGTGAACAGTATAAGACCAATTTTTACTTTATTTCCAACCAATATAAATTAATGTCCTTAATTGCAATAACCAAATATAGTAGTGTGCATTAATAACTTAGATAAAAGTAGTAGGCAAGAGCACAAGTCACTAGACACAATTGAGACACAAGATTTAAAGTGGTTCCCCCAATGTGAGGTACTCCACGAAGAAAATATTTTACTAAGAATTTCTCAATCAATATCTTTGGGAATCACTCCCAATTACAATGTTTATGGATCTCCATCCAAAGGAGATGATGATCCCCTAATATCAAGTTCATGGATCTCTTCCATAGGAGAACTCTTCCCCATTCTACTCTGGCTATGTGATCTTCTATAAGACTCTGTTTCTCTACTACACTAACTGTTAGACCTATCTCAACTTGAAGACTCCTCACTCAGATCTATCTTCAACTGTGCTGGTTATTGGATCTCTATCCACTGAGACTCTGTCATTTGTATTATGTCACCTCTAAAGATTTGTCAATAGGTTCACTAAGAACCTTCTCAATAGGCTCACATAGAACCTGCTTAACAAGCTCATACAAAACTTGTCAAATCTATTTAACAAGCTCACATAGAAATTGTCCAAATATGCTCAAGCAAGCTCACCAATAACTTACCCAAATCTGCTCTAGCAAGCTCACCAAGAACTTGCCCAATTCTTCTCTAGCAAGCTCACCAAGAAATTTTCCAAATATGCTCTAGCAAGCTCACCAAGAACTTGCCCAAATTTGCTCTAAAATCTGTCCACAAAACTGTCCCAAAAATTATCCATAAATTTATCCCAAAATTGTCCACAAATGTTTCTCAAAACTATCCACAAATACCTTTTCATAGGCTCAATCAATCATGCTCAAGTAGCACTCAAATATCATCCACAAATCTATCAAGGCAAAGCTCAAATATGAACTCAACAATGAATGGCAATGTACTCTTCAATGTATGACAACAATGATCCATAATGATCTCAACTCAACTCAACTCAAATCAATATCAAATCAACTCAAGTCAATATCATAGAAGCATAAAGAGAATTGTTAGAGACTCAATATGTTCTAATATCAATCTCAACTCAACTCAACTCAAATCAATATCAACTCAACTCAACTCAATATCATAGAAGCATAAAGAGAATTGTTAGAGACTCAATATGTTCTAATATTACTCTCAACTCAAATTAGAATAATGGAATAGTTTGTTTCATAGGAATTGAACAATCACTTCACACAACACTTGATTAGGCTCAATCAACTCAAATAAACCAATCACCACAAGGGACAACTCTCTCTCACATAACCCTAGTCCAAGTATGTATCAACCAACTCAAATGTTTTCAACAATGCTCAACCACAAATCTCACATAATAATGATACTCATGTTCTTTTCTAACTCAAGTTATTTTACAACCAATGGGATTCAACAACTATGCTTATCAAACAAGGTTTAGACACAACTCTCAATTCAAAAAACCTTGAAGCATTCAACCAACCACTTTCAAAAAGGAAACCACAAACAATCCTTTTCCCTCTAATGATATTTCAAAAATAAACCACCATAAACAATCAATAGGAGAATGTGCCCATACCTTTTATGAAGATGAAAAAACCTCTTTGTAAATCTGCCACAATCACAAAATTCTTTTTCCAATCTTCACAAGGGTTAGTAGATCACAAAATAATCAACATTACTCCACTTTTCAATAATCATCACCAAGGCCTTTAATTGCACAATTTTCTTCTCTCCTAAAACCACTTTTTTTTATAAAATAAAATAAATAAAAACATTCCATAACCTTTTCAATCTCAAAACCACTTACACTATAAAATAAAATAAATCACAATATTGCATACCTTGTCACCTCATGAAAGAATTAATCCACTTGAAAAAGAACGAGGTAAACTTCACTTTTGGAACCCCTTTGAAAAATAAGAAATAACTCTTTACACACACCATATTTCTCCTTCTAAATAAGTTAGTCAAATAGCCCTCGAAATAAACTTTCCGACGATATATAATATGCCACCTTTCCAAAATAAATTGAAACCTTTACATGTATATATATGCCACCCTCCATTAATTGCACATAGGTAGACCCTCAATTAATTTAAACTTAAACTTTAAACTTTAATATCTTCACCACCGGAGGTCCTTTTTTGATGAAACAAAATTCCACCTTGGGTTTTAAGAAAAGTACTTTCCACATAAGCCCACCATGGTTTTAAATAAAACCTTTTATTTTGCCTGCATTGGTTTTCATAAAAATCCCTATGATTAGCCATGCTTTCCAAAATATCATAAATGCTTATTTATGAAATATTTTGGCCACAAAAACCAAATGTGATCCATGTGACATCAATGACAACATAAAATGCCTCAAATTAACTCAAATTTCCAATAGGATATCATTGAATTCTTCCTTTAGATCAACTGAGACATCTAGATTTCTCATAATATTCTCTTGTTTAACTTCTTTTTCTATTTCCAAAAGTGGGATTTCTTCTGTTTGGAGTGAATGTTCTTCTTCTATTTATTTTATCCCATAGAAAAAACCATCTTCATCTTCATTTTCACTACGATAATTATAATCTTCTATATTAAATAAACTCTCAAGATTTCTTTGACCATACCTATTTCCTTGATGTGTCATCTCATCTTCACTATCACTGAAGCCATTGCAATATCCTGATCTATGATCTCTTTGACCACACACAAAGCACTATTCTCTTTCACCTTCTATTCCTAGGAATATATGTTCTTCCTTTTCATCATTTATTCCAAGGAATGTACATTCTTCTTCATCTGACTGGTCTTCATTGCTGTGAATTGAACCATCACTTGCTTCTTCAATGTAGAAAGTTTTCTTTGTCTTACGAAAAATTTTCATACCTGTTTTGCTTGTATCTATTATCTTTGTCATGTTTATTCTTTCCATATTCTTTTCTTCTGTGACCCTATTTTTCATCATTACTGTTTTCTTCATGTGGACACTTGTATGCATAGTGACCAAAATCACCACACTTGTAGCATCTGACTTTCTTCATATCCCTATAATTTATTGTCTTTTTTTCTATTGATGAAGTTAGCTTCCTCATCATTATCTGAATCTCTATTTGTCTTTGGAACTTTCATTTTTTTTTCTCAGAAGCCTTGAAAACAATTTATTTTATTGGAACCTGATGCTTACTTCTCCTCATCTCATAAGCTATGAGATTTCCTTGTAGTTCTTCCATTGTTTCTTCTATTTCTGAACCTTTGCATCATACTTCATGGGAAGTGATCTCAAAATATTTTGAGTAACATCTGATTCTTTCATCTCAAATCCTAGACCTCTCATGGTGTTAGCAATCTCATCAAATCAAAGTAAAAACTGTGCAATATGTTCAAAATCTTCCATTTTCAATTTCTCAAATATTTTTCTATGAGTTTGTAGTTTTTCCAACTTTAACTTGGAATATCCTTCATAGGTATTTCACAACTTGGTCCACATTTCATTTGCTGAATTACATACCATGACCTTTGCAAAATTTGTCTCACGTATCCCACTCAGAATACAATTCATTTCCATTGCATTGATCTCAACAAATTTCCTAATAGTCTTATCTACCTCGGGATCACCTTCAACCTTATACTCTTTTGAAACCATTTGCCATACCTCATATCCTTGTGATATCAAGTAGTTCTTCATTCTTATGCTCCAGAAAGCATAGTTGTTACTGTCAAAAATTGGAACCTTATTTGTAGATGATCCATTCTATTAAGCCATATGTGTTCTTATAGAATATGCCCTCATGCTGTTAGCCTTTTCGAAGGAACCCGCTCTGATACCAATTGAAGAACACAAGCTTATACTAAGATGGGGGGTGAAAAGTATAAGATCAATTTTACTTTTCTTTTCAATTCAATATTATGTAGTGTATAGATAGCAATATCAATAGCAATAATCAAGAAATACACAAAATACCATACACAATAGAGACACCACAATTTACATGGTTTACCCAATGTGGGCTACTCCACGAAGAAAATATTTTACTCAAAATTTCTCAATAAATTTCTTTGGGAATCCTTCTCAATTAAAATGTTTATGGATCTCTATCCAAAGGAGATGCTGATCCCATAATCTCAATTTCATGGATCTCTTACACAAGAGAACTCTTTCCCCTTCCACTCTAGCTAGTGATATTCTAGAAGACTCTATCTCTCTACTACATTGACTGGTGGATCTCTCTCCACTTGTCACTCAGATTTGTCTTCAATTATGCTGGCTACTAGATTTCTATCCACTGAGACTATGTCCTCTATACTGTAGCACCTCCAAAGCTTTTTTAATAGGCTCACTCAGAACCTGCTCAATAAGATCACACAGAACTTGTCCAAATATACTCAACAAGCTCACATAGAACTTGTCAAATCTGCTCAACAAGCTCACACAAAAATTGTCCAAATATGCTTAACAAGCTCACATAGAACTTGTCAAATATTCTCAACAAGCTCACATAGAACTTGTACAAATTTGCTCAACAAGATCACACAAAAATTGTCCAAATCTGCTCAACAAGCTCACATAGAACTTGTCCAAATCTACTCAACAAGCTCACACAGAACCTATCAAATTTGCACTAGCAAGCTCACCAAGAACTTGTTCAATAATTCAATCTCATAGAAGCATAAAGAGAATTGTTAGAGACTCAATATGTTCTATACTCAAATACAATCTCAACTCAAATCAATCTTATAGAAGCATAAAGAGAATTGTTAGAGACTCAATATATTCTATCCTCAAATATCAATCTCAACTCAAATCAATCTTATAGAAGCATAAAGAGAATTGTTAGAGACTCAATATGTTCTATCCTCAAATATCAATCTCAACTCAAATCAATATTATAGAAGCATAAAGAGATTTGTTAGAGACTCAATATGTTCTATCATCAAATCTCAATCTCTACTCAAATACAAAATATAGAATATTTTGTTTCTTGGAACTTGAACAACCACTTCACACAATCACTTGACTACGCTCAAGCAATTCTTCTCAACCAACTACCACAAGGAACAACTCTTTCTTACAAACCCTAGTCCAAGCATGTATCAACCAACTCAAATGTTTCCAATAATGCTCAACCACAAATCTCACATAACAATGATACTCATGTTCTTTTCAAGTTCAAGTTCTTTGTATAACCAATGGGCTTCAACAACAATGCTAATAAAACATTCTTCACAGAACAATGATACTCATGTTATTCTCAAACCCTATCTCAGGTTTTTTACACTACTAATGGCTTCAACAACAATGCTTATAAAACAAGGTTTAATAACAAATATCAACCCAAAAATTTTTGAGACATTCAACCAACTACTTTCAAAAAGGAAACCACAATTAATCCTTTTCTCTCTAATGATATTTCAGAAATCAACCACCATAAACAATCAATAAAAGAATGTGCCCATACCTTTTATGAATATGAAGAAGCCTTTTGGTTGTCCATAAAATATGTCTCACTCAACACACTTACTTTTTCAACTTTCAACAAGGGTTAGAGATCTTGATTAATAAAACAACAATAACATCCAAATAACACCTTATTACTCCTACTCAATAACATACACCATGTCACTTCATAAATGAATTGATCTCTTTTGAAAAATAACAAAGCAACCTTCACTTTTGAACCTCTTTATAAAATCAGAAATATCTCTTTACACACATATTATTTCTCCCTCTAAGTAAGTTAATAAAATAGCCCTCGAAATAAGCTTTCCAACGATATATAATATGATATAATTATAAAAAATAAATCACTAGAAATCTCTCTTTTTTTAAACATGCATCATAACCCTTATTCCTCCTAAGGGAACTTTAGAAAAATAAAATATATCTAAAAATTATTAACTTGCCTCTGTCCCTGACGGGATTCGATCTCATGACCTTCCTTGATTAGTGCATTAACCATAGCCAACCTAAAATTAGGCCACAAACCCTCACGTGCTCAAAAGGAGCACACAAAAAAACCTTATGCCGCGAATATCTGCGCCCTTCAAAAGCAAAATGTGCTTCACACGTTTCAACATAGCAAAACACCTCCGACGAGAATCGAACGTAGGACTTCCTACTTTACACATAGTGCATGAACCACTAGGCCAAGGAGGCCTATATGTTTAGCCTTACTCCACAATAGTCTCTTCAACAAACACAAAAATCATAAGCCTTTTAAAACCCTTTTCACACACACTTCGACACACGATGCGCAGGCTCTTTTACCATTCGAATCCAAATATCAAATCGAGCGCTTAGAGAAATAAATCGAAACTTTGGGCATATATATATATGTCCTCTTCATTTACTTTGACGTCCGCACTATACTTTAAATATTAGTTTTATGTCTTTTCCTTTCTTTGATGTCGGCGCTATAAATTAAATTTTAATTTTAATTTTAAATTTAAATTTTAAATAATTTTAAATTTAAACTTAAATATTTAAAATTAAATATCTCCATCATAGGGGCACCTTTTTCAACGAAACGAAAAGCCAACCTAGGTTTTAAGAAAAACCCATTTCAAATTTGCCATCCATGGTTTTAAATAAAACCTTTTATTGTACCTGCCTTGGTTTTCACAAAAACCCTGTATATATCAATGCTCTCCAAAATATCATAAATGCTTATTTATGAAATGCTTTGACCACCAAAACTCAATATGATCCATGTGACATCAATGATCTACGTGACATCAATGACAACATAAAAATCACTCAAATTTCCAAAAAAGACTTAATCTGTGTGAGGTTATGCACCATAGCAAATACTTGTGTTTCCTCTATAGGTTCTTCCCAACTCTCTATCTCTAATTCATCCTCCATAAAAGTTTTTAGGGATAGTGTTAGCACATCTTCACTTAAAACTTTTGAATTTTCATCCCACAAATATGGAAGTCCACATTTGTTTTCTAGATTTAAATGCTTCACTAGTCCCTTAGCTTCAACTTCTAACTCTTGAAGGACTTTGTCACCTTGAGTTACAAGTTTAAACCTCCTAAAGAAACTTTTAGCCATAATCTTGGCTTGAGACCAAGCTTCACTTCGAATCTTAGCAGCGACGCTCTCCAGCATTTTCTCAGATAAGACTTGAATATTTGTTGCCACATTTGATATTTCTTGAACAAAGCTTACCGAAGCTTTTAATTCATCGCTGAATACTTCAATTAATTCCTTTACTTTGGCTAGGTATAACAACATAGGCCTTGCTCTAAGGGTTAGTGTCAATATATCTTCTAGCATTTCTTTTCTTACTACTTTGACTCTTTTATTTGAGATACCAGATGGTGCATTCTACTTTTCTAGAATCTGCTACTGAAGTTGTTGAACCTGTAGATTCAAAGATTGAATCTGTGCATTTGCATATTCTAGTTTTTATTTATATTTGGTTGCTTCATTAGCAGCTTCACTAAATTTATCTCCCCATTTCTTTGCTTCTAGCTTCAGGTCCTTTTCTATTAATTTTTGTTCCTGCAGGACTGACTCCAATTCTTTCATGGCTCCTTGTTCTTTGATAAAATTTTCCTTGAAATATTCTCCATGCAAGTAAATGGTTCCTAAATGGGCCTGAGCCCTTCCCAATTCATTTGGCATGTGTAGCTGGGTAATGTCTCTAGCTGTATCTTCTGCTGATAATCTTCAATGGTCATTTCTTCTTTATATTTCTTTGATATTGGTGTTAATTTTACCTTTTTCCTCTACATCATGGTGGGATCAAGAGTAATTATATCTTGAGTGCGAGCTGGAGTTTTGGAATCTCCAGTGGAATGAGATATCGACCAGTCTAAGGCATTTTTGTTTACCTTTCTCAAATATGTTAGTTTTGAAAGAGTCAGATGACTCTCAGCATCTGAAGTGGATATGGATTTAATAGTTGGAATACAAATGCTAGGGAGAAATAGATTTGGAACCAATGCAACATTAACCTCAGATTGGAGCTGGGAATATAATGCTAGTTTTGGGGAAGAAAACCATGAATTCAAAGGAAATATTATATCTTTCTTTAAACTAGAAATGGAAGGATATTTGTTTTAGAAATGAGTAAGGAGAAAAGAGTGAGAGAATAAGGAAGCATACTTGTTTCTGTTTGAAGTGCTTTTTGATTTCCATATTCTTCCATGCGATCATTATTACTTTAATTCATGATAGAATCTTGAACTTCATTTGATGTAGAAACTTCTACATTTCTCTTTCATCAGCTCTATTTTCATTGCCTGTATCTTCTTCAAGATTTATTATTTCAACATTTTGGGGAATTTCCCCATGTCCTTTTTTATGTCCAACATTTTTTTTTACAACAATTTCTTTGAAAATAGCTACATTTTGTCCTAATTTCTCCATACATTATTCTTAGAGCTGGACCCAAAATTTCCCTATTAAAATCATAATACGATTCTGTTCTATGAAATACATTGGTCCACTCATATACTAGTAATGTTCTTACCTTTTCATATTTATCATTTATAGAAATAAAATATAGCTCCTTAGCCATAAAATATAAGAATAGCCATACCAAGTATGAAGAAAAACAAAAATAAAACTGAGACCCTCTTTTCACTGCAGACAAACCTTCATGAATTTATCTAAAAAGATATCCCGACCAATCAAAAAATAAAGGCCTAATACTTTTATCCATGACTGAAGAGTCATAATTTTTTGGGTTTGACAGACAAAATCTGCCACCCATGAGATTTCTCATCAGTCTTCAGTCCAACCACCATGGCCAATATAGAGAACAATTCTGGGTTTTTGAATTCTTCTATGTGGATAGGGGTTTCGGGCATATTTCCTCCAATAAGTGGATTTTTTAACTATGTAATGAGGAAATTCTTCATTTTTTCAGAAGGCAAAAATTATTTTGCTTGGTATGCGAGGTTAAAATCCTTAGGCTCAAGGGCAAGTACATAACTAGTGGTGAAAGCAACAATAAAAGCATTTGCACTTATAGTGAAAAGCAATCTCCCTCTATAATATCTAACAAATTTCTTTTTTTCATCATAAAAATTTGCGATTGATTTGACCATTTCAGGACAAAGGTGCATAGGAACGTAAACATACCAGTAGAGTAATGAATGGAAAGTAAAAATAATAGGTAAAGATGCAGTAATACCATTATCCATTATGTCTTCAATATCTCTTCGAATATTCATCAGATCTTTCCATGTTACCACTATGACATTGATTCTAGCATCTTTGTCGATAAATTTTTCACCTATGTCCTCTTCACATCTCACTGTTAAGGGTGTAGAATCTGAAGCCACCATTGCTATTTTCTATATATTCTTCTTTGAAGCCATGAGAGACTATCACACTGAGTTTGTCTAAACTAAAATTGGATTTGAAAAACATGAATAGAAAGTGGTGCAGCAGAACTTACTTAGGAGTAAAATTAGGATTTTGCACGTTGATTAGAAAAGACATGCATGATTGCATTAATTGTAGTTGGTGGGCTAGATTTTATTGAATCCCTCTGTGCTTCGTTTCTATCACCTTTTTGAATGTTTTTGAAAATCTAGCCAATTGCTATGAACTGCATTAAAATAAATATTATGCTTACCAAAGTTTACTTATTTTAAAAGGCAGTTCCTGTTTGCCAATCATCAAAAAACCACGTGGTAATTTTAGAATTCCTTTCGGTGGCTGACTGAGCAACCTTATTAAATGAAAAATAACACCTCTCGAGGCTTATTTTAAGTGGTTCTTTCCCACCAATCATTAGAAAACTACGTGGCAAAAATTTAAACCGTTATACCCAACAATATAGCACTTTTCGATTTGGTCTTCTTATTGCTGGTAAACTCTGGTTGGCCGTGGAATGGCAACAAAAAAATTTATAAGCTGAGAAAAACCTAGGGAAATATTTACAAATATTGTTATAATATACATATTATACATAAAATTCTCTTTTAAAAAAAAAAAATGAAGTAGAGCTTTAAGTGAAAAGCATTCACTGTTATGGGTAAAATCATTCCCTGTTGATCTTTCAATTGAAAATAATTAAATTACTTTTCAACAATTATTTCAAAAGGGTCTTTCCAAAATGCATTAAATTTTTTGTGGTTACCTGGCTTAGCTTTTTTCACATTCCATTTTAAAATCAAGTCCCCCACTTTAAATTTTCTAAAATTTGTTTTCTTATTGAACCATCCTGCTGTGTCTGTCATATGCTTCTGATGGTGATCATAGGCCTGGCCCCTCTGTTATTCTAGTTGTAAGAGCTGCATCAATAGAGTATCCATTGGTTGGCCTCCCTCTTCATCCATATGATTAAGTAACTTTACTACTGGTATCTCCATATGTATAGGAAAAATAGCCTCTTTACCATAGACTAAAGAATAAGGTGATGTTAGTGTAGCTTAGGTTGTTATTACATTATAGGTATATATTATTATTTGTTGTAACAACTGCTAATAATCACCTTAGGTGGTTCTGTAGAGTACGGGCTATTCTCAGGTTTGATTGTATTATTTATTAATCTAATGCAATGGCTCTTGTGTTCGGATTATTAACATGGTATCAAAGCTACTGGTGGGATTGGCATATTCTCGGTGTGTTTATCTACACATATCTCGAGGTAGTGCACTACCTGAGGTAGTGTAGAATCTACACATCTCCTGAGGTAGCACGTCACCTGAGACCTGACTAGGATGCAAAATTGAGACCTGACAGGGTCTAACCGACTGATCGACATGACCAGACTTGACTTAGACTACTCGACTGATGGAATGGACATGACTGACCGATCCAGACTCGAACGATGGTTTGGACGTGACATTGACCAAAAAATTAGTCAAAATATCAGACATGCAAGGGAGTCAAAGCATTTGAGAAATGGAAAGGTGGAGGACAAAAAAATGACTGACAACAGATAATGAGAGGTGAACACGATGGGAATCCTCCCCCAGCATGGCAACCAAGTTGGTCCCATGCGGGCGAAGCCCCACCACCCTCTCAGGCATAGCCTCCTCTAGAGGAGACAACACTTAGGGGAGGGTTTGAATTGATAAATCCTTCCTTTGCTCCCCACCACACACATGTGGGATTAATAATTTTACATTTTTTAAACATAGTTGTCAACCCTCTCCCTACAACGTTAAGACTGCACAATTTTTAGAATTTTTTGTTAACACCTGCAACGTTGGAACATTTTTTTTAATCCGAGCATTTTGGTTGGATTACTTTTTACCTCTGGCCCTCAGATCTCCCTAGATATACGATTTTGTATCCTCCCTATCCGTCATGACAGTGCAGTAGAAACATTTTGCAGGAGGCAGAGGAAGATTATTGTAGTTTGCTAAGGAGTTTTTAAGGAGTTTGAATATTAGGTGCTAAGGCAGTTTTGTTTGCTAAGGTTGATGCCAAGGTTGGAGGTTACTGGTTCGTGTGCTAAGGATGAAGTTTCCACTGTCATCGCATCGCCCGTAGAGGATCCGTGGTCGAGCGACGATTTGAGAGCATGCCACCTCGCGTACCCTTAAGTAAGGGGAGGCATCCCCTTCCTCATGCTGAGCCATCTAGCTCGGTTGGCTGGCAGCACGAGCCCATGGCAAGGAGGTCAAGGGATCGACTCCCTATGACCTCCCCTTAACCTTTTAATAAGGTAAATTTATATTTCTTAAAGTTTCTTGATTAATTTTTCTTATTACTAAAGTTCTTTTTAATATATATTTTTTAGTTTAATTATTATTTTTTTAAATTTTTTTTCTTTATAAAAAGATTATTTTTATTAATAATTTTTTTTTTGGAAACCATAATTTTTAATTAAACTTTAGAAAACTTATTTTAAAGACTTTAGTGAGAAATTTTTATTCAAAACAACTTTAAAAGGGGGCCAAATATTTTTTTTCTACAAAAGTGAAAAGAGGACAATTTTTTTTAGAATTGGCAAAATTCAAGGGGGAGAGTGAAAGAATTTTTTAGCATTTCTTCAAAATTGGAAAAATTGTAAAAGGTGCATTTTTGGTGGAAACCGACACCTTAGGTTCATTATTTTTTTGTGGGAAATTTTTGATGTATGTTGCATTTCTTTCCATATTGCAATACTTCATTAAGTAAAATCAAGCACTAATAAGTCCCCAAAATTTGAACCCATCCGTGCAATTTATTGCACTGCAACATTCGGTATTTGTGATACCTCTGGTCCACACTTACAGGTAATGTTGTCGTGATTGGACTACTATATTCGCCATCTAATATAGCTGCCAAAATGATGTCTAAGCTTATTCTCTATCAATCGTAGGGAAGATATAAGTTTGCCATTTTACTATTTTTTTACTCCATTCCACTACCCTAATCGTTATTGTGTTTAGGCATAAATCCTGATGAATGTTATGACATCCAAAGTGTTTAGGGGAAGTTACGCCCCACACATGAGGATTTCTGACTTTCTATGGTAGGTTCCATCAACAAGATGATTCCATTTCAGTACTGCCTAAGTTCCACGTATCGTATGATCTCTAATTACCTATAGTCTCCCTCATGTAAGGGTGGGTAATTTTTTTTGATTTTTCAAAATACCTATAGTCTCCCTCACATAAGGGCGGGTATTTTTTATGATATAAAGGCTTGGAAAAAAAGTATAAAGAAAGGGGGACCATTTGGTGTTATAAGGAACCCTCACTATGGCTGCAAAGTTTATGACTGATGCTCATCAATTATTGAAAGGTCCTAATTACACACCATGGAAAAACAAGATGAAGGCAATCCTTGTCATGGAAGACTTATGGGATGTTGTTTTTGGAGCAACAAAAAGACCTTCACCAGTAGCTGGATCAATAACAACTACAAATCCAGCTACATATCAGATAACATTTGATAAAAAAGACAGTAAAGCAAAAGTGCTCATCTTGCTTGCTATTTTAGATGAAGTTCAACCTCACATTGTAGACAAATAACATGGTAAAGAGGCATGGGATGCCATTAAAACCATTTATGAGGGAAAGAATGATTCCACCATTCTTTACCTTCAATATCAACTTCACATTTTGAGTATGCAGCAGGGTGAGACAGTTGAACTCTTTCTATGCACAATGTCTGAGTTGAAAGCAAAATTGAATTCTTTTGGAGAGCCTATAGATGACAAGCTCCTTACTTCAGTTATATTGAGAACTTTACCTGATTCTTATAGGGTGTTGATCACATCACTTCAGGTGTCACAAATAAAATTTACCTTTATTGAATTGGTCAATCTACTTCAAGAAGAGGAGGCATGCCAACTTCAAAGAGATGAATCTTCTAATATAGCTCTCTATTCCAACAAGAAGGGTTATAATAAGAAGGGTAATTTTTAGAAAAGAGGAAATTATTCCAAGGATTCAAAGGGAAAACAACCTAAGAAGAGATACTACAAGATTTGTGACAAGGATAATCATGACACAAATAGGTGTTGGCACAAGAACAAGCAACCAAAGGTGAATGTTGCTAGTGAAGTGTCTAACTCCGATTCTGATTCTAGTTCAGAAAGAGCACACAACTCATGGCTCATATCACTTTTTAAGGGACACAAATTTGTCATCCTAGGCAAGCACCATTCCACAACTTCTTTTTAGGCTTCATAAATAGCATAAGTTTTTGTTTGAAGTAAAGGGGTGATTGTACCTCTTTTTTAGGCTTCATAAATAGCAAACTCTTTTTGTTTGAAGTACTTGTAATAAAAGGGGGGATTTTTCTGGTGTAGATTTTCCTAAGCGGCAATCTTTGTAAATAGGCTTCATGAGTTGCATATATTTTGCACTTAAGGGGGATATACATTTCTTACTTCACATTATTTTTGCTAAAAAGGAAGGACGACTTATAAGGGTGCATTTTCGACAAGACCGACACCTTAGTCACACTTCTTGCAGATATTACAACATGTTTTGCAACAAAGGGGGGAACTTATAAGGGTGCATTTTCGACAGTGACCGACACCTTAGCTACCTTATCAACACTTTTTGCAAAATCATATTGTAACCGAATGAACCTCATATAAAGTGATCTACTCTACTACACCTAGCGGTTGTAATGACTGGTTACCCATGCAATCCAGTTAGATGACTAGATTACAATAAGGACATTCGTTCATGTGAAGACAAAGTGAGGAATGATCCACTTTTTTCTTAGGAGTAGCCAAAGCACTGTGATAGAGCCCGAGCAAGAGCAAGAGCCAACATATCAACATCTTCTTCACTGTATTGGGGCAGTTATATACTTTACCCAAATATTGTTGTATGGGGGGATGTTAGCATAGCTAGTAGTTATATTATTATCCAAATAATGTAATAATGGGGGATGTTAGCATAGCTAGTAGTTATATTATTACCCAAATAATGTAATAAGGGGGGATGTTAGCGTAGCTTAGGTTGTTATTACATTATAGGCATATATTGTTATTTGTTGTAACAACTGCTAATAATCGCCTCAGGTGGTTCCGTAGATTACGGGCTATTCTCAGGCCTGATTGTATTATTTATTCATCTAATGCAAAGGCTCCTGTGTTTGGATTATTGACATATGATGTATTAATAGATTTATTAATTGAAATTCTATCGACCCAAGCACTTGGTTGATTAAAGAATGTTAGCTTCTTTTATTATCTTCTAGCATTCTTTTTAGGATTCTAAGGAGGTTTTTATTTGTAGACTCAGCTAGGCCATTTCCTATGGATAGTAATTGGAAGAGGTCTTAAAAAATATACCATATATGCTAGTGAACTCGATCTTTTTAGCTCCAATGAAAGTTGATACGTTATCTGTAACTAGTGAATCTAATACACCAAACCTTGTAATCAAGCTTTCTACAAACTCGATTATAACTTTATGATCAACTTTATTAGTGGGAATGGATTCAGCCCACTTAGTAAAATATTCTATGATAGTAAGTATATACTTGTGTCCAACTGATGAATTAGGTTCTATTATCCCAATAAAATATAACCCCCACTACTGGAAAGGTTCTTAAACTTGGATAGACTTTAAGGGCATAGGTATTTCTATTCTTCCCTACATATCTCTAGCATTGCTCACAACTCTTAGTTACTTTGTAAGTGTCTAAAAAAATAGAAGGCCAGTAACAACCTGCTCTGAGTATCTTCAAAGCGATGGATCTTCTTGAATAATGTCCGCCAAAGAGACCTCCATGAAACTCTTTCAACACTTTTTGTTTCTCATACTATCTTATACATTTCAATAGTATACCATCTATATTCTTCCTGTACAACCCTTATGATTGAAGGGTGTACTTCAAAGCTTGTGCTCTTTACCTTCTTCTTTGTGAAGCATTCAGATTATCAGGACACATTTTAGTCTAAAAGTACTTCACGAGATCATCAATCCGATCAATATTTTCTATATTTTGATCGAATTATGTGTTTTCTATTATAATTTGGTACTCTCCATGATCATTTGTAGCATGCTTGCCTAATTCTTGACATAGAGCTCTACCACTTACTATTTTTGTTTTGGTGTATTTATACATCATATTCCTATATCTTAGTCACCCAAATAGCTCTCTTTTCACCAAGTTTCCATTGTATTATAAAATTTCTAACATCAGGATGGATAACATAAACAATGATCCTTCTCTGTGATAGAAAATGTTTAAACTTATTCAAATATTTCATGACAACATACACTTGTTTCTTGATAAAGTTCTATATTTCTTCATGATCATGCATGGTGGAACTCAGAAAAGATATGGGTATTTCTTCATTATCTGATCCCTTCTGTGTGAGGACTGTAGCATAACTTTCTTGTTCACCAACAACATATAGGATGAAACCTCGGGAGTAGTCGAGATTAACCAACACAGGTGCTTGGGCTATTTATTCTAGAATATTTTTGAAAGTATTCTTCCTTGGATCTATCCATTTGAAAGGTGCATATTTCTTCAACAATTTAGTCATTGGTTTAACAATCTGTTCAAAATCCACAATAAATTTATGCACAAAATTTATTTATCTAAAGAAATATTGCAAGCCTCTCTTGTTAACTGGTAGGGGAAGTTCCAAGAGTGCTTTCACTCTATCAGGATCAATGTCTAATCCAACTTTAGAGATGACATGACCAAGTAGGTTACCTTCTTCTACGGTGAATATGGATTTCTTTGGGTTCAAAGATATTCTAAATTTCTTGTATTTTTCAAACACCTACCCAAGGTGTGTTATATGATCCTCCTTATGATGAGAAAAAACTATCATATCATCTAAATAGATGACTATGATCTTGTTAGCAAGCTCACCGAAAGCAACATCCATTGCCCTTTGGAAGGTTGCTCCAGTGTTAGACAAGTTGAAATACATCCTTTGATAGGAAAATGTACCCCATTTTATGGTAAAGGTAGTATTATATTGATATTCATCTCTAATCCATACTTGATTATACCCAAAAAAATCATCTAGCAAAGAGAATCTCTCTGCTCCTACAACTATGTGTAAAATTTGGTCAATCTGCGAGAGGGGATAGTGATCCTTGAGTGGCTCTATTCAAATTTATGAAATCAACACAATCTAATATCTCCATTTTTCCTCCTAATCGGAACTAAGTTCACCACTCAGGTAGAATGTTTAATAGGATACACTATCTTAGCTTTAAGGAGTTTTAACAATTCCTGCTTCATCAAAGCTTTTATATTTGGATTTACAGGTCTTTGCTTTTGCCTGAAAGGCTTGGCTCCGTCCTTTAATTCAATGGCATGTTGGATAATATATTTCTTGTACACTTTAAAATCATTGTACACCCAAGCTATAATATTTGGAAATTTCTTGCATAATTCCTTGATTTGGTTCAACTCTTCTACTGTACAAATAACTTCGAATTTAATAATTTTTCTTGGTTCTAGCTCAACTTCTTTATACTAGTGCTTATCAACCTTTATTTTATGACCTATTGCCCTATACTTATTATAAAAAAGACTCTCAAGGTGATAAGTCCCTTGGGGATATGATTATTTTTTAACTGAATCAATCCTTCTTCTTCTTCATCTTACAATGTCTTGCCACTCGAGCCGTTCATCTCATAGATTAAAAAATATAATATTTTCTCATTGTTTTCAAAATATTTCTAGAAGATATTTTTATCTGGTATGAAGGGTCTATATATGAGTCTAACCATCTTGTATTTCTAGATAACGTTGCTGATGGGACACAAATTTTCTCCCACCGATGCTAACAAATCTACATGAGTATTCTGCTCTCTAGGAATAGATTTCATATTTAGAGCCTCAAAGGATTCTAAAATGTCCCACACTTTATTTTTGTAAGCCTTTAAGTAGTGTTTTTTACTGATACATTTTCTCATGAATTGATTCACTATAAGTTCTAAATCTCCATAAATTAGTAGTTTTTTAACTCCTAGTTCTCAGCTTTCCTCAGTCCCAAGAAAAGTGCTTCATACTCTACTACATTATTGGTGTAACTCCATGTCAATCTGTAAGAGAAAATTATTTCCTTCCCTGTGGGAGAAATCAAAACTATTCTAGCACCAACTCCATTCTTACACCTAGCTCCATCAAAGAATAGCTTCAAAAGCTTACTAGTAGAATTGTTTTCTTTGGGAGTGGGTGCCAATTGCTTTTTTGGTTTTTCAATGGAATAAATTCCCATTTCCATTTCTATCATGGCATTGAAATTCTTCAGAGAAAACTAGTCTTCTGCTTGAAGATCTTCTAAGGTTTCTTCTATTATATCCACTTCTCCAATTTCCTCAGTCATCATATTTACAATGCCGGCATCCCCTATCTTTTCTACATGAAAAGTAGATGGTTTCTCATTAAATATCTTAATACTTCTACCTTTGAAATGTATTTCTAAATGTGAGTAGTCTAGAGATAGGTATCCTCCTATTTTTGCTATGAATTATCTAGATAAACACATACCAAAGTATGGTGCTAAATATACCACTACCACTTCTTGTATGACCACCATTTGAGGCATCCTATGGAGTTGTATGGGAATGTATTTAATTACTCCTATAGTCTTAACTGGAGTACCATCCAATTGTAGGACTCTTGGATTTATCTAAGTATAATCCATCCCCATAATGTCACACACTACTTGGGGCATCACTATAATAGCAGCACCTAAATCTATCATACAGTTGTGTACGACCCACCCTTCCATTTGAAGAGATAAATAGAAGGGAGGTGGTCTATTTTTTCCAGTGGCAGATGTTAGATTTTATTGGAATGTATTTGAATAAGATATTACCTTTAATTTTCATTGTCTTTGTTAGTCTTAAAATGGCATTGAGAGGGGGGGTGAATCAGTGTGGTACTTTAATCATGAATTTACAGCTCTTAAAACAACAGTAATTAAAAATTATAAACAGATATAGCAAGTACAACAAGAGAACATCACACAACACAAGATTTTAATGAGGTTCACCAAATTGGCTACTCCTCAAGAATGACTGCTTGGACTACCATCCAAATCCATCCTTTGCAAAGCACCAACTTTACAAATAGTTTACCAGCTTCCACTGGAAGGAGCACCAACCCCTGATTTATCTGTACCAACAGAAAGGAGCAACAACCCCTAATTCACCAGCACCTACTAGAAGGAGCACCAACCCCTAATGCCAGACTGCAACCTAGACTTCAATTGAATCTATAAGTTTTATGATAGAAATACCTTTCTTCTACAAGACCCTAACTGGTCTGCTTCACCTTTGCATTCTCTGCTCACTCTGCTCTCTCTGCGTAATCACTTCGCACAATCTACTGCTTCACTGTCAAATCTTCATGATCATCTTCTCCCTTTCGTGCACTCTACTTCCTTTGTGAATTTCACACTTAGAACAATTCAAATTCTTTGCTCACTTTGTGCACTTCGCCATCATCTCATCGCTTCTACGCTTTCTGTGCTCTTACGACCACATTTCACACTTCGATGTGCATTCGATGATATCGACAACCACACTTCGCACTCTGTGCACTGTCTCCGAGCGTCGCACTCAACACATTCAAACTCTTCAAACAACCTTCCTTTTATAACAATATTTTCAAGATCAAAAACCTAATCTTAGTCGATTGTAACCCTAATCTTGGTCAGCTGCAATCCCTAATATTTGTTGGCTGCAAACCCTAATCTTCGTCGGCTAACATCGGTCTTTGTTGGCTTCAACTGCCTCTATAACTCTTCTATAGCTGATGTTGTGAAAACACAACATGCGATATCGTGACACTTTCACCTCCGAACGCTTTCTCTTAGCTTTGGCCCGTGAGAATGCAACATGTAGCGATATCGCTACACTTTTTCTTTCGTACGCTTTCTCTCAACTTTGGCCTGTGATAATACAACATGTAGCGATATCGCTACACTTTTTCTCTTTGCTCTGTTTCTTAACTTTGGCCCCGTGAAAACATAACATGTCGCGATATCATGACACTTTCACCATCGTACTTCTTTTCTTGGCTTATACCCGTGAAAACGTAGCATGTCGTGAAATCATGACACTTTCACCTCCTTGTCCTCTTCTCAGCTTGCACCCACAAAAACATGACATGTCACGAAATCGTGACACTTTTTGCCTTCTTGTCCTCTTCTCAGCTTGCACCCGCGTAAACATGACATGTCACGAAATCGCGACACTTGCTACCTTGTGCTCTTCTCTGTCTTTCGTCCATGAAAACACATGTCGTGAAATTGTGACATATTCTCTGCCTTGTGCCTTTTCTTGCCTTGACCTCACGAAAATAAAACATGTCATGAAATCGTGACACTTTCGCTTTTGTACTCTCCTTCTTTCTTTTTGTCGCGATATCGTGACACTTTTTCTCCTTGGCGCTTTTCTCCTCATCGGGTTGCAAAAACCTGACATGTCGCGATATCGTGACACTTTTTCTCTGCGAGCTCTTCTCTCGAACCTGTCATGAAAATGTGACACTTTTTCTTTCTCTGCCTTCCTCTTCGCTTCGGACCGTGAAAATGAAACATGTCACGAAATCGCTACACCTTTTTCTCTCTCCTCTTTTCTTCGCTTTGGACCACGAAAATGAAACATGTCGCAAAATCACATCTTTTTCTCTCTCCTCTTTTCTTCGCTTTGGACCGCAAAAATGAAACATGTCGTGAAATCGTGACATCTTTTTCTCTCTCCTCTTTTCTTCGCTTTGGATCACGAAAATGAAACATGTCACAAAATCACGATAGTTTTTCAATCTTCTTCTCTCTTCTAACATGTCGCGAAATCGTGATAGTTTTTCAACTTGCCTTCTTCTCTTCCAACATGTCACGAAATCATGACAGTTTTACCTGCTTGTGCCTCTGCTTCAAACATGTCACGAAATCATGACAGTTTTCTCTGTTGTTTCTCTCTCCTCTAGTATGTCGCGAAATCATGATAGTTTTTCCCTGTACTTTCTCTCTCCTCCAATATGTCATGAAATTGCGACATTTTTCTTTGCACTTTCTCTCTCCTCCAATATGTCGTGAAATTACAACAATTTTCCTGTTTTCTGAATATGTCGCGATATCGCGACACTTTCCTTGTCTTTTTCTTTGAATTTTTGCATGTGGGCCACTTAGGTCTTTTTGGAAAAACACTGTACATATTCTAAGAGATCTCTAAACTTCATATTTGCTGCATCTAAAATTCCTGTTGCTACACTGAATCAAATGATCTAGCTGATTGTGTTGACAACAATGACAATACTGTTGCATATTCTGAACAACTTCTGAACTTCCTGTTCACTGCATCATGACTGTGTTCACTGCATCAACTGATCTAACTGTCTGTGTTGACAACAATGACAATACTGTTACTGTACCTTGCTCAACAGTCTTTAGAGATTCCTGCAGGAGGTCAATCTAACCAGGGAACTGAAGAGCATCATACATGCTTGCCTTTGAGGGAGCATTTTTATTTTATTCCACTATGTTAAATGAAGATGATTCAACAGTTTTTTCTCTTTCCTTGGGAAAAGTGTCATACCTATTTTTGTATCCCTGAGTTTCTTCCATTATTTATCTCTTAGTTAATGAAGGAAATCTTAACCTCTCCTTAGCTTGATCTTGAGTCTTAGTTTCCTTCCATGGAATGAACTCTTTACGTATTTCTGGCCCAGGGCTTTGGGTAGAAACCTGAGGTCATTTTCAAAGGAAGAATCTATTTTAGGCATGGCTTTAGGAGTTGGAGGAAAACTTAAAGGTTGAAGCTCTTGAGGATTCACTTGTAGAGGTTTTTTACCTGATCTGATTAAAACTACAACTTGTTCCACTATCAGCATCATGAAATTGTAATCAGTTTCTCTAATCATATTTACATGAACTTTCATATTTTTCTCTGCTTTCTCAATAGCTACATTCTATACATAATGCTAATGGATCATACACAAAATTTATCCATGTGGATCATTACATGTGGTACACCAGTAATCAAAATTTACAAGAAGAGTTGAAGCTTCCTCAACTTCATTTGCATAAATGATATTTGATATTTCCTGCCCTTTATTGCTTGACTAAGTCACATATCTTATTATTTGAGAAAACCTCATTGGTTTAAATTTTCTCTTAGTATCTCTTATTTTCATTGACGTTATATCATTTTCCAAAGTTATTACCGTGTCCAATATAATAGAGAGATGATTATCTTGGATTGGCTGAGGAGGTGGTGCAGGTAATGCGAGGACATCGAGAATAGGAGGTAATGCTAGGGAATTTTGAGGCATATGTATTGCAAGAATGGATGATTGCCCATTCCATTTTAGAAGCTCTACACTCAAAAAATAGGAAGAGCTGGAAGAACTAGTACTAGGAGCTTGAGGAATATATGGAAAATTGGCATTATTGCTTTTGGTGGATATCTCCTAGTGGTAATAAGATCTCTCTACTTTTGAATATTCATGATTGTCATATTATCATACTAATATTAGAATCAAAAGCTCTTAAATAATAATACACCGCTTGTTTTGTGGTTGGTTTCAATTCGATGATCACTCTTTCCCAGGTGTGGCTGAATCAGATATTGAAATCAACAATTTTCTCTTGAGGATGTTTTTTGATAATGTTGAACAGGCTAAGCAGGGATAATGGATCTGCATGCTGATTAAACTCATCTACCAGCCTTCCAACGAGTTCTTCCTAAGTTGAAATGGATTGATGAGGAAGTGCTCTATACCAATAGAGCATTTTTCCTTTTAATGAAATCACTGGCAACCTGATCATCACATATTCTTGAGTGATGTTGTAAATTGCTGCCAAGGATGCAACATCTAAGCAATGTTCATATGCTATTTTACTTGTTCCATCATATGAAGGCAATGCCTTCAAAGTTACAGTAGGAATGGGGTTCTGGACCACGAGGTTCAATGGGCCCGTGTGGTTCCACGTAATATAAGCTAGTGGAGGAGCGACCATTGTAGTGACTGTACTTGTTTGCACTATAGAACTATTGGTAGTTATATTTGAAGATGTATTGATAGAAGGATTGAACATAATAGTAGGTACAAGGGTAGAAATACTGGTAGCAGGTGGGTTTGATCTAGCACATAAAACTGGATGAAATATTAGGCTACCAAGATGTAACTCGAAGAACTTAATGGGTTCTTCAAAGTTTCTTGCTTTAGATTTGGTTATCATATAGGTAAATAATCATAAGTTCTAACCAGATAAATAGATAAGGTATCTCTTAGATCTATACCTTCGGACGGAGTCACCAGGTGATTTGATTTAGATTAAAAATATCAAAGACAAACACCAAACCTTATAGAATACTATGGGATTTAGGGTCCCACCGGATGTGCCAAAAATTGTTGGAACAAAATATGCCTATGGTTGTTATTTGCACCTCAACTTTGTCAACATTGAATATACGAACTTAATCTTGGGATATTCCATCTAATCTCTAGAGGAGGTTGGTTACTTAATGGTTTTTATGAGAAAAGAGAAAATATAATTACTGAAAGAGAGGGAAATGTGGCTGTAGCTAGAGCTTTTCTCATTATATAGATTAAAAAACTAAGAAAGATGCATATACTCTTGTTGTTCAAGAATTTATTATATCTTCATGTAGAAATCATAGTTTTAAAGTGTGATTTAGATATTTATCTAACACACATATGTATCAAATTCTAACTCTAGCAATATGATTTATATTATGTAAGTCCAGATTTTAGAACATATACAATATACAGATCAAAAATGTGAATAGAAGCAAATAATGTTAATACATACACTTGCACAATATGAACCAGAAGCCAATAGAAGCGTAATTTTATTTATTGTATTTAGAGTACATACATCTAATCTTGTAAATGCCTAAGAGCCAACCTCTTTTTAGGGTGTGCTTACTATTATATATACCCTATGGTGAGTATCTTTACAACTAGTATATTCTGACATAAAATAAATTACAAGCAATCAAGCTACAATAATGCTTCAATATGTTTTGCATAGCTTCTAATAATAAATATAATCTGATAGCAAAAATCTAGGATTTGATACTTCTTTCACTGTCTATCATCAATTGTTGACACAAGCTTTTGGAAGCATGTTTATTTATTTCTACTTATATCTTCATTTGGTAAAAACCTAACATGTCGCGAAATCGTGACGTCTTCTTGCACTTTAGATTTTTTGGACTTCTCATCGGTGAAAACCCATCATGTCATAAAATCGTGATATTTCTTCACACTTTGGCTCTTTGGGACTACTCGTTGGTGAAAATATGATGTCATGAAATTGCGACGTCTTCTTGCACTTTGGTTATTTTGGGCTACTTGCTGGTGAAAATCCATCATGTCACAACATCACAATATCTTCTTGCACTTTGGATCTTTGGGACTGTTCCCCTACAAAAATTAGTAATGTCATGAAATCATGATATTCTAGCACTGCAACTTCCTTTTCTTTTTTGAACTGGCGAAAACCTGTATGTTGCGAAATCACGACCTTTCTTATGCCTTAGTCATGTTTGCTATTTATGTCTAAAAAATTAAACACTAGTCTCATGCTGCAAAATTTTGCTATCTATCAAGGTAGTCTTTTCATACTAACAATAAACTTTGCACACAAGTCTTGCTTTATTTATGATAACCTGACCATCTTCATTCAACTTATTTATGTAGACCCATTTGGTACCAATTATATTCTTATCTTTTGGATGTGGGACAAGTTCCCAAGTTTCACTTTTTTCTATCTGTTCTAACTCTTCATCCATTACTTTCATCTAGTATTTGTCTTCAGTTGGTTCATTGAAATCCTTGGGCTTAACTTTGGATACCAAGGAAAAATTTACTTGTTCACCTGTTCCGACTATCTTTCTCCTTGTTTATCTCTCATCTAGATTTCCAATAATTTGTTCTCTCGGATGATTCTTTTGCACATACCTGGACGGTATCTTTAGTGGTGTCCTTTGTGCCTCATCTTATTTAATTTCTTCACCTTCTTATTCTTTGCAACTTTCTCCTTCTTGATACATAATTTTTTGGTTTGGTTCTCTTAGATCTATTTCTTCATCAACCCTTACATTTGCACTTTTCAAAATTGTATGTGATTTTTTTATTGTAGCATCTATAGGCTTTGGTATTAGTGGAATATCCAAGGAAGATACCCTCATCACACCTGGAATTAAATTTACCAAAAATTTTATCTTCTCTTCTAATGTAGCATTTGCTTCCAAAATTTTTGAAGTACTTACAGTAGTTGGTCTTCCATTCCAAAGCTTATATGAGGTTTTGTGGTGATTTACTCTTACTTGAGCTCTATTAATAATATAAATGGCTGTATTAACTACCTCTTTCTAAAACCCATCAAAAATATTATTCTCATCTAACATAGCCCTAGCCATACCTTGAACTATTCTATTTTTTATTTAAACCACTCCATTTTGTTGTGGAGTTCTTGTTACTGAGTATTATCTCTTAATTCCATGCTGTTCACATAATTATACAAATTCACCTAAAGTGAATTCTCCTCCTTTATTTGATCTTAGATATTTGATATTTCTACCTATTTCATTTTCTACTAGTGCCTTGAATGCCTTGAAATTTTCAAATTCTTTTGATTTTTCGTTTAAGAATATTACCCAAGTCATTCTAGAGAAGTCGTCAATAAATAACATGAAGTAACTCTCACCTTGTAAACTTTTTGTCCTTGTAGGGCCACATAAATCAGTGTGAACTAGTTCCAAAGGCTTGGATGAAGAAAATTCTTTGATATGAAACTAGATCTTGTTTTCTTGCCATACTAACATTGTGCACAAATCATGTTTGAAGGTTTTGTTATTTTGGGTATATATCTGACTGCCTGTTTGTTGCTTATTTTTACTATTATCAAAGTTCAGATGACCCATTCTTCTATGCCATAACCAACTCTCATTTTCTCATGATAAAAAATAATTTTCTCCTTTTATATCACTCAACACATAGATATTATTTATGGTTCTATCGGCATCTACAATAAGCTTTCCTGTCTTGGATTTTCTAATCTTACATCCATTTGGGTGAAATGTGACAATGTGCCCTTGATCACAAAGTTGACTTACACTTAGTAAATTATGTTTCAATCCTTCAACATACAACATATTTTCTATTTTTGTCCTTTCATTATCCAAGATTAAAGTTTTTTTTTCAACAATTTGGGCGAAAACATTATCACCAAATTTCACTTTTCCTCCACTTGTTTTGTTGAGAGAAAGAAATTTACCTTTATCACCTGTCATATGACTTGAGCAACCACTATCAATATACCACTGATTTCCTTCATTTTGCACATGAAAAGCTGTTTGTACCAACATGGATTTTTCTTTACCTTTTTCCTTCTTTTTCCAAACTTTTAAGGACAACTCTTTCTAATTCGTTTGATCTTTCTCCTTCTTGCTTGATTTAGGAAATTCAGGAAACACTGTCTTACACCATTTAGATTTATTCCCAAAATTATCACATTTTTAGCAAATAACATTGTTATCCATGAGAGGTGCAAATGAATTAAAATTTCTACCAACATCATTTTTCACATGGACCATACAATGTACAACTTTATGACCATATTTGTTACATGAAAAACAATAACCATGAAACCGGTTTGATTGCCTTGGATAATATGGTTGCATGCCATTTCTATGATTGAATTTTGTCCATGATGATTCTTTGCTCTCTTCCTCCTTGATGCTTTTACTCTATAATACATCAACATAAGTCATAAGCTATTTATTACTTACTTTCTTTGGTGTCCCTTTTGAGTTTGATACTTCCTTTTGTAATTCCATATTTTTTTGTGACCTATTCTTAGATTTTTCAATTTCCTTTCTTAGAGAAACAACCTCATGTTCTAATTTTTCACATTCCAAATATTTTACCTTTAGTTTCTCAATCATTACTTCTTCAATTTTCTTTATCTCTTCAACTTTAACTTTTAAGTTTGTGAGATCTTGCAGAAACTTTATCTTTATTTCCTCATCCTCTTGAACTTGAGCTTTCATTCTTGAATTCTTATTTCTCTCCATTTTAAATTCTGCAAGAGTAATTGTAAGTTTCTTCTCTATGTTGACCAAAACTTCCTTTTCTTTTTTTGGATCTCTTTTGTTGGTTTCAATCATAGGATCAACTTCTATCACTTCAGTGGCCATGTGTGTTCTTAAATGATATTCCTTCAAGCTGTTATGCTTTCAGGAAGGAACCCACTCTGATACAAATTAAATAATACAAGCTTATAATGAGAGGAGGTGAATAGTATAAGATCAAAACTTTTACTTTCCTTTCCAAATGATAACAACAATAATATCAATGCAATAAATGAAACAATGCACAAATCATCACACACATGAGAGACATAGATTTAACGTGGTTCACCCAATACATATAGAGGCAAAATATTTGTAGATCAAAGACATCAACATGACAATTTTTCCTTAGAAATATTCCTTGGCAACCATGATCTGGTATAAATGCATTGAATTCTAACCACCTTTGCGCTTTGAAAATCGACCATTGCCCCAACAATTTACTCCATAATAAATTTATCTTGGAGAGGAAGTGAAACTATTAGGAGAATGCCTTTGGAAATGACGAAAATCAAAGGAAATATCTTCTGGTTTGCCACAGCCATTAAATTATGTCATTAAATTTTCCCCTTTTGGGCAACTTTCCTTTTTCGACAATTTTCCTTTTTCGATAATTTTCCTTTTTCAGCAACTTTCCTTTTTTGGCAACTTTCCTTTTACGACAATTTTCTATTTTAGAAAGTTTCCATTTCGGTAAAGTTTCCATTTTGGGGGCCGAAATGCCATTTTCGGACCCCAAAATGCCTTTTTCGAAAACTTTCCTTTATCGACAACTTTCCTTTTCCGGTAACTTTCCTTTTTTAGTAAGTTTTTATTTTAGGAAAGTTTATATTTTTGGAATTTTTTTTCAAGGGCAAAATGGCATTTTCAGAGGCCGAAATGGGATTTTAAGAAATTTTCTCTTTTTCTCCCAAAATGAATTTTGACTTTGAAATTGCATTTGCTTTCTCAAAATTGATTTTCTGCCTCGAAATTGATTTTTTGTGGTAAAACTTCCCGGAGCCATAACTTTTGATCTGTTAACCCGATTATCTATTGTAATATATCATTGGAAAGCTTGAGAAAATATCTATCACAATGAAATATATAAATATCATTTCATCCAATTTTTCTTTCACCACTAGATGTACTTCATTCTTGGACGAATTTAAAAATTTATTTTTAGTGTGGCAAAAATGCTAACACTTTTGGCGGCTCGCGGGGTATTCAGCTCGTCTGGATGCAATTGACCCCAGGGCCTTTATCCATTGGGAAACAAAATAAATTTTTTTACTGCTTACATCAGCTTCTTCCTATGTTGCTTGATATTGTTCGATCACCTATTGGTATTTTTCACCCAATACGAGGAACTTTGTCGAGCTTGGATGATTTTCTCTGCTTTAGGGTGCTCTGACAAGACTTCGATCTATGACGCCAACGATTCCTGTAATCCAAAAACAAAATAGGAAAAAATGAAATAGATGTTGCTGAGGGTTTGGCTCAATGGAAGGAGCAAAAATGGATAAGGCCATAATTACACTCACCCTTTATGGGGTTAGTGTACTTACAATGATGATGGGATTAACAGGGGTGGAAGATGAGGTAGATGACAGTAAATAAACTAAAATATGGAGGAATGGAAGAAATGAGAACAGCGGAAGGAGCATTGGTGATAAATGACTATGAAATGGGGAGGGGAATAGAAGTGGTGGGTACAATGAATGAAAGCGAAGTGGAAGGAGGTACTGCAGAATGAAGGGAAACAATCACCAAATGCTCATGATCAAGAGAAGAGAAAATACGTACCTACGGGCTCCGACACCATTTGAGCCGATGATGTGGGTGATTGCAACCTTAGATTTTTTTTTTAACTTGATCACACCATTTAGTGCCCTCAACACTTTATTTATCAGTTGACCTATTTACAATATTTACACAAAATTTTACGACATGATTGGCATGCCACCACCACAAACCTGGCTTTGGGTGCTTATCCGATGAATCTGTAGTGTTCGGACCAGATCCGATTATACTTCAAGCAATATTTAAAGTTTGGCTGTCCTCTTATCAAAGTTTTCCAAGTTGCAAGCCAACTACAATGTGGCAGGTTATCATGCATGCTAGTACTCATATAATCAATGAATAATATGGTGAAAAGATTTACCATATGAGAGCCTTCTTTGAGTACCGATTACGGTGATGGTTGGCCCCAATATCGCCACTCTTGGGAGTCCACTGGCTGCGGGATCTTGGGTACATGCTCCTCTAACTCCTTCATGTGACAGTAAGATTTTTTTGGCAATAGCCCTTCTATCAAGATCTCCTTAGGATCAACCTCCTGATGAGGCATGCTTATTGGGACACAAAAAGGATGCAAAATTGTGCCATTTTTGCACTTAGAGCTTATTGTTAGACTCTTCTCTTCTTCTCGATCCTTCTCCTGAAGAAAGTTGCAAGCTACCATATTGTTCATTATTGGGGTAATGCTTGCATATTCCTTCTGCCGATGTTGTGAGACATCCACCTCTTCTTGCTTCATCTCCTGATGGAAACTGCAAGCAACCATATTGTTCATTGTTGGAGCAGTGCTTTCATATTCCCTTCGTTGGTCCTGGATGAGATTCACCTCTTGTGCTCCACACAATTGTGTTTTAGGTCTCCGCATAGCTTGAGGTATCTACCATTGTGAATATTGTGCAAGACATACGGGAGCAACAACTGTCGGAGAGAGTGATGGAAAGGCAGTTTCTCTCCACGGTATTTTTCCTGATTGGAGTAGGAGTTGCTCTGCTTGTACCGCTTCTTGAAATATTTGAGGGAATATTTGTTCTCTAGATTGTAGTAGGAGGAGGCTTATGTCTAGGTGTAAAGCCCAAATATAGTAGAGGTGGGCCTAGGCGGGTGTCGACTGGATCTTCTCTGGAATTCTCCTCCAACTCCTCCAAAATCGGACATTGAAGTCTGTGATGCTCTCTAGAGGTGCTCTCGTGATGGTGGAGAGGTGCATTAGAAGTTGAAAGGGGTCCTGAGAGCCATCAAATGTATCAACAAGTGCTCTTGCTAGGTCCGCCCATGAGCAGATGCTCTTACACCTAAGCATTTTGTACCACTGCAATACCCTTCCTTCCAAAGACAAGACCAGAAGTTTGATCATGACATCTTCATGGGCTATGCCATGGAGGGTCGCTAGAGCAACAACATCTTCAAGGTGCTCTCGGACCATTCCCTCAGTGCCATTGTATTTTGTTAGGGTCTTCAGGGCACTTTTAGGAATCTCATGCTTACTTTGGAGATTCAAAGGGCCAAGATCATCCCAGTTGGGACAACATACATGTGCCATTATAGTAGTGGTCCTCAGAGATCACGGTCCTTACCATTGAGTCGGAGTCGCCAGATGAACATACTTTCTTCGCTTGTGAGGTCAAGGCTGCTCACCAAACCTTGATTCCTCTGGGGTGTCTTATTTTAGTATAAAATGCATCCACGATCAAGAGATCTGAATATTCAACTCAACAGAGTCGCCAAGTGATTTTACTAGATAAAAGCAAGCCAGAGATTCACCAAACTCGGGCTCCTTTAAAATACGGGAACTATCGATACAAAAATCGTGAGTCCCATCGAGCATGCCAAAAATTATTGGCACATGTGGGTTTGTTAACTTGAGATACTATTTGTCCCACTGACTATGGATATTACTGAGACAAAGACTGTCTATCCCACTAGGCATGCCAAAAATTGTTGGTCACAAATCTACCTAAGTACAAGATATTATCACTTGTGCGCCCTAGACTTGGCCAACATTGAAAGGTCGAGGAAAAGAGAAAATTCCTCGGACCAATCTCTAAAGAGGTCTGGTTCCCTTACTAAATCCTACACTGTTAAAGACTAGAGTTGTGAGAAAGAAACTAAAAATAACGAAAAGAAAGGGAAATATGGCCACAGGCCGAAGATGTAGGATTGGGGCAGACTAATAGCAAAAATTCCACCAAGTTTTATAACATATAACGGAAGGAAAGCAACATAATTTTACTCACACCTTTGTAGGGACAACCCTCAGATCACATTTCAAAACTTACTCACCAACAATGTTTTAAATCCAGAAATAGAATTTGAAACTTAACAACAAGAACATGAGCATAAAAAGAAATGCTTAAAAATAGAAGGAAATCACACACATAATAATACTTACAAATTTTAGAAGCCAAGTATCTTCTATTGATGTAGAGAACTTAAGAAGTTTTCTTGCAAAATGTCCAACCTCTTTTACAATGAAAATTTGATTAGTATTTATAGAGGTTTTCACCTCTTTCATTAAATACATATGGAGGCAAAATGTTTGTAGATCAAAGACATCAACACAACAATTTCTCCTTAGAAATCTTCATTGGCAACCATGATCCGGTACAAATGCATTGAATTCTAACCACCTTTGCGCTTTGAAAATCGACCATTGCCCCAACAATTTACTCCACATTAAATTTATCTTGGAGAGGGAGCGAAACTGTTAGGAGAACGCCTTTGGAAATGATGAAAATCAAAGGAAATATCTTCTGGTTTGCCACAGCCATTAAATTCCATCATTAAATTTTCCCCTTTTGGGCAACTTTCCTTTTTTGAAAATTTTCCTTTTTCGACAACTTTCTTTTTTTGGCAACTTTCCTTTTACAACAATTTTATATTTTTAGAAAGTTTCCATTTCGGAGGCCGAAATGCCATTTTCGGACCCCGAAATGCCTTTTTCAGGTTCTGAAATGCCCTTTTCGAAAACTTTCATTTTTTGGCAACTTTCCTTTTTCGACAAGTTTTTATTTTAGGAAAGTTTCCTTTTCGGAGGCCGAAATGGAATTTTCAGAATTTTTTTTTTTTTTTTTCTGAAATGAATTTTGACTTTGAAATTGCATTTGCTTTCCCGAAATTGATTTTTTGTGGTAAAAATTCCTAAAGCCATAACTTTTGATCTATTAACCCGTGTTAAGATCCTACTATAAAATATACTAAACAACACACTCTCAACTCAAATAAACACACTCTCACACATTTGCTTGGAAATAAACTCACAGAAACATTATAAAAGTATTCAGAATTAAATGCATATGATAATAGAAATTACTTAAAAGGAAAAATATCACAATAGATAGAATCACAAGCCTCTTCGAGGAGGCAACCTCCTTCAACACTTCATTAATTTGCGAAAAGATGATTACATTGGTGCCTTTTCGGGTATTTAAAGAGTTTCCTTCCAAGGTTGGCTTACATGCAAAATGCCACCTGGATTACATGCATAATGCCACCCGAATTACATGCATAGTGCCACTTTGAATTACATGCACAATACCACTCGAATTACATGCATAATGCCACACGAATTACATGCACAATGCCACTCGAATTACATGCACAAGGCCACCTTACCTAACCTATCTACCATGTGTTACATAGAAAAGGGTGCCATTTGTCATAGGCACTACCTAAGCTAAAACTTAGAACATTACAAAATATTAATCATGGGTACTACCCACGTTCACTAGGAATTATTACATCAAGGAAGTTTATTACATTAAGGGTTAGGATGAGATCCTAACATGCCCTTCTCCTTGAAGAAGCTTTGTCCTCAAAGCTGAAAATGAGAAAACTGTTGTTGGAGTTGATGGAGAGACTCCCATGTAGCATCCTTAGGTTGAAGCCCATGCCACTGAACAAGGACCTCTGTAATGGTACGGTTGCGCAGAGTGTGAGTTCGACGATCCAGCAGCTGCTCAAGTGCAAGTAAGATGGAGCCTTCTTCATCCAATTCGGGGAGTGTTGATTGAACCTGTACCTTTGTGCCCACAAATTTCTTGAGAAGGGAAACATGAAAAATAGGGTGGAGCTTGGAAGTGGGGGGAAGATCCAATTTGTAAGTTGTATGGCCAATCCGTTGTAGAACCTGATAAGGACCATAGAATTTTGGAGCGAGCTTCTGACACCTACGAAGTTGTAGGGAAGATTGTTTGTATGGCTGCAAGTGAAGTAAGACCATATCACCCACATCAAAACTGTGCTCCGAACGATGCTGATCAACTTGGTGCATCCGATTTTGGGCCACGTTCAAATTTTGCTTGAGTTGGCAGAGGACCTCAGTGTGTTGACTCAAAGCATTGTCAACAGCCTGGACCTTGGAGCTACCCAGAATGTAGGAAGAAGGCGTGAGTGGAGGGCGCCTATAAACTGCCTCATATGGTGTGAGCTTGGTGGCGATATAATAGGAAGTGTTGTACCACCATTCGGCCAAGGAAAGCCATTTTTCCCAATGAGTAGGATGATCGGAGGCAAAGCAACGAAGGTAGGTTTCCAATATTTTATTAACAACCTTTGTTTGACCATCCATTTGTGGATGGTAGGCTGAACTCATTTTGAGCCGAGTCCCCTACAACTTAAACAACTCTTGCCAAAAATTGCTAGTAAAGGTGGGATCACGATCAGATATGATGGAGGCTGGCATGCCATGAAGGCGAAATATGGAGTCAAGAAAAATTTGGGCAATAGTGGATGCTGTGTAAGGATGGGTTAGGGCACAAAAGTGACCATACTTTGAAAGGCGGTCCACTACCATGAAAATGACTAACTTGCCTCCAGATTTAGGTAGCCCTTCTATGAAGTCCATGGAGACGTCAGTCCACACCTGCTCTGGGATCAAAAATGGTTGAAGAGTGTTTGGAGAGCACACTGTTTCCCCTTTCATCCTTTGACATGTGTCGCAATCAGCTACAAAAGAGCGAATGTCCTATTTCATACCTTTCCAAAAGAATGTGCACTTGAGTCGCTCATAAGTTTTTAGGAACACTGAATGGCCAGCAGATGGAGTAGCATGTGATTCCTTCATGAGGAACTCTCGAAGTGGGGACTTAGGAGGAAGAACCAAGCTTTGATGGTAATGCAGATCCTGGCCATCCCAACTATATCCTGGTGTAGACTATGGATCATCCATAAGTGAAGCAACAAAGTCTTTCAAATCTGCATCTTGAAGTATTTCTTGACGTAAGGGCTCAATCCATTGGGGAAATGGTGCAAAAATGGCACACAACATACTAAGGGTCTCAAATTGGCGAGAGAGAGCATCCGCTGATGAGCATCAGAAATGCTCATATTTTGTACATCATTTCTTGATTATTATGCGGCTATATAATAAGGATTGCATATATTTATGAATGATTATGTAATTATTTGATGAAATTATGCGTGTTACCTAATTTGTGTGTTTTCAGTGTGTTTTGTGGAATTGCAGTTGGTTTAGTTAGATTTGGATCAGTCGAGGTCTTTTTGATGGACCTGGCACTTTGTTTCTTTGGGGATCAATGCAGAGAACATAGGCGCCTTCCTCTTCCAGGAAGGCACCAAGAGAAAGTAGGTGCCTTCCTCTTCCAGGAAGGCGCCAAGAGAACGTAGGCGCCTTCCTCTTCCAGGAAGGCGCCAAGAGTAAGTAGGCGCCTTCCTCTTCCAGGAAGGCGCCAAGGAAAGACAAGCGCCTTCCTCCTCCAGGAAGGCGCCAAAGGGAAGGAAGCGCCTTCCTCTCATAAGGAAGGCACCGACGAGAAGGCGAGCGCCTTCCTCCCATAAGGAAGGTGCCACTAGAAGGCAAGCGCCTTCCTCTCATAGGAAGGCGCCAACAGAAAGCAAGCGCCTTCCTCTCACAGGAAGGCGCCAATAGAAGGTAAGCGCCTTCCTCTTCCAGGAAGGCGCCAATGGTAGTAAGACACCTTCCGTATAGGGAAGGCGCCCGATATACTTAGGCACCTTCCTCATAGGGAAGGCGCCTCTGTTCTTCGCCCGTTGACCAGATTTGCATGACGTGGACAACAACGGCTGGTGCAGTTTCAACTCTACATCATGTAGAGCTAAATTGGAGATCGCACCAATGTATGAAAGCATCTTACCAATGCCAGGTGAAGCATGAACCAATCAGCGAACACGCCACCATTAGAACCAAATGCCAATTTTAAGCAGACGTCGATTGCATTCACCAGACTATCTTAATTTAGTCTGGGATGAATCGACTATTGTAACTTCTTTGTAACAGAAGTTCTACGGGTGTGTTATATAAACACACGTAGACCGCTCTGAGATATATAGATTGATATAGATTTATATAGAGTTATAGAGACAGATAGAAGAGATAGATATTGTAACACTTTGATAAATATATTACAGTTCTAAGAGTTCTAAGCGCGTGTTCAGCTGGGAGGAAGCTGCTGGAGCCTGGGCCCACTCCAAGCCAGTATTTCTTCCCCACTTTTCTTGTGTTTTCTAGATTAGTTTATTGCTTTTATAGGATCGTTTACCGCATTGCTATTTCCAGTATTTGCAGTAGATTCATTTTCAGGAATGTGTGAATGTTTTATTTTCATAGATTTAATTATTTTCTTCTTACGTAAATTATTGAGGAGTGCATGAGTGATTGACAACCATTTTGAAAACACCCCCCAATAGTAGAATTAGCAGGACTCATCTCAAGTGGTATTGTAAGCAATCTCATTCCAGACCCTTCGCAAGTTTACGAAGCTCCCTGGGTTGATAAATTAAATGCACGGGCATGTGACAAAAGTAGGAAAAAGTTAACCTTGTTTGGCCCGCAACATTTTGGCACCATTTTCGAGGAAGCGTCTCAACTAGATTATTTACAATACCCTGAAACCTTCCATCTGACCTTGCATGAGTTCTTCGAGAAGAAGAGGACCTGACGGTCGGTTTATAAAAACCAATCCATCAGAACCTGAGTCAGCCGAGCATTCTGAATTTGAATTAGACTCGCCCGACCCACCTCCAACAATCCATTGGAGTGAGGAGCCTCACTTTGTGCAAAGTGCCTCCTCATCCCATCAACGTGGGGAAGAATGAATCATCATAAATCCCCTATTTAATAGGACTCCCTTAGAGGAAGCCCTATTGTGGAAAGTTGTAGAAGATCGGACGATCTCACCAGACAACCTTAGAGCTTTGACTCAGAAAGTCTTAAATGACCGTAAGGCCATAAGCACTGCATTAGAAACCACATTTCCTAAAAAAATGGCTGATAACGATGAAGTCTCATCTGGCTTTAGTTTCCCGATAGAGGAAGGAGTAGGAGATGCCAAAATGAAAAACATATCCCCTGCTCACCTTTCGACCTTCAGAGGATACCCAACTGAGGACCCTGACCTATTTTTATTTAAGTTTGATGTCTTATGCAGGTCTGTGGACTACAAATCCGATACGTAGAAGCTGAAACTCTTTCCTTCTACATTGGACGATGCAGCTCTGCGATGGTTCATCGGTCTAGGAGACAAACACATTGCCACGTGGGACCAGATGAAGAGGCTCTTTTTAGAGCAATACCAAGATTTTGGGAGAGCAAGAGACTCCAGGGAGGAGGTCCTGAGCATGACATAGAAAGAAGATGAGTCTCTCGAGGAGTACTGGGAGAGATTCAACTTTAATCTTCAATGATCTCCTCACACGAGACTATCTGATAAGTCCCTCAAAAGCATATTTTTGAGAGGACTTACCAATGAATCACTGGAGGCTCTTAACATGATCTCTGGAGGTGATGTCTACCAGCATGCTATGGAAGACATCCGAAAACTATGCCGAAACTACTCAAGAAGGCGAGGCAAGGCCACCTCCAGAACCATGAAAGCGACTGCTTCAGTCACAAAGATAGAAATAGGTAACATGCTGGAGGATTTAAAGAGCGAAATGCTCTCATCTCTAGCATTGCAGATGGATACGCTGCTGTTAGAGAAAAAGAAGCAAGAAAATGAGGCAGCATTGGCTTATTTCTATCCAAAATGTAGAGGGAGGCATGCAAAGAATGCATGCCCGGAGAACAAAGTCAGAGTATGCATAGTTTGTAGGCTGAATCATAAAACTCGATTGTGCCCGCAACTGCCCAGTAATCAGGAGGAGGCTGAAAGCACGGATGCCTATTTCATAGGCAATCGAAAGAGTTGGCCACAACCCCCTACGGGGAATATGCCAACCGAAATGCCGCCATATGGGGGAGGACCATACATGCACCAAGGACCGCCTCAACCACCTAACATGGGGTGGTGGGGGCCATCACCCTGGTCTAACGCACCCCCAACAGCATTCCCAAACCAGCAGCCATGGATGCCATATCCATATCCTGGGCAGCAGTGGAGAGGCCACACTACATGGAATCAGGCTCCATAGAACGTAGCACCTGCTCACCCCCAACAGAATTTATCGACATTGCCAGTAGTGAGACCTACGCAGCTACCCGCACAACCGATGACAAATCCGAATAACAGGGTGAACCAACCAACATACAACATGGAGGGTGAGATGTATCCTATGTACAATATTCAGCTTAGGTCAGGTAGGCAGCTAGGAGTAGGAACACCTCCACTGGTAGAAGAGGAGGAGGAGGTAGAAGAAACACCTTTGGTAGAGGAGGAAGAAACACTTGAGAGAGTGAAGGCTCCATTTCCCAATCGGTTGCAAGAACAGAGAAAAGTAACGTAGCCAAAATTTGACATCTTGTCAAGCTTGAAGAACCTCACAGTGACAATTCCATTATTCCAAGCAATCCGAGATGTTCCAATATATACCAAGGCAATCAGAGAGATGTGTCTGAGGAAGCCGAGATGAAGAGCAACCTAGACTATCAATGTCATGGGTAAACTAGCGGATTTGATGATGGGCAGAACATGCCATCCGAAGTATGCAGACCCAGGCAGCCCAGTGCTGACTATAAAAATTGAGGGACATTCCCTATCCAATACGTTGGTCGATCTCGGAGCAGCCATCAACGTAATGCCTCAGGAGACCATGCAGAGGCTACAACTCATGAACCTGAAACCCACCATGATAGTGCTACAGCTGGCCGATCGATCGACCGTAGCATCGAAAGGAATGTTGGAAGACGTGATAGTAACGGTCAGTGCATGGGAATACCCAGCCGACTTTTTAGTCTTGCAATCCAAAACTAGGCTGGGTGGTTACCCGCTCATCTTGGGGAGGCCATGGCTGGCAACAGCTGATGCTTACATCAGCTATCGGGATGGGCTGATGACCATCTTCGATGGGCGAAACGTTAAAAGGTTGACCATTTCACCCCCAGCATAGTCCGTCGACTCAGTAGGAGAACCCATGTTCATCGAGCATGGAAATCCGGAGCTGTCCATGATCCAGCCGGTGATGACATTGGAGGAGTTGATAGAAGAAGATGAAGATGGTGCTATTGTGGAGTTTCTCCATGGAGAGCCCTCCATCTCCGCACCTGGATCACCGTTGACTGGCGCCCAAGATCACCATGTTCGGTAGATACACGTTGGGCCAGGAAGAACGTTAAATGTCAGTAGTAGGTTGACGCCCACACAACTGACAAAATTAGAAGAGCTCCTGGTAAGGCACCAACAAGCATTTGCATGGGATTACTCAGATATGCAGGGCATCAGCCCAGAGATCTGTACCCATCGGATTTATCTAGATGATCAAGCAACTCCAAGCCGGCAGCCGCAGAGAAGAATGAACCCGACAATGAAAGACATTGTCAAGGAAGAACTGCACAAACTCTTGGCTGCCGGATTCATATATCCAATTTTTGATAGTGAGTGGGTATCACCGTTAGTGGTGGTCCCTAAAAAGAATGGGAAGTGGCGAATCTGTGTGGACTACAGAGCATTGAACAAAGCAACCAAGAAAGACCACTTCTCGCTCCCGTTCATTGATCAGGTCTTGGACACACTCTCGGGGAGGAAGTACTTCTCCTTTCTGGATGGATTCAGTGGATACAACCAGATCCAGATAGGAGAAGAAGATCAAGATAAGACAATGTTCACCTACCCATGGGGAACGTTTGCCTATAGGGTATTGCCTTTCGGACTGTGCAACGCACCTGCCACCTTTCAAAGGGCGGTGCTTAGCATATTCTCAGACATGATGGGAGACGGGGTCGAGGTATACATGGATGACTTCACCGTCTATGGAGAAACCTTTGAGGAGGCAATGACGAACTTGGAAAGAGTGCTCGATAGAAGCAAGAAAAATAATTTGTCCCTAAGTAACAAAAAATGCTTTATGATGATGCAAGAAGGCATCGTACTGGGGCACCACCTCTCTGCAGAAGGAATAAAGGTTGATAAAAGGAATATTGAGGTCATCAGGGACCTACCCAGCCCTAGAACATAGAAAGAGGTGAGGAGTTTTCTTGGATCAGCCGGGTACTATCGGTGATTTATCGCCGAATTTAGCAAAATTGCCAAACCACTGCACACTCTATTATCTAAGGATGTGGAGTTCAATTGGATGGAAGACTGCGAAGAAGCGTTCCAATTGCTTAAGGAGAAACTGATATCTGCACCAGTTTTAAGAGGACCAAATTGGGCCATACCATTCCATATCTATTGTGATGCATCCAACGGTGCGATTGGAGCAGTCCTCGGACAAAAATATGGCAAAGAATTTTATGCCATTTATTATGTCAATAAAAACTTGGCAGGAGCAGAGCTCAACTACACGGTGACAGAGAAGGAGTTCCTCGTAGTTGTCCATGCTATAAACAAATTCTGCCACTATATCACCGGATATAAGGTATTTGTCCATACGGACCACGTGGCTATCAGATACCTAATGAGCAAGCCGGCCATTGGCGGAAGAATTATCAGATGGCTATTGCTACTGTAGGAATTCGACATCACCATAGTCGACAAACCAGGCAAGGATAACGTCGTGGCAGATTTTCTATCCAGATTGATACCAGCAGACCATCAAGCAGTGGAAGACCAATTTTTGGATGAACATTTGTTCACTATTAGTGAGCAAACCCCGTGGTATGCAGATATAGCCAATTACTTGGCCACCGGAAGGACCTCACCTGCTCTCTTTTCGAGAAAAGTAGGCGGTCATAGAGAAAAGTGCATCGTTCCTATGGATGGATGGCCTCCTATTTAAAATAGGACGTGACCAAATTATAAGAAGATGCATAGCAGAACAGGAGTTCTCAGAAGTACTCAAAGCATGTCACGACGAACCATGCGGAGGACACTTTGTAGGGAAATGAACTGCCTACAAAATCCTACAGGCTGGGTACTTTTGGCCCACTCTGTTTAAGGATGCGGCTGCGTACGCCAGCAAGTGTGATGAATGCCAAAGGATGGGCAGACCAACCCATCGAGATGAAATGCCCCTCCAGCCTCAGGTACACCTGGAACCTTTCGATAAGTGGGGCATGGACTTCGTGGGACCGTTTAATCCACCTTCAATGGGGAGGAGGTTTATTTTGGTCTGTACGGATTACGTTACCAAATGGGTTGAAGTTCAGGCATTGAGGGATTCAAAGGAAAGAACGGTTGTCGATTTCTTATTTGCCCATATTTTTACATGATTTGGGGTCCCTAGGGAGATAACAATAGACCAAGGGCCTCAATTTACCTCCAAGTTGATCAAGGAGCTGATGGAGCAATACAGAGTTCGGCACAATAAAACTACGCCCTACCATCCATAGGAAAACGGGCAAGTGGAAGTGACAAACAGAGAAATAGAGAACATCCTGATGAAGACCATGCAACAACATAGGAAATATTGGGCTACATGGTTGTCGGAGGCAGTCTGGGCATATAACACCATGTGGAAATCCACCACAGGCTTTACACCTTTCCAACTGGTCTATGGGAAAAATGTGATGATGCCCATCGAATTTGAAATCAAGACGCTGAGAATGGCTTTAGAATTGAACTTGAGCTTGGATGAAGCTCAAAAACAAAGGATTCGACAGCTAGATCAGCTGGATGAAATCCGATTAGATGCTTTGCAGAGAACAAAAATTATACAGAAGCAAAGAAAGCGGTGGCATGATAGCCACATTAAGCTGAAGCAGTTCCAAGAAGGGGAATGGGTACTGTTGTACGATTCTCGATTCCAAGAGAGGAAAGGCAAATTAATGCAGAGATGGATGGGGCCGTATGAGGTGGTAGAGCTCATCAAGAATGGGGCAGTGCGCGTTAAGACAATTGACGGTAGCAACACCATGTTAACAGTCAATGGCCACCGACTACGCCCCTATAACACGTCCAAAACATTACAGGTAGAATCCAGAATAGGCATGGGAGAGACCCCATCTTGTTAGATCTGGACCGAACTCTCACAGGTGAAATGGTGGGCATGGAAGTGCTCACCCAAAATTAGTTAATGTAGTTTTTTCTTACAGTGTGTTTTTGCAGGGACGACGCCCGCATGCAAGCTGCAGGCATCCTAACCCAGGGCCTAACAGGCATGGAATGCATCTAACTACCTTTATTTTCCTTTCTTTTTTGGTTGCTTTTTGTAGGTGGAGGACCTGACAACACGAGGAATAGGTATCTAGGAAACCAGGCCTGATTCGGCTCAGCATTCCGACACCGGCTCGTAGGTAGAAGTGAAGGCAGCATGAGGCGAGACTGAGAAGGCTTGATCACCCTTTCCTGGTCAATTGCAGCATGATTGCCGAGAATAAAGGTGCCTTCCTTATAAAGAAGGTGCCCCACCAGAATAAAGGCACCTTCCTTATAAAGAAGGCACCTCACCAGAATAAAGGTGCCTTCCTTATAAAGAAGGCACCCCGCCAGAATAAAGGCGCCTTCCTTATAAAGAAGGCACCCCACCAGAAGAAGGCGCCTTCCTTATAGAGAAGGCGCACATAAGAGTTTAAAATATATATATATACATAGGTGCCTTCCATGGCTAGAAGGTGCCACAAAAAAAAAAGCAGAGCTCGAGGCGCCTTCCACATCGAGAAGGCACATAGGGACCTTCCACATCGAGAAGGAGGCAATGCCTTCCACATCGAGAAGTGCGCATATCGACCAGGTGCCTTCCACATCGAGAAGGCGCAAGGCACCTTCCACATCGAGAAGGCACATACAGAGAGGCGCCTTCCACATCGAGAAGGCGCAAGCAATCAGAGGTGCCTTCCACCATCGAAAGGCGCATCCATTCGGGAAGCACCGACAACATCGAGAAGGTGCTATATAAGCGCCTTCCACATCGAGAAGGTACCAAAGAGCACCTTCCACGTACAGCCAACACTCAAACCTCTTGGATGCCTCGATCGAGATGTAGCCACCACACGAACGAGCGGCATCAGATGACCATACCCCTCCCCCATGTCACAAATCGATGAATCACTGATCTTCACAATGCATGAACCATCGAATCAGGTACGTGCATGTTAATTCAAATTTTTATATAATCATTTATAAATTATGTGGTACCAAAAAAATATCGTCATCATAAAAATCGTATCCCCCCATAGCCGGAACCACGTGCCAATGATATGGCTCAAAATAAATGCTAGAGTAAGGTGCCTTCCCTATAAGAAGGTACCTTCCTGAAGAAGGAAAGACAAAAAAAAATGCAGTAGGGAAGGAAGGCGCCATGGGAGGAAGGTCGAAGAATCACGCAGTGAAGAAGAATGAGCCGAGCGACATGGAAGGAATCAGGGGGGCTATAAGAACGTAGTTCGAGGCCGAAGGATGGCTCGAATACTGTACCCTAGTCAGTCAGGGCCAGGATGTGGAGGCAGCCAAGGAATTCATTGCCTCCTTGAGAGGCGACGCAGCTCAGGTGCGAGGAGTAGAAATTCTAGTCACCCCCGAATACATCTCGTAGGTGACTGGATTACCCCTCATGGGGGAATGCATCTACAAAGGTGGACTATTGAAGCAGTACGCTGAAGTGCTACTGCCTGGAGAGACAGTGCAGATAGATAAGGAAGGGCTGCCCAAAAATAGCCTCCCCATGCACCTACGAAAGATATTCGAGCAGGTTGCTCGATTTCTTACATGCATCGGGAAGTATACCCATCTGCACGCCAACCATGTGCAGTTTTTGAACCACCTGGTGCATGGAAGGAAGCTGAACGTGCCTTTCTATCTAGAAAATGCCCTCAAGGATGAAGCAGCTAGGTATCAGAAAGGAGCACCATCCGCCTTAGCCCACCATGGGCTGATATCAGTTCTGGTCTGCCATGCAGAAGCGCGTAGGTAGAACCCCGACGTAGAGGGAGATGGCGGCCGAGTAAGGCAACAGGATGCTGTTGCCAAAGCAGGGCAAGCAGAGGGAAGCCCTGAGGAGGAAATGGTGAGTATCGAGCAATCGACATTGCCCTATTTCATGGAGGAAAGAGGGCATTCCCCAGTGCCCGAATGTATAGAAGAATTAGGGCATTCTCTAGTGCCCGACTGCATAGGGGAAAGAGGGCATTCCCCAATGCCCAAACATGAAGAGGAGGGAGCACCGCTTACTAGCAGTGAGGCCGAGTTTCGACCGCTAGGCCCTAGGAGGAAATGACTATGGTGACTCCTCCTCTCGATAGAAGAGGAACAGGGTGACCCAAAAATCGATGTGGTGGCCCAAACCCTCCAGGAATTGATAAACCAGAGCCCACAAGATGCAGGGACCTCTGGGAGCAATGATCAGGTCGACGCGGCCTTGGAGGAGGCGTTGGAGTGGCAAACCAATTGCTGGATGGCCCAACAAATTTTGGAAGACTGCCAGAACAAGCATAGAGGGGAGTTGAAGGAGCGGGAAGAATGAATCGCCCACCTCGAGCAGCTGGTCCGATAGTTGCGAGAGGAGAACCAGCTACTCCAGGCCAGAGGAACAGAAAGGAAAGATGCGTCGGCCCAAACCGACTGGGCAACAAAAATTCTAATGAATTCTCCCACCTCTGCAGAATGAGTCTTTTCTTCGGGAGAAATTCGATCGGACGCCCGTCAGAGCAGCCTAGAAATAGGGGAGAATTCCCCTGCTTTCGAGAATGAAAGGGAGAGAAGTCCCGCAACACCCCCTATCATCATCCTCAGTGATACAGAGTAGGACGATGGTCAATAGCAGTAGATAGGGCCGAAGGATAAGGAGGAGTTTCTTGGATAGATAGAACCTGAGGGGTCGATGTAGGACAGACAAGGGGACGAAGAAGTACCCCTAGGGATGACAATGTAGAATGAAGAGAATACCCCAGGGGCGGTAGTGTAGAATGAAATGAATGCTCCAGGGACCATAGAGCAGGCCCCTCAGAGTGAGGAGATGACCGCCAGGGAGAGGGAGAAGACCCCTATTTGAGCCATCACATTTTCCATAGAGGCCAGAGGAAAAAGGCCCAGGATGGCTCGAAAGAAGGTGAAGGTGACCTTCGTCGAGCCAGAAGAGGATGAGTGGGATATGCAACCATTCATGAAAAGGTGAAAATAATTCGAACGACTGCTCAAGGAGATGAAAGTAGCCAAAGAGGCCAGGAAGGCAGCCTCGAGGATGCGAGGAGACTCTGGCATCTGCGTCAATCCGATAGAGGACAGCCAGTTCTAGGATATTTACGGTTCATCCCGGGGATGACCCTCCATGATGAGAAGGTATCTTGAATGGTGGGGGGTATATGGCCCCAAATTGGAGGCCGCTGCCATTGCAAAGGAGAACATAGGGCTTACTCCTGAAGCAGCCCAGTTATATAGATCCCAAGTAGTTCATTCCAGGAGAGACAATTCAGATATCCCTCTCGCAGCAGTTAGACCTCCAGACGCTGACCTATGGCAAGCCGTAGAGGCTGCATTCCAGTCAACAAAAATGACACTGGCTAGATCACCAACGAAAGACAACGTAGGCCAAGATAACATAGGCACCTTCCTCTTCTAGGAAGGCACCAAGAGAAACATAGGCACCTTCCTCTTCCAGGAAGGTGCCAAGAGAACGTAGGCACCTTCCTCTTCCAGGAAGGCGCCAAGAGTAAGTAGGCACCTTCCTCTTCCAGGAAGGCGCCAAGGAAATACAAGCGCCTTCCTCCTCCAAGAAGGCGCCAAAGGGAAGGAAGCGCCTTCCTCTCATAAGGAAGGCACCGACGAGAAGGCGAGCGCCTTCCTCCCATAAGGAAGGTGCCACTAGAAGGCAAGCGCCTTCCTCTCACAGGAAGGCGCCAACAGAAAGCAAGCGCCTTCCTCTCACAGGAAGGCGCCAACAGAAGGTAAGCGCCTTCCTCTTCCAGGAAGGCGCCAATGGCAGTAAGACACCTTCCGTATAGGGAAGGCACCCGATATACTTAGGCGCCTTCCTCATAGGGAAGGCGCCTCTGTTCTTCACCCGTTGACCAGATTTGCATGACGTGGACAACAACGGCTGGTGCAGTTTCAACTCTACGTCATGTAGAGCTAAATTGGAGATCGCACCAATGTATGAAAGCATCTTACCAATGCCAGGCGAAGCACGAACCAATCAGCGAACACGCCGCCGTTAGAACCAAATGCCAATTTTAAGCAGACGTCGATTGCATTCACCAGACTGTCTTAATTTAGTCTGGGATGAATCGACTGTTGTAACTTCTTTGTAATAGAAGTTCTACGGGTGTGTTATATAAACACATGCAGACCGCTCTGAGATATATAGATTGATATAGATTTATATAGAGTTATAGAGACAGATAGAAGAGATAGATATTGTAACACTTTGATAAATATATTACAGTTCTAAGAGTTCTAAGCGCGTGTTCAACTGGGAGGAAGCTGCTGGAGCCTGGGCCCACTCCAAGCCAGTATTTCTTCCCCACTTTTCTTGTGTTTTCTAGATTAGTTTATTGCTTTTATAGGATCATTTACCGCATTGCTATTTCCAGTATTTGTAGTAGATTCATTTTCAGGAATGTGTGAATGTTTTATTTTCGTAGATTTAATTATTTTCTTCTTACGTAAATTATTGAGGAGTGCATGAGTGATTGACAACCATTTTGAAAACACCTCCCCAATAGTAGAATTAGCAGGACTCATCTCAAGTGGTATTGTAAGCAATCTCATTCCAGACCCTTCGCAAGTTTACGAAGCTCCCTGGGTTGATAAATTAAATGCATGGGCATGTGACAAAAGTAGGAAAAAGTTAACCTTGTTTGGCCCGCAACATCCGCCACAAGATTCTCCTTTTATTTTTTGTATGTGATGTCATAATCGTAGCCCATGAGTTTTGATACCCACTTTTGTTGCTCGGGGGTGGCAACCCATTGTTCTAGAAAGTATTTTAGACTCTGGTGGTTAGTTTTGATGGAGAAATGTCTCCCAATGAGGTAAGGTCGCTAATGCAGGACTACATGCAATATTGCCAACATTTCCTTGGCATATGTGGATTTCCCTAAATTGCGATTAGATAGGGCTTTGCTGGTGAAAGCCAAAGGGTATCCTTATTGCATCAATACTGCCCCAATACCATGACCAGAAGCATCACTTTCAATGACAAATTTTTTAGAGAAGTCTGGCATGGCTAAAACTGGAGTGGTGGTCATGGCATGCTTGAGTTCTAGGAATGCTTGTTCAGCTGACCCTGTCCAAGTAAAAGAATCCTTCTTCAACATGGAGGTGAGGGGGGCGGTTATCTTTCTATAATTACAAAAAAATTTACAGTAATAGCCTGTAAGCCCTAAAAATCCTTGAAGTCTCTTGAGAGTGCGAGGTTTCGACCATTCTTGGATTGCTTGGATCTTCTTAGGGTCAACCTTGAAACCATCCTTTGAGACAATGTGTCCCAGATACTCCACTTCAGTCAAACCAAAGGAACACTTGGATATTTTTGCAAATTAATGAAGTGTTGAAGGAGGTTGCCTCCTCGAAGAGGCTTGCAATTCTATCTATTGTGAGATTGTTCTTTGTAAGTAATTTCTATTATCATATGCATTTAATTCTGAACATTCTTATAATGTTTATGTGAGTTTATTTCTAAGCAAATGTGTGAGAGTGTGTTTATTTTAGTTGAGAGTGTGTTGTTTAGTATATGGAGGTGAGGGGGGCGACTATATTTCCATAAATACAGATAAATTTATGGTAATAGCATGTAAGCCCTAAAAATCCTCAAAGTCCCTTGAGAGTGTGAGGTTTCGGCCATTCTTGGATTGCTTGGATATTCTTAGGGTCAACCTTGACACCATCCTTTGAGACAATGTGTCCCAGATACTCCAATTCAGTCAAACCAAAGAAATACTTGGACCTTTTTGCAAATAGTTTATGGTCGGCCAATAGTTGTAGGGTTTGATCTACATGCTTGAGATGCTCTTCCCATGTGTGAATATAAATCAAGATGTCATCGAAGAACACAAGGATGAACTTCCGCAAAAAAGGGTGAAAGATGTTGTTCATCAAGATTTGAAATATGGAAGGAGCATTTGTGAGACCAAATGACATTACCAAGAATTCTTAATGACCTTCATGAGTGCGAAAAGCAGTTTTAGGAATATCTTCATCCCTGAGCTGGATCTGATGGTACCCAGAGTGAAGGTCTAGCTTGGTGAAGTACATGGTACCATGTAATTCATCTAGTAATTCATCAACCATAGGGATAGGAAATTTATCCTTGATAATTATCTTGTCGAGTTCTAGGTAGTCAATACACAGTCATCAGGAGCCATCCTTCTTGAGGACCAGTAAGACTGGTGTAGAGTAGGGACTTGTACTAGGCCGAATGATACCCGCCTTGAGTAATTCCTGTATCATTGTCTCAATCTCTGACTTCATGGCATGAGGGTACCTATATGGTCTGATATTGGGAGGTGCACTATCCGGAAATAATGTAATGACATGGTCGTGAGAGCGATGTGGTGGTAGTGTAGTTGGTTCCACAAAGATGGCCTCATGTTTGTGGAGAATCTGTTGCAGGTCTTATGGGGTTTCACCCATTTGAGAGGTGGATGGTTGGATGGAGAATAGTTGTGCAATGACCCCACGTGATGATTTATTTAGCAATTTCTCCATGCCATTTGAACTAATAATTTGAGGTGTTCCTACTAGGGAGCCCTTGATGATGTGTGTTTGTCCGTTTTGGGAGAACTGCATCCAGAGTTCGGAAAAGTTCCAATTGATAGTGCCCAATGTACTCAACCATTGAGATCCCAAAAAAATATCACATCCGCCCAACTAGAGGGCAAACATGTCCTACTTGAGTTCATAGTCCCCTATCTTGATTTTAACATTGCGACATTTTCCTTTACAAGGTAAGGTTCCCCCATTGGCTACCATGACCTCAAAGGAATTACAAGTGTGGATATAGCAATTTTCCCACTGAGCAACTCTAGGTTCAATGAAGTTGTGCGTGCTTCCTAAATCCATAAGGATGGAAAGATGTTGGCCCTTGAAAAATCTCGCAACCTTCATGGTTTGTGGAGTAGTAATGCCTGCAAGAGCATGGACTGTAATTACTATCTCAGGTTCCTGTTTCACTTCTTCTTGTGGAGAAGGTATTTTCGGAGGGTCCACATCCTCATCACTCTGGTCAGAGTTATCAGGTTCTTCAACATCTATCAAGAATAATTTTTGTGTACACGCTTATGCCCTTTAAATTTTTTTTCATCACAATTGTAGCATAATCCTTGGGCACGACGTGCATCCATCTCTTCTGTGGTTAGGTGCTTGGGTGCAACAGGTTTATTATCAACTAGGTGTTGGGATCGAGAAGGAAATGAAGGTCTATTTTGAGGAAACTTTGATGGGCGCCTTTGGGCAAAGAGTTTAGATTCGGCCAAACAGGCCAAACTGATAGTTTCCATCATAGTTTATGGTTTCAACATTCTTACTTCCGCTTGGAGTTCCCCCTTCAACCCATTGAAATAACAACTCTGGAAGAACCCTTTATTCAATCCTCTTGTCTTATTGGCCAATTTTTCAAATTGAGCTTGGTATTCACGGACTGACCTTTTTTGTTGTAGTTTGGTCAAGGCCCCTGTAAAGTCCTCATACTCACTAGGACCAAATCAAGTGAGTAGTTGGGATTCAAAATTCTCCCAAGAGAGATTTGGGTTGGTAATACATAACCATTGAAACCAGTGTAGAGCCTCAGATTCCAAGTTAAAGGAAGCCATATGGACTCGATGAAATATGGGGACATTATGAAGTCTAAAGAATTGATCAACCCTACATAGCCACCGATCAACATCCTTCCCACTAAATTTGGGAAAGTCCAATTTGGGTATTTTAAAGGATGGATCATGGTCATGATTCCTTGTAGAACCCTCAGCTTGGTGTTCTATTTTGGGTGGTCCTATTTTTAGTTTGTTGTCTACTTTTATCAGTGCTTCTTCTAAGTGGTTACTAGTGGCCTCATGCTCTAGGCGAAGACCTTGGACTTCTTCCCTTATGGAGTGAAAATATGAGTGCAAGTTCTCAATGGCTTTTGTTAAGGATTCCAAGTGGTCTAGTTCTTTTTGATGTCCACGGGTACCCTGGGCCATTTTGAAACCTTTTGTGACCAGTTACTAAAAATAGAATTGAGTTTTTAGGACTTACTATTTTTAGTAAGTGCCCAAAAAAGTGCTTGGGTGCTATATATCAAAATGATCATCTCGAAGAGGTGGTCACAATGAGCTATATCTCTCAACACTACTTTTTATTATCTCCTATTTTGCTGAGTCTAACGGTGTTTATAGTTTTTGATTCTGAGCTACAGAGCAAAAGTTTGGGTACTAGAGCACTATCTATAACTAGCGTCGTGTCATGCTCTCACTGGTTGGCCTAGTCCTGATAGTCTCTCTAACACTACTGACCTCACTAGCCCCAAGATTCTCTATATTTTGTAGGTGACTGTTATGACAGTTCTGTTCTAACCCTAAAAACTGTAAATTCTGACCTGACTGACCTAACTGTGATTGCCACTGTAAATTTGACTGTTATTCTATAGACTGTCAGATTAAGTGTCACCCCCATGGTATATCCCAAATGCATGTACTTTCTATTATTTTTTTAGTAGAGGACTCCTTTCTCATATGTTCACTTTTAGGGATTTGAAATGCAGGTTTACGAATAGGGAGGTTTGGTTTTTTTTTTTTTAATATTTTCATTTTTTACAGGTTGAAGTTTTAACAGAACTAGGGAATGCTAGGTAGAGGAGTATGTACCACCCATAGGCCCTCTATTATGCCGACAGTGATGAACAATAGTGCTCGAACCAATATTTCAGGCCACTACTCAAGGAGGATTCCACACATACCTTTGAGCACACCACCTGCCTCTCTGACAATATGAGAGGGTAATCATCCAGGATGTTGTGTCCCATAGACTATGAGTAATACAAGGCCAAAAAGCTTCCTAATGGCTAAAATTTTGTTTAAACCTAGATGGTCTCTCGATATACCCAAAGATACGTGGAAGCTCAAGTCCATGCGCGAGTTCTGTCTGAGGCCTGGGTATTGGAGCCTGGTTGCCCCTCACTTCACTTAACGCTTTATGGGCTATCTATCTTAGCCAATAATGACAAATACTTCATGATATTTTAAAACCCTCGACATAAGGTTTCTACCTACTCAACGAAAAATATTTTTTTTTGGTCTGGAAAAAAATGCACTGTATTTTTTGGATTTTTTTTTTTAACAAAGAAAAATAGGAACAAAAAAAACACATAATTTATACCTAATAGGCGGATTGGATGACAAGAGTCATTGCAGTTGCAATAGAACTTGGCCCTGGAAAGTGCTCTGATACCACTTGTTAAGATCCTACTATAAAATATACTAAACAACACACTGTCAACTCAAATAAACACAATCTCACACATTTGCTTGGAAATAAACTCACAGAAACATTATAACAGTATTCAAAATTAAATGCATATGATAACAAAAATTACTTAAAAGGAACAATCTCACAATAGATAGAATCACAGGCCTCTTCGAGGGGGCAACCTCCTTCAACACTTCATTAATTTGCAAAAAAATGATTACATTGGTGCCTTTTTGGGTATTTAAAGAGTTTCCTTCCAAGGTTGGCTTACATGCAAAATGCCACCTGGATTACATGCATAATGCCACCCGAATTACATGCATAGTGCCACTTTGAATTACATGCACAATGCCACTCGAATTACATGCATAATGCCACATGAATTACATGCACAATGCCACTCAAATTACATGCACAAGGCCACCTTACCTAACCTATGTACCATGTGTTATATAGAAAAGGGTGCCATTTGTCATAGGCACTACCTAAGCTAAAAATTAGAACATTACAAAATATTAATCATGGGTACTACCCACGTTCACTAGGAATTATTACATTAAGGAAGTTTATTACATTAAGGGTTAGGATGAGATCCTAAAAACCTGATTATCTATTGTAATATATTGTTGGAAATATTGAGAACCTATCTATCACAACAAAATATCCAAATATCATTTCATCCAATTTTTCTTTAACCACTAGATGTACTTCATTCTTGGATGAATTTAAAATTTTATTTTTAGTGTGGCAAAAATGCCAACATTATGCCAGTAGGAATAACATCAATCGAAAGCTCAATGAATTTATTGCACTCTTTGTTCGCTAAGAAATTTGCTGCCTCTCTCCTACTATTTGTTAGCACTCTCAATTAATGATATTTGATGCACGATTCATGTGATAACTTCTAAGGTGAAAACTTTAGGTTTATATATATGTGCCCTCCTTTAATTTAGACGACATCAACACTAGAAGCATGTAACCCATATTTTGAACTTTGGTGCCAATCCTTTGTTATAATATTTAAATTTAAATTTAAATATTATAATGTTAAAACCTTGCCTTGGGTAAAACCTTTGGTGGCCCAACTTTGAAACTCTTTTATAATACCTTAGAATGAATGAAAATTTTGATGGCCCAAATTGATTTAATGTGAATAAACCTTTGTCCTTAGGCCTTTTTAATTCATATTTATAATATTTAAATATTATACTCCTTAACATATTTGCCTTCCTTACGCTTGTCCCTTTCTTGGTGCTTTTCATGACGTAAAGGGTTTAAAATGATTGTGACATGGTGGTTATAGGGGCGGACAGTGTAGAATACTATGGCAGCTATAAAATTCAGACAACCTACCTAAATTCATGGTGTCTACCGATTCCACCATGTAAATTCAAAAAAAAATATTTGCCTTCATTTCTTTTTGCCATTTATACCATGCTCTTTTTATCATCAAACCTTGGACATATAATATTTCTGACTCATGTATCCTTTGACATAAATGACAACACAATATGTTTAATATTTTCAACATAGGTGTCCATTAAGGCATCAAGTTCTTAGGATTTGGACCACCCATAGTTTTTGTTAATGTATGCATGAAATATCTAGCTATATCTGATCCATGTGAGGTATCTTGGGTAGCTACATTGCACATCCAATCCCTATAGAAATTTTATTAGGGTTTTAGGTTTCAAAGTTTTTTGTTCTTCTCTTTTTTCCAAAGTTCAAGGATTTTAACAAAATGTATAAAGAGAGGTATATTGGAAAACATCATTGCACACCCCATCCCCTATAACACTTTTGTTATGATTTTTAGGTTTCAAGGATTTTGGTTCTCTTTTTTTCAATGTTCAAGGATTTTAATAAAATGTATAAATTTATCAAGGGAAGGCAAACCAAAAGGGATGTGTTCCTAAATATTGGATTGAAAAGAGAATCTAAGATTATTTATAAATATTACTATAGTATCCTCTTTGGTTTAATTTATATTCACATTACATTTAATCCTTTTTCACCTTTTGTGGAAATTAGTCATATTGCTTTGAGCTCTAAAATAAAGAGTCTTCAAGAATTACCAATAAAAAAATAAAGAGTTGGAACAATTATGGGCCCAAAAGACTCTTAAATCTTTGAAAGCAAATAATTTAACAAGTCCAACCTGTATTTTGTACTTGTGAATATATTCAAAGAATTTTGACTATAGGAGCCACATAAGGATATAATGAAATTGTACAAGATAAAGATAATGGTTTTATGAAATGAAACAATTACACTAAATTTGTAATAAGGATTGATAATATTAGTTTTACAACAAGGAATGGTGGCACATGTAATATTGATAAAAGACAACAAAATTTAAAAAAGAAACAAGGAATAGTTATCACAAACATGGATAGAAAAAGAAATGTTGGATTCTCCAGAGTTGTAAAATTTGTAGAGAAAATAATTAGTCTCAAAATTTTTGTCAAGAAAAGAAAACTAAAATAGATATACACTATGGATGGATAAATAGAACATAATGGAATAGAATTATGGAAATGCTAAAGTGTTTCTACAAAAAGAAAAAGAGCTTGATAAGAATAGGTTTATTCATAAGTAATATTACATTGATTATGCTTGCAAGGAAAATAATATTTAAACATAAAAGAAAGAAAAATATATAATTGATCCAAGAATAAAATACAAGTCAAAATCAGAAGGAGAGAATCCATTCCAAAACCAAAGCTAAAAACAATGCAAGAGCCAAAATCACTACTAAAGTCAGAGTAGGAAGACCAATACCAAAAAGAAATATTGAAAGCATACAAAAAAATATAATAAGGGGGGGAGGGGGTGGGGTTTGGTGTTTACTATATTATTTGGCACCTTGCAAGTACATTTTTAGAACCTTGTAAATATTTTGTAAACATGTGGTGTGAAAGAACCTTGTAAATATTAGTCATTTAGTGTTTGCCATTATTAGAGAGTCAATAAAATATATTTCTCTTATGAGAAATATGAAGAGTCATATATCCTAGAATATTTGAAGAACTTAAACAGATGAATAGTTAGTTGAAGTTGAAATATCAAGAGTCTTTGTAAAGGATATTTGCAGAGCAATCAAATGAGATGTATGTAGTGAAATTTTAGTACTTTAGTGGTATTGGAATACTAAGTTTGTGATTTGTGGAAATATAGTAAGTTTATCTATTTGCTTGAATAATTATGTATATATATATTTTTAAAGGGGTAAATATTATTATGTGGTCACGATATAACCTTTACATAGCATATCCGTAACATGTGAGGGGAAATATTTGAACCTGAGCCTCTCGATTTCAACTAGAGAGTTTTAAATACCCACTTGCTCTCCAACTCCTCTACATTAGCGGATATATTATTGTGTGATCTTTAATATTGATATATTGTTTGAAATTAACTTTTTTGCTAACAACCTTTGTTGAATTTGTTCCTAAGAAATATGATGCAAGTATTCTTAGTTTTTTAATCTTATAAGTCTTTACAACATGATTTATAAGATAATTCAAAATATTATGAAAATATATTGAAAAATATTATAGATTATATTATCTAGAAGGAATAAGATAGTATTATTTAGCGACATCAAATATTTGATAGTATAATTATTACAGAGGAGACCATATGTTCTCTTTAATCAATGAAAAATTCAAGCATTTTTTAATAGAAGCATAACATATGATAGGATTTACTAGAAATTTCTTTATGATATTCTTAGAAAAAAATATTTTCTAATCAATGGTGGTGTGAATGTGTTATATTTGTTATATTGTTAAAAAATATTCTATTTTCATTAATGGATTTATTGGTTTATAATTTAGTTAATCCCATGGAATTTGCCATGATAACCCACTATCTCATTTTCTCTTCATTGCTCTTATTTAGGAAATGGGAAGAGCTTTCTCAAAGGAAAATTAGAAGATATCTAGGTTTTAACTAATGGTACCTTTAAATATCTTCTCTAATTTTTTTTATGATATTTTTTTTTTGGGATTAGATTCTTATTTTAAGTTGTTAAATAGATGGTTAATATGGAAAAATCATTATCTATATTTTACAATGGATTAATATAAGTACTTAAGAGTTTAAATTATAGAATTATTCATAAGTCTCAAGAGGGAATATCATAGTGGTAAGTCATTGGATTTTCATTTAGGAGACCCAAGTTCAAACCCTACTAGGTCCCTCCTAAAAACCTGCACTTTACCCTTACATTTTTATCAAATGAGATTAGCTCAACTGGTTAGATTCCTCAACATTCAAGGAGACCAAGGTTTAAATCTTGCCAAGAGATACATGGATAATAGCCAATCTTTGTTGTAATACCATTATGTGAGATGATTTAATATGGGTGGGCCCATTTCAATCTAGTATAACCAATTGAAAAAATATAGAATTATCCATCAACATATTTATCTATTTTCTTATTTGATAAGAACTTAAAAAGATATTTAGAACTCAATTTTGGGTAAAATAAAATGGTTAGTTGGAAAGACAAGTTCTTAACCATGGATGAAGGACTACAAATCATAAAGGCTATATTGCAACCTATCCTTATGTCACTTTCAAGATTAATATTAAGTATAGCACTCAAATTTGAAAAATAAATTAAAGATATTTTATTAAGAAAGGATGTAAAGAAAATTACCTTTGAAAATGGAATAGATTTATAGTGGAAATAATATTGGTGAAATATGCTAGTAAAATTGTAAATGATAATGGAAATTTCACATTTTAAATATCTTCATGACTTTGATTTATTTAATTCTTAAATTTAAAAGGGCTCCTTGCTTTCCTTTGTATATATATCCAAATAAAGAAAAATGATTTATTATCTATATTTTATTTTATTTATGTTTTGAGAATTTATTTAGTGAATGTTGATTGATAAAATTAATTGTTTTTTGTGCCCATGGGGTTTAAGACAATTGGTTAGTGTGAAGAATTTTGCACCATGAACCAAGTTTCCAATCCCATGGGTGAACCTTAACATTTTGGAGCATGATCTAGGAGCAAGCCTCATATTTTCTTATTTTAGAAAAAAATCAAGTGCAAGCAAGAAGCAAGTGTGAGTAGGAAGCAAGTGCAAGCAATAAGTGAGCCTTATCATTTATTAATCTATATATTTATGTAACAACCCTTATTTTCAACCCACTCGAAAGAGTAATTTTTTTTTTATATCATGATATATCATCAATGTAGAGTTCATAGCTAAGTATGTTTAAGCTAACATCAATCAAGGGTAGTAAGTAGCCAAGAGATTTACGACATGGTCAGTGTCAACTCTTGTGATAGGAGTGACCAAATCCTATCTAGCCTTACATGCCTTCATGATGTTTATTCATTTGTATCTCTCTCTCTCTCTCTCTCTCCTTTCATTAGAAAGCTTAATTACTTATCTAATTGAATGCAATTCAGTTATAATCTTACTTCCTAAATTGATTAAGAAATTAATTCCTTTGCAGTTGTATTATTAATCAATACATAAAGAATACTTCATTCATTTCAATATTATTACTTAAATCAAAGTATAAACCATTGCATCATATTATAATAACCATTATTGGAAAATTAAGTGTAACATTCATCATTAGATCTAACAAATCTCAAGTACAAAGATAATTCAATCTCATTTATTGAACATTACTTGTTACAAAAATCATGGCATCATGTAACAATTTAGTAATTAACTCATGGAATTATAAATGCATCATTCATTTTATAAGCTATTAAACAAGAAGTACCAATCCACATAATAAAGTTCCATAACACAATGTTCATCCTCGAAAAAACCCTGAAAGGAAACAAACCAACCTCAAAATATGTATCCTCATATTTCATTAATATTTTTGTCTCAATTTACAATGATATAAAAAATCTCAAATATTATTTGTAACACCCCAAGTCTGCCCACTTGGTTGTCCATTCACCCCAAGTCTACCCACTTGGTTGTCCAACATCAGAGGTTTCAATTTTGATAAAAATTCTCTACTTTTTTTATTTTGAAATCTTATATCATTTTCTAGTATGAGCATGTTATTTCATCTTCATGAGTGCCATTCCGCTGTAGTCGAAATACTCATGAGATCGAGATTGGCCAAATCTCGTAGAGTTACCTCTTTTGAACTTCACTCTCCTCCCGAGATTCCAAGTTCAGGCAGTGGGTTTCTTTTCCTCTAGGGCCCATAACACCTAGAGGTGTGACGCATAACTTTCTCGTGTCTTAACATGAATTTATGAACTTGTATTTTTATGTCATGTAAGACTTAGCGCATACATGCTCGAGCTAGACGATCATCCATTCTTTTTGGAGCATCGACTAAGGTCTTACCAATACCCGATAAGCACCCGACGTCTTGTGTAGATTAACCAACATGATGTCCCATACCATCGTGTTGTCGGATTCACCTAGTCTAACACAATTCACCACTCATCACTAGCAGGGATAACCTAGAAGAGATGCCCATACAACCCTTCGTTACCTCCCGTTCTGACCTTTTTCCATCAAAAGTACGGTTAGTGCCCTGATCCATGATGAATGCCTACCCGCTTCATCATTAAAACTTGTTTTCCATGGTGATTGCCTACCCGCAACACCATTTAAAACTTGTTTTCCATGGTGATTGCCTACCCGCAACACCATTTAATTTATCTTCACAAGATTGTCCTCCTCGCAATCTTGATTTTTATCAAGGTTGTCCTACCCACAACCTTAGGTTACGTTTAAAGTTTATTTAATCCACAATTCTGAAATTCACTTTTCATAAATTTAGCTATAGTTGGAATTGTCTATAAAGGTTTGACTATTTAAAGGTTTAATAATCACCACTATCTATTGGCTTGAAACTCAATAAGCAGCCATACATTTTCTAGTTTCCAACTTTCTCTAATGCAGCTAAGGCTGATCATAAATTAAAAGACCATGAAAGTATAGTAAATAAATTAAGAAATCCCAAATCCACATTACTATTTTATTTCAATATTACTATTTAATTATTTTCTTTAACTAATATAAACTACCTCTAAAATTAATAAAAAGAAAGACATCTTCTCTTCTCTTATGGTTCTATAACACTTGCGCTACACAAATAAGTGATTAAGCGGTTTGCTCTCAACGGACTAAGTATTGGGTAAAAGCTCCATAATGAATGATCTGAAAGAGCATTTTTAAGGAAATCTCATTTCTATTGTTTAAATTAAGAAAACTAACACCATACATGAATCTTGCTAGACTCCATTCACTATCCTTTGCTGTGTTGGCCGAAATATCAATGATCAACAATTTTCACACTAAGGTATCCATCTATTGTCTCTATTTAACTTATGCTTGGTTTCAATCTGAAAATCTTTTCCTATAAACTCTTATACCCGACCTTTGTTTGAATTGGATATCCTTCTACAAGGAATAAAGCTTTCATGATTTACTATGTTGAAGCTTCCCTACTAATTATTTCAGCAATTCCTATGCTTTAACCCATACTTTAATCTTGTTATAAGGCTTTCAAATAAAAACGTAGTAAAACTATAATTCAAATGTCAAAACTAAACCTATTATGTGCACCCAAAGTTTTACTCATTTTCTCAATCCATCATAGAATATTAAGGACTATTTAGGGTGCTTTAAAAACTAGATCAATTCATTTTCAATTTGAACTGGTGTAAGCTAGAACCAAGTATACTATCATGGATTCCAGACATGTTACATCTCAGATGAGGAAAGAGAAATAGACATCATTCACTATGTGCTAAATTAAGTTTCCAAGACTATATTAAGCATCAGATCTAAAAACAAGAGGTTTTTCCCATTGATAGAGACTTTTACCTCTAAACTATAAATTGTGTTTTAAGAATCACGTCCTTGCATCAAGTCTTCATAACAATTGACCATATTATAATTAAAAATATTACAAATCTAAACAACTACACACAACACTGATGTATACAAGCTCAACATGGCAATTGAAGAATGAAACACACTGTACTTTGTCTTATAAAAACACGAATTGCTCTTCTCTTCAATAATATTTATGTTTAAAAATAAAACAATATAAACATCTGAGAGTATAATGTTTTTACATCATGTTTCTAAGTCCAACCATGCACTTATTTCCAGACTATATGTTCAATATCAATACATAATCTACAACCTCTACTCTGTTTTTCACCCAAGAGCCACATTTTCCAATACTAATGCATGAAACGGGTTATCTACAACCCTATATGACTCAGACATCAATATTTCCCTGAGTGGAATTTCCAAATACCCAAAAGGAATAACACAACATTACTCTCACCTCTTTATACATGAATCTTGACACCCGAATGCTGAAGAAGTCTTAAAAGAAACAACATGCACAATATTTTGCAATGTTCCACATAAATATTTCTCCTCTCCCAATTACCCGATGGATTCAAGGGTCAGAACGGTCGTTCTACCATGCAATGCATCTAATTCTACATGCATCCATCATTTTCAAAACATAAATCAACATGCAATAGTTTTAATATTCATTCAACACTATATACACTTCACGACAACATCTACACAACATGCAGCCTCAATATATATTTTAGAGAAGGAAAAATATTCTTGGTTCCCATCCAATCATTCACACAACAACTTGTCATTGCTTAAATCATCACAACATGTAGCAACAGTAATTCAAGAAGAATTAATTTGGTTTTAGTTTTCAACCAACCAGACTTATAGCCATTCACCAACACATAAAAAAATAATGCAGTAAATCTTCAAGAACACATGCATTACAGACATCACACAGATTGATTGATTTTTCCTTATTGCATATCCTGAATTTTTAATTCAAACATAGCTGAATTTTTCCATTAAATTTTCTTTTAAATTTTATTATCAAGAGCACTTACTATTTTTTCCTCGCCTCCCACTCTTTTTCTTCTTTTCCTGTACTCTATTCCCTTCTCCTTTCTTCCATAGTTCACTTCACCCTTCACTGGAAACCATACCTCACCACCACCACCACACTCTTTCTCCTCTTCTATCTGCCATCTAGATGATGGTTTTTCCCCACCATCCTTCGTACATAAAAACCGATGGTAGTTTATAGCTTGTCTAATCTAAAACATTGCCAGGTGGTCTCCACTACTCCATTTTTTAACAACCATCTTAACCTTCGTAGATATGCCGACAAGTCCCTAATTATCTTTTGCAAAGAATGCCCAAGAAGTACTCTTTGATATTTGAATTATTATTATATTCATTTCATTTCATTTTTTATTTATTTTAATATAACATTTGCTTAAAGTCCTATATTACCTTACCTCCAAAGCATCCATAGAACAAATATTATTATTTATTTTTATTATACTTATATATATTTGTATTTATACTATTAGTTATATTTTAATATATATATATATATATATATATATATATATATATATTAAATTTTAAATAAATCCATTCCTTAAAAGAACACACATATTTTTCCTTTAAACCTCAAAACACTTTTAATCCTATTCCATTTGTTTCATTAATTTTTAACTATGGCTCCCATGCATTAAGCATTTTCATTGCCATTCATCATCACAATTTCACAAAATATCAAACATCAAACACTCCTATAAATGCAGCTACATGATATGCATACTACATGGACCGCTGGTGAATGCATTGCCCATAGGGTTCCTTGCCCCTATCAACTGGGCAAATACATCACCGCTCATCATCTCCCTTGACTTACCTTACACCGGAATAATCCTTTTGCCCTGTTGAGGAGACCACTTTCCTTTGCATTGTCTTGCCAGTAACGAAACTTGTCTCCTGCAACCACAGATACATTAGCAGTATCTCATCCTTGAAGACAAATTAGGTGTATAGGAGAATAGAGTTTTGGAGGGTTGTTACATACTCCCCCTAAGATTAAACATAGTCCCTGTGTTTGCATTCACCATTATAAACATAAATAAAGAAGAAATTAATGCCATGATCATATAAAATCAATCCAACACCTCATCAAATTTACATTATTCCCAATGTGATTCATCATTCATTATCAAAACATGCATAAATACTAAATACATGTATTATTTTTCACAACCCAAGATATGATAATATTCAAGATAAAACTAGGTCATGTAATATGCACAAATACCAGATATATGTATCATACTTCACAAACCAAGATATGATACTGTTACTACTTAATCAAAATAAAACTATGTCATGATGATCATAATGTTCAAATACTACTCAAACAAGAATGGAAATTGTCTCTTCATGATGGCCACATCTTCCCACGTGGCACTATTTTTAGAAAACTGGTCCCATTGGACCCTACACTGCTCAATGTTTCTCTTTCTCAATTATTTGGTACGATATCCAAGGATCCTAACTGGTCGCACCTCAATGCGTAGGGGATCATCCATATACAATTGATCAATATTCCAAACATGTGAGGGATCAAGAACATATTTCTTAAGAAGGGACACATGGAATGTATCATGAATTTTTGATAAATTGGGTGGCAAGTCTAATTTGTAGGCAATTGGGTTCAATTTTTCAATAATTTCAAAAGGCCCTACAAATCATGGACTAAGCTTAGAGGATTTGATAGAACTTTTAGTAGGTTTTACTCTTAGGAATACTCTATCTCCCATAGAGAATTCTCGTGGTGTTCTTTTTAGGTCCGCATAACTCTTTTGTCGATCTGAGGCTTCCTTAAGCCTTTGACGAATTTCATTGAGTTGATTTTCCATTTCTCTGACCATATCCGGCCCGATCATCACCCGATCCTCTGGATTACTCCATGACAATGGCGTTCTGCACCTCCTCCCATACAAAGCCTCAAATGGAGCCATACCTAAAGAAGTATGATAACTATTATTATAGGTAAACTCAACTAGAAAAATATAATCTTCCCACTTCGTCTGATGGTCCATACAATACATGCGGAGCATATCCTCTAAGACTTGATTCACCCTTTCAGTTTGTCCATCTATTTTTGGGTGATAGGCAGTACTAATATTGAGTTTTGTTCCCCAAGCCTGGTGCAATATCTACCAAAATTTAGATGTGAAACGAGAATCCCTATCTGATATAATTATTTTAGGGAATCCATGTAGCCGTACCACTTCCCTAGAAAATTTTTGGGCTACAGTAGGAGCTCCATATTTTATATTTCCTGGCAGAAAATGTGCCACTTTAGTCAATTTATCTACTACTACCAGAATGGCATCATGCTGAAAATGATTTTTAGGCAGTCCGACTATAAAATCCATAGTTACCACTTGCCATTTGTATTGTGGAATGTCATGTGAAAATAAGCATCCAACTGGATGTAAATGTTCCGCTTTCACCTTTTGACATTCTAAACATTTAGCCATAAATTCAGCAATGTCCTTTTTCATTCCTGGCCAATAATACTCTTTTTTCAGATTTTCATACATCTTCACATAGCCTGGGTGAGCAGAATATGGTGCCCTATGTGCCTCGTGCATTATTGTATCTCTCAGGTTCTGGTCACTTGGTACCACCACCCTATTTTTAAAGAATAACGTATCTTCCTAGATTCTAAATCCCTTTGCCTTATCAAAATTTTGTTGAACCAATTCTCGATACTTCTGAGAATATTCATCTTGAATCTGTAATTGCCTGATTTGATCAGTTATAACAGATTGACAATGTGACATAGCATTGATATGCTTTCTTCTACTTAAAGCATCTGCTAATTTATTCTCTTTTCCTTTAATATATTCTATGCCAAAATCATATTCCGCCAGAAATTCCATCCAACGCCTTTGTCTAGCATTAAGCATTGGCTGAGTAAAAATATATCTTAGGCTTTGATGATCTGTTCTAAGCTCAAAAGGTTTACCAAGTAGATAATGTCACCATATTTTCAAAGCATGCACAACCGCAACCAATTCTAAGTCATGTGTGGCATAGTTTAATTCATGTTTCTTAAGTTTTCGGGACTCATAGGCAATAATGTCATCCTCTTGCATGAGAACCCCACCTAATCCCTCCAAAGAAGCATCAGTACATACAAAAAATGGTTGCTTAGGATCAGCTATTTTGAGAATAGGTGTTGATGTCAACTTTTCTTTAAGTATTTTGAAAGCTTCTTCACATCGTCCTATCCATTTAAAAGATTTTCCTTTCTTTTGGAGATTGGTTATTGGATAGGCTATTTTAGAAATATTTTGGATAAAGCGATGATAGTATCCAACCATCCCCATAAAACTTCGCACTTCAAAAATATTTGTGGGAGCAGGCCAATCAACAATAGCCTCAATTTTCTTTGGATCAACAGACACACCCTCCATAGAAATTATATGACCTAAATACTGTACCTGAGTCGCATAAAACTCACACTTAGACATCTTTCCATATAATTGATTCCTTCTAAGTATTTCAAGAATAGTTCTCATATGATGGTCATGTTCTTCTTTGCTTCTAGAGTAGATCAATATGTCATCCAGGAATACTAACACAAACCGATCTAATTATTCTCGAAACACACTATTCATCAAATTCATAAAAGTTGTTAGAGCATTGGTCAAACCAAAAGGTAACACGATGAATTCATAATGACCATATCTAGTTCGAAAAGTAGTTTTATGAGTATCTTCTTCCCGGATCCTCAATTGATGATAACCAGATCTAAGATCAATTTTGGAGAAAATCATGGCTCCTTTCAGTTGATCAAACAAATCATCTATTCTAGGTAGAGAGTACTTATTCTTAATAGTCATTTTGTTTAACATTCTATAATCAATACATAACCTTAATGTCCCATATTTATTTTTCACAAACAACACTAGTGCACCCCACGGTGAAATACTAGGTTTAATATATCCTTTTTCCAAAAGTTCTTAAAGTTCTATTGTGGTCATCCTATAAGGTGCTCGAGCTACTAGTATCGCTCCTGGAAAAAGTTCTATAGTAAATTCAAACTCCCTCTAGGGTGGAAGACCAGGTAATTCTTTAAGAAAAACATCATGAAAGTCATTTAACACTGGATATGTTTGGAATAGACTCGCTCTAGATTCATTTTCCTCCTTTTTATTAAGTTTAACCACAAAGACTCTACTACCCTTTTTCATAGCTCTTTTAGCTTGCATTGCAGTCATAAGATGTGGTTCCACTGATTCATGTCCATAGTGTACCCGAATCCTTTGCTTAGTGTCATCAGAGAATTCCATCCATCTTTCTTCAAAATTTAACAATGCTTTATGTGCCTTGAGCCAATCCATACCTAAAATTATATCAAAGGTATGCAAAGGAGCTACGTATAAATGCCATCGGGTTTGTCCTTGAGGTAGCATTATTTGAGGATCAAATAGACATTGGTTAACGGTATAGGTTTGCCCAGACCCATACTCAACTTTCCACCCATTAGCCATAAATCCAGGTGTTTTTGGTATGTCCCTCAAAATATTTGGTGAAACAAAACTATCAGTTGCTCCAGAATCAACCAAAATATAAACATTTCTATTATAAATTTTGCCCTTCAATAAGAAAGGTGTTGCTTGGCCATTGAGTTTAGAGTTACCTATTGCTGCATATATCTTATGAGCAGGTTCCATAGGTTCTTTCTTCTTATCCGCTCACAAAGGATATTTATCAGCATAATGAGGTTCTTTACAAATCCAACAACCCGTCCATGGTGCCCTCTCTTTCATATTTCCCTCATTATCTTCATGTGTACCAACTTTTGGTGCATTAACTCTTTGCTCATACCTATCCCTGAAATTTCTCTAGCCACCCCGATAATTTTGATTTCCCCTATTTCCTTGGTATCTATTCTTATTTTTATCAAACCTATTTCTATTCCCATTTCCACGATTCTTGTGCCAACCCCTATCTCCTTTGGTTGGACCTACATTTTTCTTTTTCTGTGGTTCTTCCTTTTCTGAATATTGTTGATAATAAGCTTTCTTGGCCTTAAAATTATCTTCTTCTTGTCGAGCCAAGTCACAAGCAACAATTAGGGTAGCAGGTTTTAACATAAGAATCAAGTGCCCAATTTTTGGATGTAACCCTAGGAGAAATTTCTGAATTTTAATCTCATTCCTCTGCTCATATTCAGGCATGTATTTGAGAAATTGCACAAATTACTAGTAGTACTCAATTACGGACATACTACCCTATGTTAACCTTGAAAATTTTGTAGTCCTTTCAAGGTAAAATTATAGTGTTAGGAACCTATCCTTAAATGCCAATACAAATGTATCCCAAGGTACATCGATAGCCTCTACATTATGAGTTTTCCTATATGTATCCCACCAGTCAATGGCAGCTCCAATCAATCGAAATACTACCCATGAGGTTTTTGATTTAGAAGAAAGGGTCCTAACCGCAAAGTATGCTTCCACACTATTCAACCACCTTTCAACTTCTTCCCCATCACCTTTGCCATCAAATTTAGCTATATCAATTCTTCACATATCCTTGTCCAATTATGAACCTACTTGTTTTCTTCCTGGGTCAATAGTTGTCTCATCCTCAACTATTACCATTTCTTTTCCTTTGGATAGATTTTCTATTATTTTCTGTTGATGGGATATCATTTCTTGCTGCTGAGCCAACTGAGCTTTTTGTTGCTCCATATGCTCTATCATTTGAGCATTTTGTTGTGCCATGTGTTCAACCATTTGAGCATTTTGCTGCTCCATTTGTTCTTTCTATTGGCTCATTTTCTCCCACAATAGTTGTACCATCCAAACCATTTTATCCTCCTTATTAACCAGTTCTTTTTCCTTCCTAACCGGTTCTTTTTCCTTCCTCTTTTCTCGAGGATGTTCTACGGCTTCTTTTGATGCCCCAATCCGCATAACTTTTTGAATGACCCTTCTAGGGTTCTCGGTCAGCCCTTCCCATTGAACCACCATAGTTATTTTTGAGGAACTAGCTTTTTGTCCAGATGCCATTGCCTACCCAACAAAAACAAGAGCCTTGTCAACTTATCAAGTCTTAGGTGAACACATTGATAATATCAAATTAGATTTGACATGGGTTTTCTAAAATTTTATTATTTAAAATATTTACAACCTTGGCTCTGATACCAAATGTAACACCCCAAGTCTACCCACTTGGTTGTCCATTCACCCCAAGTCTACCCACTTGGTTGTCCAACATCAGAGGTTTCAATTTTGATAAAAATTCTCTACTTTTTTATTTTAAAATATTATATCATTTTCTAGTATGAGCATGTTAATTTCATCTTCATGAGTGCCATTCCACTACAATCGAAATACTCATGAGATCGAGATTGGCCAAATCTCATAGAGTTACCTCTTTTGAACTTCACTCTCCTCCCGAGATTCCAAGTTCAAGCAGTGGGTTTCTTTTCCTCTAGGGCCCATAACACCTAGAGGTGTGATGCATAACTTTCCCATGTCTTAACATGAATTTATGAACTTGTATTTTTATGTCATGTAAGACTTAGCGCATACATGCTCGAGCTAGATGATCATCCATTATTTTTGGAGCATCGACTAAGGTCTTACCAATACCCGATAAGCACCCGATATCTTGTGTAGATTAACCAACACGATGTCCCATACCATCATGTTGTCGGATTCACCTAGTCTAAAACAATTCACCACTCATCACTAGCAGGGATAACCTAGAAGAGATGCCCATACAACCCTTCGTTACCTCCCATTCTGACCTTTTTCCATCAAAAGTATGGTTAGTGCCCTGATCCATGATGAATGCCTACCCGCTTCATCATTAAAACTTTTTTCCATGGTGATTGCCTACCCCACTCATTTAAAACTTTTTTCCATGGTGATTGCCTACCCGCAACACCATTTAATTTATCTTCACAAGATTGTCCTCCCCACAATCTTGATTTTTATCAAGGTTGTCCTACCCACAACCTTAGGTTGCATTTAAAGTTTATTTAATCCACAATTCTGAAATTCACTTTTCATAAATTTAGCTATAGTTGGAATTGTCTATAAAGGTTTGACTATTTAAAGGTTTAATAATCACCACTATCTATTGGCTTGAAACTCAATAAGCAGCCATACATTTTCTAGTTTCCAACTTTCTCTAATGCAACTAAGGCTGATCATAAATTAAAAGACCATGAAAGTATAGTAAATAAATTAAGAAATCCCAAATCCACATTACTATTTTATTTCAATATTACTATTTAATTATTTTCTTTAACTAATATAAACTACCTCTAAAATTAATAAAAAGAAAGACATCTTCTCTTCTCTTATGGTTCTATAACACTTGCGCTACACAAATAAGTGATTAAGCGGTTTGCTCTCAACGGACTAAGTATTGGGTAAAAGCTCCATAATGAATGATCTGAAAGAGCATTTTTAAGGAAATCTCATTTCTATTATTTAAATTAAGAAAACTAACACCATACATGAATCTTTCTAGACTCCAATATCCTTTGTTGTCTTGGCCAAAATATCAATGATCAACAATTTTCACACTAAGGTATCCATCTATTGTCTCTATTTAACTTATGCTTGGTTTCAATCTGAAAAGCTTTTCCTATAAAATATTATACCCGACCTTTGTTTGAATTGGATATCCTTCTACAAGGAATAAAGCTTTCATGATTTACTATGTTGAAGCTTCCCTACTAATTATTTCAGCAATTCCTATGCTTTAACCCATACTTTAATCTTGTTATAAGGCTTTCAAATAAAAATGTAGTAAAACTGTAATTCAAATGTCAAAACTAAACCTGTTCTATGCACCCAAAGTTTTACTCATTTTCTCAATCCATCATAGAATATTAAGGACTATTTAGGGTGCTTTAAAAACTAGATCAATTCATTTTCAATTTGAACTGGTGTAAGCTAGAACCAAGTATACTATCGTGGATTCCAGACATGTTACATCTCGGATGAGGAAAGAGAAATAGACATCATTCACTGTGTACTAAATTAAGTTTCCAAGACTATATTAAGCATCAGATCTAAAAACAAGAGGTTTTCCCATTGATAGAGACTTTTACCTCTAAACTATAAATTGTGTTTTAAGAATCATGTCCTTGCATCAAGTCTTCATAACAATTGACCATATTATAATTAAAAATATTACAAATCTAAACAACTACACACAACACTGATGTATACAAGCTCAACATGACAATTGAAGAATGAAACACACTGTACTTTATCTTATAAAAACACGAATTGCTCTTCTCTTCAATAATATTTATGTTTAAAAATAAAACAATATAAACATCTGAGAGTATAATATTTTTACATCATGTTTCTGAGTCCAACCATGCACTTATTTCTAGACTATATGTTCAATATCAATACATAATCTACAACCTCTACTCTGTTTTTCACCCAAGAGCCACATTTTCCAATACTAATGCATGAAACGGGTTAGCTACAACCCTATATGACTCAAGCATCAATATTTCCCTAAGTGGAATTTCTAGATACCCAAAAGGAATAACACAACATTACTCTCACCTCTTTATACACGAATCTTGACACTCGAATGTTGAAGAAGTCTTAAAAGAAATAACATGCATAATATTTTGCAATGTTCCACATAAATATTTCTCCTCTCCCAATTACCCGATGGATTCAAGGGTCAGAACGGTCATTCTACCATGCAATGCATCTAATTCTACATGCATCCATCATTTTCAAAACATAAATCAACATGCAATAGTTTTAATATTCATTCAGCACTATATACACTTCACGACAACATCTACACAACATGCAACCTCAATATATATTTTAGAGAAGGAAAAATATTCTTGGTTCCCATCCAATCATTCACACAACAACTTGTCATTGCTTAAAATCATCACAACATGTAGCAACAATAATTCAAGAAGAATTAATTTGGTTTTAGTTTTCAACCAACCAGACTTATAGCCATTCACCAACACATAAAAAAATAATGTAGTAAATCTTCAAGAGCACATGCATTACAGACATCACACAGATTGATTGATTTTTCCTTATTGCATATCCTGAATTCTTAATTCAAACATAGCTGAATTTTTCCATTAAATTTTCTTTTAAATTTTATTATCAAGAGCACTTACTATTTTTTCCTCACCTCCCACTCTTTTTCTTCTTTTCTTGTACTCTATTCCCTTCTCCTTTCTTCCACGGTTCGCTTTGCCCTTCGCTGGAAACCATACCTCACCACCACCACCACTTTCTCCTCCTCTATCTGCCATCTAGATGATGGTTTTTCCCCACCATCCTTCGTACATAAAAATCGGTGGTAGTTTATAGCTTGTCTAATCTAAAACATTGCCAGGTGGTCTCCACTACTCCATTTTTTAACAACCATATTAACCTTCGTAGATATGCCGACAAGTCCCTAATTATCTTTTGCAAAGAATGCCCAAGCAGTACTCTTTGATATTTGAATTATTATTATATTCATTTCATTTCATTTTTTTATTTATTTTAATATAACATTTGCTTAAAGTCCTATATTTACCTTACCTCCAAAGCATCCATAAAACAAATATTATTATTTATTTTTATTATACTTATATATATTGGTGTTTATACTATTAGTTGTATTTTAATATATATATATATATATATATATAAATATATATATAAATATATATATATAACTTAAACTTTTAATCATATTTCATTTATTTCATTAATTTTTAACTATGGCTCCCATGCATTAAGCATTTTCATTGTCATTCATCATCACAATTTCACAAAATATCAGACATCAAACACTCCTATAAATGCAGCTACATGATATGCATACTACATGGACCATTGGCGAATGCATTACCCATAGGGTTCCTTACCCCTATCAACTGGAAAATACACCACCGCTCATCATCTCCCTTGACTTACCTTACACTGGAATAATCCTTTTCCCTATTGAGGAGACCACTTTCCTTTGCATTGTCTTGCCAGTAATGAAACTTGTCTCCTGCAACCACAGATACATTAGCAATATCTCATCCTTGCAGACAAATTAGGCATATAGGAGAATAGAGTTTTGGAGGGTTGTTACATACTCCCCCCTAAGATTAAACACAGTCCCTGTGTTTGCATTCACCATTATAAACATAAATAAAGAAGAAATTAATGTCATGATCATATAAAATCAATCCAACACCTCATCAAATTTACATTATTCCCAATGTGATTCATCATTCATTATCAAAACATGCATAAATACTAAATACATGTATTATTTTTCACAACCCAAGATATGATAATATTCAAGATAAAACTAGGTTAGGTCATGTAATATGTACAAATATCAGATATATATATCATACTTCACAAACCAAGATATGATATTGTTACTACTTAATCAAAATAAAACTATGTCATGATGATCATAATGTTCAAATAATACTCAAACAAGAATGAAAATTGTCTCTTCATGATGGCCACATCTTCCCACGTGGCACTATTTTCAGAAAATTGGTCCCATTGGACCCTACATTGCTCAATGTTTCTCTTTCTCAATTGTTTGGTACGATATCCAAGGATCCTAACTGGTCGCACCTCAATGCGTAGGGGATCATCCATCTACAATTGATCAATATTCCAAACATGTGAGGGATCAGGAACATATTTCTTAAGAAGGGACACATGGAATGTATCATGAATTTTTGACAAATTGGGTGGCAAGTCTAATTTGTAGGCAACAGGTCAATTTCAACAATTTCAAAAGGCCCTACAAATCATGGACTAAGCTTAGAGGATTTGATAGAAATTTTAGTAGGTTTTACTCTTAGGAATACTCTATCTCCCACAAAGAATTCTCGTGGTGTTCTCTTCAGGTCCGCATAACTCTTTTGTTGATCTGAGGCTTCCTTAAGCCTTTGACAAATTTCATTGAGTTGATTTTCCATTTCTCTAACCATATCCAACTCGATCATCACCCGATCCTCTAGATTACTCCATGACAATGGCATTTTGCACCTCCTCCCGTACAGAGCCTCAAATGGAGCCATACCTAAAGAAGTATGATAACTATTATTATAGGTAAACTCAACTAGAAAAATATAATCTTCCCACTTCGTCTGATGGTCCATACAATACATGCAAAGCATATCCTCTAAGACTTGATTCACCCTTTCAGTTTGTCCATCTATTTTTGGGTGATAGGTAGTACTAATATTGAGTTTTGTTCCCCAAGCCTGGTGTAATATTTACCAAAATTTAGACGTGAAATGAGAATCCCTATCTGATATAATTGTTTTAGGGAATCCATGTAGCCATACCACTTCCTTGGAAAATTTTTGGGCTACAGTAGGAGCTCCATATTTTATATTTCCTGGCAAAAAATGTGCCACTTTAGTCAATTTGTCTACTACTACCAGAATGGCATCATGCTGAAAATGATTTTTAGGCAGTCCGACTATAAAATCCATAGTTACCACTTGCCATTTGTATTGTGGAATGTCATGTGAAAATAAGCATCCAGCTGGATGTAAATGTTCCGCTTTCACCTTTTGACATTCTAAATATTTAGCCACAAATTCAGCAATGTCCTTTTTCATTCCTAGCCAATAATACTCCTTTTTTAAATTTTCATACATATTCACATAGCCTGGGTGAGTAGAATATGGTGCCCTATGTGCCTCATGCATTATTGTATCTCTTAGGTTATGGTCACTTGGTACCACCACCCTATTTTTAAATAATAATGTATCTTCCTAGATTCTAAATCCCTTTGCCTTATCAGAATTTTGTTGAACCAATTCTCGATACTTTTGAGAATATTCATCTTGAATCTGTAATTGCCTTATTTGATCAGTTATAACAGATTGACAATGTGATATAGCATTGATATGCTTTCTTCTACTTAAAGCATCTGCTAATTTATTCTCTTTTCCTTTAATATATTCTATGCCAAAATCATATTCTGCCAGAAATTCCATCTAGTGCCTTTGTCTAGCATTAAGCATTGGCTGAGTAAAAATATATCTTAGGCTTTGATGATCTTTTCTAAGCTCAAAAGTTTTTCCAAGTAGATAATTTCGCCACATTTTCAAAGCATGCACAACCACAACCAATTCTAAGTCATGTGTGGCATAGTTTAATTCATGTTTCTTAAGTTTTTGGGACTCATAGGCAATAATGCCATCCTCTTGCATGAGAACCCCACCTAATCCCTCCAAAGAAGCATCAGTACATACAACAAATGGTTGCTTAGGATCAACTATTTTGAGAATAGGTGTTGATGTCAACTTTTATTTAAGTATTTTGAAAGCTTCTTCACATTGTCCTATCCATTTAAAAGCTTTTCCTTTATTTTGGAGGTTGGTTATTGGATAGGCTATTTTAGAAATTTTTTGGATAAAGTGGCGATAGTATCCAGCCATCCCCATAAAACTTCGCACTTCAGAAACATTTGTGGGAGCAGGCCAATCAAAAATAGCCTCAATTTTCTTTGGATCAACAGACACACCCTCCGCATAAATTATATGACCTAAATATTGTACCTGAGTCGCATAAAACTCACACTTAGACATATTTCCATATAATTGATTCCTTCTAAGTATTTCAAGAATAGTTCTCATATGATGGTCATGTTCTTCTTTTCTTCTAGAGTAGATCAGTATGTCATCTAGGAATACCAGCACAAACTGATCTAATTATTCTCAAAACACACTATTCATCAAATTCATAAAAGTTGCTGGAGCATTGGTCAAACCAAAAGGTAACATGGTGAATTCATAATGACCATATCTAGTTCAAAAAGCAATTTTATGAGTATCTTCTTCCCGGATCCTCAATTGATGATAACCAGATCTAAGATCAATTTTGGAGAAAATCATGGCTCCTTTCAGTTGATCAAACAAATCATCTATTCTGGGTAGAGAGTACTTATTCTTAATAGTCATTTTTTTTAACATTATGTAATCAATACATAACCTTAATGTCCCATATTTATTTTTCACAAACAACACTGGTGCACCCCATAGTGAAATACTGGGTTTAATATGTCCTTTTTCCATAAAGTTGAGTTTTAAGTTCTTGTAGTTCTATTGTGGTCATCCTATAAGGTGCTCGAGCTACTGGCGTCGCTCCTGGAAAAATTTCTATAGTAAATTCAAACTCCCTCTAGGGCGGAAGACCAGGTAATTCTTCAAGAAAAACATTGCGAAAGTCATTTAACACTGGATATGTTTGGAATAGACTCACTCCAAATTCATTTTCCTCTATTTTATTAAGTTTAACCACAAAGACTCTACTACCCTTTTTCATAGCTCTTTTAGCTTGCATTGCAGTCATAAGATGTGGTTCCACTGATTCACATCCACAGTGTACCCGAATCCTTTGCTTAGTGTCATCATAGAATTCCATCCATATTTCTTCAAAATTTAACAATGCTTTATGTGCCTTGAGCCAATCAATACCTAAAATTATATCAAAGGTATGCAAAGGAGCTACGTATAAATGCCATCGAGTTTATCCTTGAGGTAGCATTATTTGAGGATAAAATAGACATTGGTTAACGGTATAGGTTTTCCTAGACCCATACTCGAATTTCCACCCATTAGCCATAAATCCAGGTTTTTCCGGTATGTCCCTCAAAATATTTGGTGAAACAAAACTATCAGTTGCTCCAAAATCAACCAAAATACAAACATTTCTATTATAAATTTTGCCCTTCAATAAGAAAGGTGTTGTTTGGCCATTGAGTTTAGAGTTACCTATTGTTGCATATATCTTATGAGCAGGTTCCACAAGTTCTTTCTTCTTATCTGCTTGCAAAGGACATTTATCAGCATAATGAGGTTCTTTACAAATCCAGCAACCCATCCGTGGTGCCCTCTCTTTCATATTTCCCTCATTATCTTCATGTGTACCAACTTTTGGTGCATTAACTCTTTGCTCATACCTATCCCTAAAATTTCTTTGGCCACCCCGATAATTTTGATTTCCCCTATTTCCTTGGTATCTATTCTTATTTTTATCAAACCTATTTCTATTCCCATTTCCATGATTCTTGTGCCAACCCCTATCTCCTTTGGTTGGACCTACATTTTTATTTTTCTGTGGTTCTTCCTTTTCTGAATATTGTTGATAATAAGATTTCTTGGCCTTAAAATTATCCTCTTCTTGTCGAGCCAAGTCACAAGAAGCAGTTAGGGTAGCAATTTTTTTTAAAACCCCTTGCACGCAACTGGCTTCAAAGGGTAGCAGGTTTTAACATAAGAATCAAGTGCCCAATTTTTGGATGTAACCCTAGGAGAAATTTTTGAATTTTAATCTCATTCCTCTGCTCATATTCAGGCATGTATTTGAGAAATTGCACAAATCATTGGTAGTACTCAATTACGAACATACTACCCTGTGTTAACCTTGAAAATTTTGTAGTCCTTTCAAGGTAAAATTGCGGTGTTAGGAACCTATCCTTAAATGCCAATACAAATGTATCCCAAGGTACATCGATAGCCTCTATATTATGAGTTTTCCTATATGTATCCCACCAATTAGTGACAACCCCATTTAATCGAAGTATGCTTCCACACTATTCAGCCATCTTTCAACTTCTTCCCCATCACCTTTGCCATCAAATTTGGCTATATCAATTCTTCGCATATCCTTATCCAATTTTGAACCTACTTTTTTTCTTCCTGGGTCAATAGTTGTCTCATCCTCAACTATTACCGTTTATTTTCCTTTTGGATAGATTTTCTATTGTTTTTTGTTGATGGGATATCATTTCTTTTTGCTGAGCTAGCTAAGCTTTTTTCTGTTCCATATGCTCTATCATTTGGGCATTTTGTTGTGCCATGTGTTCAGCCATTTGAGTATTTTGCTACTCCATTTGTTCTTTATGTTGGCTCATTTGCTCCCACAATAGTTGTACCATACAAAACATTTTATCCTCCTTATTAATCAATTTTTTTCCTTCCTAATTGGTTATTTTTCCTTCCTTAATAGGATGTTCTGCAACTTCATCTAATGCCCCAATCCACATAGCACTTTGAATGACCCTTCTAGGGTTCTCGGTCAACCCTTCCCACTGAACCACCATAGTTCTTTTTGAGGAACTAGCTTTTTGTCCGGATGCCATTGCCTGCCCAAAAAAAATAAGAGCCTTGTCAACTTATCAAGTCTTAGGTGAACACATTGATAATATCAAATTAGATTTGACATGGGTTTTCTAAAATTTTGTTATTTAAAAGATTCACAACCTTGGCTCTGATACCAAATGTAACACCCCAAGTCTACCCAATTGGTTGTCCATTCACCCAAAGTCTACCCACTTGGTTGCCCAACATCAGAGGCTTTAATTTTGATAAAAAATATTATTTTTTATTATTATTTTGAAATATTATATCATTTTCTAGTATGAGCATGTTATTTTATCTTCATGAGTGCCATTCCACTGTAGTTGAAATACGAATGAGATTGATATTGGCTAAATCTTGTAGAGTTGCATCTTATGAAATTCACTCTCCTCCTGAGATTCTAAGTTCATGCAGAGGGTTTCTTTTCCTCTAGGGTCCATAACACCTAGAGGTGTGATGCATAACTTTCCTGTGTCTTAACATGAATTTATGAACTTGTATTTTTTATGACATGTAAGACTTAGCGCATACATAATCAAGCTAGATGATCATCCATTATTTTTGGAGCATCAACTAAGGTCTTACCAATACCCGATAAGCACCCGACATATTGTGTAGATTAACCAACACGATATCCCATACCATCATGCTGTCGGATTCACCTAGTCTAACATAATTCACCACTCATCACTAGTAGGGATAACCTAGAAGATATGCCCATACAACCCTTTGTTACCTCCCGTTATGACCTTTTCCCATCAAAAGTACAATTAGTGTCCTGATTCATGATGAATGCCTACCCGCTTTATCATTAAAACTTGTTTTCCATGGTGATTCTCTACCTGCGACACCATTTAAAACTTGTTTTCCATGGTGATTGCCTACCTGCACCATTTAATTTATCTTCACAAGATTTTCCTCCCCGCAATATTGATTTTTATCAAGGTTTTCCTACCCACAAGCTTAGGTTGCATTTAAATTTTATTTAATCCACAATTCTGAAATTCACTTTTCATAAATTTAGCTATAGTTGGAATTGTCTATAAAGGTTTGACTATTTAAAGTTTAATAATCACCACTATCTATTGGCTTGAAACTCAATAAGTAGCCATACGTTTTCTAGTTTCCAACTTTCTCTAGTGTAGTTAAGGCTGATCATAAATTAAAAGACCATGAAAGTATAATAAATAAATTAAGAAATCCCAAATCCACATTACTATTTTATTTCAATATTACTATTTAATTATTTTCTTTAACTAATATAAACTACCTCTAAAATTAATAAAAATAAAGACATATTATCTTCTCTTATGTTTCTATAACACTTGCGCTACACAAATATGTGATTAAGCGGTTTGCTCTCAACGGACTAAGTATTGGGTAAAAGCTCCATAATAATTGACCTGAAAGAGCATTTTTAAGGAAATATCATTTCTATTGTTTAAATTAAGAAAACTAACACCATACATGAATCTTGCTATACTTCATTCACTATCCTTTGCTGTCTTGGCTGAAATATCAATGATCAAAAATTTTCACACTAAGGTATCCGTCTATTGTCTCTATTTAGCTTATGTTTGGTTTCAATCTGAAAATATTTTCCTATAAAATCTTATACCCAACCTTTGTTTGAATTGGATATCCTTCTAAAAGAAATAAAGCTTTCATGATTTACTATGCTGAAGCTTCCCTACTAATTATTTCAGAAATTCCTATGCTTTAACCCATACTTTAATCTTGTTATAAGGCTTTCAAATAAAAACGTAGTAAAACTATAATTCAAATGTCAAAACTAAACATTTTCTGCACATCCAAAGTTTTACTTTTTTTCTTAATCCATCGTAGGATATTAAGGACTATTTAGGATGCTCTAAAAACTAGATCAATTCATTTTTAATTTGAACTGGTGTAAGCTAGAACCAAGTATACTATCGCAGTATTCATTTGCAGTATCTCATCTCGTAGACAAATTAGGCATATAGGAGAATAGAGTTTTCGAGGGTTGTTACATTATTATGAACCATCAATAAATATATGACTATAGGATATGCCCATCCATTCCTATTTTTATGTCATCATGAAAATTGAAAACACTTAAATGAAATGATCACTGGATACATATAAATTGAGAAACAAGGAACCTCATAGTTTCCTCAAGAATGAATCTCACGTTCATTCTTCAAACTTTCAATCCAACATGGAGTGGAAGTTATCTAAAATCTAATACTAGAAGAGACCCCATAATCTCTTCAAGAATAGATTCCCCATCTATTCTTTCTAAGTTTATTCATCATCAAATGCATTCATCATCAAATGCACTTCAATCAATTATATAATAAGAGGAAATCCCATAATTTTATCAAGAATGGATTTCCTATCTGTTATTTCCCAATGAATCTAAAAGGTGCTTTTATAATTCAAATTTATTTCACTCTTAAAAAATCAAGTAACATATTTTGTTTAATATAGCAATCTAATTTTACTAAAAAAAATTCACAAATTTTGTACTATAATATTTTCTAGGACTACACTATAATTATTACAAATTGCCACACTTTTTACCATAATCTATCCACAAGATTACACTATAGTATCCATAATCTATCCATAATATTACACTATAGTTTTGAAAAATCTAGTTTCTCCTTTCCAAAATGGACTGTCACTTACCCTTCTCAAGAAGCATGCATTGACTAGTGTTCAAAGGACATTAAACCACTTAATCCCAAGGTATTTTGATAAAGGGATTAATTCATTTAAACTCAATATTATCCCTAGAATAAGAGATCTAGTTGCACCATCCTATTTCTACTATATTTTGCAGAATCTATTTCAATGGATAGAATATTTATATCGACTATATTTATCCAAAGGGTTAAAAACCATCCAACAGTTAATTCAATTTAAAAAAATGGTCGCTTGATTTGATCCATCGAATACTTGGATGCTTGAAAAATCATATCCCATCGACTACATTTATGCTATAATGGTTTTTAGATCAAAGAAAACTAGTTTTATTCAAGGAAGGTACTGTTGGCATTTTTGCCACATTGTTTTGATTTGTGATTATTCATGCATAAACTATTAAAGTTCTCATTCCTCTGTGTTTCTCTGTGAGTTTTGGTGCCAAAATAGCTAAGTCCAAAAACCGTCGTGATATTGCGATCGAAAACAGCATGGAGAGCACAGGTTCAAAATCGTCGCGATATCGCGACATGTCGCGTTATCACGGGTCTTTTGAGGAGAGAGAAGCTAAAGTCAAAAAATGTCGTGATATCGTGACGTGTTCCAAAATCATGGTCAAAGTGGTCAACGGAGGCAGAGCAGTGAAACTGTCATGAAATCGCGACATGTCGCGTTTTTGCGACTTGCGATGGCCATGGAGTAGAATGTTAGAAATTGTCATGAAATTGCGACATAATTGAGCAAAGGGCAATGACAATGAATCACGTCGCGATTTCACGATAGAAAAATGAACAAGGGCTAGAATGTAAAAAACGTCACGATATCGCGACATGTCGCGTTATCACGATCAAGGTGGCCAGAAAAGCTTAAGGCATGAAAGGCATCGCGATTTCGTGACACTTTTGAAAAATGAGACTAAGCAAGGAAATGTCGTGATTTTGCAACATATTGTGGAGAAAAGCTAAATAGACAAGAAATGTCGTGATTTCGTGACATGTCTTGTTTTCACGATGTGAAAGCTCAGAAAGAACAAAATGGTACGAAACGTCGCAATTTCACGACATGTTTGATTTTCGCTACCTGCAAGAGGGTGAAGGCCAAGGAAGAGAAAACTGTCGTGATTTTGTGACATGGTGCAGTTTCGCAGGTGGACAAAAGAAGGACACAGAAGCAGGAGAATTGTCACGATTTCGTGATATGGTGATGTTTTCGTGACTTGGAGGAGTGAAGAAGGCAGATGAAAGAACATGTTGCGATTTCGCTACATGTTGAGGAAAGAAGTCCCAACAAAGGAGAATGTCACGATTTCGTGATGTATCAGGAAGATAAAGCCAAAAAGAGAAAGATGTAGTGAAATCGTGACTTGTCGTGTTTTCACGGTTTGAAATAGTGCAAGGACAATATGAGGAAATAACGTCATGATTTCGTGATAGGTCATAGTTTCATGAGAACAGAGCAGAGAAGGAGCAGAATAGTATGGAACGTCGCGATTTCGCGACCTAAGGTGACGAAGGAGAACAAAGAGACGAATACGTCATGATTTCGCGACATGGTTGGTTTTCGTGATCCAAAATGGAAAAATCATACGGAAGAGAAATATGTCTCAATTTTGCAACATGTCGCATTTTCGTGACCCGTCACAGTTTCGCGCCAGATATCAGTTCAACAGTCGAATGAAATATTGTGATTTCCAAGGATTAAAAGAACTCCAAAATTGAATGTTTTGCTACTTTTTGATGTGTGCAATATAGAAAAACATGCTCAGGCCTATAGAAAAGCACCAAAATTGAAGACGCCTCCATTATTAAAAGCTTCTATTCTTGATTTTCTAACGGTTCCAAGCATGCTTCGAGGATGACCGTTCAATGAAGACGACCGGTTCCTTGTTTCATTTAATTTTTGGTTTCTCCAAGGCTGGTTTAAGGGGATCATTTCCTTATTGCTGCTGCACATTTTGTAGATATCGAGGAAGGCCGTTTCATATTTTAAATGTTACAAAGAGGCAATACCTCTATAAATATCAATGTATATCTCAGAAAGAGACATCGAGAGAGAGACTTTTGCTGAGAAGCTTTTCAAGTTCTTTGCATGAATGAAAGATATTTGGCCTCTGGTTTTGCAAGCAATTTTTTGTGTGTTTTTCCTTCTATCTTATGCATTCCTCATTTACGCTCGTATTCCTTATCTGTTGCTTAATTTGAATTCTGTGTCTGAGTTTAAATATTGCTAGTGAGGAAGTGAGTTCTAGAATGTGATTTTGGAGGTTATCTGTGCAAGGTTGTAAGTGAATTACATCGTTGTCTTCTGTTATATGCTGTTAGTGTGCTTGAAGTTATCTGCTGCTAATATTTCTTGATCTGACAAGTTTGGCCTGTGGCTACATTTCCCATCTATTTCTGCAATTTCTCATTTCTTTCTGCATATTTCCAATTCCTTTCCTACAACTTTAGTCTGAAATCAAGCTTAGATTTAGTAAGGGAACCAACCCTCTCTGGAGATTGGTTTGGAAGACATTTCTTTCTCCCAACATTTCAATGTTGGCCGGGTCTAAGGCGCATTTTGTATGAAATCATTTCCTGTGGCAGATTCGTGACCAACAATTTTTGGCATGCCCGGTGGGAAAGATTGTTTCTGTCTCTCAAAGATCCACAATCAGTGGAATAAGCATTATTTCAAATCGATACTCGGAGGAATCAAGATCTTGATGAACTGTCTTGACCTCATAGCGGAGATTGTAAGTTCATATGGTGACTCTATTGAAGGTGATTGTACCTAGAAAGTTCTAATTGTGAAGCTGGTGAAAATATTTGCTTCATGATCACGAGATCAAGTGCCAAAGAATCTGAAGATCCAGTCGAATTCTTTGAGATTGATGTTCAGAACTGGAGGGAGTGCCGAAGATTGGTAAGCCCTGTGAATCCATCATTTGTTATTTCATCATAGGCTACAGGTCAATTTGTACCATCCTTGACTCCTCCCAGTACTTCTACAAGCTTTTTAAATCTAGATCCAGCATCCCAAATGGCTCAACATCCTTCAAGGAAGTTCTTGGCATGGAATAGTTTAGGAGCTTTGAACTTATTGACACAAAATCTAGTTACTCAAGCTGCTTTGAAAGTTTTTCCAACCTATGATGGTACTGGTAAGACTGTTTATGAGCATATTAATGATGTAGCCTCTTTGGCAGCCATCCATGACATAACTGATAAAGATGTGATGATAAAGTTGTTGGTGTTATCACTAAGAGATAAATTGCTGTATTGGTACCGAACGTTGCAACTAGGCACTATTACATCATGGGATCAATTAGGAGAATTGTTAGTGAAAATTTTCATGAACAAGCTGATCCATACACTTTATTGCATCAATTTAATGTAATTCAAAGGCACCCGCAGGAAGAGATAGCTGATTTCAATGTCGATTTACCGGAACTCGCGAGAGAATTCCTGATGGTCTTCGGCTTGCTAATGAGCTAGCTGCATTTTATTACCTCGGAGAATTTAACACGGACATCGGTTGGGCTGTCCGACAGTCCAACGTGACTATATTTCCAGAGTTGTTTGAACAAGCGTTAAAGGCAAAAGCTGATTTGATTGCTATAGGTAAACTTCCTCCAAAGGTAACAATGTCTATCATACCCAAAATTCCTAAGTATTTGTACTCTGGTTCGCTTTCATAGCCCATGCCTTCCATGTATCCTACCCCATCATGGAGCTCAAGTATGCCTCATATCGTACCCATTCCAGTTCCCCAGCTTCCTGCTCCAACTATTCCCTAGTTTCCTACATCGAGCATTCCACGGTTAGCCCCTCCACTTCCAACTCCTGCATTACCTTCCCCATAGGTTCCATTACCTTTATCGGCATCGCCTGTATCCTCAAGACCAGATCCTCAATTGGCTATTTTACAAGAAATTCAGTCGGTAATGACAATATGTCTCAGATATCTCTTCATTCCATAGCCTGCGCATCCGTGGGTTATCCCTTCATTCATTTTCGTTTTTGTATCTCAGGTGCTTTTCACTACTACCCTTGAAATCCTTTTATAGCACCTGGTGAGCTTGTCCAAATACAACTTAATTTGAGTTTTCTGTAAGTCAGAAAGAGTTGTTGCAGCAGTCTACAGAGATGTTCACCATCAGTCAGCATTCTATTCCTCCAGGTTTTTTCTTGACTCTGTTGCCCAATGGATTTGGGCCTGGGATTCGTGCATATAGTAGAACTGTATACCCCACGAGCCGCCAAGAATGTTGGAATTTTTGCCACATTGTTTTGATTTGTGATTATTCATGCATAAACTATTAAAGTTCTCATTCCTCTATGTTTCTCTGCGAGTTTTGGTGCCAAAAAAGCTAAGTCCAAAAACTGTCACGATATCGCGATCGAAAACAGCATGGAGAGCACAGGTTCAAAACCGTCGCGATATCATGACATGTCGCATTATCGCGGGTCTTTTGAGGAGAGAGAAGCTAAAGTTAGAAAATGTCGTGATATCGCGACGTGTTCCAAAATCACGATCAAAGTGGTCAACGAAGGCAGAGCAGTGAAACTATCGTGAAATCGCGACATGTCACGTTTTCACGACTTGCGATGGCCATGGAGCAGAATGTTAGAAATTTTCACGAAATTGTGACATAATTGAGCAAAGGGCAATGACAATGAATCACGTCGTGATTTTGTGACAAAAAAATGAACAAGGGCCAGAATGTAAAAAATGTTGTGATATCGCGACATGTCGCGTTATCGCGGTCAAGGTGGACAGAAAAGCTTAAGGCATGAAAGGCATCGCGATTTCGTGACACTTTTGAAAAATGAGACTAAGCAAGGAAACGTCACGATTTCGCGACATATTGTGGAGAAAAGCTAAATAGACAAGAAATGTTGCGATTTCGTGACATGTCTTGTTTTCGCGATGTGAAAGCTCAGAAAGAACAAAATGGTACGGAACATTGCGATTTCATGACATGTTCCATTTTCGCTACCTGCAAGAGGGTGAAGGCCAAGGAAGAGAAAACTGTCATGATTTTGTGACATGGTGCAATTTTGCAGGTGGACAGAAGGACACAGAAGCAGGAGAATTGTCGCAATTTCGCGACATGGTGACGTTTTTGCGACTTGGACGAGTGAAGAAGGTAGATGAAAGAACATATTGCGATTTCGCTACATGTTAAGGAAAGAAGTCCCAAAAAAGGAGAATGTCACGATTTCACGATGTATCAGGAAGATAAAGCCGAAGAGAGAAAGATGTAGCAAAATTGTGACTTGTCACATTTTCACAGTTTGAAACAGCACAAGGACAATATGAGGAAAGAACGTCGCGATTTCGTGACAGGTCATAGTTTCATGAGAACAGAGCAAAGAAGGAGTAGAATAGTATGGAACATCGTGATTTCATGACGCATTGCATTTTTGCGACCTAAGGTGACGAAGGAGAACAAAGAGCCGAATACATCATGATTTCGTGACATGGTTGGTTTTCGTGATCCAAAATGGCAAAAGCGTACGAAAGAGAAATACATCACGATTTTGTGACATGTCACGTTTTTGCGACCCGTCACAATTTTGCGCTAGAAAGCAGTTCAACGGCCCAATGAAATATTATGATTTCCAAGGATTAAAAGCACTCCAAAATTGAATGTTTTGCTGCTTTTCGATGTGTGCAAGATAGAAAAATGTGCTCAGGCTTGTAGTGAAGCACTAGAATTGAAGATGCCTCCATTATTAAAAGCTTCTGTTCATGATTTTCTAACGGTTCCAAGCATGCTTCGAGGATGACCGTTCAATGAAGACGACCGCTTCCTTGTTTCATTTAATTTCTGGTTTCTTCGAGGCTGGTTTAAGGGGATCATTTCCTTATTGCTGCTGCACATTTTTTAGATCTCGAGGAAGGCCGTTTCATATTTTAAATGCTACAAAGAGGCAAGACCTCTATAAATATCAATGTATATCTCAAAAAGAGACATCGAGAGAGAGACTTTTGCTGAGAAGCTTTTCAAGTTCTTTGCATGAATGAAATATATTTGGCCTCTGGTTTTGTAAGCAATTTTTTGTGTGTTTTTCCTTCTATCTTATGCATTCCTCATTTACACTCGTATTCCTTATCTGCTGCTTAATTTGAATTCCGTGTCTAAGTTTAAATATTGCTAGTGAGGAAGTGAGTTCTGGAATGTGATTTTGGAGGTTATCTACGCAAGGTTGTAAGTGAATTACGTCGTTGTCTTCTATTATATGTTGTTAGTGTGCTTGAAGTTATCTGCTGCTAATCTTTCCCGATCTGACAAGTTTGGCCTGTGGCTACATTTCCCATCTCTTTCTGTAATTTCTCATTTCTTTCTGCATATTTCCAATTCCTTTCCTGCAACTTTAGTCTGAAATCAAGCTTAGATTTAGTAAGGGAACCAGCCCTCTCTGGAGATTGGTCTGGAAGACATTTCTTTCTCCCAACCTTTTAATGTTGGCCGGGTCTAGGGTGCATTTTGTATGAAATCCTTTCCTGTGGCAGATTCATGACCAATAGGTACATGCTCAATAATGTTTTGGATGTCTAGGAGGGCATGGAATGGGTTTGGATGTCAAACCATAACATGCTTTTTATTAAGATTTATTTTTAGAAAGCTTATGACCACATTGAATGGATATTAATTCTTGCTATGCTCAAAGCTTTAGGATTCAGGCCAATTTTCATTTAGACTATTGCTATGCTATTCAGAGATGCTTCAACTATTCTCAATCTAATTAATTCATAGTTTGATTCAGTTGGTCCTTTTAGGTCTATTCAGCAAGGGTGTCCTATTGCTCCCTCTTTATATGTGCTTGTTGTTGAAGCCTTCGACTATATTTTAGCTTCTCAAGCTTCTGTAGGTCTTATTAAAGGAATTGCTCTTTTGAATGATCATGGACAACTTATTAATGGTCACTTTGTTGATGACTCCTTTCTTACTATAAGGGAAGAGGAGCAATCTATTTCTAATGCTCTATTTTTTTTTAACACCTTTTGCACAACCTCTGGTTCTAGCATACAATGGAGGAAGACCTCATATTCAGATAGCATCCCTTGCCTATGCCACCTTGGCTTCAAGGGTATCATTGGAATTGGATCCCTCCTAGAGAATTTTTTAAGTTTCTTGGTATTCCTTTTGCCTTTCAAGGCTCCCCTAATCAACTTTGGAATTATGTGCTTCAAAGAGTTGAAAAGAAACTTGATTTATGGCTTACTAAGAAGTTGTCATTAGCAGGTAAATTTCATATTTGCTCTAAAGTTTTAGCTTCCAATCATGTATACTATTCCTCTTGTTGGGTTCCTTCATAGGATTTCTATAAGAAGCTTGATAAAATCCAATATTTTATTTGGAATAATCCTTATAAAACAAAGGGATTTCATAGAGTTGCTTGGAATATTTGTTGTCTTCCCAAAGAATCTCACAGAATGGGTCTTTTGGACTATAGACGACAAGGTATTGCTCTGTGTACTAAGTGGGTGATTAGGGCTCTGAGGGGAGATTAAGCTTAGAAATTTTGGTTTGAAATTTTATTTCCTCTAGTCTTACCTTAAACCATAGAGCATGGAGAGGGTTGGATTTTCCGTCTCTCATTATTGCTCCAATTTTGTTAAGATTTATGGCTCCTTTGTTATTAAAAGTATATAGAAATCTTGGAAGTGGCTCACTCCTTGGATCTGTTGGAGAGGATATGGCTTCTGTAAAGGCTTATACACCAATTTTATGAATATTTGGTGGTACCATGTGTTTCTTCATTAAGGTTCTCCCTTAGCTCAAGTGCAATGGATTCATGCTCAACGATTTTTCAAAAAGGGTATTGTTACAATAGCTGATTTCTTTTCTCGCCAGACAAGAGATTGGATCCTATGGAATAAGTTAAAATGTACCTTTAGGTTGAAAGGTGCAAATAAATATATGTATGATGCTATTATTGGTCTCACCCATTTTTCTATGTTGCACAAGATTGGTGTGGGCTGCAGTGTCCTTGGTGGTCAGACTAGATATGGCATGTTGACACTCCTTTGCCTATTTATAAGGTTCATTTGGTGTATAAATGGTTATATCCTCATATTCCTCTAGTTCCTAAGCTCAATAAATATTGGGACTTATTTTCTACAAGGACTAGATGGAATTCAATATTTTAGAATGTTTGGGCTACTTATGTTGAGCCCAAGCAATATTTTTTTGTGTGGAGCTTGATGTGTCAAGGCCTTACCTTTGAGGAACATTTGAAGTACCTTGGAATTTATAATCCTAAATTTTCTTTTTGTGGTGTACATAAGTCTTGTAATCACCTCTTTTGAAATTGCAAAATATCTAGGAAATCTTGGGAATGGGTTCTTTCCCTTTTTCCCCATTTACAACTGCAAGATTTTCTTGGCCCCAAGCTCTTCTTGGGGACTCTTTTACTTTGTCTCTCCCAATTTTTGAAGTGTGGCAGGTTTTTAGGATTAGCCTGCTCTTTCATATTTGGAAGGCCCATAATAGAATTTTTTTTAAACAATATGTAACTTTTGTCACATTTACTCATGCTGATAAATTAGAAGTTTTTAATGAAATGTGGCTACAAATATGTACTCAAGACATCAAATTTACTATAGAGTTGGATCATCTACAAATTCTTTTGGTGCACTGGGCCAATGTTTCATGTATAGTTAACCATATCCCACCAAAGCACTTTTCTTAGGAGCATTTTCGATCTCGCTCTCACCGTCGGTCTTCATCATATGCAATAAGTGCTCTCGTAGATAGGCATTGGTCATAGCCCTCACCATTTAGAAAGAAACCTAATATTGTCATTGCTTGTTCGTTCTGCCAGGTTGGGTGCAGGATGATGTTCAACCAATTTTACCTAGGCCAATTGTTGGTTGGAGCAATGTAGGTTCTGAATGCCTTAAGGATTCCCATCCCATAATCACTAACAGTTTATGCAGGACAACATGCCAGGGTACATTACCCCATATGATATGATTTCTTTAATGTAATGATCATCAATGATCATGATTGGTAAAATTGTATTTTTTGGTGGCTTTGTTTACTATCCCTTGTCAATGAGGGTTAGTTTGATTCCCCATGGGGTGTGTTAACCCACCCACTTTTTTTATTGTAAATTATTTTACCTTAATTTAATATATATATATTTTTTTTATAAAAAAAACCCAACTATCTATAGTCCATTGGATTCCATCTTACCCAATTATTAATTTAACCATTCATCCAATGATTATGTTAGGGCATGGGCGTGAGCATATCTTGACCCAATGGTTACCATCTTAAAACTTGTTAATATTTAGTATACTCAAATCAATCAGGCATGTATATTAACTAACAAACAATCGAAACCTACCTCAAGGTGCTCAATGATTCATGAAATCATAGGGAGGTAGCAAGTCAAAGTTCAACACATGGATCAAACCAACCATAGATGTTTAAAGGGTAACAATGGTTAAGCTAATCACTCTATGGTAAACTCATGGCAACATTGAAGCAAATCAAAGGTAATATTTAAGCTTAATTCAAGTTGAGGCGACATAACATTTGGTTCAAAGGAAAACAAAGGTTTGGCCAAGAACCTAGGTGCTTAATAAACCATAGGAAAATAGAACCTAATAAACACCAACACACCCACCACATAATACATGTGGGACAATTCCATACTGAATTTCAAGATGTAATATTTACCATTATGACAAATAGATAGAGCAATCCACCACATATCAACCTTAAGCAAATAATCAAGATTATACATATGTCATGTATCCTAGCCATAGTGCCAAGTGGATTGCTTAAAAATGGCCAAGCGCTAAGCACCTAGTGCACTTGGCTACCCTATTAGATTGTTGATTGATAAATTAAACCACATCATTGCCATTGTAGGTCCTGTGTGGGACTAAATAAAATTAAAAAATATGACGAAGATCTATTCACACAGGTTCATGAAGGTATAATCTAACGCCATAAGTTCAAACCCATAATGAGCATTTTTAGTAACAACTTGTGAGGATTAACTAGATTTGGGTTTATAAATGTTGTCGGCAATCATGGGTCATTGAGATTATTTGAATAATATCTTTAGTGGATGGAGCAGATAATGGACCCTATTAAGGTGTATGATCCTTTCATGCTATGGCATCTAGAGTAACCACTAGATGAGGACACAAAAACCCTTTTGTAAATATTTTTAAATAGGTAGCACAAGGCATATTAAATTTAAGTGCTAATAATGGTTATGTTCATCTTTCCTTAGGGCATAACAAGATCGAGCTGAATGTGGATATGTCATGTATAAAATAGTTTTCTAAAATGAGTTTTACATAGACATAAATCTACTCATAAATATGGACTGCTTACAGGCTTTACCTAAAATACACAAGCTTCTATCTGATAATGATATCAATTAACAAATTAGTTTCATGGGCAAAGATAAACAACTCAATTGCTTTATAGGGACTAATCATATATAGGAAATTATCCCACATTTACTATGTTGTGGGTAATAAGCAATATAAAAGTGCCCACACACTAGTAGAATAGTGACCACCAAGCGGTGGTCATCGAGTTTTCGCCAGTGGTGGTGGTTTGACAAAACCTTTAGAGGAATGGTAGTGAATCGATTAGTGGTTGACTAGTCAACTTAATTAGCAACATGCAACCCTCTAGGCGTGCCCTCCTTTTGACACAAGAATAAAATCAAAGGGTAATAGAGACCTATCCTTCATTTGTGGCATGAAATCCAACCTGAGAATGCCACAAGAGATAGATTCAATATATATATTTAAATTGTATAAGATATAAATGTGTACGAGAGGATTATGAATAAATAAATATACAATAGTGATTTAATCCACTTATAAAATTTGTCTATCTAGAAGGCATTCAAATAATAAAATCACATACACCTTCTTTTTAAAAGATTACACAGACATTCTTAATAATGGAATCTGACCTGGAGAATTTTATTTCTTTTGAATATCCCTTCCTCCAAGACTCCATGCTTGGCTACCCTATGTGCCTTCCACCTTATCCATTGCCAAATCCCCTCCAAGGCTACCTCCCAAAGTTATCTACTCCCCCTCTTTGACATGTGAAGTTATTTATAGAATTTTAGAATGTTCACCCATTTAAAAGTCATACTAGGAAGAAAGTAGAAGGAAGGATCTAGGAATAAACAATTTCAACCAAATACCCATGGTTTTAGAAATTAGCCCTCCATTTTGGTCCCATTTTCTTCCTTTCTAGAACTTGGTTCAATTTTCTACTTCTTCTAGAAATTGGCCCAATTTTCTACCTCTTCTAGAAGTTCCTTTAATATTTTTTTTATTTCATTTTTGTAACAACAAAATGATAAAATAAATACCATCTAGGTATTAAAAATAATTAGGTCAATTTAATGTCAATTATTAATTTTATCCATTAATATTGACATTTTCTCTTTCTTTATTCCATTTAAGCAATTCGATGACAGTGATTTCTTGCCTTACCACTTTTAGAAATACTTACAATCATCAAATTATCAGTAATACCATATTAAATATTAATGATAATTAACCTCTGATCATATTTGTCTCTACAAAATATGATAATATTCATCATCAATGGGACCTGCCAAGGGAGGGCTATGACATACTCCCCTCTTGGAGTAAACACAATCCTCTATGTTTCCTGCAAAACAAGTAAGCATGAGTAAAACACAAGTTTACATAGCCTCCACTTTTTCCAAGTGGTACTTGCTAAAATAGAGGGGTCCCTCTGGACCCTACCTTGCTCCATCATCTGCATCATAGAGATTGTTAAACAAACACAAGGTAATCATCATGTTATAAAGAAGATATGAAATCATATATAATAGGCTAGACATAACAAGTCCAAATACATATAGGTTTATCAAGAAATCTCACAAAAGAGTTTCAAACTATGACTTAATGGTCCTTTCTATGAATTATCCTAAAAAAAAGAGGTGTCATAAAAGACATAATTTCATAAATCTCACTTCAAGTTACCGATATATCTTGAAATTTTCATTGGCAAATCTATTTAACCCCACCAGTGCATCATCCTTGATGTCCCCTGGTATACATTTAGTCAACCTATTGTCCATTATAATAAATTTATACCTTAGAAGACAAAAATGTCAAGTGCAATCCTCAAAAGAGCCTAAGGTACACAACTTAAGACCCACAAAATGTGGAGGCTTCGCTTATATCTTCCACTTTGATTACAAATGGCTCAATAGTGGGAGGATAGATCTTGAACATAAATAATCTTAATTACTTTACAAAGGAAATCATTCCAAGAATATTATCATCTACTGATGATATCAACGGTCACACTTACTTCCTGTAAGGTGCCAAGCGTCACACTTACTCCCAGAAATGTGTCTTTCAAAAAGTATTATCATCCACTGATAACAATGGTCACACTTACTACCTGTAAGGTGCCATTCCAAACATATTATCATTGACTAATAATATCTATGACAAAACATTAGATCATGATTTATTCAATTTTAAGAGAGGATCCACACTCTTCTTAAGGATAGATTCCCTATCTATTCCTTCTAAGAGTGTTCCAATATTAAATAAAACTCTCATGTCTAATTTTGCCCATTTAGGTTAATTTTAAATTTCAACTAAGAATAAGATTTCCATATTTATTTCATTAATTTGGGTTGGAATAACACATAGATGCATCCCAAATTATCACTCCTTTCCCTTCCAAGGCATTCCACACATAAGAGGTTCACTATAGATAATCCCTCCAAGTGTGCAGGATGTGACCTTATCCTAAAATTTTGGGGTTTTACCTCTACATACCTACCTGGTATGAAGATACCTTGATACCTACTTGGTACAAGGGCACCTTAATGGTCTCCCCACATTACCTCACCAATATATACAAATGTAATACCATTTGATCATAGCGCAGGGTTCTTCATTTTATCAAACAAAAAGAAAACACCATTCCCTAAATAAACAATCATATGTTAGATCTTGACGTATTGCCTTGGGCCTAGGCTCATTAATAGTGAGCTATCTAGGAAATTTTTGGTGCAATTAAGGCTATAATATAGCTTGATCTCCCTGATCCTAAGGATCCAACACCAATTTGTAACAATAATCCATACCTCTACGAATATGATACTTAGTCCAAGATTATTTTCATAGGACCTTCCAAAAAGCTACTTGCTATTTAGAATATTCTAAGCCACCACTTAGAATTAAACAATAAGACTTTAGCATTAGGAAAATCCGGTCCAACTCTTAATGAAATGCTATAAAGAATATATATTCTTAGAAATTTTTTCATGTTTTACATATATTATTTGAACTATAATAATCTAAATCACTCATTGTATAAACATTGCTTTATATTACACATATAAAAATACATGTTTATGGGCTACATGAGTGCAGTCTGCTAGATTATACAACATGTATCTTTATAATACACAAAAAATTGGCTTTTTAGCCATACAATATGACAAGCTTCAAAACTACTATCTTTTAGTTCTTTCACTATTCTAGGTTAGACCTAATTATTTCAAAGAAGCGATTTGAGGTCTAACTCATCTAGTAATACTCCTACTCCCGCATGGTATATAAAATCTGAGCAATCCATGAATTACTAGTGCGTCGAGGAATGAATTCAAGTAGGCATATTTGTATTCATCCATTTTCTATCAAAGTTGTAAATTTTTATCCTGGATTACTATCATTGATCCTTCACCATTCCTTTGAGTTAGCTCCTATCAGAATACATCTCATTCATTTCTAGCAATATCCCTTTTCGACTCCAACTATTGGATTTGCTACCTTAAAGACTCTATCTCAAGCGATCCACCTATATTGGAATGCTCACTGTTATTTCCTTGATAGTTTGAAGGATCTTCTTCTACCTCTAGTTGGTGGCGTACTTGATACCTAGGATGTTATTCAACTTCCTCATCTTGCCCTTGCTAGGTAGACCACCATTGATTGTATTATGGGGTTGTACCCACATCATCCATATTTGGAACCCATATGACCTCATCTATTTCTAAGGTTAATGGTTCCATTTGTGGTGGTACAACTTCTTTCCTCCCTTTCCTTGTATAAACCACAGGAGGGTCCAGTATTCCTTGCTTGATACCGAATTGCTGCAATACTCAAGTATATTGAAAATACTCATATTGCATGCTTACACGTCCAATCATCCACCCTACTTATTGAACACAAGCTAGATGAAATATATCTTCTGCCCATATTGGACCTATTTTTCAAGGTCTCCAGATCACATCTTGGGACTTCAAATTTTTCCATATAGAGCGATAGAGCTCCCAATTATCTTCTTGTGGTCTTATTAATCACAACTCTTTCTCCTTTTGCCATATTAATGCATAAGAGACTTTTGTATCTACCAAGTTATGTGCATCATAAGGCAACCCTTGAGGTCTCCTTATAGACACATGTTCCCAGGCCCAAAATTACAAAAAAAAGCTACAACTTATCCCTGACTACTTTGTCATTCATAACTCAAACAACTCTTTATAGACCTAAGCCAACAAATCAGGTGTCCAAGCAAATACAATTGAGTACTCCACTAGGTCCTACACAACCCCTAACATGTTCCAAGGGAATCATGCACCTAGTGAGTCAGGTAGAATTATATTCAATATGATTGCCATTACCATGGCTTACCTAGGTGACAGTTTACCAAACATGAAAAACATTTTATACAATATACCATCCTTGTTAGTGTTTACGTCTCTCCATTCAAACTTGAACACTCATTCCATAATTAGTCCTTTCTCTACTTCATTTTTAGCTATTACTGTACACCCCTCTACTGGAATTCGATAGATCTAGTACACATCCTCCAAGGTACTAGTCATCTCTCCAGTAGGTAACTGGTAAGGTCTCCGGTTTGGATACCATATTTCAACCAGTACTAATAGATACCCTCTATCAATATGCACTGGTTCAAGTAGGTAACTCCTACTAAAACTATCTTAGTTAACCACTACCAATCATTGGCATCTAACACACTCCTATCTCCTTGAAAGATTGGCCCAAAGGCAACACAAGGTCTAATTACCTTTAATGATTCTATTTTTTTGACCCAACTTCATGACTCACTCTAAATTTGCTAGAGGCCATATTCTTATAGGATGTTTAATATTAGACCAACGATCAGAAACAACAAAATAAAGAAGCATACTATGGGGTTTACCCCAAGAATGATCACTATAAATAGTGCAAATCCTAAAACTAGTATAACTATGTTGAACTCCATAGGTTGATTCTCATCGCTTTAAAATTCATTCAAGCTCACTTATTTTTTAAAACTTATGATGTGCCCAAAAAATGGTTTTCTCAACCGTCTAATTTATCACAACTCAATTTTATTGAGTCTAATCAATCATCCTCTGTAGATCATGTTCCAATTGACTCTTAATTCATTCATTATCCATCTTGTCATATTTAAGAATTAATTGTACTTCTTTTGTACTTGAAACCCTATTATTTCTTCATGCATCTAACACCTTATCCCATTTAGTATCTTATCAACACCTTTTTTTGATGATTTTATTAATTTCCTACATACAAACTTACTTATACGCCACATTCTTGGGTATAATTTCCAATTCCAACCATTACTTCTTTGTTGACAATGATGTTTACCTCGAGCCAAGCACCATCCACTCTTTACACCTATCACTTCTAGAAACCATGTATTGGGATTCTCATAACTTAGGTTTCCTTATTAAAATTTTGTTTTACTATTTTAATGCATGAGAGTTATTTGAGTAAAATGTGTTAAAAATAACACCGAGTACTCCTATGCAGGTATTAATACCACATGCACCATGTAGTGAGGCCATCCCACATTTAAATAGTGTATAATGCTCTATTAAACTTAACCACCACCCGGGTGGTCGGGTGGCATACTATATAGTTGTTTGGTGGCATCATAGGTGTAATTCTCCACCAAAATATCATTTTAGGGAGTGTTTCAGGTGGATCTAGTATGGAGTTTCTCCATCCTTGCCTTCCTTTGCCATTGTTGGGATATTCAGCTCCTTGCTCTGGCCAAAGGCCATGATTGTATTGTAACATTGATCAAGAATATAAAAGACAATATTATTTTGTTGATCCCTTGATTTTATCCACACAGTTTCCTCATAACAAGGTATTATCACAATTATAATTCAGAATGGGATCTATATTTTTTTTCTCTTTTTTTCCATAGCTTGTCAAATGGATTAACTTCCATAGATAATATCCAAATTGTATTTTTCTATGCAATAAGTTCTCCTTATAATCTCTTCTCCTAGAGTTGATTCCAAAAATTATTTTAGCAACTCTTGTTGTTCATCATACAATACTTAAGTAAGAAGAGACTTAGCTTAAGGCTATCGATGTCAAGTTTAGTTCCCAAGTACACCACTTAAAATCCACAAGCTGTAGAGGATGCACTAAATTCTTCCAATATGATTCACTAGTGGTACAAGCATGGAAGAAAAAGACTTGCACATTAATAACCTCTAAGCACTATTATTTCCTTACCAATAATGTATTAGTTTAGAGTTCATCTAAGTATCACCACCTAGGATTTTAATAATACCCAAATATTTTTCTAGCCTAGACCTAAAATTAGAATCCATTAGCTAGCCAGGACTCTAATACCAACTGTAACAACCCTTATTTTCAACCCACACGAGAGTTTTTTTATTATTTATATCATAAAATATCATCAATGTAAAGTTCATAGCTAAGTATGTTTAGGCTAACATCAATCAAGGGTAGTAAGTAGCCAAGAGATTTACAACATGATCAGTTTCAACTCTCGTGATATAAGTTACCAACTCCTATATAGCCTTACATGCCCTCATGATGTTTTTTCATTTGTGTGTCTCCCTTTGCTTTCATTAGGAAGCTTAATTACTTATCTAATTGAATGTAATTTAGTTATAATCTTACTTCCTAAATTGATTAAGCAATCAATTCCTTTGCAGCATAGTACCATACATGTATTATTAACCAATATATAAAGAATGCTTTATTCATTTGAATATTATTATCTAAATCAAAGTATAAACCATTGCATCATATTATAATAACCATTCTTGGAAAAGTAAGTGTAACATTCATCATTAGATCTAACAAATATCAAGTACAAATATAATTAAATCTCATTTATTGAGCATTGCTTATTAAAAAAAATCATGACATCATGTAACACTTTAGTAATCAACTCATGGAATTATAAATGCATCATTCATTTTATAAGCTATACCAATCCACATAATAAAGATCCATAACACAATGTTTATCCTGGGAAAAACCCCGAAGGAAAACAACCTAGCCTCAAAATATGCATCCTCATATTTCATTAATCTTTTTGTCTCAATTTACAATGATATAAAGAATCTCAAATATTCTTATGAACCATCATTAAATACATGGCTATAGGATATTTCCATACATTCCCATTTTCAGGTCATCATTACAATTGAAACACATAAATGAAATGCTCATTGGATACATATAAATTGAGAAATAAGGAACCTCATAGTTCCCTCAAGAATGAATCTCACGTTCATTCTTCAAACTTTCAATCCAACATAAAGTGGAAGTTATCTAAAATTTAATACTAGAAGAGACTCCATAATCTCTTCAAGAATAGATTTCCCATATGTTCTTTCTAAGTTCATTCATGTTTCATTAAAAGGTTTCTCTAATGAATTTATCATCGAATGCACTTCAATCAATTATATAATAAGAGGAAATCCCATAATTTCCTCAAGAATGGATTTTTTATCCATTATTTCCCAATGAATCTAGAAGGTGCTTTCATAATTCAAATTTCATTGATTCTCAAAGAATCAAGTAACATATTTTGTTTAATATAGCAATCCAATTTTTCTACAAAATTTTCACAAAATTTGTACTATAATCTTTTCCAAGACTACACTATAGTTCTTACAAATTGCCACAATTTGTACCATAATCTATCCACAATATTACACTATAATATCCGTAATCTATCCATAAGATTATACTATAGTTTTGAAAAATCATTTTCTCCTTTCCAAAATGGATTGTCACTTACCCTTCTCAAGAAGCATGCATTGACTAGTTTTAAAAGGATATTAAACCACTTAATACCAAAATATTTTTATTAGGGGATTAATTCATTTAAAATCAATATCACCCTTAGAATAAGATATCTAGTTGCACCATCCTATTTCTACTATATTTTGTAGAATCTATTTCAATAGATAGAATATTTATATCTAATATATTTATCCAATGGTTAAAAACCATCCAACAACCAATTCAATTTAAAATAATGGTCACTTGATTTGATCCATCAAAAACTTGGATGTTCGAACAATCATATCTAATCATCTACATTTATGCTATACTAATTTTATATTTATTTTAAATCCAACTATATCTAGTCAATTGGATTCCATCTTACCAAATTATTAATTTAACCATTCATTCAATGATTATGTCAAGGCATGGACATGGGTGTCTCTTGAACCAATGATTACCATATTAAAAATTATTAATATTTAGTATACTCAAATCAATCGGGCATGCGGGCATGCAGATTAACTAATGAACAACCAAAACCTACCTCAAGGTGCTCAATGATTTGTGGAATCACAAGGAGGTCAAAGGGAGGTAGTGAGTCAAATTTCAATAGATAAATCAAACCGACCATAGACATCCAAAGGACAATGATGATTTAGCCAATCACTCTATGGTAAACCCGTGGTAACATTAAAGGAAATCAAAGGTAATATTTAAGCTTAATTCAAGTTGAGGCATCGTAACATTATGTTTAAAGGAAAACAAAGGTTTGGCCAAGCACATAAGTGCTTAATACGCCATAGGAAAATAGAACATAATAAACCCCAACACGTCCACTGTATATTGTGTGTGGGATAAGTCCATACCAAATTTCAAGATGTAATATTTACCATTACGACAAATAGATAGAGCAATCCACCACACCTTAACCTTAAGAAAATAATCAAGATTATATATATCATGTGTCCTAGCCACAATGCCAAGTGTATTGCTTCAGAATGGCCAGGCACCAAGAACGTAGTGCGCTTGGCTACCCTATTAGATGGTTGATTGATAAATTAAACCACATTGTTGCCACCGTAGGTCCCATGTAAGACTAAATCAAATTTAAAAATATGACGAAGCTTTGTTTGCATAGGTTCATGAAGGTATAATCTAACACCATAAGTTCAAAATCCATCATGAGTATTTTTAATAACAACTTACGAGAATTAACTAGAATTGGGTCTATGAATATCGTCGACGAGAACTGGTCATCAATATTCTTTGAACAATATCTTTAGTGGATGGAGAAGATAATGGATACTATCAACATGTATGATCCCTTCATTCTTTGGCATCTACAGTAACCACTAGACGAGGATACAAACACTCCTTTGTAAAGAGTTTGAATTAGGTAGCACAAGGCATCTAAAATGTTAGTGCTAACAGTGGTTATGTTCGCCTTCCCTTAGGGCATAACAAGACCAAGATGAATGTGGATATGTCCTGTATAAAATAGTTTCCTAAAATGAGTTTTACACAGATATAAATCTACTCACAAATATGAAATGCTTACAGGGTTTACCTCAAACACACAGGCTTCTATTTGATAATGATATTAATTAACAAATTGGTTTCACGGGTAGAGATAAACAACTCAATCGCTTTATAGGGGCTAATAATATGTAGGAAAATATCCCAAATTTACTATGTTGTGGATAGTAAGCAATATAAAAGTTCCCATGCACTAGTAGAATAGTGACCACTAGGAAGTGGCCACTAAGGCTACCACCAGTGGTGGTGGTTTGACCAAACTATCGAAGGACTAGTAGCGGAATGACTCGATTTAGTGGTTGACTACTCAATTTAATTAGCAACATGCAACCCTCTAGGCATACCCTTCTTTAGGCATACCCTTATTTTTACACAAGGATAAAAGCAAAGGCAAAGGTTAATAGAGACATATCCTTCTATCCTTCATTCATGGCATGAAATCCAACCCGAGAATACCACATAAGATAGAGTTGATATATATATATATATATATATATATATTGTATAGTTTTGACACAAGGATAAAAGCAAAGGGTAATAGAGGGTAATAGAGACCTATCCTTCTATCCTTCATTCATGGCATGAAATCCAACCCGAGAATACCACATAAGATAGAGTTGATATATATATATATTTAAATTGTATAGTTTTGACACAAGGATAAAAACAAAGGGTAATAGAGACCTATCCTTCTATCCTTCATTCATGGCATGAAATCCAACCCGAGAATACCACATAAGATAGAGTTGATATATATATATATATATATATATATATATATTTAAATTGTATAAGCTATAATCATGTACCAGGGGATTGTGAATAAATAAATAAACAATAGTGGTTTATGCCACTTATAAAATTTGTCTATCTAGAAGGCATCCAAACAATAAAATCACATACACCTTTTTAAAATATTACACAATTATTCTTAAGAATGAAATCCGAACGGGATATTTTCATTTCTTTTGAAGCTCCCTTCCTCCAAGCCCCCATGCTGGGCTACCCTACATGCATTCCACCTTCTCCATCTCCAAATCCCCTCCAAGGTTGCCTCCCAAAGTTATCTACTCCCTCTCTTTGACATGTGAAGGTATTTATAGAATTTTAGAATGTTCACCCATTCAAAAGTCATACTAGGAAGAGGGTAGAAGGAAGGATATAGAAATATACAGTTTGAACCAAATACCCATGGTTTTAGAAATTAGACCTTTATTTTGGTCCCATTTTATTCCTTTCTAGAACTTGGCTTAATTTTCCACTTCTTGAAATTGGCCCAATTTTCTACCTCTCTAGAAGTTCCTTTCCTAATTTTTTTTTTATTTCATTTTTGTAAAAATAAAATGATAAAATAAATACCTTATAGGTATTAAAAATAATTAGGTCAATTTAAATATCAATTATTAAGATGAGAATTAAAATGAAATTGGTGAATGAAAATAATATTGGTCCATAAGGAGGACTGCCCAAACTGCCAAACTTGTTTCGGCCATATGTCACTCATCCGGACTCAGATTGAGCTAAAATTTTGAGGGTAGATGCCTGAAAAACCCTAGAATGTCTCCAAAAATTTTCATATAATTTGGAGTAACATAGATCCTAGCACATCCCTATGTGTGAACGACATATTTGGCAAGTGACTATGTGAGGGTTTCATATGGGTTGAGTGCAAGCAGCTCCATAGGTTGGTTTTTAGGGCCTTCGGGCCCTAGAAGCCAATATTTTTGTGGTTTATGCTCAATATTTTAGCAAGAAATGTTGCAGGGGATACAATATGGGTTAGAAATTTGTCTTTCAACAGATCATACTATGAACTTGAGTGAAAATGGCTTCCAATTTTCTGCACAAAATAAAATTGAAAACCATACCTTTCCACGGTGTCTAGGGCAAGGATTAAAGAGATCACGAAACAAGTTTCAAGCAGTTGATCAAAAAATGGCTCATATCTCAAGTGAATCTGGTGCTAAGGTGCACCCACAAAATAATTCTACTGTGAAAACCCCTATCAAGGGTAAGAATTTTGAAGACTCAGTCCCAAAAATAAATTTTAGGGATGCCCTTCGTGGTGGACAGCCTCAGCCTAATGCTAATATTAATATTAGGGCTTCCCATAAACCTCTAAGAATGCCTAAGATTGATCCCAAGAAAATGGAGTTAGGATGTCTTAAAGCAACTGATGGAACTCCTATAGTTAAGCTTGATATGGCTAACATTCAGACTGGCATTGAATATTTGGAAGAAAGAGGACTAATTTGTCGGTTCATGGGTTTTCGTCCGAGTCTATCTGCTTTCAAAGTCTGGGCTGCAAAAATCTAGAAAAATAAAGGTGAGTTAAAAATCTCTATTTATCCAAATGGTTATTTTATTGTTTTATTTGCTAATAATGAAGATAGAGAGAAAACTTTTCAAGGGGGTCCTTGGTTTTTTAGAAGGGCAGGGCTTTTCATGAAGCCCTGGCATACTAAATTTAAAGCCGAAGAAGAGATGCCTTCTATAGCTCCCGTGTGGGTTAGAATATTTGGCCTCCCTATTGAATTTTGGAATCCTACTATTTTTTCTTCAATTGGAAACTCTTTAGGAACTTTTATGATGACTACTAATTGTACTCAAAATTTTGAACATATTATTTATGCTCGGATTTGTGTTTTAATGGATTTTGACAAACCCCTACCTAAAAATATCACATTACAATTTGGGGAAGACACTTGGGAGCAAGTAGTGGACTATGAAAACATTCCTTTTCGTTGTAGAATTTGCCATGAATATGGTCATTTGGCCAGTGCTTGCCCAAATAAAATTCCTGATCAAAAGAAAGAAGATATAAAATCAGCAGGTTTCTAAATACCTACGAAGAAGAACACTCAAAAAAAACCAGTTATGAAGGATCAATCAAAGTCATCTGCTAATATGTTTGAAATCCTTTCCACAAATGATGTCCCAAGTGAGGAAGAGGAAATAATGGAAACTGAAATCTTAGAAACATAATTTAAATATGAAGGGAAGAACTCAGAGACAAACCAACAAATCAAAGGTTTTCAACAAAAAAAAAGGAGAAAATTTACACAAGAAAAATAATATTTCAAATGTCAAAATTTCAAATAATGTAGGTCCCAATATAGACTCCATTGAACCATATAGTAAAATTTTGGTTGTGTACGAGCATTCTTCAAGGTTAGAAGCCATCTCAGATTCAATTGGAATAAGTCAAGAAACAGGGAAAAAAAAATTGAAGATGGATTCTAATCAAAAAGTAGGTCGCAAGACCAATCAATATCATATGGTAAAAGAAGGTGAAAAGCTTGTAGAGAAAGGTCAGATTAATGCCCTTCCCAACTTTTTTAGCCCTGGTATTAATGAAGATCATCACTTAGAATATTAGAGGACTCAAAGGGATTCTTTCAAAATAAAATGAAATTAGAAGAATGATTCAAGTAAATCATCCACATCTTGTTTTCCTTCAAGAAACAAAGATGTCAATGGAGGATATTGATGCAGGAGCATCTGGTGGTGGTAGAGCAATCTTGCATCATCCAAAAAAAAAAAAAAAATTCTAAGTGTTGGCAAGGGGAAAAGCTGTCGCGATATCGCGACAGAAAATGTGTCGCGATATCGCGACACATTTGGAGAAGAGGAGCCAAGGGGAGAAGCTGTCGCGATATCGCGACAGAAAATGTGTCGCGATATCGTGACACATTTGGAGAAGAGGAGCCAAGGGAGAAGCTGTCGCGATATCGCGACAGAAAATGTGTCGCGATATCGCGACACATTTGGAGAAAAGAAACCAGTGGGGAGAAGCTGTCGCGATATCGCGACAGAAAATGTGGCGCGATATCGCGACACAAAATGGAGAATGAAGCTAGCAGGGAGAACTATCGCGATATCGTGACGGGTTTCATAGGAGAGGCAAGGATGTCAAAGATGTCACGATTTCGTGACATGTCACGGTTTCGTGACCCGAAGGCAGAAGACAAGTACGGAAGGCAAAGATGTCACGATTTCGTGACATGTCACGGTTTCGTGACCCGAAGGCAGAAGACAAGTACGAAAGGCAAAGATGTCATGATTTCATGACATGTCATGTTTCATGACCCGAAGAAGGAGAGTATGAAAGGCCAAGATGTCATGATTTCATGACATGTCATGATTTCGTGACCCGAAGAAGGAGAGTACGGAAGGCAAAGATGTCACGATTTCATGACATGTCACGGTTTCATGACCCAAAGATAGAAGGAGAGTACGAAAGGCCAAGATGTCACGATTTCATGACATGTCACGGTTTCATGACCCGAAGATAGAAGGAGAGAACGGAAGGCCAAGATGTCACGATTTCATGACATGTCGCAGTTTCACAACCCGAAGGCAGAAGGCAAGTACGGAAGGCCAAGATGTCATGATTTTGTGACATGTCACGGTTTCATGACCCGAAGGAGAGAATAGAGGCCGAACGCCAAAACATCGTGATATCATGACAGATCGTTCATGACTCTAGACGGGCAGGCGGTTGCAGAGGTCATTGCAGAAGGGCACGTGGCAGCAAAATACAGGTGGCTATAGAGCACTCCTGTGAATGATGACTCAGAGGGTCGATGTGTAGGTGGCTGCAGAGCACTCCGCCATTCTATGCAATGATGGTCCAAGGCACCTGGCAATAGGATGCAGGCAGCGATAGAACATTCATGCAGGCGGTTACAAAAAACTCTGTAGTCTGTGTAATGATGTCCGAAGGGGGTCGGGTCCGCTATAAGAGGTAGTTCATACATTGTAAGGGGGGTTGGCCATTTTTAACTTCTGTAATTCAGATTTTGAAAGCTTTGAATGAAATATTGGTGGTTTCTCTGCTTGTAATTTCAGTCCTGCGTCAAGTGGTATCAGAGCCAGAAGGTTCTGAGCACGCGAACAGATCATCGACCATGAGGTAGTTTGCGCCAGGATCTATGGTTGGGGGTTGTGAGAAAGTGAGTAAGATGCCTCCATGAAGAAACCATGGTGGTGCAAGGAATATGGTGCCAGAGGTCAATTTCAGAGCTTTGCAGAGGCAAGTGCAAGCCCTGCAGGAGGAATTGAGAAGAGGAGTTGAGCCAAGAAGAGAAGACCACAGTGAAGATGAAGCTTGGGAAGCCGAGGGTCCATCTGATGAGGAAGAAGCATTGGATCCAGTAGAAGCTAGGTTGTATAGGGCCATATCCCAGATCGGGAAGAAGCCAAAGTTTGACGTCTCCACATATTCTGGGAATCTCAACCCCGAGGAGTTGATAGATTGGATCAACGACATGGAGGAATATTTTGAGTATGAGGAGATCTCAGATCCAAATCGGATCAGGTTCACAAAAACAAAGTTGAAGGGACATGCTAGCATCTGGTGGAAAGGAGTACAGCTGGAAAGGAACAGGAGGGGAAAAGAAAAGATCACCAGGTGGGATCGGATGGTTGAGAAATTGAAGAGGCAATTCATCCCCACAGATTATGAGTTGGATCTATTGAGGAGGATGCAGAGTCTAAGACAGGCGAGTAAATCTATCAAAGAGTACATGGAGGAGTTCTACCAGATCTCAATTCGAACCGGCCATTCTGAGGTGAATAAGGAGAAGGTCGCCCGCTACATCAATGGGTTGAGAACCATCATTCAAGAAGAGCTGAGTCTGGTTCGGATGAGCATGGTTGAGGATGCATACCAGTTTGCCCTAAAAGTGGAAGAGAAACTGAATAGGAGGTTTGAGGGTAAGCAGAGAGGAAAGGATCATGGTGGGAGAGCTGGTGGAAGGACCAGTGGAGGAAGATACAGAGATCTGAAGAAGACTGGTGAAACAAGCAGTAGCCAGGACCAGAAAGAAGAGAAAGAGGAGAATACCCACCGCCCATGCAATCAGAACAATAGCTACCCGAGAGGAAGAGGTAGGCCTGGGCATGGGTATGGGAGAGGGGTATTTCATGGAACCTGCTACAATTGCGGGGAAGAAGGGCATCGGGCATACAACTATCCACAGCGCCAAGAGAGGCCAAATCGAAGACCTGAGGGTCAGGCCAGGGCTGCTGTAGCAGATGAAGGTGTCGAATCTGAGCACTCTGAGGAGGCAGAACGAGGAGAAGCGATGGTCATAAGGAGAGTCTTGTTGAATGAGGAAAAGGAGCCAGACCAGAGGAACAACCTGTTTCGCACGAGATGCAAATGCTCAGGCAAGGTCTGTAACATCATTATTGACAATGGTAGTACTGATAACTTGGTCTCTAAGGAGATGGTTGCCAAGTTACAGTTAGAGAGAAGAAGACACCCGCATCCATATCGGATTGCGTGGTTACAGAAGGACCATAGGGTTTTGGTCAATGAGCAATGCCTGGTGAAATTTAACATTGGGACTTACCGTGATGAGGTCCTGTGTGACATCCTGCCTATGGATGCATGTCACATGTTGCTTGGGAGACCATGGCAGTTTGATCGAAGTGCAGTACATGATGGTCGAGCCAACACGTATTCCTTGTCGAAGAATGGAGTTCGCCATAAGTTGAAACCCCTGAAGGAGGCGGACGAAAAGGTATGTAGCAGTGCTCGAATCTATCTAGTTGAAGGAAGAAGATTTTTAGATGGTCTGAAGCCAGATCATATGTGCTATGCAATAATCCCTAGGGTTAGGGAAAAGGAATGCGAGGATACCCCAGTAGAAGTCATGGGCCTGTTAGAAGAATTTCTAGATATCATATCAGATAATGTACCTGAGGGTTTACCACCTGTAAGGAAGATCAGTCACCATATAGACTTGGTACCAGGGTCTAGCTTGCCCAATAAGGCCGCACATAGAATGACTCCTATGGAAACTGAGGAGCTGAATAGGCAAGTTCAAGAGTTGCTAAAGAAGGGGTTGATTCGGGAGAGTCTTAGCCCATGTGCAGTACCTGCAGTACTAGCACCCAAGAAATATGGAGAGTGGAGAATGTGCACAGACTCTCGAGCAATTAACAAGATCACTATAAAATATAGATTTCCATTGCCAAGGATGGATGACATTATGGACTGTTTGAGTGGAGCTGAGTACTTCACGAAGATTGATCTGAAGAGTGGTTATCATCAGATCCATGTCAGAGAAGGGGATGAGTGGAAGACAACCTTCAAAACCAGAGAGGGTTTGTATGAGTGGTTGGTCATGCCATTTGGGCTAACCAATGCACCAAGTACATTCATGCGGCTGATGAATGAAGTATTGAAAGAATTTTTAGGCAAATTTGTCATTGTCTACTTGGATGATATCTTGATATTTAGCAGAACCCTGGAGGAACACCTGATGCATATCAAGAGGGTTTTTGAGAAGCTACAGGAGGAGCAGTTGCTGATAAATCTAAAGAAGTGTAACTTCATGAAAAGGGAGTTAGTATACCTAGGATTTGTCATCTCAGCAGACGGTCTAAAAATGGACCCAGAAAAGGTGAGGGCTATCATAGAATGGCCTGCTCCAAGAAGCGTGACTGAGGTAAGATCGTTTCATGGTCTAGCCAGTTTTTACAAAAAATTCATTAGAAATTTTAGCAGTATTTGTGCATCCCTTACGGAGACAATGAGGGGGAATAAGAAGGAATTTAAGTGGACAACCGGAGTAGACAAGAGCTTTGCTATGTTAAAGAAGAAGGTCACAGAGCAACCTGTCTTAGCACTTCCAGATTTTAATAAGGTATTTCAGGTAGACTGTGATGCTAGTGGTAGTGCCATAGGGGCTGTATTGAGTCAAGAGGGTAAGCCTGTCGCTTATTTTAGTGAGAAACTCAATGATGCCAGGAAGAAGTATTCAGTGTATGATCAGGAGTTCTATGCTATAGTTCAGGCTCTGAAGAAATGGAGGCATTATTTGTTGCCAAAGGAGTTTGTTCTATATACTGATCATCAGGCACTACAGTATATTAATAGTCAAGGAAAGCTAAATCAGAGGCACCTGAAGTGGGTTGAGTTCCTGCAGAGCTATACCTTTGTGCTGAAGCACCAGAGCAGAAAGTCCAACAGAGTTGCGGATGCCTTAAGTAGGAGGCAATGTTTATTGATGGAAATGAAGGTGGAAGTTGTAGGGTTTGCTGAACTTAAGGGTTTGTACCCTACAGATCCTGACTTCATAGAAGCTTGGAAGGCCTGCTCTGAGCCTGTTACTTTAGACAGGACTAAGTGGTTGAATTTTTTGATCCAAGATGGAATGTTGTTCAGGGGAAACCAATTATGCATTCCAAGGAGTTCAATGAGGGAGAATCTGGTCAAGGAAAAACATAGTGGAGGGTTGGCTGGACACTTTGGTCGAGACAAGACCATTTCCCTTGTTAATGAAAACTACTACTGGCCGCAATTGCAACAAGATGTGACAAAATTCATGCAAAGTTGTAGGATATGCCAGATGGCGAAAGGTGTGAGGCAGCATACTGGCTTATATCAACCACTACCTATACCCGAAAGGCCATGGGAGGACATCAGTATGGATTTTGTTCTTGGTTTACCCAGGACGCAGAGGGGAAACGACTCCATACTTGTGGTGGTTGACAGGTTTTCAAAAATGGCTCATTTTATCCCCTGCCAGAAAACTAGTGATGCGGTCCATGTGGCAGGCTTATTTTTCAAAGAAGTGGTACGACTTCATGGTCTACCAAAGAGTATTGTGTCGGACAGGGATACCAAGTTTGTTGGGTATTTCTGGAGAACCCTGTGGAAGAAACTGAAGATGGATTTGAAATTCAGTTCTGCATACCACCCACAGACAGATGGCCAAATAGAGGTGGTAAATAGAAGTTTGGGCAATCTATTGAGATGCTTGATAGGAGACAAGCCCAAGGGATGGGATTTAGTTTTGCCATAGGCAGAATTTGCATACAACAATTCTGTCAACAGGAGTACCAACAAATCTCCATTCCAGATAATTTATGGGAGCAGCCCAAGAAACGCTTCTGAGTTGAGGAGGATGGATACAAGAGAAAAGTGCAGTGCTGAGGCCGAAGACTTTGCAGAGCACCTGAAAAGCTTGCATGAAGAGGTGACGAAGCAGATCACTAAGATGAATACTCAATATAAGACCAGGGCAGACCAGAAGCGCCGGTCTAAAGAATTTGAAGTGGGAGATGCCGTCATGGTCCATCTAAGAAAAGAAAGATTTCCTGCCAAGACCTATAACAAGCTGAAGATGAAGAAGTTTGGGCCATGCAGAATCATTGGAAAATGGGATTCGGGCAATGCATACGAGGTGGAGTTGCCGAGTGAACTTAACATCTCACCCATTTTTAACATTTCGGATTTGGTCGAGTATCATGAAGGAGGTAGCAGTGAGACCCCAAGTCTGGATTTGTGGAGCATTCCAGCAACCACCCCAGTCGTAGACGAGATAGAAGAAGTCCTTGACACGCGTGAAGGCCGAAGTACTAGGAATAGGCGATATTCTAAATATTTGGTCAAGTGGAAGGGCAGACCCGTAGAAGATGCGACTTGGTTGTCGAAGGCAGAGGTTGACCGCCTGGGTCTACCTCACATAGAATAGAAGTGAAGGTCACTTCTCAATTCACCCCGGGTGTCTGATGCAGGAGCATCTGGTGGTGGCAGAGCAATCTTGCATCATCAAAAAAAAAAATTTAAGTGTTGGCAAGGGGAAAAGTTGTCGCGATATCACGATAGAAAATGTGTCGCGATATCGCGACACATTTGGAGAAGAGGAGCCAAGGGGAGAAGTTGTCACGATATCATGACAGAAAATGTGTCACGATATCGTGACACATTTGGAGAAGAGGAGCCAAGGGGAGAAGCTGTCGCGATATCGCGAAAAATGTGAAAGAAACACGAAAATGGAGATATCACGACACAAAATGGAGAATGAAGCTAGTAGGGAGAACTATCGCGATATCATGACGGGTTTCATAGGAGAGGCAAGGATGTCAAAGATGTCACGATTTCATGACATGTCACGGTTTGTGACCCGAAGGCAGAAGACAAGTACGAAAGGCAAAGATGTCATGATTTCGTGACATGTCACAGTTTCGTGACCCGAAGGCAGAAGACAAGTACGAAAGGCAAAGATGTCATGATTTCATGACATGTCACGGTTTCATGACCCAAAGGCAGAAGACAAGTACGGAAGGCAAAGATGTCACGATTTCATGACATGTCACGGTTTCATGACCCGAAGATAGAAGACAAGTACGAAAGGCAAAGATGTCATGATTTCATGACATGTCATGGTTTCATGACCCAAAGTAGAAGGAGAGTAAAGGCCAAGATGTCACGATTTCATGACCGAAGATAGAAGGAGAGAACGGAAGGCCAAGATGTCACGATTTCATGACATGTCATAGTTTCGCGACCCGAAGGCAGAAGGCAAGTACGGAAGGCCAAGATGTCATGATTTCATGACATGTCATGATTTCGTGACCCGAAGGAGAGAATAGAGGCCGAACGCCAAAATGTCATGATATCGTGACATATCGTTCATGACTCCAGACGGGCAGGCGGTTGTAGAGGTCGTTGTAGAAGGGCACGTGGCAGCAAAATACAGGTGGCTACAGAGCACTCCTATGAATGATGACTCAGAGGGTCGATGTGCAGGCGGCTGTAGAGCACTCCGCCATTCTATGCAATGATGGTCCAAGGCACCTGGCAACAGGATGCAGGCGATGATAGAACATTCGTGCAGGCGGTTACAGAAAACTCCGCAGTCTGTGTAATGATGTCCGAAGGGGGTCGGGTCCGCTATAAGAGGCAGTTCATACATTGTAAGGGGGTCGGCCATTTTTAACTTCTGTAATTCGGATTTGAAAGCTTTGAATGAAATATTGGTGGTTTCTCTGCTTGTAATTACAGCCCTACGTCAGATATGGACTTAATTGCCAGTAAAATTTGGCCAACTGGAAAAGTTGTTTCCCTTAGTTCCCAAGGGATTTTGGGTGGCATTGCTTGTCTTTGGGATCCAAAAGAGGTAGTTATTAACCATATGGTTGGTAGTTGGGGTTTGTTGGCTATAGCTATTCAAAGTAGACATTCCAACCAGATTATGCTCTGCATTATCGTTTATGCTCCGACTTCTTTGGAGGAAAAAAGAAGACAGTGGAAGGATATTACTCATATTATCTCTCATTTTCCTAAAGCTTGGATCTTGATCGGAGGAGATTTCAATACCATCCTCTCTCTGGATGAGAAAAGGGGGGGAAATAGAAATTTTGACAAAAGCACTGACCTCATGAGCGAATATATTGTAAACCTCCATCTTGTGGATATCCAACCAGATAATGGCCTTATGACTTGGTCTAACAGAAGGCAAGGCTTAGCTTGTATAATGGAGAGATTGGATAGGTTTTTGCTCTCTAAAAATTTCTTAATCCATGGTCATATTACTAAAGTGAAGACTCTTAATAATGCTAGTTCGGATCATTGGCCAGTCATGGTGGAAATGTGGAAAACCAATGTGAGTTTCTCTCCTTTTCATTTTCAATTAATGTGTCTTAGAGACATTTCCTTCAAACCTCATGTGCAAAAATGGTGGAAGGAAGGTAAACCTAGGCATGGGACTAAGATGTTCTATTTTGCCAAAATACTGCAATACATTAAATCCAAAATCAAGACTTGGAACTGGAAAGAGTTTGGGGATGTTCATAAAAAAAACATGAAGTTATTGCTCATATTGAAAATTTGAATAAGAAAATCTATTTAGATGGCCTCACAGAGAAGAGAAGTGTAGATGAAATTAAACTCACAACTTAGTTAGAGGAATGGGAAAAAAGAGAAGAAATATTATGGAAGCAAAAATCTAGAATTCAATGGCTCAAATAAGGAGATCGAAACACAAATTTCTTCCACAAATCTCTTCTAGCTCGAAGATCTCACAACTTTATTTCTTCCTTAAAATCAGATTCTGGAGATGTTTTTTATACTTGGGATGGCATGAACTCTATTTTTGTTGATTACTTTTCCAATATTTTTGTTGCTACTCCCCTTGACTCAACTTCACAATATAATGTTCTTCAAGCAATCCCTTCTCTTATCACTTTTGAGGAGAACTCTATTTTGACTACTCCTGTTACTATCAATGAGCTTCAACAAGTAGTTTTTAAAATGCAAAAAGGGAAAACCCTAGGTCTTGATGGTTTTCCTATTGAGTTCTACCAAGAGTTCTGGGATATCCTTCATGTTGATTTATTAGAGGTGGTGGAAGAAGCCAGGAAATCCAAAGAAATTTTGAAGGTTATCAATAAAACTTATATTACTCTTGTTCCAAAAGCTCAAGAGGTTGATCATATCTCATCTTTTAGACCTATTGCTTTATGTAATGTTCTTCTCAAAATCATTACTAAAATCATGGCAGAAAGGTTGAAGCCTCTTTTGCATAAGATTATTTTCCCAGAGCAAGGGGGTTATGTGGAAGGACGTCAAATAGTAGATGAGATAGTTCTTGCTCAGGAAGCCATCCATTCCATGGATATGCAAAATTCTCCTTCCATGTTCATTCGGTTAGACTTATCCAAAGCTTATGACAGAGTGGATTGGCACTTCCTTATCAAAGTTTTGAGGCAATTTGGTTTCTCTAAGGATTGGATGGATTGGATTATGGGATGTATCTCTTCAGTTTCCTACTTAGTTCTTATCAATGGTAGGCCTTCTCAGTCATTCCCATACTTCCAGAGGTATTAGGCAAGGTGACCCACTATCCCCTTATTTATTCATCATTCTTGCTGAATGCTTGGGTAGGACTATAACCAAAAAGAGGGAAAACAAAACCCTTGAGGGAGTTACCATTGCTCATGGAGCTAGACCTATCTCTCATCTTCAATTTGTGGATGACTCTACTCTTTTAGGTAAAGCTATAGTTAAGGAAGCTTCTAATATTAAGCAAATCATTAGCTATTTTTCTAAGGCTACTGGGTAGTTGATCAATGAAGACAAATCTAAAGTTATTTTCTTTCACTGCTCTGCTAGATAGGAATCCATGGTCTTGGATAAACTAAGATATAATAAGACCTCTCTTCCAATCACTTATTTAGGTATTCCCATAAATATTCAAAGGCATAAAAATAAATATTGGAATTGGTTGTTGGACAAAGTCAAGAAGAAAATTGGAAAGTGGACCAACAAGTGGCTTTCTTCTGGGGGTAGAATCACCTTGGTAAAATCAGTCCTTCAAGCTATTCCTATTTATGTTTCTTCCATTTTGAATATCCCAAAGGCTGTTCTTCGAGAATTGGATCAAATCAGTCATTGTTTCCTTTGGAGTGGTACTAAGGAGAAAAGAAAATGGGCCTTGGTGAAATGGGATACTTTATGTCTTCCTAAGAGTGAAGGGGGGTTAGGATTACGGTCTTCAATTAATAACAACAAATATTTAGCTGCTAAATTATATTGGAGGATGTTGCATAACCCCAATGCTCTTTGGGCCAATAATCTCCGTGCTAAATATGCTGAGAACAAAAGTCTTGAAGACCTTGTTCGCTATCAACTTCCTACCAAAGGTTCTCCCATTTTAGCAGTTCTTAAGACTGGTGAGGATTTGATAAAGAAAAAATTATTTTGGATCATTCATAATGGTCAACATGCAAATTTTTGGACAGATTCTTGGGATGGTCACAAGCCTTTGATAACTCAGTTTCCCGATTGGAGGCCTTGGATGGAGGAGCTTCACCGAGCTAATTGGATAAAGGTGGCTAATTACTATCGGTACCATACTGGTAATTCAAAGGTTGGTAGATATTGGATCCCTATTGAGGACTGGCCTATTCAAATCCTAGAAAGGCAAAGACAAGATATCCAAGGCATCCTTCATATGAGATCCCTCTCTTGGTCCCATGAAAAATATTGTTTTGGATGGAACAACACTACTAAGGGTGAGTATTCAGTTGCTCAAGGTTATTTGACCTTATGCCATAATAATCCCAACCATTCTTCTGACATATTTTCTTGATTGTGGGCTCAAAAGCTCTGGCCTAAGGTGAGGTTCTTTAATTGGCTTTTATTGCATCGTAGGGTGCTTACTAGTGAGCAACTTATGAAGCATGGTTTTCATGGCCCTTTTAGATGTGAAATGTGTGAAGAGAATGTAGAAAATATCAACCATATTTTTATTGAGTGTACTTTAGCCTCTCAGCTATGGAGGAGAATGGCCACTTTACTTGGCTTATAGTGGTCCAATTTTTTTACTTTTGAACAACTTTGGAGGGATTGGCCTAATCAAGAGGGTGTTGATCATTTTATTAGGCAGCTTAGTTTGGATGGGTTCTACCATTCTTCTTTGGAATATTTGGAATGAAAGGAACAACCAAATTTTTAATCAAGATAGGAAGGATATTCACTATATTTGGCAAAAGACCATAGCCAACTTAGTTGAATCAGTCCATCATCTCCTTAATCACCCCCAAAACTCCCACCAAAGATGGGATCAAGTGATGCAAAGATTGAATATTAAACCTTCTAAGGGAAACCAACTTAAAGGGAATGTGAGTATTAGTAATATGGATAGGAATAGAAATTGGCAACCTCCTCCTAAGGATTTTGGAAAAGTCAATACTGATGGAGCCTCTAGAGGGAACCCTGGAAAAGCCAAGGTGGGAGGAATTGGTAGACTTTCAGATGGCTCCCTGGTTTTTACTTTTGCTGAGAATTTGGGTATTCTTTCCAATAACCTTGCTGAGGGGTATGGTATCCTCGGAGGCCTTTAGGAGGCTACTAAGGTTGGATGGGAAAAGGTGTTAGTTGAGTCTGACTCTCAACTTATGATTAATCTCTTGAAGAATCCTTCTAAGAATCATAAGGTGGATTGGAGAATAAAAAGAATTATTGAGAAGATTCAGTTAATCTAGATGGGATTTTTGAAAGTTGATTACAATCATGTGGTTAGAGATCAAAACAAGAGTGCTGATGCTTTAGCTAATTGGGCTTTGGACAAAGGTGATCTTACTTGTTATGGCCACCCTCCTATATGGTGGGCTTCTCAAATTAGGGAAGCTCTTCTTTCTATCATTTCTTTGGATGGCTCCAGTTCTGAAGGTACCTAGTTTCTTCTTGTTTTTTTTTTTTTTTGCTTCTCTTTGGTTCATTCAGTTTTTTTTAGTTCCCTAGCTCATTCTATTCTTTATTTTGTTTCCTCTGTTGATTCTTGCCTTAATAGTCTTCTGGTCTAGATAGGTCATTGTTTTGTTCATTTTTTATTTTTTTTTCTTTTTTGTTTTTTTTTGTTTAGTTTTTTAAGGTGGGTGGGTTTTTTTATTTTGTTTTGTTTTTGTGTTCTTTGTGTTGTTTTTTGTTGTTCTTGTGTTTTTGTTGTTTTGTTTTTTTTTTTATGTTTTTTGTTATTGTTCTTGTGTTTTTTTCGTTCTTGTTCTTGGGTTTCTCTTTGTTTGTGTTATTTCGTGTTTTTATGTGTGAGTGTTTTCTATGTTTTTTGTTTTTGTTTATTGTCTGTTGTTGGTTGTTTTTTATTTTTATTTTATTTTTTAATTTTTTAGGTTTTGGTTGTGTTTATTTTTCATGTTTTTTTTGGGTTATGTCTTTGTAGTGTTCTATTGTTTTTGTCTTGTTTGTGTTTTGTTATGTGGTTCTTGTGTTTTTCTATGTGGTTTGTGTTGTGGTTTCTTTTATCTTATTGTGCGTGTTTGGTTGTGCTTTTGTTTTTGACACACTCAAGGAGCATGTTTTTTATTTTATTTTATTATTTTTGTTGTTATTTACTTATTTTTAAATTGGTTTTGTGTGTTTGTTTGCTCCTTGAGTATGTCAAAGGTGGTAGGCCAGGTCCGAGTCCTGGGTGTTTTTAGCGGAATGGATACCCCTGCCTCCTTGGGTCTTACCCGAAAGTGGCATCCCTTTTGGGATGTTTTCCACAAAAAAAAAATATCAATTATTAATTTTATCCATTAATATTGAAATTTTTTTTTTTTTATCCCTTTCAAGAAATTCGATGACGGTGATTGCTTTCCTTGCCACTTTTGGAAATACCTATAGTTGTCAAATTATCATTAATACCATATTCAATATTTTAATGATAATTAACCTTTGATCATATTTGTCTCTACAAAATATGATAATCTTCATCATCAATGGGGCCTACCAAGGGAGGGCTGTGACACTAGGAAAATTCATAAATAAGGTATTATTATGTAGGAATGATAGGTATCACAAAAGTAAAGTCATTTTTGAAAGTTCTAAATAAAAATAAAGAAGCCCTAGCTAGGAGTATGGATGCTCAAATCGAGAACAAAAGGAAGGTCTATGACAAAAACTATTTTGATAGCAAATATTATACTAGAAGTGATCATAAAGAATCATATAATAAAGTATTGGTATAATGGTTTGAAAAAATAGATAGATCCATAGATACTAGTTAGGTTTTTCAGAGATTTAAAATTAGATAAAGTGGAAATGAGATTTGAATTCAATTAATCCATGAATTTTCTTCTACAAGGATTTTTCCTTGTTATCTTCTTCAATTTAGAAATTAAGGATAAAATAATGGGTGGTGGCCCATGGTTTAGGGGAGAGATGCATTATATTTAAGACCATGGAGTCATAAAATTTCTATGGAGATAAATTATTAAAAGGATTTGACTATGGATTAGAATTCTTTGACTTCCCTATTAGCTTATCAATAAGGAGGTTTTTAAGATTAGTGGTAATACTCTAGGGGAGTTCATCAAAAAGGACCAACTGCTACGAAGTGATACCAAGATGTGTGTCATAATGAATATTTTGAGACCTTTGCCATAGTATATTAATATTAAATATGAATAAAGAGAATGATATCAACAAGTGGATTATAACAACATTATATTCTGATTTTGTAAATGCTATGAAATTGAAAACATGGCAAAATATTGTAAAGTGAAAATTATGGAGAATGAGATGGAAAATTTAGGTCATAATATAAAATTCAATATGAAAGGAGATCATACCATAGTAGAATATGGGTCCACTACATTTCTTCCAACATGTTATTGAACTAAATCCCATGCATGGTTCTTCTTCATTGAATCTATTTCTTCCTACATGGCCTTATTCTAATGCTCTTTTTTAAAATCATTCATGGCATCTTCAAATGTGAGAGGATCATCACCAGTAACTGTAAATCCACAAAAATAATCCTGAAGCATGTTGGCAAGATGTTTCTCTCTTCTAGTTCTTCTAGGCTACTCCACTGATTCTTGGACCTATTCTTTGCAAGGTGGATAATTAGGCTGCATTATTTGTTCATCCTCTTGATGTAATTGTTCAGGCATATAAGCAGATAAATCTTTACCATGTCCTTTTAGGTTGGAAATTCTATCTAAAATATCAAAATATATTGTTTCTTGAGGCTAATAGGGTTGAGCATGTGCATAAATTGAAGGCTGACCTAACATAGTGTATTCATGCACACTAACATTATCTTTCAATTTTTTTTGTGATTCATGTTGTTGAATATATTCAACTATCTTAATTTTCTTAAAAATAACATCTCTACTAAAAACACTTCTATGTTCATTTGAAATCCATAATTTATATCATTTTGTTCCAACAACCTCTCCATAATAAAAAAGAATGTATTTCTTATATTTTTCATCCAATTTTTTTCTCTTTTAAGTAGGAATGTGCATAAAGGCTTCACAACAAAAAAATCTCAATTGAGAGATAGATGGTTTTCTCCCACTCCAAGCCTCTTTAGGTTTCTTGTCACTCAAATTAGTGCATGGTGACAAATTAACCAAATAGATGGCAATTGAAATTGCTCAGCCCAAAACCCTTTACTAATCTTTGCATCTGTTAACATGCTCCTCATTTTCTCCAATAATGTTCTATTCATTATCTCTGATACTCCATTCTGTTGAGGAGAATAAGGTGTACTCTTTTGTCTAAATATGCCTTTTTTCCTGCAAAAATCTTCAAATTTAGTAGAAAAATATTCTCCTCCATTGTCACTACACAATATATTAAGTTGCCTGCCTGTCTGTCTTTCTAAATTAGCAACAAAAATTTTAAAATGATCAAGTATTTCATTATTTTTCTTAAAAAATATAGTCCATACTTTTCTTCTATGATCATCAATAAAAGTGGCAAAATACAGAGCACCAAAAATCGATGGAGTATCCATAGTACCACAAATATCTGTATGAACAAGATCCAAAATAGTTTTAGCTTTATGTGGGTGATGAGAGAAGCTTACCCTTTTTGTTTTCCCATCACATAGGATTAACAAAAGCTAAAAGTGTTGGATCTGATACCCTTGAGGTCATACACCATACATTTGCTGACCAACTTCTTCAAGCTGGTTTCTCCTAGATGACCAAGTATTCTATGCCAAAGAAAATCTCCAACATCTGCTTCATCATTTTTCTCAGTTGCATTACAATGTCTTTTCTCACAAGAGCTGACATCCAATTTGAACAAAGTTCCTTTCTAATTTCCTTTTGCAATCACCAGTGTGCCTTTGGTGAGATTGCATCCTTAATTTGAGAATGTAACATATATTCCTTTTTTAGCCAACTATCCAACTAAGAGAAGATTTTTTCTCAAATGAGGGATATATCTAACTTTTTTTAAGTACTTGAATTTTTCGCTTAAATCCCTCATGGGAAATGTACCTTCTCCTTCTACATCACAAATGCATTATAACCCATATAAAATTTTACACCATTTACCTTTTTATAGTTGAAAAACCACTCACGGTGTGGTGTCATGTGCAAAGAGGCTCCTAAATCTATAATCATTGTATTTTATTTTTAACAATGGGAGTCAAAAGAATTTGATTTCTACTCATATTTATAAAGTATTTAAATTTACCTATAAACCCATAAGACTTATGACAATTTCTCATCCCAATATACTCCTATTCCATAGGTTTTATAGAGTGTATATACCAAGATCTTATTTGTTGCCTCTACCTACCCATTTGCTTTGGGGTAATATGAACTTGAAAATGAATGTAAAATATTGAAATTTATTGTCAGCTTCTTAATAACTTTCACTACACTAAAAAAGGGCTTTAATGATAGTTTTTAACCATCCTTAAAGGTCTTTAAAGGTATTTTCTTAGTTTTCATCTATGAGGGTATCATAAAAAGTTTGTGACATATGATGATGGCTAAAAAATGCCTAAAAAATATGCCCTCTTAGGGTCTAAGAGGGTGGTTTATAACTGTAATATTAGGCCTAAGACATATTAACCGCCTTACACCCTAAGAGGGTGTTTTTAAACCACCCTCTTAGATGTAGGATGATGATATTAGGGTGACCTAAGAGGGTAGTTTAAAATCATCATCTTAGGTCTAAGAGGGTGGTTTAAAACCATCCTCTTAGGGTCTCACCTAAGAAAATATAAACCCATTTGATTGTTGGATATCTTGCTTGATCACTCATTTGATTGTTGACTTATTTTATTTTTCAATATGGGTGTGATCCCATAACTCAACCAATGTGTCCACATGATAACCTTCTTATATTACCAAATTGCATGGATAACCAATCGTTGCAACCGCCAGGTGCAATAAAGTAGATAATTGCTTATGAGATTCAATTTATTTTTCTACACCAAATTTCTTCTCTCATGTGTGAGCCCTTGCTTCTAGCACACATAACCTTCATCCAATAGCTAAGCATCACTCCCCCTTCCTAAGGATACTCTTGTGGTTTCTCATTCTCTTCCAATGTAGATTTTGCTTCTGCTTGTATTCTTCAATTTGATTACTATGAGCTTTTGATTTTGCTTGCATTCTTCCATTTGATTACTTTGGCTCATTTACCCTATTAAAGGTATGGATCAACTATGAATCAAATCTAGGACCTCCATGCGTTGAGGTTTTTTTACCAATGAGCTTCAAGATCCTCTTTAAACCAAATTGTGATTCAAATGTAGGATTGCTATTACTCATTGCTTCAACATCTCCCTAAGCCACTCTATGAGTACTTAGGGCTCCTAGCTTCAATACTAGACTTGACACCAAATTGTATGGATAAAAATAATAATAAAATTCCCTTTACATCAAACATTGTGAAAGCATTCGTACTATACAAATTTATTTATACCAAAGAACACACATAATATTAAAGCATATGCTCAATTTGGATGTAACTGCATCACTCAACTATATCAATATTCTTTGCTACATCCAGATTTTGCTACCATGTTTCTCACTCCATACAATCTAACCCAACTATGAAGGATGCATAGGTTGGATGATCTAGCTAAGTGAGGATGATGAATTGATAAACTCATGTTAAATACATCAATATGTAAACTTGTTACAAATAATTTTCTTTAATAATAAATACATAAATATATACTCATTAAAAATTACTTTTCTTAAAAAATAAATCATAATTTTTTTTAAAATATTCAAATTTATCTATTTATTATTATTTATCATCCTCTTTCTATATATATTTTTTTTTTGTCAATTTATTTAAAAAAGAAAATAAAATCACATTAAACAATATTTTTTCAACATAACGATATACACTATGACCAATTCGGTCGTTGAAGTCTTAAATATTTAAATTTATGTTTTATTTTTGCATTTATTATTGTTTATCATCCCTATTTTTATATTATATTTATTTTTTATATTTTTTCAACTTATTTTAAAAAATAATTGATGTGTATGCTTCAAACATTGCTTTTGATCGATGTGAGTTGTGGAGATGACTTGCCATGAATATGCCATTTGCAACTTGGGTGCTCTATGGAGATTTTAATATGATGGAGAAATCTTTTGACAAATTCAGTCATGCTCTGATGCAGTGGTGCTTAGGTGAAAGGGAAGCTTGGTTTTTTATGAAAAATAAGTTTCACCTTTACGACCCTAATTCTCGCTTCTCGCATTCCGACTTATCTTAGACTCTTTGGTAAACCTAGTCCAATTTCCAAGCTATTTCTTCCAGGGTTTTGGAAATATTGGATAAAGCCATGATTTTTGAGTGTGAAAACTTTTAGATCTCTCACATTTTGCCTTCTTCATCGTATGTGCTAACTTTCCTTGGTACTACATTGTCTGGTCATTCACCTATTTTATTCTCGATGACAAAGTTAAACTTTCAACCCAGAGTTCATTCTTCATAGTTTTACCTGAATATTTTTTTTTTGCATAGCTTTAGCATGAAAGCTCATATATACCATATTTGGAATTTGATTCCTAGACCTAATGGTATTTTTGGAATAATTAAGTGGTGGAATGCTGCCATTAAATGAACCACTAAGGTGCTACGAACTTTGGGTGTTGAAGTTGCAAAGTGGTGGAAATAGGATAAGTTTACCTTGCAGAGTGAGCTATCCAAAGCATGTCTCAGGCTTGAAGCATCTCCTTTCATCTCTCTTGCTTAGTACCAAGTTTATTTGGAAGAAAACATCATTCCTTCTCTCTATATTATCAATATAATTCAATAACACACAGGTGCAGATAGTTCCCGAGACTGTTATGAACTCGCAGTGGAAGAACAAAGTTTATACAACAATATGAACAATGCAATCAATTAAATCAATGGCCACTTTAGGAGGAAATACCCCCACCACCAAAGCGCCGAGTTATGCGAAACCATAGATGATGAATGAATATAGATGATAGATGATATTCCAATAAAACATTTGGATCTACTATATATACAATAATCAAATAAGTCATTTGATAATATAGTTGTCGGCTATATTAGATTTGGAATGTAGCATGACTCTCCTCCTCAAAAAGCTTTGTCCTCAAAGCTAGAAATGTCTGGAAAATAATTTTAGGTTCCCATATAGTATCTTTTTTTGGTAGGTCCTACCATTTGATGAGAAATTCTTGGATGTGATGAGATCTCAATATGCATGTTCTGCTTTGTAAAATTGATTCAGGCTAGAGATATATACGCCCTTCTTCATTGAGTATTGGTAATTCTTAAAGAGAGTGCACTTTCTTTCCAATCACTTTCTTGAGATAGAAAACATGAAATACTGGATGTATACGTGATGAGGGAGGTAACTGTAATTGATATACCATTTATCCAATGTGATGCATAATTTTGTAAGGACCATAAAATCGAGGAGCCAAATTTTTACTGGACTTGATCTTCAATGATAACTGTTTGTAGGGCTACAAATGCAGGAACACCATATCACCAATATCGAATTCTCTTTTTGAATGGTGTGTGTCTTGTTGCTGCTTCATATGATTTTATACTTGGATCAAATTTTCTTTAAGAATGGTGAGCACTGACTATTGTTGCTGAAACCAATCATCTACTTGGGCCACTTTGGAGGATCCTGGTACATAATATACTCCTATTGGTGGCTTAGTTCCATAAAATGCTTCAAAAGGAGACATCTTGATGGAGAAATGGTAAGAAGTGTTATACCACCATTTTGCCAATGATAACCATTGACTCCATTGATATTGTTTATCCTGAACAAAACATCTTAGGTAGGTACCCAAACATTTGTTAACTACCTCCGTTTGGACATCCGTTTGTGGATGGTATGTGAAATACATATTTAATTTGGTATTATCAAAATAATTCCCTCCAAAAATTTCTAGTAAATATGGGATCTCGATCTCTTACAATATTTTTGGGCATTCCTTGCAATTTGAAAATTGAGTCCATAAATACCTTAGCCACTTTGATTGCTAAAAATGGATGTTTTAGAGCCTAAAAGTGAAGAACACAAGCTTATACTGAGAGGGGGGGTGAACAGTATAAGACTTAACCAATTAATAATTTTAACTTTAGATAGCAGTGGCATCAACACAACATTAATCAAGACAGAAAGCATCACACATTGAAGACCCATTTTTAACGTGGTTCACCCAAAATGGTTGGGCTACGTCCACAAAAACTTTTCTCTAAAAGTTATCTCAAAGTTCTTTGGGAATCCTTCCCAATTACAATGTTTATGAGCCTCGGCCCAAAGGAGATACCTTCCCCTCTGCTCTGGAAATGATCCCTCAGAAGATCAACTACCTCTACCTCTTGCCAGCACGTGGAACTCCTTTCCACCGAAGACCTCCTATCCTCAATGCTTAGCCTAAGAGACCTCTGCCTTCTATGATCATGTCCACAGCAGCTCAGCAACCAAAACTGTCCTCAAGTTCTTCTCATAGAACCAATGCACCTCTGTCCTCAAGTTCTCTGATAGAACTATCAAACTCAGCTCACAAGTCCTCTGCTAGGACCTATCCAAATCTGCTCAAGAAACATACACATCTTCTATGCTCTTACAACCGCACTTCGTCTTCTCTCAGTCATCTCTCTGCACACACTCTGCACTGTCTTCGCACACTCTGCACTTCGATCAAATTTTGCACTCTACTCTCGATGATCAAACTTCTCACTCCACACTCTATCTATGAACGTCGCAACTAACAACACACCTAACTCTTCAAAATAGCCTGCCTTTTATAATAACACTTTCAAGATCAAAACCTTAATCTTAGTCGACTGTAACCCTGATCTTTAGTCGGCTGCACAACCCTAAACTTCATCGGCTGCAAACCCTAATCTTTGTCGGCTCACATTTAACTTTGTTGGCTTCAACTGCCTCTATAACTCTTCTATAGCTTTTGCCATGAAACTACAACATGTCGCGATATCGTGACACCTTTGCAACCATACACTTTCTTTTGGCTTTTGTCATGATATCGTGACACTTCAGCCTTTGTCGACTTCAACTAAGCTCTTATCGCGATATCGTGACACTTCTGTCTTTATCAGCATCAACTTTGCTTTTGTCACGATATCACGACACTTCTCCCTTCGTCGACCTCCTTTATGCTTTTGTCACGAAATCATGACACTTCTGCCTCTGCAGACTTCGTCTTTACTTCTGTCGTGATATCGTGACACTTCTATCTTCATAGCCTTCCTCTCTGCTTTTGTCATGAAATCGTGACACTTCTCCTATAGAAGACCTGCTTTCAATTTCTGTCGTGAAATCATGACACTTCTACTTCCGTCTACTTTCTTTTCCTCTTGCGAAATCGTGACACTTTTTGCATCCGTACGCATTCTTTGCAACCCATCACAAAATCGTGACGCTTTTAGCTTCTGTATGCTTTCTTTGCTCTTTGAGTCATGAAACTGCGACATGTCACGAAATCGTGACACTTTTCTAACTTGCTTTCTCTCTCTTGCTTAAGTCATGAAAATGCGACATGTCGCGATATCGCGACACTTTTCTAACTTGCTTTCTCTCTTCTGCTTAAGTCACGAAAATGCGACATGTCGCGATATCGTGACACTTTCCTCCTTAGCGCTTTTCTTTTCTTTGGGTCATGAAAACCCGACATGTCGCGATATCGCGACACTTTTTTGCCTTGGCGCTTTTCTTTCGAACCTGTCAGCTTGGGGTTTGCAAAAGACCTTTGAAACTGTCATGCCGTAACCTTCATCAAAACAAATTATTTGACATCAAATCAAATTCCTTCAAAAGCTTCTTGACATCAATGACAACTTATATACTTGAGCAAAGGCAATGTACCCAAAGTACCCAAAATTGCCAACAATCTCCCCCTTTGTCATTGATGGCAAACCTTTACTGAAAACACTTCTCAAGAGCCAAAACTGAAACCAACTGTGCTAACAACTGACCAACTTCCTTTGAAGTTTTGCTCCCCATGACTTGAAGCTTTCCTCTTCACTTTGAAGCTCTCCCCCTTACTCATATCTCTCCCCCTTTGTCATCAATGGCAAAGGGTCACCTTTGGGGCTCGGGACTAAGAATGAGCCTCTTAGCTTGGTCCCTCCCCCACCTCCTGATGAGGTGATTAATTCTGGGGTGGGAGTACAACTCCCAATTTCTCCCTTAGATACTCAAACGTATCTCTTGGAAGAGGTTTGGTGAAGATATCTGCAATCTGCTCTTTAGTAGACACATACTCTAGCTTGACCTGCTTGTCTTGCACTTTCTCCCTTAGAAAGTGATACTTGATGGAAATATGCTTTGTCCTTGAGTGCATTACCAGATTTTTGGAAATACTTATGGCACTTGTATTATCACAAAGTATGGAGATGGGTTGTTCATGCTTGACTTTGAAATCCTCCAAGGTGGTTTTCATCCATAAAACCTGTGTACACCCAGCCACTGCTGCTATGTATTCAGCCTCTGCTGTAGATAAGGAAACTGAAGGTTGTTTCTTACTTAGCCAAGAAACCAAACTCTTTCCCAGAAAGAATGCTCCACCACTAGTGCTTTTCCTATCATCAATACTGCTTGCCCAATCTGCATCTGTATAAGTTGTGAGGGTGAAATCATTACCTTTGGGATACCAAAGCCCAAAGTCCATAGTGCCCTTTAGATATCTGAATATCCTCTTAACTGCTATAACATGAGAATATTTTGGAGCTGCCTAAAATCTTGCTACTAACCCAACTGCTTGCATGATATCTGGTCTAGTAGCTGTAACATATAATAAACTGCCAATCATTGATCTGTACAACTTTTGATCTGCCACTGGAGATTCATCATCTTTACTCATCTTGCACCCTGTAATCATTGGAGTACATACTGGTTTGCTGTCCATCATCCCAAATTTCTTCAACATTTCTTTGATATACTTCCCTTGAGAGAGAAATACACCATATTTTGATTGAGCAATCTGAAGACCTAAAAAGAATGACAGCTCTCCAATCATAGACATCTCAAATTCCTTCTGCATGGTGTTAGCAAAATCTTTGCACATCTGAGTATTATTTCCCCCAAAAATAATATCATCAACATAGACAACCATAATCAACATATCATCACCTTCATCCTTAATATACAAATTGCTATCTGCCACACCTTTCCTGAAACCTTGCTCATGAAGATACCTGTCAAGTCTTGAGTACCAAGCCCTAGGTGCTTGCTTTAACCCATACAAGGCCTTTTTTAGTTTACACACATAGTCTGACTGTTCTAAGAGAGACACTCCTTTTGGCTGTTCTATGTAGACTTCTTCTACCAACACCCCATTTAGAAAAGCTGACTTTACATCCATTTGATATACCTTGAAAGATTTGAAGCTTGAAAGGGCCAAAAACATTCTGATTGCTTCAAGACGAGCAACAGGAGCAAACGTCTCTTCGAAATCAACACCTTCTACTTGAGCATAACCTTTGCAGACTAACCTAGCTTTGTTTATGACAATCTTTCCATCCTCATTGAGTTTATTTTTGAATATCCATTTTGTGCCAATGACATTCTTGTCCTTAGGTCTTGGAACCAATTCCCAAGTTTCACTTTTCTCTATTTGATTTAGCTCTTCATCCATTGCTTTTACCCAAAACTTATCTGCACATGCTTCACTGAAATATTTTGGCTCAATCTGAGATAATAATGAAACATTTGTAGAATCATGTGAAGGAATGACTCTTCTTCTTGTTTGCCTGCTATTTGGATCACCAATGATCAAATCTTTGGGATGATGTTTCTGAACATATCGTGAAGGAGTTTTGGGAAGCGGTTGTTGTCTTTCCTCTTCTTCATCTGAAACCTCTCTGAATTCTTCTTGACAAATTTCATCATTGAGTTCCTTGACTGGTTCTCTTATCCATGTCTTTTCATCAACTGTTACATTTATGCTCTCTACAACTGTATGAGTTCTTTTGTTGAAGCATCTGTAGGCCTTGCTTCTCTTTGGAATATCCAAGAAAGATTCCCTCATCACACCTAGGATCAAACTTACCCAAATTCTGATCTTCCCTTATGATGAAGCACTTACTCCCAAACACTTTGAAGTATTTTACTATAGCTGGTCTTCCTTTCCACAACTCATAAGGAGTTTTATGATGATTGACTCTAAGTTGGGCCCTGGTGATAATGTAGACTGTTGTACTGACTGCCTCTTTCCAAAAACCATCTGAAAGTTTTGACTCATTTAACATAGCTCTAGCCATATTTTCAATAGTTTTGTTTTTCCTTTCAACTACTCCATTTTGTTGAGGAGTTCTTGCTGTTGAATATTCTCTTTTGATTCCTTGTTGCTCACAGTATTCCACAAATTCATTTGAAGTGAACTCTCCTCCTCTATCTGATCTTAAGCATTTGATTCTCTTGTCGGTCTCATTTTCAATCATTTCTTTGAAAGCTTTAAATTTTTCAAAAGCTTCAGATTTTTCTTTGAGAAAAGTAACCCAAGTCATTCTAGAATAATCATCTATAAACAGCATGAAGTAGCTTTCTCCCTGAATGCTCTGAGTTCTGGTAGGGCCACATAAATCGGTATGAATAAGATCCAATGGTTTTGAAGAAGTATACCCTTTTGATTTGAAACTGGTTTTGGTCTATTTTCCATGTTGACAAGGACCGCAAATGATGTTATGGGGCCTTTTTATTTTGGGCAAGTCTCTAACTGCTTCCTTGTTACTAATATTGACAAGATTATCAAAGCTCAAATGCCCCAATATTTTATGCCATAGCCAACTCTCATCTTCTTGAGTTAGAAAACACTTTTCCCTTTTTATCTCACTTAGCATGTAAAGATTGTTTGGAGTCCTTGTAGCACTCGCAATGAGTTTTCCATTTTTTTCTTTACTTATCTCACATCTATCCGAAAAGAAAGATACTATGTGCCCTTGATCACAAAGTTGACTCACACTTAGAAGATTATGTCTTAGGCCTTCTACATAAAGCACATTTTCTATTTTGGATTTCCCATCCAAACTAAGAGTCCCTTTACCACAGATTTTAGCTGACCTGTTATCTCCAAAAGCTATTTGTTCCTCTGTTTGTTTCTTTTAAGACCAAAAACTTTTCCTTTTCACCGGTCATATGTTTTGAACAACCACTATCAAGATACCATTTTTCTACTTTGTCTTGAGCATGAAAAGTAGTTTGAACTATCATTGACTTAGATTTGATCTCATTTCTCTTTTTAGTGAACTCAAGGCTAGATCTATCCAAACTGCACATCCTTGCTATATGCCCAAAATTCTTGCACTTGTAACACATGACATTTTTATTCATAAGAGGTGCAAAAGAGTTAACATTTTCCTTACTATGGCTATTCAAAGACTTATTGCAATGCATAGCTTTGTGACCAAATTTCTTGCGGGAAAAACAATAGCCATGGAAAGTATTATGTAACCTGTTTTGATGCCTTGGATGATTGTTCTTCTTGTGACCAACTGGAATCCACCGCTCTTCGGGATGAAGATTGATCTTGCTCGAAGACCCTATTTCATGAATGGTGATACCATCCTTCTTTTGCTTTTCACACGGAGTATTCTGTCTGAGAGCCAACTGTTCCAACTTCACTCTAAGAGACATAACCTCTTCTTCTAGTTTCTCGTAATCAGCTTCCTTTCCTTTTAGAGCCTCTGTCAGAACCTGTTCAACCTTCTTCCCTTCTTCAGCTAGAATTTTGAAGTCTATAACACTTTGAGACAATTCTGATCTTGCTATCTCTTCTTCCTGACATTGATGCTTGAGAACAGAATTCTCTTCCCTGAATTTCTCAAGCTTTCTTAAAGCCAAGAAGAATTCACCTTTGAGATCAAACTCAACCTCTTCATCTCTTTCTGAATCTGTATGTTCCTCTGATAGATCCTTCTCCAAGCTATTAGGCTCTTTCTGGAGAGACCCGCTACGATACCAATTGAAGAACACAAGCTTATACTGAGAGAGGGGGTGAACAGTATAAGACTTAACCAATTAATAATTTTAACTTTAGATAGCAGTGGCATCAACACAACATTAATCAAGACAGAAAGCATCACACATTGAAGACCCATTTTTAACGTGGTTCACCCAAAATGGTTGGGCTACGTCCACAAAAACTTTTCTCTAAAAGTTATCTCAAAGTTCTTTGGGAATCCTTCCCAATTACAATGTTTATGAGCCTCGGCCCAAAGGAGATACCTTCCCCTCTACTCTGGAAATGATCCCTCAGAAGATCAACTGCCTCTACCTCTTGCCAGACACGTGGAACTCCTTTCCACCGAAGACCTCCTATCCTCAATGCTTAGCCTAAGAGACCTCTGCCTTCTATGATCACGTCCACAGCAGCTCAGCAACCAAATCTATCCTCAGGTTCTTCTCATAGAACCAATGCACCTCTGTCCTCAAGTTCTCTGATAGAACTATCAAACTCAGCTCACAAGTCCTCTGCTAGGACCTGTCCAAATCTGCTCAAGAAACATACACATCTTCTGTGCTCTTACAGCCGCACTTCGTCTTCTCTCAGTTGTCTCTCTGCACACACTCTACACTGTCTTCGCACACTCTGCGCACTTCGATCGAATTTTGCACTCTACTCTCGATGATCGAACTTCTCACTCCGTACTCTATCTGTGAACGTCGCAACTAACAACACACCTAACTCTTCAAAATAGCCTACCTTTTATAATAAAGCTGTAGACACCAAAACAGCACCAATCCGATTATGTGACTGCAAACACTGATCGCTTTGACAAACACAGCCCCCAGGGCAGCCCTCAGAGGTCAAACAGTGGTCCTAACCACTTCCATAGCAATTTTGTAAGGTCGGGAAGCAATTTGGTACATTTAGACACTTTGCCCAGTACTCGTCTCACCCGGGGACGATTACTAACTTGCAATCGTCTCACCCAGGGACGATTGTTGTAATCGTCCCACCCGGGGACGATTACCAAGTTTAACGGGCAAAATGACAAACGACGCCAAGTGGCAGCCCGAAACAGTCAGTTGATGACTCCTGCCTTGCACGCGTGTGTAGGTGGACAGAAGGGCCGTTAGAGGACTCGTCACAAGAAGCAATTATGAAAACACAAGTCAATGGAGGACTCCCCTCCCTCATGAGGAGACATGACTGCCACATGGCGCCTATGACCAACACATGGCGTTTGTGCTTCCTTCCCAAAGGAGACCCCTTGGGTCTATAAAAGGTGAGACTTTTCTCACCCAAAAGATAGAGGTTGAAGGAGTTTTCAAGCAACGAAGTGCTGCCGAGTTGAAGACCCACTTGCATCCCTTTTGGTTCACCTTCCCACATCCACCAATCTCTTTTGCAAGGGAGGTTGTTGGGTGGCCTTTGGAAGCTCGAACCTGACCCAAATCCAACACATGGACACCTGAACCAACCAATTCGCCGACCCCCCACTCCTAAGAGATTTTGGGCCCATCCCAAGTGGATTGGTGCCAAAATCAAGTTCCATCGGTGGGCTGCCCACTTGGGCACCCCGCACCTTTTGGATTTAGTTGTAGTTCATTTTCTATCATTTGTTCATATTCCATGTTATTCTCTACTGTTCAATAGTTCAGAATCTTGAATCTTGATTTCAAAAGGTTTTCATCGAATATTATCATGCTTTTGTTATTTTGGTTGTCCCACTGACTTGCAGGTAACAACGTCCAATTTCTCGGTGATGGAGGCCAAATTGGGAGAATCCGACCATCTGGGTCGTCCCAAAATGGCCCCAATTACATAACCCCCTTGTTTGCAGGCATTTTGCAGGTCTCGAGAATCGACATTGGAGCAGCGGCAGGTCGGCTTCTTCAACACAGTATCAATCGTCCCTGTAGGGGACGATTAACAGCAGCAATCGTCCTTTCGGGGGACGATTAACAGTAGCAATCGTCCTTACCAGGGATGATTACCAGGTAAAAGCAGATTGGCGGTTGTCTCAGGGGCAATGGCCTTTTGGTAACATTTTTTGTCTTCTGTCAAGTTTTCAAGCCATTTGGACTCACTGTATTTACTGTTTCAGCAGATGTTTACATGCATATTTCGTTGATTTTAGAGAACGAACCCCTTTCATTTGCAGCAGGTGCTACTGACATTTTTATTGTTTCTTTGATTGCAGGAAAAGCAATCAGAGGTGAAGAACTTATCCACATCAGCGGCGGCAGCATCTTGGCCCGCCCATTGCAATCGTGGGCACGCGGGAAGAGGAAGACTAGGTCACACATTGTAATGAAGACAAATTTAACGCTCCTAGCCCCCAAAAGGGAAGGAGACGTCTATGTAACCGAGGATAAGATATTTGAATAAAGAGGGCTATGATTTCTTTACATCTTGTCTTTCGTTTCCAAGTTGTCTCCTTTCTCTGTTTTAGTGCATAGGATCAAAGCGTTACATTTTCGTCTTATGTTGCATAACTAGTGTTTCCTTTGCCCGGAATCTCGTGCTTTCAGTGGCGATCACGGTGGGACCCTGTCCCCTATTTTTAAAATCATAGAAACTGATTGAATTTTTGTGTTTGTGCTTGACAGGTACATTTTTTTCTTGCAGACTGTTAATCGTCTCTGCAAGGGACGATTTCTATTCTGGAAATCGTCTCACCCTGGGACGATTGTAAAATCGTCTCTGCAAGGGACGATTTCTGTTCTGTTAATCGTCTCACCAAGGGACGATTTTCTGTCTGCAACTTTTCAGAGCAAAAATTCAGAGGCAACTGGAGCAGGCAGAGAAGAGGTAGGGATTTTCATCATCTCTGTTGAAATTTTCTGTTTCTGTTTCTGTTTCTTTGACTGTTTTCATTTTTAGCTTGCATTGCTTAGGAAAAGTCATTCATGCATGTTTCATTTTCGTTGGATAAAATGAACCTCACACACTCCACGAAACAATTTTAAACCAAGGAGCTGGTCGTAAGACCTGACCCTTGATCAAGACCATTGGTGGATTTAATCACCACCTTGGCTTGATTTGCATACATTTCCTGATTGTCAACTGTTGTTAGGCGTAAATCCTGACGAAGACAGACCGAGCGTAGCTGGGGTGATTCCCATGCGTGCGAGGATAAGTTTTCTATGGTAGGTGCCATTAACAGGACAATCCCCCTTTCGTACCGCCTACGTACCATGTACCTTCTGCTCTCACGTACCTATAGTCTCCCTCTCGTAAGGGCGGGTATATAGAGAGGTTGGTATATCGGCCTGGCTGGTATATTGAAGGGGCGACCTTTTGGGAGTTATAAGAGCCTACATGATGCATTTAAACGTTCTACAAAACCTACAAAGACAAAACAAAACACCAAAATACACTAAACCAGTCTAGGGCACACCAAGAATCCTTAAAAGAGATAATCACGGTTTTGTGAATGTGTGTGTTTAATTCGTTTAGTGTAGACAAAAAAAAAAAATCATTAAAAACAAGATAAAAATCTACTTAGATAGTGTGGACGCACCGCAATGGTGTACACCCGCAGCCAAGCCCAATCAAGGGCAGCAGCTCCGAAAGGTACACAAGAAGCAGGCACAAGTCGCCTTCGCTTCAGTCCTGAGGATTTGGTCATACCGCCTTATCGGTCTAACCTACAAAAGAATCCAATTCAAAATCCTCGGTGGGGTATGCCCATTCAAAGCAGCCCCTCTCGAAAAGACGCCCTACATGCAGACCTTAATGTAAACAGAGAATCGCCCTCTCAAGCTAGACATGAGTGGCCACAAGCGCGATGAAGCGCTAACGGGGCACACTCGTCCATTTGGAGGGACAACGTGGATATGGCGTCCCTTCTTTACCTCTCATCAGAACAGAGAGACCAAATCCAGAGCGTAGGGCTCCTTACACAGGGCGACCTAACTCCGCCTGCCCCTTACGCACCTATGAGAGAGAATATGAGGAAGATCATCGCATTCCTCAAGGACAACAACATACAACGCGGGAACCTTATGCTTCTGCACCAGCCGGATATCATGATCACCCCTTGAGGCCAGAACCTCGAGCACATACCGCCTACCTCGACGGAGGGAAGCGACCCCTTGAGATTTTAGAGCATCAAAACCGAGGTAAACCCATAGGAGGAACATTTGAACCTTCTGAACAAAATAGGGTAGATCAAATTGACCCGACTGTCGCCAGATATACCACCCGTCAAGCCCAAATCATGCGGCTTAAACAAAGTCAGCAAGAGATAGAGTATCAATACCGCTTGGATAAAGAACGCATGCAACGTGAAGCGGATGAGTTACAATATGAAATACTTGAGAGAGGGCCAACCCCTCGCGTCCAAAGAGCCGAACAACATGAGAGGCATAACCCTTTAACGCAGGACGGGTCTCCACGACCTCGTCAAGCTTTGCCTCCGAGACCTCATAGACATGAGAGGGAGGCTACTCCTCGAAATGATGATGGGTACCTTCAGCGGGGACTCGATCAAGGTCAGAGGTTTCACCCAGAAACTCCTCAAGAATTTTATGAGGAGTACGAACCAGAGATAGAACATGTTGAAACTCTCCATCAAGGCAGGAGGGCTGCCATTCGGCCACCCCTCCATAGGCCCCCAGTTTATCATAACGTACAACGGGAGCAAGCAAGAGAGGAAGAAATAAAATCTTTCGATGCATACCAAGCGCTATTGGAGCGTTTGGAGTCTGTGGAGACAAAAGCTGCTGGGCATCAAAAACCCACATTACGTCTACTCCGTAGTAATCCGGTGCATCCCTCAGTGCCTACACCTCTTTACCCCGAACACTTCAAGTTGCCTCAATTGGCAGTTTTTAAAGGTGAGGAGGACGCACAAGAGCACGTTACAAGATTTCTAAGCCAGTGCTTCGCAATCCAAGATAATGACGCGTTGCTGCTTAGAACATTCATAACCACATTCGTAGGCCCTGCCTCGGATTGGTTCACACAACTGCCCAAACACAGCATAAGCAGCTTAGATCAGCTAGTAGATGCGTTTCTTGAACGCTTCGCCTTCAACACAAGGAAGAAGGCATCACTTAGTGATCTTGCTAGCCTTAAACAATTTGAGGAGGAAACAATGGCAGCGTACGGGAACCGATGGAGAGCTTTGCTTTCTAAGTTACCCTACCGTCCTCCCATGTCGGATCTCACGCAAATGTTCGCAAAAAGTTGCTTAAAATCAATCTCTGGTCTATTGTTGCTGCGACAATACGACAGCCTAGAAGAAGCTTTGGCCCAAGCCAGACTTATAGAAGAGATTAAGATAGGCGAAGGCGCAATTGCCAAGCCTAAGAAGAAAGAGTGGAACAAAACCACTAAAACCGGGACAACGCAACCACAACACGCTGCAGTCAATCAAGTTGCGATAAATGTTCCCGCGCCTGTGCAAGAGACGCAGCCCCAAAGGGCTAATTACCAGGCAGTGCCTCCTGCTTACGAAAGAGATAACAGAAGACAGGAGCAGTATCAGCAGCGTCGCCCTAGGCGACAATTCACCCCGTATGCGGAGTCTAGGGACTCCTTATTTGACCGCTTGTCAGCGGCAAATTTAGTTACTCTGCCGGAAATCCAAATTTTTGACCCTAACATTCCCAAGCCTAGGGGGTATAGGGAGGAATTGTATTGCAGATTCCATAGGCGCAGAGGACATGACCTAAATGGGTGCTGGAAATTCAAAGAACTAGTCCAGGATTTGATCGACAACAGAACATTGGTCGTGGACAACCCCATCGCACCAAACAACCAACAAATGGGGGTATTCAAGGACCCCTTGCCCGCCCACGAGGCACAGACAAAACCGCTCCAGATTAACGAGGTGCGACAAGATCTTCCCGCGCAAGGATTGGTGGGAATGATTAGCATTGTAACAAGGAACAGAAGATACCCAGCAGTTGCCCCCGAGGTAGCTGCGAGGGAAGTTCCGTCGACATCGCAGCCTCAACAACGCCCAACGCAGTTGCCTCCGCCTAGACCCGAGGTCACGATACGGACCAAACTCACGCAGAGTCTGCGGACCACATCGGCTAGGCTGTCCATCTACGAGCTTATCCAACAATCGGCTCCCCATAGAGAAGCTCTTATGGACATTTTAAAAGCCATTGAAGTACAACCCCACGAAGCAAATTCTTTCAACGCCTTCGTGGGACATGTGAAACAATGTACGGAGCCTGTCATCACATTCAGAGAAGACGAGGTCAAAACGATATCAAATGACATGGCGGATCCACCCCTGCACGTTATCGCGCGGGTCAACGGGATCCCGTACAAGAGAGTGCTTGATAGATACTGGCTCGTCCAGTAACATTATAACCACTGCAGCGTTAAAACATTTAAAACTGCCAGCCTCTCACATCACCGCTTCCACGTACACACTGCGAGCTTTTAACGATGCAATTTGCTCGACAGTCGGCACAGTTGTTCTGCCTATCCAGGTAGGACAAAAGTCAATACCCACACTGTGCCATGTGCTGGAAGGCGAAATGGCTTATAATATACTGCTAGGGCGGCCTTGGATCAGGGACATGAAGTGTGTCCCCTCGATCGCACACCAGTGCTTGAAGTATGCCTATGAAGGGCAAATACATGTAGTCCCAATGGACTTAGAGCCCTTCAAGTATTGCAATGCGGTACAATTCATACCTCAATCGACCCTCCCATCAACGCATTTGGATTTTCAATTAAATCCATCTAAACAGGGTCCGATACCGCAGGTACCACTGGTGGCCAACAAGGCAAAATCCCGGCCAGGTGAGACTTCATCACCTACTCCTTCATCATCAACGCCACCTATCGTGGCCCAACAGAAGGACAAGGGAAAGCAAATCATGGAAGAGGTTAAGCCTCTAGAAGAGGGGTTGCCCACGATTTCAACGATATCAACAGAGGAAACACCCAACACAACACAAACCAAGACTCCTGAACAACCAAACATGGAATGGACTCAGGAAGGACTACCGTTTCCTCCTACCCAATCATCAACAATCACTGTTGAGATGGCCAGTACGGGCCTGGGGGAGTACTTAGTGCAAAACGTTGTGGCAACCCCCACATTGGAGTCAGTGCAGGACATGGGAAGACCTCGCCTTCCCATAGGGACAATTGTTCCACTAGGCTACCCTCCCAACCAGACGAATTTTGTGTATGGGGGCCTTGATCATGGTTCCGAACCATGCGAACAAAAGGAAACAGATGAAGAGCCTTTTGTCGAAAACATCAATTATCTGTCGAACCCAGAATTTGCCCTAAAATATCTCGAACAATGCAATTGGCATGGGTATGGGCTAGGCAGATATGAGCAAGGGATGTGAATCCTTTGCCAACCAAGATATCAGATGCCATACGACAAGTCAGGAGTGGGGTTCAACCACCCCTTGCCCTTAGACATCTTGGTTGAAAATATGCAAGGCCTAGAAATAGGCAACAAGGGGGGATTGGCACAAGACCCGTACGCCAATCCAAACACAGAATACACATTGGGGGACTATCTCCCATGGTCTACAAACACCCCTGGAAATAGCAATAATCCCTCTCCTTTGCTAGAGAGAGGTGAAAGTTCAGAGAGCAATCCTCAAAGAGAACAACAACGGCTTCCGGACATTTTTTTGAAGCTGTTTCCCCTAGAGATTCCAGATGAAACGACACAATGTCAAGAGAATCAGGTCCCTCCACCAAGAGTGGAACAACCACAATGGGACTGGATTAACTTATTGGAACAAGAAGAGTCCTCAACGTCACAAGCAACAGATGCTGAAGAGGATGAACAATTTTGGATCTATGAAAGTGAGTCAGAAGATGAGACTGAGATGGACTATCTCAGACATGCACGACGACATCATCGCGCTTTAACGCATGAAGATCTAATGGGACAAATGGGTATACTATTAGGACATGAATGGCAAGTAGACCCAGCGAGGTGGGACCAAGTGTTAGACCTATGGCTCCAAATTCAAGAAGAGCATCGTCCACCTCGAGATCCCATCAGGACAGCAGTACCGAGGGAAGACCCCGCCTTCCTTTTCGCACATAGAGATGAGTTTGCACCTAGAGAGGATCCATTCATGCCTGTTCCCGTAGAGCCAGATCCAGAGTATAGGGAACATCTAAAAGAATCAAGTCATCACACCCGCGGTTCTGGAGACCAAATTCATTCCATCCACATGATCTCCATTGATTTGACCGCACCCATCCGCAATCCGATCGATCCATCACAGCCATTGCATCTAGACATGGATGCCATCGACTGGGATCGCGTCAATTCACCATTATCACCATCAGAGTACTGGCCTTTCGGTGAAATGCTTCATTTTACCCCAAGGACAACTCAGGATATTTTTCAAGTTGAAGAGGGACCCGAGGTTCCAAACGTAGATCTTAACTCAGCTGATGATATCCATTTGATCCCAACTCCACATCAGTTGGAGGACGGATCCCACATGTCAGTCGAGGAGACGACTGACGTAGACATCGGCACAGATCCAATGAATCCACGGATTCTCAAGCTGGGGGTAAGTCTTTCCCCCGAAGAGCAAGCCGATTACATTGCCCTTCTTAAAGAAAAGAAGGAGGTTTTTGCATGGTCGTACAAGGATATGCCAGGACTAGACCCGCAGCTAGTCATGCACAATTTAACGCTTGATCCGACAATCAAGCCTGTAAAGCAAAAACTAAGAAAGATGCACCCAACAGTGGCCTTGATGGTCAAAGATGAATTGCAAAAGTTGTTGGATGCACAATTTGTCATCTGCATGGATTATCCGCCATGGTTGTCCAACATGGTTCCCGTCAAGAAGCCCGACGGGAGGATTCGCATATGCACCGATTTTTGAGACCTAAACAAAGCGAGTCCTAAGGATGATTTCCCCTTGCCAAGCATCGACGCATTGGTAGACGCTACAACAGGTCACGAAATGCTCTCCCTAATGGACGGTTTCTCAGGATACAATCAAATTCGTATCAATCCTGAAGACCAACTCAAAACGGCATTCACAACGCCTTGGGGGACATTTTGCTATAAGGTCATGCCTTTTGGCCTTAAAAATGTTGGCGCTACATACCAACGTGCTATGACGTATATCTTCCACGATTACATGCACAAAACTTTGGAAGATTACATGGATGATTTGTTAGCCAAGTCTCTCTTGCGCTCAGATCATCTCGGTGACTTAAGCAAGATTCTCGATCGCCTCATAGAGCATAAGGTCAATCTGAATCCCAAGAAGTGCGTGTTCGGCGTCACATCCGGAAAACTCTTGGGTTTTATAGTCTCAAAGAGAGGCATCGAAGTGGACCCAAACAAAGTCAAGGCAATCCTTGAAATGGCTCCCCCAACCAATATCAAGCAGCTAAACCAATATCAAGCAGCTAAGAAGTCTGCAAGGAAAGGTCGCATCGATTAAATGCTTCATAGCGCAATTATCTGACAAATGCCGACCAATGAACAAACTATTGCACAAGGGGGTCACATTTCATTGGGATGACGAGTGCCAGTCAACCTTTGACGAAATCAAACAATACTTGGCTTCGTCGCAGTACTGGCACCACCTAGACCAGGAGTGCCGTTCTACTTATACATCTCAGCTATCGAGGTGGCACTGGGCACCATGCTAGCCCAGAAGAATGAACATCACAAAGAACAGGCTACTTACTATCTTAGCCGCACCCGGTCGGTTACGAACTTAACTATGCATACGTTGAAAAACTCGCTGGCGAGTGGTGTTTGCTACCAAAAAGCTACGCCACTACATGCTGAGCAACACTACGTATGTTGTGTCTAAGGAGAATCCATTGCGATACATGATGAGTCGTACTTATCATAGTAGTCGCACGGCGAAATGGATCATGTTGTTGACGGAATTTGACATTGAGTTTATTGGGCAAAAATCTATCAAAGGACAAGTCATAGCCGATCAACTAGCAGAGGCTCCTCTTGAAGACGATCAGCCTCTGGCTATAGAACTACCCGACGATGGGGTCTTCCATGTCTCAGAATCGCCAGATTCTGAAGAGCCTGAGTCACAGGCCGACATAACCTTATTCTTCGATGGTTCTAAATGCGAGCAAGGGGGTGGCGCAGGAATCGTATTCTTCACACCGCAGGGTGCTCCAATGCCCCTGTCATTTAAATTAAACTTCCAGTGCACCAACAACAATGCAGAATATGAAGCCTTGCTCCTAGGTCTTCAAACAACAATCGCCATGAACATCAAAAGACTAAACATCTTTGGTGATTCGCTGTTAATCGTCAATCAAGTCAAAGGGGTATATCAATGCAAATGCCCAGTTCTGAAATCCTATAAAGCTCTTGTGGACAAATTCCTGGCAAAACTTGAGTGGTATGACATCGAGGCACTCCCTCGATCATCGAATCATTTTGCGGACACAATGGCCTCCTTGGGGTCACTAATCCCGCAAGACCTTTCCGGTGACATGACAACTATTCAAGTCAAAACATTATCGCAATCCGTGATGGAGCGTGCAAGCTCAGACTTGACGCCAGGAATCCACATGATCCAGATCGAACCATCCTCGGATAAGTTCTTTCGAATCCGAGATAGTCTGAAACGTGCCAACTGGGGGTCCTTATTTTCCCCCACTCCCATTGATAGCAACACAACGCTATTCTTACAAGTTTTATCCCAATCAGCACTTGATAGGGAAGAACTTCAAAAGGGATTGGTTGTTCATACTGTCGAGGTTTCCGATCAACAGGACTGGTATTTACCAATCAGAGACTACCTCAAGTTAGGTAATCTTCCCTTTGGATTGACGCATGCCGCAAAACGGACATTCAAACAGAAAGCGGCAAAATATGTCTTGATAGGAGACATTTTGTATCGTCGCAGCTATGACGGAATTCTCCTTCGTTGCTTGGACCAACAAGAGTCCACTTGGGCAGTCGCCCAAGCGCATGACGGTACATGTGGCGGCCACTTTAGTGGTATGGCCATTGCAAAGCGCATTCTTCGCATGGGCTATTATTGGCCATCTTTAGAGCAAGATTGTTGCGCGTATGTCAAGAGGTGCGTAAAATGTCAACATCATGCCAATCTGATGCACGTACCTTCCCAGGCCTTACAGACAGTCCAGTCTGCTTGGCCATTTTCGTAGTGGGGCCTCGATCTAATCGGAAAGATCTCCCCTGCATCGTCAGGCCGTCACACGTTTATCATAACGGCCACAGAATACTTTACCAAATGGGTGGAAGCAATTCCGTTAACCTCTACGACAGGCCCCCGCATTGCGGAGTTCATCTTGCATCACATCATATGTCATTTTGGTATTCCATCCAAAATAATCTCGGATAATGGGCCATCATTCAAGAACAAAGACGTGCGTGCTTTGACCACAAAGTACAAAATTCAGCACAGACTTTTCAACACCCTATTATCCGCAAGCAAATGGGCAAGCAGAGGCATCAAACAAGACACTAGTTGCCATCCTTAAAAAGACCGTCGCAGACAATCATAAGGATTGGCACATACAAATCCCACTTGCACTTTGGGCTTATCGCACTAGCATTCGGACGCCAACTGGGGCAACTCCGTTTTCACTAGTGTATGGCTCAGAGGCAGTAATGCCTCTCGAGTTGGAAATTCCTTCCCTCCGCATATCAATGCAGGAATTCATCGATGATGACACTGCACGGCAGGCCCGGTTAGACCAACTTACGTTGCTTGACGAACGACGCGTTAATGCTCTTGAGCACTTACGTATCTATCAAGAGCGACTTAAGAAAGCTTACAACATGAAGGTTCACCTAAGAGACTTTCGGGTTGGTGATTTGGTTTTGAAGGAAAACCAACAAAACTCTAATTTGCCGCCCCATATGAGGGATAAATTCATGGCAAATTGGTTAGGTCCTTATGTCATTGATAGCAAAATAGGACCGGGAACATACAAGCTAGCTTCTCTTGATGGTATCAAGGAAACAGAACCCTTGAATATCAGTCATTTGCGACCATTTCATATCTAAGAAAGCCATATACCAAAAAAAAAAAAAAACTCCAAGGATTATCGCAATCTCTTGGTCACCCAAAAAGCTCCAAGGATTATCACAATCTCTTGGTCACCCAAAAAGCTCCAAGGATTATCGCAATCTCTTGGTCAAATCCAAAAAAGCTCCAAGGATTATCGCAATCTCTTGGTCACCCAAAAAGCTCCAAGGATTATCGCAATCTCTTGGTCAAATCCAAAAAGCTCCAAGGATTATCGCAATCTCTTGGTCAAATCCAAAAAGCTCCAAGGATTATCGCAATCTCTTGGTCAATCCAAAAAGCTCCAAGGATTATCGCAATCACTTGGTCAAACCCAAAAAGCTCCAAGGATTATCGCAATCACTTGGTCAAAACCCAACAAAAATACATCAAAAACAACAAAATACATCAAAAACAACAAAAATTTGCATCTCATTTCTACGCATTCTCAAATTCATCAATTGAGAGTTTTCTCACATCTCATCTTCATATTCGCCAAACTCAATTCATCGAAAATACAAAAATATGTAGCTGCATTAAGCATTGCATTCATACAGTCCATCTTGTTCCCCACTGTTCCATTTCATAAAAACAACAGACACACCATGCATTGCTTCCACCACACTAGAGTCAGTGGTCTTTTAATGTATCACGAGTTTTCGTAGTTCAGCCAAAATTTTCCTCTTTAGCCATGTAATGTATCAAGTCGAACAGATTTTACGAAGGTAGAGTCATACTTGAAATACACCTTGATACGTAACATCCCAACACAAACTAAACACATTAACAATTCCAGAGTTATGTGAAAGAAAGATGAACTGCACAGTAATCTAGGTCACCATAAGCGAAACGGTTATCTTGCTCATCCCCCTGTGCGGATGACCCAAAGAATGCTGAGAGTTGGCAAAAGGACAAGCATCACCCCTACCCAATTCCCAAAAATCCCTAATTCTCAATAGTTGCAAAAAAATCAAAAAATTTGCAAAACGTCAAAACATCAAGATTTGACATCCTACAGTGCACACATCAAAATGCACTAAGAAACAGTGATTTTTATCACTCCAATCCCTTGCTCAAAAAAAAAAAAAAAAAAAAACAAATCAAAATAAACAATGATCTTATCACTACAAACGAGCAAGTATCCTATTACAATTGAAGAAAAGAAGGGAGTTGAACTTGAATCCCTGGAACTCTCAGCATTCTAAAGGTCTTCTCGCATGACGATATATCTGTCACATTAACTTGCGTACGGATCAATGTTTGCATGTGGATAAGCTAGCTTATGACATCCTAGAAAACATCGCGGATTAATCTAACTAAACATAACAAAGGAGTTAGTGGAGCTAGTTAGGTGATCCTCAGTACAGGTTCGGTTGAAAGCCCATCTGGCACTGGCGGTATCCTGATAAATACCACATAAATGAACTCAATGGCACACACAGGGATGTGAAATAGCTTGGTCAAAAATAGGTCTGATTCATACCTTGTTCAAAAATCATGTAAGATAAAGTACAGTCGTGGCTAGAGAGCTAGAACTGTCTGAGTCTCAGAAAAACTTAGCTACATTTCTAAACCAACTGCGCTACTTTTCGTCTTTGCAATACCATCAGAAAATACAAAAAAAAAAAAAAACCACATGTATACATACAAATTCATGCATCACAACAATCGCCTAAAAACAAAATAACAGAGTTCTAAACAATCTATGGTGCCATAGCCAAACATCACAAATCCCATTCATCCATTTCATCTCTGCATATCACATATAAATCAAAAACATTTGCAGTCATCATAGCATATGCATCCATCAAAATAAATCAACATAATACATCCATATTCATCAACCATCATGCACAAGATCAAAGAATATCAAAACAACAAAAACAACAAATAAATGCAACACAAAAACAAAAAGCAATAAACATTGCCAGACACAAGTGCTCTTGCACTTAACCTCTTGGCATAGCAAAACTGATATCGAGGTTTACATTGTCACTATCCTACTCCCTAAGAAGGCTACCATAGCCGGACCGCTCCACGGAAAACGGATTTCAGACAATTTAATCCCCAAATGGTGTCACAAAACAACAAAAACATCACAAAAAAGCAACACAAAAACATAGCAATAAACATTGCCAGACACAAGTGCTTTTGCACTTAACCTCTTGGCATAGAAAAATAGATGTCGAGGTTCAAATTATCACTCTCCTAATTCCCCAAGAAGGCTATCATAGCCGGACCGCTCCACGGAAAATAGGTTTTCGATGATTTCACCTCATTATGACATCACCAAAAGGGTTAACACCCACCAAAAATAGGTCCAAATGTTGGAAAAATTGCACACGCTTAACGGTAAACCCTCTAAAGGCACCCTTGCACAAGTCATCTTGGGTCAAGCGACTCGTCGCTTCTCTCACAAAGGTCATTCCCTCATCGATTCGTCGCTTGAGGGGGTAGTCACACTTAGTCACCAACCAACAATCACACACCCAATTAAGGAAAACGACATGCATTCAAAGAATCATTGACAAAGACAATCACGCTCCCGCTTGGGGCAGTAAACAAGCAACAATCAAATCAATCAAACACTTGGCATTTCGTGAATCATGAATACAAGGTTCCCCTGAGGTAAAAACGCCCTTCGCCTATTCATGACTGATCAATGTCTAAGTTCAAGTCACACCTCACCAAAACAGGTTAACACTTGAAATCAAATTCCTTAGCTCGTCAGAAGCAAGGATTCAAGAATGCATGCCCTTTCCATACTTGGGGCATCAAAAGTTGGTTAGGTTACCAAGAAACCCTAATCATTAGTGCTTTGGTTATCTATTTTTGCTCAACACTGCGTCACCCGCAGCGCTTCCCAAAAAGGGGCATCTGTAGACACCAAAACAGCACCAATCCGATTATGTGACTGCAAACACTGATCGCTTTGACAAACACAGCCCCCAGGGCAGCCCTCAGAGGTCAAACAATGGTCCTAACCACTTCCATAGCAATTTTGTAAGGTCAGGAAGCAATTTGGTACATTTAGACACTTTGCCCAGTACTCGTCTCACCCAGGGACGATTACTAACTTGCAATCGTCTCACCCAGGGACGATTGTTGTAATCGTCCCACCCGGGGACGATTACCAAGTTTAACGGGCAAAACGACAAACGACGCCAAGTGGCAGCCCGTAACAGTCGATTGATGACTCCTGCCTTGCACGCGTGTGTAGGTGGACAGAAGGGCCGTTAGAGGACTGTCACAAGAAGCAATTATGAAAACACAAGTCAATGGAGGACTCCCCTCCCTCATGAGGAGACATGACTGCCACATGGCGCCTATGACCAACACATGGCGTTTGTGCTTCCTTCCCAAAGGAGACCCCTTGGGTCTATAAAAGGTGAGACTTTTCTCACCCAAAAGATAGAGGTTGAAGGAGTTTTCAAGCAACGAAGTGCTGGCCGAGTTGAAGACCCACTTGCATCCCTTTTGGTTCACCTTCCCACATCCACCAATCTCTTTTGCAAGGGAGGTTGTTGGGTGGCCTTTGGAAGCTCGAACCTGACCCAAATCCAACACATGGACACCTGAACCAACCAATTCGCCGACCCCCCACTCCTAAGAGATTTTGGGCCCATCCCAAGTGGATTGGTGCCAAAATCAAGTTCCATCGGTGGGCTGCCCACTTGGGCACCCCGCACCTTTTGGATTTAGTTGTAGTTCATTTTCTGTCATTTGTTCATATTCCATGTTATTCTCTCGTTGTTCAATAGTTCCGAATCTTGAATCTTGATTTCAAAAGGTTTTCATCGAATATTATCATGCTTTTGTTATTTTGGTTGTCCCACTGACTTGCAGGTAACAACGTCCAATTTCTCGGTGATGGAGGCCAAATTGGGAGAATCCGACCATCTGGGTCGTCCCAAAATGGCCCCAATTACATAACCCCCTTGTTTGCAGGCATTTTGCAGGTCTCGAGAATCGACATTGGAGCAGCGGCAGGTCGGCTTCTTCAACACAGTATCAATCGTCCCTGCAGGGGACGATTAACAGCAGCAATCGTCCTTTCGGGGGACGATTAACAGTAGCAATCGTCCTTACCAGGGACGATTACCAGGTAAAAGCAGATTGGCCGGCTGTCTCAGGGGCAATGGCCTTTTGGTAACATTTTCTGTCTTCTGTCAAGTTTTCAAGCCATTTGGACTCACTGTATTTACTGTTTCAGGCAGATGTTTACATGCATATTTCGTTGATTTTAGAGAACGAACCCCTTTCCTTTGCAGCAGGTGCTACTGACATTTTTATTGTTTCTTTGATTGCAGGAAAAGCAATCAGAGGTGAAGAACTTATCCACATCAGCGACGGCAGCATCTTGGCCCGCCCATTGCAATCGTGGGCACGCGGGAAGAGGAAGACTAGGTCACACATTGTAATGAAGACAAATTTAACGCTCCTAGCCCCCAAAAGGGGAGGAGACGTCTATGTAACCGAGGATAAGATATTTGAATAAAGAGGGCTGTGATTTCTTTACATCTTGTCTTTCGTTTCCAAGTTGTCTCCTTTCTCTGTTTTAGTGCATAGGATCAAAGCGTTACATTTTCGTCTTATGTTGCATAACTAGTGTTTCCTTTGCCCGGAATCTCGTGCTTTCAAAAACTTTCAAGATCAAAACCTTAATCTTAGTTGGCTGTAACCCTGATCTTTAGTTGGCTACACAACCCTAAACTTCGTCAGCTGCAAACCCTAATCTTCGTCGGGTCACATTTAACTTTGTCGGCTTCAACTGCCTCTATAACTCTTCTATAGATTTTGTCGTGAAACTACATGTCGTGATATCGCGACACCTTTGCAACCATACACTTTCTTTTGGCTTTTGTCACGATATCACAACACTTCAGCCTTTGTTGACTTCAACTAAGCTCTTGTCGTGATATCGTGACACTTATGTCTTTGTCAGCATCAACTTTGCTTTTGTTGCGATATCGCGACACTTCTCCCTTTGTTGACCTCCTTTATGCTTTTGTCGCAAAATCGTGACACTTTTGCCTCTGCAGACTTAATATTTACTTCTGTCGTGATATCATGACACTTCTATCTTCATAGCCTTCCTCTCTGCTTTTGTCGTGAAATCGTGACACCTCCTATAGAAGACCTGCTTTCAGTTTCTGTCATGAAATCGTGACACTTCTGCTTTCGTCTGCTTTCTTTTCTTCCTGTCGTGAAATCGTGACACTTTCTACATCCATACGCATTCTTTGCAACCCGTCGTGAAATCGCAATGCTTTCAGATTCTGTACGCTTTCTTTGCTCTTTGAGTCACAAAACTGCGACATGTTGCGAAATCGCGACACTTTTCTAACTTGCTTTCTCTCTCCTACTTAAGTCGCGAAAATGTGACATGTCGCGATATCGTGACACTTTTCTAACTTTTTTTCTCTCTCCTGCTTAAGTCACGAAAATATGACATGTCACGATATCGTGACACTTTTCCTCCTTAGCGCTTTTCTTTTCTTCGGGTCACGAAAACATGACATGTCGCGATATCGTGACACTTTTTTGCCTTGGCACTTTTCTTTCGAACCTGTCAGCTTGGGGTTTGCAAAAGACCTTTGAAACTGTCATGCCGTAGCCTTCATCAAAACAAATTATTTGAAATCAAATCAAATTCCTTCAAAATCTTCTTGACATCAATGACAACTTATATACTTGAGCAAAGGCAATGTACCCAAAGTACCCAAAATTGCCAACAGAAAGTGAGCATATTTGGAGAGGTGATCAACTACCATGAAGATTACTGTTTTACCTTCTGACTTAGGAAGACCTTCAATAAAATTCATGGAAATAGGTTACCATTGACGATCTAGAATGGGTAATGGTTGAAGCAACCTTGGTGATTTGACTATTTCATCCTTATTGCGTTGGCATACTTCACATTCAACTACCTATGAAATCTACTTTTAATCCTTTCCAACAAAAATATTGTTTAACCCACATATAAGTTTTCAAAAAACCTGAATGACCTACGGACGAAGAAGCATGTGACTCATCTAGAATCCTTGTTTTGATTGTCGAAGTGTGTGGAATGTAAATGTGATTCTTTTATCTTAATATCTTGTCTTCATAGGAGAAAAGAGGATGCTTGGATGAACCTACTGATAATTCCTGAATTATTTGGGTAATTTCACTATTGGACGACCATTCTTCCTATAACTGAGATACCCATTGAGAACAAGGACCCAAAATAGCATTAATAACCACTTCATCTTCATATTTTCTAGATAATGCATCTGCTACCATGTTTTATTTCCCTTTCTTGTACTCGATAATGAAATCATATCCCAATAATTTAGTTAACCATTTGTTTTGTTTTGGATAAGAAAATCATTGTTCTAAAAAATGCTTGAGACTACTATGATAAGTTTTTATAATGAAATGGATACTGATTAAGTAGTGTCTCCATTTCTCCACTACATGTAGAATAGCCAACATTTCTTTTTCATATGTAGATCTTCCCAAATTATTTCCTGAAGGTTGTTTACTTTTGAATGCCAAGGGATGACCTTCCTGCATTAATACTACCCCAATACCTGTTCCTAAAGCATCACATTCTATGAAAAATGGTTTGTGAAAATTTGGAGTCACTAAAATTGGAGTACTACACATGGTTGCTTTGAGAGCCTTGAAGGCTTGAGTGGCTACTTTTGACCAATGAAAAACATCCTTTTTTGTTAGAGCTATGAGAGGAGCTGCAATTTTACCATAGTTATGCATAAATTTGTGATAGTAGCCAGTGAGACCCAAAAAACCATGAAGTTTCTTGATGGTTTTAGGTAAAGGCCAATCCTAAATTACCTTAATCTTATTGGGATCCACTTTAACACCTTCCTAAGAAACTATATGACCCAGGTACTCAACCTATTGAACACCAAAAGAGAATTTAGAGCGTTTGACAAATAAATTTTCCCTGTGTAGTATATGAAGAACCCTTCTCACATGCAAAAATGATCCTTCTATGATTTATTATATATGAGTATTTCATCAAAGAAGACTAGGATAAATTTGCGGAGGAATGGATGAAACACCTGGTTCATGAGACTTTAGAATGTAGATGGGGCATTAGTGAGACCAAAGGGCATGACTAAAAATTCATAATGACCTTCATGGGTTCAAAAAGCTATTTTGGGAATATCTTCTTCCCTAACTCTAATTTGGTGAAACCCTGAATGTAAGGCCAATTTGGTAAAAAAATTTACACCATGTAGTTCATCTTATAGATCATCAATGACCAGTATAGGGAATTTATCTTTGATGGTGATTTTGTTAAGAGGATGAAAATCTGGATACATACGCCAAGAATTATCTTTACGACGGGCCAAGACTACTGGTGAAGAGTAGGAGCTAGTACTGTGATGGATGACTCCATGTTCTCATAGTTATTGGACAATTTTATCAATTTCTATTTTTTGAGGTTGGGGATATCGATAAGGATGACCATTAGGAGGAAGACTACCTAGAACAAGGTGTATGGCATGATCATGGGATATTTTTTGAGGTAGTCCCTTTGGTTCTTGGAATACCTCATCATAGTTGGACACAATATTTTATAGATCCTCTGATTGGATTTTTGGCATACTTGTGCTTGCATTTCCATACAATTAATTTGAGCGATGAATCCATAACTACCTTTTCTTAATATTTTTTCCATGCTATGTGAACTTACTATCTTTGATGGAGGTGTTGGAATTCCTTAGAGGTGAATAGTCTTCCCATTTTCTTTCCATTCAACAAAGCACTACTTGTAATTAAAATTGATCGTGGTTTCCATTTGTTCTAGCCATGTGACTCCCAAGATAACTTCTGAATTCCCTAAATTCATAACAAAAAGAGGATCTTGCCAAGTATAAATTCCCATTTGTAATGAAATTGAAGATGTTTTACCTATACATTGAGCACTACTCCTGCTTGCAGTTAACTAACTTGAAATTTATCTTTATTGGAGGAGTGGATGTCCAATTTTAATGCCTTGGCAAGCCTTGTGTAAATAAAGTTGTGAGTACTACCTGAATCAATTAATACAGTTACCTTCCTTTTTCAAATGAATCCTGCCACTTTGATTGTGTGGTGAGTTGATAACCCCATAAGAGCATGTACTAAAATTGCCATAGTATCTTCCTCAGCTACAAACTCCTTATATTCAATTTGGTCTTCGTCTATGGTATCATCAAGAAAGTTGTTCTCCTCTATTTCTTCATCTTCCTTGTCAGCGTATTCAATTTGAAAATTCTATCGTGGTACACGTGCCTGATATTTTAGATGATGATTGTGACATTTGTAGCAGAAATATCTTGATGGTTGATCATTTATGAGAAAAGAGTTTTTGCAGTATTTGACCATATGAATCACATCATATGGATGTTCCCATTTGCATCTTCTTTTCTACCAACTTAGCAATCTTTATACAATCATCTATATTGGATGGACCTTGTAGATCCACTTCAACTTTAATATTCTGTTTCAAGACATTTCTAAAAGCAACTATCATTGCCTCAGTCTCCAAATTTTTTTATAGGAAAGTAGGCTAGTGAATTCTAATATATAATATATTACTGATCTTGTTTGCTTGAGTGATAACAACCACACCGTGTAAGAAGATGTGGATACTTCATCAAATCTCTTAAGAAAACATTTGGTGAAATAATCCCAGTAGATGTTGTTACATTACTCACATTTGAGCCATACAAACCATTGATAAGCTTCAGTACCGAGTCTAGAGGCAACAAAATGAACTTCTTTTGAATATCAAATTATGTATAAGTTTAAAATACCTTCTGTTTTGGTTATCCATCCATGTGGATCATGACCCTCGAAGGTGGGCATATCAATGCATGGCAAATTGACCCCACTAGGACCTCTAGGTTGTTGGTAAACTTCATCTCTATCTTGGTCTTCATTGTACCTATGTCTATGGAAGTGATTTTGGGTAGGACCTCTTTGTTGTTCACAAAATTCCTCGTTTCCCAAATCCTCATTATTTCTTTGTCCATTGAAGCGATTTGAGGAATGACCATTATGACCTCTTTGGTGTGTATAGGATCCATATTGATCCTCATTGCTCCAGTGGTTTGGACTAGGAGGATTTGGTTGGATTTGTCTTTCCAATTGTTGGGTCATCTTGTCATTCATGCTTTTAATACCCTTCACTAAGTATTTTAAGACCTTATCAGTGGTCATGGAGCTTCCTGTTTCCTCTTTTGTGAGGTTCTCATGGGAATAATTTGGGGAGGGATTGGATGCCATTTTGTTAAGCAATGGATGACTAGGGTTAAAGATAGCAATTCCTAAAGGAGAAGCAAAATTTTGGGTACCTTTACTTCTAGGAAGTCTTCTTGGTGACTTCAATATCCCCTTGTTGGAGTTCTATGAGCTTGATAGTCATCCGTTTGGTCCTTTGGTCCACCTTCTACTCATGCAATTTTCAATAAGTCTTTCTTAAAAATTATCACCTTTAAGTTTTGCAAAATAATTTGGTAAATTTGGGCAAAAATTTGTTGTTCTCCGCTTCAACTATCGCTCCAACTGCGACGCGGAATTTTGAATTCAAAATTTTGAATTTCAATGGCTAGCTCCTCAATGGATATATTTGATAGTTAAAGTTGTGGATAGAATTAGTTCTACCTAATGGCTAGTTTTGAAAGTCCAATGGCTACCATAAACGACTAGTTTTGGAAGACCAATGGCTACCACCAAACGACTAGTTATGGAAGACCAGAGGTGATCTGTAATAATGTAATAGACTAAACTGAAATTGACCCAACAACACTAAACCCAAAATTGACGTGATATCGAGATTGACCCAACATACGATGATGAAGATACGTAGACAACGGGATGATGAAGATAGAATCAGAGAGGACTACATGCACTGTAAGACCGACAATTGACAATCTACCATGATGTGGAAATGACCTCAAGATACACAGAGGATACAACTACCTAACACGACACGAAGGTAGACCCTGAGATGACACAAAGGATACAACTACCCAACATGATATGAAGGATATGACTACTAGGACAAGATGCACAAACGACTCTCGAGACGACACGAAGGAGATGAACAAATCGGGACTGATGCAACACGGAAGACACAACTTGACAACAACACCATAAGGACAATGCAAATGATGGTAATTAATCATGAGGGATTTATGTGACCTAAGTAAAATTTAACTTAGTGCGATATTACACTTATAAACCATCGCTTGCCCATGACACACGACGTGTGGGATAAAAATCCCAAATGGAATTTAAAAAAAATGAATGTGTACCTTAGACCTGGTTTTAATAAATTTTATTCCTGGCCTATGATTGGCCCATGCCTTTGTGACTGTGTGTTGATGTATTAAGCGGTGTTTTCTTTGGAGATTTGACCCAATTTTTTATCGTTAAGTGTACTAAAATTTTGTGTACCTTCAAGACCAACCGGACCTGCATTTTGTTGCTCATAATGGGAATCATGTGCCCTAGTTTGATAAGAATCAAAGTGTGTATACCCAATTTGCAGCAGTGTTTTACAACAGTTGATGGCCCTAGTGATTGTAGAGAGAACCCTGACTGACCATGATAGTTGCACCTCAAGATTTTTTGGCCAAATCCTGATTGAATAGTAGGTAGTTGTGGTGCTATACCGACTGTACCTAAATAATGTGGACAACTCCTAACAAATGAAGCTGCGACAAACTAGCGAACAACTCTTGATGAATGAAGTAGTGACAGACTATCCTCTGAATGTTGGATCATGAAAACCTGATACCACATGGAAGGAAACAACGTCCCTTTTCTCTATATTATCAATCTAATTCAATAACACACAGGTGCAGAATGTTATGAACTCATAGTAGAAGAAAAAAATTTATACAACAATATGAAATAATGCAATCGATTAAATCAATGGCCACTTTAGGAGGGCAGATCCCCGCCACCAAAGGGCCAAGTTATGCGAAACCGTAGATGACAAATGAATATAGATGATAGATGATATTCCAATAAAACATTTGGATCTACTATATATACAATAATCAAATAAGTCATTTGATAATATAGTCGTTGGCTATATTATATTTGGACTGTAGCATTCTTTCATTCAGCATGAGCTAAAAAAAGTTGATTTGTATGAGGCCAAGGGTGCTCGATTACATGCTCAAATGCATTGGCTTAAAGTGGGGGACAAAGTGACTAAATATTTTTTTCAACGCCTCAGACCTCCTACCCAGTATTCCCTGTTTCAAGCCATTCAAGTTGATGGGCATAGATTCACAAACATTTTGAACATTATCAAAGCCTTTATTTCACATTATCAAGGTGTTTTTGTTTCTCAATCCCTTGATGATGCTAGAAGGAAATATCTTGCTAATTGTACCATTGTTGTCCCCAAAAAGCTTTCTCTTGAGAAAATGATATTATGTGACACTCCTCTTTCTTTGGAAGATCTAAAAAATGCCTTGTCACTCATGGCCAATGATAGGTACTTAGTCTTGATGGCTTCCCATGTGAATTTTACAAAGTATTATGGGATATGCTTGGTTTTGATCTTCACAAGGTGTATCTTGAAGCCCTACAATGTGGTTCACTGGGTTCCATTATTAACAAAGGTAATGTTAAATTTATTCCTAAGTCTGGAGATCCCGAGTGCATCACTAATTGGAGGCCGATCACCCTGCTTAATGTGATCTATAATATTATTGCCAAAGTCCTTGTGCTTAAGCTTAAATCTCTCATGCCTTTGATTGTCAGACCTGAACAAACTAACTTTGTTCAGGAAAGATATATTCTTGTTGTTTGGGAAGGTATGGAGTGGGCACAAAATTTTGAAAAAGATGTTTTATTCATTAAGATTGACTTTGAGAAAGCTTATGATTAGATGGAGTGGTACTTCATCACTCCCATGCTTTAGGCTTTGGGCTTTGGGCCAATGTTTGTGAGCATTGTTCTTATGTTATTTCAAGATCTTCAGTTGTTCTTACTTTGAATAATAGTCAATATCAGTCAATTTCTCTTGGTTGTTCTGTAAGACAGGGGTGCCCTCTTGCTCCATATCTTTTCATTCTTGTTGCAGAGGCTTTTGGCTATTTATTGGCCCATAAGGTGGATCAAGGATTAATCAGGGGTGTTGCTCTCTCCAATTCTGACCGTCAGTTGGTCAATGATCATTTTGTTGATGATTATTTTTTAACACTTCAAGAAGATGAGCAATCCCTTTCCTCGGCTATTAGTTGCTTTGAGGTGTTTTATTTAGTCTCTGGTTCTTCTATTCAATGGAAAAAATCCTCATGTTTATGGCAATATCAATCCCAGCTACCATGCCGACTGCATCATTTCCAATGGATTTGAATTATTTTGGGTGAGGTGTTTAAATTTCTTAGAACTCCTTTTGCGTTTCATGGTTCCTCTCCTCAATTGTGGCAGTATGTTATTGATAAAGTGGACAAGAAGATTTCTTACTGGACTAGTAAGAAACTTTCTTTAGAAGGAAAATTTCAGATTTGTTATAAGGCTTTAGCCACTATCCATGTCTATTATTCGTCTTTCTAGGTTCCATACAAATATTGTTATAAAACGCTGGATAAGCTTCTGAGAGATTTCTTTTGGGCTAAAGACTATCACACAAGGTTTTCATCGGGTAGCCTGTGAAGTTTACTATTTGCCCGAGGACTGTGGAGGCATGGGTTTGTTTGATTGTCATCGACAAGGTTTTATCCTTTGTGCTAAATGGATCACCCCATATTTAATTAGGGATGAATCTTGGAAAGTGTTGGTCAAGCATTCAATTTATTCTAGTTTGCTTCAATGAAAGAAAATTTAGAAAGGGGTGGGATTGCAATCCATTCTTACTACCCCTGTCCTTGTTAAAATTAAAGGTTCTTTTGTCATTCAAAGTATTTGGAAATCCTGGGAGGCCCTCAAAACTTGGATCAGTTGGAAATGGAGTTTTCAAAAAGAAGGTGCCTCTTTACCTTCCATGAATATTTGGTGGTCTTATGTTATCACTTGGCAGGACTCTCCCCTGGCTCTGGTGCAGTGGGTCAAAGCGCAAGGGTTATATAAGCCTATGATAAGATGGAGTGGTACTTCATCACTGCCATGCTTTGGGATTTGGGCTTTGGGAAAGTGTTTGTGAGCACTGTTCTTATGTTATTTCAATATTCTTTAGTTGTTCTTACTTTGAATAATAGTCAATCTCAGTCAATTTCTCTTGGTCGTTTTGTAATACAGCGGTGTCCTCTTGCTCCATATATTTTCATTCTTTCTACAAAGGATTTTAGCTATTTATTGGCCCATAAGGTGGATCAAGGATTAATCAAGGGTATTTCTCTCCCCAATTCTGACCATTAGTTGATCAATGGTCATTTTGTTGATGATTGTTTTTTAATGCTTCAAGAAGATGAGCAATCCCTTTCCTTGGCTATTAGTTTCTTAGAGGTGTTTTTTTTAGCCTTTGGTTCTTCTATTCAATGGAAAAAACCTCATATTTTTGGTAATCTTAATCCCAACTTCCATATTGGCTGCATCATTTTCAATGGAATTGGATTCAGCTGGGTGAGGTGTTTAAATTTCTTGGAATTAATTTTGCGTTTCATGGCTCCTCTGCTCAATTATGGTAGTATGTTATTGAGAAAGTGGACGAGAAGCTTTATTATTAGACTAATAAGAAATTTTCTTTGGAAGAAAAATTTCAGATTTGTTCTAAGGTTTTAACCACTACCCATGTCTATTATTCGTCTTGCTAGGTTCCATCCAAATCTGGTTATAAAACACTAGATAAGCTTCTGAGAGATTTCTTGTGGGCCAAAAACTCTGTCAAACGAGGTTTTAATCAGGTAGCTTGCAAAGTTTGTTGTTTTCCCAAGGACGATGGAGGTATGGATTTATTTGATTGTCACTGACATTGTGCTATATGGATCACCCAATCTTTAATTGGAGATGAATCTTGGAAAGTGCTGGTCAAGAATTGCATTTATTTTGGTTTGCTTCAGGGGAAGCAAATTTAGAAAGGGGTGGAGTTGCAATCCATTCTTACAATTCGCATGATGTGGTCTACCGACAAGGACGCCACTTGCATTATCGATGATGTGACCCAGGTTCAATCCCCACGATGGATATGTATATGTATAAGAAGTATTTACTCAATAAAAAAAAGTTAAAGGTTCTTTTGTAATTCAGAGTATTTGGAAAGCTTGGGAGGCCTTCAAACCTTGGCTCAGTTAGAAAGGGAGTTTTCGCAAAGCAGGTATCTCTTTACCTTCCATGAATATTTTGTGGTCTCCTATTATCACTTGGTAGGGCTCTCCCCTGGCTCTGGTGCAGTGGGTCAGAGCACAGAGGTTCTATAAGCATGGTTTTGCTTCCATTTTTATTTCTTCTCCCAACATACCAAGATATGGATACCTTGGGAAAGTTTTCGTCAAATTCACAATTTAAATCCTGGTGATAGATATACTTATGAGGTGGTTATTGATAGTATTTCATTTTCTATTTGGTGCAAATTGCATAAGCATTTTTAAAAACCCTGGTGGTTAGATTGTTGTTGGTCTGTGGAGCTTCCTATTTTGCAATATAAAGCTCATCTAGGTTACAAATGACTCACCCCATAAGTTCCAATGGTTGATAATCTCACTATGAGATGAGACTTAGTTACTCTTCCCTCCCGATGGAATAAGAGGTTTCAGATTTATTGGGTTACTAATATGTTGCAAGTGTGAACAGGGGTTCACCTAACTAGGCTTAGAAAAATCCCTTTCCTAAGCCTAAGTGTGAACACACCCTATGGTTGTCGGCAATTTTTTTTTGTCGGCAATTGTTTTTGTTTCTCCCTAATTCCTATGTTCCTATTCTTCTTCCTAGATTCTCTCCTCCAACTTCCCTTATTCCTCCACGTTTCCTAACTCCCTTATCCCTCCATCTCATCTCCGTTATTCCTTCCTTTTCCTTATCTCTCCAACTCCCTTTCCCTTATCCCTCCAACTACCCCTCGCCGACTTTCTCCCCATATCCTACATTATATATTTCCCATATTTTACAATGTATGAAGGTTGGAGAAATTATTAATAAAGTTTGATATTTTTAATATCTATTTTTTTCTGCTGCATTGGTCTGTATTTTACCTGCTCTCGGGTTTACACTGGTATCAGAGCCAGACTCCGGCGTCAGGCGGGCACGGTTCTCGAGGTGAGGACAGGCGGGCATGGTTCCCGAGGTGAGGCTAGGTGGGCACGCATCTCGAGGCAGGTCTCTAGCAGGCTCGGGCATGGATCCCAAGGTAGTTCGAGCACGGATCTCGAGGCAGATCGTGCACAGGCGAGGCGACACGTGGCAGTGACACGATTCTCGAGGTGACACGTGGCAACGACACAAATTTTGAGGTGCTGACTGGGTGGCACGTGGATTGAGGCAATGGACGCAACAGCACGTGGATCGAGACAGAGGCTGACGTGGCGGCATACGACTGGCTGACGAGGCAGTGATCGGTTGACGTGGCGGCGTGCAAAATTTGGTGACGTGGCAGTGTTCGATTCGTCGAATTGGCGGCACAATTCAGCTAGTGTGACTGCACGAAGGCAGTCGATTTACATTGTGCACTTTTGGGTTAATAAACCCTCGCGCAGCCGTTCCCCGTTGCATGTGGGACTAAAACGGCGAAATTTTTTATTTTTTTTTAAAAAACATCTGCCCCCCCCGGCTTTAATTTTTCTGCCTCCGCCATTTGTGACGTCCGTGGGACGTAGCCCAACGGTCACGCCTGTCCGCTAGCAGGGAGGCGGACGCGGGTCGAATCCCGCCAGCTCTACGCTAAAGAAAAAAAAAAAAAAATTTTTTTAAATTTGGCCGCCGAGGAAGGATAAAAGGACGGCGGTCCTTTTTGGTCTCAGCCGCACCGCTTGGCGCAGCGGTAAAGCGACCGTCTGTCATCAAGGAGGTCCGGGGGTCGAATCCCGCCGGGAGCCTATTTTTTTTTTATTTAAAAATATTGCTGCCGCCGAAAATAAAAGGGATTTTATTCCCTTTAATTTCAACTTGGTCGCTTGGTGTGGCGGCAAAGAGCGCCCGCCGCTCGTGAGGAGGTCACGGGGTCGAATCACCCACGTGACAAAAAGGTAAAACATTTTGTTTTTAAAAAAATATATATTAAAGTTTTTTTTTAAAGTTTTTATTTAAAGTTTTTTAAATTTATTTAATAAGTTTAAATTATATTTTTTAATTTTATCTTTTTAATAATTCATTTAAAAGGTAATTTAAAAAATATAAAAAATTTATTAAATTTTTTTAAAAGGAAAAACTTTATAAAAATTTTGAAAACCTTGTTTGAAGAGATATTTTGAAAAGGAGAATTAATCTGCCCGTGAAATGTTAGATGTTCCGATCTGAAGGGTGCTATCATGCACTTCTCTCTCTTTTGAAGAGAGAAACGCCAGAATCCTTTGATGCAAGGGTTCATCGATCAGGGCTTCATACTGTGTTTTGTCAGTTGGAGAATCAGGTGATTGCTCACCTGAGAAAGCCGGATTCAGGGTACGAGGCAGATTCAGAAGACAATATCTTCGGAAAGAGGATTGAAGAATCCGAGACTGAGCAATTTGTTTCGGATGTACGATCAAGTGCCAGCTTACACACTGTGTGTACCAGTAGCTGCATCGAGTGAGGGCTATACTCCACGCTCTCCCGAACCTGAACCAGAATAAGAAGAGGAAGAAGAAGAGGAAGCAGAAGAAGAAGAAGACGAAGAAGAAGACGAAGAAGAAGCAGCAGAAGCAGATCCAGAGGAAGTGAAACCTGAGATCATCATCATTAGCAACAGTTCTGAAGCAGAACATGAATGTACTAAAAAGGCGAGATTTGATTTAAATCATTAAATCATTCTGTACTGCTTTGTATTTCCAGTTTGCCTCAATAAAAGTTTGTTTTTTAGACATGGCTGCAAACACTAGTCTACCAATCCCTGAATTTAATGGTAGTGACTATGAATACCGGTCTATAAAAATGAAGACTTTGTTGATAGGAAAAGGTCTTTGGGATGTAGTTGAAGAAGGTTATACATAACCAACTGCTGCTGAATGGGCAACATTTTCTAATGCTGATAAAAAGACAAGAAAAGAAGCACAAAAGAATAATGCTTTTGCCCTATATCACATTCATGCTGCCTTAGATAAAAGTATCTTCCCTAGGGTTGCATCTTATGTAATTGCACAAGATGCATGGAATGCCCTAAAAGAAAGCTATAGAGGTAGTGACCAAGTGAAGGAGGTAAAACTGCAAACCTTGAAACGAGATTTTGAGAATCTCAAGATGCAAGAGAATGAAAGAGTCGGTGATTACTGCGTGCGAGTGAAAGCAGTAGTCGACAAAATGGTCACACTAGGGGAGGATATTAAGCCAGAGATGATGGTGAAGAAAGTGTTGAGAACACTTCTTCCAAAATGGAATTCTGTTGCAATAATTATTGAAGAATCCAAAGACTTAACCACATTGTCTTTTGATGCATTAATCGGTTCACTTCTCTCACATGAAGAGAGGTTGCAGGAAACTCCTACCACCAGCCATGGAGGAGATGACAAAGCTTTTGCCACACATGAAGGAAGAGGTAGAGGCCGTGGGCAGAGGTCAACAAAGAGGCAGAGGCAGGAATAATCAAAGAGGGGGAACTCCTAACGGAGGAGGATCATCCAACAGAGGTGGAAACCAGTAATAGAGGAGGACAACAACAATATAGAGGGAAACAATCTGGCAAAGGAAAAGGAGGAGACAAATCAAAACAAGTTTGCTACAATTGTGGCAAACCTGGCCATTATGCTCGAGATTGTTGGTCAAAGACTTCGCAAGGAAGCAGCAGCAACCAGAGCAGTCAGTTTGGGAATTTTGGAGAAGAGGAAGAGTCCTCAAATCTCTTTCTTTCTTATGGCCAGACAGAGCAAAATATGAATGATACATGGATTTTGGACACCGGGTGTTCAAATCACATGAGTGGCAAAGAAGAACTCTTTGCTAAGTTAGACTCCTCATACAAATCCAAAGATCCGGTTGGGAGATGACAAGTCATTGGCAGTTGAAGGCATTGGAGCCATGGAGGTTCCAACGAAAGAAGGCATCAAGCAAGTAAGTGATATCTATTACACTCCTCATCTTCAACACAATCTCTTAAGTGTTGGTCAAATGCTTGAAAAGAATTATAAGTTGATTTTTGATGAGGGTAAATGCACCATTTTTGACAAGAACAATAGTAATAGAATCATTACACAAGTGCCAATGTCGAAGAATAGATTATTCCCTTTGAAGTTTGGCCAGCCAGGAGGAAATAAGTTAGCAAATGTTGCAATTACCAATCCAAGTGTCCTATGGCACTTGAGATATGGTCACTTGAATTCAGCAAGTTTGAAGATGCTAACTTCACAAGCAATGGTGACTGGACTTCCCAAAGTTCAAGACAGTAAGGAAGTCTGTGAAGGGTGTGCCTTGGGCAAGCATGCCAGATCTAAATTTCCTCATGGACAAGCATGGAGGGCCAGCTATCCTCTTCAGCTTGTACATTCAGACATCTCGTGGTCCGATGCAGACCAAGAGTCTAGGTAATCACTCTTACTTCCTACTTTTCATTGATGATTGCACAAGAATGTGTTGGATATATTTTTTGAAGCATAAGGATGAAGCATTTGCATGCTTTGTTGATTTTAAAGCAAAAGTTGAAAGTGAGAGTGGATATTCTATAAAATGTCTTAGATCGGATAGAGGAGGAGAATACTCCTCTAATCAGCTTTTTGAATTTTTGTAAACATCATGGCATCAAGAGGCAGCTCACAACTCGCCTACACTCCACAAAGAAATGGTGTAGCAGAAAGGAAGAATCGCACCATTGTGGAGATGGCAAGATCAATGCTTCTGACAAAGCATTTGAGTAATGCATATTGGGGAGATGCAACAAGGACTAGTGTTCACATCTTGAACAGAAGTCTTACTTCAAGTTTGAAAGGGAAGACACCTTGCCAAGCCTCGGTATGGTAAGAAACCAAATGTGAAGTATTTCGGAGTATTTGGTTCATTGGCATATGCTCACATTCCCGATGAGCTGAGAAAGAAGTTGGATCCAAAGAGTCAAGCATGCATTTTTGTAGGATACTGTGAAAACACAAAGGGTTATAGACTCTACAATCCTACAACTCGAAAGATAGTGGTTTCAAGGGATGTGATTTTTGATGAAGGGGGAGAGTGGGGTAAGCCCCAAATATTCAGTGATGTTGAAGCCACTGATGTAGTAGCTCAGCAGGTGCAACCACAAGCTACCACAGAAAGGAAAGCAGCCTCCGCCCACACATCCACCAAGTCCATCTTCCGATTCAACTGCTTCACCAAGTCCTTCTCCACAACGATCAAGCAAGTTCCTCACCAATGGATATTGATGTTCCATCCAAAGGTAAGAGAACTTTACAAGTATCATCCATCATCTCGGATGTTGGATAAAATTTTTTCAAGAAGATATACTAGGAGTCAAGCTAGTGAAATGGAATCTGTTTTACACAGATTAGAAAGTATGCACTTGTATGGTGATGATGAATCCCAACAAGAACCTAGGGGAGATCAAGTTAACTATGCTTTGTTAACTAGTGCACAGACTTGAACCTTCTAGTTATGAGAAGGCATGTACTCATAAGATTTGGCAAGATGCCATGAAAGAGGAGATAACCTCTATAAAAAACAACGACACTTGGGAGCTCGTGAAGCTTCCGAAAGGAAAGAAATGTGTTGGCTGTAAATGGATCTTCAAGACCAAGTTTAATGCTGATGGAAGCATTGAGAAGCATAAGGCAAGATTAGTGGCAAAGGGTTTTACTCAGAAATATGGAATAGATTATGAAGAGACTTTTGCTCCCGTAGCCGTACAGAGACAATCAGAACAGTTCTTGCCTTAGCTGCACATAAAGGATGGAAAGTCCAACACATGGATGTCAAGAGTGCATTTCTCAATGGTTACTTGACAGAAGAAGTGTATGTTGAGCAACCACAGGGATTTGAAGTGCAAGGTAAGGAACACCTTGTTTACAGATTGAAGAAGGCACTCTATGGCCTCAAACAGGCACCAAGAGCTTGGTACTCACGCATTGATGGGTACTTCAAAGATTATGGGTTCACCAGGAGCAAAAATGAACCCACACTCTACTACCTAAAGCAAGGTAAAGACATCCTCATAGTTTGTTTGTATGTGGATGATCTCATTTTTATGGGTAGTAATGAAAAAATGAATAGGGAGTTCAAACACTCCATGATGACGCAGCTTTGAGATGAAGGATCTTGGATTAATGCACTACTACCTTGGAATGGAGGTTCATCAATCAGATACATGGATCTTCATCTCGTCAACATAAGTATGCTCGAGATATGATCAAGAAGTTTGCTATGGAGCATTGCAAACCAGCTTGCAACTCCAGCTTGGACATGGGATCCAATTAAGCAAAGATGATGGAGCACCAAAAGTTGATGTGACCACTTTCAGAAGCATGGTTGGGAGTTTGATGTTTCTCGCCAACACTGCATCAGTATATTCAAGATGTTGTATCTCTTGTTTCTAGATTTATGTCTAACCCCTCCGAGCCGCATTTGCAGGCAGCTAAAAGAATTTTGAGATATGTGAAGGGTACATTGGATTTTGGAATCCAAAGACCATAAATGTAACACTATCAAGCTTGTAGGCTTCAGTGATAGTGATTGGGGTAGCAATATTGATGACAAGAAGTCAACATCGAGAAACTGTTTTAGTCTTGGATCAGGACTAATAACTTGGAGTTCAAAAAAGCAGACAGTAGTAGCGCTATCTTCAACAGAAGCAGAGTATATAGCGGTTACTTATGCAAGTACTCAAGCCTTGTGGCTAAGGAAAGTACTAGAAGAGATTGGAGAACAAAGCAAAGTGGTCCAACCGTAATCTACTCGCGACAACATCGTGCCATTCAGCTTGGCATATAATCCCGTCCACCATAGCAGAACGAAGCATTTTGATATGAAGTACCACTTCATCGTAGATATGGTGGAACATGAAATTGTTGAGCTTCAATACTGTCACACTTTGGAGAATGTTGCAGACATCTTCACCAAGGCGATGACTAAAGCTCAATTTGTAAAGCTGAGAGACTGTGTAGTCAGTCCTCTCAACTTTAAGGGGGAGAATGTTGCAAGTGTGAATAGGGGTTCACCTAAAGAGGCTTAGAAAAATCCCTTTCCTAAGCCTAAGTGTGAACACTCCACTTCCTATGGTTGTCGGCAATTTTCTTTGTCGGCAATTGTTTTTGTTTCTCCCTAATTCCTATGTTCCTATTCTTCCTCCTATATTCTCTCCTCCAACTTCCCTTATTCCTCCACGTTTCCTAACTCCCTTATCCCTCCATCTCATCTCCGTTATCTCCTTCCTTTCCCTTATCCCTCCAACTCCCTTTCCCCTTATCCCTCCAACTTCCCCTCACCGACTTTCTCCCCATATCCTACATTATATATTCCCCATATTTTACAATGTATGAAGGTTGGAGAAATTATTAATAAAGTTTGATATTTTTAATATCTATTTTTTTCTGCTGCATTGGTCCGTATTTTACCTGCTCTTGGGTTTACACATTTTTTACCTAAACATATTTTTTTTTCTTGGAGCCTCTTGCACTAGGGGTTACCTATTGGCAATAGGCTCAAGCATTTGGGTGTTCATAATCCCATTTGCCCGATTTGTAGATAGACAAATGATTTACTGCATGTTTTTTGGTTTTGTGATCAGGCTCAGTCAGCCTGGAAGTGGCTTCTTGAAATTTTTAGACCTTTTATGCAAGAGGATTTTACCTGGGTGCATGCTATTTTTGGTGACCCTATTGATTTTTCCTTCAACTTGGGTGTTTGGAATATTTTTAGAATTGGTACCCTGTTTTATCTTTGGAAGTCCTGGAATAGAGCTATTTTTTCTTAGCAAGATGTCAAGCATGTCTTCTCTGTTGCTGATAGACATACTATATTCTTTGATTTTTGGTTACAAATTCAAGTACATGTTGAAAAAGTAAATGTGGACTTGTAGTACTTACGTACCCTCATGGAGCATTGGGGGAATGCACCTTGCACTATGAGTTATGTGACTCTTACTTCCCATTCCAGGTCTTGATAGTCGACTCATCGTGGGACCCGTCGCAAGCCACAACCCTCTACTATAAGACACTAGTCCCAGGCCCCCCTATAACGTAAATGTGGAGAATCTAGAGTTGGAGGCTCGTCTCACCTGGCATCTGGTTGGGATGTTCGGCCTCTTGAGCAAGATGATACCCCTGGTTGGGATGAAATTGTACCAAATGCACAAAATTGTATTGTTAGTGGTACTACTGATTTTTACTTCAACTTGGGTGTTGTTTGTAATATTTTTAGAATTGGTACTCTATTTTATCTTTGGAAGTCTCGAAATAGAACTATTTTTCTTAGTAAGATTTTGAGAGTGTATTCTCTATTGCTGATAAATATACTATATCCTTTGATTGTTGGTTACAGATTCAAGTACATATTGAAAAAGTAAATGTGGACCTGCAGTACTTACGTACCCTCATGGAGCATTGGAGGAATGCGCCTTGTGCTATGAGTTGTGTGCCTCTTACTTCCCCTTATAGGTCCCAGTTGTCAACTCATCAGGGGACCTGTCATCAGTCACAGCCCTCTGCTACCAGATACTGGTACCAACCTGCCCCCTCACAACGTAAATGTAGAGAATCTAGAGCAAGAGGTCCATCTCGCCCAACCTCTAGTTGGGATATTCAACCTCCTGAGTAAGATGATACCCCTGGTTGGGATGAAATTGTACCAAATGCATAGACTTGTACTGTTGGTGGTACTACTACTTTTTTCTTCAACTTGGGTGTTGTTTGGAATATTTTTAGAATTGGTACCTTGTTTTATCTTTGGAAGTCTTGAAATAGAGCTATTTTTCTTAGCAAGATGTCGAGCATGTCTTCTATGTTGCTGATAAATATACTATATTCTTTGATTGTTGGTTATAGATTCAAGTACAGGTTGAAAAAGTAAATATGGACCTACAGTACTTACGTACCCTCATGGAGCATTGGGGGAATGCGCCTTGTGCTATGAGTCATATGCCTCTTACTTCCCCTTCTAGGTCTTGGTTGTCGACTCATCGGGGGATTTGTCGTTGACCATAGCCCTCTACTACCAGACATTGGTCCCAACCCTCCCCCGTAGCGCAAATGTGGAGAATATAGAGCTGGAGGCCTGTCCCGCCTGATCTCTGGTTGGGATGTTTAGCCTCCTCAACAAGCTGATGCCCCTGGTTGGGATGAAATTGTACCAAATGTATAGATGTTCAGCTTCCTCAGCAAGATGATGCCCCTGGTTGGGATGAAATTGTACCAAATGTACATATGTTCAGCCTCCTCAGCAAGATGATACCCTTGGTTGGGATGAAATTGTACCAAATGTACAAACTTGTACTGTTAGTGGTACTACTGCTTTTTCCTTCAACTTGGGTGTTGTTTGGAATATTTTTAGAATTGGTACCCTATTTTATCTTTGGAAGTCCCAAAATATTTTTTCTTAGCAAGATGTCGAGCGTGTCTTCTCTGTTGCTGATAAATATGCTATATTCTTTGATTGTTGGTTACAGATTCAAGTATAGGTTGAAAAAGTAAATGTGGACCTGCAGTACTTTTGTATCCTCATGGAGCATTGGGGAATGTGCCTTGTGCTATGAGTCATGTGCCTCTTACTTCCCCTTACAGGTCCTAGTTGTCGACTCATTGGGGAACCCATCGTCGACCACAACCCTCTGCTACCAGACACTAGTCCCAGGCCCCTCGCAGCGCAAATGTGGAGAATCTAGAGCTGGAGGCCTGTCTCGCCTGACCTTTGGTTGGGATGTTCGACCTCCTAAGCAAGATGATACCTTTGGTTGAGATGAAATTGTACCAAATATACAAACTTGTGGTACTACTGCTGATGGGTGGAGCCTCCAGTTTATTCAATCGTTAGATGAACTTATGACCTTATGGAGGAAAAGTTTAGGCCTTCAACTTGGTAGTGATTTCTCGGCTCCTTTCTTTTTGAATTCATATTTGATACTATTTTGGTAGTTATTATCTAGCTTTTTGTAGATAATTTTTACACTCTTGTATACTCCTAACCACGGTGGTTAGTGTGTTGGTTTACCGGGTGTGCTAATTCCACCCACCATTTTTTTTTATAATTAGACATTATTTTATTAATATAATAACTTTTTCATGCAAAAAATAATTGTTTTTTTTTTTAATTTTTCCTAACTTATTTAAAATAAAAATATCATTAAACAATATTTTTTCACCATAAACGATATACACGATGTTTTTTTAGCCGCAGTCTTGGCAGAACTTCTACTTTGGGGCAAAATTGTTATTTGTAGTAATTTAAAAAAAAAAACTAGAATTGACATGCAAATAAATAAATAAATATACACACACGATGTTTTTTTAGCCGTGCAGAACTTAAAAAAAAACTATAATTGACATGCAAATTATTATTTATATATAGATATATATATATAGAATTGACATGCAAATTACTTTCGCTTCCCAGAACTTCCACTTTCAAAAACTTTAGCCTAATTGGGGCTTCCCAGAATCTTCATCCCCACAAACTTTCCCCTATTCGAGGCTTCTTTAAGGAGCCGGCAACATTGTTTCACATTGGTTCAGCATTTTGCGTTCATTAGTCACAGCGAAGCTTTTCTACAATGGGCTCTACAGCAGAAGATGTGAGCATACAAGTAAAAGAAAAAGAGCAGAGCAGCACTGCGATTGAGTCGCATCACTCCTTCATAAGGTTTGCAAAGTCTTTGACTGTACAAGAAGTTTTTACAGAAATCCACTCGTTTCCTGTGTTAGCTGCTGCGATCATGAACACATCTTTTATATTAGTGCTATTAGTTTGCAATATTACAGGTATCGAGGACGGCAAGAGGAACATCAATATGATTGCCTTTAAATCATTTATAACGTTCGAAAGCATAGCAGTGTACTCCTCTGTGGGAGCACTGGTGGTAGGCCTACTGGTAGACAAACACACAACGTGTCGGACGAAAGCGGAACAATGGATCCGTTGGACACTTTTGGTGTCTTTGGGATTCGCTGTTGTCGGTGCCTTAATTGCATTCCAGTTGATCTTATGGAAGTAAAGTTTGTTAGAAGTGATTTTTCTTTTCTACAAATCTAATACAGCATGTTTTGTTGGACGTAATTTTTCTTACCTGCAAAGCTTTTTGAGAACAATAAAAAAATCTTATTATAAAAGTCTCATGACTTGTGGGATGAATATGGAGTTGTTTTTTTTTTCAAATGTTATTGGTGTTGTCCGCATATTTTCATATTTGTGTGTTTATTTTTATAGATTTTTCAAAAATATGTAAATTTATTTATTTCGAATAAAATGTAGATAAAAGTTTTACATAAATATTTAAATGTTGAATAATTTTTCTTAATAAAAAAACTGAGGTTCATAACATGCATATTTTATGTTTACTATCGTTTGTCACAATAAATTCCACTGTGGCAATTGCTTACTTTAACTTGGATTAGGTCTTTAGCGACTTGGGGTTGATGGACTGAGTTAATGTATACAAATATTTTCTATAGTTGGTAGCTATGAGTAAACCAATGTATGGTAACACTAAATATCAAAAGTTACGAGATTTTCTTTGGACTAGCTCTTCTTAGAAGAAGGGATTTCATAGAGTAGCTTGGGAAATTTGTTGTCTTCCCAAGTCCTTTGGTGGGATGGGTCTGTTTGACTGTCAACGCCAGGGATTTGCTCTATGTGCAAAGTGGGTTGTTAGAGCTATTGACGACCTAGAAGCCTGGAAGGTCCTAATTCGACACTGTATTTCTACAAGTCTTCCTTTGGGTAAGAAAGTTTGGCAGGGGATGTCTCTCCCCTCTATTGTTATAATCCCTATGTTTATTAAAATTCAAGGCTCCTTTGTGATGTAGAGCATTTGGTGAGCTTGGGAGGCTCTTAAACCCTGGCTCTGTTGGTCTAATGATGGGAAAAAAAGAGGCTTCCATAATCTCTCTTAATGTGTGGTGGTTGTCTGTCATTACTTACCAAGGCTCTTCTTTGACCTCATTTCAATGGATTCATGCTCAATGATTTTTCAAGAAGGGAATTGCTACCATTTCTGATTTCTTCTCTTCTCATACTAAATATTGGATTCCCTGGGAGGTTTTCAGACGACTTCATAATTTAAAATCGGAAGATAAGACCATGTATGATATTGTGTTAGATAGCATTCCCTTCTCTTTTTGGCCAAAAATTACCAAGCATTTCCAAAAACCTTGGTGGTCGGACTGGACCTGGCCGAAGAACATCTCGTTAATTCAGTACAAGGCCCGTTTGGGATATTCCTAGCTTTCTCCACACTTGCCCATGGTGGGTAAGTTGAACGAGTGCCAGGACTTAATCTCCAGACCTTCACAGTGGAAATTGTGTTTTAACATGGTTTGGGCCTCTTATCTTAAGCTAAAACTGGCTTTTCTTGCTTGGAGTCTACTTTTTCAAGGTTTTTTTGTGGGGCAGCGACTAAAATACTTGGACATGGTTAATCCCAAATACCATTTTTACAATGAACTTGAAGATTGTACTCATATTTTCTGGTCGTGTCGTAAAGGTCAAATAACTTGGAAGTGACTGGAATCTTTCTTTGGACCTTATATGACCACTTCTTTTTCTTGGCACCATTCCCTGCTAGGTGATTCTCCTGATTTTTCTATTCCTCTTGTGCCTGTTTGGAATATTTTTATACTCAATATTCTTTTTAACTTATGGAAGACCAGAAATAATATAGCTTTTTCTAGAGACACAACTTCTGATTCTTTTTATTTAAATGATAAGTATGCTGTATTTTTAACTATTGGCTTCAAATACAGGTTCAAGTGGAAAAAATTTATATTGATATTCAGTACTTGAGGACTCTCTTGGACCATTGGGCTAATGTACTGTGCACTATCAATCAACCCCCTTGGATTCGACATCACAGTACCGTGCTGGCTCTCATTCTCGATCTTGTCGAGGATGTAGGGCATTGCTGCAGGTGGGGAGACACTAGTCTCAACCTCTATTGGTGACCAAATACTATTACTCTGATGGTGTTGGTAATTCATGGCTGGTGAATAGATGGGATGTTCATCCAAAACCTTCACACCAGGTTGCGGGTTGGGGAGATGCGATCGTGGTGGTGCCAGTTAATGCTTTGGGTTGGCACGGTGATGGCCAAACCCCCATCCCCAAGATATAAATGCATAAGAGGTTAATGACATTGTTGATATGGGTGGTACTGACGCTGATGATAATGGTTGGGATGCTCTTGTTATCACCTCTCCCTAGCGTCATGATGACAATGTGGATAATTTTATCCCTTCGATGTTTGGAAATGATTTATGTTCTATGGATGCATGCTTTTCTTTGATTTTTGGTTAAGAGGATGATGTAAATCTCTCTTGTTTGTGTTATCCAGCTAAAGTCTTTGTATTTGCTATTGGTTTGGTAGTCTGTTAGGATGCAAAATAGGGTTTGGTAGTCCGTTCGAATGCAAAACAGGGTTTGAATATCGACTTGGTGCAGAATAGGATCTAATACTTCGCTCGGATGCAAATCAGGGTCTAAATATCGATCTAGTATAGAACACAATCCGATTGTCCATTTGAAAGTAGAACATGATATGAATATGAACCTGGTCTAGAACAAGGCCCGACCTGGTGCATAACATGATTTAATCTATTGTAAAAATGGGTTTGATCTGGTGTAAAATAGAGTTCGATCTTGTCTAGTGCTAAACAAGATTCGGTCTGGTGTAGAATAGGGTTTGATCTTATCTAGTACTGAATAGGATCAGGTTTGGTGCAAAAATAGGTCTGGTATGGTACATAAATAGGTCCAATCTAGTGCAAAATTGGGTTGGGATATCCATCTAGTGTAGAACAAGGTCCGAAAATAAAAAAGTATCATTGGGGTGTTAATTATATATAGTGGTATACTTGGTGAATTGGGCGGGATAATTTTAAAATTGTATTGCAAAAAGGGTCCTCTATTTAGGTGGGATTGCTGGAAAATTAAAAAAACAAATCCATAATACTATTATCAACACACGGCGAACCGACACTTTAAATTTTTTTTTGAAAATTTTGGGTGAAAGGGCCAATTTCTGGGTGCCCCAAAATAGCAAATTTGATTTTTCAAAAAAGTAAATATTAGCCCAATTGATGAATATTCACCACTATGCATAACCCTGAATGGTATATTTAAGAGGAAATGGATCTCTTTGAATTCAAGGCATGTGGAGAGGTCTACAAGTTTATTGTTAAAATTGAGTAGAAGAATAAAAATAAAAATAGAAAACAAGGAGTAAATACTAAGAATTAGAATACCAAGTGCTAACTTAAGAAAGGAAAGAGTGATAATCTAAAGAATCAAGACAAAGAGATTCATCCCCAAACCAAAATTGGAAACAAAATAAAAAATCTCAAGATCAGAATCTAGTGAAGTTCAAGCCCAATAAATGGTGTAATAATCCTAAGATTAATTGACATTCAAGCGAGGAATGTTGAGTAATTTAGTTAATATTTGTTGAAATGCAACCCTCCACATCCATTGTAACATTGCTTACTCAAGCACAACTAAGGATAGAATGAAACAAATCATGGAAACTAAACCAAATGTATCCATCACCACACACATGTCATACCAAAGCAGTTACAAAAGGAAGAATGTTTGCTTCACTCACAAATGTGGGTCAAGTACAAGTCATTGTATTTTATTTTTAATAATGAGAGTCAAATGAATTTGATTTCTACTCATATTTGTAAAGTATTTGAATTTGCCTATAAACCCATAGGACTGATGATAATTTCTCCTCCCAATCTACTCCTATTCCATAGGTTTTGTAGAGTGTAGATACCAAGATATTATTTGTTGCCTCTACCTACCTATTTTCTCTAGAGTAATATGGACTTGACAATAAATGTAAAATCTTGAACTTTGTTGTCAGCTTCTTAATAACTTTCACTACACTAAAAAAGGGCTTTAATGACAGTTTTAAACCATCCTTAAATGTCTTTAAAGACATTTTATTAGCCATTATCTATGAGGGTATCATAAAATATTTGTGATATATGACGATGGCTAAAAACCATCTCAAAAAACCGCCCTCTTAGGGTCTAAGAGGGTGGTTTATAACTGTCCTCTTAGGCCTAAGAGAACTTAACCACCTTAGACCCTAAGAGGATGGTTTTAAACCACCCTCTTATATGTAAGACGATGATATTAGGGTGACCTAAGAGGGTAGTTTAAAACCACCGTCTTAGGTCTAAGAGGATGGTGTAAAACCACTCTCTTAGGGTCTCACCTAAAAATAAATATAAATCCATTTGATTTTTGGGTATCTTGCTTGATCACTCATTTGATTGTTGACTTATTTTCTTTTTCAATATGGGTATGATTCCATAACTCAACCAAAGTGTCCACATGATAACCTTCTGATATTACCAAATTGCATGAATAACCAATCACTGCAACCCCTAGGTGCAATAGAGTAGATAATTACTTATGATATTCAATTTGTTTTTCTACACCAAATTTCTTCTCTCATGTGTGGGACCTTGATTCTACAACACATAGCCTTCATCCAATAGAGAAGCATCACTCCCCCTTCCTATGGATACTCCTGTAGTTGCTCTTTCTCTTCCAACGTAGATTTTGATTCTGCTTGTCTTCTTCAATTTGATTACTACGAGATTCTGCTTTTGCTTACCTTCTTCCATTTGATTACTTTGGATCACATACCCTGTTAAAGGTATGGACGATATTTGAATCAAATCTAGGACCTCCATGTGTTGAGGTTTCTTTACGAATGAGCTTCAAGCTCCTCCTTAAACCAACTTGTGATTCAAAAGTAGGATTGCTATTACTCATTGCTTCAATATCTCCCTAAGCCACTCTATGAGTACTTAGGGCTCTTAGTTTCAACACTAGACTTAAAACAAAATTGTATGGATAAAAATGATAATAAAATTTCTTTTATATCAAATATTGTGAAAGCATTTGTACTATACAAATTCATTTATACCAAAGAACACACATAATATTAAAGCATATGCTCAATTTGGGTGTAATTGCATCACTCAACTATATCAATATTCTTTGCTACATCAAGATTTTGCTACCATATTTCTCACTCCATACAATCTAACCCAACTATGAAGGATTCATAGATTGTATGGTCTAGGTAAGTGAGGATGATGGATTTATCAACTCATGTTTATTACATCAATATGTAAACTTGTTACAAAGAATTTTATTTAATAATAAATACATAAATATATACTCATTACAAATTACTTTTCTTAAATAATACATCATAGTTTTTTTTTTAAATCTTCAAATTTATCTTTTATTTTTACATTTATTATTATTTATCATCCTCTTTATATATTAAAATTAGTTTTTTTTATTTTTTCAACTTAAAAAAAAAATCACATTAAACAATATTTTTTCAACATAAACAATATACATGATGACCAATTCAATCGTTGAACTCACCGCTGAATTGTTTTGTCACACACAGGCTTGGCAGAATGTCTTCTAAGGTGTAAAAAAGTTATTTTTAGTAATACAAAAACCTAGAATTGACATGCAAATTATTTTTTAGTAATAAAAAAAATTAGAATTGACATGTAATTTATTTTTTAGTAATAAAAAAATAGAATTGGCATAACGCATATATTAAACGTCCTGAAAAAATATGGACACCTAATCATGCATAAATAAAAATTATTTAAAAAAACACCCAAACTTTTGCATCATATTTGGGGCTTCCCAAAACTTTCACTTCCAAAATTTTTTTCTTATTTGGGCTTCCCATAAATTCCACTTCCAAAACTTTCACCTATTTGAGATTTCCTAGAATCTTCATCCCCACAAAATTACCCCTATTTGGGGCTTATTTAAGAAGCCTGCAATATTGTTTCACATTGGTTCAGGTATTATGCGTTCATTAAGGCACAATGAAGCTTTTCTACAATGGGTTCTACAAGAGAAGATGTGAGCATACAAGTAAAATTAAAAGAAAAAGAGTAGAGCAACATTACGATTGATTCACATCAATCCTTCATAAGGTTTGTGAAGTCTTTGATTGACATCGACTCATTGCCTATGTTAGTTGCAATGATCATGAGCACATCTATGATTGCAGTGACATTAAGTTTGAAGAACACAAGCTTATACTGAGAGGGGGGGGTGAACAGTATAAGACCCCTTTTTACTTTTTCCTTTATATTTCAAAATAGTAAAGCAATATACCCAAAGCAATATCAAAGCAATGCACAAAATCATCCACAAAGTGACATCAATTTTAACGTGGTTCACCCGAATGGCTGGGCTACGTCCACAAAACTTTTCTCTAAAAGTTATCTCAAAGTTCTTTGGGAATCCTTCCCAATTACAATGTTTATGAGCCTCGGCTCAAAGGAGATACCTTCCCCTCTGCTCTGGAAATGATCCCTCAGAAGATCAACTGCCTCTACCTCTTGCCAGCACGTGGAACTCCTTTCCACCGAAGACCTCCTGTCCTCAATGCTTAGCCTAAGAGACCTCTGCCTTCTATGATCACGTCCACAGCGGCTCAACAACCTGTACCAAACACAGTCAGTTGGTCTAGTACAAGTCTTCCTCTGTCTGTCGGGATCTGTCCAACTTTGAACAAATCAATCCTCTGCACACAAGCCTTCTCAAAGACTTGCCAAATCTGTCCTCGGGTTCTTCTCAAAGAACCAATGCACCTCTGTCCTCAAGCAGTAGCACTTCGCATTCGTCTTTGCCCTTTGTGCTCTCTATGCCCTCTGCTCTCTTTGCGCAATCACAGCCGCACTTGATCGAACTTCAACCTTTGCACCTCTGTGCAATCACAGCGGCACCGTCTTCGCACACTCTGCTTCCTTTGTGATCTTTCACACTTAGAATGATTCGACGAAATGCACTCTGCACACTACGATCAAATTTTGCACTCTGCTCTCGATGATCGAACTTCTTGCTCTACGCACTATCTACGAACGTCGCACTTCAACGACACCTTCAATCACACCTCAACTCTCCAAATAGCCCTCCTTTTATAACAAAATTTTCATGATGAAAACTTTAATCTTAGTCAGCTGTTATAACAAAAACAAACCCTAATCTTCATCGACTACAAGCCCTAATCTTCATCGGCTAAAATTTGACTTTGTCGGCTTCACTGCCTCTGTAACTCTTCTATAGCTTCTATCGCGAAACTACAACATGTCGCGATATCGTGACACCTTTGCAACCGTACACTTTCTTTTGGCTTTTGTCACGATATCATGACACTTCAGCCTTTGACGACTTCAACTAAGCTCTTGTCACGATATCATGACACTTTTGTCTTTATCAGCATCAACTTTGCTTTTGTCATGATATCATGACACTTCTCCCTTCGTCGACCTCCTTTCTGCTTTTGTCATGAAATCGTGACACTTCTCCTATAGAAGACCTGCTTTCAATTTTTGTCATGAAATCGTGACACTTTCGCTTCCTTGCACTCTTCTCTGCTTGCACTAGCGAAAACATGACATGTCGCAAAATCGTGACACCTTTCGCTTCCATACACTCTTCTCTAGCACTAGCAAAAAACATGTCACGAAATCGTGACACTTTCACTGCCTTGTGCTTTTCTCTGCCTTACCCCGAAAATGGAACATGTCACGAAATCGTGACACTTTCTGCATCCGTACGCTTTTTCTTCAATATGTCACGAAATCGTGACATTTCTTACTTCGAAACCTTTCCTTTGCTGCATGTCACGAAATCGTGACAGTTCTTACTTGGAACATTTTCATCTGCAGCATGTCACGAAATCGTGACGGTTCTCACTTCGAACTCTGCAGCATGTCGCGAAATCGTGACACTTTTCATGTTACTTTCTCTCTCTTCGAACTTGTCATGAAATCGTGACAATTCACACTACGGACTCTCTCTTCTGCATTATGTCACGAAATCGTGACACTTTTTCTTTCGGACTCTCTCTCCTACAACATGTCGCGAAATCGTGACACTTTTTCGTCCGTTCAACCTTCCTTGCAATATGTCACGAAATCATGACATTTCTGACTCCGTACATTCTCTCTCCTCTTTGAGTCGTGAAACTGCGACATGTCGCGATATCGCGACACTTTTCTAACTTGCTTTCTCTCTCCTGCTTAAGTCGCGAAAATGCGACATGTCGCGATATCGCGACACTTTTCTAACTTACTTTCTTTCGAACCTGTCATGTCGTAACCTTCATCAAAACAAATTATTTTACATCAAATCAAATTCCTTCAAAAGCTTCTTGACATCAATGACAACTTATACACTTGAGCAAAGGCAATGTACCCAAAGTACCCAAAATTGCCAACAATCTCCCCCTTTGTCATTGATGGCAAACCTTTATTGAAAACACGTCTCAAGAGCCAAAACCGAAACCAACTGTGCTAACAACCGAGAAACTGTGCCCCACAACCGAGAATCTTCCTTTGAAGTTTTGCTCCCCCTGACTTGAAGCTTTCCTCTTCACTTGAAGCTCTCCCCCTTACTCATATCTCTCCCCCTTTGTCATCAATGGCAAAGGGTCACCTTTGGGGCTCGGGACTAAGAATGAGCCTCTTAGCTTAGTCCCTCCCCCACCTCCTGATGAGGTGATTAATTCTGGGGTGGGAGTAAAACTCCCATTAGGCACTGATCATCATCAGCGTCTATAATTTCCTTGTCGGGCCTTCTCTTGAACTCTTTGCCCGTATTCCTGTTCTTGTCACTGTTCTTGTTCTTGTTCTCATCCCTGTTCTTGTTCATGCCTTGATCCTTGGACCTGATCATGCCACTGTTCTTGTTCCTGTATTCTAGAATTTTAGCTCTACACTGTCTGATTGTGTGACCTTCATTGTTGCACTTGAAACACTTGATGATGTTGTTTCTCTGAGGTAAACCTGATCTTTGAATCCACCAGTTTTGACAAAACCTGTTTTGGCCAAACCTGTTCTTGTTATTTGCCTTGCAATAAACTGCCTTGTGCCCAAACTGTTGACAAGAGTAGCAATACCCTTGAAAGTAACTAGCACTTCTAAAACTGTCATTTACCTTCTTCACTTGAGCCATGCAATGTGAAGCCATGTGACCGAGCCTGTGACACGCAAAACATCTGCCTTGAAATTTTCTTTTATTTGACCTCTTGGGTCCTGAAAACTTCTTCTTCTCATTCTGAAATCTGTTTTCTGTTTCTGCGCATCTATCATTCAAGGACTCATGATCTGAAATACTTTCCTCATCAGAACTCTCTTCCTTTTGGAGTCTCTTACTAGACTCTCCAACTTGTTCCTTGTGTGGCTTAACAAAACCAAGGCCTGTTTTATCTGTTGTTTTTCTTTGACCTTTGATGAGTGACTTAACCTTTTTGGAGCTATCTTGAAACCTGTAAAGCTTATCCTTGTACTCTTTAGTTTCTTCTTTCAAAGAAGCCATTTTTTGTTCTAACTCACTATACTCAAGAACCTTAGATTCTAACTCATCCTTGAGTTCTTGTGTCTTAGCTATAGAGAAATCAAGATTTTCTATAAGATCATCTCTCTCCATACAACATTCATCTAACTTATCCTTGAGTCTATCATTCTTCTTTCTTTCCTTTTTCAAAGCACTAAGAGCATTAATAAGTTCACTTTCAAGATCCTTTATTTGTTTGCTTTCTGAATCATCAAAGCCTTTTTCAGATTTCTTATCACTAGAGGTGCTACCTTTTTCAAAAACCATACAAGCATCTTCCTTATAGTTTTCTGAAGCATCCTCATACATACTAGAAACCAAATCATTATTTGTACAATCATCCTCAAGGTGACCAAAATTTCCACATCTAAGACATTTCATGATAATGAATCTATGTTTCGGTTCTTCCTCTTTTTTGATATGAACAACATCTCATTTTCATCATCACTTGAAGAACTTTCACTATCACTACTAGAACACTTACTTGCTTTGTCTAGGTAGAAACTCTTCTTGTGCTTGTGAGAATACCTCTTTCCTTGATTGTTGTGCTCATCTTTGTTCTTCCTGTGATGCTTGTGCTTTTCAGAATCCTTGCTCTTAGAATCCTGTTTATCTTCATCACTTTCATTCTTGAGAACAATTATGATCAGTAGCATAATGACCAAACTTTCCACAATTGAAACATCTTATATTTTTCATGCTTTTGTGCTTTCTAGAGAACTTGCCTTTCTTGTCGTAATATGCCTCTTCATCACTAGAAGACTCATCACTCTCTTGAAGCTGTTTACCCTTGGATTTCTTGGTAGCCTTGAAAGTCGCCTCTTTCTTGACATCAACCTTCACTTGAGTTCTCAACTCAAATGCTGCAAGTATACTATGTAGCTCATCCTTTTTCAACTTATCCAAATCTTTAGCTTCCTCAATAGCAGAAATATTTTCACTAAATCTATTAGGAAGAGATCTTAAAATCTTATCACAAACATCATTTTCAGCAAGCTCAAGACCTAAGTCTTTCATGGAGTTAACAACCTCATCCATACGAAGCATGTAGTCACTAATATTTTCATCATCATTCATCTTGAGTTGTTCAAACATACCTTTGAAGTGTCTCAACTTGGCCTTTCCGACATTTGTATCACCTGTATGAACCACCTGCAATCGTTTCCACATTTCACTAGTTGTCTTGCAGTGAATCACTTTGGTGAGATCTGCTTTACGTAAGCCTTTCTAGATTGCATTCATTGCTTTTGAATTGTTGTGATGTAGGAGCCTTTCTTCTTTAGTATTTGGACCATGTACAGGAATAGTGTACTCATCTTCAATTACTTCCCATACCTCATTACCAAGTGCCATTAGATGAACCTTCATCCTTGCACTCCAAAGACCAAAATCTGACCCATCAAGAATAGGTGTTGCATTGCCACTTGAATAATCCATTGTGTTCTTTACTAGCTTTTCCTTCAAGCTGTTAAACTTTTCGAAGGCACCCGCTCTGATACCAATTGAAGAACACAAGCTTATACTGAGAGGGGGGTGAACAGTATAAGACCCCTTTTTACTTTTTCCTTTATATTTCAAAATAGTAAAGCAATATACCCAAAGCAATATCAAAGCAATGCACAAAATCATCCACAAAGTGACATCAATTTTAACGTGGTTCACCCAGAATGGTTGGGCTACGTCCACAAAACTTTTCTCTAAAAGTTATCTCAAAGTTCTTTGGGAATCCTTCCCAATTACAATGTTTATGAGCCTCGGCTCAAAGGAGATACCTTCCCCTCTGCTCTGGAAATGATCCCTCAGAAGATCAACTGCCTCTACCTCTTGCCGACGACGTGGAACTCCTTTCCACCGAAGACCTCCTGTCCTCAATGCTTAGCCTAAGAGACCTCTGCCTTCTATGATCACGTCCACAATAGCTCAACAACTCTGTACCAAACACAGTCAGTCGGTCTAGTACAAGTCTTCCTCTATCTGTCAGATCTGTCCAACTTTGAACAAATCAATCCTCTGCACACAAGCCTTCTCAAAGACTTGCCAAATCTGTCCTCAGGTTCTTCTCAAAGAACCAATGCACCTCTGTCCTCAAGCAGCAGCACTTCGCATTCGTCTTTGCCCTTTGTGCTCTCTATGCCCTCTGCTCTCTTTGCGCAATCACAGCCGCACTTGATCGAACTTCAACCTTTGCACCTCTACGCAATCACAGCGGCACCGTCTTCGCACACTCTGCTTCCTTTGCGATCTTTCACACTTAGAATGATTCGACGAAATGCACTCTGCACACTACGATCAAATTTTGCACTCTGCTCTCGACGATCGAACTTCTTGCTCTGTGCACTATCTACGAACGTCGCACTTCAACAACACCTTCAATCACACCTCAACTCTCCAAACAGCCCTCCTTTTATAACAAAATTTTCATGATGAAAACTTTAATCTTAGTCGGTTGTTATAACAAAAACAAACCCTAATCTTCGTTGGCTGCAAGCCCTAATATTCGTCGGCTAAAATTTGACTTTGTCGGCTTCACTGCCTCTGTAACTCTTCTATAGCTTCTATCATGAAACTACAACATGTCGCGATATCGTGACACCTTTGCAACCGTACACTTTCTTTTGGCTTTTGTCATGATATCGCGACACTTCAGCCTTTGACGACTTCAACTAAGCTCTTATCGCGATATCGCGACACTTTTGTCTTTGTCAGCATCAACTTTGCTTTTGTCACGATATCATGACACTTCTCCCTTCGTCGACCTCCTTTCTGCTTTTGTCACGAAATCGTGACACTTCTCCTATAGAAGACCTGCTTTCAGTTTCTGTCATAAAATCGTGACACTTTCGCTTCCTTGCACTATTTAAAACATGACATGTCGTGAAATCGTGACACCTTTCACTTCTGTACACTCTTCTCTGTAAGCACTAGAGAAAATGGAACATGTCACGAAATCGTGACACTTTCGCTGCCTTGTGCTTTTCTCTGCCTTACACCTATGAAAATGAAACATGTCGTGAAATCGTGACACTTTCTGCATCCGTACGCTTTTTCTTCAATATGTCACGAAATCGTGACATTTCTTACTTCGAAACCTTTCCTTTGCTGCATGTCACGAAATCATGACAGTTCTTACTTGGAACATTTTCATCTGCAGCATGTCGCGAAATCGTGACGGTTCTCACTTCGAACTCTACAGCATGTCACGAAATCGTGACACTTTTCGTGTTACTTTCTCTCTCTTCGAACTTGTCATGAAATCGTGACAATTCACACTACGGACTCTCTCTTCTGCATTATGTCACGAAATCGTGACACTTTTTCTTTCGGACTCTCTCTCCTGCAACATGTCACGAAATCGTGACACTTTTTCGTCCGTTCAACCTTCCTTGCAATATGTCACGAAATCATGACATTTCTGACTCCGTACATTCTCTCTCCTCTTTGAGTCGCGAAACTGCGACATGTCGCGATATCGCGACACTTTTCTAACTTGCTTTCTCTCTCCTGCTTAAGTCGCGAAAATGCGACATGTCGCGATATCGCGACACTTTTCTAACTTACTTTCTTTCGAACCTGTCATGTCGTAACCTTCATCAAAACAAATTATTTTACATCAAATCAAATTCCTTCAAAAGCTTCTTGACATCAATGACAACTTATACACTTGAGCAAAGGCAATGTACCCAAGGTACCCAAAATTGCCAACAAATTTACAATATTATAGGTATCGAGGAAGAAGACCCCATGGCGGACCAAGGTAAAAATACATGTTCCTCACCACCAAAGTCAAAATCCAAAAACCAAAGAGGGAGTTGGGACTCATCGATGAGGGAAACCTATGAATCTTGGGAATCAACATGAAGAAATACAGGCCATCCCCAGGATAGAAAGTAGAAACCAATGCGATGGGTAGCAAAAATATCCCCATCACAGGGAAATATGGCATAGACAATATGAATATTCAGTGAAAAAAATCAAGAAAACTCTCGAGAAATAGGGGGAAGAACTCAAAAACCACATAAGAAACCACAAAATTACTACCCCAACTCAAACCAGATGTCGCCAACTCAAGAGAGCCTCCAACAGGTGTAAATATCAACCAAAACACACTAGCCAAAGAACTACCATGAAGGCACCTTCTCATAGAAAAAGGAAGACATGAAAGAGGACCCCAACACCCTCGAGGTAAAAAATGTCAAAACCCAACCAACCATAGAATAGAAGCGCAACCAACTTCCCAAGGAGAAAAAAAAGGAACTAAGAAAGAGGCTTTCTGACACTAGTGCACTTAGAGAAGATTCGAGAAACCAATGAAAAGCCAGAAAGGCCCACCACACGAACACACGAGGGAATGTTGGGAAGGAGAATTTCAAAAATTGAAATTCAAAAATCCGAAGGGGGAAAGGACTCCCTAACACCACCTCAAACAAAAAATGAACCAAGAGGGCCCGAGAGGACATCACAACAACCAGAAGTAAAGGCTCTCCACCATCATGTCAGTGATAATCAAACTCTAGCACCAACTAAAAACTAGGAAAAGCAACCGTTGGCGAGGCACCATCTGACATACATTAAGGTTTGTCTTCATTAACAAGGCAGATGATATCGAGTGGATAATATATACACCAAATCGTCAAGCACTGATGAGATATGCCTAGATTTACAAGGGAGTCGACCACCACATTCCCTTCTCTATACTCATACTTGATTAACATCTCCTCCAAAGATAATAAGTGGGCTCTAGATTCATCAATTAAATTAGAGATTCACCAATTGGGATGGAAATATCCTTTGAGCATATTTATAATGTTCAATGAATCCCCTTCAATAACTACCCTACGGATGCCAAGATATTTGAGCATTTGAATTCCAAAAAAGGAAGCACGTGCTTCAGCAAAGTGTAAATATTGGACGCCAATATCCTCTACAAAGGCCAAAATTATATTACCAATATGATCATGAATTACACCCCCAACACTATCTTGGCCTAGATTTCCCTTCGATGCACCATCAAAATTAATCTTAAACCAGACAGAAGGGAGCGAGGACCATCGAATAGAAGCTCATAAATTCAGAGCTAGTGGGGGTCTTAACTCTGGGTGGAAACCAAGAATATGTTCAACAACATAATCAGGGTGGTCCTTAGGCATAGAGGGGAGAGAGTCTTTCAACACCGCCAACACATTCTCTCCCACCTTCCAAATTATTTTCTGACTTAAATGAAAAATGTCACACTTAGAGTTTTTAAACACCCTCGCATTCCGCTCCTTCCACACACCCCAAAGGAGATGAGGAAGCAAAAATTTCTAGAAGCATTTTAGATGGGGAGAAGAAAATGGTGATATCCATTGTTGAAAAAAATCGTAGATAGAATCCAACAAAGTCCAAGCAACCCCAACATGCTGAAGAGAAAAATAAAAAATATCCCGAAAGACTTTGCACTTGAGAAACAAATGAGAAGTAGATTCCCAGTATTGCTTGCACAAAAAATAGTGGTTTAATAAATTGAAACCCCTCTTATGCAAATTTTCTATGGTTAGAACCTTATTTTGTACCACCATCCAAAATAAAATTGGGGTCAAATTCTTAATCCAAATATTTGACCAAGGGAAATCACCATATCCTTAGGGGAAAATAAGGGAATAAGCAATATTAAATGAAAAGGAACCCTCACTATCACCATCCCATACCAACCGGTCTGCCACCTCCTCCTACCGCACAACATACCACCGCATCTCAACTAGGAGAGAATCCCACGTTATTCGATCTTGGGCATTTCTTAGGAAGGGGGAGGGAGACCAGATTTTATGATCATTCTGAAGAAAAACAAAATCAGCCACCTTGACAAAGCCCACCTCTTTGGAGAGCAAACACACATCCCTGAAGTGAGGATCCTCAACAAGGGGACGGTCTCTGAGCCAGGGATCATCCAAAAAAGAAACGGACCTACCATTGCCAATCACCCAACAACAATTGTCTCTGATAAAGTCCCTAGATTTAATCTATTCCAAAATGTAGAACCTCCAGAAGGGAGATGATCCAAGAGAAACTGTTGAAAATTATATTTGGCTTTAAGAATTTGACACCAAAGATGATCAGAATTGGAAGCTACCTTCCAAGCAAGTTTGGAAACCAATGCCTTATTCATAATAGTCGCATTCTTAAGATTCAATCCCCCATCCCTTTTCCTTTTACAAATTTTCTCCCAAGATATAAGGTGAAACTTGCCCTTCAACTCCGGACCAGCCCATAGAAAGGCCTTACAAATACTATCAAACTTGGATGCCACCTTAGCCGAAATATTGAAAAGAGATAGGAAGTATATGGGAATACTTTGAAGCGTGCTCTAAACCAAAACTGCCTTCCCTACTTGACTAAGGAGGGCACCTTTCCAGGAGGATAGTTTCCTCTGTACCCTCTCCAAAATCGGAGTCCAAAATGATTCCTTCAAGATACCTACGAACAACGGAAGGCCAAGATAGGTAGTCGGGAGAGAGATAATCCTACAACCCAAAATAGAAGTAATATTCTGTTGACGAACCTCTGGGGTATTAAGAAAAAATTGTTTATTTTGAGATAGTTAATCAACTGACCCGCTGCTCTCCCATAATAGTCCAAGATTATTTTCACATCACGAGCATGAAATATCGACGCCATACAAGAGAGCAAAGTATCATCGACAAATTACTGGTGAGAAATTGGGCTGATCTGCAAGGCCGACCTTAGACCAAAATCAACACTTCATCTCTTAATAGATCAACCAAGAGCTTCAGCCATGAGGATAAAGAGGAAGGGGGAGATGGGGTCTCCCTGACGAATCCCCCAACACAAGTTAAAGAAACCAGTAGGGGATCCATTAATCAACACAGAGAACCAAGCTGAAGAAATCGAGGCCTCCATCAATTTGATCCAAGAATCACTGAAACCAAAATTCCTCAAGACCCTAAAAAAAATGACCAAGACACCTGATCATTTGTCTTGTTAACGTCTATTTTAAGAAAAAAACCGTCCTACCACTCTTCTGCATCGAATGTAAGAGTTCATGGATAATGATGGTGTCATCCAAAATTTGCCTTCCTGGCACAAAACCACTTTGAGCAGAGTCAATAAGAGTAGGAAGAATGGGCTTCAATCTATTAGCCATAGCTTTAGAAAATATTTTATAAACCGTATTGCATAAACTAATAGGCTTGAAGTCACTGAATGAAGTCACTAAGTCCTTTTTAGGAATGAGAGCAAGAAAGGTCAAATTCAAAGCCTTAGGAAAGACCAACGAACTCTGGGAATGGTGAATAGCATTACAGACATCCTCCCCATAGATATGCCAAAATTTCTAGAAAAAAATAGGTGGGAAGCCATTTGGGTGAGGGGCTTTAAGAGGGCCCATAGACTTGAGCATTGATAGGATCTCATCATCGAGAAGAGGGCTAGGAGAGCAACATTCATCTCATTAGAAACCAAGAATGAAATAGCCTCCAACATATTGTTTTTTGCATCTCTATCATGAACAAGCGAAGAGCATAATAGTGAACCAAAGAAGTCCACTACCTCTTCCCTAATATCCAAAAGATCCAAAGTATGGATGCCATTAGACTTAACAATTTCCCTAATTATTTTCCGTCCCCTACGACACAAAGTGGAAGAATGGAAAAAATGAGAGTTACAATCACCTTCTTTCAACCAAAGCTCTCTAGATTTCTATTTCTAGAACAATTCTTCCTCAGCCTGTAAATTATGAAGGGCACAAAGAGTAGATTTTTCCTCTGAGAGAAGATGATCGGAATACCCTTGGGAATCAATCTGAGCTTCAATCGAGAGCAGAAGTGATTTCAAGTATTCTTTTTCGCAAAAAATATTCCCAAAGGAAAACTTATTCTAAATTTTTAGGTGCACTCTTAGCTTCTTCAATTTGTTAAATAGTTTAAACATACCTATTCTAGGAACTGGGTCCTGCCACCACTCTGCAACTTTGACCTCAAAATCAGGGTGAGAGCACCACATTACCTCAAAATAGAAGGGCCGAAGAAGAAATGGGAGACCCTCAAGAATTTCCAACCATAATGGGTTATGATCCGAACTGATTATGGAGAAGGGTGGATAAGGAGGCATCACCAAAAATATCAAAGGAGGAATTCGAGATGAAGACCCTATCAAGCCTGCTAAGAATAAGACTATTTCCTCCCCTACGATTACTCCAGGTGAACTTAGCACCTTTGAGGTCTATGTCACGGAGTTTCACTTGGTTTACAAACTCATGGAAATAAAAAAGACTCTGCTCATCAACAACATTACCTTCATGCTTCTTAGAAGGAAACAAGGGAGAGTTGAAATCACCAACCACCATCCAAGATTCATGTTGAAAAGTAGCCCTCATCTCCAAAAAAGCATCCAAAATCTGCATCTATCAGTATAGGCATTCGGGGCATAAATATTCGACATAACCCACCGTCTTTGAGACAATTTACACCAAAAAAGGATATTAATAACCCTATTAGATGAAGAAATAACATGACCCTCAAACTTAGTTGAATCCCAAAAGAAGAGGAGACCGCCAGTCGAACCAGAGGCTTCAGAAGCCATAAAACCCGAGTCTTTCCAGACTACTTTCTGAGCTTCCTCCCAAGCAGAGGCATCCAACTTAGACTCTTGAATACACAAAAATTTGGGGATTTCTCCCTCATCAAAGAAGCAAGTAGGCATTTTTTAGAGGCATTATTAAGCCCTCAGGTGTTCCAAGAACACACCTTCATTAAGAATTAAAAAGAGAGATTTTTACCAATCCCCCCCAACTGAGGGGATTTGAAACCGTCAAGCTTGAGCTGCCTATCACCATTTTCAATTTCCACAATAAGGCGATATTGACCACCATTTGCCAAAGCCTCCTCCATAGCCCTTTTTCTCCCTGACTTTGTTGGGGGTCTACCAATTTTCTTTGCCAAGCCAAAGTCCAAGGGTTTCTTACATTGGCTTCTAGTCTTGGGGCTAGGAGAACCTTTCTCCATGACACGCTTAGGGGAATCACCCGGGCTAGAGACACAACCAATGGGAGAAATCATTGATTCTTTAGGAGGGGAAGCCACTTTCAAAGGAGATGACTCCTGAATAGGAGCCTCCAAATAATCCTCAAGCCCGATCAGATCAAGACCTTGAAAAGAATTTGACAGTGGAATATCATTGCCAACTTCAACAGGATCCGTAGACAACACCACTTCTAGATGAAGAGACTGAGTCTTAGGCGAAAGAGGTAACTTTGGATTACCTTTTGGAGGAACAACCGAAGGACCACCCCCAGATGAATGGGGTGGTTGAGAAGAGAGAACACTTTTACCTTTCGAACCCAAAGATTGTTTCAAAGTCTTTTTTCACCAAATCTTATTTTTTTTGGTGAGGGTTCTCCATTCATTCTTTTTATGTTGATTAGGACCAGTAACCCATGATATTTAGAGGGAATCCCTAGTTTCTTTTGGGGGCACAAACTTTGGTGATGCCCATCCAAGCCACAAGATTGGCAGGCTTGAGGCTTGTTTTCATAAATAATAGATTGAGACTAGGTTCCCAGGTGGGAGACGAGTTCCACCACACTAGGAAGCTCTTTCTCAATATCAACCATTAAACACATCCTGACAAAATGACGGTGAGAGTGAGATAATGAAACTTTGTCAAAGGAGATAAAGTCCCCTATGACCGACGCAACAGCCCAAAAAACACTCTCTTGCCACAGATATATCGAAAATTTAGGAAGAAGAACCGACACAGGAACCACATTAACTCTTTGAAGCGTTGGGTTAAAATCATGGCCCCAACGATGGAGGAAGAGGCCATGCTTGCAGAAGAACCAAGGCCCACCCTCCAAAATCTTCCTTGAATCCTCCTCACATGAAAGCCTTATGAGAACAATTATGAGGAAGCGAAGCAAGGTCAAGGGAACCCTTCGAACACCATTTGGACAAGGCCCAGTGCTTTAGAGAGTCCAACTCTGGATGACCATCGACCAACTTACCCACCAAATCCTAGGACCCCTTCCTCAACAAAGAATTAACAGTAAAATCTAGGACATGAATCTGAAAGGAATTTCCATCAACCTTACATGGGGGAAACTCTTCTCCAAGAGGATCTCCCAAAATAGCTTGGGCATAGGAAGAAAGGGGAGGAGCCCCAGGAGAGGCCCTACCATTAACAAACCCATGCTGAAACTTACCAGGATCCCACCATGGGCAAACACCTAAAGAAAAAGATTTACCTGACCAGAAAGGATCATCCAAGTTGATCTCATCCGCCACCAGAACATCGCCATCAACCGACTCACCAGGGTACCACATCGCTCTAGTCTATCGCAATCATAAAATTATCAGTAATCCCAATTCAATATTAATGATAATTAATCTCTAATCATATTTATCTCTACCAGATATGATAATCTTCATCATCAATGGGATCTACTAAGGGAGGGTTGTGACACTTTAGGAAAATTCATAAATAAGGGATTATTATGTACGAATTATAGGTATCACAAAATAAAAGTTAATTTTGAATGTGCTAACTAAAAATAAAGAAGCCCTAGCTAGGATTATGGATGCTCAAATCCATAAGAAAAGGAAGGTCTATGACAAACACTATTTAGATAGCAAATATTACACTAGAAGTGATTATAAAGAATCATATAATAAAGCATTGGTGTAATGGTTTAAAAAATAGATAGATCTATAGATACTAGTTAGGTTTTTCATAGATTCAAAATTAGATAAAGTGAAAATGAGATTTGAATTCAGTTACTCCATGACTTCTCTTCTACAAGGATTTTTCCTTGTCATCTTCTCCAATTTAGAAATTAAGGATAAAATGATGGGTGGTGGCCCAAGGTTTAGAGGAGAGATGCATTATATTTAAGACCATAGAGTCATAAAATTTATATGAAGACATATAATTAAAAGGATTTAACCGTGGATTAGAATTATTTGACTTGCCTATTAGCTTATCAATAAGAAATATTTGAAGATTATTGGTAATACTCTAAAAAATTTCATCAAAGAAAAACGAACTACTACATGTTATCGTGGATATTTTGAAACCTTTACCATATTATATTAATATTAAATATGAATAAAAAGAATGATATAATTATAAATACTTTATATTCTAATTTTGTAAATGTTATGAAATTAAACACTTTTATTTTTACATTTATTATTATTTATCATCCCCTTCTATATTATAATAATTTTTTTTATTTTTTCAACTTATTAAAAAAAAGAAAATCACATTAAATATACACGATGACCAATTCGGTCGTTGAACTCACCGCTGAATTGTCTTGTCATGCGCAGGCTTGGCAGAGCGTCTTCTCTGGGGCAAAATTGTTAATTTTTAGTAATACAAAAAAACTAGAATTGACATGCAAATTATATTTTAGTAATAAAAAAAACTAGAATTCATGCAAATTATTTTTTAGCAAATAGAATTGACATGCTAATTAATACACAACTTCGTAACGCTGCGGACACCGAATCATGCATAAATAAAAATTATTTAAAAAAAAACACCCTAGGCTTCAGCATCATATTTGGAGCTTCCCAAAACTTTCACTTCCAAAACTTTTCGCTTATTTGGGCTTCCCAGAACTTCCACTTCCAAAAACTTTCGCCTATTTGGGATTTCCCAGAATCTTCATCCCCCACATTCTTTAAGAAGCCTGCAACATTGTTTCACATTGGTTCAGGCATTCTGCGTTCATTAAGTCACAGCGAAGCTTTTCTACAATGGGTTCTACAGCACAAGATGTGAGCATACAAGTAAAAGAAAAAGAGCAGAGCAGCACTGCGATTGAGTCGCATCACTCCTTCGTAAGGTTTGCAAAGTCTCTGATTGACATCGACTCGTTGCCTCTGTTATCTGCGACGATCATGAGCACATCTATGATTGCAGTGACATTACTTTCCACGATTACAGGTATCGAGGACGGCGAGAGGAACATCAATATGATTGCCTTTAAATCATTTACAACGTTTGAAAGCATAGCAGTGTTCTCCTCTGTGGCAGCACTCCTGGTAGACCTAGTGGTAGACGAACACAGCACCTCTCGGACGAAAGCGGAACAATTGATCCGTTACACACTTTTGGTGTCTTTGTTATGCGCTGGTGTGGGTGCCTTCCTTGCATTTCAGTTGATCTTATGGAAGTAAAGTATGTTACAAGTGATTTTTCTTTTCTACAAATCTAATACAGCATGTTTTGTTGGATGTAATTTTTCACCCCTACAAAGCTTTTTAAGAACAATAAAAAAATCTTATTATAAAAGTCTCATGACTTGTGGAATGAATATGTAGTTATCATTATTATTTAATGTTATTGGTGTTGTCCCATGTTTTCATATTTCTGAAATAGATTTTTCAAGTAGTGAGTTTATCTATTTGTAATTAAATGTGAATAAATGTTTTATATAAATATTTAAATGTTGAATAGCGTTTTATGGTTACCATCCTTTGTCCCAACAAAGTTGTTAATTGATACTGGGCAGTTCCAGGGTGGTAATTGCTTACTACATTGGACTTTAACGCAGATAGGTCTTTCGTGACTTGGGGTTGCTGGAATGAGTCAATGTTTACAATTCTTTTCCATGGTAATTTCACTAGTTGCTGCTGCTGCCACCATAAACCAATAAACCAATATATGGTAACACTTAATCCCCCTAAATATCGAAAACCAAATGTATTGCTCATTAGCTTTATTTATCAACAAGCCATAGAAATTCATGTCACAATCACACGTTGATCTGGGCATGTGACCTGCCTCTACCCACCTTGTGAGCAGCACAACATTGTGCCTAGAGCTCTGTTAGGATTATTTTTCAATTTGTGCTCAAAACTTTATTTTCATTGAAAGCAAAAAATTATAAGGTATTGCGACTAATGGAAAAATGGTTGGATTAATTTTCTTCATACATTTTATAAATAAATTTATTAACAATGAAAATTCATATTTGCATTCTTGAAAGCTTGATTACATGTTTTATAGGAAGCATATTGTAACAAGGATAAGGGCAAAAATGAAGATAACGAATCGAGTTTCACATGAGATGATTTTATGGAGGTTATAAGGAAAAAATATTATCTCATAAGAGTTTATGACGATCAATACTTGAAAGGCAACAACTGCATCAAGGTAAAGATCAGCTTATTCAAGATTATATTAATATTTTTTATTTCATGGCAAAAAAACTAGGTATTCAATATACCATAAGACATCAAATCCTCAAGTATCATAGTAGGGTTACAATGGTACATTTGAAAAGACATGGATCTCTTTGAATTCAAGGCCTTTGAAGAGGTCTACAAGTTTATTAACAAATTAGAGCAAAAGAATAAAAATAAAAATAGTAAAAGATAAATTAATACTAAGAATTAGCATAGTGTTACCTCAAGAAAGGAAAGAGTGATAATTTAAAGAATCAACAAAAAACCTTCTGGAACTTGTTGACCTTCTTTTGATAACCTATCTACTTCTTGATTTAATTCCCTATAAATATGTGTAAAAGAGATATTTTCAAAAAGAGAAATCACCTCTAGTAGATCTATTCATCCGATTGATGACTAGAGTGGAATGTGAAAAAAATTATATTTTTTTCACATTTCTCTCCATAGCACACTTCATTAGCAATCTCAACGCCTGAAACTCAACAAACTTGTTGGAACATGTCCCAAGACCTACTTTAAATTTGATATAGTGGGTATCCAAGAAGTACAGAATGTCTCTCGTGCTACTAAAAGATGACTGTATTTGATTAGCCCCATCAAAAAAACCCCATGGTTGAGACTTTTCAATGAAAAATTATCTACTTGTTGAGGTTTCTTATGTTTGTCAGGCCCTTTTTTGATTGAGACCAAAGCCCTCACTTGAAATTAGACTTGAAATGGAGGAATCAAATTCCCTTAAAAAATAGTTACATTTCGTGCCAACCATATATCCCAACATATAGGACATGGTAAAGAAAGAAACCGTTTCAACTCTTTTTCAAAAACCACTGTCTTAAACATACCTCCATTATTTTTTGTTTCCAAATATTTTGTACTCTAGTTATCTGTTCAAATTCTAACCAAACCTATTTAGAAAAAGGGTATTTGATTAACAAATATGTGATATTTTCCTCCTCTGACTAACACAACATACAAATACTTGGAGCTTGTTCGCTTCTCCTTTGTAAAAATTCCCAAGTCAAAGCCTTATTTCTCAAAGCTAACCACATGAAAATAATTATCCTTTTGGGTATATAATTTCCAAATATGCTTCCACCACCAAGTAGACCCTTGAGGATGAGGGTCAAAACTTTCTTTGTAACCAAGTCTAGTTGTCTATTGACCCCAAAATTTGTTGTATACCCAAGCAATAGTATTTGGTTCAACTCTTAGCTTGATATAACTCTTATTAAGACTATCAGTGTAAGCCTTCCACAAAACAGCCTGCTCATTAGAAAAATCCAAGACCTGAGCCTACTTCCAACCTTGGGTCCAAAGACTAGAAGAATATGATTCTCCCACCTAATGAAGAAAGTAAAAACCCTTGTTTTGTACAGAACTTATCATAGCTTCCAACAACAAAATATTTTTTCCACAACCCAAAATAGAATCAAACCCTATTCTAAATGAGAAAATATGCTCATTAGATTCATAATCAGAAGAAATTACAATTCTTTTATAGCTTGTATATGTAGCACCCTACAATATTTCTTCATAAGACATCAAAGAAACAATTAGAGAATCAAAATTTAGAGTAGACAAATCTTTAGAATATTCAATAATGATAGAAATATGGTTCCATTTATAAAGAAGTGTTCTCAAGACTTTCTTCACCACTACTTCAGTTTTGATGTCTTCTCCAAGGGTTTGCATTTTTTTTACAATGGATTTCACTCTCACACAATAATCTCCCACTCTTTCATCATCTTGAATCTTGAGATTCTCAAAATCTCTCTTCAAGGTTTGAAGACTCACTTGATTCACTTGATTTCTCCCTGGATAGTTATCTCTCAAGGTTTTCCATGCTTCTAGGGATGTTGAACAAGAAGCAATCCTTGAAAATATTCTTTTATCCAAATCTGCTTGGAGATGGTAGAGAGCAAATGAGTTTTTCTTTTGGGTATCCTTTTTATTGGTTCTATCAGTTGCACTCAAGGTGGTCCGATATTCAGGTTGTAGCCTTCTTATACAATATCCCATAACCCCTTGTCTATGAGTAAGGTCCTCATCTTGATGGACCAATACTCGTAATCTAACCCATTAAATTCAAGAATGGGAAGATTGTTATTGGCAGCCATTGAAGCTAATCAAAAAAACTTTTGAATAATGTAGATAGCTTCTAATGCATTTTTTTTTTCAATAAAGAATAGCAGAAGATCTTATTTTACTCAATTTACTCAACCTGTTAAGTCAATCTCTTAGAATTAACCTCTAATTGCAAAAATACATGCTTCTTTTTATTTACCAAAGTCTCAAGCACCAAATTTATCATAAATCGGCAAATACTGATTAAAACAAACTCAAATTTTTCTTGGAGACTTATGATATACAGATATAAAAATCCACTAAATTTCAGAAGCAAATTCACACAAATGAGAAATATGTGATCAATTTACTTTTGCCCTTTGTAGATCTTAGAGTGTTTTTGAGACAACCTCAATTTTTTTTCACATAAATTAATCCATACAACTCCAAAATTTCTGAAAATTAAAATTTGTATTCATGAGATAATAATATGAAAACCCTCTAAATTTTAGAAGAAAATTTGCAAAGGTGAAAAGATGTGATCATTTAATTTTTCCTTTTTTATCACAATTCCGGATCTAGGATTTTTGAAGAAAAAATAAATATTCACACAAATCAATCAATACATATCCAAATGACCTGAATTTTTTTTTGAATTATGATTATATATAAATAATATTTCTCCAAAAATTTGGCAAATACCCTATTTTCCACCTTATACAACCATTTATTGAAAAACTCAAAATGCTAATACAATTAGCAAATTAGCTCCAAATCACCTAAAATTTTGAATGAATCCTCTTTATACAATTATATAATAACCCTAAAAATTTCATAAGAATATACCTCAAGATGCATGAGATATTAATGATTTACTCGAGCTCTTCCTTGCAACTCTACTGAGTGCTAGCCACTTGAGTTTCTCTGAAAAAGTGCGTGCTTCATATCTCTTCACACCACTCTTCATAGGTTTTGATCCATCTGAGAAAACCTGCTATGATACCAAAATGATAAAATATGCTCATTAGATTCATAATCAGAAGAAATTACAATGCTTTTATAGCACTCCAATCAATTTGAAATCTCTACTATTATGGAGATCTTACTTGCTCCTACTATGTTTAGAAACACTCTAAGCAATTCCCTATATGCTCTCACAACAAAAATGATTTCTTCTCAAATATTAAATTTGGTGCAACTATATTTAAATGAATTTTAAATATTTAGAACCTATATACTTCTGGGAAGATACTCTAAATTATGCTCTAGAGTCCAACACTAGCTTGTTCATCGTTGCCCACTTTCCAAGCCAAATATTTTTCAATCATAGGAAAGGCCTATACTAGTGCCTTACATTGAATGAAAATGTTTTTAATGTTTTTTTGTGGACTTATGATCCAATCCAGAAAGGTCCCTTGATAAATATACTTATGTTCAATAATTTTTTTCGATAATATTTCTTTGGTCAAAATCCTCCATAATTTTTTTTCTACCAAAGAAGAACAAAAAATATGGATATTTTTAAGGTCCAAGCCACCTTCATACTTTATCTTAGAAATACTCTGCCACTTAACTAAAGGAATTACTTCATGTTCCTTGCATCCAGTCTAAAGAAATTTGAAGCCGAGTTTTATTATTTTATCTAGAACTCCTTTGGGAATGAAGGTCAAGGAGTGCCAAAACACAGGATTTTCCTCAAGAACTGACTTTATAAGTGTTATTCTCCCACCAATAGGCAACCATATATTACACCAATGGTTAATCCTAAATTCAGTCTTCTCTAAAATCCATCCCCAATATCTCTTCCTGTAAGTATTTGGATTCAATACAAACCCTAGATACTTATAGCTTTCCTATAAATCTAAGAGATTAAAAGGAAAATTTCTGATTAGATCCTCTATAGTCTCCTTATCTATACCATTAAAAAAAATAGAGTATTCTTGAAAATTTATCTCTATGCTAGTAGAAATATTGGAAGTGTCCAATATTTCCTTCAACTTTCTCACTTCCTTTAAAATTCCATTTGTGAACAAAAATACATCATCAAAAAATAATAAATGAGATAAATAAAGGAATCCCACTTTGATCATAAACAAGGATTCCTCTTTGCATTCAAAACAACTCTACTCAATCCTTTAGCAACCAACAAAAAAAGAAAAGGAGATAAAGGACATCCCTGTATAAGTCCTCTTGAGGGTCTAAAGAATTTGGAAGCTTATCCATTGATAAGAACAACAAAACATACAAAATAAATACATCTCATAATCCATGTTACCATCAGATAGCTATAACCCACATGTAAGAGCATCAATCTAAGATAAAACTAGCTAGTTCTATCATAAGCTTTAGATAGATCTAGTTTAAGGACAATTGCAGAAAGATTTTTGGTTTTAATAGAATGAAGGCCCTCTTGTGTAGCTCCTATGACTTCAAAAATATGTCTAGGTGCTAAAAATACAAACTACTCCTAGAAAAAAACTTCAAAGAAAATCTTCTTCAATTTGACATCCAAAATATTTGCAATGATTTTATAGATAGAGTTACACAATGAAATATGTCTAAATTCATCAAATATTTTAGGCTTCTCCCTTTTTGAAATCAAATCTAAAAATGTGGAGTTAAAAGCCCCAAAAATATAACCACTCAACTTAACTGCCTTCATTACTCTAAGAAGATCCTCCTCAAATAGATCATAGAAAACTAGAAAATACTCCACAGGCCATCCATCAGGCCTTAGAATTTTATCCTTTTTGAATGAAGTCAGGACAAATTTTAGTTCTTCCTTTGTGATCTCCTTCATAAGTAATTGATTGTATTTTTCTATCACAAAACTAGGGAATAAAGTAGTCAACTTTAAGATTTCCCCAATATTGACTCTATCAGGTTCTTTATAGATAGATTAAAAATGTTTTACTCCCAAATCTGCTAACTCAAAAAACTCCTAACAAGAATCCCTTCTTCATTATGCATCTCCTATATAGTGTTAACATTATTATTGTGATTAGAAAAATTATGAAAAAATTAGTATTTTCATAGCCTTTTTTTATCCATACAACCCTACTTTTCATTCTCCATACAACTTCCCTCCACTCCAAGAATTTTTTCTTAATTTCTAGTTTAATCAGTCTTGTTTTCTCCTCCTCTTTAAATAAACCAGACTCATTTTTTTATGAATTTCTAAAATTTCCTTCTCCACCAACTTAAAATATCTATCCATACTCTCCTTCTTAACTACAATCTAAGATGACACAACTCCTTTTAATTTTTTTAGAGCAACAACAAATTGAAAACTTGCTAATGACCTAAAAATTTGGTCATAACCAATCCTTTCTTTTTTAATGAGTTGTTGAATATCTTCTTCCTCCAACCAAATTGGATTGATCTTAAAAGGATTGGCAGGTTTTGCCTCTTGAATTTCTAATTGAATAAAAATAGGAGAATGATCTAATCCACCTCTAGTATCAACCCATACCCGTTTTATGTCTATTTCATTATATAATATTTTTGAGATAAAAAATCTATCCAACCACTTTGAGATCCTAGCTTCCCCAACTCTATTATTTTTCCATGCAAGCATTAATTTTGTTGGTTCCAAATCATCTTCAATCTTATGTTTGAAGTAATCTGCAAGTCTATAAAGTCTTGTAGATTCTCCCTAGACCTCACTTCTATTAATAGTAAAATTTAAGTCCCCATAAATGATAACTCTTTCATCATTAACACACCTTTGGAAGAAAAAATCATCTTAAAAGACCTGCCTATACTCATAGGGACCATAAAAATTAACCTCAAACCCAAGTCTTTATAAATAATTTTAGCCACAAACCTAAAACCATAAAGGAAGAATTAATTAAGGATATCGAGTTCTTCCATCCAATAAAAAGACCCTTTGAATTTATAGTAGCATCTAGAGCCAAGAAATGCCAGTCCCTAAGCAATTTACTTAACCCTTCAATGAATTTTGTACTTGCCCCCATGGTTTCTTGTAGAAGGATAACATCCAAATTATGAATTTCCAATAGCATATAGAGCCAAGAACTTATATTCCCTAAGCAATGTACTTAACTCTTCAATGAATTTTGTACTAGTCCCATGGTTTCTTGTAGAAGGATAACATCCAAATTATGAATTTCCACCATCCTGGCTAAGGCAAGTATTTTAGAGGGACTACCAAGACCTTGGATATTAAGGGATAACAAGATCATTTAAACATTTTAGAGGGGTTTTGTCCCACTCTAAGGACCCCTTGATAGATTTTTGTTTACTCTACTAAATTTTCCTCAAAGCCTTCTCCCATGCATGAAAAAAATGATTTCCTACCTACTGAAGCAGTGGAAGATTCCTTTTTATGGTCTAGACCTAACCCTAACCTTCTAAAAACTGCACAAGTTCTTAGCTTGGATTCCCTTTTCCTAGAACATAACAAATATCTGCAAGAGGAACTTATATCTAAACCATACCCTAAAATAAATACCTCCCTAGAATATTAACTTGATAGGTCATAAAGACTTCCCCCAATAGTATAAATATTTGGATCACAATCCCTATTCAATGCGCTTGAGGTTGCCAGCCCATTGTCCAAAATATTAGAAAATTCCTTGTCCCTAGGAATTATCTTCGAACATTCATAAGTGTACAAAATTATTTATCACCTAAGTCCATATTATTATCATGTATTAGACAATAATTGTCATAAGGCTTAGATGTTTGACCAAAAAACTTAATAGTATCTTTATGACTCTATCTCCTTCTCTAATAGCTTGTGAACAGTGAAATGGAGATAAATCTAGGTCCAAAATTTCTTCCTCCTCCAGAGTTTTTATTCTAGGTTCAACAATATTCTTTTTGCATGTTTGTGCCAAATCAGGGAGCACTATTGAGCTCTAAAAAATAAGTATCTCTTGATTGTTGTTAGCTAACTTGAAATCCCAACTAGCTATTATTTTTATGTGAAATCTTGAGAACATTCCTTAGCAATATGTCCATAAACATGACAATGAACACATCTAATAGGAATATTCAAATAATCCAATATTTGAGTATGAAATGTATTTCCCACAACTATCTCTGGAGACACTAAAATCATGTCAATCCGATTAGGTGACCAAAAGCATTGGCTAAGTTGACATCATATGGCCCCCTATTAGAATAAATATTTATTCTCTTAAGTTCTACTAGGATAGACTTACTTGAGTTACCACTCTTCCATGAGTCAGGTGAACTCTCAGTTTAGACTAGTTTAGATTTGTTGAGTTGTTGTAATCCAACGACTCTCAATGATAAAATTTGCTATTTATACAAAGTTGATCCATGGAATAAATCAATCAGTTCTTGAGATTTTTAGTAATGCTTTGCATGTCTAGTTTCCTGGTTTCAATATTGCTTCTCAATATTTCTAACATGGTACCAGAGCAGGGCTAGTTTTTTCTTGCAAGCATTCAACTCTTTTCATTGATCTGGTTCATCTTGTCCTTCCTTTTTTGGATAAGTCTTCTCTATTTATTTTAGCTTATTTGGAAGTTGTTAAATAGTCTTATTTTTTTTATCTATACTCCAATATAGTGTTTATCCACTAAATGTTTCAATAGATCATTACTATCATTTTAAGTGCAAAGTGTTATAAGATATTTGATAACAGGAAGCCACTGTATTTGTTGCCTCACCTTTTTGTGTATGGTGTTATCTAAATCTTTGCTTCACACTGCCCTCTCTCAAGAAATTTTTGTTGTCCCTTTAAAGCAATTTTTTTTAACTAATACCTTTTTTGGATACGTTGGCTTCCTTATCATTGCATTGTACAATTTTTTTAGTGTTGCCTCTTCCACAACTCTCTCATAGAACATCTTCAACTGACATCCCCATTTTAGAAGTAAGGAAAGTGTTGTGGTTTCAAACACAATAGTAACCAATGAGGAGACTGCTGTGAGGAACATGTTTTAGATTCATGCCCAAGGGAGAAGCCAATCATCACAATATTGGCATCATCGTATCTCAGAGGTTCATGCCAAACAGTGAAGCCACCATCGCTTACCTGCACTAGCATCTCGATCTAGTATTTTTGATCGTGTCTTTATTCTGCTGCAAAGCAATGAATACTCCTTTCATTAGCACTGAGGAGATGAATTTTGGTTTGTTTATCTCGTTCCTGGTCCTCCTTTCCTTGGCATTGATAATATGAATATGGGTTTGTTTTTCTAGTTTGTATGGTCTTATTCAAAGGAACATCATCCTTTCTTCCCTCCAATAAAATGGGTCTTCCCTCATTGGAGCTCAAGACACCCGTGTTCTCTTCAATTGCTACACGCTGGAGCCTTGTACTTCCTATGAGTAAAGACACATGTCTCCCTCGTTAGCACATTTTTCTCATCCAAGTGATAGGCTCTTCTGTTAGCTTAAGTTGGTGCTCAAAAGATAAATTAAGAATATCTTCCTCAGTTCGTACTTATGCGATAATATCACGTAAATTGTCATATCTTCAGTTCACTCCACAAAAGAAGCCATGTCCTTCTTCTAGTGTTGTCCATCAATGACTATCCATCTGTGAAATGCTATAAAAAACAACCAAAACTCTCTCAAATTCCATCCTTTGCTCGAGTTTTGGTTCATTTTTTTTCAGGAGCTACTGCGTTATTCGAAGATCGATAAGAGGGTGATTCGGCTTCACCAGGAGTAACACTCTTCATATTTTCAATTCTTCCAAGTGATATTAAGTTTTTTTTGGCACTGTCCTACTAAAGCTTGCAGGTCTCTCATCGATTCATCATGGACTCTCTCTTATGTTTTCCAAGGCTCTCCTCGAATTGACGTCGGTGCTCTCTTCTCGAAGCGAAGTTGGTGTGGTGAGCATGGAAGAAAATGGAGGGTGCAATCCAAAGCAAATGGAGGGACCAATACGTCATTGAGGGAGTGTTGCATCTACTTTTCATGAATAGTGCATTCGATTCAAAATAGAGCCTCAGAAGTAGCATCACAGAGTTGTGTTCTGCGCCATTCTCTAGTGACTCCTCTGTGATTTGTGTATCTTCATTCTAATTGCTCTTTGAGAGCCTTTGAAGGCAATTTCACCTTTAAAAGTTTTTAAAAAAAAACTTATGTTTTTATAAAAACAAAGGGACTCATCCTCCTTTTTTCAGCTCTTTCCCTTCCATCTTTTTCTCTTCATGAAAGATACTTTGTAATATTATATTTCTTTTTTTGTCTCAACATTATTCTCAAAAAGGCTGTCAAGAGAGAAGACAAATTGTAATCTCAAGTAATACAAAGTTTTTTTTGGAGGGGGGGTTATGGTGCTGATTCTTGCACCTATTGTTTTGCTAGATTCTTTAAGGGGGAAGCTATCTTCTTGTGTCCATAAGATTGGCAGTCAATGGTGGACTTTTTTTTTGTGTGTAGCACCTTCTTGGCCACTTCATGCTTGTTGCTTCATTCTCATTCTTTGAGCTTATTCTACATTTTAATACAGCAATTGCATAAAGGAGTTTCTCAAAAAAATCAAAGCAAACACTCACAATCTATTGAGAACTTTCACAAATTTTTTAAAAATCCAACAATTATTCGTATAAATAATTTCTTATGTTCCATGTATCAATATCCTCACAAAACTTATAGTTTACCTTACGTAAGGGAGGATTTTTTGAGATAATTGGTATACAGGTCTAGCAAGTTATTTTTTGTTTCAATAGCCTAGTTTCCACGTATCAATATCTTCAAAACTTATAGTTTCCCTCACGTAAGGGCGGGTTTTTAAGAGGCTTGGTATAAAGATCTGGTTTTTTTCTACCATTCATAAAACAGGTTTTTGGTTGTACTACCTATTGCTTCAAAACACTTGCAGTTAAGGGGGGAATATTGGTTAACTATAGTTTTTTTGGAAAAATGAATACAATTTATCCATTCACGCCTCATAAATATCACACATGAAAACCAAAAATATTAAATCTCATTTCTTAAAAAGGGCTCACACACTTGCTAGAAGAGAAGCAACCTGAATTTGAAAAAGAATATGAAATATTTGTTCATAAAGGGAAGATGTATGAAACAATGGGTATTATAAGCACAAATGTAAATGAAAGCTTATGGTTTCATATTTCAGAATGTAAAACTCCATTTGATATTTGGTAGAAACTAAAGAACTTGTTTGGGAAAGTAGATCAAATAAGGTCAATACAACTAGAGGCATAATTAATAACATTATCTCCTTAAGACTTTAGCAATATTGTTGACTTTATCACCAAATTTAAAGAAGTCCTTACTAAATTAAAATGAAGTCGCAAGAATAAAATAGAAGAAAAATGCATCTATCTAATTCTTTCTAATTTAAATGGTGTATTTAAAATTTTTGCAACCACATTTTTATCTACAAAATATTCTCTTGGTGCAAGTTTTAAAATGCCCTCTTTAGAGGATTTTTGTGATAGACTAACTAGAGAGGAAATAAAACTTGTTAAGTATGATAGTCAAAATTTTCTTGTTGAGCATAAAAAAATGTTATTGGGGCGTCAAAAAAACTTTTTGGGATGTCAAAAAATCTTGTTGGGGTGTCAAATGTTGACGGGGGGCAACAAAAAACTCCTTTGTTTTGAATTCCTTTATAGGATTTAAATTGTGGACCTCATACATGCTAGTGGGTGCACTACCGAACACACTGGGTAAGATTAAATAACATCTTACCTTTATAAGGGGTGCTACATAAAAGTTAAAAAAAATGGTGGGATTTGTCCCACATGCATCCGCTTGATGCATTTGCTTACCTTCAAAACACAGATGGCACACCTTTGAAGGTGACTATCTTCGGGCGGTCGCCCTACCCCCAACCCTTTTGTAACCCATCATAAAAACCACCTACTGGCCATATCGTATCACCCGTACTAAGTCAGTATGCCACATAACTATTCTCTGCTACACATCACCTGGTCCATTTCAGCCTACTCATGAACTCATCCGCGTCAGCATGGTCTCAAACTCATCCATGTTAGCCTAAAACTGTGTATCAGGTTTGTCTTTGATTCCATTTTGACATGTATGTGTTAGTCAGGTCATCGTATGTCAGTTCGTTGTCTAATTTTATCAGCATCTTGTCTTGTCTGGTTCAACCTATCAATAGTATTGTCACAAGGTCATCCGATCTGGTCAAATTTTGTGGTCTTCGTTCTACCTGGTTTTCCTAGTTTGTTGTTTGCATCTAGTCATCATCTTGGGAAGTGCATCCTTTGCACTCTTCTCCCTTCATCTCTGCATCCATTCTAGTCTGCTTCATCTTGGGAAGCACATTTTTTGTACTCTTCTCCCTTCGCAATGCTTTGGTACCATAAAATGAATAAAGTAGTAGTTTGATATTGCAAAGATCAAGAAATAAATATAGTGCTTTGACAGTTCTAATGTGTTTAATAAACCACTCGATAAGTTGCAAAACTACCCACCTAATTGGAAAGTGCATAGATGTTCTATTTTACTTAGGCTAATAATGGAATATAATATAATTGCTAACATATATGACTAATATTGGAGGAACAGTAGTCAAGACCCATTGGTACTTTTAGTTTATCATTCAAAACTAAAATGATCTTTGACCTTTAGAACAAGAAAAAGCAAGGTGAAACAAACATGCAACTGAGAGATGAAATGTAAATAGAATATATACAACAAAAACCTAACATGCAAAATATAAATTAGGGTTTTTGGGAAGCAAGAAATTACCCCAAAGCCCCACTTGACACAAATTTTCACCCTATATGATGGGGTATAAATTTAGTTTAGAGCATTTTTTAGGTCCCAAAACACCAAAAATATGATTCAAAACATTGAAAAATAGAGATAAAAGTGAATAATGCAAGTAATAAACCTTGTTAGTTGATGGTGGAAGTAAGGAGCAATGAGAATATGGAAGAAGCAACCCAATATGGTAGATCTCCAATTGTCAAGACTCCACTTGTTCACCAAGAGAAGCTAACTCCAAAGCAACAAACAAAAAAATAATCCCATAGTATAAGAGCACTTATTAGCACAAGTAATGAGTGATTCAAGATTAGGAATCTCAAAATATTCATTAAGGGAAAAGAGGAAATCCAATCCTCTATTTATAAGAGGATTGGAGGGCTAAAACACGAGAAAATGAAAGTTCACTACGGGCAAGGACCGATGCCAAAAGGGGCCGATGAGGGGAGGGGTTGTTGAGAGAAAAAAATCTAGAATTCTAAATTCACACCCAATCATTACAAGGTGCAAAATTGGAAATCCAAATTCATGTCCACTATGGACTAGGTGCAAATTTTGTAAGGCTAGGGAAATAGGACAAAGGGAGAGGGGAAAATGGCCCCAAATTTGCACCTGGTAAGTTTAGGTGGCTTCCTAAGGATCTAAGGAAAGATTGACTCATTTTCATGGGTCAATTTTCCATGTCTACATTTTCATCCTCTTTGATGCATTTATGGCCAAATAAATGGGTCAAAGAAATATGTAGACACCTATGAGCAAAAATAACAAACACAAAAAGGGGTGGTCAGGTTTGGACAAAGGGGAGGTGCTAAAAGGGGGTCATATTGAACACTACAAATTATATGTAAATCGAGACATTACTACCATTAATATATCTAAGGCTGAGGTGACCCCTCAAGTTTTAGAAGGAATTTAAAATTCCTGAAGAAAACTCAAAAAAATATGAACAAAGGAAGTGAAAACATAAAAAGCAAAAGAGAAAATATAAGGAGAGAAAAATGAAGGGGAGGAGAGAGAAGAAAGGGAAGGAAAATAAAAGGAAGAGAGAGAATAAAGGGAGGGAAAAGGAGCTCATTTTTCATCATGCGAGGAGGATAAAAGAGCTCTAGAGAAGAAAAAGGAGAATGGTGCTCCCAAGTCACCATGTTGTCATAGAAAGACGCAATGCTGACACTGCTACAAATCGAGTGAAGGTACAAATTAAGACCCATTTCTAGTTTAGGCTAGAAATAGTCTTTACCTGCAAAAATTTCAAATTTTTAGCAATTTTTTGCAAAAATTTACCTTGGAGCATGAATTTGATCACAAGGCACAAATTTGGTCAAGTGGAAATATTAAATTCATAATTAGTCATCCTAGGGCATGAATTTGGTTAATTTTGGAAAATATTATCTCTTTTTTTATTTTGTTATTTAATGAGCAATGATGAGATGAATTAAAAAATTAAATATTTTAATATTGATTATACAACTAGATGTACTCGAGTATAGAGAGTGATAGCCAAGCACACTCAGGTAAGCTATGAGAGAGCTCACAATGGTAGAGAGGGAGACACTAGAGAACATGAGGCTACTACATCTAGTAGAGATGCCCTGCATTGAGATTGATAGGACACTACTGATGGATTTCTAAGAGAGATGGTATTCAAAATTATCTACATTTCGATTACTGATAGGGGAGATGACCATTACACTAGAGGATGTGTGGTGCATCTTGAGGATCCCCATCATGGAGAGGACTATTTACATGGTATGAGTGTCAATGGTGGCATATAAGATGATTTTGGAGGATCCTAATCATGTGATATAGCAGAGTGGATTACATGTCGATGAGATGACACATCGATATGGAGTTGAGGTACTAACATCCATACTATATGGGGTGGTGATAGGGATGCTGGTGTGCCATACTAGTAGGTAATACATGTTATAGGTATTGTTGGGAGTAGTGGTAGACATGCAATATCAAGGAGCTAGATTTGCATGGGGATCATATGCTCTGGCCCGCTTGTATAAGATGTTACACAACGTCATGTATAAGTGATAAATAGGGCTAATATATGCAACTTTACTCTAGGTGTGGTGCTAGGAGCACATAGCATTTTGAAGGTCGAATGCACCACCATGACCATTGCCTAACATGTAGTGGCCAATAACATATAGGTAGAAATGACACTACGAGCATGGGGATAGGCCAGACACTGGTTTGTTTCCACTAGGGAGGTGGCTGATAGAGTATCTAAGAGAGCACTAGATCATATGGTGACCATGGCATCTACACCCTAGCTAGGTAGAGGATACAAGAAAGCTATCTTGGGTACGTAGGATCTAGTGGGTCATAATTGAGAAGGGCAAGTGGGAGTTATATATATTTAACCAAGTACAATGCCAGTTCAAAATTGTATAAGAGATTTTAGACCTCGAGAATTACTAGTTTTGACGAGTGTGATAGGACCCACCAAGAGTTGGAGGTACTCCTAATATAGACAAATGGGTGAAGGAGGACTTGTATGACCCACTATACATGGATCCAAGGGTGGACGGTGTTGGGGTGGCCTTTAGGTATAGGACATGGTATAGGGGAATTATTCCCTTGATGATATTCCCACCTATGCCAATGTAGAGATACTAGGTTATGAGTTAATGAGTTTAGCTAGTACTTTTAGAGGCCACTCAATGTACCATGGAGCAACAATAGAGGGGTATAGTCCCACTAAGATCACCTTGGGAATAATTTTAGGTGGAGATAGTGATGACCATGAGAAAAATGATCACCATATAAGACTCAAGGAAAAGAGAAACCATAGGAATTACCTCCTCAGAGACACAGGTGGGACCTACTAAGGTTGCAAGTCCAAGGGAGTAGGCAAGGGAGATAGAGGTACTATGGGCCAAGATGGAAACTATACAAGTGGATATGGACACCATATACACAACACTAGATCAGACCCAAGTAGAGTAGGACACGATGAGGTCTAAGATAGAGCACCTTAGAGGGGAGATGATCTAGTTCGAGCAAGATAAAAAATAAGCCTAGGTAGAGGGTATGGCTATATTTGAAGGTAGCCAATAGAGTGAGGGAGACCACGTACTACTGGTAAAGCTATAAAGGGTGATTATTCATATGATATGGTTGTGCAGAGGAAGGCCTACTACTAGGTGATATACTTCCATGTTGTCTTGGTAGATCAAAGGATCCTTCCATGATCATATCTATGTTGGCAATTTTGGGTACCTTGAGTACATTGCCTTTGCTCAAGTGTAGTTGTTGTCATTGATGTCAAGGAGTTCTTGAAGCAATTTGTTTTTATGTCAAAGAATGTGTTTTGATGAAGGTTTCAGCATGGTCAGTAAGTTTCCAAGAAAATCAGAGTAGCCCAGTTGCAAAAGATCAAGAAAAAGATAAGTTAGAAAAAGTATGCAAGCGGCTGGAAAAACCTAAAACGCGATTTTGCGACATGTTTCAGGAGAGAGAAAGTGCTGACAAAACTGTCGTGATTTCGTGACATGTTTGAGGAGAGAGAAAGTTTGGCCAAAACTATCACGATTTCGTGACATGTTTGAGGAGAGAGAAAGTTTTGGCAAAACTATCATGATTTCGTGACATGCTGGAAGGCAGAGACGAAGCAGGCAAAACTATCACGATTTCACGACATGTTGGCAGAGAAGCAGAGCAAAATAGAAAGTGTCACGATTTCGTGACATGTCACATTTTCGTGACTCGAAAAGTGCAGGAAGGCAGAGAAAGAAAAGTGTCACGATTTCATGACACATTGCCAGGAAAGTTGTTCGGACGAGAAAGTGTCATGATTTCGTGACATGTTGTAGGAGAGAGAGTCCGAAAGGAAAAGTGTCACGATTTCATGACATGCAGCAAAAGGAAGAGTCTGAAACAAGAAGCGTCACGATTTCGCGACAGGCTACAAAGAAGTTGTACGGATGAAGAAAGTGTCACGATTTCATGACAGGTTGAGATGGCAGTATTGAGTTGCAGGAAGTGTCACGATTTCACGACAGGTTGAAGAGAAAGCTTGCGAATGCAGAAAGTGTCACGATTTCACGACAGGTTGAGTTGGCAGCGTTCAGTTGGAGAAAGTGTCATGATTTCATGACAAAAATTGGAAGCAGGTCTTCTATAGGAGAAGTGTCATGATTTCACGATAGAAGTAGAGAGGAAGGCTTTGTAGACAAAAGCGTCATGATTTCGTGACATGTTCCAGTTTCACGGGCATATGGCAAAAAAGAGCTTAAGGCAGCGAAAGCGTCACGATTTCGTGACATGTTCCATTTTCGCTGGTGCAAGCCGAGAAAAGGTTGAAGAAGCAAGAAGGGTCACGATTTCGTGACAGAGTTGCAGTTGACGTCAGCAGAAGTAGATGTGTCATGATTTCATGACAAAAGCGAAGAAGAAGGCTTTGAAGTCTAAAGCATCATGATTTCACGATAGGAGTGAAGATGACGTCAGCAAAAGTCAGAAGTGTCACGATTTCGCGACAAGCACGTTGTCAAGGCAGACAAAGGCAAAAAGTGTCACGATTTCATGACAGCAAGCAATAGAAGGTGTACGATAGGCAAAGGTGTCGCGATATCGTGACATGTTGAAGTTTCGCGCCAGAAGCTACAGGGAGGCAGTGAAGCCGACAGAGTTAAATCTGGGCCGACGCAGCGTAGGGTTTTGCAACGACGTGGTTGAAGGGTAAACAACCGACTAAGACCAAGATTTCAATCTTGAGATTATGAGTATAAAAGGAGGGCTGCTTGAAGAGTTTGGCATCGATCAAGTGTGCGTTCGAAGTGCGATTTGCGCAGATAGAGTGTGGGGAGAAGTTCGATCGTAGAGGTGCATAAGTGGAAGTCTGATCGAATACTATGTTTGCGTAGAGTGTGCAAAAACTGTGCTACTATGTTTGAGCAGAGAGTGCGAAGACTGTGCTACTGTATTTGCGAAGAGTGTGCGAAGACTGTGTTGTTGTGTTTTCATAGAAGTGCATAAGTTGATCGAGTGCTGCTGTGTATGCGTAGATAGTGAAAAGTTGGTTTCAACCAAGTGTATCTGTAACAAAAAAGAACAGAGGAAGAGGACAGATTTGTGCTAGACCGAAGGACTGTGTTTGGTGCGAATTTGAGGAACGGCTTTGCAGTGATAGAGTTGAGGACAGAGATCTCCAGCTAGAGCAGGGAAGACAGGTGTCTTCTGTGGATAGAGTTCCACTTGCTAAGGGCAGAGGAGGTAGAGGTCTTCTAGAGGATCACCACTAAGAGCAGAGCTAGGGGAAGGTGTCTCCTTTGGGTTGGTGCCCATAAACTTTGTAATTGGGAAGGTTTCCCAAAGAACTGTGATATAACTTTTAGAGAAAAGTTTTATCCGTGGAGTAGCCCACATTGGGTGAACCACGTAAATTGTTGTGTCACTTTGTGGATGGTGTGTTGTGCATTGCTTTGATTACTGTTGTTATTATTGCTATCTATACATTGCATTATACTATTTTGAAAGTTGATTTTAAAGCAAATTAAAAAGTGGTCTTATACTATTCACCCCCCTCTCAGTATAAGCTTGTGTTCTTCAATTGGTATCAGAGCGGGTTCCTTCGAAAAGGTTTAACAGCTTGGAGGAAGAACTGGTTAAGAACACAATGGATTATTCAAGTGGCAATGCAGCACCTATTCTTGATGGATCAGATTTCGGTCTGTGGAGTGCAAGAATGAAGGTTTATCTAATGGCTCTTGGTAATGAGGTTTGGGAAGTGATTGAAGATGGGTACACTATTCCTGTAAATGGTCCTTATACTAAAGAAGACAGGCTCCTACATCACAGCAATTCAAAAGCAATGAATGCAATCTTAAAAGGTTTACAGAAGGCAGATCTTACCAAGGTGATTCACTGCAAGACAACTAGTGAAATGTGGAAACAGCTGCAAGTGGTTCACACAGGTGATGTAAATGTCCGAAAGGCCAAGTTGAGACACTTCAAAGGTATGTTTGAACAACTCAAGATGAATGATGATGAAAATATTAGTGACTACATGCTCCGTATGGATGAAGTTGTTAATTCTATGAAAGACTTAGGTCTTGAACTTGCTGAAAATGATGTGTGTGATAAGATTTTAAGATCTCTTCCTAATAGATTTAGTGAAAATATTTCTGCTATTGAGGAAGCTAAAGATTTAGATAAGTTGAAAAAGGATGAGCTCCATAGTATTCTTGCAGCATTTGAGCTGAGAACTCAAGTGAAAGTTGATGTAAAGAAAGAGGCAGCTTTCAAAGCTACCAAGAAATCAAAGGGCAAACAGATTCAAGAGAGTGATGAGTCTTCTAGTGAGGAAGAGGCATATTACAGCAAGAAAGGCAAGTTCTCTAGAAAGCACAAAAGCAAGAAAAATATAAGATGTTTCAACTGTGGAAAGTTTGGTCATTATGCTACTGACTGTATCTTGTTTCCAAGAATGAAAGTGATGAAGATATACAGGATGTTAAGAGCAAGGATTCGAAAAGCACGGGTATTACCGAAAGAACAAAGATGAGCACAACAATCAAGGAAAGAGGTATTCACACAAGAACAAGAAGAGCTTCTATCTGGACAAAGCAAGTAAGTGTTCTAGCAGTGATAGTGAAAGCTCTTCTAGTGATAATGAAAATGAGATGTTGTTCATTTCAAAAAAGGAGGAAGAACCGAAACATAAATTCACTCGTCATGAAATGTTTTAGATGTGGAAATTTTGGGCACCTTGAGGATGATTGCACAAATAATGAATTGGTTGCTAGTATGTATGAGGATGCTTCAGAAAATGATAAGGAAGATGCATGTATGGTTTTTGAAAAGGGTAGCACCTCTAGTGATAAGAAATCTGAAAAAGGCCTTGATAATTCAAAGTGCAATCAAATAGAGGATCTTGAATGTGAACTCAATAATGCTCTTAGTGTTTTGAAAAAGGAAAGAAAGAAGAATGATAGACTCAAGATTAAGTTAGATGAATGTTGTATGGAGAGAGACGATCTTATAGAAAGTCTTGACTTCTCTATAGCTAAAACACAGGAACTCAAGGATGAGTTAGAGTCTAAGATTCTTGAGTATAATAAGTTGGAACAGAAAATGGCCTCTCTGGAAGTGGAAATTAAAGAGTACAAGGATAAGCTGTACAGGTTTCAAGATAGCTCCAAAAGGGTTAAGTCTCTCATCAAAGGTCAAAGAAATCCAACAGATAAAACAGGTCTTGGCTTTGTTAAACCGCTCAAAGAACAGGTCGGGGAATCTAGCAAGAGATTCCAAAAGGAAGAGAGTTCTGATGAAGAAAGTACTTCAGAACATGAGTCCGTGAGTGATCGATGCGCAGAAATAGAAAACGAAATTCAGAATGCGAAGAAAAAGTTTTCAGGACCCAAGAGGTCGTATAAAGGAAAATTTCACGACAGATGTTTTGCGTGTTACAGGTTTGGTCACATGGCTGCACATTGCATGTCTCAAATGAAGAAGGTTAACAATAATTTCAGAAGTGGTAATTTCTTCCAAGGGTATTGTTACTCTTGCAATCAGTTTGGGCATAAAGCAATTTTTTGCAAGGCAAATATCAGGAACTGGGTTAGTCAGAACAGGCGGATTCAAAGAACAACTATGCTCGAAAGAAATAATATTGTTACTTGCTATAAGTGCAACAATGCAGGTCACACAGCCAGACAGTGCAGAGCTGATCTTCCAAGGTACAAGAACAGGAACAGTGGTATAAACAGGTCCAAGGATCAAGGTGTGGACAAGAAAAGAGATGAGAACAAGAACAAGAAAAGTGCCAAGAACAGAAACATTGACAAAGAGTTCAAGAGAAGGCCCGACAAAGAAATTGTAGACACTGATGATGATGAGTGCCTAATGGGAGTTTTACTCCCACCCTTGTTTTAAATCACCTTAATAGGAGGTGGGGGAGGGACTAAGCTAAGAGGCTCTTTCTTAGTCCCGAGCCCCAAAGGTGACCCTTTGCCATTGATGACAAAGGGGGAGAGATTTGAGTAAGGGGGAGAGATATGAGTAAGGGGGAGAGCTTCAAGTGAAGAGGAAAGCTTCAAGTCAGGGGGAGCAAAACTTCAAAGAAATATTCTCAGTTGTCAGCTCAGATTGATTTCAGTTTTGGCTCTTGAAGATGTGCTTTTAGTAAAGGTTTGCCATCAATGACAAAGGGGGAGATTGTTGGCAATTTTGGGTACCTTGAGTACATTGCCTTTGCTCAAGTGTAGTTGTTGTCATTGATGTCAAGGAGTTCTTGAAGCAATTTGTTTTTATGTCAAAGAATGTGTTTTGATGAAGGTTTCAGCATGGTCAGTAAGTTTCCAAGAAAATCAGAGTAGCCCAGTTGCAAAAGATCAAGAAAAAGATAAGTTAGAAAAAGTATGCAGGCGGCTGGAAAAACTGTCACGATTTCGCGACATGTTTTAGGAGAGAGAAAGTGCTGGCAAAACTATCATGATTTCATGACATGTTTAAGAAAAAAACATGATTTCGCGACATGTTTGAGGAGAGAGAAAGCTGCAAAACCATCATGATTTCACGACATGTTTGAGGAGAGAGAAAGTTTTAGCAAAACTGTCATGATTTCGTGACATCTTGGAAGGCGAGAGAGAAGCAGGCAAAACTATCACGATTTCGTGACATGTTGGCAGAGAAGCAGAGCAAAATAGAAAGTGTCACGATTTCATGACATGTCGCATTTTCGTGACTCGAAAAGTGCAGGAAGGCAGAGAAAGAAAAGTGTCACGATTTCGTGACACATTGCCAAGAAAGTTGTTCGGACGAGAAAGTGTCACGATTTCGTGACATGTTGCAGGAGAGAGAGTCCGAAAGGAAAAGTGTCACGATTTCACGACATGCAGCAAAAGGAAGAGTCTGAAACAAGAAGCGTCACGATTTGACAGGCTACAAAGAAGTTGTACGGATGAAGAAAGTGTCACGATTTTGCGACAGGTTGAGATGGAAGTGAAGAAGTGTCACGATTTCACGACAGTTGAAGAGAAAGCTTGCGAATGCAGAAAGTGTCACGATTTCGGACAGGTTGAGTTGGCAGCGTTCAGTTGGAGAAAGTGTCACGATTTCATGATAGAAACTGGAAGCAGGTCTTCTATAGGAGAAGTGTCATGATTTCATGATAGAAGTAGAGAGGAAGGCTTTGTAGACAAAAGCATCATGATTTCATGACATGTTCTAGTTTCACGGGCATATGGCAAAAGAGCTTAAAGGCAAAGCATCACGATTTCGTGACATGTTTCTTTTTTGGTGCAAGCTGAGAAAAGGTTGAAGAAGCAAGAAGGGTCACGATTTCATGACAGAGTTGCAGTTGACGTCAGCAGAAGCAGATGTGTCATGATTTCATGACAAAAGTGGAGAAGAAGGCTTTGAAGTCTAAAGCGTCATGATTTCATGACAGGAGTGAAGATGACGTCAACAAAAGTCAGAAGTGTCATGATTTCATGACAAGCACGTTGTCAAGGCAGACAAAGGCAAAAAGTGTCATGATTTCATGACAGCAAGCAATAGAAGGTGTACGACAGGCAAAGGTGTCGCGATATCGTGACATGTTGAAGTTTCATGCCAGAAGCTACAGGGAGGCAGTGAAGCCGACAGAGTTAAATCTGGGCCGACGCAGCGTAGGGTTTTGCAGCCGACGTGGTTGAAGGGTAAACAGCCGACTAAGACCAAGATTTCAATCTTGAGATTGTGAGTATAAAAGGAGGGCTGCTTGAAGAGTTTGGCATCGATCAAGTGTGCGTTCGAAGTGCGATTTTGCAGATAGAGTGCGGGGAGAAGTTCGATCGTAGAGGTGCATAAGTGGAAGTCTGATCGAATACTGTGTTTGCGCAGAGTGTGCAAAAATTGTGCTACTATGTTTGAGCAGAGAGTGCGAAGACTATGCTGTTGTATTTGCGAAGAGTGTGCGAAGACTGTGTTGCTGTGTTTTCGTAGAAGTGCATAAGTTGATCGAGTGTTGTTGTGTATGCGTAGACAGTGAAAAGTTGGTTTCAACCAAGTGCGGTTGTAACAAAAAAGAACAGAGGAAGAGGACAGATTTGTGCTAGACCGAAGGACTGTGTTTGGTGCGAATTTGAGGAACGGCTTTGCAGTGATAGAGTTGAGGACAGAGATCTCCAGCCAGAGCAGGGAAGACAGGTGTCTTCTGTGGATAGAGTTCCACTTGCTAAGGGCAGAGGAGGTAGAGGTCTTCTAGAGGATCACCACTAAGAGCAGAGCTAGGGGAAGGTGTCTCCTTTGGGTTGGTGCCCATAAACTTTGTAATTGGGAAGGTTTCCCAAAGAACTGTGATATAACTTTTAGAGAAAAGTTTTATCCGTGGAGTAGCCCACATTGGGTGAACCACGTAAATTGTTGTGTCACTTTGTGGATGGTGTGTTGTGCATTGCTTTGATTACTGTTGTTATTACTGCTATCTATACACTGCATTATACTATTTTGAAAGTTGATTTTAAAGCAAATTAAAAAGTGGTCTTATACTGTTCACCCCCCCTCTCAGTATAAGCTTGTGTTCTTCAATCTATGATCATAGATTTGCTTATAGTAATGGGTATGATCTAGTTCGTGGTCTATGAAGATGACTCCACCACCACCTCCAACAGGTGGAGTAGAGGGGATAGGCTTGCATGGCTATGGTAGGGATCTAGATGAGATGTCAATTATTGGAATATATTACATTATTTGGTATGTGCTAATGTACCATATTGGGTACATAATTAGATTACGAAAGTGTATTAGATTAAGGCTTGAGTATTTACTTTATGTAATGTAATAAATACACAAGTATTGTTAGAATTTGCAATGATGTAAATGTGCATGGTGTCCACATGTACATGAGTCTATAGGAAAAAAATATGGAAGACCAAGAGTCATGTCTTATTATATATAGGCCTTTGTTAGATGATATGTATATTTGAGTGAGATAGTGAGATAGAGTAAGAGAAGCATAAGGTAGACAAGATACAATGTAGAACTTGTATGAAGAATGGAGCATTGAGATATCCATATTTTGTATCAAGTTCAAATTTTCATGAAATTTCATTAATGCCTATTTCATGAGTTATTTTAGAAGTTTATCATGCTATTTAATTGATTATTAGATTTCCATTATCATAGTTATAACATTGCATGCTTATTTTACTACTTGTGGTTTCATTTCCTTTAATATATAGCATCAAAATCTAACAGTGGTATTAGAGCACAAGGTAGATTGATAGGATATAGAGAGATCCACAAGATATATTGAGAGGAGATAAGAAATTTCATTTTTAGAATTTCTAAAATTTCTATTTGGCTAGAGTATTTCCATAGAGTTGCAAAAAAACTTGTGAAGACTAGGACTCGACATTGATTCCACTAGATTGACAAATCAACTAGTGAAGTTCATTTTATTTAGAATTGAAGAATTTTTTATTATCATTTTTTAATACTTTTTTGTAGAGAATAGTAGATTCAAATAAAATTGAGAGGCTTCATACAAGATCTAGGAAGAATATCTTCTTTGAAATAAATCCAATACTTGAAGCAACAAGTTGAAGATTAAAGATTTTGGAGGCCTTAAGAAAAAGGTCCCATTGCAAGATTTATACATTGAAGATAGAATATTTAGGAGACTCAAGAAAAAGATCTTCATATAATATTGAATATTGAAGAAAAGACCCAAATAAGGTCTCATTGAATAACTTACAAATTTGAAATATTGGAGAGAAGACCCAAAGAAGGTCCCATTGAAAAACTTCCAAATTTGAAAGATTGAAGATAGAAAAGGACTAGAAAAGGTCCTATTCCAAATTTTAGAAGTAGCAAAATTTGGAGATCCAAGAAAGAGATCCCATTGCAAAAATACCATAGTTGAAATATTGGAGAGATCAAGGAAAGGTCTTCCTGAAGTTTTGAGAAGAATATTTGAGAAGCTATAGAATTTGAAGATCGAAGAGAAGAATGCCTCAAGTAAACTTGAAAGGAGAAAGAAGAAGAAGACTAGGAAACACTTATTGAAGAATATTGAGAAGACCATTGGAGGATACTTGAAGAGAAATAAAGAAAGAATATTTCTAGCAAGGATAAGTTCTTGATAAAGAATAATTTGGGACAATTATCACCATTAAAAAAAAATCCCAAAAGGAAGAAGGATTTGGTAAGAAGTTTGTCAAATTTTGGAAGATACTATTGAAGACCTCAAGACATTCAAATTATTGAGGAGGCCAAATTTAAAGTCATATTTTGACAAGGAGATTGAAGGAGAAAGACGCTAGTAGAGGCCATGAAAAATGAGAGTGTTAAGGACAGCCACAAAGGGTTTGAAAACTGATTTGGAAGAAGGAGATTGCTGATTTTTACAGTAAAATTTGAAGAATTTCTAGAAGGTAATATTGAGCTAAAACTTGGAGGAATTTCCAAGAAAATTTGAGAGATTCAAGGGCAGCATTTGGGCAGAAATAATAGCTGTAAATGTTTAGAATTATAGAGAGCAAATTGGAGGAGAATTGAAGCCAAAAAACCAAATTCTTGGACAACAATTCAAAAGAGTTATAAAGCTACAAATTGGAAGTGTTTATGAGATAATTTGGACATAAATAAAAGCTGCAAAATAGACAAGTTTTGGGCAGAAAAGCATAACAAATTGGAGCTGTAAATTTATCAAACTCAGGGCAGAAAATAGGTGAGTCAAATCACTAAGAAATCAAGCTACAAATGGAGAGAAAAAGGTATGCAACATTGGTGCAAAATTTTCATTATTTGAACATTCATATTTATCTTATTATTAAGTTTTTAAAAGCACCAGATTTGAGGTTTAAAGTTGCAAGAGGAAAGGTTTCAAGTTTATGTCTTCAAGGGTGTAGAAGATAGCATTTACAAAGGATAAAAACCTAAACAAAAGAAAAGAGAAATTAGATATATTACAAGGAAATAAAATATCAAATTCTTACTATCTATTGAAAGCAAAGAAGCGACTATTGTATAGCAAATATTGGTAAAATTTTGGCATGATTTAGAAGCTTGGGGTCGCCATAGGAAGATATCACCAAGCATTGAGCCAACAAGGAGACAAAGTAGAAGATTTTCCAAATAGGAAAAGACAACGTAGAAGTGAAATCACCATTATCACATCCTTGCAAAAAGGAGCCACCAAAGGAGTAGCAAAAAGGAGAAGCACCACCACCACATTCAAGAGGAGAAACCATCTCATGAAAGCAAGAGTGATAGTTGAAAGCACAGGGGGGAAAGCATTTGAAAGGTACAAGATAGTATATTTTGAAACTAAGTGTAGCATCCATCAAGCATCAAAGAGCCACAAAAATATCCATGTCTAATCACCATAACGCCATTAGCAAGCAAAGCAATGCATGAGCCAAGGATATTATACCTTTGAAGGTTTGAAAATGTAGCAAAGGAAGGTTAGTTGTAACAAAAAGATTTACTAAGTATTGAAGGAGCCTAAGAATGTTACAAAGACTATCTCACTATTAAAGAAGCCATGTTGAGAAGTTACAACACCTATAGATAATGTTATAGTGCAAAAGAGAGCACTACATAGAAGATAACACAAAGAAAAATTTCAAGGAAAGCACCATGTGAAATGGAGTTACAAATTATAACACCACATGGAAGAAGTGTCATAAGAGATAGCACCACCTATAAATAATGTTATATAGTAAAGAACAATACCACTTGGAGATGAGCTAGTGCCCTACCAAACACAAGGAAGTTAATGCCACTAACATTACAAAAAGGAAGTGTTAGTGCTTGGAAGGTAAATGAGGTGAAGAGTCATTGCTGCCAAGTGTCACAATGCTAAATAAAACACCAAGGTAAGAGGAAATGTTCATTTTGCATGAGTGAAAAATATCATGCTTATTCATGCAATAAGAAGGTATTCTAAGAGCATGTAGAGGATTCAACAAGGTAGTTTTCAGACAATGAAGGAGTTGCAAAAAAACTTGATTTGGTGAAGTAGAAGAAGCTCCAAAAAAGATCCAAGAGACAAGAGCCAAGCCCTTGGTATGCATGTATTTATCTTTTTTACAATGAAATTATGAACCCAGTTCCAACCTTATCTCTATGAAATTAGCATAATACCGCTAGGGTTAAAGTAAGGGTTTTTTTGGAGTTTTGATTGTGATGAGGGTTCACATAGGGAGAATACAATGGGAGAATCCTTAGTAGGAAGGTTAACACAGGGAAATTCTATAGGATGTACTAAGAGTCCCAAGGGATCTAATATGTAATACTTTGTAGAAGAGGTTAGAGGTAGTAACAAAAAGAGAGATGATACAGGAGAACAGGCCCAAAAAATCCTACAAGCCACGTGTAAAATAAATGAGACTAAAGCTAAACAAGCCAAAATAAATGGATGTTTACCTAAAAAAAAAACAATCTCAGTGCTAGAAATTGTATAAGAACTCATAGTAGATGATATTGTGCATAAATCCAAGCATACCTTAATATACACGTTTGTGGGATTTTGACCTTCTACAAGGCTCTTGTACTCCTGGTCCAGAAAGCATTGGGTACCACAAGAGGAATTGGATATCTTCACATTTCCGAACCGATACTTCATAGCTGAATTCATAATGATATCAAACAAGGATAGAGCTTTCAAGGGAGGTCCGTATAACATAGGCCCTGCAGGTCTATTCATGCAACCATGGTAACCTACTTTTGACCCTAGAACTGAACCCTCGATAGCTCCAATTTGGTTAAATTTATTTGCACTTCCTTTAGAATACTGGAAAGAGGAAATTTTGGAGTTGATAGGTAATCTCTTGGGCAAATACATAGGGAGATCAAGAGAATATACGGGATGAGGATCAGGAGCGTATGCCATAATTTGTGTGGATATGGACTTGAGAAAATGATTGCCAATGGAAATTGATCTCAAAGTCGTAAGGAATATAAGGAGACAACAAATAGACAATGAATCTGTACCTTTAATATATAGAGCATGTCATGAATATGGAAATTTGGTAAGAGACTACCCCAAACTAGCCAAAGGAGAGATAAATTTAGCAAATCCAAACCCAGGAAACCAACATTAGTAAAAAGAAAACAAACAATAATTTTAGACAGTTATGAGAAAAGAAATAAAACATAATAACCAGGAAAGAAGAAGAAATCAGTATAATGGAGGAAATACAAATCAACGCCAAGAAGGAAGGGCTCCATCCAAAAAATATGAGATCCTCAAATCAGATGATCCAATGGAAGGAGAGGAACTACCACACTCAAGCCAAATAGAAAATATAGAGAAACCGGTAGCAAAAGAGGTTCGTCATCCACAACATACAATACATAAAAACAATAATATCTAAAAGCAATGAGAGGGGTAGAAGAGGGACAATCCATACAGGTACAATTTACATACAAAGAACAACAAATAAAATATAAAGAGCAACCACAACCAAATACATAAGGAGAAATAGTACTATATAATAAAGAGCCACATACATCTAAGGAGGTAATTATGGAAATAGTAGAGAAAAATAGAGAAAAGCCAACCCTTGGGATAAGCCAAATGGATAAAATGTTGAAAAACACAAACTCTCAAGGAATAGGTAGAAATATAAACAAATAAAAAATACAACAAGAAGGAAAATATTTGAGAGAGGTAGGTGTGGTTAAACCCATAGCCAACTTCTACAACACGGGTTCCCAATGATTATACACACATGGAATGTAAGGGGATTAAATGGTCATCCTAGACAATTGGTTGTTAAATGTATGATAGAAGATAACCACCCAGATGTGGTTTTATTACATGAAACTAGAGCATCATTGGAAGTAATGCAAATAATATCCAAGAGATGTTGGAGGAATGGAGACTATGAGGCCCAAGATTCCCATGGTTTCTTTGGAGAATAGCCAATTTGTGGAATAGAGATACTTTTTAGCAAGTAGGAGCAGTATCAGCTACAGAGATCTTGATGACCAGATTGAGAGACAGAGAATCAAAATCAGTATGGCTGATTATTAACTTTTATGGGATGTAGAAAGTTATTGTGACTGTTGCACAACTAGCCCCAAAATTGGGGATCCATCTTTTCTTTCATTGTTTTGGGGATTTTTCATGTTCCTTGAGTGTTGAGTGTGTTAGGAAATATCCCCTTGTGTGTTCCTTTAGTAGTTTGAGCTTTTGGTTGGATTTAGTTTTTTGTTTTGTTGATCAATTTTAAGGTTTAAATTAAATTATTTTAAACTTTTAAAATTGATTAAGTCAATAAAAGATGTTTTATAAAACATTTTAAAAAAATAAAAATAAATAAATAAAGAATGAAAATATTATTATATATATCATAAAATGAAATAAAATAAAAAAATAATAATAAAAATAATGAACCTCTGAGCATATATATATAAGTGCATGTGAGGCTTTAAAGTTTCCCCTAACATCATTGTTATTATTGGGACTTATATTTTAGATTGTGTAAGGTTTAATTTTATAAAGGAAAGCCAATCGTGTATGCATCGTGCAGGTGGAGAAGACGACTTCAAGAACCTAGTCATGCTCTGGTCTGCATGCCCTAGTGACGTTGAAACCGTGAACGTGAATAGCGAATAAGATCAAGACATTCTACTTAGTGTTGAAGGAGCTACCGCAGGTATCCGTTGCATGAGCATTTGCTTCATCAACTGGAGGGATGTTTCGACAAGGAATATTGATGATCTCGATGGATATGCAATAAGATTTACTAGCTCGGTGACCTGGGAGTACCGCGTGGATGGAGGATGTTAATGCAGGCACTATGGACATCCAGAGAGTACAGATCTTGAGAGCGGTAAAGCGGACTCACGAAACAGATCAATGGTAGACTTGGTGATAGACAAACTCCGATGGATGACACTGTACAACGTTTGGAGCATGATGAAGCGATGAGCGTAGACGGCTTACCAGGGTAGTAGGGATGAGAATGCCAGTGATGCAGCACAACACAGAGGCACTGGCGGATGATGACGCTGGGCCCCGTGGGGTTATGCGGCTAACGCAGCAAGTTGCAAAGAAGAAGAAGGTTTGCAACGACATGATGACATCATTTGTGCTATGGTTTCGATTTGGGCCAATACCGGTGATGATTGCATGGAGATTTGTCGACGGGAAGACATACGATAGCTAACATCAAAGTAAGTGTGGGGAAAATATGTCAATGAATTCAATCCTGAAATGTTTTGTGAGGGGATTTCAAAGGCATAAAACCATGCTGTGGTATTTACAAGCTTTGGATTGGGTCCCAAAATCTGCATAGATCAGAATTTCACTTTGGTTGAAGTGAAAGTGGCACTGGCGATGATTTTGCAATGATTCTCTTTCGTCATTTTCCCTGGCTATGTCCATACTTCGGCTTGGATTTTTATGCTTCAACATCGGCACAGAGCTCAAATCATCTTTGAAAAGCTATCATCATAGACTTTATGGTCGAAAGGAAACTAAAAGAACGGTGAATTGACATGTAGTTGTGATTCTCTTGGCGGAGGCACTAGGGTGTGTGGCAAGCAAAGCGTGCAGGTTCAAATCCTTCGGATTTGTTTTTGGCTAAGAAGAGAGGGCATTTATTTTTCGTGCAACACCTAACACAAGGATAAAGGGAGGCTTTCACCTTCCCTTCCCTATGGGAGTGTCTAGCCCACGTAGTGGGCTAGCACCTTGGTAAGGTGCTCGGTGGAGAGGTCTCTTGTTCGAAACCCAATGAGGCCTTTGTATTGTGATAAAGGTATGCGCTGATGTCATTTGTGTTGGTCACTAAGTTTCGTATGTGATAAGGTTGAAGGAAAATAAAAATATTTTTGTGTGCCAAGGTTGACAAATAAAATTTTTTGATGGTTTCCATTACACGTTTTTTGAAAGCTCCATATTAGATTTATTTAAGGAGCAAAATATAGTTTGAGTTAAGTATCTCCAAGCCAAAGAAGGAGACATCATTATTATCTTGGAACTTGCAAAACATAAACAACATAAAGTTGAGTTAAAAGTATTGCTTGAAAGGAGTAATAAGGAGAAAAGATATATAACATAGTGAATATTGTAGAAGTTTGTCAGAGGTCAAATAGAGTTCAATTTTAGGCAAGGATAAAAGACACCAAAATATTGTAGAAGAATGTGGTAAATGGAAGCCACCAAAGAAGTGGTAAAACCATCGAGCTAATGTAGAGAAGCTGCCATCACCAAAGAAAGTAACATAGAGCATCTTCACCACTCAACAAAGAACAATGCTAAGGAAGAGCACCACCACTAGAGAAGTGTTGGTGAAGTAAATCAAACCACCATTGGAAAAGCTCTTCTATGCCAAAGAGAAAATAGGAAGGTGAAGGGTTGCATAAACTCCATACAAGGTCGTTGAAAAGAGGACAATGAAGAGGCAATCAATATTCACATCATTTGGAGGAGAAACAATTGAGCAGCACCCAACATAATGTATAACTATTGAAATAGAAGGAGAAGCACCAAAATAGTTGAATATTTCTCATTACCAAGTGCTACATAGAAAGTAAGGACATTGGAAAATCAAAGCACTCATATGATACGTAAAATGAAGAAGTGAGGTTGTTGTTTTTCACTTGGCATGTCAGAAACAAAGCATCAACCATCGTAAAGGGATAGTATAAGCACCAATAAAGCTAAACCATCATTGCAAAGGAGATAAACAAGTTGATCACAATGGAATTTTGAATGTTACCAAGGAGGAAGGCATTTGTAACATTCATTGTTAAGTGTTACAAAGTTGAAGGGTGCATTTAAACATTCTAGAATAACACCTCAAATGCATGTGTACAACCATTCATCCAAGAAAGTCAATCTTGATAGAGTAGAAGACACGTGTCGGTAATGAGGAATCAATTTTAGAAGTAAGGAAGAACGTTTGGTAAGTGCCTTAGGAGAAAGCCAAAAAGGTGGAGTCAACAATTGTAGCACCTATCAAAGGAGAAGACTGAATTTTGTGCTTCTAAATTCTAGAGGTAAATTAAAATTTTTGAATTATTTATCCTATGCTAAGATTTGGGAGTTATAAGGTTAGTATAATTTTTTAAATTTGAATTTAGTATTGCATAGATTAATTGATTTTTTGGATAGAAGGTATATAAGTGATTAATCAAAACCAAAAAACCTCATAAAATCATTTTGATATGTTTTGAAATAATTTTGGAAAGTTAATTATAAGTTTTGTAAAGCAATTTTAAATATTTGCATAATATTGTTATTTTGGAGAAATAAGGTTTTTCGCATCAAATTAAGGTTATGAAATTGCAAATATAATTTACAAAATCCTAAATTTCTTATTTGGGAGCCATAAGGACTTCAACATCAATTCATTCAATTATATATTTAAAACTAGGGAGTCTTTAATTTTTCAATATTCGGTTTTTGACCTGAATATTGAAAAATTAAAAATCTTTGGATGCAAAGCTTATATGCATATTCCCAAAAAAGAAGAAGATAAAACTAGATATTGCGAAAGTTCAGATACAAGAACAGACTCAATCTACAATTCAATATTGTGAGCAGAAATAAAGAACATTAATACATACACTTGCACGATATGAACCAGAAGCCAATGGGAGATGTGATTTTATTGCTTGTATTCGAAGTACGTACACACAGTCTTGTAAACGTCCAAGAGCCGACCCCTTTTTTTGGAGTCGCTCACCCCTATATATACCCTAAAAGAGTATCTTCCTAAGTACATCTTACTTATTTTACAAGCAATCATCTACAGTTTCTAACAATACACAACGGATTTCCCGTAGATTGGATAGATTGGCAATCATCCAACGGACCTGCCAGGTTATAATCAACAGACCATTCTTCAAAAATCGGCACCTGATGTCAGTGCTCGTCTCCAGTTGCCAAAAATATACTTTATTCCTTTACAGCTGGCGTGTCACGAAATCGTGACATTCTTTCCTTGCTTTGGTCTTCTGCTGCTTCCAGCCGCAAAAATGAGACATGTCACGAAATCGTGACATTCTTTCCTTGCTTGGCTCTTCTGCCGCTTCCCAAAAATGAGACATGTCACGAAATCGTGACATTCGTCTCTTCCTTTGCTCCTTCTGCCTCCACATAAAATGAGACATGTCATCGAAATCGTGACATTCTTTCCTTGCTTTGCTCTTCTCCCATAAAATGAGACATGTCACGAAATCATGACATTCGTCTCTTCCTTTGCTCCTTTGCTCCCACCGAAAATGAGACATGTCATCGAAATCGTGACATTCTTTCTTGCTTTCTCTTCTTACAAAAATGAGACATGTCACGAAATCATGACATTCTTTCCTTCGTGTTGCTCTTCTCGCTTCACCATGAAAATGAGACATGTCACGAAATCGTGACATTCTTTCTTGCTTTCTCTTCAAAAAAATGACATGTCACGAAATCGCGACATTCTTTCTTGCTTTGCTCTTTTCCTACCTGAAAATGAGACATGTCGCGATATCGTGACACTTTTTCCTTTTGCTCTTTCTCTTTGCTTTGGACCACGAAAAAGCAACATGTCGCGATATCGCGACACTTTTCCCTCTTGGCTCTTTCTCTTGCTCTTTAGCCGCAAAAACATGTCCTTAACATGTCGCGATATCGTGACACTTTTCTCTTTCCTTTTTCTCTTTGCAAATGCAGACATGTCGCGATATCGCTGACACTTTTTCTCTTGCACCTTTTTCTCTTTGCCTGACAAAGCAACATGTCGCGATATCGCGACACTTTTGCCACCTTGTGCCTTTTGCTGCTCTTAGCCACAAAAATGAAACATGTCGCGATATCGCGACACTTTTTCTCCTTGCTCCCTTTTGCTGCTCTTAGCCATGAAAATGAAACATGTCGCGATATCGTGACACTTTTTCCCATTGCTCTTTCTCTCCGCCTTGAACCACGAAAATGAAACATGTCGCGATATCGCGACACTTTTTCCTCCTTGCGGTGTTTTGCTTTTTCTTTGATCTTTAGCATATGGGCCACTTTGGTCTTCTTGGGAAATATGCAAAAAGGTGCATCAGCTATTTTTCTGTAGTTAGGCACTTTTTGACTAACATTCTTGGCGCCTTCCGGGGGAATTTTTGCTTGCAAAAATAGAGACCAGGCCTTTATCCATTGGGAAACGGAGTCACCAGCACAGTTGCGAAAAGTAAATTTTCGAGCAAAAAAACACAAGAAAAATAATGCACTTTGGAGAACAAGTGATCTTCACCTTATCAGAACCTCTCTTTTACCACTTAGGTATTTAACCTTTGTCTGAAGAACACAAAAATTCAATTCTGGGAGCTGGGATTTCTTAGGTGGCTGGAACACTTCGGGAGCAGAAGAATGACCATTTCCTTTGCTTGGAAGGATTCCAACAGGGAAACTTCCTCCCAGGAGTGAGCGTCAATCCTTCTTATTGTCTTCTAGAAATATTAGGCCGTAAAAAAGGGAAATATTTACAAAACTTCAAAACTTATAATATACTGTACATATAATGGTGATCTGTAGTTTTACTGGAAATACAATTTTAGGTGAAAAGCGTTCACCGTGATGGGTAGAACCTGTCCATCTTGATCTTTTAACTGGAAGGCATTGAATTGCTTTTCTGAAACAATTTCGAATGGCCCCTCCCAGAATGCATCAAACTTGTCATGATGTCCTGGCTTTGCTTTCTTGACATTCCATTTTAATACCAGGTCACCTGTTTTAAATTTCCTGAAAGTGGTTTTCTTATCGAACCACCCGACTATTTTTACCATATGCTTTTGATGATGATCGTAGGCCTGTTCCCTAGATTCTTCAAGCTGCAGAAGTTGCATCAATCGGGCATCCATTGGATGGCCTTCATCTTCGTTGACTTGGTTTAGCATTCTCAACGCGGGTATTTCCATATGAATCGGCAGAACAACTTCTTTGCCATAAACCAAAGCATATGGCGAAGTATTGATTGATTTTTTTATTGAGATTCTGTCGGCCCACAAGGCTTGATTCAGGAGTGAGTGCCAGTTCTTCTTATTGTCCTCTAATGTTCTTTTCAAAATTCTCAGAAGATTCTTATTAGTAGACTCAACTAATCCATTACCTTGTGGGTAATAATTAGAGGAAGTCTTCAGGTAAATTCCATATCTACTGACGAATTCGATCATCTTTGCACTAGTGAAAGGGGATCCATTGTCTGTAATCAAAGAATCTGGTATGCCAAACCTTGTGATTAGACTTTCGATGAATTCTATCACCACCTCTGAATCAGCTTTCTTCGTAGGCACTGCTTCTGCCCACTTGGTGAAATAGTCCATGGCAGTGAGAATGTATTTGTGGCCTGATGATGAGTTTGGCTCTATTATCCCTATGAAATCCAACCCCCACTGCTGGAATGGTTCCTCGACTTGAATAGGCTTTAAGGGCATGGGTGCATTTCTGTTTCTTCCCACATACCTCTGACACTTGTTCACACTTCTGGGTCACTCTGTACGCATCTAGGAAGATGGAAGGCCAATAACATCCAGCTCTAAGGATCTTCAAAGCTGTAGTTCGACCTGCATAATGTCCCCCTGAAAAACCCCCGTGAAATTCATCTAACACTTTTTGCTTTTCATTATCGGGAACGCATTTTAACAACACACCATCAATGTTAATCCTGTACAACCCCTCTGTTCGAAGGGTATATTTCAATGCTTGGGTCCTGAATCTCCTTCTCTGGGAAGCGTTCATATCTTCAGGGCATGACCCGGTCTGAAAATACCTCACAAAGTCATTGATCCAACCCGAACTCACTCTGTCTTGGTGTTGCTCTGTGTTTGCCATGACGGGGTGGTTCTCCCCATATCCACTTGCAGCTTGCTTGGCCAATTCCTGGCACAAAGCTCTCCCTCTGACTATTTTAGTAGGATGTATTTCTACATCATACTCTTGGATGCGAGTCACCCATCCAGCTCTTTTTTCACCCAATTCTCCTTGAATTATGAAGTTCCTTACATCGGGATGAATAACATACACCATCGTCCGACTCTGGGATAAGAAGTGTTTTAGCTTATTCAAGGACTTCATAATGGCGTATACTTGTTTTTCTATGAAGCTGTACCTTTCCTCATGTTTGTGCATGGTGGAACTCAGAAAGGCTATGGGTCTTTCTTCGTCATCTGCTCCTTTCTGAGTGAGAACTGCAGCATAACTATTTTGCTCTCCGACAACATATAGTATGAAATCCCGGGAATAGTCAGGGTTGACTAGCACAGGAGCTTGAGCGATGGCTTCTAGAATTTTTTGGAAAGCTTCTTTCCTTGGCTCTGTCCATTTAAAAGGAGCGTCCTTTTTCAATAACTCAAGTCATTGGTTTAACTGTTTGGGCAAAATCCGCAATGAATTTTTTGACGAAATTTACTTGCCCAAAGAAAGACTGCAAACCTTTCTTGTTAACTGGGAGAGACAACTCAAGAAGCGCCTTTACTCTATCAGGATCAATTGACAGCCCAACTTTAGAAATAACATGCCCAAGGAGTATTCCTTCTTCTACAGCAAAAATAGATTTTGTAGGGTTTAGTGATATCCCAAATTCCCTACATTTCTCAAATACTTGTTGTAGATGAGTGGCATGGTCCTTTTTGTTGTGAGAAAAAACTGTCATGTCATCTAAATAGACGACAATAATTTTGTTCGCAAGCTCCCCAAAAGCTACGTCCATGGCTCTCTGGAAAGTTGCTCCTGCGTTAGATAATCCAAAGGGCATCCTTTGGTATGCAAATGTTCCCCACTTAGTGGTGAACGCAGTCTTGTATTGATCTTCATTTCTCACCCAAACCTGATTGTAACCAGAAAAGCCGTCTAACAGAGAAAACCTTTCTGCTCCCGCCACAGTATGAAGGATTGGGTCAATCTGGGGTAAAGGATAGTGATCCTTTAAAGAGGCTCTGTTCAAATTTTTGAAATCGACGCATAGTCGTATTTCTCCATTTTTCTTGCGGACTGGAACTAAATTTGCCACCCAGGTAGAGTGCTTGATTGGGTATATTATCTTAGCTTGCAAGAGTTTTAACAACTCTTGTTTCATTAAGGCTTCAATCTTGGGATTCACAGGCCTCTGCCTCTGCTTGAAAGGTTTAGCTCCTTCCTCCAGTTCAATGGTATGCTGAATGACCTCTTTCCTGTACACTTTCGGATCACTATAAGTCCAGGCTATTATATCTGGATACTCTTTACATAACTATTTTATTTCCTCTAGTTCTACCACTGTACAATCGGTCCCTACTTTGATCATTTTGCCCGGTTCTAGTTCTACTTCTTTATACCGGCGTTCATCTACCTTGATCCTTCGACCTACAACTCTGTCGCTATTGTCGAAAAGGCTCTCCAGGGTGATCAGTCCCCTGGGGATATGATTATTCCTCAGTTGAATAAGGCTCTCTTCGTCCTCTTCTTGTAACTCTCTTTCTGTAGAGCAATTCATCTCATGAATCAGAAAATCCAGGATCTGCTCATCGTTTTCAAATACCTGCCAAAAAATGTCCTTGTCGGGTACAGAAGGTCTGTATATAAGTCTAACTATTTTAGACTTCGAATAACATTGCTGACTGGGCAAAAATTTGATCCTACTGATGCTAACAAGTCTGCATGTGTGTTCTTCTCTCTGGAAATGGATTTCATGTTTAGTGCTTCAAAATTTTCCAATAGATCTAACACTTTGTTTTTGTAAGCCCTTAGGTAATGTTGCTTACAAATGTATTTACCAGTAACCTGTTTAACAATCAGTTCTGAATCTCCATAGATCAATAGCTGTTTTGCACCCAGTTTTTTAGCTTTCTTGAGTCCCAAACACAAGGCTTCGTATTCAGCTGCGTTATTGGTGCAACTCCATGTCAACCTATACGAAAAGACTTTTTCTGTTCCAGTGGGTGAAATCAGGACGATTCCAGCTCCTGCTCCATTTTTGCACCTTGACCCATCAAAGTACAATTTCCATAACTGGTTGACTGAATCATCTATTTTAGGGACAACAATAGGGAGCTTTTTTGGTTTCTCAATGGAATAGCTTCCCATTTCTGTCTCTATCATAGCATTGAAGTCTTTCATTGAAAACTGATCTTCAGATTGGAGTTCCTCCAGGGTTTCTTCCATTAAATCAATATTCTCAAATTCCTCGGACATCATGTTGACAGTAGTTGTTTCTTCTAGTCTTTCCACATGAAAAGTAGATGGTTTCTCATTGTAGATCTTGACTCTTTTACCTTTGAAAGGTACCTCCAAATGCGAATAATCTAGTGACAGATAACCTCCCAGTTTGGCTGTGAACTCTCTGGATAAACACATACCGAAATATGGTTCCAAGTCTACAACGACTACTTCTTGTATTACGACTACTTCTGGCATTCTGTGGAGTTGAATAGGTATATCTTTGATCACCCCGATAGTTTTTACTAGAGTACCATCCAATTGCAACACACCAGGATGACTTCGAGTATATTCCATCCCCATTATGTCACATACGGCCTTCGGCATCACCGTAGTTGCGGCCTCTGAATCAATCATGCAATTGTGAACTATCCACCCCTCCATTTGCAAAGATAAATAGAATGGGGGCGGTCTATTTTTTCCAGAGGTTGACACAACATTTGCTTGTATAACATTTGAGGAAGAGGTATTATTCTTTAAATTTAAAGATTCTTGGAGGAGGTCAATCTGACCAAGAATTTGCAGTGCATCATACATGCTTATTTTGGAGGGGGTCCTCTTCATTTCTTCTGCAATGTTGAACGAAAGAGTTGCAGCTGGGGATACTTCAGCACTTTTCTCCCTTCCACTAGTCGATGCGTCATATCTGTCTCTGTAGACCTGCGTAGCTTCTGTTCTTTGCCTTTTTGTCAATGAAGGAAATCCGAGTCTTTCCTTCGCTTGCTCTTGAGCTTCGCTCCCTTTTCTAGGAGGAAATTCTTTTCTTGGTGTAGTCGCAGAAGTCTGAGGAGGATCGGAACGTCCTTTCTCATTGGACTGGTTTTTCTGTGGAGTTGCCCTGGGGGCAGGAGGAAAACCTTGTGGTTGGAATTCCTTAGGGTCAGTTTGTAACGACTTTTTTCCCGACCTTGTCAGGACTGAGACTTGTTCCACGGATGGCATTGCCAAATTATGGTGGACTTCTCTGATTATATTCACTTGTCCCTTGCCGGTCTCCTTGGCTCTTTCATTAATAACTGCTTGCACATGGTGTTGATGAATCATGCATGAATCTTCTCCATGAGGATCATTGCAAGTGGTACACCAGTAATCAGAATTAGCGGGTTCTCCATTATCTCCTGTCTCATTTGCATACACTACATTTTTTCTTTCTTGTACCCTTCCACTTGTCGAAGCAGCTTCCTTTTGTATCTGTGGAAATCTTCTTGCTTGAATATTCCTTTTCGCCTCTCTCTTTTTCATGGATGCCATTTCATTTGACAACGTCTTCATGGTATCAATTATGGTTGTGTATTGATCATTGGGGGGAGCTGATGCAAGGGGTGTGGTCGGTAATGCACGGAATGCAGGAGGTGCAACTATAGTTGGGAGGGCCTGCATTGATGGGAGTGCAGGCAGTTTAGAGATTGACGCTTGGGAAAACTTTGGTAAAATTGGCAATAGAGTCTTTGATGGATATCTTTTTGTAGCGATGAGATCAGCTTCGCCCTTTGCTGCCTCTACATAGATCCCAGGAAAAGTGGTTACACGGGATTGCCTTATTATCATACTGAGTTCTGAATCAAAAGCCCTTAGATAATAGCATATAGCTTGTTCTTCCATGGGCTTTAGGCCTTGCGGTACTCTATCACGAGTTCTGGTAAACCTGATGTTGAAATCTTGGATTTCTTCTTGTGGATGCCTCTCAATGATAGTGAATTGATTCAGCAATGTGAAAGGATCCGCATGTATATTGAATTCATCGACCAGACGGCCGGCCAGTACTGCCCAAGAAGTAATGGATCCAGCGGGAAGCGCTCTGTACCAATAGAGCATCTTTCCTTTCAAAGATATGATCAACAATCTGACCATTACATCTTCCTCAGTGATGTTGTAAACAGATGCTAGCACTGATACATCCAAACAGTGCTCATCTACTGTTTTGCCTGTTTCATCAAAGGTCGGTAAGGCTTTTAGCGTAGCTTGTGGAATTTGGTGGTGTGTTCCCAAGTTCAAAGGGCCAGTTTGATTCCATACAAGATGTGTTGGGGTAGGGGCGGCTGCCATGATTGCTAAAGGAGTTACAACCGCTATGGGATTGCTTGCAGATGCTCCTACAATGGGTTGTAAAGAGGTGCTAATGGTGCCGGGAGGATTTGATCGTGCGGCTAGCACAGGGTGTGCTTTTAGGCTTTCGAGATGTAGTTCAAAAAACTCGATAGGTTCTTCAGAGTTTCTAGCTCGGGATCTGGTTATCATATGGCTATATAACCAGAAGGCTTCTAGACAAGGTCTTTCTTTTATGGTCTAAATGCAACGGAGTCGCCGGGTGATTTTTTTCTTGAGATTTTGCAAACAAAAGGCTCCGAAGGTAAAACACCAAAACTTATACAATACTGTGGGATTGCTTGGTCCCACCGGGCATGCCAAAAACTGTTGGAACAAAATCTGCCTTCGGTTAATAGTGATGCGCCTTAGACTTTGCCAACATTGAATAGACAGATCTTGCTTGAGATCATCTGTCTAGTCTCCGAGAGAAGGCTGGTTCCTCTGAAGTTTTTTAGAGAAAAGGGGAAACAAGAGATAAGGGAAATATAGCCTAAGCTAGAACTTTTATATGGTGCAAGTTAGACAACATCAAAGACAGATTTACTTACTTCTATCCAAAGCATTTAAAAACACATTCCAAAGCAGAAATTATATAATTCCAGATATGATTTTTGATGTTTCGTTTAGCATGCGTATATATTAGATTCTTATTCCAGCAATATGATTTATGTATTGCGAAAGTTCAGATACAAGAACAGACTCAATCTACAATTCAATATTGTGAGCAGAAATAAAGAACATTAATACATACACTTGCACGATATGAACCAGAAGCCAATGGGAGATGTGATTTTATTGCTTGTATTCGAAGTACGTACACACAGTCTTGTAAACGTCCAAGAGCCGACCCTTTTTTTGGAGTCGCTCACCCCTATATATACCCTAAAAGAGTATCTTTCCTAAGTACATCTTACTTATTTTACAAGCAATCATCTACAGTTTCTAACAATACACAACGGATTTCCCGTAGATTGGATAGATTGGCAATCATCCAACGGACCTGCCAGGTTATAATCAATAGACCATTCTTCAGAAATCGGCACCTGATGTCAGTGCTCGTCTCCAGTTGCCAAAAATATACTTTATTCCTTTACAGTCGGCGTGTCACGAAATCGTGACATTCATTTCCTTGCTTTGGTCTTCTTGTCGCCTCCAACCGAAAATGAGACATGTCGACGAAATCGATGACATTCTTTCCTTACTTGGCTCTTCTCCTTCCAAAAAAGGAACGGAAATCGTGACATTCGTCTCTTCCTTTGCTCCTTTCTCCTGCACTGAAAATGAGACATGTCACGAAATCGTGACATTCTTTCCTTGCTTGGCTCTTCTTCCGCTTCCAGCCACAAAATGGGACATGTCACGAAATCATGACATTCGTCTCTTCCTTTGCTCCTTTACTGCCTCCCCAAAATGAGACATGTCACAAAATCTCTAAAAAGACATGTCAAATCACATTTTTTCCTTCTTCTCTTCGCTTCCCAAAATGAGACATGTCACGAAATCGCGACATTCTTTCTTGCTTTGCTCTTTCCAAAATGAGACATGTCGTCAAATCCTGACATTCTTTCTTCTTTCTCTTCCTAAATAGACATGTCAAATCGACATTCTTTCTTCTCTTTTCCTCACGAAAATGAGACATGTCGCGATATCGTGACACTTTTTCCTTTTGGCTCTTTCTCTTTGCTTTGGACCGCGAAAAAGCAACATGTCGCGATATCGCGACACTTTTCCCTCTTGGCTCTTTCTCTTGCTCTTTAGCCACGAAAATGCAACATGTCACGATATCGCGACACTTTTTTCTCTTTCTCTCTAACATGTCCGATATCGCGACACTTTTTCTCTTTTGCCGCGACAAAGCAACATGTCGCGATATCGTGACACTTTTTCTCTTTTGGCCGCGACAAAGCAACATGTCGCGATATCGCGACACTTTTTCTCTTTTTGCCACGACAAAGCAACATGTCACGATATCGCGACACTTTTTCTCTTTTCTCGCGACAAAGCAACATGTCGCGATATCGCGACACTTTTGCCACCTTGCTCCCTTTTGCTGCTCTTAGCCGCGAAAATGAAACATGTCGCGATATCGCGACACTTTTTCTCCTTGCTCCCTTTTGCTGCTCTTAGCCGCGAAAATGAAACATGTCGCGATATCGTGACACTTTTTCCTCCTTGCGGTGTTTTGCTTTTTCTTTGATCTTTAGCATATGGGCCACTTTGGTCTTCTTGGGAAATATGCAAAAAGGTGCATCAGCTATTTTTCTGTAGTTAGGCACTTTTTGACTAAAAGGTAGTCCACAAGATAATATCCTTATAATATTTCACAAATAAATAGGTATCCTTATCCCAATACAAATGATTAATTTGATCTACTCAAAGCTAGGCTATCCACTGATCTGCTCAGGTAGGCAATCCACTAATATGCTCAACAAGGCAATCCACTGATCTACTCAGTTAGGAAAACCTGATATGCTTATGTAAGCAATCCACTAATATGATCAGGTAGGTAATCCACTGATTTGATCAACTAGGCAATCCGTTGATATGATTTAGCAACCTCACCAAGAACCTACTAAAAATATACTCCAGCAAGCTCACCAAGAACTTGCTCAAATATGCTCTAGCAAGATCACCAAGAACTTGGTCAAAATCTGCTCTAGCAAGCTCACTACGAACTTGCTCAAATATTCTTAGCAAGCTCACCAAGAAATTGCTCAAATCTATCTCAAATTTGTCCTTAAATATATCCCAAAATACTTCTCAAAGGCTCAATCAATCATGCACAAAAGCTACCTCAAATATATCCAAAAATCTATCCCAAAATCTTTCTCAAAGGCTCAATCAATCATGGACAAAATCTACCTCAAATATGTCCCAAAAGCCTTCTAAAAGGCTCAATTAATTATGCACAAAAGCTACCTCAAATCTGCAAAAATATTTCCCAAAAGCCTTCTCAAAGGCTCAATCAAATTTGCTCAAGTAGCACTCAAATCTCATCCACAAATCTATAAAGGCAAGGCTCAATGATAAACTCAATAATGAATGGAAATGCACTCTTCAATGGATGACAACAATGATCCACAATGATCTCAACTCAAATCAATCTCAACTCAACTCAAATCAAATCAATCTCAACTCAGCTCAATATTATAGAAGCATAAAGAGAATTGTTAGACTCAATATGTTCTATTCACAAACTCAATTTCTTTCTCAACTCAAATCAGAATATAGAAGTTTGTTTCATGGAACTTGAACAACCACTTCACACAATCACTTGACTAGGCTCAATCAACTCAACTCAACTAATCACCTTAAGGAATAAATTTTTCTCACAAACCCTAGTTCAAGCATGAATCAATCAACTCAAAATGTTTCCAACAATACTCAACAATAACTCTCACATAGCAATGATATTCATGTTCTCCTCTAACTCAAGTTCAAGTTCTTTGTACAAGCAATGGGCTTCAACAACAATGCTTATAAAATAAGTTTTAATCACAACTCTCAAACCAGAAAACCTTGAAGCATTCAACCAACCATTTTTGAAAAGGAAACCATAATCAATCCTTTTATCTCCAATGATATTTCAGAAATCAATTGCCATAAACAAAGTCAATGGAGAATATTGCTCATACCTTTTTGATGCCTTATTAGTTGTCCACTAAATCTGCCACACTCAAAAAAATTTCTTTTTCAAATTTCAATAGTGTTTAGAGATCTTGATTAATAACACAACAATAATATCCAAATAACACCTTATTACTCCTAATCAATAAAATACACCATGTCCCCTCATAAAAGAATTAATCCCATTTGAAAAAAGTGTTGAAATGCGAACTAGTATTTCATTCATGAAGAAGATTTAAATAATACATTTGCAGCTTAAAATAAACCCGGAGGTTGGGGAACCACCCGAGGTAAAAATAGGGATTGTTATAGAAAATAACAATACGCCTAAAATAAAAACTAAATAATGAAATAAATTAGATATCCCTAAGATATGCTAACATCCCCCCTTATTACATTATTTATGTAATTGAAGAACTACTAATATCCCCCCTAATTACATCAGTTGGTAATACAAAGAGAGCTGTGAAACAATTCAAATTTGACACGTGCAAGTGCCTTAGTGAAAATGTCTACAACTTGAGCATTGGTGGGAATGTGCTGAAGCTGAATTCGATGCCTTGGAACTTCGTCTCGAATGAAGTGACATTGTGTGTCAATGTGCTTGGTTCTTTCATGATGTATTGGATTCTTGACAAGATTCAAAACACCCATGTTTTCGCAGAACAAGTGTATTGGAGATTTTGATGGAAGATCCATACTTGTGAGGATGCGATGCAACCATATCACTTCACACACAGCTTTACGTGCGGCACGATATTATGCCTTTGTTGATGAAATAGCAACCACCTGTTGCTTCTTGCTGTGCCAAGATACAGGACCAGATCCAAGATGAAACAAATATCCTAAAGTTGATTTACGGTCATCATATGATCCGACATAGTCGGAGTTCGTGTATCCATGTAAGAAGAATTTGTTGTTCCTCTTATATTCTAGGCCATATTCCATTGTGCCATAGACATAGTGAAGAACGTGCTTTGCTGCTTTCTAGTGTGTAGTCTTAGGCTCCTGCATGAACCTCGAAAGATAGTTGACAGCAAAAATGATATATGGCCTAGTGTTGGTTAGATATATGAGACTCCCAATCAACTGGTGATAGAGAGTACCATCTACCTGAGGTGAATCATCATATCGTGATAACTGAATTCTTGTTTCCATTGGAGTAGACATTGGCTTGTAATCAGTCATGCAATATTTTTCCAATAGGGTGTTGGCATATTTTTTCTGAGACACTTTGATGGAGTGCTCCTTCTGGCTGACTTCCATACCAAGACAATAATGGAGAATTCTGAGATCTGAAATCTCAAAATATTGACACAAGTCTCTTTTGACAGTAGAAATCATTGTTTCTGAACTCCCTATAATGAGCAAATCATCAACATAGAGTACAAGCAACACTATTTCAGAACCCTGTTTCTTAAAATAGAGGTTTGCATATGACGGACATCTCTTAAAACCATGTTGCAAAAGGTGATGATCCATTTTTATATACCAAACCCAAGGGGCTTGTTTCAAATCATATAAGGATTTTACCAATCTGTAAACTTTCTGTTGTTGGCCTTCCACTTAAAATCCTTTCGATTGAGTCATGTAGACTTCTTCTTGGAGATCACCATTTATAAAAACAATCTTGACATCCATTTGGTGTACTTTCCACCTATATTGCACTGCCATAGCACAAAGAACTCGAATGGTTGTCATCCGAGCAGTAGGTGCAAAATTTTCCTCATAGTCAATGCCTTCTCTTTGAGCATAGCCCTTTGCAAAAAGGTGGGTCTTATGCTTATCTATTGTACCATCTACCTTATACTTCACTTTATACACCCATTTGCAGCCTATGGGCTTCTTTCCATATGGAATATCGACAAGCTTCCAAGTTTTATTTTTCATCAAAGACTTATACTCTGCATCCATAGCAGCCTTCCACTAAGGCTCACCAAGAGCAAATTGCATAGATGCAGGTTCAAGATCATCTATGGAAGACATAAATACCCTGTCACTATCAATATCCATATCTTTTGTATCTCTCTCTAGATCTACAGAAAGTTCCTCAAAATATTGACACAACTCATCAACCCCAGTATTCTCTGTTGCAGCTTTCTCCTGTCGAGCCATGCTGCAAGTACAAGGCCTATCCAATGTCAAATATGGTGGAGTGGATAGCTTAGAGTATTTTATTGTATTTTTATACCATTTTGGATTCTTCTTCTCAGGTGTTGAAGAAGATGAAGACGAACCTCCAACTTTTGAGGAAGGAGATTTATCAACCTTAGGGTCCACAAGGTCTAGGAATACATCTGATGTGGATTATGATGTGAAAGCCTCATCAAAAACTACATCTCTACTGATGTGTATCTTCTTGGTTAAGGGATTAATTAAATGATAACCCTTAGAGTGCTCATCATACCCAAGAAGAATACACTTCAGTGTCTTCACATCTAGCTTCTTCCTTTTCTCTTTTGGTATGTGCATAAAAGCTTTACATCCAAAAATGCGTAGATGAGAAATGGAGGGTTTCCTACCACTCCATGCTTCCTATGGAGTCATTCCTTGTAGAGCCTTTGTGGGTGCCCTATTCAACAGATATACTATTGTGGTGACAGATTCTACCCAATATAGTTGCTCAATCCTAGCTCCTGTGAGTATGCAACGAACCATTTCCATGATGGAACGATTCCTCCCTTTAGCAACTCCATTTTGCTGAGGAGTATAAGCAGTAGTTAACTATCGTGTGATCCCATTTTCTTTCAAGAACTCAGATAATTCTTTAGAGGTGAACTCCCCCCTTGATCTAAGCGGAGGGTCTTTATAGAAGTCCCTAACTCCTTTTCAATAGATTTCTTGAATTGTGGAAAGAAGCCAAATGCTTCAGATTTTAGTTGAAGAAAGAATACCCACATCTTTTGTGAGTAATCATCTACGAATAACTAAAAATACCTCTTACCCCCACAATTGTTGGGAGTTAAGGGACCGCAAAGATCAGTGTGAATCAACTCCAGAGGTTTCTTTGCTCTTGTAGAGCTTCTTTCAAAAGGCACTCGATGCTGCTTTCCTGCCAAGTAGTCAGAGCAAACTGGTAAGGTGGTAGAAAGGGAAGGAAGACCTTTTACCATTTCATACTTACTTAACTCAAGTAAGTAACCAGAACTCAAATGTCCATATCTCTTGTGCCATAGGGAAGTTGCCTCCTTTGTAGAGACTGTCATGGCAACATGTGGAGTAGAGATAGCTTCTAAGGCAAATAATCCATGCTTATATGAAGCAGTGGCAATGTTCTGACCCCTCATGGTAATAGAACAACACTGCTTGCCTCCCTCAACACTAAAGTGCACAACCATATCTTTGTCCAAAATCTGTGTGACTGACAACAAATTGTTTGCAAATCCTAGAACATAGAGAACTTTGTCAATCTAACACTTGCCATCAGGAAGAGTGACTGAAATAGTACCTTCTTCTTGAACCTTGTAGGTTTTATCATCAGCAATAGTGATAGGTTTGCCCTCTTTGGCCTCAAAATACTCAAACTATGATTTGTCACCAATCATGTGCTTACTGGCTCCAGAATCAACATACCAGATAGGATCCCTCTGCTTGGAAAATGTGGTAGTCATGAGAACTTTGAGGGCTCTCTTAGAATCCGTGTTAGATTCTTCAACAAAAACATTCACTTGTTGTTTGTTCTTTTGTGGTTTGTTCTAGCCTTTCTGTTTTGATTGTTTATTCTTATGCCAATATCTGTTTGTATCATGACCTTCTTTGTCATAGATCTTGCAATAGCATTTTTTATTTTGAGGTTGTTGAGTTTGTTTCCCTTTTGAATCCTTCTATGAATTCCCTCCCTTCTAAAAATTACCTTTCTTCTGGTTCTGCCTTTTCCTATTGATGTAGAGTGCAGTGTTAGAAGAATCATCTTGCTGTAGTTGGCGTGCCTCCTCCTCTTGAAGCATATTAACCAATTCTACAAAAGTAACTTTTCGTTGTGACACCTGAAGGGAAGTAATCAACACCTGATAAGAATCAGGTAAAGCTCTCAATACAATTGAGGTAAGGAGCTTATCTTCAACTGGTTCTCCTAAAGAATTCAACTTTGCTTTCAATTCTGACACTTTGCAAAGAAAAAATTCAACTGTCTCCCCATGCTTCATGCTTATATTGTGTAATTGAGATTGAAGAAATAGAATAGTGGAATCATTCTTTCCCTTATAGATAGTTTTAAGGGCATCCCATGCCTTTTTACTATTTGCACAGTCAGTAATATGGGGCTGAACTTCATCGACCACAAGCAAGCAAAATGAGCACCTTTGCTTTGTTGTCTAGCTTGTCAAAGTCTCTTTGAGCAGTAGATGGAGTTGTAGCACCAACAACAGATGAAGGTCTTGTTGTTGCTCCAGATACAACATCCCATAAGTCATCCATGACTAGGATAGCCTTCATCTTGTTTTTCCAAGATGTGTAATTAGGACCTTTCAACAACTGATGAGAATCAATCATTAATTTTGCAGACATGCTGAAGGTTCCTTATAACACCAATTGGTCCCCATTTCGATATACCTTTTTCTAGGCCAATATACTGTACAAAATACCCGCCCTTACGTGAGGGAAACTATAGATATTTAGAAAGATAAAAAAAAATCACCCGCCCTTACGTGAGGGAAACTATAGGTAATTTTTAGAGATCATACGATACGTGGAACTTAAGCAGTACTCGAAAGGGAATAGTCTTGTTGATGGCACCTACCATAGAAAGTTTGCAATCCTCATGCGTGGGGCGTAACTTCCCCTAAACACTGGATTTCAAAACTTTCATCAGGATTTATGCCTAAACACAAGAACTATTAGGGAATGGATGGAGTAAAAAAATGCAAAATGGTAAACTTATCTCTCCCCGATGATTTATAGAGAACATGATCAGACATCATTTTGGCAGCTATATTAAGCGACGGATACAATAGCACAATCACGACAGCTTTACCTATAAGTGTTGGCCAGAGGTATCACAAATACTGAACGCTGCAGTGCAATAAATTGCACGGATGGGTTTTAATTATTTCGGGGACTTAGGAGTGAATTTCATTTTAACTTTTAATGTTATAGTGCAAAAAAATGAAATATGCAACATACAACATAAAAGTGCCCATAGAAATAACCCGCTAGGTGTCGGGCGCAGCCAAAAATGCACCTTTACAATAATGCCAAAATTGCTTTTCAAAAAAATTACTCACTTTTCCTCCTGTGATTTTTGGAAAAAAATACCCCCGAAAAAAAATTTCTTTAACAAAGCATTTTTTTAATAATTATTATATATTTTTAAAGTTAAAAAAAAAAAAATTAATTTATATAGTTTAAAAAACTATGAAAATATAAATTAAAAACAAAGTTTAATTTATATAGTTTAAAAAACTATGAAAATATAAATTAAAAACAAAGTTTAATTTATATAGTTTTAAAACTATAGAAAAATAAATTAAAATTAAAATTTTAATTTAACTAAAAATAATAATAATAAAAAAAAACTTTGGAAATTTTTTTTTTCCTTTTTTTTTTTCTCCAAGGGGGAGTCGGTGGGATTTGAACCCTCGACCTGCAGGCTCCCTGAGCCTTACTGCACAATCCACCACCAGGTGGACTAGCGGGCTGATCCGAAAGGATCAGGGACCCCCTCCTATTTGAGGAGGGTCCCCAGCCCTTTGTCCGTGCATGGCCACCTGGCCATAGCTCCCTTCGTGGCTACCTTCACTAGGTGGCCACAGTTGTCCCCTTCCTCTGCTGCTAGTCATGGCGACGTTCACAGTAGGCGGCCTGTTGCTGGACAGCCCGCGGCTGTAGCAGGCGACCGGCGGTTGGACAGCCCGTGATGGCTGTTTGTGGTCGCGGTTGCAGCTGTCGCGTGTCATGCGTCGTGCCACGCATGTGACATAGGGGAGGGGAATGGGGGGTAGGTGGGTGGCATGGCCACGTCACGGCAGGGGGGATGCGCGACGGCTATGCGTGATTAAAATCACATCACGATGGGGGGGGTGGGGGGGTGCGCGGTGGCCACACGTGATTAAAATCACGTCACGGCAGGGGGGAGTGGAGGATGCCGCGTGTGATGAAAAAAATCACATGCGGGGGGGAGGGGGGGCGCGAATATATATATATATATATTTTAGATCGCGCGAGGGGGGGGTGCTGGGGAAAAAGAATTCCAGACCAGCGCTGGGAAAAAACATGCATAGGAGGTGCATAGCGCAGGGGGGTCTCAGGGTTTTTTTTTTAAACAATGCGTTCTCAGCAAAAAAAAAGCCACGCACAGTCCAACGCTGGGAAAAAAAATTTCCAGACCAGCGCTGGAAAAAAAAAGACCTGCAACCTTTCGCTTCCTGCAAAAAAAAACTTTTCTCCAAGCGAAACCATCCAGCTTCTGCCTCCTCTCTCTCTCATCCTTCTGGCTCTGATGCCATGTTGAAATGCAAACTAGTATTTCATTCATGAAGCATATTTAAATAATACATTTGCAGCTTAAAATAAACCCGAAGGTTGGGGAACCACCCGAGGTAAAAATAGGGATTGTTATAGAAAATAACAATAAGCCTAAAATAAAAACTAAATAATGAAATAAATCAGATATCCCTAAGATATGCTAACAAAAAGAACAAAGCAACCTTCACTTTTGAATCCCTTTAAAAAATAAAAAAATCTCTTTACACACCTTATTTCTCTCTCTAAGAAATTTAATCAAATAGCCCTTGAAATAAGCTTTCCAATGATATATAATATGATATACTTCCAAAAGGAAAATCACCAGAAATCTCTCTTTCTCCTAAAGTGCATCACAACCCTTATTTCTCCTAGGGAAACTTTAGAAAAATAAAATATTAAAAAAAATCTTAACTTGCCTTTGTCCTTGATGGGATTCGATCCCTCGATACCTCCTTGCTCAGTGCCTTAACTGTGGCCAAGCTACCGCATGGGCTACATGCTCGTTTGGGAGGGAAAGGCACCATGTAAACCAAAACCGCTTCACGCGCTATTTCTTTCAACGCCTTCTAACGCAGCCAAGGGAATTTGAAATCTTGACATTCGTTCTACCACTTGCCTTAGCCAAAATCCAATTGCCAATGCGCCACACTGGCCAAGGTGACTAGGGTTTCACACATCGTCTGATTTATTCTTCGCTTCCATCACTAAACCCTCTTTTGCACGAGCTCTTTTAGTTTTCCAATGATCGCATTAATTAACGAGTTCAAGCTAAGGATTAATAAACCTTAGGCATCCTTTTATATGGTTTTCTCCCTCATATTCAACGACGTTAGCAGATTACTTTTATTTTTAATTTTAAAATTTAAATTTAAATTTTAAATAATTTAAAATTTAAACTAAATATTTAAAATTAAATATCTCCATCATCGGGGCACATTTTTCGATGAAACGAAAATCCAACTTGGGTTTTAATAAAAACTCATTTCAAATATGCCATCCATGGTTTTAAATTAAAAAAATTATTTTTCCTCCCTTGCTTTTCACTAAAACCCTGTATATATCCATGCTCTCCAAAATATCATAAATGATTATTTATGAAGTGCTTTTGCCACCAAAACTCAATGTGATCTATGTGACATCAATGATCTATGTGACATCAATGACAACATAAAATAACTCAAATTGCCAACAATTTTATCATAAAATCAAAATATTCTAAATTGAGTTTATATTAAGCCCAAATGCTTTATTGTCGATAAATTTTGATATTTTATAAGGCTGGGCAGGATATTATTCCATTTATTCATTCACATGAAATATTTAAGATCTAATCTCATAAATAGATGGAATAAACATATTTTATGAAATAGACCTTGAATTATAGTCATTACATTTAAAGGTTTATGAGTCTCATTAAATTTCAATAACTTTAATTTTTTTAAAGTCAATTGAAATTTAATCTTAAAAAAATGCTAGATTCTCTTGATGATGAATTCATTTAAAAGCATTTTGAAATATTTGTTTGAGAAGATGAAATAAGTTTCGTACACTTTAATATACAAATCGTAAGGCAAACTTTATTTCATCATTGGATAGAAATATTGATATGAAATGGCATGTTTTACATGATGAACTTGAAATCATTTACATCATTTACCAGGCCCCTTGTTAACATAAACTTGCAAACTCAAGAGTTTATTTAGGCACTTACAAACAACTATGCACGACACATAAATATTATAGTAAGAACCTTGGAGAAAAGTTAATTTCTTTGCAAGAGAGAATTTAAATTCTAAAATTGTCGAGTGGTTTTGTGACTAGACAAAATCACACCTCAACAAATTGGCGCTAGAAGGAGGGCTTGAAAGGTAAATATTTTGATTTTCAGCATGTGCAATTTGTTATAAAAATTTGTTTGAAATTTTTGATTTATGTGGCATTAATGTTAATCTGTCATAAATTCAAAAATTAGGTTATGATGCAATTTTTTATGAATTTTCATACATAGCCTTGCATATTAAAATTGGTTCCATGGCAGAAAATGATTTACCATTTTATAAGCATGATGGAACAATTACGCCAGAAGAACATATTCAGGCATATAAAGATATTATGCTTCATTTTCAAATTATGCAGGAAGATGTTTTCTGTAGAATGTTTCCATACACATTGGATGAAGTTGCTAAAGATTGGTTTATCAATTTACCTTCAGGTTCTACCGCTTCTTGGAATCAACTTGAAACAACATTCCTTGAACACTTTAGAAAATTGGTCGACACAAATTTGTTATCAAATCAATTTGCCTCTATTTGTAAAAAGCCTAATGAATCCATGAGTCATTTTAACGATAGGTTTCATAAGTTATATGCTGAAATAGAGACACATTTTATTATTTTAGAAGAAGAAGTTGTTCAAATATATTTGGAAGCTTTAGATCCTTTTACGGTTAAGTGTTTAGAAATGTTTCCTAAGGATTTATCCTTATCTAGCATGTATGGTGGGGCAGTAGTTGTAGAGCAATGGTTGATTTCAAAAGGAATTGATGTGGGTAGATTATCATTACATCACCCTAAGGTTTCAAATCAATTACTACCTATGAGTCATGATACGCATTTTTTGACACCATCGAATGAAATTGAATGTTCTAGTTTTTCAACCACTTTTGATATTATTCAAGAGGAAGTGCAAGTTTCAAAGCCAATATCCATTAATGAGGATTGTAGTAATCAAGTTTATCAAAATGTAGAAATGCATGAGTCTTCAGATATTGGAGGAGTTTTAGATTTAACTAGCTTTGAAACATATGATAGAATAGAATCTTCCATAGAGTTGAATGAAACAATTGAAGCTCCAGAATTGAAATATTCTAGAGGTAGTTTCATTATGACTGATCATAAAAGTTTATTACTTGAGGAAGATGAATTTCTTATTGAGGATAGATTTTTTGAAAGTGAGGAAAGTGAATTTGAAAAGCATTCAATTGTCGAATTTACAAAATGTGAAGATATGGTTGAATCTCACCCTTTAGCTTTAGAAGATAATTATTATAACGGATGGGGTATGTATGGTGAATCATTGTTTTCTCACACTCCTACTGATAAAATTTTTGTTTCACTTGCTATGCAGGATGTTGAAACTTCTATGTCAAAAGAAGATTTCGTAATTCCTATACAATCAGAAAATGATATGTCGATTTCAGAAATAGAGCAGATTCCAAGATTTGATCATTTCGAACATGAGTTTGTAGAACATTTTGTTGCAATAGAAAGAGAAGAAATGGTCATTGATGAAGGACTACGAAATGATGAGGATGATGATAAGGATCATGAAGAAAATGAAAAGACTATAAGGGCTCATCAAGTAGTGGTAAATGAAAGCGTACAAAAGGTAGAATATTATCCTTTATATTCAAACATTCAAGAATCAGGTAAATTTTTGCATAACCAGTTATTGGCTTCTACTGTTGTTTATGATGAGATGTCATTAGAGGTCGATGAAGCAATAGAAGGGATTCTCATTCCCACCACCAATAGGATTGCATTGTTAAATGAAAAAGAGGATATGCTTGAATCATTGAACCAAGTTCATCAACAACTAATAATTCAACCTAGGATACAAAACTATAATGATTCTTATTTTGTAAATATCCTAGATTCTTGCAAATTGTTACATGAATATGATTGGCCTATAAACATGGATGATGATATTGCTTTAAAACTTTCAGAAGTTGCTTCATATTTGAAAGAAATCCTATATACTTGTGAAAATGAGAATTTAGGTCAAAATGATGAATCAGGGTTTGAAATTCCTACCTTGTTGAATAAGCATAAGATCATGGAAGATCATGTATTTGCTTGTAAGGTTAATGAATCAAATATTAAACACAGAATTGCTTATAAGTTTGAATCAAATCAGTGGGGTGTGAAAGGAAAAACGAAGGTTGCATGGTTTGGCCTAATCTTCTTTTGGTTAAAATTATGTAAAGCTTGGAATGCAAATCATGAGATATGTCTTTTAAGGTGTGTCTATCGTGTATGGGATCCAGGGAAATTATGGTAGACATTTTGGTAGTGTCTTGTATATTATGTATATTTTTTGTAAATAGTTTTTTTTTTTTTGGATTCGTTGTGTTGTTGTTGTTGTTTGATTTTGTTGATGTTTTGTTGTTTTGTTGTTGTTAAAGTTTTGTCACATTTTTGTTGTGTCTTGTTGAGTATAATGATAAAATTGACTTTTCCATACTATTTGTTGGAGTTTCATGACTTGGGTGTGATTCAAATTGGTACAAATTTTAGGTGGATGTTTCAAAAGTAAGGTATTTGTGATTGAGACACTGGTCATTTGTTGGTTGTGTTTGGTTTTTGATCCTAGATCGCATAGGATGAAGTTACCTGTTTTGAAAACCTGTGAAACCTAGAGAAAAGGGAAAATGAGATATTGGTTTATGTCCTCATGAATGTGAACTAAGATAAGGTAAATATGAAAAATTGGAATTGTATTGCAAAAGCTCCACGAGTATCACAAAACACATTAAAGAATATTATTTGAAATTGGGATGCGTGAAGTTGTTGGTTTTGCAAATTAGGGCAAAATATCTTATATACTCTTTTTAGCCTTACCTCATCTCTAACCCAGGTGGCAGGTGGATTTGTTGCAAAGTACCATTCTACCGGATGTAAAAAGAGAGATAAAAAAGAGAAAAAAAAGAGTTGGAAATAGAGTCAAATCTATTACTAAAAAAAAAGCAATATAATCTTCACCGGAGCTATAGACACTCGATTGGCAGTGAAGCAAGGTCTAGAGAAAAGTCATGAAAGAGCGATAATGATAAATCTATCATCCAGAACTAAATAACCTTCACCGGAGCTATAGACGCTCGATGGGCAGTGAAGCAATGTTTAGAGTAAAGGAAACACAATATCCACCTAATATCTGGGTATTTCAGATAATCTCTACCGGAGCTATGAATGCTCGGCTGGCAGTAGAGCAAGATCTGAAGAGAATCGGGTGTAGGTTTTACCTTCAAAGAGGAATTATTCATAGCTTGAAATGTGGAACTGACGATGGAATGTTGAATGGTTTCAGGTGATAGGGAATGAAGCACTTCGCACACACTGAGCTGATTGTTGAATGATTCTAGTAGTTCATGTTTGAATTGGTCTATTCTCATTCTCTGGATACTTACTGATGCTTGTAATTCTAATATTTGGGTTTTGTGTGTTTTTAGAGTTTGGTTTTTGAGTCCGAAATGTCCAGGGACATTTACCAGTAGAGTCGCCATTTGTTGTGACGTCCTTCACAACGACCCCAAAATTTGGGGACCCACTTGAAATTTGGAAGACAATTGCAAATTGGTGTTTTACATTTTGAGTTCGCCATTGTCATTATTTAAATACTAAAAGGGATTGGTTGTCATGTGTATGTTGTATAGCAAAAGTCTTCATCAAAGTTTATTCTATGCTCATCAAAGTTACGTTAAGTGATGTTGGCCAAAGTCATGTTAATAAACTTCCTTAGTTTATGTATTTTTTCAAAGTGACATTTGGTGTGTTTATGTCATTATATGTTGAGTTCTAGGATATGTGTTTTCATTATGTCCTAAAAGGGCTTGTGTTGTGTTTATTAGTATTCATTTATGTTATGTTCTCATATTGTAGTTATAATTGTTATGTTCTTTTATGATTTCAAATGTTTTTGTTATTAGTTTATTGAATGTTTGTGTTATGTTATTTTATTCCAAGGCCATGTCCTTGGGTACATTAGTCATATGTTTTATTTGTTTTTAAAGTGTTATTTTTAGCATTATCATGTGTTGTAGATTGTGTTGTTATAACTTAGTGTGTTTGTTATTGTTTGTTTTTATTGTTATTTGTGATGTGTTGTGTCATGAGCATTAGTGATAGCTTTGTTAGGCTTTGGTTACGTATTTGTGTATTGTGGGGGCTAACCTTAGAAGTTAATCGTAATGTTGTTTTATGATATGAGTAACCTTTATGGTCATTATACACTTTGATTTGCATGGTTATGTTATTTCGAAAGGATAAATGCTAACAGATTTCGTATTGCTTGGCAGGTATGTGGCAAAGTTCCTGGGATAATTCGGGTCCCAAAGGTGCTATTTTTGAATGGTAGATTCATCTGTTGGAAGAGACATGAGATATATGATTTGTTGCCAACATTTCATGAATATTGGAGCACGTTTACATGAGAGAATGCCGCATGGAAAAGGTCGTTGTAATTACCAGAAAGTGCCATCGTTATCATTGGTTTTTGAGAATGATTAGGAGTGCTCATCGGAATGTAGTTCACACCCACTTATGGAATAGGAAGCCACTATCGCATTTAGAAAAATATTATTACGGCAAAGCGACCAACAAATGTTAGAGAATGTATATCCAAAGCTCGACAAACAATATACAAACACTGAGAGCAACATATACTAAGACGATGTTCGTTCCTCTACTATATATTATTTCGATGTAACGGGTCAGTAGAAGAGCTGTCAAGGTGACATATTAGTTAAGACAATGTCCCATGATCAGAAGGCCCGTTGTTTGGTATTATCGAAGAAGGGTCCTAAAATTGATATCCACGTCCCATATAGCCACAAAGAACATTGCTGCTGTAAGACGTTAGGATGGAAGGACATGGTCATCTGCTACTAGAAAGTATCACTACCGAAGGATGTTGGCCAAAGAAGCACCATTAGGTTCACCTGCCATAGAATATCCTTTTGTTCATTAGCTGGAAACATCACTACACACCAATAAATTCCATCGTTGTTGGCTCAGAAAATGATATTGTGGTTGTTATTTACCGGATCAAGGAAAATAGAGGCAGTCGCCAGGGAACAAGGTTGCCATAAAATATTATCGTTGTTTGAAATCATTTTCACTCGTAGGCCGAGGAGATGGATGCATTCCATAATATCATGCAGGAACCATCTTTAGAAAAGGATTAGTTGTAGTGTGGAGCTCAAATAGCATGAGGAGAAGCATATTTACATTTTAACTATGTGAAGGCTAGGTTTGAGTCAAATATTTATTAAGTACCATTTGATATTTGATAAAGTTTGGTACATGATTCATGTAAAGGTAGTTTTCAATTAAAGCAATCTCATTATGTTAACGACATTAATATATATTTTGAGGATCGAAAGCACAAGCGGGAATGAATTAGTTCTAAAAATTTGAATAACTAAATGAAACAGAAGATATAGAATGAATCGATTTTTCAAAACTATAAATGGATTCATTGAGATGAGAACAAGGTCAGACGTCTTTGTAGAGGAGCTAAAGAAGAAACGAACTAAGGAGAAAAGTAAAGAGAAGCTGTGCAGAGTGGAAATCACAAAAGAAAACTGAATTTATTGTAAGATCATGTTGGTTATATCAAACCATTTTTAGATTTAAATATGTGTTGAATGTTGTATTTAAATTGAAATGAAATGGTATTGATATGATTGTTTAAGAAATTAATATACCTTAGAAGATGGCATCACATCCTCGTTTCATTGTGTGAAAACTAGTGGGCAAGGGTCTTGTTTTTGTTTGTGTCTATGATTTAAATTATTTTAGAAGTAGTAAGTCCGAGATATAAAAGTTAGTACTTCACATAAAGCTTTTTCATTTTTATTTTATTTTAATTTTTATGTTATATCAATTTAACCTAGTATGCAGTTGTAAAGCAGAATTTTTCTACTAGGTTGCACATAGGTTTGTTAAATTAATTTACATTCAATTAAATAAATGTTTGGAGATAAATTAATATCTTGAACTTAGACTTAGTTTCATAAGGTTAAGATATCAAGATTGATATTTTTTCAAGAGTCCCTCTTTTCAATTGGATATTATTATTGATCTATTACAGAAGGTCCAAGTTTTAAGTTGAAAATAATATTTATTGTTTAAAATATTTAATTTAATAAATATTTTAAAATAAATATTATAAGAAGACCCAATTTATGAATAGCATTTTATCATAAAATCGAAATATTCTAAATTGAGTTTATATTAAGACCAGATGCTTTATTGTCAATAAATTTTGATATTTTATAAGGCTAGGCAGAATATTATTCTATTTATTCATTTACATGAAATGTTTCAGAGGCTAGGATTCCTTTTCCAGGGAAGACAAACAAAAACAAGACCCTTATTCAAATGGGAATTTGGGTGTCGATGGTGACGGACTTTTCAAATGGGAACACGATGTCCCAAGAAAAGTAGAGGAGCTTATTCAATAAGAATGCCAAGAATGATAGTTGAATTTACCAATAGGGAAGGCACTATAAGTTTGAAGGCTATGAGTATTCTTGTCTCTTTTTTGAAATGGACTCACAATAAAAATTATACGAGCTGTCAGTCTTGGTGGATGCTACTTGGAAATACCACAAAGACTAATGGGGATAGTCACATGTCAGATAACATAGCTCCTAGTCATCTTAGTAATTTGAGGTTAGTTGATAATCACAGGGTAGGAAATAAACGACAATATAATACTTCGAACCAGAGCCATGTGGACCACCAGATAGCCACCGCCATAAATCTAGCCAGTAGGTTCACCTCTCCAAGGCTGATTGGCCAAGACAGGATGTGGTCCCAAAGCATGTCATATACGGAAGAAAGCACTTACCAAATAATTATTAAGAGTAACTGTCAATACAGAGCTTGTGGGAGTTTTTTCAGTACTCTGCTATGTGTATCTGCAACTTTTTGTTTCTCCACTGTTTCAAGGAAGGGATCTGTGTCTGTTTCTTTTTTTGTAATTATGATGCAGGTGTGTTTTATCGGGGTATATCCAAAATGTTGTATGGGAAGTATATTTTTGATAACAAGCTATGTTCCTTACCGGATGTAATGGCTTTGGCGGTATGTAGATTTTACATATATAGGATCCTTAGTATGGACATGTTCATCAACAGCCCTGGGCTGATTTTTGTATAAGGTTTTGGGTCAACCTGTAAAACCCGGTATTAATGCTATAGTATCTTATCTACAAAAAAATAAAAATGTTTCAGATATAATATCATAAATATATGGAACAAACATGTTTTACGAAATAAACCTTGAATTATAGTCATTACATTTAAAGGTTTATAAATTTCATTAAATTTTAGTAACTTTGATTTTCTTAGAGTCAATTGAAATATAATTCTAAAAAAATGTTAGATTATCTTGATGATGAATTCATTTAAAAGCATTTTGATATATAGTTTGAGAAGATGAAATAAATTTTGTACACTTTAACTTACAAATCATAAAGCAAACTTTATTTCATCATTGGATGGAAAATTGGATATGGAAGGCATGTTTTGCATGATGAACTTGAAATCATTTACATAATTTCCTAGGCCCCTTGTTAATAGAAACTTTCAAACTCAAGAGTTTATTCAGGCACTTACAAACAACTATGCATGACACATAAATATTAAAGTAAGAACCTTGGAGAAAAGAATTTCTTTGCAAGAGAGAATTAAAATTCTAAAATTGTCAAGTGGTTTTGTGACTAGACAAAATCACACCTCAACAGGTAAATTAACCCAAGAGATTTTGGCTTCTCTTTTTACTGCCCTACACTTTGTTTCTTTCACAATCTACCTCATAATTTCTAGTGCAGCTATTGATCTAGGGCAAAAATATGGCAAGGCCTTAGGGAGAATTTTGGATCCATAGATTCTTATATAAGAACAATATTCCAGTAGGAAATAATATTTGGCTTATTTTTCTCTTAAAAAATTTGCTATTTATCCACGTGTTGTGGTCTACTAGCAAGGACACCACTTGCATTATCGGTGATGTGACCCAGGTTCAACCCCCATGATGGATATGTATATGTATAAGAAGTATTTAATCAATAAAAAAAACTTTGCTATCCCTTTTCCAGTCCTATGAGGGAGTTGGCCACATAATTGACATTGGATTTCTTGGAGAAACATATCACAAAATTCTATGTAGCTAGATTGTACTTCTTGAAAAAGTGGCAGTCTTTCTTGTATAATTTCATGATATATTCCTCCCATGGGTGTTAATGCTTCTTCACTCATCTGGTCTACTATTAAATGTATCAGCAATGAGTAATGTGTGAAGGGGGCATCACTTTGTATTTGTTCAAAATGGCCCTTTCCAAGTGTTGTACTTCTCTATCTATGGTCTTAGAAAGTAAATTCTTCCATTTATATGGTCGACTGGTAGATTTTGTTACACTATGCTAATAAAAACATGGTTTCATTTTATACCCATTTTAAATCATCTTCACCATTAAGAAGTTTATCATATTAGTGTAATCCTATACCCACAAATGTAATGCAAATATTTGAACTAAAAACGTAGATGTTACCTAGGCTTTTTAGCCAAAAATACTAGCAAAGAAGGGATTTTTTGTCATAATTTGTGCTTGGACTGCTAACACCTTCTTGTTAATGATTTTGGTTGCATCCTTAAGGTTGAAAAATTTGATCATAATCTCTAGAGTGATTGTGAGCAAGGTTCGATTATCAAGGCCTTTGATTTCACTAGCCTTTGGATCGTATACCAATGCTAACCAGGATAACAAGTCTAAGGAGAAGTACATTCATGGGAATATGAGTTTGATTAAATTGCACGTCCATTTGTTGTTGTACGGGCTTGGTACATTTCATGTGGCATGCACTTTATTATATAGGTACTTAAACAACACTGGGTGCCTCTAGCGATTTTCTTCTCTTCTATAATAGCTAAAAATAACTATCTATTCGACATCATAGTGTTGTTCAGGATTAAATCGTTTCTCTAAATTAGATGTTGGAAAGAGTTTATTCCATCATTTGGGTTATGTAAAAGTATCGTCCAAGATACATACTTAGATTATTTTTTGTACAAGTTATCTAGTTACTTCATGCAATGTAATAAATGCACAAGTATCAATGTGCAAGTTGTACATGTGCAAGTTGTCCCTTGCACAACTAGATAGAGTGTTGGCTAAGTATTATATTTTGCCTATATAAGGATGGCCTCTTAGATAGATAGACATAGAGTCAAGGGACATAATTAGATAGTGTAGCTTAGTGGATAGTACAATTCTATTTGCCTCACCATTCATTGGTGATGGATACAATATAGATCAGTAGCTTTATTAATGGAGTGCTCATTTCCTCCATAGCTACATTGTAATATTTTATATAATTTATATTTACTGCATACTTCAGTCATTTAGTATATTTACTTTCTTTCATATTATTTTTCATCTTGTGATTGTTATCTCTCAAGGCTCATTCATCAAAATCTAATAGTGGTATTAGAGCCATAATAGATCTAGTTTGTTTAGGTCAATAGGGAAACCACCATTATCATTTATCCTGAGTATTTTGGTAAATTGATGTACCACTAGACCAACCATTATAAAAATATCTTAGAAAAATCTAGGTGGTAGAATTAATGAGAGTCACAAAGTTAGAATTGAAAGAAATCTCAATTTCAAATAATATTGAGATCATTTTTGTCTAGAGTCTTTTCCATAGAGTTGTTAGGAAAACTCGTGAAGACTAGGACTCAATATTAAATCCACTAGATTGATAAATCATCTAGTGAAGATCATCTAGGTTATCTAGAATTTACTAACTAGTGCCTAAAGTTTATTTTATTTCAAAAAATTAATTCTCAAAGTACTGGGATGACTTCTATGATAGAAATCTAGGAGACTCTAAATGCGTTGCCTCAAGGTGAAAGTGCCCTCATAGTGCAAAGGTTAGTTCATTGTGCAAGAGGAGAATACTACGGAAGAAGACTTCAAGTGAAGTATTGTGGTGAAGATATGAGACTGAAGATATCCATTACTGGATTGCAAAATTCTATAGTTGAAGAACAGGCTATATGAAGAGCCTTGATACAGAAATGCCATAGAAGCCTTGAAGAAGAAGCCACATAAGTCTTGATACTTAAAATACCATAGAAGCCTTGATACTAAAAATGCTATAGAAGCCTTGGTTATTGAAAATACCATAGTAGCCTTGATACTGAAAAGGCCACAAAAGCCTTGGTACTGAAAAAGGCCATAGGAGCCTTGATATTGAAATAGGCCATAGAATCCTTAATCCTGAAGAAGAATTTGATAAGAATATTTTATTTAGAAGTAGACTAAATATTTCAGTACTAACATATTTTTGCAGGAACAAAATATTTAATGAGTTGGGAAAATTCCTACAAAAAGTTAGGAAGAGTATATTTTCAAAATCAACTCAGCCCTAAAGTAAAAGCAAATATATCAAGAGAAGATATCATTGAATAATTTTTAGTCTTGGAAGAAGAAGAAGCAAAACTAGTAGAGTCATTCTCAAAGCTAGGAGTAGCAGAATCAGAATATCCAGGAGAAGATCTCATCACAAACACTTACAAGAGTAGAAGGTTGAAGAGAAGGTCTCAAGGAAGACCATAAGAAACTACTAGATCAAAGACCTTATGAAGGTCTCACCGAGCATCTAAAAAAGGCTAGGAGAGCCTTGGTAAAGATCAAGAGAGTTCTTTAGAGAAATCATTGGATAAATCCACTACCAAGGTGAAGTACCTAATAGTGAAGGACTTGGGACAATTATCGCCATATGAAAAAAAGCCCAAGAGGAGAATTTGGCAAGGAGTGAAAAAATTGTGAAGGAAAATTTGGTAAGGAGTGCTAAATCCATGAAGAAGAATTTGGCAAAGAGTGCCAAATACGTGAAGAAGAATTTGGCAAGGAGTTCCAAATTTGTGAAGAAGAATTTTGCAAGGAGTTCCAAATCCTAGAAGAAGATCTTGCTTGAAGTCAAAATTCAATAAGAAGACTTGAAGATAGAATAAACTCACCAAATATTGGAGATTTGAAGATTACATCTCACAAAAATAAGGCACCAATTTAGATACATAGAATTCTCTAAATCTATAGCATAAAGAGGAAAACATAAGAGGAGAATAAGCCATCAAATCCTAGGCTCTTGAAAGAAATTTTGAGACCATAATTTGGTAAATAAGGAGCTATTTGGGACATCCTACTTGAAGAAGCAAATTTGTAATTTTAGACACCAAGTTCTACATCCTCTACAAAGGTGGGAGAAGAGCTACAGAAAAAGGTAAGCAACTTTTGATGCAAGAAGATTTATTAATTGGATTACTTATCATATTTATAAGAGCACCTAAATTTGGATTGAAGTTGCAAGAAGAAAATTAGATTACAGTATTCTAAAGTGCAAAAGGAAACATATTATTTTTAATTATTTATTTGCACATTTATTATGATTTTATTATATTTTATATTAGCTTCTATAAAATACCTATCATCTACTTTAGAAAAATAAAAATAATACTAAGTGCTACAACATTGATTGTAGTGAAATTGCATAATAACTCTTAAAGATTCATTTTAGGTTATTCTTGATTAGTTGCAATAAATTATTAGTGCATGACTTTGAGAGTTGATTGGAGTGATAAGGTGTAATATTAGTGCATTAAAAGTAAAGGAATTGTACTATTATACTACTCTAAAAAATAAATTAGTGTTGTGTTTCTTGAAGGACACAAAATATGATTTGTATCAAGTGTCTAAAGACACTATTGAAGCACAAAAATCTACAACTTGTAGTGGCCAAAATAAGCCACCAAAAAGGTTAGAATCCTCCAAAATTTGGAGAAATTAACTAACCAAAAATAGAAATAGAAGCTTCAGAGATTAAGACTTGGTGAATCTCAAATCAAAAGCATTACAAAGTTGGATGCAAGAAAAGAAAGTGCAAAAAATGGCATCAATTGAAAAGATTCTATTTATTGTTATTGAAGTTTGGATTTGTTATCAAGGTGTCCAAGAAAAAAGGGAAAGGTGTGTCTACTCTTAAAATACAACCTCAAAATCCTTTTATTGCAGGAAACATCTACCACAAAACTAGAATTTCAGATCTGGAAATAGAGTGCAAAAGAAGGCATATTAAAAAAATATTTATATACAATATTATAATAAAAATTATTGCACTACTATAATCAGGTTTTTATAGCAACTGAGCAGATTTGGAAGTGCTACAATAGGGCACATTAACTACATGGTAAATCAGTAAAGGAAGGTCGAACATCAGCACTCTTCTTCCCAAGCTAAAAGGAGCCACTCAAGGACTCTTGGATATACGTACCTACAAAATAAAAGCTCATATCAGATCATTCTAGAGCTACATTTATGTAGACAAGCGAGTGCACATCTATTTCTAAAATATGTCAAAAATTTACAAAGGATTCAACACAATTGGAGGTATAAAAGGAAGAAGCAAAGGTGTTACATTCATGGTATCTAACTTGGAGAAGACCATCCACCAAAGGAATCTCCAAATCATCATCCAAGATCCATAGCACATCATCAATCCACCTACATAAGAATAGCTTGCTTTTTACCCAAGAAATGTAGCAAAAAAAGGAATGGTTGTGAAAGAGTTTGAGGAGTTATAATATCCATATTCAAAGATGTTATAGGAATGAAATCCATGTAGAAATAAAACTTGGCATTATAGAAATAATTCTTCTCTCAATGTTCAATAAACTCCCATGTAGGAGTTACAACGAAGTGGTGACACTTGGTATTCTCCACCAGCTTCACATGAGTGCCCATACATTTTTAGATTGCTTCAAGAGCATTGAACAAAGAACTTGGAGTGGCTTTATTATTTCCTTCAAATATCTTGGCTAAGGTTTTCCAAAATTTTGTAAAAGTTTTTTTTGAACTAATATAGGGTTGTATTTCATCTGTAATTACAAATGTTATTATCATGAGTACTTTTACTTCATGTTATTCAAAATTTTGAATCTCTCTATCTTCTATAGTATGTTTAGTTTTTGCTTCTTTAACAATGTCCCAAATATTTTCTACTATTGATATTAAGCTCAATTTATTTTTCCAAGAAGAGTAATTAGATCCTTTAAGAAGTTGGAATTCTATAAGAATGAATTTATTTGTTGTCATGATGATGCTTGTAATCTACCTTATATCTTCCTAGTTTAGAGTATGCTATCAATTGCTAGCTTTCAATTCTTTAACTTTTATAGTATGCTTTGTATCTCCCAAATGTTTTGAATAAACTATGGTCTTGATAAAGTGCTTAGCTTTCTTAGTTTTTCCTTTGAGTTGAATCCCTTTTATCTCCCTAATGTTCAGCTACTATTTTTCATCTTATTTCTCCCTATTTGTGAATAGAAAGCTAAAGATTATTTTGATGCACTTTAAATTGATGAAATTTTCTATATTCAAGGCTCTATAGTTGGATTCCTTAAGTCTCATTAATTTGAGTAAGAGACTAATTCCAATGTAGTTTTCCAAATTTATGTTTTGCTTCCTATATCCTTTAATTCTCAATAATATAGTATCTAAATTTCAAGTTATTTTATTTGATGTTGAACTCCTTATATATCCCTAATTAGAAATTTAGAAAAAAAGATAATTTTTAGATATAATACTTCAATTTCAATATAGAAAACCTTATTCCTCCTAGTTGAATAATTTACAAATATTTCAATACTTGAATTTCAAATAATGAAATTTCAAAAAAATCTCAAGTTATATTCTCCTTACTTCAATAGTCTTTCTAATCTAGCAATAAGTCATCTAAGGTTGCAATTTACATATATATCCATGCATTTAAATAACTAAAATTAACCTTAGAAATGATAAATCTTATGCCTTCTTAAACTTGATGGAATGCAAATAATAATTGAATGTTAATATACCTTATTTGAGGTGAGGTACTACATATTGATTGGCTTCTCCTTTGACTATGATTTTCATGCTAATTTAGGCACTGTTCTTTTATCAGTATTTAAGGCTCGAAAATATTCTTCCATCACATTTATTGCTTCTCCTTTATATGGTGCACTCTTCCACTTTTAACTGTTCTTATCCTCTTCAACATTTTATGGCCTTGAATGCTTGGTATACATTCTCTCTTCTAGTTTGGGCTATTAATATTGGACTATATCCTTTGACTTGTGTACCACATAGCATTTAACATAATATTTGGATGTTGCTCTTCTTTGTTAGGTGGTGCAGGTGTTACTTATTACCATATAGACATTACTTTAGATGTTACTTCAATATTTGTACAATGTAGATATTATTTGCTAATGTATTCCCTCCTTTCTCAATGAGAACTTGTTTGAGGTGTTATTAAAAGTTGTTGGCACTCTTATATTTTGTTACAAGTGGCATATGGTATCTTTTAAATGACATGACAAGTGGTAGCTCCACTCTTCTCTTGCACGTAATCTATCTTTGGCACTCAAAGTTCCTTTCTTTTACTTAACGTTCTTTGCCAACTCTTTGAGTGTTTTTTGGTCTTCCTTTTGCAACTATTGAGTGCTTCTTGATTTCCAACATATGGTGGTGGCTCTTCTCCTTTGATGAATGCTCCTATTCAATGGTGGTGGCTCCTCCTTTGGTGTTGCTTCAATGCTTCTTTCTTAGTTGTTATTTCACTATTGGTCTATTATGTATACAAGCCTCTTTTGCTTAGGTAAAACCTTGCTACTTGATTTATTTTTCTACCTTAATACTTCAACATTTGTCCTTACTTTATCTTTGTCCTTATTTTATATTTTTTTTCTTTATCTTGCTGCAGGTTTTGATCCAATGTGGGCACTACCGTATTGAAGTTTTAGCATCCTATTGGTGTCTTTAGAAACCTTGAATATGTTATATTTGACCACTTATTTGGATCTTTCTTATTTGCTTCGTAGCTTCTCCTTTTTTGCTTGGTGATTATACAACTATTGGATGCAATTTTTTGTGCCCCTTTGGTGTCTTTTGACACTTCAAATCTTGTCTTTCTTTTGCTACTTTAAAAGCCAAATACGTTGCTTTTATAAACTAGAAATGAATCAATTTTAAACTAAGATAAAATACCTTTATTGCAAAAAAATTTAAGACATGTTAGTCTCCTTTTGTATCTTGCCTTCTTGTCTTCGTCAGCTATTTTTTTTTGCTTTAATATGATGGCACCTCATATTTATCTTGTTGATTCTATTCCTTGAGACTTGTTGCAACTTGTCCTATGCTTTATGATATATTTGGACACTCTAACTCATCCTTGTTATTTTGCACTATTCGTTCTCCCCTTTCTTAGTAATATTTCACTTTGATAGCTCTCAAAACTAACATGTGTTAAGCACTATCTACTTCTTATTATTACTCCTTTCAAGCAACTTTTAACACTCTATTGTGTTGATGTATTTTGTAAGTTTCAAGATCCTAATGCTACCTCCTTTCTTGACTTGAAGACCTTTAAACTTAAACTCCTTTTGCTACCTTTAATAAATCTAATATGATGTTTTCAATAAACTTAAATAATACTTGAATAAAATCTTTAATAACACCAATTTTCAAACCTTATTTTGGCCTTCTTTGTAGAAATATTTCTTGGTGATATGGTTCACCTATTTGTTGCTTTGGATCTGTAAACTTTGTAGCTTCAACTGCTTGTGCTTTGCTACTCTAATTTTCTCTATTTTGTAGCTTCCAATATTGCATATTCCTTATTTAGTGTATTGTTTGAAATTTTGATTTTGTGGCTCCAATTCTCCTTCAACTTTGTTCTCTCAGACTCTAAAATTTTTAGAAATTAGTGCTGCTCAAATTTTTGCCCTCTTACTGTCCTGAAACTATATAATTTCTATTGCAAAAATCTATAATATTCTCCTTCGTAAATTAGCTTTCAAGCCTTTAATGAAAATATTTAAATTTTTTAAATTTGTGGCCTCTTCTACCTTCTTGCTCCTCCTTAGATCTTGTTTAATTATGAATTCAATCTTGGCCTATTTAGTGGCCTCCTTTTCAATAATATGAATGTCTTGAGGTCTTCAAGAATACTTTCCAAAATTTGGCAAACTTCTTGCCAAATCCTCCTCATTTTTGGGCTTGTTGTCGAATGGTGACAATTTTTCCAAATTCTTATTTTTAGGAGCTAATCCTTATTGTAATATTCTCCCTTGATATTTATTCAAATATCCTCCAATAGCAACTTCTTGAACTTTTTAGTAAGCCTTCTCTAACCTTCTTCTTATTTCTCCTTTCAAACTTTCTTGAGGCCTCTTCTCTTGGATCTTCAAATTTTGTAGCGTCTCAATATTCAATAGGACTTTTCTTAGTCCTTATCTATATTCAATATTCTATATTCCAATTCTGGAAGTTCTTCAATGAGACCTATTTCTTAGGTCTCCTCCTTCTTGAATTGCTTTCTACTTTCTTCAATTTGTAATCTGCAATCTTCAATCTATGGAAACCTCCTTCTTGGACCTCCTTGATCTCCAATATCTGATCTTCTATGGGACTCTTTTCTTGAGTCTCCTCCTACTTCAATATTTAATAGGGCTCCTTTTACCTCTTTCTCTCTTCTAGATCTTCAATTTAGAATTTGTTGCTTCAGGTACTGGATCAATTACAAAGAAGGTATTCCTCCTAGCTATTATAGGAAGCTTCTCAAATTTATTTGAATTCAATATTCTCTACAATAAAGTATTATAATATTATAATGGAAATTTTTGAAATCTAATGATAATGAACTTCACTAGTTTTTTTTTTCAAACTAGTGGAATCAATGTTGAGTTCTAGTCTTCACAAGTTTTTTTACAACTTTGTGAAAATACTCTAGCCAAACAACAATTTCAAAAATTCTAAAAATGATATTTCCTATCTCCTTTCATTCTACCTTATGGCTCTCCCTATCTCCTATCAATCTACCTTGTGCTCTGATACCATTGTTAGATTTTGATGCTATATATTTAAGGAAATGCAACCACAAGAACTAAAATAAGCATGCAATATTAAGTCTATGATAATGGTAATGTAATATACATGAAAAAATTATAATAAAATTCTACAATAATTCATAAAGCTTCCATTAATGAAATATCATGAAAATAATACAATGGTATATAATGGTCTCAAACACTTCAGAATTTATGCATGCTCTACATTGTATCTACTTTCTTTTCTCATAACTATTCTTCCTCACTCTATCAAAGGCCTATAGATAAGGAGATATGTCTCTTGGCCTTTCACCTACCTATGACTCTTCATCTACCTATTATATGACTCATGTACATGTAGAATACATGCACAATTACATCATTGCACATTCTAACAGTTGTGCATTTATTTGGTGGACTGAACGCTTGTCCCTTTCTTGGTGCTTTCAGTGGCGTAAAAGGTTTAAAATGATTATGGCATGGTAGTTATAGGGGCGGACTGCATGAAGATCTGTGTGGTGGCTTCTGGGGTTGACAACATAGAATACTGTGGTGGCCATAAAAGCTAGATAGCCTACCCGGATTTGTGACGGCTACCAATTCCACCTTGTTAAAAAAATAAAATAAATAAACAATTGTGCATTTATTACATTGCATAAAGTAAATACTCAAATCCTAATCTAAGATAAAATCATAATATAAATATGTAACCAAGGTGGTACATTGACTTGTACTAAATAATGTAATATATTCTAACAATAAGAATTTCAATAATAGATAGATGAAAATAATGGTGATAGTTGTTCATATAAAGACTCGAAACCATTTGAAATTCATGACTTTAGATGCAAAGACCTCAAGGAGATCAAAAACTTAAATGAATATATGAACAAACACCACAAAGCGTCACTCATATTGAAATATCTATATGAGTTTTTGGATGGAAACCCTTCCTATTTTAATATAAAATTAGGATTAGTTTTAGCTTTGTAAAGGATCGATGAGTTTACTTTTGTAATTATCGTAGGCTTTCATTTCATTTATCTCTATTAGGACCCCATATTAACATTATTATTTTAATTCTCGTATTATTTTGTAATGACCCTTTTACAATGTGGGGATCCTTTTATAATGATATATTTTAATGGTATGTGGTAATTGAGGCACTTAGAAAAGTGGGGTCATTTCATGTAACTATTGTCAAGAATGTAACTATTTTTTGGTAAAATATTCTAGCTCAAATGATACTTTGCATGTAAACCAACTTTTGAGAATTAGGTTAGGTTTGCATGAAGTGTATCTCTAAAATACAAGGGTCCATAAATGAATGTATATTTTTGCATATTTAATTAACATATTGAAGAAGGCTACCCCCTCGAAGAGGCTCATGATTTTGTGTTATTATTTATGATATTTTTTATACTTTTGCATTTACATTTTGTACTGCAATATTATGTTTTTTATGAAATTATTTATTTTTCGTAATATTTTTGTGAATGTTATTATTTTTATTATAATGTTCCTAAAAAGTGGTATTAGAGTGTTTTCTATGGTTGTGTTCCATTTTAATTGCTAGGAATATTTTTTTTTTGTATTCTTATTTTTTTATCCATTTATTTATTAAAAAATAGCCTTTTTTGCACTAGTTTATTAGGTTAGAAACCCTATGCCAGGAGTTTTAAAATATCATAGAGGATTTTCATTATTGGAAAAGTAATATTTCCCATAAAGCATCTAGTGAAGTGAGGGGTGATCAGGCTTTAATACCCAGGCCTCAGACAACAACCATCTATGAAATTGAGTTCCCTTGTATCTTTAGGTATATTAAGAGACCCTTTAGGATTAGGAGATACCTTTAGCCTTAAAAATATTTTTGATCATGTATTCTCCATAGTACACTAGATACCATATTCAAAAAAATCATTCTATTGTAATTATTAGAAATGTGGATATTGTGCTTAAGAGTATGTGTGAAATCCTCCTTGAGTAGTGGCCTAAAATATTGGTTTGATAACTATCTTCTATTATTGTGGTATTGTAACAACCCAAGAGAAAGATATTTTTTTGTTTCACACGGTTCACAAAAATGCCCCAATATTTTTGTTTTCCAATATTAATAATGCATAACCACACTGTGTTCTTATTTTTGCATATAACACTCAAGTGGATAAGAGTGGCCAACATATCATAATTTCTAGGATTCACCTTTCTAAAACTTCTTTTTTATAAAGGACATAAATAGTGGTCCCCTCACATTTCTTACACCCTCCCTAGGTATAAAATAATTTGATCACAACATAGTTATTATACTTCTTAAGTCAATTTTAAAAAAACGAAGATGTTATTTCCCTAAATCTACATAAGTTTGTCTATGTAGGTGTTGGCAATTTCGGGTACCTTGAGTACATTGCCTTTGCTCAAGTGTAGTTGTTGTCATTGATGTCAAGGAGTTTGTGCTGATGTCAAAAAGAGTTTGTGCCAAAGCTAGTTTTGATGGATCCATGATATTTGTTCAAGATGCTCTTAGATCTTGAAGGTTCCATGATGGCAGTCTAAAAGGGTTTTTGTTAAAACCACATTGGCAGATTTAAAGGTTTTTATTAAAACCAGGTGGATGCATTAAAGGTTTTTTATTAAAACCAATTTCAGCTTAATGCAAAGGTTTAAGTGGAAATATTTATTAAATAATAATTTAATTAAAAACCTTCTAAAGGTTTTAATTAATTATTTTTAATAAATAATTATTATTTTTTAAAATAATAATTAAAAGGTTTCTTAACCCCTATAAACCTTATGGCGGCAATATTTAAAAGGTCAAATTTCCTCCCTCCTTGGTCGACGTCGCAAAGTGCATGCAATGCACTATAAATACCTGCCTTGCCTTCATTTATAATATGGCTTGTGAATGATGAATTATTTCGAAGGGCGTATGCGTTGTTTCATCGACCCTCGTGCGCTTTTTGATTGTATATTACGCAAGTTAGTCGAGCCATAGTATCAACGGGTGATGTGGTGTATTGGTGGCAGCGAAGGTGGTTAGGGCACTTCTAAGCGGGAGGTCCCACGTTCAAGTCCCCGCGAAGTGTTTTTATTGCAAATCCTCTTTTCGACCATGTGCATTGATTGGAGCTTGATGGATTGGTGGAAGTCCTAGTCGCGGTATTTGCGGATTTCTGAAGCGTTGTTGGTTTGACCTTCCTTTTGGTCAAAGGTACATTGTTTTTAATTAACCCTTGTTTATTTGCTAAGAGTGGCTTATGTGGTAAATGTATTTAGAAGTAAATATATTTTAGGAGATATAAGGGTTGGCAATATTTGTTCTAAAATAGTTTTGGTTGAGTAAATGACATTGTGGTGTTATGGAGATATAAGGAATGCTAACTTAATATTTTTACTTTAGTTGGATTGAAATTTATAAGGGAAATAATTGCCATGGTGGTTGAATTATTTTGACATGACATGTTGGGTTAATAATTTTTATGGAATATCAAAATTATTAATGGAAGTAGATTTTCAAGGGCTGATTCATCTTCAATAAGGTATGGGCACTTTCTTCTTATGAGTATGATTGGTGTATGTTTTCCTGAAATAAGATTGGAGTGAAAAGGTATTCAACTAGGTTTCCTTTGGTTGGGTGTAAATCCTATTTTCTGGTTTGTTGAAGACTACTTATGCATTGTTATCATTGATGAGAGTTTTGGTGAATGCATAATTCTGGTTTGAGGTAGTGGAAGCATTGTGCACTAGGGTTTATGTTTGTGAGTCTTGCTACTTGCTTTGAGTTGGTGAAACCCTTGGTTGGCTGTTTTGAGGTTGATGGTTGAGTTGCTTCCATAGAGATTGTTTGATCAAGTTATTGCTTTTACTTGATTCATGATATTGGGCTTACTCCATTGAGTTGATTTGAACAAGTTATTCTTTGCATTTGGTGATATTGTGTGGGTGGGTGTTTTGTTCAAATATCTTTGGAGGGAAAAGGATTTCTACTTGTTTCCTTTTCTTGTGATGATTGGTTGAATGCTTCAAGGTTAATGTTGAGTTGAATGATGTTGGTTAAACCTTGTCTTTGAGCATTGTTGTTAAAGCCCTAATTGGTTGAGAAAAGATATTGGTTGTTGGAAAGAACATGAGTATCATTGTTATATGAGATATTGCTTGGTTGGCAATTGTTGGGTTGTGTTTCATGTTCTTGAGGAAAGCATATTACATCTATCTTATTCTTATGAGATTTGAGATTGAGTTGAGATTGAGATTGGGAGTTAAGTATAGAACATATTGAGTCTCTAACAATTCTCTTTATGCTTCTATGAGGTTGATGAATCACATTGGGTCTCTAACCATTCTCTTTGTGGGTTCATGCCAAGCAAGTTTTTCTTGATGAACTTGTGAGCAGGTTTTGGACAGGTTTCATTGGAGACTTGTGAGCAGGTTTTGGACAGGTTCCATTGGGGACTTGTGAGTAGGTTTTGGACAGGTTCCATTGGGGACTTGTGAGCAGATTTGGACAGGTCCTAGCAGAGGACTTGTGAAGCTGAGTTTGATAGTTCTATCAGAGAACTTGAGGAAAGAGGTGCATTGGTTCTATGAGAAGAACCCGAGGACATTTGTGCTAGATCGAAGGATTATGTTTAGTGCAGATTCGAGGACCGACTTTTGAGGTGATAGAGTTGAGGACAGAGGTCTCCATCTAGAGCAAGGAAGACAGGTGTCTTCTGTGGATAGAGTTCCATTTGCTAAGGGCAGCGGAGGCAGAGGTCTTCTAGAGGATCACCAACCGGAGCGAGAGGTAGGGGAAGGTATCTCCTTTGAGCAGAGGCTCATAAATTTAGATTGGGGGAAGGTATCTCCTTTGAGCCGAGGCTCATAAACATTGTAATTGGGAAGGTTTCCCAAAGAACTTTGATATAAATTTTAGAGGAAAGTTTTATCCGTGGAGTAGCCCACCTTGGGTGAACCACGTAAATTGCTGTGTCACTTTGTGGATGATCTTGTGCATTGTTTTGATATTGCTTTGGATATATTGCTTTATTGTTTTGAAGTATAAAGGAAAAGTAAAAAGAGGTCTTATACTGTTCACCCCCCTCTCTAGTATAAGCTTGTGTTCTTCAATTGGTATCAGAGCGGGTTCCTTCGAAAAGGTTTAACAGCTTGAAGGAAAAGCTAGTAAAGAACACAATGGATTTTTCCAAAGGTAAACAGTTTCAAGAGAGTGATGAGTCCTCTAGTGATGAAGAGGCATATTATAGCAAGAAAGGCAAGTTCTCTAGAAAGCACAAAAATATGAAAAATGTAAGATGTTTTTATTGTGGAAAATTTGGCCATTATGCTACTGACTATACTGTTGCCAAGGATGAAAGTGATGAAGATAAACAGGACTGTAAGAGCAAAGATTCTGAAAGGCATAGGCATCAAAGGAAGATTAAATATGAGCAAAGCAATCAAGGAAAGAGGTACTCTCACAAACACAAGAAAAGTTTCTACCTAGACAAAGCAAGTAAGTGTTCTAGTAGTGATAGTGAAAGTTCTTCAAGTGATAATGAAAATGAGATGTTGTTCATATCATAAAAAGAGGAAGAACCGAAACATAGATTCATTATCATGAAATGTCTTAGATGTGGAAATTTTGGTCACCTTGAGGATGATTGCACAAATAATGAATTGGTTGCTAGTATGTATGAGGATGCTTCAGAAAGTGATAAGGAAGATGCATGTATGGTTTTTGAAAAGGGTAGCACCTCTAGTGATAAGAATTCTGAAAAAGGCCTTGATAATTCAAAGTGCAATCAAATAGAGGATCTTGAATGTGAACTTACTAATGCTCTTAGTGTTTTGAAAAAGGAAAGAAAGAAGAATGCTAGACTCAAGGATAAGTTAGATGAATGTTGTATGGAGAGAGATAAACTTATAGAAAGTCTTGATGTCTCTATGGCTAAGGCACAAGAACTCAAGAATGAGTTAGAATCTAAGGTGCTTGAGTATAGTGAATTAGAACAGAAAATGGTTTCGTTGAAAGAGGAAAATAAAGAATACAAGGATAAGTTGTACAGGTTTCAAGAAAGCTCCAAAAAGGTTAAATCTCTTATCAAAGGTCAAAGAAAGACAACTGATAAAACAGGTCTTGGTTTTGTTAAGCCACACAAGAAACAAGTTGGAGAGTCTAGTAAGAGACTCCAAAAGGAAGAGAGTTCTAATGAGGAAAGTATTTCAGATCATGAGTCCTTGAATGATAGATGCATAGAAATAGAAAATAGAATTCAGAATGAGAAGAAAAAGTTTTTAGGACCCAAGAGGTCAAATAAAGGAAAGTTTCAAGGCAGATGTTTTGCTTGTCACAGGTTTGGTCACATGGCTTCACATTGCATGGCTCAAGTGAAGAAGGTAAATGACAGTTTTAGAAGTGCTAGTTACTTTCAAGGGTATTGCTACTCTTGTCAACAGTTTGGGCACAAGGCAGTTTATTGCAAGGCAAATATCAGGAACAGGTTTGATCAGAACAGGTTTGGTCAAAACAGGTTTGGTCAGAACAAGTTTGGTCAGAACAGGTGGATTCAAAGATCAAGTTTACCGTAGAGAAATAACATTGTTACTTGTTATAAGTGCAACAATAAAGGTCACATAGCTAGACAGTGTAGAGCTAAAATTCCAGGATACAAGAACAGGAACAGTGGCATGATCAGGTCCAAGGATCAAGGCATGGACAAGAATAGGGATGAGAACAAGAACAAAAATAGTGAAAGGAACAAGAATATGGACAATGAGTTCAAAAGAAGGCCCGATAAGGAAGTTATAGACGTTGATGATGATCAGTGCCTAATGGGAGTTTTACTCCCACCCTAGAATTAATCACCTCATCAGGAGGTGGGGGAGGGACTAAGCTAAGAGATTCATTCTTAGTCCCAAGCCCCAAAGGTGACCCTTTGCCATTGATGACAAAGGGGGAGAGATTTGAGTAAGGGGGAGAGATATGAGTAAGGGGGAGCAAAACTTCAAAAGGAGATTCTCAGTTGTTGGCTCAGTTGGTTTCAGTTTTGGCTTCTAAGATGTGTTTTAGTAAAGGTTTGCCATCAATGACAAAGGGGGAGATTGTTGGCAATTTTGGGTACCTTGAGTACATTGCCTTTGCTCAAGTGTAGTTGTTGTCATTGATGTCAAGGAGTTTGTGTTGATGTCAAAAAGAGTTTGTGCCAAAGCTAGTTTTGATGGTGGAGTTGCTTCCATAGAGATTGTTTGATCAAGTTATTGCTTTTACTTAATTCATGATATTGGGCTTACTCCATTGAGTTGATTTGAACAAGTTATTCTTTGCATTTGGTGATATTGTGTGGGTGGGTGTTTTGTTCAAATATCTTTGGAGGGAAAAGGATTTCTACTTGTTTCCTTTTATTGTGATGATTGGTTGAATGCTTCAAGGTTAATGTTGAGTTGGATGATGTTGGTTAAACCTTGTCTTTGAGCATTGTTGTTAAAGCCCTAATTGATTGAGAAAAGATATTGGTTGTTGGAAATAACATAAGTATCATTGTTATATGAGATATTGCTTGGTTGGCAATTGTTGGGTTGTGTTTCATGTTCTTGAGGAAAGCATATTACATCTATCTTATTCTTATGAGATTTGAGATTGAGTTGAGATTGAGATTGGGAGTTAAGTATAGAACATATTGAGTCTCTAACAATTCTCTTTATGCTTCTATGAGGTTGATGAATCTCTAACCATTCTCTTTGTGGGTTCATGCCAAGAAAGTTTTTCTTGATGAACTTGTGAGCAGGTTTTGGACAGGTTTCATTGGAGACTTGTGAGCAGGTTTTGGACAGGTTCCATTGGGGACTTGTGAGCAGGTTTTGGACAGGTTCCATTGGGGACTTGTGAGCAGATTTGGACAGGTCCTAGCAGAGGACTTGTGAAGCTGAGTTTGATAGTTCTATCAGAGAACTTGAGGAAAGAGGTGCATTTTTCTATGAGAAGAACCCTAGGACATTTGTGCTAGATCGAAGGATTATGTTTAGTGCAGATTCGAGGACCGACTTTTGAGGTGATAGAGTTGAGGACAGAGGTCTCCAGCCAGAGCAAGGAAGACAGGTGTCTTCTATGGATAGAGTTCCATTTGCTAAAGGCAGCGGAGGCAGAGGTCTTCTAGAGGATCACCAGCCAGAGCAGAGGTAGGGGAAGGTATCTCCTTTGAGCAGAGGCTCATAAATTTAGATTGGGGGAAGGTATCTCCTTTGAGTCGAGGCTCATAAACTTTGTAATTGGGAAGGTTTCCCAAAGAACTTTGATATAACTTTTAGAGGAAAGTTTTATCCGTGGAGTAGCCCACCTTGGGTGAACCACGTAAATTGTTGTGTCACTTTGTGGATGATCTTGTGCATTGTTTTGATATTGCTTTGGATATATTGCTTTATTGTTTTGAAGTATAAAGGAAAAGTAAAAAGAGGTCTTATACTGTTCACCCCCCCATCTCATTATAAGCTTGTGTTCTTTAGTAGGAATATTATGGTGTAATTCCTTAGTGCTTAGTTACCACACCTTAACGATGAGCTAACTAAGGCTATTACCACTCCTTTGGTAATAGACATGGCCACCGATACTCATCGTTCAATGTGCTATAACTATATTAACTTGTGAATGATTCCTAGTTGTAACATCCATAAATTATAGTCTAAGCCTCCTTGCTTAAGACTTCTCAAAAGCCTCACCACTTTGGGTACACCGAAGCCTCACCATTTAAGGTGTAACATTCACATTAACCTAGGTATTGTCTCACCTTAACTCCTCCCAAGATGTCTAGTTGTAAACGCTACAGTTAATTATCAATCTAAGGTAAATTATTTAAATAATAGTAATCCAATATAGATTATACCACAATGATTAATATTTGACATAATTCTATTTTTCTTAGTTCTAGGTTTGTAGAAAATAAGAGTTACCAGAAAAAAATTGTGTTGAATGAAAATAAAGTGCAATTTTATGATTTATACTAATTTAATGATATATATTTATTGGTGTGGATCCACATATAACCTATTATAAATTTAACTATATGATTTACCTTATAGTATAAAGTGATGCAATTTAATTTGATTGATAATCTAAGATTAATCCTATGTAATAACTATCCTGATCTATTTCAGGTACGAGAGAATAGGGACTAGCTATCGAAGTGGGACCTACCTCCTAGAGGACAATGTAAATCTCTTATCTCCTAATCAACTTTACTTTAGTAACTAATATTCATTAAAACTATTAACACCATTTTAATTCATGGATGTAGGAAAATACAGTAAATATTACATACGCGAATAAATCATAATGAAATCAATGATATATTTACCACATTCATTAAGAAAAGTGTTGCTACTTTATTGATGAAATTCAAATGTATAGAATATTGAACATCAAGCCTTCAAAATAGCAAAAATTGTACACAAAAACATTAGAGCATTAGACCTTTTCAAAGTTCTCTTTCTTGTATTTTATAATATCATTTGAACATTTTCAATGGAATTATTTTATGTATTTTGTCATGTTTCTATCATCTTGATGATTCGAATACTTACCTTACAACAATAATAATCTAAACTAATACTATTTTGTAACCACCTTGGACTTTGTCACAATCACAATGGTCCAAATGGTAAAATAAAGAACTAACATAATGAAATTTATTAATTTGAATAATCTAATGACGTAGCAATACAACTATTTACCCTTCATTACGGGAAGAGACAAAATATGTTTTCATCTAAATCTAAAAATATTGAAAACATAATGATCTTATAGATTTTTAATAACAACTTAATAAAGATACAATATCGTGTACAATGCCAACATATTAGTCGACTTTGTTGACTGTATATGCTTCATAATAATGCTATGTTGTCACTGGACATGGCATAACAATACATTAGATAGATTGACTCGGCCAATATTATTTCTATAACACCTTTCAATAGACACTTTCTATAGCAACTTTCCATAGCTATATTTTGTAGCACCTTTTTGTAGCATTTGCCCACAAGTCTTCTTAGCACACCATTCTCATGGTTGGTTTATCCATGCTTGTCATCTGCTTTGTATTTTGCCAAATCATTTCTTGTAAATCTTGTGCAATGTTCATCCATAAAAATCACATAGAAACTTGCACACTTTGTGTAAAATACAAGCACAAATCATTTTCATCGTTATATATCGAATTTATTTATAAATCATACAGACAATACAAAATAATCATCAAAATATATTTGTTTTTATAGATTTATAGACAAAAAATAGATTAAACATGCATAAAATACATACAATTTTAACACTCATTATTCCCCCAAATTGAAGGAGTTGCATGTCCTCATGCATACATATTTAAAAACTATAGTATGCCTAATAAAACTTTGCAGCAAATTTTTAACAACTTTAACAGTTTTGTAGACATAGTATATGGAATATTGCAATGTTATGAAAATAATTTTACAGGTATAAAGTAGAACACTACAATCATTTTCAAAAATTGTTTTATAATTTTATCAAATAAAGAACTATAAAAAAATTCAGATAAAATACTGAAATCACATACATTAAATATTACAATGTATTCATGAAAATAATTCTATAAAGATATGGAATAAAATGCTGCAAAATAAATAACAACTATTTCAGATATGGCAACAAATAAAAATACTACAGATGTAAAAATGAAATGCTTTTAAATACTGTAAATAATTAAAATCAAATACCATCATTAAAATAAAATAAAATCTATAAATATAATTATGCAAGTATATCAAAGGTCTAGTATGGCTTTGTGAATATCCATGTTTGATTTATATTTAAGTTGGGATGAAACCCATGTTGGTTTTGGTATATTTACCTATAAATTTCTTTCTCGCTTCACCTTCTGCACCTATGCTTTGGCCTCCTTGGTATCAAGTGGCAGTTCCACAATCACAGTATTCATAGGCATGACCTTTACAGATCCTCCATCCTATGACTCATATAGTCCATCCTATTTATATGGAGGAGGAGGTGGTTCTTCTACTTCAATGACACATTGATTATTGCATCTATATCATGGGGCATCCCAATGTTAATAGATAATCATGCATGAGGTATATCTATTTCAATGGATGGCTCCGATATTTGAGGGTGATTATGTTGAAGTAGTTTGATAAATGGGATTGAGCTATCTTCTTTAAATACCTTGGTAAATTCAATGAGTTTGCTAAAGTTCACTGACTTCTTTGGATTTTTCTTGGACATGGAGCTCTTGTTGGGAGATGTACTGATAATTTCTAGTTGGATAATTTAGTCAACAGGTTTTACCACACTATCCATAGAAATTTGCTTGAGGATGTCAAGCTCGAGAGTAAACTCTCATCTCACCAAGGTAGAATGCTTGATAAACTCATTTTTTATTCTATACACCTTATTATACAATAAGGTTTGTTACATTTGGATCTATCCAAGATTTTCTACGAAAATTTCTGATGTAGGTGAGTTTATTTTTGGGTTGCATGTCTCTCCATTTTCTTGATTTTCTAGAACATACTTCTTGTGCCTAGTATTCCTTGTGGGTCAAGAGGATTTTGCTGGTTTGGAATAGGTAAGGCATTTGTGCATGGGAGATACCTCCTCCTAACTCTCAAATTTAGAACTTCCCTTAGACATATTATCCTCAATGGATTCTGACTCACTTTCATGACCCACTCCTTGGACCTTTCTCAAAAGAGGTATAATTTATTTTGGAAATCAATTAATACCTATCTATAGGGTCATAGACCCTAATCATATTCACAAAACCCTAATTGGGGGATTTTGTGAAGATTTTGGAAGGTAATAAATATTTTTGTAAAAATATTAATTTCTTGTGGAAAAGATTTTTTTTTAAAGCGAAAAACCCCTTGCGGGCTGCCTTGGTTTGAGAGACCATGAATAGGGGGTTCTACACCATCAAAGTCACCCAGGAGTCACACCCGACCCTGCCCGCACCAACATTATCAATTGGATTTTGGATACCCAATTCAGATTTTTGGTAGGGTGGAGATTTGAACCTAGGACCTCCCTTGGAGGATTTCCCTTTCCTCTCCAACTCACCCACAACACCTGGGTGCTTTTGGAAAAGATTAATTTAGAGTAATTTATTTAATTAAATTGGTTTAAAGCAATTAGGTGTCCAAATATCATTGGATCAAAAATAACATCTTCTCCATGAAGTAAAATATTAATTTTCCAAATTGACCTCACTCCAAATGGAGGGAGGAGAATTGAAATCTTGGTTAGTGGAAACATTAAATTAATTTATTAGAAAGTAACTTACTATTTAAATAGTAGACTTTTGAAATCTAGCAATCAAGCCAAATTGGGGTTGGGAGACAAATTTGCAAAGACTTTAGCCATTTCACATGGGCTTGTCGATGAAGGCATATTTTAATAATTTTATATTAAGCCATTATTTTTCTTGTGAAGGGGTAGGAATATTTTATTTTATATTAAGCCATTATTTAGATTTTAAGGGGTTAACCAATCTTTGAGGTATGAGAGATTTGATGGAGTCTTGGAGGATGAGTTAGCTAAAAATAGGAGGGAAGACTCAAGGAGGAGCATGGAAGAGCAAGGAGGCTTTGAAGAGATGGTTAAAATCCAATATGGAAGAGCAAGGAGGATTTGAAGGGATGGTTAAACTCTAGGTTGGAACTCACCTTTGTATTTTCCCATGAACATGAATACTTAGATTTCCTTTTAAAAGAATTTGTAGATGTTTGTTGTTACATTTTGTAAGCCCTAGATAGATGGTTATAAGGATTTATGTTCAGATTTAATAAAGCATTTGAGTAATTCACCAATCAGTTTTTGGTTTTATTAATGTGACTTCTTTCGCTATAATTACGGTCGATTAAATTTGGCTACTATGTTTTTAAAAATAATTCGACCGGTAAGCCATAGTTTGGTTTGAATAAGCCCCAAACCACCATAGGGTAGAATAACCCCTATTGAGTCAAGAAACCAAACCGTCGATGGAAAAATCAAACCACTACCACTAGCGGTGTTGATGGCCATTGCTTAGTGGCTAATAACTTATTAACATGAGAATGCTCTTATATTGAGCAATACCCACAACATGAAATTGTGGGATAATTTTCCTTCCAGAATATTTACAAAACATTATCTTCTACATTGGCCGCTATCGATCTGCAATTCAGAGTTTATGTCTATTTCATTTGAAATATAAGTATTAGGTTTGGTAATCCTATATTTTTGTGTAACAATGTAATTAAAAAACTGGTATCTCAGCTTGGTCACCTATGATTTATGATGGGTCATTTTGTGGTTAGACAAACCTCTTAAGCATCCAAAACCACCAGAAGGGAGTCTGATGGATTATCATGGGTTTTATTGGAATGTATACTATGGTCCTTGTTCTTGTTAGAAAATTAAACCAGATTTGATGCCCTGATAGATTGGATAACCGCAAATCCGATCGCTGTATTCTACAAGTGTGCGTAGTTAATACCGATAGCTGCAGTTTGGTGAGTGGATAGAAACCCTAATGCAATGCATGTCAGAGAAAACCTAATGCGGTAAATGTTAAAGGATAAGCATGTTAGAGGATAAGCCTTATCCTCCATTTTGCTCGGCTATAAAATGTGGAGTGGTATTTCAGAAAACATATCGAGGAATCAAGGAAATAGCTAAGCAGAGTGAAGGAGTCGAAGCTGTAGTCTCCTAAAAACTCCTTCATTGTTTATCCTGCAACTGTGTTGCAGATGTCTGTAAAATCTGAACTTGCATTGTAAAACTGCATCTTGCAGTCTGTTCTTTTTTATCAATAAAATCAGTCTTTTTAGTGCAAGTCTTATTTCGTCTTATCTTTCTCAGTTTAGGTTTGCACCAGATATCTGCATTTTATTCCTCATGTGCCCAAGTAAAGCATATTTTTCCTGTGCTCCACAAGTGAGGTGCACTTCCCCTTGCACCCCAAGTGAGGCGTACCTCCCTCATGCATTCAAACTATGGTGCATCCTCCCTTTGTGCCTAATATTTGGCGCAAGCCCCACTTGTGCCCAATCTTTGGCACAAGGAGCCCGTGCACCTGATATTTGGTGCAAGGAGCCCTTGCACTTGATATTTACCGCAAGCTCCACTTGCACCCAATATTTGGCGCAAGGAGCCTGTGTGCCTGATATTTGGTGCAAGCTCCACTTGTGCCAAGTGGGAAAATGGTACAGAATAGAAAAGTGTCACGATTTCACGACAAAATGCTGCCAGAGTGAAGGAAACGAAAAGGCGTAGCGATTTCGTGACAGTTTGCGGCTAAGGGCGTACGAAGAAGAAAAGCGTCATGATTTCGTGACATGTCATGTTTTCACTGGGCGTGATGGCAGACAAGGCTGTTGGCCAAAAAATGTCACGATTTCGCTACCTGTCTCATTTTCGCTGTGTTGGCAGAGGAGCAAGCTGCATGCATAAAAATGTCATGATTTACATGAGGCCATTACGAAACATACTGGAAACGTAGAACAGTGGCATACAGGTGTCAGGATTACAGAGACATTTCATGTAACAAAGAATATCAAACGTTTCAGTAGTGTGCATAAAATCAAAAGCAACAAAAAGGCAAGGAATTTGAAACGACGCATTCTAGGGGGTGAAACGAAGCGACACAGGGTGAACCGAAGAGCAGTGTCAGTTAGTATAAAATCAGAAGCGCAAATCGATACGAGGGTTGGAAATTGCTGCTAGTAGATTTGCAGAGACAAGGGTTGCATGCCATTCTGGGCCTGCACTTGGAGCAATTTCCTTCATTTGTTCTGGACTTGTTAAACTTGGAACATTCTGTCATTGTAATTGATAGATCATTTTAATACAAAAATACAGAGAGTTGGCATCTCATTGATGAGAAAGAAGGAGTCATTTTTGCATGCATGATTTAATGTTTTATCTTTCCCTTTCAGATTTCTAGGCTTCTAGGTGAAGTTTAATGCAAGTGTTCTTGGTTGCTTCATGCGAATGTCTAAATTTGAAATTACATTAAAAACCCTAGAAACCCGCACCTAGCTTATCTGGATTGTGCAAATTTGCAGGTTCAATAGGTTAGGTTGCATGCAGAAAACCTCATTATCTTCGATTTTGTCAATCAGGATGGTTGCACTCTGGACGTAGTTTAGTTTCATTTTCATTTGCATTTCTTTTATTTTTAATCCCTTATTTATTTTCTGCATTTTAATTACTGTCATTCAAATAAATAACTGAAAGCCCATCAAAGCCTAAGATCAAATAGATTCAGTTCTTAGATTTATTCACTTTGAGTCCATTGTAAATTCAAATTAAAGCAAACCATAGTGCCCCTTGTTAACATCCACTTGCAACCCTAAGGTATTCCCAGCATTCAAATTAAAACAACATCATTGATATACAAAGAGTTAGCATAACAGGAACCTTGGAGAAATTATCTGTTGTAATTTCTTTGCAAGCCACAGTGGCTTTACAGATATATTTTGGGGCATTGGACCCCATGACAGCCATGTTTGCAAGACGAAATCCTCAAGTCACCATGCTCACTCTAGCCTATAATGAAGCCATGACCATCTAGCAGCAAATGACACCACAGGGCTATGGATTTCTCCATATGCCTATGATGGGACAATATGCTCCATATGGTCAAGCTCCTTTGGCAAATCATATCATGGCACCGCAAATGCCAAGCATGAATGCCTTCCCATATCAGCAACCGTATCCACCAGCACCTGCGTATGCACCCATTCTAATCCAACCCATTACATCCATTCCACCTGTTCTTGCATTTTTGCAGAATAGTCAATCAACTATGCAAGGAACTAGCCAAGTTAATTCTCAGGCTATAGTTCCTTTCCCAAATCCAACTCCGATTCAAAGTGTCAATCCATATGGGAATCAAATTCCTCAAAACCAGCCCAAATGTTGAATCAAGACCCCACAAATTACGCAAATCCAATGGGGGTTAACGACAATGTGATTCCACCGAAGGAGATTTATTTAGAGGTCGAAGAGCTCAAGAAAATAGTTCATAAGCTAAGAAATGACATGGTTCAGAAGCAGAAGTATGAATCCCATGCCCCTCACTCAAATCGAAAATTTAACAATAGAGGGAGACATTGGAACACAAATCCAAACAATGGAGGAGTACCCGCTCCCATTGCTAATCAACTAGATACTTCTGCAGGACCTAGCCAATCCAATTCCCTTTTGAATATTTTAGATTTTGCATGGGAAAGGGGGTGTAGGTTGCACAACACAAAAGAACACAATGAGAGGAATTGTCCTGAAATTTCTAGATACACTCATTGTCTTCAGGCACAAGTTGATGATTTGGAACTGGTTTCAAATGAGGGTCCATCGTAACATCAAGATGATAACATTATGGTGATGGAAACTGTATATCATCAAGAAGGTGAGAGTGAGGAAGAAGAAGACAAAATTTTGAAACAAGAGGTGCAAGATTTTTGAGATTTTAGAAAAGGGAATCATGGATACCATTTGAGAAGTAAATCTAAAGCCCTTAAGACCTCATCAACACCTACAAACAATTCTAGTCTTCCTCCGGATACTAAGGCAGATAACAATCCTCCTCCTCCACTTAGAAGAGAAAGGTCTAATGACATGTAGAAGACAATCAAATATGAAAAACCAAACTATGACATAGTGGAGGATCTAAAGAAGTCCAAATCTAGCCTTTCATTCTTGGACGCGGCTAGATTGCCTGGCCAAAAGGAGGCATTGATAAAGGCTTTGAACTCACCTGATCAAATGTGGAAAGGAAAAGGAGTTGAGTCCCATCTGATTTTGTGAAAGGAGAGACGGGATGTCCCGCCATTCTTATTGACTCTGAGAATTGTGGGTAAGAATTTGCATAACTGTTTGGTGGACACGGGTGCCACGAGCAACCTCATGCCTTCGGAGATATGTCAAATGCTAGGTCTGCAACCTGTTTCATCCAAATGCAAGGTCCTGCAATTGGACCGATCAGAGGTAAATGTGGTAGGGACCCTATATGATGTCAAAATTCAATTAAAATTTGAACCCAGGGTCCAATAGGTTGTCGACATTCTGGTTCTTAATATCCCTAGTAGATATGGAATGCCACTTGCGAGGGATTGGATGAAAACTCTAAATGGCTATTTTTCAACAGACTGCTCACATATGTGGCTACCCTGGAAAGGAATTGCAAATCAAATTAGAGTGGAAAATGAACCGAGGCTTAAATAAATCATAACAGAATTTAACAAGTCGAATGAAGTTCAGTTTTCTAAGCCAGAACTGGGGGTTTATGCATTTGATGTTAAGGAAGCTACTGAAGAGCCTAAAAAGGAAATGTGTAAAGGTGGCTCTTCTAAAGAAAATGATTGCACATGGTTGCTCAGGTTTTATGGATCAAAATCTAGGCAGGAAACAGGAGCTAGAGTCGAGCTCACTGGTCCAGGAGGTAAACCATTATTGGCTGCTTACAGATTGCAATTTCCTTGCACGAAAAATGTGGCAGAGTACGAAGCATTGATCTTTGGTTTACGTCTGGCATTGAGCAAGCAAGTTAGATGCTTGAAGGTATTGGGATATTCTAAGATAGTAGTCAAGCTAATCAAAGGACAGTATGCATGTCGTGACAGGAGACTGAGCCTTTATAGAACTAGGGTTATGGACCTCATTGAGGAATTCGATGCATTCAATATAGCCCTTATTTCTAGGAAAGGAAATCGAATAGCAGACTCTCTTGCAGTCATCGCGGGCATGTTAAACCCGATTGACATAAAAAGGTGTAAAAAGTTTTCCATTGAATTAGTTCCTTGTCCATCAATACCCGATAATGTCAAGAATTTCCAGGTTTTTGAAAATGACAGACACATCTTCAAATTTGTCACAAACTCGGGTATTTTTGAAAATCAGGTGATTGATGAGGAGCAAAGGTGGCAAGATGAAACAGAAAACGAGAGTGAAACCGCATGTCAATCCAACAAAATACCTAAAGACGTGGTTTCATTGGAGAAAATGTTCGACGTAGGATACAAGACCAAAAAAGGAAAAAGAGTCCCACTCCCCAAAGATGCATGTGATTCTATTAATCTAGGGAGTGTAGACAATCCAAAGGAGGTGTACATTGCAAAGGCATGTATAGATGAAGAAAGGAGCAACATAATACAGGCATTGAAGCATTACATAGATTGCATTGCTTGGAATTACAATGAGCTGAAAACATACAACCAAGACATTATCACACATACCATCCCTTTGAAGCCAGAATCCAAGCCTTTTAGGCAAAGACAACGAGTTGTTAACCCGCTATTGGAGCCTTTGATCGAAAAGGAGGTCAAAATATTATTGGAAGCGAAAATCATTTTTCCTGTTAGGCACTCAACCTGGGTTGCTAACCTCGTTCCAAGGAAGAAAAAAGAGTGGAGAGATTAGGTCGTGCATAGATTTTTGAAATCTTAATAAAGCCTCTCAAAAGGATAATTATCCATTGCCATCAATCGATGAAATTCTACAAATGGTAAATGGATCTGAAATGATGTCCTTTCTTGATGGGTATTCTGGATACAACCAAATTCTTATACATCCAAATGACAGGATGAAAATAGCCTTCACCACCAAGTGGGGGACATTTGCATATAAGAGAATGTCGTTCGGACTGTTAAATGCTAGTGCAAATTTTCAACGCGCCATGGATTATGCATTCAAAGGGCTCATAGGCAAATGTATCATCGTGTATGTGGATGATATTCCAGTATTCTCGAAGAAGATAGAGGACCATGTCAAAGATTTAAAGAAAGTGCTTCAAAGATGCAGAGAACATGGAATTTCCTTAAATCCAAAAAAGTGCATTTTCGGAGTAACAAAAGGAAAATTGCTTGGTCACATCATTTCAAAAGAGGGCATATCCATTGATCCTGAAAGGATACAAGCTATCCAAAATTTACCTCTCCCAGGTAGTAAAAAAGAACTGAGATCTTTCTTTGGGCAGGTTAATTTTGTGAGGAAGTTTATCTCGAGCTTTGCTGAGATAGCCAAACCTCTGAACAAGATGCTCAAGAAAGATGTAGAGGTCAAGTGGAATGAGGAAAGTAGGGTGGCCTTTTAGAACATCAAAGATGCCATTTCCAGAGCCCCGGTCCTCATAAGTCCAGACTATTCCAAACCTTTCTATATTTATGCTTTCGCATCAGAACACTCTTTTGCGAGTGTCTTGACCCAAAAAGGTGAGGATAGTGTAGAGAACCCCATAGCATTTTTAAGTGCCCATCTAAAAGATGCTAAATTAAGGTATTCCATCCTTGATAAGCAAATGTACGCACTTTTTAAAACGGTAAAAAAATTTAGACATTATATTGTGCACAACAAAGTTATTGCCATCGTGCCTGACTCTGCTGTTAAGACCATGTTTTTACAAAACAAACTAGGTGAGAAAAGAGGGAAATGGATTTCCACCATCCAAGAATTCGATCTCGAAATCCAACCTATGAAACTAGTTCAAGGACAGGGACTGGTGAAGGCAATCGCTGAAAATAATCCGCAAATAACATGTCAATACTCGAATACAAAATACCTTGCTAAGGATGACTGGTATGTTGATACTGTGCAATTTTTATTGAATGGTAAGTGTCCTTCTAATTTGAATTCAACCCAGAGAAGAGCTTTAAGGCTTAAGTCGGTCAATTATCTGATGAAATCTGGTGTTCTTTACAGGAAGAATCATGAAGGGATCTACCTGAGGTGCCTGAACAAAGAAGAAGCTGCCAGGGTGTTGCAGGAATTTCACGGGAAACATGGAACTGGTCATGGTGCGGAAAATGCTACAACGCATCAAATCCTGAGAGCAGGATACTACTGGCCCCACATTTTCAAAGATGCACATGCCCATGTGCGATCTTGTCATATCTGTCAAGTGGCTGCCAATAGAGAAAGACATGCAGCCATGCCATTACAACCTGTAGTTGAAATGAGACCATTTGCACAGTGGGGACTGGATTTCATTGGGGTTATTAACCCAAATTCTTTTGATTCTCATAAATTCATATTGACAGCTACAGACTATTGTACAAGGTGGACAAAAGCAATTCCTACTAAACATGCCACCACAGACGTTGTAATAAAATTCCTTGAGGACCACATTATAACAAGATTTGGAATGCCCGATTCTATTGTCAGTGACAATGGTAAAGCTTTTATTTCTACACAATTTGCAAATTGGGCATATGACAACAAAGTGAGCTTAAATTTTGCATCTAATTATTACCCTCAAGGAAATGGTTTGGCCGAATCTTCAAATAAAAATTTGTTGAACACCATTAAGAAATTGCTGGAAAAGAACCCTCGAGATTAGCATAGCCAATTAAAGTTTGCCCTTTGGGCAGATAGGACCAGAGTAAAAGAATCCATAGGGAATACTCCCTATCATTTGGTCTATGGGCAAGACCCTATATTTCCTACAAATTTGAAGTTGCAGACCTTGCATTTCATACAAGAGTACTTGGAGACAGATGATCAAGTTGAAGCCAGGTTGAGTCATTTGCTGCACCTTGATGAAAAGAGAGAAGAAGCCATGAATCACATGAATAAACACCAGGAAGTTATCAAGAGATGGTTTGACAGAAGGGCCAAAATTAATTCCTTCAGAATTTTAGATTTGGTATTATTATGGGACAAAAGACATGAGGAAAAAGGGAATCATCAAAAGTTTGATTGTCTTTGGTTAGGCCCCTATCAGATTTCAGAAATTCTCGAAAAAAATACCTTCAAGCTAAAAACTTTAGAAGGGAAAGATTTTATGCTACCGGTTAATGGGCAGATTTTAAAGCATTATTTTAGCCCTTAGGTTGTGAGATTTTGATGTTATTCTTTTCGGTTTTGGTGGGGTTTTTCAGATTTTGTTTTCATAGTTTAGGATTGTTAGTCTAGTTAGGATTTAGATTGTAGGTTTGATTTCAATTGACATGTTTTGTTTACTTTTATAAAAAAAAAAAAAAAGAATAAAATTGAGATGTCAACTTATGCTCGAGACTAGGAGAATATGAAATATTGGAATTGTCTTGTAAAAGCTCCACAAGTAACATAAACATTTTAAGTTATATCGTTTGAAATTTGTGATGCATGAAGTAGTCAATTTTGTATGGCAAATATTTCATTTGCAATTCAAGAGATAATGCATTCATGTTACATCTCACTTTACATATACATTCCATCTTAGTTGCATATGCATCTTAGGTACAAATCATTAAAGTATGTCAAATCCTCTTAGGGTTGTGTTATAACATAAATGTAAGAAAATCCTAAGGTTGGAAACTGAGTCTTGAGATATCTAGAACCAAGCACGTCTTATACATTAAAAAGGATCTTGAGCAAAATGATCAAAACCTAACTTGAAAGAAAAGGTTGGGCGAAAGAAGTTTTTCATGTCTATCCTATTATGCAACATGATCCTTAAAACAAGTGGTTTTGACCATTTCCATAAAGCTTAAAGCCTAAAATCGAGTAGTAAGGATAGGGTTAAGTCCTCATCGAACTTAGGTTGAGGATCCAATTCCCCAAAGCTTTGATTTGACCTACATGGAGTAGTAAGGATAGGGCATAAATTCTCATCTCGCTTAGGTTGAGAATCTAATTCCCCAAAGATCTTATGTCTCATTTCATGATAAATCTTGGATTGGAAGGATCATACTACTTGTCCTCTGCAAAGGATGGGTAGTCATCCCCAAGGTCTAAGTAATAAATTAATATTTTCCATTTTTATCCAAATATTGGATTTGAAGGATCGTACTACATGTCCCTAGCAAGGATAGGTAGTCATCCCCAAGGTCCAAGAAGTTAAAAAATTAATTTTTTCCATCTCATCTTTATATTGGATTGGAAGGATCATACTACTTGTCCTCTGCAAAGGATGGGTAGTCATCCCCAAGGTCCAAAGAAATGAAGATAAGTCTTGGATTATGGGGTTAGGTATGCCCATGCATGGCAACATGTCTTATCTAAAAAACAAGACCACTGATTGTCCAAAGGGTTAGACTAGCATGACCATTTCTTCCATAATTGGTTAAATTATTTTGCTCAAAGTGAGGTAATGAACTCTAAATCGGAATAGTAAGGATAGGGTTAAACTCCCATCTTGGTTAGTTTGGGAGTCTGATTCCCCAAAGTTCTGATTTCACATTCACTTGCACATGGGTTCAAGATAGTAGGGACTCATAACCAACTTTGGGATATAATAAAGCAATTAATTGGTGGATCCTAAGAGGGTTTGGCAATCTTGAATGTTTTTACATGATACTAGAAGAAAGACTATGCCTTTTATAAAAGCAAAATCTCCTAGCATATTCATTAGGTTACACAAGTCATTCACAATCTCACATATGCATTCATGCAAAACTGACAATGGAATGTTGATCAATTTCAAACGATAGGGAAAGAAATTCATTGCACACACTGAGCTAATACTTGATGATTTTGATGATTCATGTACTTCTAATCTTTGGGCATTGGTTTATATTGCTTATGTGCTAACACATGTTTTTGAGTTTGTATATGTTTCAGGTTGGGTTCTCACTAAAATGCTCAAGAGCATTTGACAGCAGAGTCGCCATTTGTTGTGGCTGATCCACAACACACCCCAAAATTGGGGACCCACATTTTTTGCGGGCTTTCAAAGAAAATCTCAGTGACCCAGATGCTAGAAATCAAGAAAAAGGGGCAAAATTGCACAAGGATGAAAAGTGTCGCGATATCGCGACATGTCACGCCATCACTGCCAAAAAATGAAAAGTGTCATGAAATCGCGACATGTTGTGCGGTCGCTGCCGAAAATGAAAAAGTGTCGCGAAATCATGACATGTTGCGCGGTCGTTGCCGAAAATGAAAAAGTGTCGCAAAATTGCGACATGTTGCTCTGTCGCGGCCCAAAGAGGAGAGAGAAAGGCAAAAAGGAAGTGCGTAGCGAAATCGCGACATGTCGCAAAATCATAGGTCAAACCAGTCAAACAGGGCAAAGCAGAAAAAAAATCATGAAATCGCGACAAGAAGCGACAAACGGGGCACGAAGCAGAAAGGCGTAGCGAAATCGCGATGCGTCGCAAAATCACGGTCAATGCAGTCAGCGGCAGCAGGTGGGCGGAACCATCACGAAATCATGACGTGTTTGATTTTTGTGGCTTACAAGTGGGTGGAAGGCATGAAATGTAAAATGGTCACGAAATCATGACAAAATCGAGCCTAAGGCGATAGGGCCCAGTAGTGTAGCGAAATCATGACAAAAACAAACACAAAGTGCATAAGTTGAAAAGTGTCGTGAAATCATGACATGTTGCTCTGTCACGGCGTGAGTGGACTAAAAGGCCTAAGTGGTGAAAGGCATAGCGATTTCATGCAACTTTTGGAGGAAACGTTCCAGACAAAAAAACGTCGCGAAATCGCGATAGAAAGCAGCAAAAGCAGCCCGAAAGTGAAAAGTGTCACGATTTCACGACGAAAAGCAGGCAAATGGTACGAAACAAAAAAGTGTCACGATTTCATGATAGAAAGCTGCCAGAGTGAAAGAAATGAAAAGGCATAGCGATTTCGCGACAGGTTGCGGATGAGGGCATACGGAGACGAAAAGCGTCGCGATTTCGTGACATGTTGCGATTTTGCGACATGTCATGTTTTCGTTGGGCATGATGGCAGACAAGGCTGTTGGCCAAAAAATGTCGTGATTTCACTACCTATCTCATTTTCGCTGTGCTGGTAGAGGAGCAAGCTGCATGCATAAAAATGTCACGATTTACATGAGGCCGTTACGAAACATACTGGAAACACAAAACACGTGGCATACAGGTGTTAGGATTACAGAGACGTTTCATGTAATAGAGAATATCAAACATTTCAGCAGCACGCATAAAATCAAAAGCAACAGAAAGGCAAGGAATTTGAAACGACGCATTCTAGGGGGTGAAACGAAGCAATGCATGGTGAACCGAAGAGCCGTATCAGTTAGTATAAAATCAGAAGCGTAGATCGATACGAGGGTTGGAAATTGCTGCTAGCAGAGTTGCAGAGACAAAGGCTGCATGCCATTCTGGGCCTGCACTTGGAGCAATTTCCTTCATTTGTTCTGGACTTGTTAAACCTGGAACATTCTATCATTGTAATTGATAGGTCATTTTAATACAGAAATACAGAGAGTTGGCATCTCATTGATGAGAAAGAAGGAGTCATTTTTACATGCATGATTTAATGTTTTATATTTCCCTTTCAGATTTCTAGGCTTCTAGGTGAATTTTAATGCAAGTGTTCTTGGTTGCTTCATGCGAATGTCTAAATCTGAAATTACATTAAAAACCCCAGAAACCCGCACCTAGCTTATCTGGATTGTGCGAATTTGTAGGTTCAATAGGTTAGGTTGCATGCAGAAACCTCATTATCTTTGGTTTTGTCAATCAGGATGGTCGCACTCTGGACGTAGTTTAGTTTCATTTTCATTTGCATTTCTTTTATTTTTAATCCCTTATTTATTTTTTGCATTTTAATTACTGTCATTCAAATAAATAACTGAAAGCCCATCAAAGCCTAAGATCAAATAGATTCAGTTCTTAGATTTATTCACTTTGAGTCCATTGTAAATTCAAATTAAAGCAAACCATAGTGCCCCTTGTTAACATCCACTTGCAACCCTAAGGTATTCCCAGCATTCAAATTAAAATAGCATCATTGATATACAAAGAGTTAGCATAATAGGAACCTTGGAGAAATTATCTGTTGTAATTTCTTTGCAAGCAGAGGATTTTGGGACTCGGATCCTACCGAAGAGTGTGCTTTCATAATTGGGTGAAAACACCACTCAACAGGTTTGCACTAGATATCTGCATTTTATTCCTCATGTGCCCAAGTAAAGCATATTTTTCCTGTGCTCCATAAGTGAGGTGCACTTCCCCTTGTGCCCCAAGTGAGGCGTACCTCCCTCATGCATTCAAACTATGGTGCATCCTCCCTTTGTGCCTAATCTTTGGCGCAAGCCCCACTTGTGCCCAATATTTGGCACAAGGAGCCCATGCACCTGATATTTGGTGCAAGCTCCACTTGTGCCCAATATTTGGTGCAAGGAGCCCGTGCACCTGATATTTGGCACAAGCTCCACTTGCACCCAATATTTGGTGCAAGGAGCCCGTGTGCCTAATATTTGGTGCAAGCTCCACTTGCGCCCAACCTTTGGCACAATAAAACTTTGCATCAGAATTTTGGCGTATTTTAATTTGCATCGAGTCTTTCAAATTGGTATCAGAGCTAGATCCTGCCCATGGACAATAAGAAGTAATGGATTCTAGTGGCAACTCATTGTAGTTGCAGATCCCATGGTTCAATGAAAAAAATTATGATTACTGGAGCATCCATATGAGGATCCTATTCGTGTCATAGGAGCTATGGGACATGGTACAAAATGGCTATGTAGAGCCAAAAAACATAGTAGAATTGAGCGTAATCTCCTAGGTAGATTCAAATTTGTTGAAGGAGAACTAGAAGAAGGACTAGAAGGCATTATTTTACATAATGCAGGTGGTTGAGGATACAATATTCCCACGAATCACAGTAGTAACCAAATCGAAGGAGGTCTGGGAAATCTTGGCCAGCTCCTAATAGGGCACCAACAAGGTGAAGTTGGTGTGGTTGTAGATGCTAATGAGGGATTTTGAGAACTTGCATATGAGCAAGTCCATAAGCAACTTCCTCACCCGGATAATGGATGTCATCAACCAGATGAAGTTGAATGGGGATAAAATGGTGAATCAAAGGATTGTGGAGAAGATGTTGAGGAGCCTACCAGCAAGGTTTGACTCAGTGGTGATAGCAATCAAATAATTAAGGGATTTGACAACCCTCTCTATTGATGAGCTCATGGGTTCTCTGTAAACACATGAGAAGAGGTTGATTCACTCAACTTAGTACTCACTAGAACAAGTATTCAAAGCATAGGTCTCATTTCAAGATAGTAGTAGAGAAAACTCCCACCAAGGAGCCTCAAGTTCTCAAGGAGGAAGAGGCAAAGTCAAGCATGGGAAAGGCAACAAGCAAGGAGGAAGTTCAAACTCTAATGATAGAGATGTTGAACAAAGTACAGCAAGAGTATTGTCATTATTGTCAACACAGACAGCAATTGATGCAGTTGAAGCAATGGACAAGAATTCTGAAGTCAGTCAGATCAAGTACAGTAAATTTGCAAGAAAACAAAAGTCACCAAGATTAAAAAATTACAGAAAAGACCAAGTAAGAAAACTGTCGCGATATCGCGACAAGTTTTCTGTCGCGATATCGCGACAGGTTGAGAGGTCCGTTGGCAGAAAGAAAAATTGTCGCGATTTCGCGACATAACCGAGGAGAGAGAAAATTCATGCCAAAAGGTCGCGATTTCGCGACATAACCGAGGAGAGAGAAAATGCACGCCAAATGGTCGCGATTTCGCGACATGTCCGAGGAGAGAGAAGATGCAAGCAAATTTGTCGCGATTTCGCGACATGTGGGCAGAGAAGGAAGCAAGGTGAAAAGATGTCGCGATTTCGTGACATGTTGGAGGAAAATGCACTAAGTCAAGGAAGTGTAGCGATTTCGCTACAAGTTTGAAAGTCAAGGCGAAAGAGTGCAGCGATTTCACTGCATGTTGAAATGAAGGGCAAAGAAGGTGTAGCGATTTCGCTACAAGTTTGAAAGTCAAGGCGAAAGAGTGCAACGATTTCGCTACATGTTGAAATGAAGGGCAAAGAAGGTGTAGCGATTTCGCTACAAGTGAAAAAGCACAAACAAGAAGGTGTAGCGATTTCGCTGCATGACAAAATGCATGGAAACAAAGGTGTAGCGATTTCGCTACCATTCAAAGTTGCAAAAATTAAAGATGTAACAAGTCAAAAGCACAAGGCACAAAGTTGTAGCGATTTCGCTACTGCATGAAGCAAAGAGTGTACGGAAGCAGTGAACGTCGCGATTTCGTGACATGTTCCATTTTCACTGGAGTCTGCAAGGAGAGTTGTACGGAAGAGCAAAGTGTCACGATTTCGTGACATGTTCCATTTTCACTGAAGTTTGCAAGGAGGATTGTACGGAAGCCCAAAGTGTCACGATTTCATGACATGTTCCATTTTCACTGGAGTCTGCAAGGAGAATTGTACGGAAGCCAGAAGCGTCACGATTTCGTGACAAGAAGGATGATGACGTCAGCAAAAGCCGAAAGCGTCGCGATTTCACGACAAGAATGATGATGACGTCAGCAAAAGCCGAAAGCGTCACGATTTCGCGACAAGAATGATGATGACGTCAGTAAAGTCAGAAAGTGTCGTGATATCGCGACAATGTAAGGATGACGTCAGCAAATGTTGAAAGTGTCGCGATATCGTGACATGAACAGAGGGAAAGCTTTCAAAGCCAAAATGGTCACGATTTCATGACAGCAAGGGCATGAAGTGTACGGCTTCAAAAAGTGTCACGATATCGCGACAGGTAACAGTCTGGCAGGTAAAACCCGTAGGAGCATGCAAGGTGACACGTGTCAAAAAAGCATACAAAAAATCATGCAGCCTGTTACGTAAAAAGTAACTGATGTCGATCGACAGTTACACGTTGACAGGTGTCGGACATGCATGGGAACAGATGTATATTCTTGATTGAAAAAGCATTCGATGCATCACATATGCAGTTTCAAAAAGCATTCGAAAAGCCGTATTTGAAGAAATTGAAAAGCCGTATTTGAAGAAATTGAACAGCCGAATATGAAGGATCGGAAAAGCTTTCAAAAAGATGTATTTGCAGCATTTAAAATAGCCGTATTGCAAGGAATCGAACCACCGTATTGCAGAGTTTCGAACAGTCGAAGTACATGGAATCGAACAACCGTATTGCATGGATTCAACAGTCGTATTGCAGGATTTCGAACAGTCAAAGTGCATGGAATCGAACAGTCGTATTGCATGGATTCGAACAGTCAGAGTATGTGATTCGACTGCATGCAGGATTGATAGGTTATAAAAGAATAGTCGTACAAAGAAGATGTTGTCATCGTTAGAGAGAAATTGTCTGTAAAAGGAGGGTTAGAAAAGAGTCAAGAGAAAAATTAGCAGAGCCGTGAGAGTGTGCAGAGTTGGGTTAATTGCGACCGACCAGTGGTCGTGCATGAAGTGAAGACATTTTTATGTCATTCTAAATTGATCGGAATTGCAGCCAAGTTGGTGCTTGGTACTAGGAGTTGGTGCTCCATCTGTTGCAGCAGAAAATTAAGGGGTTGGTGCTCTTTCCAAGAGATGCCGGTAAAGTATTTGTAAAATTGATATTTTGCAAAGACTGGATTTGGATTGAAGTCCAAGCAATCATTTTTGAGGAGTAGCCAAATTGGTGAACCTCGGTATATTGAGTGTTGTGGTGTGCTCTCTTGTTCAATCTATTTTTCTTGTTTTCAAGTTCTCTTTATTTCATATTAAATGCTATAGATATAAAAATTAATAGCTACACTGATTCACCCCCCCCTCTCAGTGTCATTGTGTGAATATCAATTGGTATCAGAGCCAAGGTTCCTTGTACAAGCTTAATCAGCTAAGGAGATCTTGGAAGAAACAATGGTAGGCGATGAAGGATTTTCATCCAACAAAGCCCCCTTATTTGATGGAACAAATTACATTTTCTGGAAACTCGGGATGCAAACATATCTCGAGTGCATTGGGATATGATATTTGGGATTCTCGTAGATAGTGGATACACAAAGCACCCACTACCCCTCCAACAGATACCGCCGAGAAGAAAAAATTTGAGAACAACTCCAAAGCTAAGAATGCTATAATGTGTGGGCTTGTTGACAGTGAACCGATAAGAGTCATGAGCTATAAATCAGCAAAAGACATGTGGGATAAACTGAAGAGCATCCATGAAGGAGACAGCAAGATCAAGGAAGCAAAACTGCAAACTCATCGAGCACAGTTCAAGCACCGCAAATGAATGAAGATGAGAACATAGAGGCTTATATGCTGAGAGTCAACAAAATCATTAATGCAATCAGAGGACTCGGTGAAGAAATTGATGATGCAGTTGTTGTGAAAAAGGTTCTCATAACACTGCACAAAAGATTTAACTCCAAAGTTTCTGCAATAGAAGAGGCAAAAGATCTGAACAACTTCAGCTTGGATGAGATGCATGGTTCTCTAACAACATATGAAATGAGAATAGGACAAACCAAGTCTATAGACAGAGAAGCAGCTTTTAAAGCACACAAGAATATAAAAGCTGAACATGAATCTGAGGATGAAGAGACTCGGATGAAACAGAAGCTAATTTTGTTTGAAAACTCACAAAAGGAAAAGGAAAATATAGAGGAAAGCTACCTTTCAAATGCTTCAACTGTGGAGGAGTCGGTCATTTTGCAGCCCAAATGTCCAATGCAGAGAGAAAACTAAAAATGGTGAAGGCTCACACCAAGAAAAAGGTGACTCGGAAGAAGAAACAAAATTTCAGAAAGAACAATTTCAAGAAGAAAAGCTTCATATCCAAGAATGTCAACACTTCTGAAGAAAGCTCAGATGAGGATTCTGAAGAAGAAAAAGGTGAAGCTCTGTTCATGGCACTTGAAGAGGAAAGAACAGAAGAAAATCAGGAAAGTGATGAAAACTTTAAAGATGAAGCTGAAGTTTATCTGGAAGGAGAATTGGTTGCTGCACTTGAAGAGTTGAGTGTTGAAAGGAAAAGAACAAAAAGTTTTCAAGAAAACTAGAAGATGCCACTGACATAATAAACAGCTTTAAAAATACGAGACAGAGGAATTCAAGAAAATGTCCGAAGTTCTTGATGAACAATTAACTCGTAAAGACAGCTTGAATGCAAGCAAGCTAGAGGAAGACATAGTTAAGTTAAGAATGCAGTTAGAGGATATGAATAGAAAATTAAACTATTTTCATAAGTTTGAATAAAGTACTATAAAGTTGGATAAAATGTTAAATAACCAAAGGCCTTCCGGCATCAAATTTGGTTTAGGCTTCGATGAAGGAGAATCATCAAAGGGTTCAAAGGCCTCGAATGTAGAACCCATAAAGAAAGAAGAAAAGATCATGGTTGATCTAGAAAAAACAAAACATGCCCAAGAAAGCAATAATGCCAGACTCAAGAAGAGTACTGACAAAGATGGCTTCATAAAAGTCACACATCCAAGAAGGAAAAGATTTATGGCTCCTACTTCAAACCGGCAAAGACCGGCACCCAGGTTTAATCATTCCTTTTCTGGTTACTGTTTTAAATGCAATGCTTATGGCCATAAAATTTTAGATTGCAGGCATAATGTATCTCAAAGGAATTTCACAAGCAGAAATGTTTTTTCTCCTTTAATGAATTATGCAATTGAATGTTATAATTGTCATAATTTTGGACATATTGCCAGAAACTGTAGAAGCATTTTTGTAGCAAATAATTATCAGGGTAGAAAATCTCAACCAAGTGAGTTGAAACAAAACAAGAAATTTCCTGAAAAACAAGTACATGCTAATGAGAAGACAAAGGCAAAACAAGTAGCCAAATCTGTCATCAAACCATAATGGAAAGAAAAGGAATCTTTAATTGTTCAGATCGCCTTTAAAGCTCGGGACAAATCTGCACCTTGGATACTTGGATAAGGGTGTTCCAACCACATGACAGGTGACAAGCAAAAATTTGAGAATTTGCAGAATTATGAAGGTGGTTCTGTGAAATTTGGAAATAATGATGGAGCAAAGATTGTTGGAAAGGGATCACCAAGATCAATGATGGCAATATAAAATCAAAAGAAGTCTTGTTTGTGATTGGTCTCAAGCATAACTTACCGAGTGTAAGTCAAATCATGTGACTGAGGCCATGATGTAATCTTCAAGAAGGAGGGTCATGAAGTAAGAAAGACAAAAAATGGAAAGATAATAGCCACTGGACCGAGAACTTCTGGAAATCAGTATACACTTTCGGAGACTTTGAAGGAGCTTGCTTGGTTGGTCGTGAAGAAGAAAACGGGCTGTGGCACAAGAGACTCGGTCACATAAGCTTTGATAATCTGGTAAAAATCAGCTCAAAAGGGGCAGTAAGAGACATACCAACTATTGGTAAACCTTCAAACAATATTTGTGAGTCATGCCAAAAGGGAAAACAAACCAGAGCCACTTTCAAAGCAAAAGAATATTTCACAAGCAAGCCATTAGAATTAATTCACACTGATTTATGTGGACCCATGAGAACTGAAAGCATAAATGGACACAAATATTTTATGCTGTGTATAGATGATTACTCAAGAATGACATGGGTACTATTTCTGAAACTTAAATCAGAAGCCTTTGAGATGTTTAAAACCTTCAAAAATCTTGTTGAGAATCAATCAGGGAAAAGAATTAAATGCCTAAGATCAGACAGAGGAGGAGAGTTTATTTCGGAAGAATTTGCAGAATACTATCAAAAATATGGGATAAGAAGACAGTTTTCAGCAGCTAGAACACCTCAGCAAAATGGTGTTGTAGAAAGGAAAAATAGAACAGTGCAGGAAATGGCAAGGACAATGTTGGCTAAAAACAAAATAGCTGACATATTTTGGAAAGAGGCAAGACATACCGTAGTTTACATTCAAAACAGTTGCATGCTAAGACCACATGAAAGCAAAACACCTTATGAACTCGTGGTTTGGCGTAAAGGCAACAACAAGACATTTCAAAGTATTTGGCAAGCAAGTGCTACATCAAACGGATCGAAGATAATCTCGGTAAATTTGAAAATAGAGCCGATGAAGGTATCTTTCTTGGTTACTCAACAAAAAGCAAAGCCTACACATGTTACAACAAAAGGCTAAAGAAAATTGTTGAGAGTGCTGATGTGAAAGTTGATGAAGGTAGAGAACAAGAAATTACTTATCAAGAAAACTACCCCATCTATGAAGAAGTCATTGAAGGTGATGATGAAAAGGAAACAGATAAAAATCAAAAAATTGATCCAGATGGTGTAAAAACTGAATCGAAGAAGAAGAAAACAGGAAATTTAAAACAGTGCAACCGGCAAAAAAATCATCCAAGTGAACAGATTATTGGGGATCCCAAAGATGGTATTCAGACAAGAAGAGCAAAGAAGTGCGGAACTATTCTCTGTTATCTAGCATTGAACCTAAAAATGTTGCTGAAGCAAGCACTGATGAAAGTTGGTTGAAGGCAATTAATGAAGAACTAGATCAGATTGAGAAAAACAATACCTGGGAATTAGTACCTAGACCAACAAATAAAAACATAATTGGCACTAAATGGGTTTTTCGAAATAAATTAAATGAAGATGGGCAGAGTTGTCGTAAATAAGGCAAGATTGGTCTCAGAAGGCTATGCTCAAAGTTGAAGGCATTGATTTTGAGGAAACTTTTGCACCGGTAGCCGGACTAGAGGCAATCGTAATGTTTCTGGCATTAGCAGCTCATAAAAACTTCAAAGTATATCAAATGGATGTAAAATCAGCATTCCCGAATGGAAAACTGGAAGAAGAGGTTTACATTGAATAGCCGTGATGGCTTCCAACTTGGTGAAAACCCAGATTTTGTTTGCAGGTTAAAGAAAGCATTATATGGTTTGAAACAGGCACCCAGAGCATGGTATGCAAGGCTGGATAATTATCTAATTAAACAAGGGTTCAAGAAAGGTTTGGTGGACAACAACTTATATGTCAAAACAGAGAAGGGCCATCTTATTGTTCTTGTTGTTTATGTAGATGATATAATATTTGGCAAGCAAGATGGATGAATACCGCAAAGACATATCAAATAAAATGAAGAAAGAATTTGAGATGTCTATGATTGGTGAACTTTCTTATTTTCTAGGACTCGCAGGTCAATCAAAATGAAAAAGGCATTTTTATTTCTCAAGTTAAATATGTAAAAGAAATGCTGAAAAAGTTCACAATGGAAGACAAGAAACCCGTAAGCACTCCCATGACAACAGTGCCGCAAGTTGAGCAAGGATGATAAATCTCCGGATGTAGATCAAACAATGTACAGTGTCTATGATTGGAAGCCTCGCTGTATTTAACGACCACTAGACCAGATATATTACAAGCAGTATGCATGGTTGCAAGATTTCAGGCCAGTCCCAAAGAAACTCATGTAACAGCTGTAAAGAGGATCTTCAGATATCTCAAGGGCACTATGGATTATGGGTTGTGGTACCCAAAAGGTAAATATTTCACTTTGATTGCATATTCTGATGCAGATTGGGCAGGATGTATTGATGACGTAAAGAGCACAAGTGGAGGGGCATTTTATCTTGGAGACAGGTCGGTAGCATGGCACAAACAAGAAACAAGAATCAATATCTCTATCCACCTGCAGAGGCAGTAATACATTGCAAGCAACAACATGCCGTACTCGGATATTATGGATGAGACAAACGTTGAAAGATCTTGGTATTCATTTCAAAGAGCCAATTTCAATTAAATGTGATAACACTAGTGCTATCAACATATCCAAGAATCCAAAGAATGCATTCAAGAACCAAACATATTGCAATCCGATATCATTTCTTGAAGGATAAAGTTGCGTAAGGAGAGGTAAAATTGGACTTTGTTCCAACTACAGAGCAAGTAGTCGATATATTCACAAAACCATTGCCCAAGGATGTTTTTGAGTATCTTCGAAATAAGTTGGGAGTGGTCACAATTCCCAAGAACTCGACTATCTTTTGGGATCACATTCTCAAGGGGTGCATTTATGCCTATACTTATAGTTTTGCTTATACTTATGATTTTTGCTAACTATAACAACATTTGTCTGAGAATGGTGTGCAGAGACTCGGGGGGAGTCTGCAACAACCCTTTGGTATTATTGTCAAAGGGGGAGAAGAATTACAGGAAAGTGCATGAGTGTTGCCAACAATTCCAAAGGGGGAGATTGTTGAACAAGGTACAAGAAGAGTATTGTCATTGTTGTCAACACGGACAAGCAATTGATGCAGTTGAAGCAATGGACAAGAATTCTGAAGTCAGTCAGATCAAGTACAGTAAATTTGCAGGAAAACAGAAGTCACCAAGATTCAGAAAATTGCAGAAAAGACCAAGTAAGAAAACTGTCGTGATATCGCGACAAGTTTTCTGTCGCGATATCGCGACAGGTTGAGAGGTCCGTTGGCAGAAAGAAAAATTGTCGCGATTTCACGACATAACCGAGGAGAGAGAAAATTCACGCCAAAAGGTCGCGATTTCGCGACATAACCGAGGAGAGAGAAAATGCACGCCAAATGGTCGCGATTTCGCGACATGTCCGAGGAGAGAGAAGATGCAAGCAAATTTGTCGTGATTTCGCGACATGTGGGCAGAGAAGGAAGCAAGGTGAAAAGATGTCACGATTTCGCGACATGTTGGAGGAAAATGCACTAAGTCAAGGAAGTGTAGCGATTTCGCTACAAGTTTGAAAGTCAAGGCGAAAGAGTGCAACGATTTCGCTGCATGTTGAAATGAAGGGCAAAGAAGGTGTAGCGATTTCGCTACAAGTTTGAAAGTCAAGGCGAAAGAGTGCAACGATTTCGCTGCATGTTGAAATGAAGGGCAAAGAAGGTGTAGCGATTTCGCTACAAGTGAAAAAGCACAAACAAGAAGGTGTAGCGATTTCGCTGCATGACAAAATGCATGGAAACAAAGGTGTAGCGATTTCGCTACCATTCAAAGTTGCAAAAATTAAAGATGTAACAAGTCAAAAGCACAAGGCACAAAGTTGTAGCGATTTCGCTAACGCATGAAGCAAAGAGTGTACGGAAGCAAGTGAACGTCGCGATTTCGTGACATGTTCCATTTTCACTGGAGTCTGCAAGGAGAGTTGTACGGAAGAGCAAAGTGTCACGATTTCGTGACATGTTCCATTTTCGCTGAAGTTTGCAAGGAGGATTGTACGGAAGCCCAAAGTGTCACGATTTCGTGACATGTTCCATTTTCGCTGGAGTCTGCAAGGAGAATTGTACGGAAGCCAGAAGCGTCGCGATTTCACGACAAGAAGGATGATGACATCAGCAAAAGCCGAAAGCGTCACGATTTCACGACAAGAAGGATGATGACGTCAGCAAAGTCGAAAGTGTCGCGATTTCATGACAAGAATGATGATGACGTCAGCAAATTTAGAAAGTGTCGCGATATCATGACAAAGTGCAAGGATGACGTCAAGAAGTTGAAAGTGTCGCGATATCGTGACATGAACAGAGGGAAAGCTTTCAAAGCCAAAATGGTCACGATTTCGCGACAGCAAGGGCATGAAGTGTACGGCTTCAAAAAGTGTCGCGATATCGCGACAGGTAATAGTATGGCAGGTAAAACCCGTAGGAGCATGCAAGGTGACACGTGTCGAAAAAGCATACAAAAAATCATGCAGCCTGTTACGTAAAAAGTAACTGATGTCAGATCGACAGTTACACGTTGACAGGTGTTGGACATGCATGGGAACAGATGTATATTCTTGATTGAAAAAGCATTCGATGCATCACATATGCAGTTTCAAAAAGCATTCGAAAAGCCATATTTGAAGAAATTGAAAAGCCATATTTGAAGAAATTGAACAACCGAATATGAAGGATCAGAAAAGCTTTCAAAAAGATGTATTTGCAGCATTTAAAACAGCCGTATTGCAAGGAATCGAACCACCGTATTGCAGAGTTTCGAACAATCAAGTACATGGAATCGAATGAACCGTATTGCATGGATTCAACAACCGTATTGCAGGATTTCGAACAGTCGAAGTGCATGGAATCGAACAATCGTATTGCATGGATTCGAACAATCAGAGTATGTGATTCGACTACATGCAGGATTGATAGGTTATAAAAGAATAGTCATACAAAGAAGATGTTGTCACCGTTAGAGAGAAATTGCTGTAAAAGGAGGGTTAGAAAAGAGTCAAGAGAAAAATAGGCAGAGCTGTGAGAGTGTGCAGAGTTGGGTTAATTGCGACTCACCAGTGGTCGTGCATGAAGTGAAGACATTTTTATGTCATTCTAAATTGATCGGAATTGCAGTACCAAGTTGGTGCTTGGTACTAGGAGTTGGTGCTCCATCTCGTTGTAGCAAAAAATTAAGGGGTTGGTGCTCCTTCCAAGAGATGCCGGTAAAGTATTTGTAAAATTGATATTTTGCAAAGACCGGATTTGGATTGAAGTCCAAGAAGTCATTTTTGAGGAGTAGCCAAATTGGTGAACCTCGGTATATTGAGTGTTGTGGTGTGCTCTCTTGTTCAATCTGTTTTTCTTGTTTTCAAGTTCTCTTTATTTCATATTAAATGCTGTAGATATAAAAATTAATAGCTACACTGATTCACCCCCCCTCTCAGTGTCATTGTGTGAATATCAAGATAGATCGGTTGCAACTTCCATCAACAAGGAGGAAGAGGCAACAAAAAAAACTAGCAAGGAGGATCTTATCAAAGAAAGGATAAGTCAAAGATCCAATGTTATTACTACAAGAATTTTGGTCACTATATTTTTGAGTGTAGAAAGAAGATGGCCAAATATAACCAATAGCAAGCACACTACACATATGAGCCTGATAATGGAGAGTGTAGATATGCTAGTGGAAATGCATCGTTAACTTGCAGTATTAAGGAGGAGAGCCAAAACAATATCTGGTATCTCCACAATGGTTGCAGCAACCACATGATGGGGAACAAAGAGATGTTCTCACAACTACAGTCCAGTCTGAGGTGAAAATGGGGAACAATAATAAATTTCCTGTGATGGTAAAAGGAAAAATCCTCATTCGTACCAAGCAAGGTAAAAGGAAGCAGATCACCGATGTCTATTATGTGCCTAGTTTGAAGCACAATTTGTTGAGTGTTGGACAACTTGTGTAGAAGGGGTATGTTGTTCAATTCAAGGATGGACTCTACACCATCAAAGACAAGGAGCATGGGCATATTGCAACTGTGTCCATGACTAAAAAGAAGATGTTTCCACTACAGATTCAGAATGAATCTCTGATGTCTTTTAGTGCAATTGAAAAGGATGCTACTTAGTTGTGGTATCTCATATTTGGTCACCTAAGATTCAGTGGCTTGAACTTGCTACACAAGAAGCATATGGTGAAGGGTTTACCCATTATTGAGCAACCAAATCAAGTTTTTGAGGGTTTCTTAGTCGACAAGCAGCACATGGATGCATTCCCTATAGGACAATATTGGAGAGCTTCACAACCATTGTAGCTGGTGCATTCCGACATTTGCAGTCCAATGTAGACCAACACATTTTTTGGTAAAAAATATTTTTTGACTTTCATTGATGACTTTAGTCAGAGGACATGGGTATATCCCATCAAACAAAAGTTAGAGGCATTTGGAAAATTCAAGGAGTTCAAGGCTTTTGTTGAGAAATAGAGTGGCTACCAGGTGAAGAATCTCAAGATATATGGTGGAGGTGAGTATATCTCAAATATATTCCAAAACATTTGCAAGTAAACTAGAATTTGTAGGTAGCTTACTGCTAGAGACACATCACAGCAAAACGGTGTAGCTAAGAGAAAGAACAGAACCATTATGGAGATGGCACGCAATATGCTGAAGTTAAATAACTTGCCTCATGAGTTCTAGGTAGAAGCTGTAAGTTGTGCAGTCTATTTGCTAAATTGATGTCCCACAAAGAGTGTTAAGGACAAAATTCTTCAAGAGGTATGGAGCAACCATAAGCCAAGCATTTCTCATTTTAGAGTTTTAGGGTGCATAGCATATGCACATGTACCATATGAGAAGAGGAAGAAGTTGGATGACAAAGCTGAGAAATGCATCTTCACTGGGTATAGTGAAGAGTTGAAGGCATATAGGTTGTATAATCTTGTGACAAAGAAGATGATTATCAGTTGAGATGTGAAGTTCCTGGAGGATGAATCCTGGAACTGGAAATCAAAGACTGGTCAGCCAAAACCATCAATCATTGAGTCTAAGGATGTAGAAGAAGAACGAGTGCATCAACCTGCAGCTTCAAGTAGCAACTCTAGAGCTAGCAGCACCACCACCTCATCATCACAAATGCCTCAAATTTCAAGTAGAATCTCCAACTTGAGGACACCCGTGAAGACGAGGAGCTTGCAAGACATATATTAGGTAACCCAAATTCAAGAAGAAGAACATTCTTATTTTTGCTTTATTTTCTAAGTGTGATCCAATTTCATTTGAATAATAAATTCAAAATTAGAAATTTGTGAAGGCGATGGATGAGGAAATTGAGGCCATAGGGAAAAACAAGACATGGCAGTTGACTTATCTCCTAGCAAGGAAGAAGACCATTGGGGACAAGTGGGTATACAAAACTAAGTTTAATTCCCAAGGTGAAGTTGATCGAAACAAGGCCATATTGGTGGCAAAAGGCTACAAATAGAAGTCAGACATTGACTATCATGAGATGTATGCACCTATAGCTTGACTTGACATATCAGAATGATCCTAGCATTGGCATCCTAGAAAGGCTAGAATGTGTACCAAATGGATGTCAAGTTTGCATTCCTGAATGGAGTGTTGGAAGAAGAGGTCTACATATACTAGCCACTAGAGTTGGAAGGACAAGAAGGTAAATTCCTAAAGCTAAAGAAGGCCTTGTATGGGTTGAAGCAAGCACCCAAGGCTTGGTACAGTTAGATTGATGCTTACTTTCAAGAGAATGGGTTCATGAAATGCCCATATGAGCACACCCTGTACCTGAAGCAAAACCTAGAAGGCAAGATGATAATCATTTGCTTGTATGTAGATGATATGATCTACACTGGAAACAACAATGTGCTATTTGACCAATTTAGAACAACCATAAATAAGGAGTTCGAGATGATGGACTTAGGGCTAATGAAATACTTTCTAGGTATTGAAGTTGTCTAATCTGTAGATGGCATCTTCATTTCTTAAGGCCAAATAAAAGTATGTCCTGAAACATTTTAATATGGAGGACAACAAACCTACCATCACACCTTTTTCCGCAGGTCTAAAGCTGAGCAAGATGGATTCTAGCAGAAATGTTGATCCAATCTTATTTAAGAGGTTAGTTGGTAGTCTTATGTACTTGATTGCAACTAGACCCTATCTGATGTTTGGAGTGAGCCTAATCAATAGATTTATGGATACTTCAAATTACATGCACTGGCAAGCAGGTAAAATGATTTTATGCTATGTCAATGGGACATGGAACCATGGAATTTTTTATGCCAAAAAGGACTAGCTGGAACTAGTTGGCTACATAGATAGCGATTGGGCTAGTAGCACTGATGATCGAAAGAGCACTTTCGGCTATGCTTTCCATCTTGGATCAGAAGAAGTTTCATGGTCATCTAATAAGCAACCTATAGTTGCGTTGTCCACTGTAGAGGCAGAGTATTTTGCCACCACATCAGCCGCATGCCAGGCAGTATGGCTGGGAAGAATATTGGGTGAGTTGAATCATCCATCGAAAAGGGTGACAACAATTTTTTGTGATAACAATTCTACCATAGAACTATCAAAGGATCCAATGTTTCATGGTAGGATGAAGCATATCGATATACACTACCACTTCATCAGAGAGCTGGTTAAAGCTGATGAAATTGTGTTACTATTTTTTAGGTCAAAAGAACATGTAGCTAATATTTTTACAAAACCTTTGAAGGAGGAAGAATTCAACAGGCTTCGAGAAATGTTGGGCATCAAAGTCTTCGTGAAATATAGTTTCAAGGAGGATGTTAGAAAATTAAACCAGATTTGACGCCCTGACAGAACGAATAACCATAAATTTGATCGTCGTATTCTACAAGTGTGCGCAATTAATTCCGATAGTTGTAGTTCGGCGAGTGGGCATAAATCCTAATGCAGTGCATGTCAGAGAAACCCTAATGTGGTGCATGTCAGAGGATAAGACTTATCCTCCCTTTTGCCTAGCTATAAAATGCAAAGTTGTATTTCAAAAAACATATCGAGGAATCGGGTAAATAGCTGAGTAGAGTGAAGGAGTCGGAGTTGCAGTATCCTGGAAACTCCTCCGTTGTTTATCCTACAACTGTGTTGCAGATGTCTGTAAAATCTGAACTTGCATTGTAATACTGTATCTTGCAGTCAGTTCTTTTTTATAAATAAAATCAGTATTTTTAGTGCAACTCTTATTTCATCTTATCTTTCTCATTTTAGGTTTGCATGAGATCTATGCATTTTGTTCCTCGTGTGCTTAAGTAAGGCGTATTTTTCCCATGCGACAAGTGAGGCACAATTTTCCCTTGCAACCCAAGTGAGGCACACCTCCCTCATGTGCCCAAAGTGTGATGCATCCTCCCTTTGCACCTAATATTTGGTGCAAGCCCCACTTGCACTCAATCTTTGGTGCAAGGAGCCCGTGCACCTAATCTTTGGCGTAAGCTCCACTTACAGCTAATATTTGGCGCAAGGAGCCCATGCGCTCCTTGCTCCTGATCTTTGGTGCAAGCTCCACTTGCACCCAACCTTTGGCATAGTAAAAATTTATGCCAGAACTTTGGCACATTTTAATTTACGCCAAGTCTTTTAGTTCTATGTTTATTTCTAGCAAAGATCGAGCATAAAAATATCATGTACTAATACTGCCATCAAACCCTGGGTGCCACAATGAAATACCGTCTTTGGTTATAACCTAAAGTCCTTGTATTTTGAGATAGTTCATTTATGCCTTTATTATTAGGGATGATGGGTAGTGCACTTATTACCCTAATGGATTTTTGTACGTTTGACCGGGTATAGACTAAACCGGAATGATCATGAATGCCTCTATATGGGACCTATAAAATATCATGCATCCCTTGCTCATGGGAACCTAGACCTTGACCTTACCAATTGAACATGTTAAAGTAGCGAGTGGGAAAATCCTCTATGTTAGGTATATTGGCACGCCTAGGCTCTTGTGGTTCTTCAGGTGGGTTTGCCCCATTTGATCAATCCAACCCTCCATAAACAAATTTAATGCTATTTGGAGCTGCACTCATGTCGTAAAAGCACCTATGGATAAATAACGATTTCGGGGACGTCTAAACTCTTTGGCTTTTGGAATGGCTAGGGGTGTGATGGCGACGTCTTGGACCACATATTCACCTATACCAGGATTGGTGATGTGGAATTTGACTTAGGCTGGCGTGGTTGATGGTGGGGATTTAGATGGCTCTAGATTGGTTATGAGTGGTGGTGAATTAAATATATCACAATCCGATAGTTTGACTTGTGAAACATCGATCGATGGAGTGGGATTGGATGGCGGTGTGGAATTAGAATATGGAGGATAGGGTAATGATGAAATAGAAGAAGTGGTTTTAGAAGAAGGGGTAGATGTGATGTACGATGTGCTAATGGTAAACTGGTTGTGACCACATGTACAAGAAGAAATGGATGTTTGAGGAGTTGATGTGATGGGTAGCTCCTCTATGATGGGAGCTTTAGAAGAAGATGTATTTGGATTAGAAGAAGATGAATTAAGGGATGTGGATGAATTTGACGATGGTGGAAGGTAACATGGATTCATAAGTATTTGAAATAAAATTACAATACTTAAAAGGTTCAACATCCACAGGGATGCAATGGAATTGTTCATCATGAACATATTTCAAGCATTAGTGGAGAATTAAAGGAACACATTTCATTTCCCTCATACAAGGTCTACCAAGGAGTATATTATACGCCATGGCTCCTTACAAGATGTGAAACATGGTGTGGAACATTCTGACCCCTACTTCTATAAGTAAAACAATAGTGCCAACTGTGGTACACAAAGCATCGTTAATTTATTTGAGGGTGAATGATGATTTGGAAATGTGGGATGGAGGTAATTTGAGGTGGATAAGGGCAATGGTAGTAATGATATTGATTGATGATACAGTATCAATTAGTACTCTTTTGAATGGCTTTCTATCTATTAGGGCCATTATGTGTAATGGAGGGTCTACTGATTCTAAATTCATTGATTTTACCTCAAAGTCATAAAAGGTAATTGATGGCTCCATGCATGTTCTAACACTCCCTACAAATTTGTTGAAGGCATTAGAGTCTTGGTATTATAAAATCAATTGACTTGAGTATTTACATTAAAGCTTATCTATGCCTAGGGATTGTTCAATAAGGTCATACACAAAAATTTTGGCTGATGCCATTTTCAAGCTAGTGGTTAACCGACTGGTTAAAGTTATCGTTGGCCTTATTGGATGAAGGATGGGCTGATTGGATGGATTTGATAGATTTATTGGTGGAGATGTATTTGGTGATGTTTGTATGGGAGGTGGATTCAAATGTTGTTGAGGATTTTATTGATTTTGCCTTTGCCCTCTAGTGACCACATGGACTGCTCCTACAAATTTTTGGTATTGTTGGACATAATTTACTTTATTAGGAGGTGGTTGTTGATTGTTACCTCCTACATTATGTTGGACCTCCCCATGGTTAGGTAGAGGTGTATGATAGATGCCCAAATTTTGATTTTGTGGAGCTAAGGGGTTATCAACATTAATGGCCCCTAGGTCTATGAGGTCTTGCACTATGTTTTTGAACATACGACAAGAATTGAAATCATGCCCATTTTATCGATGGTATGGGCAAAAAAAGTGCTCTCTATAATTTTTAGGCCTTTTAGTGGGATCATCGGGCCTAATTTCTAGCAAGGATAATTTATTGGTCTCATACAACCTTCGAAATATGGATGCATACAATTATTCTAAAGGAGCGTATTGACGTTGGGGCCGATTGAATTGGTGGTAGGTAAGTTGTTCCATAGTTGGAGCTGTGTTTTGTACCATTGGTGCTTAGGTTACTGATGAGACCACATGATAGCAAATTTGTTGTTGCACTAGTTTTTCAGCCATTATGGGCTGGATCATGACCAATTGATTGACTTGATTAGCTGTGTTAGCCATTGAGGCTTGTGTTGATTTGGTTTGGCCAGTTTGATTATTTTGATATTGGCCTCTATTTTGCCACTCTTTATTCTTAGGCTAAATGACACCCTCTTGTATTTTTATCTCCTAAATGAAACTAGCCTATGCTAAAGCCTCCTCAAATGTTCTATAAGTATTGAGTTGTAGCATCCAAGAGATGGGTTTTAAGAAACTCTTGGTAAAAAGTTTGATAATTTTTTCCATTGGGAGGGAGAATAGCAACTTGGTTATAACTGCCCTTGAATGGTTTTAAAAATCATAGATAGGTTCCTCATCCCATTGTTTCAAATAATATACATATGATAATGAGACCTTATTTTTAATATTAAGGGCAAAGCATTCCAAGAATAGATCTATCAATTGATCAAAAGTATAAATAATATGCGTAGGAAATTGATTGTACTATTCAATGGCATCTCCCCCTAATGTTTGAGGAAGTGTTTGGAGCATAAGAGCATTATCATCTCTAATCAAAAAACATACATGGACAAATGAACTCACATGCTCCTTAGGATCCTCAGTTCCCCTGAACTTGTCAAATTTTGGTACCATAAAATTTGTCGAATACGATGGTGATGGTACTGAAGGGTGGATTGGTTGATGGATAATTTGGCTTAATGTGAGCTTTTGAATCGTTATTCCTGGTGAATTTTTCATCAAATGATCAATTTGATTTTGTATTTCCTAGAATATAGGATATTCTTCTGGAATGTGAGGACCTTGGATTATGTGGTGATTGGTTGATGGGCTGGATGGTATATTTTGGGGTGTGACCAGCATGGTATTGTGAAATGCATTGGGATGGGTGTGTGGTGAAGATTGATGGTTGAGGGATGGGGATGATTTATGAGTATGTTGATGGAAGAATGAGTTGTGTGGTTGGTTGGAAACAATGGTAATAGGCATGGTTGATGTGTGGATTGATTGTGGATTAGGTATGGACACTATGGAAGGTTGGGGAAACCATGCCAAATTTTGATTGATTAGCGAAGGTTTATTTGGAGCTACTTGGGTCATAGGGTCTATGTTAACCGGTTGTTTTCCTTTTGTTCATTGTGAAAGAAACCTATTTATGAGCCCTAATGTGTCTGTAAGTTCTTAATTTGACCATGTATCAAAGGATGGGTTTGTGGTTGGATGTGATGATGGGAAGATGGATGATGATGGATGATAGGACATGGGTATGGTGGCTAAGTGATATGATGGAGGGGTGGATGATGATGGATGAGAGGAAATGGGCACAGTGCAAGTTGTGTTTGATGTGACAACTTCGTGGTTAGGGATTTGTGAGGCAGCATTGACATACTCCTCATACAATGGGTTGGAATAGGTGGATGTGAGGTAAGTGTTTGGAATACTTGGGCTTTGTTGCAGTTTGCTCATGGAAGAAGGCATACCATATTCGTAACCTAAATTATGATATCCTTGGGTAAGGTGGGCGATAGCCAATTTGGGTTCTTAAAATCCCTCTTGGCAAGGGGTTCTAAGACATAGTTGGAGGACTTGTAGATGGCCCTCACTTTTTCCATGTCTATGTGGGTGGTGGTTGTTTCCACATTGTGTGGAAGGGTTCCTACTTGAGGTAGGGATGGATATGATGATCCAGATGAAGTAGTCTAAACCATGCTGGATAGGTTGGCTACCGAAGTAGTGGGAGGATGGGAAGTTTTTTACATTAAATCACTTTTATTTATTACTTTATTTTGTTGTCTCGTTAGTACCATAAAGTAATTAAACCAAAGATTCAAAGTTTAATCTAAATCACACAAACTAAAAAAAAAATCAAAATTTAAAGTAAAGAAAACAATCAGTCCTAGGTTTCACCGTGTGTGGCTTACCTTGTTCATTAATTATTTTATTTTGTTAATGTGAGATTATTTTTAGAATTGTTGGCTTGTGTGTTTTGATGTAACTTAATATTGTTTAAAGAAAACAAAGGTAAAAACTAAGGCTAGCCAGGACAATGAGATTCTTGTTGGTAATGACCTCCAACAAGTTTGCTCGAGGGTAGTCCTATGGTTTCTAGGTCAAATATTGGTGGATGGAAATCACTGCCACCATCACCAAATCTCAAGTAATGGTTGGTGGTGAAATACAACCACTATTGTTAAAAATATGAATCGTGCAAGTGTGTGTGATTAATTTTATTAGATTTCTCATTCTCTATGGTGTGCAAACAATATTAAATATTACTAACTTTACTAATATAAATTAGAAGCCAACACAAAGACACAAATTTCACCTAAAGAGCATAGAGTACACCCTTAAAATCCCCTACCTACAAGTTATTAAAATCACAATAGCAACCGAAAGGTTCGTCCACATCTCTGCCAAAGGTGCCAGCCTAGGGTAGGATTACTTTATGCATCAAGATATTGTTCCTATTTATATATGCAAAATTAAAGTGATATTTAACCCTAAAATGTAAAATCTATGATGCTTTTTTTTTTATCCTTGGTTAGATTCTTTGGGTACTGTTAACATTAATGTGGAAAAGAAGTTTATGAAGTTATGGTATAGGAAAAAGAAGATAACATTGCAGGATATTTCTCAGTTTAAGGAGTAAGGATCCAAGGAAAATCAATAAGTGGTCATACAGAAACAAATTGAAGAACCTAAAACAGAATCCAAGAAGGTAGTAGTAGAAATAGAGTCCATGGAAGAAGTAGCAGCAATTGAGTCCATGGAAACAACAGTAACAAATTCCAAGGAATCTTTGGTAGAAGAGCACAAGGACACACCATATCGCCATCTACACCACCATGAACATCAACAATATTTGAAATATGGTTCAAAGAAACAATAGTATGGTTCTACATAGAATCATAAGGGCACCAACTATGGCAGTTTTTGATAGAGAAAGCATAAGGATCCTAGTTTTTAGAGTGGTTCATCAGCATCAAGGAACAAGTGGACCCATCATTCAAATTATCAAAATACAACAGCAGAAGCATGGAGCCAACAAAGTAGATTTGGATACTCAAGTAACAAAATAGCATACCAACATCAATGTGTTTCACTTAGATCGATGGATAATTGAGATTGGTACCAGTTTCTATCATTGCTTAGAAAATAATATTATCATGTTTCTTCATATATTTCGATGACGAAACATTTGTAAGGAGGGTGGCATGGTAGGGTACCTAGGAATAGATATTTGGGGATATATTATTATATTATATAAGGGTTGGCATGGGCCACACATAACCCAAGGTTGATTGTATTATAATATTATATTATATTATAATATTATATTATATTAGTAGTAGGCTCCCCAAAGTAGAATAAGAATATGGATATATAAATAAGAGATATTTGTTATTGTAATCATTCATATCATTGAAGAAGAATCTTATGTAATCGTCGTGCCCACAAAGTGGCTTATGGGACTTTGCCCTCCTTAAGAGGCATCTCTCATCTTGGGAGATCTTGTGGAGTTATTCCTTCCTTAAGTATTATTATTGGTGTTTCCCTACCTTAAGGGTATTATCTATCTCTCTCTCATTTGTGAATTGTTATTGTGGATGAATGATTTGATATTTTTGCATAGTGGTGAATGGTTTATGTTAATAATAATAAAGTTATGCAACAGTAACACCATCCTCTTCCAGAGTGTGTGTATTTTACCTACTCCCCCAAATACATAAGCCCAATATTTTAGGTCGACCCATCTGTTCCTACCGTGGTTTGATGCTCAAAACTACCTCCAAATGGCTTCATCATTTGCTCTTATCAATTTTGTTGAACAAAGGTAAGGAAAAATTAATTTAATATCCCCTATATTTGAGTCTTTTGGGTGAAATGCCCTAGTGGAATCAGGCCAACAATGAACTAACCCCTCAAACGAGAAAATAATGACTATGTTATATGCTCCATCCTCTCCTATGGGAGCATCACTCAATGGTGGTGAGTGTGGATTTTTCCCCATGTGTGGTTTTCATTGGTTTATTTCCCTTGTGGAACCCATGTTAGCTCTAGGGTCCATTATATTTTCCTCTCGTACTACCTAGTCTCGTACTTCCATAAATAAAAAACTTCTACAAATACCTTGAGCAAGGCTACGAGAGTTTTAATTTATTATCCCACATATCTCCCATAATGTCCCTCATTGTGGTTTATAAAGCACAACACACACATAGAGCCTTGAAAATCAGGAAGTAAGTTTTTGGGTGAAATGCCCTAGTGGAAGAAGGTCAACCATGACCCAGTACCTCAAACAAGAAAATCATGGCTATGTTATATGCTCCATCCTCTCCTATGGGAGCATCACTTGATGCTGGTGAGTGTGGATTTATCCCCATGTATGGTTTTTGCTGGTTGATTTCCCTTGTGGGCTCCATGTTAGCTCTAGGATCCATTATCCACTCCTCTTGTACTACCTAGTATCGTACTTTCATCAATAAAAAAAATTCTAAAAATACCTTGAGCAATACTACGAGAGTCTTGAGCCATTATTCCACATGTATTCCATAATGGCCCTCATGGTGGTTTATACAACTCAACATCCACATAGAGATTTGTAAATCAAGAAGCAGGATTTTGGGTGAAATTCCCTAGTGGAAGTAAGCCAACCTTGACCCAACCCCTCAGACGAGTGAATCATGGCCATACTATATGCTTCATATTCTCTTGTGGGAGCATCACTCGAAGGTGGTGAGTGTGTATTTCTACCCATGTGTGGTTTTCATTGGTTTATTTCCCTTGTGGACCTCATGTTAGCTCTAGGGTCCATTATTCACTCCTCTCATACTGCCTAGTCTCGTACTTTCATAAATAAAAAAATTCTCAAAATACCTTGATCAACCCTTCAAGTGTATTGAGCCATTATCCCACATGTATCCAATGATGGCCCTCGTGGTGGTTTATAAATCATAAAACCCACATAGATCTTTGCAAATCAAGAAGCAAAATTTTAGGTGAAATTCCCTAGTGGAAGTAGGTCAACCATGACCCAGCCCCTCAAATGAGTGAATCATGGCCATGCTATATGCTCCATCCTATCCTATGGTAGCATCCCTTGATGGTGGTGAGTGTGGATTTCTCACCATGTGTGGTTTCTATTGGTTGATTTCCCTTGTGGTCCCCATGTTAGTTCTAGGATACATTATTTGCTCCTCTCATACTACCCATTATCGTACTTTCATAAATAAAAAAATTGTAAAAATACCTTGAGAAGTACTACAAGATTCTAGAGCCATTATACCACATGTATTCCATGATGGCCCTCATGGTGGTTTATAAAGCACAAAACCCACATAGATATTTTCAAATTAGGAAACAAGATTTTGGGTGAAATGCCCTAGTGGAAGTAAGCCAACCATGACCCAACCCCTCAAACAAGTGAATCATGGCCATGCTATATGCTCCATCATCTCCTATGGGAGCATCGCTTGATGGTGGTGAATGTGGATTTATCTCCATGTGTGGTTTTTGTTGGTTGATTTCCCTTGTGGGCCCCATGTTAGCTCTAGGATCCATTCTTCGCTCCTCTCATACTGTCGAGTCTCATACTTTCATAAATTAAAAAATTCTAAAAATAACTTGAGAAACATTGTGAGGCCCTTGAGCCATTATCCCACATGTGTCCCACAATGACCCTCATGGTGGTTTATAAAGCACAACACCCACATAGATATTTGCAAATAAAAAATAAGGCTTTTGGGTGAAATGCCCTAGTGGAAGCAGATCAACCATGACCTAGCCCCTCAAATGAATGAATCATGACCATTCTATATGTTCATCCTCTCCTATGGGAGCATCGCTCGATGGTGGTGAGTGTGGATTTCTCTCCATGTATTATTTTAATTGGTCGATTTCCCTTGTGGTCCCCAGGTTAGCTCTAGGATCCATTCTTCGCTCCTCTCTTACTCCCCAGTCTCATACTTTCATAAATAAAAAATTCTAAAAATACCTTGAGCAATGTTGTGAGAGTCTTGAGTCATTATCCCACATGTATCCCATGATGGCCCTCATGGTGGTTTATAAAACACAACACCCACATAGAGCTTTGTAAATTAGGAAGTAGGCCAACCATGACCCATCCCCTCAAACGAGTGAATAATGACCATGTTATATGCTCCATCCTCTCCTATGGAAGCATCACATGATGGTGGTGAGTGTGGATTTTTCCCCATGTGTGGTTTCTGTTGGTTAATTTTTATTGTGGGCCCCATGTTAGCTCTAGGGTCCATTATCTACTCCTCTCATACTGCCCAGTCTTGTACTTTCATAAATCAAGAAATTCTAAAAATACCTTGAGCAACACTATGATAATATTGAGCCATTATCCCACATGTATCCCATGATGGCCGTCATGGTGGTTTATAAAGTGCAACACCCACATAGAGCTTTAAAAATTAGGAAGCAGGATTTTGGGTGAAATGCCCTAGTGGAAGTAGCCCAACCATGACCCAACCCCTCAAACGAGTGAATCATGACCATGCTATATGTTCCATACTCTCCTGTGGGAGCATCGCTCGATGGTGGTGAGTGTGGATTTATCCCCATGTGTGGTTTTCATTGGTTGATTTCCCTTGTGGGCCCCATGTTAGCTATAGGATCCATTATTTGCTTCTCTCGTACTACCTAGTCTCGTACTTTCATAAATAAAAAAATTCTAAAAATACCTTGAGCAACGCTATGAGATTCTTGAGCCATTATCCCACATGTATCCCACGATGGCCCTCATGGTGGTTTATAAAGCACAACACCCACATAGATATTTGAAAATTAGGAAGCATGATTTTGGGTGAAATACCCTAGTTGAAGTAGGCCAACCATGACCCAACCCATCAAACAAGCAAATCATGGTCATGCTATATGATCCATATTTTCTTGTGGGAGCATCACTTGATGGTGGTGATTATGGATTTCTCTCCATGTGTGGTTTTCATTGGTTGATTTCTCTTGTGGGTCTCATATTAGATCTAATATCCATTATCCACTCCTCTTGTACTGCCCAATCTTGTACTTTAATAAATAAAAAATTCTAAAAATACCTTGAGCAAGACTACGAGAGTCTGGAGCCATTATCCCACATGTATCCCATGATGTCCCTCATAGTGGTTTATAAAGCACAACACCCATGTAGATATTTGAAAATTAGGAAGTAGGATTTTGGGTAAAATTCCCTAGTGGAAGTAAGCCAACCATTACCCAACCCATCAAACAAGCGAATCATGGCCATGCTATATCCTCCATCCTCTCTTGTGGGAGCATCGATTGATGGTGAGTGTGGATTTCTCACCATGTGTGGTTTTCATTGGTTTATTTTCCTTGTGGGCCCCATGTTAGCTCTAGGGTCCATTCTCTACTCCTCTTGTACTACCTAGTATCGTACTTCCATAAATAAAAAAATTCTAACCTTGAGCAATGTTGCAAGAGTTTTTAGCCATTATCCCACATGTATCCCATGATGGCCCTCATGGTGGTTTATAAAGCACAACACCCATATAGAGCTATGCAAATAAAAAATTAGGCTTTTGGGTGAAATTCCCTAGTGGAAGCAGACCAACCATGATCCAACCTCTCAAATGAGCGAATCATGGTCATGCTATATGCTCCATCCTCTACTATGGGAGCATCACTTGATGGTGGTGAGTGTATTTCTCCCCATGTGTGGTTTCCATTGGTTGATTTCCCTTCTGGGATTCATGTTAGCTCTAGGGTCCATTCTTCGCTCCTCTCATACTACCTAGTCTCATACTTTCATAAATAAAAATAAATCATAAATGTCAATTAAAATGATCTATTTTAAAGAATATGATTGAGCCCAAAATATTTTCAAAACTTGTGATTTTTTTATGGGTTTGTCCTTTATTTACCATGTATCCTACCTAGACAATTAGATTATGCATGGTAAGGTGGTATTTTAACGGGCATTTACACAAGAATATATATTTTATGAGCTAAATAAGCACTTGTATTCAATTGTAGTGCTATCCATACTAGACATAACTCTATATTTTAAAATTCAAGATTGTTACTTTTAACCACACCTTTAATACCATTTTAATTTAGAATAAGCATCATATTGCCTATATCTCAAAAATATTAGTGACACATTTTAATACTAATTTACCCATTAAAGGTAATTATACACCATCACCTAAGTTATCAAATAGTGGTTCTATTATATGGGTAAAGAAACTACCATTCACTTTGATAATAAAGTTTTTTAATTTATTTATTCATAAAGTAATATAGAGAGTACATGTCACATGAAATGGATGATGTATATATAACATTGATAGTTTACCACTAAGCATCATAAGGGCAAAGAAAATTTTGCAATGAAACATTTGAGTCAACCTATAGTTCATGTACTTTTAATAGTTATGGATTCAAGAGGACATAAGTTCTCTAGCTAGGATGCATTGTATCCTAATGAGTTACCATTATAACCACTATATAGTATAGGATAAATAAATACTAGAGCATTACCTAAGTTATTTATTTGTTTACTATCTAAGTAAACTCTATATTCCTTATGGATTTCCTTGCAAAGAATAATGTAGAAATTGAATTCATCCAAAGGAGTTAAACAATTTTAGATAAGAAAGACACTTATAATTACTACAAATACACCTTCATTATCCTCAAATTCACCTGTATATCAAGATCTATGTTAATTATTTTATTCCCTAGAACATTCCAAAATATGAGAATCCATTAGAATGGATTAATTATTTATTTTACCTTTCATTAAACATCAATATTATTGTGAACTATTTTTTAGGATGGCAATCATGATACCCTAAAAGAAATCCATTAGCACATCTCACATTGTACAATATATATTTAGTGTATATAGGTTTACTATAGCATCCTAGAATATTTTATGATAGATCATGACTACAATTTTTTCAATTTCTTTTGCCACCATTTTTAGAATTTGATAAATATATGAATAGAACATTCCATAGATTTTCATCCACAAACTAAGGTGCATATGATACATGCTCGATTTATTTGTATATATAGTGATAATCATCCCCCACAGACATGGAATGATAATATACCTTACATTCAAAAATTACGCAATGGGATTAAGCACATTTTTACTAAACAAGTCCATGGATATAATCACCTTCCATAACCCATTTAACTCGAAGACACCAACACAAACTAAGGAAATTGATAAGGTAGAATATTTATTTTAGCACAATTAGTGCACACACAAATAGATTCAATAAATAAGAAAATTGCTATGACCAATATTATACTTATTAATATTTCAGGTTGGAAATTTTCTTCTTATCCATTTAAACAACTTCTCATAAAAATATCAAACCACTATGGTATGGTCATTTTCCATGGTCTGGTGCAACAATTAGGAATACATTTATTATTACTTTACCATCATACTTGGGAATGCATTCAATTTTCAATGTGGAGCTTATACAATCATACCATTCTCCTTTGTAGATCCTATAATACTACAAAGCCATATAGATTTTGATATTGCTTAGTTGGTACATTCTTTATCAAATCAATTGATTAATTCCATAACCAAATGCACTCATAAATATCAATACAAACTATTAAATTTTGTCAACACTTATAGTTTGTAACATAATTTAATACACTTGACCAACTCAAGTGTCTATTTCCTTAGCTAGAATTAAACATTCTCGGTGCAATTTTTTCTCAATGGAGGATACATAATCCAAGCAAAGCAAGGGTTTCTTGTGTTTCTATGAATCAAAATTACAAGTAGTTCAAATATTAGAAGCCTTGACGATCATAAAGACTCTTTGCTCATTAACATATCCAATATCACCTATGGTACCAATTTCATCCACCACAATTTAACATCAAGCATTACCAATTTCAACTAAGATGTGACACCAATACTAGTGCTAACAAAAACATAATATAAGATGTCAGTTATAATTAACATATTTGTCATAAAATTTTATATATAAACCAAAGGTTTTTTGGTGTCCAAATATAGGAACATATCCATAAATAGATGATCTCATGGTCAATCATCTTTCCACCTACTATCATTTTTTTTTATTGAAAAATACTTCATATTAAATAATAATCAAAGAATACATCATCATAGAAACATTAAAGCAGTTTATGAATGAGCAACAAACAATCAGATCGAACACTTTTATCAATTCTTATACAATCCTGAATAATCTCAGACCTAAACACCTTAAGTTGACTAGAAACAAGATCAACAACTTTGCTAACAGTAACAACAACCGACTTAGTTAAATGAGACTTTCTGGATGATAGATGGGGTTAGAATCTTTGATCCAAAGCAATTTGTATTTGGAAAGAAAATGGGACGTATGCAACTAATATGCCTACCTTGCAGTACAAGAGACTTGGTAAGAAGGGAAGTGGATCTAGTAATTGGACCCCGTGGCAACAGTTTTAACTGAAGCCCTCCGATAGGTATGCAGTGAAACAAATGCAAAGTCTTCTTCCGATGGAGCAACTGTACAAGCTTTCCAATGGTATTGTAGGTCCTATATGGAAGTATTGGAGGTGGAAATATGGACAACCAACTTGGTGTCATTTGATGACACTCTAAATATCAAATGGGGTTTGAGTTGTTCTTGCAAAAAATGGAAGAAGTGTCTCGTTGGGGTGTGGACGTTCTGGGTTTCTATGCAGTTGAAGATGTTTTCCTGGTTAGTTATTATGTAGGGTCTTCATAGTAAGTCTCGTCTAGACAAATGGATGCTTGCGTCATATGCTTGTGGAAAAAGTGAAAAAATTAAGCATATTTTTTGGGAAAATCCGAGAACAAGAAAGGTATGGAGAAAGGCAGTTTGGTTTTTAGGTGGTAGTGTTTGACTAGATATTTTGGCACATTATCAGACTCTCTCTCTTTTTCAGTATTTGGAAATACCTACTATCAAATTAAACAAAAGTAGAATAAAAAATTTGTAATTATTCTTCTTGAATTACTTATTGATAAATTAAAAGAGGAATTGTTTAGACTTCCAATTAGTGTTGTAATTATTGAAAACAATGCATTGAGGTTTAAAACTTAGGGTATCATGAATATTATTCTTTCTCCCTATCTAATACTACTTTTCACACATATAGATCTTGACTCCTTTAAAGTCCTTTGTGTTATTTTTCTACTACTTCTTTTTCTATATAAGAATTAGTGTTTAGTGTTAAGCACTCACTTACAACTGAGTGCATGCAGTAATGCAACCTAAGCTTATGTTTTCTACAAATATACCTTTTTTTTTTGCATAGCTTCAATTATTTTCAATATAAATTCAAATATCATGAGTGGAGTTGAGAGTTGTCTCCATTCCACCATATTGGGTCCTATAGTGTTCATCAAAGGAAAGGATTTTGAATATTTGTTGATGGATAGGTGCAAAATGACACATGTCCTAAAACAAAATATTTTGCAATTTGATGAAAGCTAAGACTTAGTCGCTGAATATTTGATGAAAGGGTATATTTTTAGAAGTATTTGAGAGAGGGTATGTTGACAAGATTCCAAAATTCTAATGTTTTAAAATTTACATTCAATATTATATTAAAATCTAGAAAAAACTTAATGTTTAAATGTTGAAAAAAATTCAATTTTAAATATTTATTTTAAATTATCTATAAGAGTTAGTGGAAAAAATAATATAAGTTTGTTGATACTCAAATGCTTATAGATTTCATGCAAATGTGATCTTTGTAATAAATTTTTAAAATTAATTAATAATAAGATATTTTTTTTAGAGAGGGGAAGCCCAAATAATTAACATCGTAAATACTGTAAATACTCGAAGCCAAAAGCAAAATCAACCTCTAAAAGGGTGAATAAACATAATAACTAAACAACCTGATGCTAATAAAATAATATATATATATATATATATATATATATATATATATATATATATATATATATATATATATATTTATTTTATGAGGAACTTTTTATATACAACATATCCACAACATGTGAGGGGAGAGATTTGAACTTGGGCCTATCGATAACTGAAGAGTTTTAACTACCCACTTGCTCTCCAACTCCTTTACATGAGCGGATATAAAATATATATTTCAAAACACAAATTTTAACAATTTACATAAAATTATCTCAAACAAATTAAAAAATAACATTTATTAAATTATTTAAGATTATATAAAAAACACTTTAAAAGTAAAATTAAAAAAATTTAAACATGTTATACCCATGTAGTGTTAGTATATTATAAAGAAAAAAAAACCATGTTATTCTTTCAAGAACACTTAAATTAAATTTATATAGAACAGAGAAAAATATGCAAAGTTGGACCATCTTCGTTCACACTCATTATTTCACTAGACTAAGAGCATGCAATTTTATCATATGTGGTTTACTTATAAGGTGAATTATCGGTTGCTTTCAAATATCGTGAATTTGATCACCAATGTTATGGTACTTAGGATGTTCAATGGTGGAAGCAAGTGTGGAATGCATTTGTGTGGCCTAAGTGCAATTTTTACTTGTGAGTTGCCACTCGTAATCAATGTCTCACTTGTATAACCTTCAAAAGAAAGGTATTCATGGTCCTTCCTTTTGTTTCCTATGTGATAATACTGAGGAACCTATTGGTCATTTGCTTATTCAATGTGGTTTTGCACGTCAAATTTGAAATTTGTGGTGGGGTGTGTGGAAAAAGTATTGTGTTCATTCTTCCTCTATTTTGGAATTTTGGAGGAGTTTGAGAAGACCTCTAGCTAAAATCTTCTTTTTACAGGTTGCTTGGCATATTGATACCTCGTGCATCTTCTGACAAATATAAATTGAAAGGAATCGAAGAAATTTTCAAGGGAGATAGTTAGCTGCTTATCAAGTTTGGCAGAGAATTTTAAGAATGCTCCAGTGTACCAAATGTCAAATTAGTAATCCTATGGACACACTGGAGGTTCAGATTATGCATGGTTTGGATTTGATAGTGTCTGGTCCACGTGGTACTATTTATTTTAGCATGAGGGGATTCAATAAGAGAGTGTAGAGAGAGGGTATATGGCACACACATCCTAGGGGTTTCTTCAGATTAATATTGATGGGTCTTCAAGAGGTAATCCTAAAAATAATGGTATTGGTGGAGTGGGACATGATTGCAATGGTGCAATATGTTTCTTTTTCTCATGTTGTAAACGAAGACATATCAATAATTATATGGAATCTCTTGCTATTATTTATATGTTGGGACAAGGATATTGTTTGGGTTGGCGCAAGATAATTTGTGAATTGGATTCTCAAAATCTCATTAATTTGTTGAATATTTGTAATTTTACCAATGTTAATTGGAGTTTGGCTAGGGTGGTTAAGCATATTCTCCGTTTTCATTGTCATATGGAGTTCATCACTTTTACTCATATTCCAAGGGAGTGGAATGGTGTTGTTGATTATTTGGTTAAATGGGCCTCTGAATTTCAAGAAGGTTGGGATGTTAGGAAGTGACATCAGCTTCCTTCAACGTGCTCTCAGACTCTTACTAGTTTTATGAAGGATGATATGCATGGATGTGGTAATTTTGTTGTAATCTGATTCTTGAGTATTGAATGTTTTTCTGATTTCAATAATTTTTTTATAAAAAGGTGTATTATCGGTTCGATGAGACCTAATTTCAATTTATGGGCATGTAATTTTATCATATGTGGTTTACTTATAAGGTGTATTTACTTATAAGGTGCATTATCGATTTGATGAGATCTAATTTCAATTTATGGTAGATGTGTATAAGAAGTATTGATTAAAAAAATTATGTTTAAAAAAATAAAGTTAGCTTTCAAATATTACGAGGAATCATGATTAAAATAAAAATGCTCAATCATTTAACATAAATATTTCTTGTTATAATATGTAGGCGCTGCATGATTTTCCTGACTAATGATGGAACATTCTAGAAAGTTCATGGAAACCCCTTTTTGTGGAATTTATGTTTTTTAGTATGATATGGAAGATTCCAGAAGATTATTAAACCCTAGAAAATTCTAGAAGGTTGTGGGTTCCTCCCATTTTATGATTATATAAGAGAATTTTATGTATGTAAAATGGCATTGCAGAGTTTGTCTGAATAAATATATATTTATCTATATTTATTGTGTCCCCCTTTTATCTGTTGTTCATTTTTTAGCTTGCATTTTTTATTCTGTGTTTAATTAGCATATGCTCTATTTTTTTTATGTTGTGTTTAATTAGTATTGAGAAGTTCAATGGATTTAACTTCACATTGTGGAAGATCAAAATGGAGGACTTACCGGTGGAAATGGACTTGTGGGTTAAAGTTGATGGAAAGCCCATTGGAATGGCACAAGAGGAGTTTAATAAGCTGGACAAAAAAGTAATGGACCTTATTAGACTACGTTTAGCAAACTCTATTATTTTAAATGTGATAGAAGCACGGTTTGTTCAAGATATGTGGAAAAAGTTAGAGAGCATCTATGCTTCCAAGTCAATAGTGAACAAGTTAATGTTGCGGAAGAAGTTGGCAAATATCAATATGAAGGATATTGGTAAGTTATTAGACCACTTGAATGGTTTTAATATGTTAATGAAGCATTTAAACTCCATTGGTGATAAATAGAGTGATGAATATCAGTGTCTGGCATTGTTAATCAACATGCCATACTCATGGGAGAATCTTATTACTACCATAAGTGCTGCTTCTGATAAGTTGTAGATGGAGTTAGTGGTTAGCCAGTTGTTGAATGAGGATACAAGAAGAATATTTGCTAGTGAAGCATCCACTTCATAGGCCTATTTAGCACGTGGACGCTCAAAGGAAAGAGGAAAAGGTAGATCCAATGGGAGAAGCAAGTCTAGAGGCAGAGGCAGATCATCTAGCATAGGAAAGAAAAATTTCAACAATGTGGAATGCTACTACTATCACAAAAAGGGGCATATAAAGTTTCATTCTCCCTTGTTGAAGAAAAAAACTGAAAAGGTAGCAGAAGAAGAGACAACTGAGAAACTTTCAGATGAAAACTCCTTGTTTCTTGCTTCTTCCTGTCTATCAACTGAAGTGTGCCCTGAAGACTAGATTATATATTCATGAGCCTCTTTCCACATGACACCACATCGTGAGTTTTTTGTCAACTACAAAGAGGTAAATGGTGTAAAATTTTATGTGTGATAATGCATTTTGTGATGTAGAAGGAGAAGGTACAGTTCCTATGAGGGATTCAAGTGGAAAAGTCAAGTATTTACAAAAAGTTAGATATGTCCCTCAGTTGAGAAGAAATCTTCTGTCAATTGGACAGTTGGAATAAAAAGGAGTAATTGTTACCTTCTCATATGAAGGATGCAAGCTCACCAGAGGTGCATTGGTGCTTGCAAAAGGAAAGAAGAAAGGAACTTTTTTCAAATTGGATGTCAGCCCTTGTGATAAAAGCCATTCCAATGCAACTAAGAAGAATTATGAAGTAGATGTTGGAGATTGTATTATTTGGCACACAAGACTTGGTCATCTAGGAGAAAGTAGCTTGAAGTAGTTGGTCAACAAAAGTATGGTGTATGGCCTCAAGGATATCATATCCAACACTCCTAGATTTTGTGAATCTTGTGTGATGGACAAAAAAAAAAGGGTAAGCTTCTCTCCTCACCCACATAGAGCTAAATCTATTTTGGATCTTGTTCATACAGATATTTGTGGTCCTATGGATACTCAATCTATTGGTGGTGATCTATATTTTACCACTTTTATTAATGATCATAGCAAAAAAGTATGGACTGTATTTTTGAAGAAAAAGAGTGACATACTTGATCATTTTAAAAGGTTTGTTGCTAATGTAGAAAGGCAGATAGGCAGGCAACTTAAGATATTGTGTAGTGACAATGGAGGAGAATACTGTTCAACTAAATTTGAAGATTTTTGCAGGAAAAAAGACATATTTACAAAAAAGACTACACCTTATTCTCCTCAACAGAATGGAGTAGTAGATAGAATGAATACAACACTATTGGATAATATGAGGAGCATGCTATCAGATGCAAAGCTCAGTAAAGGGTTTTGGACTGAAGTAATTTCAACTACTAGCTATTTGGTCAATTTGTCATCATGCACTGCTTTGAGTGACAAGACACCTGAAGAGGCTTGGAGTGGGAGAAAACCATCTATCTCTCACTTGATAGTTTTTGGTTGTGAAGCCTTTATGCACATTCCTACTAAAAAGAAGAAAAAATTGGATGAAAAATATAAGAAATGCATTCTTGTTGGTTATGGAGAAGTTGTTGAATAAAAGGATATAAATTATGGATTTTGGATGAACATAGAAGTGTTTTTACCAGAGATGTGATTTTTAAGGAAAGTAAGACATCTAGAGATATTCAAAAACATGAATCATAACAACAGTTGAAAGAGAAGGTTAGTATGCATGAATACACTATGTCAGATTAGCCTTAAAATGAAGCACATGCTCAGCCCCATCAACCTCAAGAAATAATGTCTTTTGATATTTCAGATAGAGTTTCCAACCTAGAAGGACCTGGTGAAGATTTGCCTGCTTATATGCCTGAAGAAGTGCATCAAGAGGACCAACAAATAATGCAGTTTGATTATCAACCTTTTAGAGAAGAGGTCCAAGAATCAGTGGAGCATACTAGAAGAACTAAAAGAGAGAAACATCTTCCCAATAGGCTTCAAGATTATTTTTGTGGATTTACAGTTGCTGGTGATGATCCTCTCACATTTGAAGATGCCATGAAAAATTCAGGGAAAGAGCATTGGAAGAAGTCCATGAAGGAAGAAATGGATTCAATAAAGAAAAACCATGCATGGGATTTAGTTCAACAACTTGCTAGGAGAAAAATAGTAGGTAGAAAGTGGGTGTTCAAAAAGAAGTTAACTCCTGATGGGTCTGTGGAAAGATACAAGGCCAAATTGGTTGCAAAAGGGTTCTCTCAGATCCTAGGTATTGATTTTCATCAAACTTATGCTCCCACTATGAACTTATATTTTATTCGACTTTTGCTTGCATATGTTGTTGCTTTTGATTTAGAAGTTGAAAAAATAGATGTTAAAACTGCATTCATGCATGAATATTTGAAGGAAGAAATAGCCTGAAGGTTTTGAAGTAGGAGGTGCACGTGTTGTTTGTAGGTTGAAAAAATATCTCTATGGATGGAAGCAGTCTCCTAGAGAATGGTATCAAAATTTTGACAATTATGTGTTGCAGATTGGATTTTTTCGTAACCCTAAAGATCCATGTGTGTATTACAAAATATAAAGTAAAAGTTTTGTAATTTTGGTTTTGTATGTGGATGACATCCTCCTAATTGGAAATAATAAGCAATTGATTTCAAAAACTAAGGAGTTATTGTCAAATAAATTTGACAATAAGGGTAGACAATTATGGCTTTCCCAAAAGGATTGCTTGGGTATTGATATTGTCAGAGATCGTAAGGGTAGACAATTATGGCTTTCCCAAAAGGATTATATTAACTAGATTTTGAAAGAATTTGGAATGCAAGATAGTAAACATGCCAAAACTCCTTTGCATCCTGGAGTTAAATTATCTGCAAAAATGTGTCCAACTACAACTAAAGAAAAGGAGAGGATGAAGAAAATTCCATATGCAGAGGTTGTGGGCTCATTGATGTATGCAATGGTATGTACTAGGCCTGATATTTCTCATGCAGTTGGTATGGTCAGTAGATATATGTCCAATCCTGGAAAGGAACATTGGACTGTTGTAAAGAGAATTTTTAGATATTTACAAGGTACTAAAAATCATGTTTTGTGTTATATGTCCAAGAAGAATGAAGATTTTTGTTTGCAGGGACATGTAGATGCAGATTGGGCAGGTGACTTGGACAACCATAAATAAACGGGAGGATATGTCTTCACTTTGTATGGTGGTGCAGTGAGCTCGAGGAGTAAAAAGTAAACTTTTGTAGCTTTGTCATGTGCTGAAGCTGAATATATTGCTACAACTGATGCTGCAAAAGAAGTTGTTTGGTTGATGAGGTTGTGCAAAGGTTTGCATTTAAACCAATAATATATTGGAATAAAATGTGATAGTCAAAGTGAAATAGCACTTGCATATTCTTCTGTTAGGAATGGAGCCTAATTATGAGGAGGCTAAACAGAGAAAGTTTTTGGATTTACTGCAGGACGAGCAGGGAAAGTTTCCAGATTTATAGTCTGTTAGTCTACCAGAGAAAGTTTTCGAATTTACAACGAGACAGACCAGGGAAAGTTTTTTTTGTTTTTATCCCAAAATTAGATGTTGGGAACTCAATTTTAATCTTGGAATGTATTAAGAAAAGCAGTTTGTTTTTTCTATTTTTTTCTTATATATAGTTGTGAGGAAAAACAGAGAATATAAGAAAATTACTGTGTTGATTCCTTGGAAAAATAGAGAGGAAATTACAGCAGATGTTGGCTGTAGGTTGTAACCCTCTATTGCTTGGATTGAGAAAGGAAGGACTAAAAATTCTTGGTGGATGTAACCCACATTGGGTGAACCACATTAAAATCGTTGTCTCTTCTTCTGTGTGTGTTTGTCTTATTTTGTTAATTCTGCCGTTAAAGTTTGAAACACTATAATTGCTTTTTTATATAAATATATTTTATATAGTGATTTACTCTAACAAGTGGTATTAGAGCGGTTGTTTTGTTGGGTGCACTTGACAGAAGGAGAATTTTTGGATCAAGTGGGAGCAATGGCGGAAGAAGGGAGGTTTAGAGTTCAAAAATTCAATGGCCAGAACTTTCAATTCTGGAAGATGTAGATGGAGGATTACTTGTACCAGAAGGATCTTTACTTACCTCTTGAGGGGGAAACAAAGAGACCTTCATCTATGTCTGATGAGGAGTGGAGTCTTCTTGATAGAAAGGCATTGGGTACTATGAGGCTATGCTTGGGAGCCACCATAGCCTTCAACATCTCTGATGAAAAGACTACCAAGGGAGTCATGGATAAGTTGGCCAAGATGTATGAGAAACCATCAACATCAAATAAGGTATTCTTAATGAAAAGGTTATTTAACATGAAAATGAGTGAAGGAGGATATGTGCATGATCATTTAAATGAATTTAATACTATCACTAATCAATTGCATTCAGTAGGATTGGATTTTGATGATGAGCTTAGGGCCTTATTAATCTTATGCTCTCTTCTAGAAAGTTGGAACAATTTGGTAATGGCGGTAAGTAACTCTGCTTCGAGTTCAAATAAATTAGAATTTGATGATGTGGTTGGTGTGATACTCAGTGAGGACATGAGAAGAAAAACCATAGGAGAATCATCTAGCACCACCTTAACTGTTGAGAATAGAGGAAGAGGAAGAGAAAGAGGCAAGAGTTCACATCGTGGAAAATCCAAAGGCGGATCCAAATCATGTGGAAAAGGAAAGCTACAGTGTTGGCACTATGGCAAAAAGGGTCATCTCAAGAAGGACTTTTGGCAAAGAAAGGGTGATGGAAATGAAGGTAATGATAATAATGGTAACACTTCAGAAGCCAATATTACTCTACAAATTCTACAAGATGCTTTAATCTTATCTCTTGATAGAAATAGTGATTATTGGGTAATTGATAGTGGTGCTTCATTCCATGCTACCTCACATAAGGAATACTTCATAGATTATGTTTCGGAGATTATGGACAGGTTCTATTGGGAAATGACCAACCATGTAAAATCGTGGGTATTGGAAAGATTTTGATTAAATCCCCAAATGGATGTCAATGGGCTCTTAAAGAGGTGAGACACATACCAGATTTAAAGAGAAATATTATATCGGCAAGTAAGCTTGATGGTGAAGGATACATGGTTGCATTCGAAGAAAATGCTTGGAAAGTTACTAAAGGTTCATTGATAGTAGCTAGAGGTAAATTGGTGGGTACTCTTTATTTACTTACTGATTTTTCTCACTACTCCATGAATTTGGTTTCTACAGGTGAGAGTGCATCTTTGTGGCACCAAAGACTTGGCCATATGAGTGGAAAATGTATGGAAATTTTACATTCAATAAATTTATTGCCTAAGTTAAAAGAGATTGATTTGGAATTCTGTGAGGATTGTGTTTATGGTAAAGCAAAGAGAGTTAGATTTCTCAAGGATGGCAAGAAAAGGAAGAAAGAGAAATTGGAGCTTGTGCACTCAGATGTTTGGGGCCCAACTCGGGTAACTTCTCTTAGAGGTTCCTCTTACTATGTACTTTTTATTGATGATGCAACAAGGAAAACATGGATATATTGCATTAAGAATAAAAGTAATGTTTTTAATACCTTCAAGAATTGGAAAGCATTAGTTGAAAATGAAACTGGAAAAAGGTTAAAGTTTCTAAAGTTGGATAATGGTGGAGAATATTGCAGTAGAGAATTTGATGTGTTTTGTTCTAAAAATGGAATTAGAAGAATCAAGGTAGTTCCAAGAACACCTCAATAAAATGGGGTTGCAGAAAGAATGAATAGAACCATCATGGAGCGTGCTAGGAGCATGAGAATACATGCAGGCTTACCATTATTTTTATGGGCTTATGCTGTTGATACTGTAGTATATCTGATTAATAGAGGACCGTCTAGTGCCTTGGATGGAGGAATTTTGGAAGAGCTTTGGATAGGTAAACCAGTAAATTATTCTTTCCTTAAGGTATTTGGATGTGAGGCTTTTATGCATATAGACAAAGAGAACAGAAATAAGTTAGATGCTAAGGCCCAAAAGTGCTATTTTATTGGTTACGGTATTGATGGCCTGGGTTACAGATTATGGGATTGTGATAACCGAAAAGTCATTAGAAGTAGGGATGTCATATTTAATGAAAAAAACTTGTATAAATATTGGTTGCAGGGAAAGAAACAGAAAGAGGAAATTGCTGAATACATAGACCTTGATGGACACATAGAAAAGGTAACTCCAAAAGTGGTAGAAGATCAAAATGTACAGCAGCAGCAACAAGCACCTCAATCTCCAAAAAGTGTTGTTAGATGTTCTACTAGGATAAGTAAAATTCCTCAACGTTTCTCTGATTATGTTATGTATACTGATGCTGGTGAGCCAGAATGTTTTTAGGAGGCATTACAGATGGATACCAGGAATAAGTGGGAGCTTGCAATGAATGAAGAAATGGACTCTTTATTCCACAACCAAACTTGGGATTTGGTTGAGCTACCCAAAGGTAAAATAGCGTTGACCAATAAATGGGTGTACAAGATTAAAGAGGAGAATGAAGGGCATAAGAGATACAAAGCAAGACTAGTGGTCAAGAGATTCGCTCAGAAAAAAGGTATTGATTTTGATGAGATTTTTTCTCCAGTTGTAAAAATGACCTCTATTAGAGCTATTTTGAGTCTTGTAGCTATAGAAAATTTGTTTTTGGAGCAATTGGATGTGAAGACAACATTTCTTCATGGTGATTTGGAGGAGGAAATTTATATGCACCAACCAGAAGGCTTTCAGGTGAAAGGTAAAGAGGATTGGGTATGTAAACTGAAAAAGAGCTTGTATGGGTTAAAACAAGCTCCTAGACAAGTGGTATTTAAAATTTGATAAGTTCATGGCTAATCAAAGGTTTGAAAGATGTCAAAGTGATCACTGTGTATATTTTAAGCAAACTGGAAATGGTAACTATGTTATTTTGCTATTGTATGTGGATGACATGTTAGTTGCAGGAACAAATATGCAAGAAATAAACATGCTCAAGAAGAAGTTGGCTAAATCCTTTGCCATGAAGGATTTGGGAGAAGCCAAACAAATCCTTGGTATGAAGATAACAAGAGACAAGGAGATTCACACTCTGAAATTATCACAAGCAAAATACATTGAAAAAGTGCTTAAGAGATTCAACATGAACAATGCAAAGTCTGTTGCTACTCCATTGGCAAAGCATTTCAAACTCACCAAAGATTTGTGTCCCAAGACACAAAAGGAACAAGATCATATGGCTAAGGTTACTTATGCATCAGCGGTTGGAAGCTTGATGTATGCAATGGTTTGTACAAGACCAGATATTGCCCATGCAGTGGGAGTAGTGAGTAGATTTATGAGTAATCCAGGAAAAGGACATTGGCAAGCGGTAAAATGGATACTCAGGTACTTGAGAGGAACTTCAAATTATTCTTTGAATTTTGGAGGCTCTAATATATGCTTGAAAGGTTTTGTAGATTCTGATATGGCAGGTGATCTTGATGGTGGAAGGAGCACTACTGGCTACATCTTTACTATAGGAGGAGGAGCGGTTAGTTGGATTTCTAAACTCCAACATGTAGTTGCTCTTTCAACCACTAAAGTTGAATATGTTGCTGCTACAGAAGCAAGAAAAGAGATGGTTTGGTTGCAAAGACTAATGGAAGAACTGGGGAAGAAGCAAGAGGATAATAGGTTGTGGAGTGATAGCCAGAGTGCTATACACCTTGCGAAGAATTTATCATTCCATTCAAAAACTAAACACATCAAACTCAAGTATCATTTCATTAGATCAGTAGTGGAAGATGGATCTTTGAAATTAGGTAAAGTTCACACATCACAAAATCCTGCTGACATGCTTACAAAAGTGGTGTCAAGAGAAAAGTTGAGTTTTTGCTCAACTTCAGTTGGCCTTAAGGAATAAGAGGCCATGATGAGAATTTTTCAGTCCTTGGTTGCAGTATGGTGCAATGGAATTAGTCTCCAAGTGGGAGATTGTTAGGAATGGAGCCTAATTATGAGGAGGCTAAACAAAGAAAGTTTTTGGATTTAATTGCAGGACGGGTAGGGAAAGTTTCTAGATTTACAATCCGTTAGTCTACCGAGAGAAAGTTTCCGGATTTACAACGAGACGACCGAGGGAAAGTTTTTTTTTGTTTTTATCCCAAAATTAGATGCTTGGAACTCAATGTTAATCTTGGAATGTATTAAGAAAAGCAGTTTGTTTTTTCTGTTTTTTCTTATATATAGTTGTGAGGAAAAACAGAGAATATAAGAAAATTACTGTGTTGATTCCTTGGAAAAATAGAGAGGAAATTACAGCAGATGTTGGTTGTAGGTTGTAACCCTCTATTGCTTGGATTGAGAAAGGAAGGACTGAAAATTCTTGGTGGATGTAACCCACATTGGGTGAACCACGTTAAAATCGTTCTCTCTTCTTCTGTGTGTGTTTGTCTTATTTTGTTAATTCTGCCGTTAAAGTTTGAAACACTATAATTGCTTTTCTATATAAATATATTTTATATAGTGATTTACTCTAACATCTTCATCATTCAATGAAAGGATAAAACATATTGCAGTGAAATATCATTTTGTGCATGATATGGTGGAGTGTGGAATGATTAACCTGATCAAATGCAAAACTCAAGAGAATGTAGCAGATGCACTTACTAAGGTTGTCACAGTTCAAAAGCACCAATTTTGCAACAGTGAAATTGAGATAAAACATTCCAAAAAAATCCTGCATCAAGTGGGAGTTTGTTATAATATGCAGGCGCTGCATGATTTTCTTGACTAATGATGGAACCTTCTAGAAAGTTCATGGAAACCCCTTTTTGTGTAGAATCTTCTGTAAAGTTCATGGAAACCCCTTTTTGTGGAGAGTCTTCTGGAAAGTTCATGGAAACCCTTTTTTGTGGAATTTATGCTTTTTAGTATGATCTGGATGATTTCAGAAGATTATTAAACCCTAGAAAATTCTAGAAGGTTGTGGGTTCCTCTCATTTTGTGATATAAGAGAATTGTATGTATGTAAAATGACAGTGCAGAGTTCCTCTGAATAATATATATTTCTTTGTATTTATTGTGTCCTCCTTTTATTTGTTGTTCATTTTTCAGCTTGCATTTTTTATTTTGTGTTTAATTAACATATGCTCTGTTTTTCTTTTCATTTCTCATATTATCTTAAATGTTCTCCTAAATTTTTTTACACTATCTATAATAAATAAATAAAATAAAAACAATGTGTTAATTATTTTTGTGTATGAGATGAGTAATTTCATTGGTACTATATAAATAATTTTTAAAAAACCAAAAAGAATAATACATTGCAGAAAGACATGGTTTTCTTAACATTTGGCAGGGCTTTTGTATAATATTTTTGTAAGAGATTTCAACTTGAATTTGGATTTATAAAACATAAGGGTGGGGTATATGCTAAAATGATAAAAAATATTTTGGTTGGAGGTGAAAATAACTATGTATTCAACTTCCAGTGATAGCTGGTTTTCATCTTATATAAGTTTCTTGGGAGCAGTCCATATGGTTTGTGGCTGTAACAAACTTTTCTATATAATTAAAAAAAGAAATTGTATATTTAATTTATTAAAAATATTTAACTTATTCTTCTTTTTATTCAGTTTTTATAATAATAATATATATATATTTTTTTGAAGATTGTTAATCAAAAATTTGATTTTTTTTTTTAATTTTCATCGAAAAAAATGAAAATTGGTTAGGGTTTTGAGAGATCTATGATTCAAAACTACGTATAAAAAAGAGGTTCAAAATTCAAAACCTATTAAAAAATCCTAAAACTTAAGTTTTAAATCATATTATATCAAATACTGTCATCATAAAACATAAAAATAAATTACAAACTCAATTGACATATTAATAAACTTAAGAAAAAAACAAAAAATAATAATAACCTATAAAATAAATTTATCTACCTAAAAATTTTATATATTAAATATTATTAAAAATAAATCAATAAATCCTATATTTATTGTTTGTTTTACTGATGAGCAATACATATTATGTATTCCCTAATACAGGGAAGAAAAGAATCTTGCCTCCTTTCATTTGGATGGCTGCTGATTAAATTCTAGCATTCCCACTGTCATAATGGAAAATTAAACTCTGGATTGAAGGTCTGTCAAAAGCCAAAGTCAATCCATATGCTGATGCAGCTCTTATTTGAAGACCTTCAGATGCCCATTAGCCTCACATATGACCAATTAAATAGTTAAACATAAGGACTTTAAGGTTTTTGACACAAAACCTTTACGTTCTAAGATGTGTCCAACTATGAAGTAACTAAGCAAATGATAATATATAATTTGACAAGCTGCAAATTCTAAATTCGCTACAACTATGGTTCCCAAATGTTTGAGATCAAATAGATTAAAATATAATTCAATTCTTGTCCACAGGTCTGTTGTAGTGATCTCATTCTCACAATTTTTGTTTTTCATACAATCTGCAAGGAAAAGAACAATGGATATAATCATAAAGAGTAGCTTAGGTTCAACTTTGTACAGTGAAACAAAGACCTAGATAGTTGCATGAGAAATCATGGGACAGACATACCAAGTAATATGAAGCTCCCTGTTGCAGGCTGTGCATTGTGTAACCCCATTCATTCACAGGCACTTGTTGCCCAGATGAATAATGCAAAGCTGCACTTTCCCCAAAAGTGGCTCTAATGTGTATAGGCCCCAGTGGAACTTCAATTGGCTTGTCATTTATAAACACAGTTATCATAGCAGCATTCATGGGATATCCCACAGTTTCTGCACACAAAATTTATCAGGAAAGTTATTTTAGAAAGCAATAGAAAATGGCAAAAACCCACTGTGGTCAACCCTTCATTGCAGATTAGGCACAAGAGGACCGTATTATCACTTCCAGATTGCCTTATAAGCTAAACTGAGTTTATTGCTTAAAACAATTTCCATCTCTAGGAGAAACAGACCATTTAAAACTGAAAATGCTATAAAATAATACTAATCCATACCAGTGCTTGCATGAATAATGTTATCATTCATTGAAGATGTTATCTGTGCTCTTTGCCTCTGGTCAAGGGCTTCCATTGATCTAGACTGATGAGCAAGATATAACTGATCATAGGATTGTGCTCCAGTAGGAATATACGTAGAATATGCCCAACGCTGAGGCAGAGATGATATCTCGCTAGTATTGTCATGATCTGCAACTTCATTTACTATTCCTCCTTTTGCTGCTGCTGCCCCTTGTATTTCTTGAAGTTTATTGAATTGCTCCTTATGAGCCCCTCCAATGTTCAATTGATGAAGACTAGTCTCTTGAGATTTCTCATGTTGACGACAAGTATTTCCAGGATCCAGATATTGTCTAGTAGGGGAAGACAATTCAGAAGAAGACTGTTCAATATTACCTGTGGCCTGATTGGGATTCTCTCTACATTTGTGAGGAATATTCTCAGGGATAGCCTGAGGCTGAGCAGCCGAAGACAATGACCTCTCGACTGAGGATTTGGTCATTTCTTCCATGGCCTTGATTCTACGTTGTCTCACCTTTGTTCTGGATTTTCTGTTTTGAAACCAATAAAAAATGTTGGCTTCTTTAACTGGTCCAAATTCTTTTAGTCGAGCAACAATTCTGGTTATTTCTTCTCTAGGGGGATTGTTCATTCCAGAAGTAAATAGTCCTTCCAAAATTTGAATTTGCTCTGGTTTGGGATTCCATCTCGGTTGTGGTACTGAGGTCCTCTCATATGGTGTGCCTGTCTCATAAATTGATTGGAACGCATATCTTGGTCATTGTTGTAGTTAAACACAAACAATTATACATAGACATAAAAATAATGCAACATATATTTGCATCTAATTCAGATTGATGTGATATATGTAACTGAAATCAGATCCGGTTAAAAAAACAATAAAAGAATGGATTGTCCATTCATATATAATCATTAACCTACACCTTGGAACAGACGATTTTGATCCGCATAAAAATTAGGGTCACTCCCTAATGGATAGAAGATGAACTCACCTTCATGCCTTTGATTCCACTGTTGTTGAGGTGATGCTGATGGTTGATTCCACTGTTGTTGAGGTGATGCTGATGGCTTGGCTTTAAACATGTTTGTCCAATGTTTGTTGGAAGACATTTTAGCTGATCTTAACCTGGCTCTATTGAAAACTCAAATCTTCGTGCTTCAACTAGTTTTATAATACAATCACAGTTCCTGCTTATAGATTGAACAAGAATATAATATTTAAAATAAAAAATAAATAAAATAACATACTTGTCAACAAATTTAAGTATTCCACAATACAAACACATGAAAATTTTCGAATTTTTAATATACCATACTGTCATATATGTCCTACTAAGCATTGCAAAGGAAATAATATAATATACATTTTTATTATAAACTATTTAATTTGATCTCTAAACATATTTTTAATTGATAATTATATTTTTATTTATTTATTCCTTAATAGAGGAAGTATGTATGATTTTAAATATAACATTGTTTATAGATGGAGCTTATAAGTCAAATTAGATAGTTTATAATATATATCAGATTTAAAACTGTTAAAGGAAAGAAAAAATTAAAACTAGATTCTTGTTTAATTATAAATGGATTAAGATAACTATATATCTTAGTATTTTAGTATTTGAGTTATTGTTTAAGCCCATACCTCCTCTTCAATTACAAGTGTATATATAAATTAAAAATAAGATTAAAAATGTATAAATATAAAACATATTTTAACAATAATTATTAAATGGTGAGTGGTTTAATGGTAAATATTTTGAAATTGTAAATAAAAAATTTAAGGTTATAATCCTCTAAGCTAATAGGGTTAATATAGAAATATAAGTCTGTCAACAGGGAAATGACTTTTTTTTAGGAGGTCCAAGGTTAAAAAAAAGGGGTGTGTTAATTTCTTACTCATAAACTTAGCTCTCGAGGACATTAAAAGGGTTATGGTTGGGATGAGAATGCTTAACCCTAAGCGGGGTTTCTCACACTATCCAAATCCAAAATTGTGAATAAAAAGTTTAAAATTCTAATCTTACTCAATAAAGAGTTTATGGTTGTACACTATATTTATATAACTATATTGTATAAACAATTATCATCCATGATTCTGCCATATAACTTATTTAACCCATAAACTATAACCCTTAAAAATTATTTTATTTTTATCTTATGTTTAAGATATATATTTCAATAATTTGTTTTTTTATTTATATCATTTATATATACAAAGTAAATAGTAAAAGAAAATATTAAAAAAACCTGTGGAATTTATTTTAATGATTTGTTTAAGTTATTTTTGTTGAATTTATTGGAATTTGTATTCTAAAATCATTTAATAACAAATAAAAGGTATTATATGAAGACAGATGTGAAGCTAAAATACGATGAATTAAATTCGTCTATGAACAGTGCACTACACAACAATATTTTTAAATTGCTTTTTCAAAATCAACATCTGACATTAGATTATATGAATTAATTTATAGTTATAGATGTATATCCGCTACACTTTGAAAGTCAAAGGGACTCTTCTATTCAATAATAGATTAAAGATATACAGAAACACATGATAACCCATAGAAAAAAAATAAAAAAAAACACTTAAAATAATGACTTGTCATGTTATCATATTTACATTAAGAGCTGTGTTTTTATTTATAATATAAAATTTATAATTATAATAATTAATAATAATTATAATTAAACATAAATATCAGTGCCTAAGTCTTTAGTTGTAGGTCCATTTAGACTGTTGTGAATACCTGGTCCTTATCTTTAAAAACAACCACAATAAAACTTAAAAAATAAATACATTTCAGATAATTAGATAATTATGTATTCCTTATTGTTATATTAATTTGTATAATATAAAAGCATTATAATAGTCAAGCACGAAGACATGCCTGGTCTATTTGAATGCATCTATAGCGATCTCCAAAGCAATAAATGAGGGTTGTTATGAAACAGTTTTGAATTGAACCGTTTCATGTCATCTATGATCAATGATATGGATGGTTTAAAGGTGGAAGGTTGGTTTTTTTTATGAATTTTTATAAAAAAATAAAAATTTAAGATTTGGTGAGCGTGAAATTTTTTAATGATTAATTTATAAGGTTGAATAATTTTATCTTACCATGATTTGTAAAAGGGGAGAGTTAAGTTTGCCAAACACACAATCATATATACACTCACCTCCTCACACTCACTCATACCACTGTTTGAACCACTAAGCAAAAAAAGTTGGAATGAATTTTCATAATTCATAACTATGTCAAACTATTCTTATGTAATAAATTAAAACAATCATAATGTTTAAAATTAAATAAAAACAAATAGATACAGATTTAGTCATAAGTATTTTAGATCATATGACTGTTTCAGTTATTATCTTGTATAAAGCATACACATCTATGGAGACCTATATACCAGATGAATATTTGATAAATTGAACAGATCTCTAACTGTTGTCGATGATTCTGATATATATTTATGATTCAAGTAATGTTTGTTTCTTAGATTAACTGATACAGGACAAATTTCAAGTATATACTTTTCTTTCAGATGGAACGTAAAAGAAGAGAAAACGCTATGCCATTTAAAGACATTATACAAAACTTAAAAAAAAAAACTCATCTTTTACTAAACCTAAAAACTAGGTATTTTAGACGTGCTATGCTGCATCTTAGATTCTTAAAAAAAGAATAAGGAATGTAATACAGACCGTGAGTGCTTGCGTTGCCTGTAACAAAGGAATTAAGCTGTCTGTACCAAAGTAAGGCAATGTTTCCCGAACAAGCTTAATTTGTGAAGAATGCAATGCATGAAGATACCTGTCTTTGATTCAAAAGCAGCATTTTATCACAGCAGTTTTATATGAATGATAAAATGAATGCTTATATAGTGAAGTTTTGATCCAATATAGACATCAGGAAAACTTTTCCTATAATAATAACTTAAAAATAAGGAAAGATGTGGCAAGACTTAAATGTTATGTATATAGTAAATTGAAGCCTTTCGCATTCACACCGTTCCTGAACATTTACGTGACCTTTTTAAATCGCATCTATTAAATAGGTATTGGTGGAAAACTGTAATCCTCTATATTAGGATGTTAGCTTATATACAATTACCATGATAACATGATAACTACCGGAAAAGACTTCATTAGCTTGTATCAAGCTGTTTGGTGATGATCTTGGGCACAAACTTACGTTTCCAAAGTAAAATATATTTACAAGTTAAAATATTTATTTATTGTTTTTAGATTTTAATTTGATATTACTTCTGTGTTTATATTTGTTAATTGAAATGTAAGGTTTTTAAATTTGAAAACTTGAAGGGTAAGGTATATTATTGCGAGCAGTGATGAGGATTTAGAATTGTGAACCTCTAATATGATTGAAATGCACATCATGTTTGGAAAAAAATAGAAATATTTCTTTAATATTATATTTTATTAAAAATGAATTTAAAAATCAATTTTAATTAGTTATTTGAAATTTGAATAATTTAATTTTTAAGATTTTTAGTATTTTAAAAATTTATTAAATTGTAAGTAATTTGAATGTTTTTGTATTGAACATAAAAATTTTAAGTTTGTATAATTTAAACAGTTTAATGGTAGAGATTTTGGATAGGATTGCACATTATGTTTTTGTAACTGAAAGTTTGTATAATGGGAGTAGCTTAATGGTAGAGATTTTGGATAGGATTGTACACTATACTTTTGTAATTGAAAAGTGGTTGAATAAAAATATTAAATAAACAATATCCTTCTTAAAGATTGTTCGGTAAACTCACAAACCTTAAAATATGCTTTACCTCTTTTATTATTTCTATACATAAACCTAAAAAATAAATATTCAATTCCTATTTTAAAAAATAATATTAAAAACTGGCTCATAAGATTATGGCCTCAACAAGCTTAAAAATTACTTTTTTCTTCTTTTATTCTTTCTATAAACTTTGGAAAAAGGCCTCACCAAGCTTAAAAACTACTTTTTCTTCTTTTATTTATATAAATAAACTTTAGAAAAATAATATTTGATTTAAATAATGTCAAAAATTATTTTATTATTTTTATTCTTTTTATAAATAAATTTTTTAAAAAATATTAATTTCCTATCTAAAATAATAGTATTATATTAAAAAATTATTTTGAAAATCATAAATATTTTTTAACCTTAAATTTCTAAGAATGAACCCTAGAAAAGGATTTCTTATTTTCTATATAAAAAATAATACTAAAAATTGTTTTAGATTTTGCCTCCAGATTCAAAAAATTGAAAAAAAAAAAAAAAAAAAAATATATATATATATATATATATTGGGTGTAGATAAATTGGTTGACCAAACCCGTAAATCTAGGATCTTGCCTCTTGCCTGAACACTTGTCCCTGGTGCTTTCTAGAGTAAAGGATTTAAAATAATTATGACATGGTGGTTATAGGGACTGGGAAAAGAATTGTGTGGCAGCTTCGGACAATGCAGTGTGACGGCCACAAATATCGACAACTACTAATTCTACTATATATATATATATATTTGGTTGGTTATTGTGAGAAACCTCTATTACGAAAGTGCAGGGTGGGCTATACTTTTCAATAGGAAATTTAACACAAAGCTACCACACACCCTCCCCATATGTTATATATATATATATTTATTTATTGAAAATCATAACTTCCCCTCTGCCCCAACTTTAAATTAAATGTTCTGGCATTTATGGAACAACTTTACTTTTTGAAGTTCATTTAAATTATTTAAAATGATTTTTCAAAGTAACTTGGCAATGGCAATGTACATTCATTTAGAGTAGGTGGCAATGTATATTCATTTTGAGTAGATAGTGATAATAACATGTCATTCTTTAATTTTTTAAATTATTTTATTTTTGAAAATATATGTTTATTATTTAAATAAAATAGTTTTTTAAATGAGGCAAGGTGCAAGGCCAGCCAAACGATAAATACTATAATTATGAGTCCCCAGACCAAAAATAAAACCAACCAAATGATCAATAATGAGGCTTCGGACCAAAAATAAAAAATAAAACCAGCCCTTAAAAGGATGAATAAAAAATAAAACAAGGTAAATGGTTGAGTCATATTGTGGGAACTGATAGAATGACCTTAGGCTGGAAAACATCACCCCCTCAACCTTCAACCTGCCAAACAAAAACAGAGGGATCTTGAGGCAAAGGGAGGTTAGGCAAAACCCTGTTAATAGTGCACATAGCCTTATGCTAGTACTTGATAAGATTTATCAAATACATTAACTCATGATTTAACTTGGAATCCTACAAATTGATCTAAAATAGTAACAACATAAAACTTTGTAATCTTTTCATGCATAGAAAATTGACTAATAATTGAATTTCCAAAATAAAACGATAGTATTCCTAGCTTTCCAAATTTTAAATAAAACAATAGCATAAAAGAATTCTATAGAGCAAAAATATAAGCAAGCCAACAACTATTATCTTCAAAAAAAAAAAATCATCTGTCATTTGAAGAATTCAGGATAAAAGGGTGTGAACAATGAGCCAGTAGAAGATAGACTGAGCACTAGGATAGATGTTTAAAAGTATCAAAATGAGCACAAGATGAACACTTAGGAATAGGAAGACCAACCCTATTGAGTCTCTCTCCCATAAAAAGACATTAATAAATAAGAGACTAGAGAAAAAAAGTAATATTAGGTTCAAGGTTAAACTACCAGAGACGGTTTAGATGAGCAATCCAAGTATAAGAGGTAGAGTGAGTCTTTCATCTCTCATTAATTTTTCAACACCAGGGAAAACAAGACTAAGAAGCTAATAAAACAATGAAGAAAAATAGTTCCAATGAAGAAGAGTAGTTCTTGAAAGGAGTGTCCCCATTCCAATGCCAATCCCTCCACCATGCACTTGAGGGTTGAAAGCTAAGCTTATGAAGCATGACATAAGACATCATATCGTGAATCTTAAGAATAAATTTTGAAGATTAAATTTCTTCAAAGACTTCAATTTTAAACTTTAAATTTCGAACTTTAAATATACCATGTTGTCATATATCCTACCGCACTAAGCATTGCAAAGGAAATAATAAAATATACATTTTTTATTATAAACTATTTAATTTGATTTAATGTATTTTTAATTGAAAATTATACTTTTATATGTACGATTTTAAAATAACATTGGTTATAGATGGAATTTTAAGTCAAATTAGATATTTTATAATGTAAATCAGATTTAAAACTTTCAAAGCCAAAAAAAAAAAAACATAAAATTAAAACTAGATTCTTGTTTAATTCTAAATGCATTAATATAACTATATATCTTATATATCTTAGTAAATGAGTTATTGTTTAAGCACACATCTCCCCTTCAATCACAAATATATATAAAAATAAAATATAAGTTTTTTTATATATAATATATTTTAACAATAATTAATAAGTGGTGAGTAGATTTAATGGTTAGGATTTCCAAATTGTGAATAAGATATTTAAGATTTTAATCCTATAAGCTAATAGGGTATATATATATATATAAATATAAGTGGGGAACAGTCCAATGATGAGGTTAAAAAAGGGTGTGTGTTAATTCTCTATTGATAAGTTTAGTTTTGGATCTTACTGAGGGATCATGGTTGGGATGAAAATGCTCAACCATAAGCTGAGTTTCTCACACTATCCAAATCCAAAATTGTAAATAAAAAAGTAAATTTTTAGTCTTGTTAAGTAAAAATATTAAAGTTGTACACTATATTTTTATAATTATATTGTCTAAACAATTAGCCTCAATGATCCTGCTATATAACCTATTTAACCCATAAACTATAGACCTTAAAATTATTTTATCCTTATTTTAATTTCATTAATTTATCTTCTTATTTATATCTCATTATTTTAAATTAAATACTATAAAATTAAAATATTTTATAAAGGAAAACAAAACTAGGGAATTTATTTTTATGACTTGTTTAAGTTATTTTTGTTGAATTTATTGGAACTTGTATTCTAAAATAATTTAATAAAAAATAAAAGGTATTATATGAAGACAGATGTGAAGCTAAAATACGATGAATTAAATTCTTCTATAAACAGTGCACTACACAGCAATCTTTTTAAATTGCTTTTTCAAAATCTACATCTGACATTAGATTATATGAATTAATTTATAATTATAGATGTATATCAGCTACACTTTGAAAGTCAAAGGAACTCTTCTATTCAATAATATATTGAAGATGTACATGAAACGCACATGATAGCCCATAGCGCAAAAAAAATCACTTAAAATAATGACTTGTCATGTTATCATATTTACATTAAAAACTGTGTTTTTATTTATATTATAATTATAATAATAAATAATAATTTAATTAAACATAAATATCAATGCCTGAGTCTTTAGTTGTAGGTCCATTTAGACTGTTGTGAATACCTAGTCCTTATCTTTAAAAGCAACCACAATAAAACTTAAAAAATAAATACATTATGTATTTAGATTAATTGTCTTTTGTTATATTAATTTTTAGCATTATAATACTCAAGCAAAGCAGTCATATATACACTCACTTCCTCACACACGCTCATATCAATATTTAAATTTCTAAGAAAAAACAAAAATAAATAAGTTGGAATAGACACACTCTCTCATATCAATATTTAAACTTCTAAGAAAAAACAAAAATAAATAAGTTAGAATAGATTTTCATAATTCATGACTGTAAAAACTATCTCAAATTATTCTTTATATAAATAAATCTAAAAAAAAAAAATTTAGAATTTAAATAAAAACAAATAGATATAGATTTAATCATAAGTATTTAGATCTTATCTCTCGTATAAAGCATACACTTCTATGGAGACCTTTATACCAGATAAATATTTGATAAATAGAACAGATCTCTAACTGTTGTCGATGATTCTGATATATATTTATGATTCAATCACGTGTTGTCATTTAAGTTTCTTAGATTAAAACTGATAAAGGATAAATTTTCAGTATAAAGAGAAAACGCTATTCCATTTAAAGACATTTTATACAAAACTTACAAAAAGAATTCATCTTTTACTAAACCTAAAAACTAGGTATTTTAGATGTGCTTTGCTGCATCTTAGATTCTTTAAAAAAAAAAATAAGGAATGTAATACAGACCGTGAGTGCTTGCGTTGCCTGCAACAAAGGAATTAAGCTGTCTGTACCAAAGTAAGGTAATGTTCCCCGAACCAACTTAATTTGTGAAGAATGCAATGCAGGAAGATACCTGTCTTTGATTCAAAAGCGGCATTTTATCGTAGCAGTTTTATATGAAAGATAAAATGAATGCTTATATAGTGAAGTTTTGATCCAATATAGACATCAGGAAAACTTTTCCTATAATAATAACTTAAAAAGAAGGAAAGATGTGGCAAGACTTAAATGTTATGTATATAGTAAATTGAAGCCTTTCGCATTGACACCGTTCCTGAACATTTACGTGGCCTTTTTAAATCGCATATATTAAATAGGTATTAGTGGAAAATTATAATCCTCTATATTAGGATGTTAGCTTGTATACAATTACCATGATAACATGATAACTATTGGAAAAGACTTCATTAGCTTGTATCAAGCTGTTTGGTGATGATCTTGGCACAAACTTATGTTTCCAAAGTAAAATATATTTACGAGTTAAAATAATTTATTTATTATTTTTAAGATTTTAATTTTGTGTTTATATTTGTGAATTGAAATGTAAGGTTTTTAACTTTGAAAACTTGAAAAATAAGGTTTGCTATTGCAAGTAGTGACGAGGATTTAGAATTGTGAACCTCTAATATGATTGAAATGAACATCAGGTGAGAAAAAAATTACGAATATTTTTTTAATATTTTATTTTGTTAAAAATAAATTTAAAAATAAATTTTAATTATTTGTTTGTAATTTAAATAATTTAATTTTTAAGGTTTTAAGTATTTTAGAAATTTATTAAATTGTAAGCAATTTTAAAGTTTTTTTTGTATTGAAAATAAAAATTTTAAGTTTGTATAATCTAAAGAGTTTAATGGTAGAGATTTTGGATAGGATTGCACATTATACTTTTGTAACTGAAAGTTTGTATAATCTGAGTAGCTTAATGGTAGATATTTTGGATAGTATTGTACACCATACTTTTGTAATTGAAGAGTGGTTGAATAACTATATATTAAATATATAATATTCTTCTTAAAGATTGTCCCATAACTTTACAACCCTTAAAATCTACTTTACCTCTTTTCTTCTTTCTATAAATAAACCTAAAAAATAAATATTCAATTTCTATTTAAGAAAATAATATTAAAAACTGGGTATGGCCTCACCAAGCTTAAAAATTACTTTTTCTTCTTTTATTCTTTCTATAAAAAGGCCTCAGAAAGCTTAAAAATTACTTTTTTTCTTATTTTATTATTTTTATAAATAAACTTAAGGAAATAAAATATTTGATTTAAATAAGGTTAAAAATTGTTTTACTATTTTTACTCTTTCTATAAATAAATTTTAGAAAAATAATATTCATTTCCTATCAAAAAAATAATATTATATTAAAAAAATATTTTGAAAATCATAAATATTTCTTAACCTCAACTTTCTATAATGAACCTTAGAAAAAGGATTTCTTATTTTCCATTTAAAAAATAATGCTAAAAATCGTTTAACCTTTTTACTCTTATATAAGTAAACTAAAAAAAAATAATAATAATAATATTATATATAAAAAATCTTAGGTGTAATCAATTGTTTGACCAAACCTCGTAAGGGGCAGAGGTCCAAGGTTCAAATCTAGTGTTTCGTGTGACTGAACACTTGTCCCTTTCCCTTTCTTTTTCTTGTGCTTTCAGGTAAAAGGTTTAAAATGATTATGACATAGTGGTTAAGGGGAAGAACTGTGTGGCAGACAGTGCAGAATAATGTAATGACCATGAGAACAAAACAACCCTTGTGCTTTCAAGTAAAAGGTTTAAAATGATTATGACATGGTGATTATAAGGGGAAGAACTGTATAGCAGATAGTACAGACCATGGAAACAAAACAGCCTATATATATATATATATATATCAACTTTAAAATTTAGTTATGTTACATTATTTATGGAACAACTTTACTTTTCAAAGTTCATTTAAATTATTTAAAATGATTTTTCAAAGTAACTTGGAAATGGCAATGTGTATTCATTTAGAGTAGGTGGCAATGTAGATTCATTTAGATTTGGTAGTGATAATAACATGTCATTCTTTAAAAAAAAATAATAATTATTTTTTTTGAAAATAAATGTTTATTATTTAAAAATATAATTTTTTAAAATGTAATATGAAGTATAACGGGTGATATAATTGAGCCACACTACCCGGGGGCATAACAACAATGGTATTTATTTTGTGATTCCAATTCAATTTACTAAGATGAAATATAACAGGTGACACACTACCCGGGGGCATAGCAAGGGTCTTCCTTCCATGATTCCAATTCAAGTTACTAAGATGAAATACCAACAATATGTCGTTGGGGTCTCACATAGATTTTTAATTGATTATAAAATTGAAATGAATTCCACTGAATCACATCATAACCACACATAGTGGTATTGCAATATTTTAACAATTATGTATATATTATTTGGTTTTATATTGAAACCTATTTTCTAGAAAGTTGAAACATATAACCATTTGAACTAAATATTATATGATAAAAATAAAAAATCTTTTCTATTTCTATTACTTAATGATTTGCATATTTTTAATAAACTATAATATATTAATATAATAATATATATTATTGTATTTATTTATTATATAAATATTGATAAGACTAATAATATTTTATTAAAATAATACTATATAAATAGAGTTTTTATGCTAAGAAAGATCATTTTAAGATTTATATTATGTAAATGTAATTAGTTTTCAATAATTAATGCAATGAAAATCTTATATAATATTTTTATTATTGGAACCAACAATTATATTTAATAAAAATAAGAGAGGTTACAATAAAAAGGGAGTTGAAAAATCACAACTCGGGGTGCAAGGCCATCCAAACGATTAATACTATAAAGATGAGGTACGAGACCAAAAACAAAACTAGCCCTTAAAAGGACAAATAAACAACAAAACTAGGTTAAGGGTTGAGGTACTGATAGAATGACCTAAGGTTGGAAAACGTCACTCCCTCAACCTGCCACACCAAAACATAGGGATCTTGAGGCAAAGGGAGGTTAGGCAAAACCCTGTTAATACTGCACATAGCCTTATGCTAGTACTTGATAAGATTTATCAAATGCATCAACTCATGAGTCAACTTGGAAACCTGCGAATGGATCTGAATAGTAACAATAGAAAACATCATAATATTTTCATGCATAGAAAACTGACTAGAAATTGAATCTCCAAAATAAATAGTAGCATTCTTAGTTTTCCAAAGTTGAAACAAAACAATAGCATGAAAGAAATTCCATAGAGCACAAAAATAAGCAGGCCAACAACTATTATCTCCAAAAAATATCATCTATCATCTAAAGAATTTAGGATGAAAGGGCTTGAACAATGAGTGAATCCAAGACCAGATAGACTAAGCATGAGGGAAGAACCAGAAAATATGTTTTAAAGTATCAAAATGACCATAATATGAACACTTAGGATTAGGAAGACTAACATTACTGAGCCTCTCTCCCATAGGAAGATATTGATAAATAAGAGACCAGAGAAAAAATGTAATCTTAGGTTCAATATTAAACTTCCAAATACAATTTAGATGAGAAATCTAAGTATAGGAGATAGAGTGAGTCTTCCATCTCTCATTAATATTTTCAACACCAAGGGAAACATGACTAAGAAGCTAAAAAATAATGAATAAGAGTATTTCTTGAAAGTAGTGTCCATATTTCAATGCCAATCCCTCCACTAGGTACTCGGGGGTTGAATGCTGAGCTTATGAAGAATGACATCAGACATAATAGCTTGAATCTTAAGAATATGAAAGATATAAATTTTGAATATTAAATTTTTGTTTGAGATTAGGCCAAGAAATCTAGTTTTGAGAGTGCACTAAATATTTAATAAAGCAGATGTCCTTACAAAAAATCCTCAAAACTTTAATCCCTGGTATATCAACAAGAAGAACTAAATAGTAATATAGAATAGGAGACCCCCAAATATTTTGAGAATTAAATGAAAGACCATTACGAAAACCTTCACCAATCCAACAAAGATAAGGTTTCATCACCTCAAAAACCTACCAAATACTTTTAACAACAAAGGAACCCTAAATCATAATTGGAGTAGAAGTATGATGAGAGTATGAAGGCCAATATTAGCCCAAGCTTTGAACCCATAAGGTAGCCCTGAATAAATACAATGGTGAATCAAAACCTTCCAAGATTCTAGGCCTTCAATAGCTTTAACCACCCACTTAGCACACAAAGAAATACTTTACCTATAAATTTTAATGATGCCCATCATGCTATTATTAGTAGGCGTGCAACAAATATCCCACATAACTCAATGAAAACCACGTAAAATCTTCTCCTTGGCCCAAATAAAATCCCTAAGGATTTTGGCCAACTTATAATAAGAATTCTTAAAAAGGGCCTAATAGGAGGAGTACTAAACATGGGTGGTAGCAAGAACGTGCAAACCTAAAAATTATCGGTAAGAGAAAGGACACATAAGGCCCAATAGAAAATATTCTTTTCAATTCTATCAATGATATACTACCATAGTTTTAAGGGTGAGTTGTCAAGAGCAAAGGGGATTCCTAAGAACTTAAAACACTCACCCCTTTTAATCCAATGCCATGAAAAATATCTAAGCCAAGTAGACACAAAATAATAAGTAAAGCAAAAACGAAGAGACTTAGACTATTGGATGTTGGAACCTGAGGCCTTATACAAAATGTCCAAACAAACCAAAGTAGTTGAAACTGAAACCTCATCCTCATTGATAGTGAGAAAATTATCATCCACAAAGTGCCCATTAATAAGCTAGGTGGATATGTCAGAAAAAATAATACCTTTGATCAACCCCTTAGATGCTTTATTGGTAAGAAGATAACTAGAATATTTAGCAGTAATGATGTAAAGTGAGGTGGCCAAAGGATAGCCCTGGAAAATAGAATAAAATAAGGCAAAATACTCTTACCTATATCCATTTATAGTAAGACAAGCTAAATCGTCAACAAACAACATATTTTCCAAAGAATTGTTTGCTAATGTTTCATTATAGACATTGAGCAGATCAAGCCTAGTAAAATTCGAATTGAATTTATAAAATTCATAGATAAATCCATAAAGACCCAGGGACTTGTCATTCGACATAGTCATAAGAGAATTATGAAGCTCAAAAAGTGAAAGAGGAGTCTCACAATGAAGTTTGTCATAAACATACAACTTAGCAGGAACAACATCAAGACACTATTGAAGCACCATTTATCATTTTGGAGAATCCTATTGTGCTTAAAATATAAGCTTATAATGATCCACAAAGGTTGATGCAATATCAATAAGAGAAGTTAGCCTATCATGAGAGACTTGAATAGTCTTGATATGGATCCTAGTCTTCTTGGAATGAAGATATTTGAAAAAGTATTTGGATGGGTGATCACCAACCCTAACAAGTGTAGATGAGCTTGAATCCAAGCCCTTTAGCTTCATGTTGTTCATGGACTATAATATGGTGGTAGATACCAACAACCTTAGTTTTTAACTATCAGTCATATGGATCATTTTCTAGCAACAATAAACTTTATTAATACTCCTTCATAACAGCCAAATGAGCATAATTTTTGACATGTACCACATGTTTTCCAAAATATTTCATGAAATATGTAGTACATACAATCACCTCATTCCACCACGAAATCCAACTAACAGAGTGAGGAGGTTGAGGTAATAAATTCCTTATTATCTCAATCATAGCAATCATGCCAAGGTGTTGCAATAAATAAATATTTAAATAGAATTGATTGCATGAAAAATTAAATTGGAGACCACTGCTTTCAATTTGAAAGGAAATCGATAAATGATTTGATAGTAGAAATTGATACCATACCATCACAATCTTATTATTTATGGAGGAGAATTAAAAAATTGTTGCTCTAACATCATAACTTGATCAAGGCACTTGGAGAATCTATCACCTGCACAAAAATTGGACCACGTGAATTAGGGTGGAGGCATGCAATTACGCTAGTAAAAAAGGGTATAAAAAAGACCCCATCTGTAGGTAGCAAATCCACCTCCCAGAAGAAGAAGTGATTTGCTCAATTTTGATAGTTTTGTTACAATTTTCTCAAGTTTTGTAAAACCGTACAGTGGGGAGAAAATCATATAGTGAAGAGAAAAATCATACAATTATATTGGCAAATCATACAGGGCACACCGAAATTCACTCAACTGCAAAGGAAATGTAATTTCATGTTGAAATGGTGCATGGATTTTCTTACTAAGGTGTTAAACTTAGGAAAATGCCAAAATAATATATTCACTTGTTTATGGTCAGTTGTGAATAATATATTTTCTTAGTAACCGCTTTGGAATGGCATGAAAAATGTTATATAAGGCCCCCTTTTCAAATTGATAGGGGCTGGCGACTAGTTTACTGGTTACTGGTTGCTAGAATAGAGAGTTAATTACATTTATGAGTTATTGCTATTGCATTGAGATAGTTTTCCATATTGTACTCAAATATATAACCATTAATGATAATAAATACATTGTGGATGACTGTGTATGATATTTTTATGGGTGGATAATGAATTGTGGATTGATATTATGCAATTGAATCTCTATCTTACTGTTATATGTTAGTTGTATGCATTGTTGCAGCTTTGTTAAGTAGATTGGTACTGCTGAATCATGGAGAGTGATTTAGAGGAGCATGAGGACATTGCTAAGTATGTATTACAAGAACATTGTATGATTTTTGGATATAGTTATTTGTATGGAATCTCTCACCAACGTGGATAGGATGTTTTGCCTATGAAAGAGATTATATTATTTTGGCTTTCAAACCTTTACAAAACATCTCAAAGAGGGATTGGAGTAGAAGAGTATATCAAATAACACCATGATGTACCTTTAGTTCATAAAAATCATACATTGTACATAATACAAATTGTACAAAGTACTTTTACTCGATTTGGCAAAACAAGTGTTTGAGAGAAACTTACCCGATTTGGCAGTTTTGGAATATCGACTTGATCGATTACAAAACTATGTACAAAAACCTCAAAAACAAAATATGTCAGTTTTTATGAGTGTAATATCATACCATATTGGACACTATACGATTTGAGATCATACAGTGTAGGTAACTCAAGGTCGTACAAGGAGATTATAGTTCGTACAAGGGTGGTTTGTGTGAGTAGGATACTGTACGATTTGGTAAGTGAGATAGACCTGGCCTAAGAATCATTATGACCTCTAGAAAACACCTCCCAACCAGTAATACTCCATCGCTGTGTTGCATTTGGTACCATTGCCATATGTGGATGGACCCATTGATCGATTAGGTAGCGCCAAAGTGTTTTACATTTGGCACCGTTGCCTTATCGAATCTAGAATTCTTGTTAAAATGGGTCGAATTTGACTAAATACTAGAGGTGATTTTTATTATGGACACCATTACATGAAGCCATGGGATATGGGGACCATGAGATAACATTCCAGTAAGAAGGAGCACAAGGATTGTTCAAATAGGAAACACAAGTAAATCAGATCAGAGTACGCACGAACCACAAATAGAGCAAGTTTGGAAATTCGAAGAAGGATACTTTAAGGATTTGTTGATTGAGATAGAAGATGAGGATATAGAACTACCAAACATAGAGGATATGGTTGACAAATGAAAAGTGCAAGACGATGGAGAGTAGATGGTAAGACCAGAGGAAGCTGGAGTAAGGTTGCAAGAGGATGGGAGTCGGGCACTAGAGCAACAAGACATGAGGACTTAGGAGGAAAGACCAAGGCCATATCCATCACACCAGCGAAGAAGGTCGTAAAGTGAAGATGCATGAGAATTTGGACATCGAGTTGTCAGAAAAAACAAGATACCTCGAATTGACACTTCTGACGATAATGAGAGTAAGACACCCCCAAGGAGAAATCTGATAGAGATTCTACGGGACACCTCAAGTGAGAGTGACGGCTCTCCTAATATGGCTAACAGAGCAACCAAACAAATATGTTCACCATTTTCATGTGAGGGTAAGGCAGACCCCACACGACATATAGGGACTTGCATAACCATTTTGGGGGCAAATTATGTAAAGAGGAAGGTTGTCACTAGTGTTGTAGTATATTGACATGGAATATGTTGACATAGAAGATGTTATCATAGAATATGTTGACATGGAAGATGTTGAAATGGAGGATTTTTTGATGGAAGATGTTGCCCAAATAGAACAACCCATCATACACTCAAAATTCCCTAAGGAAGAAGGGTATTTTATGATTTTACAAGAGGTAACTGTACGTTTGCTGGGTGAGATCGTACAGTTGGCATAAATTGTATAATTTCAAGTCAAAATGTATAATTTGAGATCGTACAAGATGAAATCGTACAGAGTAGAACCATACAAGGTGTTCCATAAGTGGTTAAGATAGGGTAAAAGGTATTCGATGTTGATCAGTTTAAGGAGGTTGAGTAAAGAACCCCAAAGTGCTGAGGAAGAGAAAATTTTGACTTTGATGCTATCCCTTGACCCTACAAGGGATGTTGTCCCTTGACCCTGCAAGGGGGTTCCCACCCCCTTGACCCTTGTCATAGGTGGCGATGGGCTTTAACCATCATATTTATGATATTTTTCATCTGTAGTGTGTTTCAAGTCACATGGTGGTGTAAGCTACATAATGAAGAGATGTCAGTTGTAGCAGACCTTTGGAATTGACGAAAGCCAAAGGAGCCTGACAAGCCATAATAGTATAGTGTTCAAAAGTGGAGTGAAAACCAGTAATGGTGACACCTTCTAAAGAAGACAAAAAGAAAAAAAAAATAAAAAAAAAAATTGTGCCTTAGTTGTGAAAATCATTCGGGATGCAATTATGAAGGGTGAGGTTGAAAACCGGAAATGGCGGCCTCTCCAAACAAAAGAAAGCAAAAATTTCTCTAAGTATAAAGATCGTATAGAGAAAAAGTATAAGATGAAATCATACAAGATAGATCGTACAAAGCAATACTAACATGCAAATCGTACATAATTGTATACTGTATGATTTAGATCATAAAAAATGTATGATTTTCCAACTACCCATTTAATGCGGCATGTAGAAAAGCAATGGTTGGAGGAAAAAAAGGGGGAAAAAGATAAAATTTTAAACCAACTATTGAGTTGGTTGTCATCCAACAGTGGAGATGAAAAATCATGCAATATGACACAATTTTTTTTATTTTCTTTACGGTTAGGGTTTCAGTAGGGTTTTAAAAAAATTCTTTAAAGGGAAAGAAAATTGGCAATTTCACAATTACCAAGCAGAATTCAAAATTTTTCATGAGATTGAAGGGAAAAGTGTACAATTGAAAAATGAAGACTACATGGGCAATAAATATTCATCAGCACTCTGAAATTGTAGACCCATTGTAAATTTTGTACCAAGAAGATCTTTTCAACTTCAAGAAATCCACCCGAGAAAGAGGAATTAGGGTTTTTCTCCATAAAAAGGGGGAAATTTGAATTTTACAGAGGTAAAATAACAATATACATTAGAATACATCATTGTATGGATTCAAGAGTGGGAAATTGCTATTGGAACTATAGGAAGCATAAATTAATGGTGAGATTGTTGAAATTACCGAAGAACAAAAGGTTAGAACCCTAAAAACAGAGGAATATGGCAAAAGGCGAGTTGATAAGCATGGGGAAGAAAAATATAGTTTTTACAGTCATACAATATAGCAAAAATTTCATCAAGTTGAAGAAAATTATGCCAGGGTTGAAGGAGTGGAATATTTGCGGAAGGAAAGCACTAGAAAGTAGATTGGGACAATCCGGCAACTGGGTCGGTGGAATATTTGCCAAAGGAGGCATAAATCCCAAGAAATTGTATCCTTTAGGATTAGAGAATTCGTACTGTACAATTTGGGGTAGCCTGTACGATTTCTAGGAAGAATAAGGCAGTTTGGAGCATTTTTTCCATTTTTGGTAGTTTTTCAAAGGATCATACGAAATTGTACGAAATCGTATGAATTTTAAATGGGGGCATCCAAAAAGTGACATTGTATGGAGTACTATCACCCTGTACGATTTTAGGTTGCATTTGTATTATTTGAAGGAATTATGACAGTTTGAATACTGACGGGTTGGAGAAAAGAACTGTAAAATATTGTACGATCTAGGAGCAAGAGGAGGAAGGTAAAATTGTACAAAGGAATGTAGAACTATAAACTGTATGATTTTACAAGAGGATGTATTATTTTTGGTGTGCTTCTAATTTTAGAAGAGGAGTTTGAGCTAATCGACGGGATGTTGAAGGAATGATCTCAACGGAAGAATATGGATGCCGATTAAGGTGGATCGCAATAAATCAAGTGGAGAGATCACCAGGTTCATTGCACGAGAGAGAGGCATACCCACGGTAGCACCAAAGATTGTAATTTTAGTCCCGTAGGAAGTGTGGTAATTGTCTTTGGAGGAGAGGAGCATACAGGCCATGGAGGAGTTAGAGACATTGGCGGGCACACCTAGACGGATCACCACTGAGGCACAAAGAGGGAAGAATGGCCCAAGAAGTTACCTCATGGAGGGAACTGAGGAGTGAGGTACATGTACAAGAACAAGAAGAACACCTGAGAAATGGACACGATGAAGGCTAGGTGGAATTATCAAATATGACATTTGTACAACACGGAGCGAAAGCATGCAGGAAATGGTGGAATGAGGAGAAGAACAGGGGACATCCCTGGAGGAAGACATTCGAGGATGCATAGGTGGTGGTCATTGCATAGATTCCACCATTTCATCGGATATTCTTCCAAAAATATCTTTAACAAATAGTTTAGGCATATAATGCAGCAACTCGGACAACCTACGTCAATGTGGGTAAAATATCAGTGAGAGTGGAAGTTTTGGCAGAGGCATTTCAAAAAACATTTGGGTTGCTGATAGAAGGCATGGAGATAGTGAAAAAATTGGTAGAACCGATGGAGGCATACCGCTTGGTTACCACCATGACCAATGTAAAATCACTAACAAAGGTAAATATTTTAGGTGTAGGAATGCACAAAATCAAATAGATCCAGTTACAAGGAGAACATTGGGCATGTGCAATGAATACAGTAATGGCTCAATTTTTAGGGGACATAAGGGTGACAAATATGCCAATGTGGATGGCACAATATGCAGAAGGTATTACCAAAGTAATTGCATATGATTTGGGTATCTTTATAGAGAGAAGAATGCATGAGGCATTGACTAAGAGACCGAAGAATTTTGAGATGGCCTTTCAGGAAATTGGATTGCTACTGAATGCAGTCATAGAAGCAAGAATGCAATTTCTCAGGTTGACATTGCCTAGAGAAATCAGGTCAGGATAACCAAAAATATTGTAGTGGTTAAAGGTTGTGCCATTAGTCAAAGGTACTTCAAAGAAACCATGCACAAGAAGTGAGCGACACCAAAGTGAAGCTCAAGGAGATACATCTTCAAAGGAGGATGCCGATGTACACCATTGAAGGAAGCATTCTAGATGGTTGGAGCTAGAACTAGAACAACAAGTACCTACAAAAACACAGTAGGAGCAACCTCTCACTCAGGAAAGGGAGAGTAGCCCAGTACAAATAAGGATGAGAAGGCAACGAAAATAATGACAAGAAAACCAGTTTCAAAAGTGCAGAGGAAGGAACAATAAGATTCAGAAGTGATGAAACTGGATGACTTGTATTGGATAGAGGTGGAGAAAATAGTGAATTCTCTAGATATCTTTGAATAGTTTGAGAAGATGAATGCCTCTAAATTTTTTAATGGAATTTAGGTAGGACACAATGGAGTGGGCACTAACGAGGACAAAGTGGGAGTAGGACTAATTACCACAGAGAAGGAGCCCAAGAAGAAGACTTGTTACAAGATTGTAACAGGAAACTCCAATAAGAAAAATATCCTAGAGAACACCAAAATTCCATAGGAGGAAGACACACTTGTTGCTCAACAGGTCATAGCAAGGGATGCACAACAAATCCAAGAAGAATAATTGATAGAGGAACAATAGTTGGGTGGTATAGAATAGGAAGTAGCTCAGGAAAACATAGAGGAGCAACAATGGGGCTTGACCGAAGCAGAAAAAAATCAAAAACAAGTTGAGCAGTAACAATCTCAAGAGAAGATTGTAAATATTATGGATAGCGAGGAGGAGGAGAAAATAGTAAAACAATCCCCACCTTGGGAAAATATAGACACAGAGAGAGCACTTGGAGAGCTGGGAGGAAGCTCTAGCCACCTTAGAGAGGAAGAAGACTTAAGAACTCCTATTGAATATGAATGACAGGGCATGAAATCCAGTTATATTCTTGAAATGCCGTAGTTCCAAAGAATTATTACGAAAGAGGAGGCATGTGGAGTAGAAGATAAGGTGGAACACTTCTTTTCTCAGTTAGGCCATGTGATGAATAGTGCTAGAATGGAATTTTTCATTGAACACATGGGAGAACTGAAGCTATGGGAGGAGCAAGTGTCTCTCAAATTGGAGAAGATAACAAAATGGATGAATGGTGTAAAGTGCATAAGGAGGATAGCAAGAATCCATGCACAACATCCATGGAGGTTACCCAGGGAAGAGGTAACAACAATGCTAGGAAGAGAATACTTGCCAGAAGGGATGGTCATGAATTATAGGAAGGACCTGAGGATATATTTGGATCGAGTGAGTCATCCAACCTGCCCCACCAATACGGAAAAAGTTTAATACAAGAGGATAATTATCAGAATGTCCATTACCCTAAGGAAGTTGAACTTCCTGACACACTGGATAGAGTAGATGAGCATTGGATTGGAACAAATCCATCAGCTCAAGGAGGCACATTAGGAAGAGACTATAGCTGCTCAACAGGAATTGGCCGCAGTGGAAGATGAACTATAGAAAACTATAACTACGGTAGAAGAGAAAATAAAGAAGTTGGAGGAGGATCTATCAGGCCTTAGAACTGAGTCTGAATCTAGAGTTAAAATGCTTGAATAGGAAAAGAGATAGATCTCCTAGATGGCAGAGGAAAAAATTAAGGATTTGGAGGCATAACTCAAAGCAAAATATGAGCAGATGACAACTCAGTTGGACGAAAAGAGTGAGCAGATGGCTACACAAGCCAAGCATATAGATAAGCTGATAAAGAATAGCCATAAGCTGAATGAGATGGTCATGGAGAAGCAAGCTCAAATGAGGATTAAAGAATACCAAGTTTGAGCTTTAGAGGTAGATATTAAACACCACTTGGAGACCATTATAGAGAAGAATGAATACCTCTAGGCGACTGCTCGGGAAGAATCTCACTGGAAGAAGAAGTTGATGAATAGTACCTTCAAATGGGAAAATAAAATGATGGACTTCGTGAAAGCTGCTGAGGAAAAGGCTAACCTTCACAAGACCAAAGCCATTGAAATGGGGAGCTATGCAGCCAAGCTAAGAAATGAGTGAGAAATGTATAAGATACAAGTCAAGGACTTGAAGGTTGAATTAGAAAAATATGAAGCGTAGTGGAATAGACAGAATGAGTTGACAAGGACACCGACCAAAGTAAAGGGGATGGCATATGTAGGCAACAAATTCACCTCCCAGAAGAATTGATTTGCTCGATTTTGATAGTTTTATGACAATTTGCTCAAGTTTTGTAAAATCATACAGTGGGGAGAAAATCATATAGTGAAGGACAAAATCATACAACTAGATTGGCAAATCGTACAGGGTGCACCGAAATTCACTCAAATGCAAAGGAAATGGAATTTTAGGTTGAAATGGTGCATGGATTTGCTAACTAAGGTGTTAAACTTAGAAAATTTCCAAAATAATGTATTTAGTTCACAATAGATTGTCTTAGGAACTACTTTGGAACGGCCTGTAAAATGTTATATAAGGCCCCATTTTCAAATTGATAGGGGCTAGCGACTAGTTTATTGGTTACTAATTGCTAGAATAGAGAGTTAATTGCATTTCTGAGTTATTTCTATTACATTGTGATATTTTTCTACATTGCACTCGAATATATAGCCATTAATTAGAATAAATATGTTGTGGATGACTTTGTACGATCTTGTTATGGGTGGATAATGAATTATGGATTGATATTATGCAATTGAGTTTCTATCTTACTGTTATATGTTAGTTGTATTCATTGTTGCAGCTTTGTCAAGTATAATTGGCACTGGTGAATCATGGAGAGTGATTTAGGAGCATGAGGACATTGCTAAGGACATATTACAATCACATTGTACGATTTCTAGATATAGTTATTTGTATGGAATCTCTCACCAGCTCGGATAGGATGTTTTGCCTATGAAAGAGATTATATTGTTTTGGCTATCAAACCTTTACAAAACATCCCGGAGAGAGATTGGAGCAGAATATTATATCAAATAACACCATGTTGTACATTTATTTTGTACATATTTTAAATTGTACATCGTACAAATCGTACAAAGTACTTTTATCTGATTTGGCAAAACAAGCGATCGAGAGAAACTTACCCGATTTGGAAGTTTTGGGAAATCGACTTGATCGATTACAAAATTGTGTATGACAGCCTCCAAAACATTATCCATCAATTTTTTTGAGTGTAAGATCGTACCATCTTGGACACTATACAATCTGAGATCGTATAGTGTAGGTAACTCAAGGTCGTACAAGGATGGTTTGTGTGAGCAGGATATTGTACGATTTGGTAAGTGATATAGACCTGGCCTAAGAATCATCTTGACCTCTAGAAAACACCTCCCCACTAGGAATACTCCACCACTATGTTACACCATCCATGTTTAAGAAAAACTAGACCTCGTGCTCTCCAACACACCAGGGCATCGAGGGATGACCACATTTATCTTTAACATGCTCAACCATATTAAATTGCCACAAAAACTCCAATAATCCATCGGTAAGTGATCATCCAGGTACCACAAAGGGGTAAAGAAACTAGGCCCATAATTAGGTACATAAATGTTGGCAATGCTTAGGGTGTTCCCATTAATATTTATAAAATTCCAAACCACATGATTAGAAGGATATTCACCAGATCCAAGCAGACAATCCTCAAGTTTGGAGGAGATATAAATAGAAGCACCACCGTATACATCTTCATGGTGAGTAGTGAAATGCATAAAATAACCTACAATACAGTTGATAGAAACATCTAATAAAAAACTAGAGATCTTAACTTCTTGTAAACAAATAACATCAACATGATCAATACTTTGCAAAGCAGATCGAACAAAAACATTTCTTGAGGACTTTGTAAGTCTTTGAACATTCCACAAAAGGAAATTCATGGAGGAGGAATAACCATGGAACCATCTCCCATAGGGCTGCCCCCACTATCATCCAACATCAAAGAATTTTTCAATTCAAAATTATGAGAAGTTTGAACTAATTCACCAACAATCAAGGGATTTCCCACACTTTTGGCTAACACCAAAAACCTATTAAATAAAGAGGTCTAAGAAGGTTGAAATAAGTCACCAATAGTTGAAGGATGATGCTTAGCCTCTTGGCTTCCCCTCAATGATTGTGAGCCATCCTAATATGGACTACATGAATGCTTGGAGGGTGGAGGTATTGGTAGTGAATTCCTTTCTTTCAAGGTTGATGTATACTTGGGAGGTTTCTCATAAAAGAGATATTGAGGAGCCAAAATAGGATGAATAGCAAAAATAGAATGTTAATATGGTGACTTCACAACCTTATCTCTATTAGACAACATCGACTTAGGGTTTTTTACCCCCTTCTTATTATAAATTGTGATCCAATCACCCTTAATAGAGAGTTTGAGAGGTGCAGGAGTGGTATGAGGAGAAGGGACAACCACCAATTTTTTTTGAGAAACTAGCGGATAATCCTTGATACGATGCATGGTGGATTGGTATAAAAAACAAGTATTAGGTAAATTAAAGAATTGTTTTTGCATAAAATGCTTTGTACCAACCTGAATGTCCATAAAATTGTCTGAGATCCTATGTGAGGTAAAACTCAACACAAAATATTTTATTATGTCATGCCATGAAGAATCGATCTTCTTCTAAATAATCACTCGATCAATGGGTTTAACAATATCATTAATAAATACCCATAAGTGTAGTAGAAGACCATGGAGTTCAAGCCAAATCGACACTTTCAAGGCAACTTGCTCTTAAACTTGGAAAGGAGTCCAAAGAGAAATTTAGTTGTTGGTTTTTTTGCAATACTTTCAAGGCAACTTGGTGTGAAACTTGGAAAGGAGTCCAAGAATAAAATACCTTCAAAGTATTGCAAAAAACCAACTAGACTTAGCAACCATGGTTTGCAATTATGAGGGTTCTTTGAAGGAAAGAAAAAAGAAACCTTTAGTAAGATTGCGAATACCTACAACCACAATGCCATAAGATTTCTAGTGAAGTTTTAATCAATTTTGAAAATATTCTTATGATGGGATTCGGCCAACAAAATAATGTATAATACAATAATTATCATACCATTTTATAAGTAGATAAATAAAATCTAGAGAGAGCACAACATTTGAATAAGAATCATTACCTCATCCACCACTTTTAAAACAAACTTTCAAACTTGCTTTGATGCCATGAATTCCACTATATGTAACAATTGGTACATCTACGGATGGTGAAGCCATGAAAAAGGAGAGCAACCAGCTAAGTGGTGGTAATATTAGTATCCAAAACCAAAGTAGCAAAATTTATGATTGATGGCAAACCCAAACTCTAGGAGAGTAGTTTTTCCTCCAGCTTCTATATTTTACTTTATCTATAAAACCTTTCTAAATATAATAGTACTTAATCTAAGAAGATAGTTCAATATTATAATTACATTTTTAATTATAACTATGTTGTTGAAAAGGTTAAGACAATAAACATCCTTAAGCTTAAAAATAAATTAAATGTAAACATAAATTAATTAATTAAATAAATAATATATCAATAAATATAATATTTTAAAATCGTATATAATTTTTAAATTTTTGATATAACATTAATTTTTTCCATAAGTGAGATTTAGATCGTATTTAAGGGTATAATATAGTATTTTAAATAATAATATAAATGAACTAATATGATTTCATAAAGTGTTCTACAATAAAGTAAAGTAGTTTTTTTGATGTCTACAAGGCCATAGGTTATATGAGACAAATATTTCTTACCTAATATGTGTTTATCCCAACCATAATTGAGTTACTAAAGCATGGTTGTATGACACTACCCTCTAGGATTCCAACCTTAGGCATCTATTTAGAGTTTTAATGTATCCACCATTAGGTTAGTTAAGCTATACAAATAAATTATAATATTTTGTGAATGAATTTTAAAATAATATTAATACTAAATCAATAACAAGATAAAAAATGTAAAATAAAAGATAGTTTTTAATTTCCATGAGGTCATAGGCCATATGGTACAATTCTCATGAAGGATGTTGACCTCCCATTCAAAGTTTGACAATCCTCACAATTAGACACACTTACATGTACAATTAGATTTACTGACTCCAAAGGAACATTTAGACCTTTTTACAAAAAAATCACTTTGTAATAGGTGAAGAATTTTCTCAACATGAACTAGATGTGCATTCTAGGACTTGTTATAAATTAAAGTATCATCAATAAAAACTAGGATAGACATTCAATGAAAATAATGAAAAATAGAGTTTATTAGACTTTGAAAAGTGGAAGGAGCATTAGTGCGACCAAAAGGTATGATGAGGAACTCATAATCATTCTAATATGTATAAAATGTAGTATTATAGATATCGTCTTCCCTAACCCTAGTTTTATGAAACCTAGAACACAAGTCTAGTTTTATAAAGTATCTAGCACCATGTAATTCATCCAACGAACCATCTATAACAAGTATAGGAAACTTATATTTGATAGTGATCTTGTTGATATGATGAAATTTAGGACATGTGCACCATGAAATATCATTGCATTATACCATAACCATCAGTGATTAGTATGGACTAATGCTTGGATGTATAATTCTGTGCTCCAATATTTCTTGAGATAGATTTTTAATTTCTAATTTTTGATGTTGGGGATAGTGGTAAGGATCCACATTAGGAGGTTGACTTCCTAAAATAATGTGGATGGTGTGATCATGTATGTCCTTAGTGGGAAGACTTGTAGGCTAACTAAAGACCTTGTAGTGATCCACAATGTTATGTAAATTTGAACAAAGAGCTAAAAGAAGTGTCTCCAAATATTGAAGCTCTATGTAATTGACCTGGAAAGAGAATCCACAACCACATTTATTCAATATATTTTCTATTTTATGTGAACTAACAACCTTAGATGGAGGTGGTTGGATTACTTGGAGATAAATTATTCTTCATTCTCCATCCACTTGACAGTTTATTTTTGTAAATTCACAATAACATCACCAAGATGATATAGGCATTGTGCTCCTAAGATGATAGTTGAACTACCTAAGGTCATGGAAAAGATATTCCTTGACCATGTATAATTCCAATTTTGTTGTTAACTTTAACTGTTCTATCCACACACTAAGAAATACCCCCATTTGTAATTAAGACTTGAAATTTATCCTAATTTGAAGTATTGATATACAAGCCCAAGGACTTCATTGTCTTACTATCTATAAAGTTATGTGTGCTACCTTAATCAATCAACATTGATGCACTATCATTTAATAAATCCTTGTACCTTGATAGTATTGTGATCTTGGAACTACATAAGAGCATGAGTAGAGAGAGACATGGTATCATCCTCATGTATCACTCATATACTTCTATCAGTTGCTTTTGTTGTAACGAATCTTTATCTTTATTTTCATGAGGCTACAAAATAACCATAATTTTAGTAGCCTAACATCCTTTTGTCCGATTGATCTTCATGACATCGGCAGATCTCTTTTGAGCTCTGGCGATTTGGCGAGAAATTCTCTGCGCAGGCGATAGGCAATGTTCTAGGGTTTGTGGAGCGAAGGATAATCTAGGACATTAGGTGGATTCCCATTTTGTTTTATTTTTATGGATCTAAAGGATCACTTGTAGCCTCAGGAGGGCCCAATGTGGTCTCCTCCAGACCCTCTCTTTGGGAGAAAGAGCTCTTACGCTGAAATGCTTAAAGACAATCCTTCGTCTTCTAACGGCGAAGCTCAGAGAAATACTCTGAATATGATATTCAAGAATGCTGGCAAGAGTTCAGCAGGGCATCGAGTCAACGAATGTCTCCCACAATCCACTTCAAGACCTAAGATTGTAATCGAACCAAAGATGGTCAAAGACACAATCCTCTACCAAGCCAATCATGATTTGATTTGCAAATTCATGGGTATCCGACCTTCCCTGAATTTCTTGCACACTTGGGTCAGACAGAACTGGGAGCCCCATGGTGAGTACTCCCTGTGGTTTATTAGCAACGGGTATTTCATCGTTAGCTTTTCTTCTTTAGCTAATAGAAACAGAGCGTTTGAGTCAGAGAAGAGAAACTACGGTCCGACAGGGTTATTTGTTCAACCTTGGAGAGTGGGTTTCGATCCTCGCATCGAACCCATGGCTGTCTTAGTCTGGATCCGGTTGTACGCTCTTCCAATGGATTTTTGGGGGGAGCAGGTCCTGGAAATGATTGGTAAATCCTTGGGTAGGCACCTGGGCGTCTCCAAGGACACCATATAAGGTAACTCTGGTGTCTATGATAGAATCTACGTGGAAATGGATATTAGCCAGCCTCTACCAGCAGAGGTGGAACTGGAACTGGTAGGAACATCTTGGATCTAATAGTTAGACTATGAGGCTTTGCCTTTTAGATGCAGAGTTTGTCATAAACATGGACATTTGGCCTGGTTTTGTCCAAATCTTTTGATCACCAAAACGGAAGCCCAGAATGGTATGCCAAATTACCCCAGAGAGGGTAAGTCTATCTCTACCAAAGAAACATCCAATACTCCTCAGGGTAATGAGGGTCATAAATATGGCTTTGAATAGGCCAAAAGAAGGAGAAAGCAGAAGAAAAATGGTAAGGAGCAATTACAATCCAAGCCAGCCAATAGATATGAAATTTTTAAGACATTAGTGGATCAGGAGGACCAGGATATGGAAGGTGTGGATGGGAATATTGAGGCTCATAACATCCACACTCATGTTTCTCCTTCATCTCCTCCTGTCTTAGAATAGGTGATTGAGCCCACTGAGGTATTGCCGCCAGAAAATGCAGGGGCACTAATAGTGCACTCCCAAGCGTCGCCAGTAATTAAGGATGTCAGCATGGGAATTGCAGAAAAAAATAGAGAAAGGCTAGCCCTGGGAATATCTCAGGTGGAAAAGAGATCCAAAAACAACAACACTCAAGGAGCAGGAAGAAAGTCAAATAAGGACCTGATTGCAGCTCAAGGAGACAAGCTGATCAATGGAGGATCGGTGAGGACAATTGATTCTTACTGCTCTCAAGGTTTTCAATGATTATTCAATCTTGGAATGTTAGGGGTTTAAACAGTAGAACCCATCAATATGCTATTCAAATACTCATAGGAAAATGTAAAACAAACTTTTTTCTTATTCAGGAGACAAAAATGTCTTTAGATCTTATGAGTAAAACAATTAATAGAATCTGGCGGGGTGCTGGTCATATGGATGTGGCTGCCCAAGGTGCTTCAGGGGGGATTGTTACTCTTTGGAACCCTCTGGATTGGACTGCATTAGAACATATAGCTTGGAGGGGTGTTCTCACATCTCATTTTAGGAATAATTTCATAGCAGAACATGTCTTAATCACTAATTTTTATGGGGCCCAAGACCTTGATGGCCAGAGGCTCCAATGGAAAGCTGTTCACAACATGAGGTCCTCTAGGGAATACTTAGACTGGATTATTGCAAGGGATTTTAATGCAAAATTATCTACTCGTGATCAGGAAGGTGGGACTCCAATTTTGGATCCAGGGGACCGACTTCTGATTGCCCAAGTCCAGGCCTTCCAACTAGTGGATGTTAAAGGTCCTGGAACCTACTTTACTTGGACTAACAAGATGAAGGAGCCACACAGCAGGAAGGTCAAGTTAGATCATTTTCTGGTCTCGGAGGAGGCTTTTGTAAAGTGGAATACTAAGTTCTAGATTTTGGAGGGCCCTATTTCAGATCACTTTCCCATTTTGTTGGAGGAAGGGACTATGATAGGGCAGCATCACAGGCCTTTTAAATTTGAGAATTTTTTGTTACAAAAGGAGGACCTTCGAAAGAAAATTCCACAATGGTGGGAAGAAGGCCGTCCACATTTTGGGACAGCAATGTTTAAATTTCATAAACAACTTCATTTTGTCAAACTTCAACTGAAACAATGGAGGAAAGATAATAAGTCAGATTTCCAGTTCCAAAGGGCCCCCTTGGTGGCCAGATGGGAGGAGGTTCAGAAACTCTTTAGGGAAGGAACAATTCACTGAGCAACTCAAATCCGAGGATGATGCCTTGCACAAAATGGTTGAGGCCATTGATAACCAAGAGGAGATATACTGGAAACAGAGGGCAAGAAATACTTGGTTATTAGAATGGAATAGAAATATCAAATTTTTTCATCGGTCAGCTTGTGCTAGGAGACAGATGAACAACATGGAAGCCCTTAAATATGAGAATGGACATTCCTTCGATACTCTTCCTGGTATGCACTACCACTTAATCGATTACTTTTCTAAACTTTTTAAGGAAAGTATGGACCAAGATGCTGAGGCTCAGAATGAATTTATTAATGTCATACCTTCTATTATTTTTGAAGAAGAAAATTAGGCCCTACTTAGACCCATTGATAGAGATGAATTGAAAAATGTGGTCTTTGGAATGAGTATTGGAAAATATCCTGGTCCATATGGCTTTCCTATTGAGTTTTTTCAGGACTTTTGGGATACTATTGAGTGGTGTTTTCACCCAATTGTGAAAGCACACTCTCCGATAGGATCTGAGTCCCAAAATCCTCTGCTTGCAAAGAAAATAACTTTCTCCAAGGTTCCTGTTATGTTTATATGATGTTGTTCAAATGAAATGCCAAGAATACCTTAGGGTTTGCAAGTGGATGTTAACAAGGGGCACTGATGGTTTATTTAATTTGAATTTCTAGTGGACTCAAAGTGAATAAGACCTATTCTCTTCTTTAGTTCTGATGGATTTTTAGCTTGCTTATTCGAATACAATAATTAAACTGTAGAAAATAAAGTAAGGGTTTAAAAAATAAAGCAAAATAAATGAAAATGAAACTAAACTACAGTCAGAATGTTGTCATCAATTCGATGAAACCAAAGATAATGAGGTTTTTTGCATGCAACCTAACCTAATGAACCTGCAAATTCGCACAATCCAAATAAATTAGGTGTTGGTTTCTAGGGTTTCTACTGTAATTCCAGATTTAGGCATTCGCATGAAGCAACCAAGCACACTTGCATTAAACTTCACCTAAAAGCCTTAGAAATCTGGAATGAATGATAAAACATTAAATCATGCATGCACAAAATGACTCCTTCTTTCTCATCAATGAGATGCCAACTTTCTATATTTCGTATTTGAATGATATATCAATTACATTTACAGGATTGTTCCAGGCATAAATGTTCCAGAACAAATGAAGGAAATTGCCCAAGTGCGAGGCCCGGAATGGCATGAAGCCCTTGTCTCTGCAACTCGCAAGCAGCAATTTCCAACCCCTCTTTCAATCCGCGCTCTTGATTTTATAATCACTGAAATGGCTCTTCGATTCTCCCTGTGTCGCTTCGTTTCACCTTCCTGCATGTGACCTTTCAAATTCTCGCCTTTTCCTTGCTTTTGATTCATGCTCGATTCTGAAACGCTCGAAATCCGCCGCTGCATGTAACGCCTCTGCAATACTGACACCTGTAAGCCACGTGTCCTACATTTTCTACGTCTTCTGTAACGTCTTCCCGTGCCAAAACGTGACAAAATAGCATGCAACCTGCTCACCTTTCTGGCCGCAAAAACGCGACATGTCGCGAAATCGCGACATGTCGCGATATCGCGACGCTTTCCTCGTTCGTACGCCTTCGGCCATTTCTGTCGTGATATCATGACGTTTTTCACCTTCGGACCTTCATGCCGCTTTCTATCACGATATCGCGATGTTTTTCACCTTCGGACCTTCATGCCGCTTTCATTGCGATATCACGACGTTTTTCACCTTCGAACCTTCATGCCGCAAACTGTCACGATTTCATGCTACCATTTTCTTTCCGACCCTTATGTCGCTACCTGTCATGAAATCGCGACCTTCTCTTCTCTTGCACCTTTGTCAGCATATCGTCACGATATCGCTACATTTTTCCCTTCCATACGCTTGAACTTTTCCCCTAGCCTTCTTGATATCCGTGACCACTTTTTGCATCACCCTTCAGTTGAATCTATCGTGATATCACGATCCATTTTCACCTTTTGCCTCTTTTGGTTCCTGTCGCGATATCATGACATTTTCTTGCTTCGTGCTCTTTGACCACTTTACGTCGTGATATCGGCGACTCCAATCATAACGATTTCACACCAACACGTCGCGAAATCGTGACACTTTTCATCATTCGTAAGCAGTGGCAGCTCCATACGTCACGAAATCGTGACCGAATTTCATTCTTGCCTTTCTCTCTCCGTCAACATGTGTCGTGATTTCGTGACACCTTTTCATTCTTTTCGCGGACATATCGCGATTTCGTGACACCTTTTCATTTCTCCACGACATGTCACGATTTCGCTACATCCTTTCATTTTTTTCAGTGATATGTCGTGATTTCGATGATAACTTTCAATTTTTCTTTTCTCTCTCCTCTTCCGGGCCGACGGGGCAACATGTCACGATTTCGTGACACTTTCCTATTTTCGGTAGCGATGGTGCGACATGTCACGATTTCGTGACACTTTCAACACTCATGCATTTTTTCCTCTTTTCTTCAATTTTAGCATCTGGGTCACCGAGATTCTTCTCTGCAAGCCTGCAAAAAGGTGGGTCCCCAATTTTGGGGTGTGTTGTGGATCAACCACAACAAATGGTGACTCTGCTGTCAAATGCTCTTGAGCATTTTAGTAAGAACCCAACCTGAAACATATCACAAACTCGCAAACATATGTTAGCACATAAGCAATATAACAAATGCCCAAAGATCAGAAGTACATGAATCATCAGAATCATCAAGTATTAGCTCAGTGTGTGCAATGAATTTCTTTCCCTATCATTTGAAATTGATCCACACTCCATTATCGATTTTGCATGAATGCATATGTGGGATGGTGAATGATTTGTGTACCCTAATGAATGTGCTAGGAGATTTTGCTTTCATAAAAGGCATGGTCATTCTTCTATTATTATGTACAAGCATTCAAGATTGCCAAACCCTCTTAGGATCCACTAATTCATTACCTTATTGTATCCCAAAGTTGGTTATGAGTCTCTACCATCTGGAACCCATGTGCAAGTGAATGTGAAATCAGAACTTTGGGGAATCAGACTCCCAACCAACCGAGATGAGAGTTTAACCCTATCCTTACTATTCCGATTTAGAGTTCATTACCTCACTTTAAGCAAAATAATTAAACCAATTATGGAAGAAATGGTCATGCTAGTCTAACCCTCTAGACAATCAGTGGTCTTGTTTTTTAGGCAAGACATGATGCCATGCATGGGCATATCTAACCCCACAATCCAAAACTTATCTTCATTTCTTTGGACCTTGGGGATGACTACCCATCCTTTGCAGAGGACAAGTAGTACGATCCTTACAATCCAAAATAAAGATGAGATGGGAAAAATTTATTTATTTATTTATTTTTTTTTACTTCTTGGACCTTGGGGATGACTACCCATCCTGGCTAGGGACATGTAGTACGATCCTTACAATCCAAACTTTAGGTGTAAATGGAAAATATTAATTTTGTTGCTTAGACCTTGGGGATGACTACTCATCCTTTGTAGAGGACAAATAGTACGATCCTTACAATCCAAGATTTATTATGAAATGAGACATAAGAGCTTTGGGGAATTGGATCCTCAACCTAAGCGAGATGAGAATTTATGCCCTATCCTTACTACTCCATGTAGGTCAAATCAAAGCTTTGGGGAATTGGATCCTCAACCTAAGTTCGATGAGGATTTAACCCTATCCTTACTACTCCGATTTTAGGCTTTAAGCTCTATGGAAGTGGTCAAAACCATCGTTTTAAGGATCATGTTGCATAATAGGATAGACATGAATAACTTCTTTCGCCCAACCTTTTCCTCCAAGTTAGGTTTTGATCATTTTGCTCAAGATCCTTTTTAATGTATGAGACGTGCTTGGTTCTAGATATCTCAAGACTCAGTTTCCAACCTTAGGATTTACTTACATATATGTTATAACACAACCCTAAGAGGATTTGACATACTTTAATGGCTTGTACCTAAGATGCATATGTAACTAAGATGAGATGTATGTAAGGTGAGATGGAACATGAATGCATTATTTCTTGAATTACAAATGGAATGAATTGTCATGCAAAACTGATTCTTTCATGCATCACAAAATCAAACAATATAACTTAAGATGCTTGTGTTACTTGTGGAGCTTTTACAAGACAATTCCAATGTTTCATATTCTCCCGATCTAGAACATAAGTTAGCATCTCAAGGCAACTTTTTCATCATCATTTTTTTTTTTTTTTTATAGACAAACAAAACATGTCAAATAAACACACATCTTTAAATTAAAACTTATTCAATCCAAAACCAAACCGCAATCCCAAAAATGAAAATTTGAAAACACAAACCAAAAACCAAAAACCAAAATTTATATACAAATGTACACTATAATACAAGATGATGCAAAGCTTAGCTTATCACTTTCCTGGATCCCACACATGATTAGAACATTTCAACAAAAATATGACATAATATGCATGCCAAATGTTGTGGGAATCTAAGACCAGACCAAACAATGCAACAAATTTCCACTTGCCATGCTCACCATACCAATTTGATTTAGTTCCAATAATACTCCCATAGGTGAGCATCAAATTACTAGAATGATTAGACAATAAATGATTTTCAATTTTATCATGTCTATTCTTTAAAATATAATCTTCATAATTCCCTCCTTGATTTAGAATTAGGCTATCCTTTTCAAATATGCAATTTTGTAAGTAGTAGCCTATTTCTACAAATTTCAAAGCCAAATCATTTTCCAAATTTGTAGGCCAATCAAATTTGTGTAACAATTTACAAGCATCTAAGATATTTACTAAATTAGGATCATTAAAAGTTTTTATCCTAGATTCAATTAGTAATTGTTGATGAATTTTATTTAACAATTCAAGTGCATCAACTTCTTTTCCATTCATTAAAACCATGTTATTAAAGGTGTGATTAAAAATTATACCTTGTTTTTCATTTACCTTTAGTGACATTTCATCATTCAAATTATTTAAATTCAAAATATGGTCATCCTTTTCAATCCTCAAACACTCTTGGTCAAAGTGTATGTCAAGTAATCTGCTTTGATGATCACTTATTTGAGTTGCTTCCAATTGATCCATCTCTTTATCATTTGGTTCTAATTCTTTGTTCACTATCCATGGCATCTCTTCATTTGAATCCCCAAAATCATCATGCAAACTTGCATCCACACTTTCAATGAATTTATATTTTGTCCCCTTTTCAAATCTCGTGAATATGAGGTCTTCGTATGATGTAGAAGGTTCAACATCCTGCATATCAAGTAAAATATGAGTTTCATCTATAGGGATGTGAGAAAAGAATGCATTATCATACCTCCCCCAACCATTGTGAAAATTGTCATCCAAATCCATGGCATGAAACTCCATGATATTTGTGACATGATCTTTTGATTCCTTCGTCAATTCTTTTTCTTCTTTGTCCTTGGTAATAGAATAATTATAATCTTCCAAAATTTGATGAGATTTGAAACCCTCTTCCAAAACATCCTCAAATCGTACAGGAGTTGTAATATCTTCCTTTGAGTAGGCAATTATGTTGTCCTGTATATCAATTGGCACACAAGTTTCATTAGTAGTTTTGGAATGAGTAAAATCTTCCCACTTCTTCCAAGCATCATAATAATCATCTTTCAAAATCAAGTGGTGACGTTCAACTATTTCTTCAACATCTTCCAATTCATCAATGTGTTTCTCATCAAATTCATCTTCACCTTCCTTAGATGGTTCAATTATTTCCAAAAGTGGGTTATTTCTTGAATTCAAATTTATAAGGCTATCATTGTCCAAATTAGTAACCCATGATTCATTATCATAATTTGGAGGGTGAAGAATTTCTTGATCTTTAATTTTACACATTTCATCAATAGTATCTTCCAAGAACAAGTGGTGAAATTCTATCATATCTTCAAATTTATTTATTGATTTTCTTTCCATTTCACTTTCAACCACTTCATTCAATTCTATGGTGGGTTCCATCCATTCACATATATCAAACATTGTTGAATTTAGAACCCCTTCATCTAGATAATCATGTATCTCTACATGATCCTCACTAGTGGATGTTGTCTTAGCAATTTGCACCTCCTCGTGGACTACATCTAAGGTGGTCATAAAATTTGGGTATTCAAATTCATCCCCTTGATCATTTACCTTAGATATCATTGGAGTGGAGGGTGCTATGTTTGATGGTTGGTGTAGGTTGGCATCAAAAGAACAATCTCTCATGTGAATATGTTGTGCCTTTTCTTCTTCAAGACCTTGTCGTTCTATCTCTTCTAAGATCTCATGGATTCTCTCTAGGGACAAACCACTCAGTTTTTCCTCAATGAGTGAAGCAAGTGTGGGGTGTATGGCTCCTAGGTATACTTTCATGGCTTCCTCTTCTAATGTGTTAAAATTTTCCCACATTTGGGAGTGCAACTCACGAAATCTTTCATTGAATTGACTCAAGGATTCATTAGACTCTTTACATATGGAGGTAAACTGATTTTTCAATATTTCTAAGTCAGCCTGATTACCAAAATGATTAAGATAGGCTGCTTCTAGTTGTATCCAAGAAGTCCTAACCTCCATGGGTAGTTGGCTATACCAAAAGAATGGTCTATCATCCAAAATGTATGCAAATAACTTACAAGCCACCTCCTCATAGAAAATCTGGAATTGACATAATGCATTCTTGTAGACATGCAGCTTTTGCAAGTATCCTAGTGGTACCTCTTGATTAAAACACCGTAAAAAATCCAATAACATTTTAGGAACATGATATGGTACCACAGGTATAGACAAACCCTTATAATGATCCTCTATTATTAATACCATTCTCTCTCTTAGAGATGTTATTTCAGCTCTCAGGGATACCCTTTGCTCCTCAAGTGTTGCCATTAGTGAACTTAAAATGTAATTTTAGAACCAAATCCGTTGAATATTCAACCTGCAATATAAAACAGAAATCAAGTTAGCATCAACTAAGAGATGTATTCATTAAAATCAAATGAAAAGTAATTGCATGAGACCAAAATTCTGAAAAATTAAATCAAATCACTTTAATTTTGTATGAACAATCAGAAAAATATACAGCATACCTGAATTGCTTAAAATAGAACAGGTAAATAAATTCAGACCGTCCTTTTTACAATCCGCTGAATGTTAGAGGACTAATGCATACAAAAATTTAAAATTATATTACACTAAAAATAAACCCGTACGGCCCTCCTAGCACCAATCCGTTGAGTGGTGTTAGAGGCCGTATATGCTAATAAAATGGACTTGAAATTTTTAGCAATGTAAAGCTCTTAAACAATTAAAAACCCGTAGCATCTAAAATCACGATAAAATAAACCCCTTTCAGGCCCTCCTTCTAGCGCCAATCTGTTGAGTGGTGTTTTCACCCAATTGTGAAAGCACACTCTCCGGTAGGATCTGAGTCCCAAAATCCTCTGCTTGCAAAGAAAATAATTTCTCCAAGGTTCCTGTTATGCTGATATGATGTTGTTCAAATGAAATGCTAGGAATACCTTAGGGTTTGCAAGTGGATGTTAACAAGGGGCACTGTGGTTTATTTAGTTTGAAATTACAGTGGACTCAAAATGAATAATATCTATTCTCCTCTTTAGTTCTGATGGATTTTCAGCTTGTTTATTTGAATACAGTAATTAAACTGCAGAAAATAAATTAAGGGTTTGAAAAATAAAGCAAAATAAATGAAAATGAAACTAAACTACAGTCAGAATGCTGTCATCAATTCGATGAAACCGAAGATAATGAGGTTTTCTGCATGCAACCTAACCTAATGAACCTACAAATTCGCACAATCCAAATAAATTAGGTGCTGGTTTCTAGGGTTTCTACTGTAATTCCAGATTTAGGCATTCGCATGAAGCAACCAAGCACACTTGCATTAAACTTCACCTAAAAGCCTTAGAAATCTGGAATGAATGATAAAACATTAAATCATGCATGCACAAAATGACTCCTTCTTTCTCATCAATGAGATGCCAACTTTCTATATTTCTGTATTTGAATGATATGTCAATTACATTTACAGGATGTTCCAGGCATAAATATTCCAGAACAAATGAAGGAAATTGCCCAAGTGCAGGCCCGGAATGGCATGAAGCCCTTGTCTCTGCAACTATGCAAGCAGCAATTTCCAACCCCTCTTTCAATCCATGCTCTTGACTTTATAATCACTGAAATGGCTCTTCGATTCTCCCTGTGTCGCTTTGTTTCACCTTCCTGCATTTGACCTTTCAAATTCTCACCTTTTCCTTGCTTTTGATTAATGCTCGATTTGAAACGCTCGAAATCCACCGCTGCATGTAACGCCTCTGCAATACTGACACCTGTAAGCCACGTGTCCTACATTTTTTGTGTCTTCTATAACGTCTTCCCGTGCCAAAACATGACAAAATAGCATGCAACCTGCTCACCTTTCTGGCCGCGAAAACGCGACATGTCGCGAAATCGTGACATGTCGCGATATCGCGACGCTTTCCTCGTTCGTACGCCTTCGGCCGTTTCTGTCGCGATATCGCGATGTTTTTCACCTTCGGACCTTCATGCCGCTTTTTGTCGCGATATCGCGACGTTTTTCACCTTCGGACCTTCATGCCGCTTTCTGTCGTGATATCGTGACGTTTTTCACCTTTGGACCTTCATGCCGCAAACTGTCGCGATTTCGCGACCATTTTCATTTTCGTACCCCTTAGGCCGCACCCTGTCGCGAAATCACGACGCTTCTCTGCTTCGGGCACCTTTTTTGCATGCTGTCGTGATTTCATGACATTTTTCCCTTCCGTACGCTTGAGCTTTGTCCCCCTAGGCTGCCTTCTATCATGATTTTGTGACCACTTCTGCGCATCACGCCTTCTAGTTGATTCTGTCATGATATCGCGACCATTCTGGCCTTTTGCCCTGTTTGACTGGTTCCTATCACGATATCGCGACATTTTCTTGCTTCATGCTCTTTGACCTCTTTCTGTCGTGATATCGCGACGTTTTTCCGCTTTGCTCTACCTTGCTGCTTCCTGTCACGAAATCATGACCATTTTCGTTCTCCGTACGCTTCGGCAAAACCTGTCATGAAATCGTGACCGTTTCCTCTATTCCGTACACTTTGCCGAAACCTGTCACGATTTCGCTACCATTTCCATCATCCGTACTCTTTCGTCGCAACACGTCGCGAAATCGTGACACTTCTCATTTCTAAGCAATGGCAGCTCCATACGTCGTGAAATCACGATGAATTTCATTCTTGCCTTTCTCTCTCCTGCCTGGGCCGCGACGGAGCAACATGTCACGATTTCACGACACCTTTTCATTTCTTCCAGCGACATGTCACGATTTCGTGACACCTTTTCATTTCTGCCAGCGACATGTCGCGATTTCGTGACATCTTTTCATTTTTTTCAGCGACATGTCACGATTTCGTGATATCTTTTGTTTTCTTTTCTCTCTCCTCTTCCGGGCCGCGACGGGGCAACATGTCATGATTTCGTGACACTTTCCTATTTTTGACAAGTCGTGATTTCACGACATGTTGCGATTTCGTGACATGTCATGATTTCGTGACACTTTCAACACTCATGCATTTTTTCCTCTTTTCTTCAATTTTAGCATCTGGGTCACCGAGATTCTTCTCTGCAAGCCTGCAAAAAGGTGGGTCCCCAATTTTGGGGTCACAACAAATACTTTGGAGGAGGATGTTTTGGCTGTCACAGAGGAATCCAGAACTAATAAAATAATGCTTAGGGCAATTAATCACACCTTCATCACTTTAATTCCAAAAGGGGAGGAGGGGACTCATATCTCTGATTTCAGACCTATTGCCTTATGCAACATGATTTATAAAATAATCACTAAGATAATGGCTGAGTGGCTCAAACCTCTCCTTCATAACATCATTTCTTCAGAACAAGGGGGTTTCGTTGAGGGAAGACAAATCTTGGATGGGGTAGTTATTGCTGAGGAGGCTATCCATACAATGCAAAAATCTGGTATTAAAGGAATGTTCATTAAACTGGATATGTCCAAGGCTTATGACCGGGTGGAGTGGAGCTTCTTGTCTAAAATTATGGCAGCCTTTGGCTTCTCCCAAGACTGGATTGATTGGGTCATGAGCTGTGTTTCTACGCCCTCTTATTCTGTCCTTATCAAGGGTCTTCCCTCGCATCCTTTTGGAGCCACTCGTGGTCTTCGCCAAGGAGACCCTTGCTCTCCCTATATTTTCCTCATTCTGGCTGAAGGATTAGGTAGACTTTTCTTGAGGAGAAGGCAACAAGGCCTGCTAACAGGTATCAATGTTGGGGAGGAAACTTTGACTCATTTGCAGTTTGTGGATGATACTGGATTGGTTGGTGTGGCCAGTCTCAGGGAAGCTAGAGGAATCAGAGATACTCTTAATGTCTACCTTAGGGCTTCAAACCAGGTCCTCAATGATAGGAAGTCCAAAGTGGTCTTTTTCAATCTTGACCAAAGGCTGCAGGATAGAGTTATTGAGATCCTAGGATTCACAAGGACTTCTCTTCCAATAGTTTACTTGGGAGTTCCCCTGCATTTCAAAAAATTAAAAATAGATATCTGGAAGGATCTATTGGAAGGTATCAAATATAGAATGAATCATTGGTCCCATAAATGGTTAAGCTATGGGGGTAGATTAACTTTCTTGAAGTCAGTTATTCAGGCTATGCCAATCTATAAATTCTCTATCCTGGCTGCCCCCCATTCCATTTGGAAAGAGCTGGACAAAATTGCAAGAAGATTTTTATGGGAAGGTGCAAAAGGGGAGAAAAAATGGGCTTTGGTTGGGTGGGATAAAGTTACCCAGCCTAAGGATAAAGGAGGGCTGGGCCTGAGAAGCTCCAAGCTTAATAACAAAGCCTTGGCTAGAAAACTGTATTGGAGGTGGATTTCCCAGCCAACCTCCTTATTCAACAAAATCCTATCTAGTAAATATTTGGGTCATGTCCACCCCAATGAGGTGGGCCGCTTCCCCCTGGATGGTACTGGATCCTTAGTGTGGCAGACTCTCAAGCTTGGATCTCAGGTTATCAAAGACCAATTATTTTGGAAAGTGGGGAGAGGGGATAAGGCACGTTTTTGGACTGATTTTTGGGACCAGTATCCACCCATCATTGCTATGTTTCCCGAATTACAACCAATCAAGTCCACCATAGAAGCCAAGGGCTGGATTCAAATTGAAAGCTATTTTAACACCAGCCAATTAGGGGAGTATAAGTTTAAAAAGTTTAAGAGGTGGGAGGAGTGGCCAATTACAATCCCTCCGGAGCTGGCACCCATCTTGAACAAAATCTTGACAGAAAGGTTCCTCACAGGGAGGGATGAGGAGGATGAATTAGCTTGGGGCTATGGGAGCCTTGGGGTTTATACAGTAAAGGACGGTTATGAAAAGATCCTCCCAGAGCCTCCCCCACACTCATTTCTAGTTCAAGATTGGAGAAGGATTTGGCATCCCAAGGGTTGGCCGAAAGTAAATTTCTTTGCCTGGCAGTTTATGCATAATGGAATTCTCACCTTTGACAATCTCAGATGTAGAGGAATCATCGGTCCTTCTCAATGTGCTTTATGCCACAAGCATGAGGAAACAGCTGATCACCTGATGTTCGAGTGCCCTTTTACACATCAGATTTGGAAGTGCTGGTTCTCTCACTATAACCTCCAGGCTAATGGTGATCTAAATCGAGCCAATATTTGGGAAAAATGGAAAAGGGGCAGATTTAAATCTATAGCTCTCCGTATTGGTTGGGAGCTTGGCTTCCTTTTCATTTGGTGGCAAGTATGGCTGGAGAGAAATGCCCAAATTTTTAGAGAAACTTTCTCCTCGATAGACGGCGTTTGGCAGGTCATCTGGAGCAAAGTCACAGAAACTATTGCCATCTATGCTGAAGAGAAAAATTAGGTTGGTCTTGGGCCTCTAGAAGAGGGGGTTGAGGGGCAAGAGAGACAAGACAGAGTTAGCTGGAAACCTCCCCCAGAAGGTTGGATAAAAATCAATACTGATGGAGCTGCAAAAGGCAATTTGGGCAGTGCATATATTGGTGTTTTTTGTCAGGATCATGTTGGTTCAGTGCTTTACTTGGAATTGCAAGGCTTGGGTAGAGCCACAAACAATGAAGCCGAAGCCATTGCTATCAAATCTGCTTCCATCTGGGCTATTAAGCAGGGTCATAGGAGGATAATTCTTGAATGTGATTCTCAAGTCCTGGTTGGCGCTCTTGATTGCATGCGGAACTTCTCTTCGAAAGCATGGAAGTTGTGGATTCTGATCTCTCAAATCAAGGATTTATGGAGGGAATTAGATGACGTGATCCCTGTCTATGTGAGTCGAAACTTGAATAAGGTGGCCGATTTCCTTGCGAAGATGGGTGCTGAGAAAGAGGTAGGGGTGCAGCTGCACAGTGACATGCCTCTGATAGATGAAATGATTAGGCAAGGTCTGGAACGATCCCTGCGACAATGAGTAAGAAAAATGCTAAGGGTGGTTCTTGTCGTGATTTTGTGACCTGTTGCACCGTCGCGACCTTTGCTAGAAAGCTGTCACGATTTCATGACATGTTGCGCTATCGTGGCCTTTAGAGAGAAGTTGTAGCGATTTCGCTACCTGCTGCTTCGTTGTGGTATTTTATGAGAATATGTAGTGATTTCACTACCTGTTGCACCGTCACGGCCTTTGCTGGAAAGTTGTCATGATTTCACGACATGTTGCGTCGTCGCGGCCTCTGTTGGAAAGCTGTCACGATTTTGCTACCTATTTTGCTATCGCGGCCTTTGGAGGGAAGCTGTCACAATTTCATGACCTGTTGCACCATCATGGCATTTGGTGGGAAGTTGTCGCAATTTCGTGACCTGTTTCGCCATCGCAGCCGTTGGTTGGAAGCTGTCGCGATATCGCGACACTTTTGGAAAAAGTGCGCTAAGGGGGAAAATCGTCGCGATATCGCGACATTTTTGGTGAATAGCCGCCCAAAGGAAAAATCATTGTGATTTCATGACACTTTTGAGGAATGGGCACCCAGGGGGAAAATCATCGCGATATCATGACATTTCTGCAGAACTGGCACCAAGGGGAAAAGTCGTCATGATATCGCAACACTTTTGAAGATCGGGCACCAAGGAGAAAACTCGTCACAATTTCGTGACACTTTTGAGGAAAGGGTGCTAAGGGGTAAACTTGTCACGATTTTGCGATAGTTTTGGAGAACTCGCTTCATGGGGGAAAATCATCGCGATATCATGACACGTTTGAGGAAAGGGCGCCAAGGGGATAACACGTCGCGATTTCGTGACACTTTTGCTGAAGGGACGCCAAGGGGAAAACTCATCGCGAAATCATGACACTTTTGGAGAACTGGTGCCATGGGGAAAAGACGTCACAATTTCATGACACTTTTGCAGATTTGGTGCCAAGGGGAGAACTCATCGCGATATCGTGACACTTCTGGAGAACAAGTGCCTTCTGGCTTTCTCGTCGTGATTTCATGACGCTTTTTGTGGCTGGGCACTTTGGTGTTGTGCTGTCGTGATTTCACGACACTTTTTGTGTTTTGCGGCCTCGGCGTCTGTCTGTCGTGATTTCATGACTTGTCACGATTTCATGACTTGTCGCGATTTCGTGACCTGTTGCCATGGCGCAGCCTTGGGTAGGTTTGGTGTCGCAATTTCGTGACTTGTCGCATTTTCGCGACTTGTCGCATTTTCGCGACTTGTCGCATTTTCACGCCCTATTTTTTTCTGGCTTCTTTGCTTTCGACTGGGATGTTTTTACTCCCTCTTGTAACTATTATTTTTTTTAATACAAGTTTTTTCAAATTTTTCAAAAAAAACATCCTTTTGTCCATATTTTATTAATTAATATAGAATCATGCCAAGGATTATTTTGTATTTATGTTTATATTAACAATGAATATAGTAAATAAAAGAGGATGTTTTATTTATCTATTTTGAAATTATTTTGTGTATTATTAAGGACTAATTGTGTGTCTTATATCTAATTCAAGGATATAATAGTCTATTAATAAATTTATAGTATTTTGTGAATAAACCAATGATGTTGAAATACCTTACAAATTGTTGCTTTAGGACCTTTCTATGTTATTTTGTTGTGCTTGAGTTATGAGGCACTCGAGTAATCTAGACACCAACTATGTACCAAAGTAATTTGAGTGTCATTTGTGTGCCAAGTCACTCATGTGCTAGAATAGTTGGATTTTGAGTTGCTCTATAATAATTGCACATATGATGCATTGATAATGTAAACATTTATTCATTTCAAGAGTGTCATATCCAAGTCATTTGTAATGCAATTCATCTTGATGTTGACCATGTTTAGAATTGGACTGAACCTATTGATTGCACATAGGAATAAGGGTGTTGACCAACAAAAGCATCAAAATTGCTGATTTCATGTAACATCAAAATGAACTCAACCACATATGCAATGCGGACCTAGATACGCAAAAATAGGAACAATAAAATATGCTAAGGATGTCACAACTATTGCAATGAATCAATGACAAATTTGTAGAGAGAATTAATATGTTATTTTAAATAAATGTTTGGCCATCCTATCCAACTAGATTTGCTATTGTAATCTGATTGGTTGGATGGAATATGCAATATTGTTGTAGTAAATTAATTGATAAACATTTTCCAAAATTATCCATGAATTAAAGACTTATGATTCTAAATATTTAAATGAATTACAATAAATAATAATGTATGCCTTTAGGGCAGAGTTTAGTTAGAACTGGAAATAATATTTGAATTTTAGAATACTTTTTTATTTGGGAAATATTTTATCTTATTGTCTTTGTGACTTTGACTACTTAGACAAGTTCTTGTTGTTTAAATATTCTGCCTCCCACTGGTCCTTGGATTAAGGGCCCACTCTCTAGAACAATTGAAGGATTACTAGCATAGTTATAGGTTTTCTACATTTTTTTATTTTTGTTTCTTATTTAGAAACTAGAATAGCATAGTTGAGACTGATAAGTTTGCTTCCAATTCAAGTTTTTTCTAGTTAAACCCTATTTTTGCTTACTTGTGTGATCTGCTTTATTTTCCTACAAGTGTGCATTGTTATTTTTAGTCTAATTATTGCATTGTGATTTATGTTAATTTATGTTTTGCTATAGCAATGAATGATATTTTATTTTAGCTTAATGATTAGTCATTTTTAGTTTTGTAAATATTTTTGTTTCATTTATTTTAAGTATATTGATTTATTTTTTATTGATTGAAGGAAGGGTTTTTGAATGGATCCCCAAACCTACTACATAAAATAAAAAATAGGGAAGACGGTATCTTAGAGATAAGAAAATAACTACTAACAATAGGAGACAATCCCAAAGGACCACTATAGTAAACCCACGAAAGGGGGTTAAAAACATAGATTGCCACTAAAAAATTGAGTTGAAAAACAAAGTCTCCCAAAAGAAACTTCAAGCATAGGAAGATCCTACTCAAATCAGGAAAGAAGAACCTTTCTTAAGAGGATCATTCTAGCAAGTCCAATAATGGAAAAAAATAGCCAAAACAACAAAGGGTAGATTTAAAACAACTAACTGCATAGGGAATCATGCTTAGAAAGAGAGGATTTCCCTAGCGCATCCAAATACAAAAACTGGGATGACTACAAACCAAAAGGTCCTCATTTGGGTTTGCCTCACCTAATATTTTTCTTGCAAGAAGAGAGCAGCTCATAATCCATGAGGGGATATTTATTTGTAGGAATTTGGTTTGAGGTTATGCCTCTCCATCTTTCATTGCCACTACTAGATTTTTTTTAATAGGAAACAAGGTCCAAGGTAAAAATAGCAGGGGTTTCTAGTTGGGCATTCTCCTTAAAAATATGGGCCTTAGTCATGGCTATCTCCTTGGCCTAGGTCTTCTCCTTAATTTCCTTGCCAATCTAAAATTTCTAATTAATACTAGGATTTCTTATATTAGCAAATAAAGGAATTCAATGTGTCTTCTTTAAGAATAGATATTTTTATTGCCTATTTGCATAGATTAATTTAGAAATATGGTATCCAAAATGTAATTATTAGACCTCTAATGCATACAAAATTAGGATGCTACCTTTATTTGAAAATATTTAAGTGAAAGAATTAATGACATGCATCATATATTATTGTATCGTCACCTTCTACATGAAATTTATGATGTTATTCATAGGCATAATCTTGGGGATGTTGATGATCACATTTATAATAGAAACATCCCTTGGAATAATTATTATTGTGGTAAGGAGGATGAGAGTTGAAGTCATGTCTTTGTTGGGGACTAAAATCTTATAGATTTTATTTTACAACCAAAGTTATATATTAAGCATAATTGAGGTAATAGAGATCAAACATGTGTACTTTCTACTAAATTTTATCCTTAATACCATGGTGAAATACTGAGACCACCACCATCAAATTCAATTGGTAGATGTAGGTGAGAAGACTTACAAACTTGAAGCAATACTCCACTATTATTATTTTTTTTTATAAGATAGACCATGTGCAATGTGGAATATCCTTTGTCAAATCTTCAAAGAAGTCATTTTTTGAAGTCAAGCTATAAAATAGGACCCCCATTTTGTCAAATCCACCATAAATACCATTGATGAGCTTGGTTTTCTAACTTAGAAGTTTCTAATGTGACATGAACTACTTTAGGAATATGGTGCAAGTGGATAGGGTTATCCATCTTAGGTAACCACCATCATGGATCAGCATGTTTGAAAGTGGACATGTCGATGTGAGGAATAGGAACTTTATAAGGATATTCAAGGAAACTAGAAGTAGATCTTGTTATGGAATTCGTACTAGAAGCAAATAATAGGTCATAAACACCATAACTAGAGGTGATACTTGGGTGGTATTAGGAGTTGAGTGACTTCCATAGGAATCTAGAGGACTATGAACCAATGGTAGTTATGGAAGAATGCTAGTATTTGGTGTTTGATGAATTATTAGAGGGTATTATCCCTTGCATTTTTATGGTTTTTGAACAAGGGGAGGTATACTATCCAAGGACTTAACAATGAAAGTAATCATTTGGTCTTGATTATACAAGGATTCGATAATGGAAGTAATCATTTATTCTTGATTCAAATGATATGCATGTGGATCGAGGTCAATTATACTAAGAAGAGGATAACCAACTATAGGAGTAGTAGGAGTAACTACAGGAGGGCTATTGGGAGGATGAGAGGAAGAACCCAAGGTCTTTGGAGGAGGTAAATCCATGTCATTTAAGGAAGAAATAAGAGATTGGTCAAAACTATTGATATTTGGGATAGGGTTGTGATTCTTACTAGTATTTCTATGTTGAAATTTATTTTTTCTCATACAAACATACTCTAAATGAATAATGCATCGTAATAAACCATTGAATCATGTTCAACCAATATAGGTAGTAAGTCCATTCATATACTAGGGGTAATTGTAAAATCCAAAAGTACTTGGAGTGTTTTTTTATAGTTTATTATTAAAGATACCTCTTAATTTAGCTAGCTTATTGAAGATATGATTTCAAAGAGATAGGTCTTCTACAAGGCTGCTAGGACACATGTTCTAAAATATTTATTATATACTTATTGCATTATTTTATGATGCAATTGTTACACCTTAGGGGGTTTTATATTATTATATTATTACACCTAATTGGAGGTTGAGAGCATTTGAATAGTTACACCTCATAAGAATTTTAGAGAAGTTGAATAGTTTGACATGAAGGTGAAGCACCAAGAGTCTCTTAAGACACCTAAGAGACATATATTTGTATGCATTTATATACATGTACTAATAAAAGGACATTGAAGAAATGTATGAAAATATTTTGTGTTTAATATTTTATCTTAATACTTGTGCTATCAATGGTATCAAAGAATACTAGATTTGGGTCTTATAAATATTTTATGTAAACTCATAATTGGTTAGATTTTCAAGGACATCAAAACAAATAAATTTTAAATTTATATACTTTTCTATTCCTGCATTTAATAGGTAGCATTCAATTCAAATTTATTTTTGTATATATGTACGGTCATTACCAAATGTGACTTTTTCATGTGTAGTCATTCATAGTATACATAGGTGACTAAGTTGTTATAATAATGGGATAAATATCTTGTGTTTTTTCTAAAATGTTCCTCTATGTGGGGTTCATTTTGAGACATTTGCCTCTCACTATTAAATTACCAATAATAAGAACAAAATAATCTAAAACAAAAGTTGAATATTTGAGCATTAATGACATTCATAAATTATTGGCATCATTGTTGGGAAACACATTGATGTTGTTAGAAAAATAGTCATTCAATATTAATTATCTTCTTGTGGGGTTGTGTAAAATAAATCCTTAGGATATTTTTTACATCAAAATTACACACACACACACATATTTATGTATGTATAGCTTTAGAAAAACTAACTTTGCATAAATATAGTTCCATTGTCAAGAATTGTGTTTAATATATTACGACACTAGGGTTAGAATATTGTGATTATAATTTCCTAGTAAATAGGATGTATGAACAGACTTAGAGATGAAAGAGGTAGACTTTGATATAATACATGGAGCTCTGTCTCCATAAAATAACCTTATAAAGATGACTCTTAGATAATTTTTCTATTGCTCTTCTCACATATTCAGGAGATCTATCCTTTCCTGTTCCACATGTAATATAAACCTCACATTCATTTTGGCTTCTCATATTGCCACTTGTATACATGAATTTTAACTCTATATTTGCTTGCACACTCTATTATATGACACACTTGCACACATAGTTACATGATACTTGCATACTTTCTCACTCCTCACACTTGCACACATTGTTACATGATAGTTGTGCACATCCTACACATAGACACATACATAAAGAAAAATATAAATCACACTCCTAAACTATAGACTAACACCCTATTTACATACTTACATTTGTACCATTAGGTACCATGGCGGCACATTAGCATGTACCAAATAATGTAATATTATCCAATATAATTATCAAAATATAGAGATATAAACTTCATCCACCATTCTCAAACATCAATGTCATCCTATCAAAAAAATTGAAACTCCATGGGTTTATGATCATATTATATAATGGTAATACAAACTAAGATATTATATGCATACATATAGATAGATACATATATACATATATCTAATATATTTAAAGCTAAAATTTTACATAAACAATTAGAACCAAAAACAATAAATTATTTGGCTACCCCAATTTGTAGATATTTTAAATTTTATTTTTGGAAAAAAATGCAATTTAAAAATCATCACTACCCTTGTTCTAAACAACTAACTTCAAAGTGTCATAATTCACTCAATGCTATTTGGATTTTAATAAATAACCAATTATATTTGTAGTACTCAAAATGATCTACATGATTATGTAAGACTATTATAAATATGACTATTTGGAAAAGAGATATAGCTCTTTGAAAAGCATAATGAATTTATTTTTCTAATATAATATTTGTAAAACCTAAAAAAATATTCCCTTTACCAAAATTATTCCTTTGATATCGCTTGTTATGAACCTTTGTTTCTCATAAGTATAGAAGAAAATAGAATATGTGAAATATTAAATAAATCAACCATGGTGATTAATTTATATAAAATAAAATGTGATAATACCCTTAGGTAGAGAAACAATATTATTCCTTAAGGAAGGAATATTATATTATAATAATGAGTAGGATAAGGGTTTAGGATTCAAGTCCCTAAAGTGGCACTAGAGAATGTATATATAAATGGGTATTGTCATTTTAATAATCAATCAATCATATCAAGTAGTCTCTTGTAACATTCTTGAATCATGGATAAAATCTCATTTTGAGAGATATTATTGAGTGGTTCCTTACTCAAGGAATAATATTGGTGTTACCAAACCTAAAGAGTATTATAATATGTTGAATTATGTGGGACTAAAAACTAGAGTTGATTTATTTAATATTTAGCATATTGTGGATGCTTTTATATTTATAAGAAAAGGTTCATAACATACATGTTGGGTTGGATAATGTGCAAGTTTAGTTGTAGACACTAGATTATAAAGAGAGATGACCTCATGCACTAGAGAATATATGGGGGTTGTTGGACTTTTCCTATCTTTCTCTCCTAGTGTCAATAGGGTTATACCATATAACCCTAATATCAAAGATAATGTTTAGTAGGGCACTCAAAGCATTAGTAGAACATTGGTATTAAAAATGAATGCCTTCCAAATTTACATAAGGGAGATGATAGTGATGCTTGAAGATGTTTAATGGATCCTCGAAGTGCCTATTAAGAGAGTAGAGGTCCAAATTAGTCAATACTAAAGGTATTCCTTGGAGAGACTTATGGGATACATGGCCTTACTAGTTGTTAGATTAGGATTTGCATTGGTGCTTGTTATGTTAGGGGCCACCTTGATAGGAAAACCGCACTCATGTGCACCTTGGTGTTCAGGGTCCTAATTGAAAACATGTGCAAGATGGAGGTCCACTAGCGTTGGGGTGAGATAGTCTTTGCATGGGGCATGTGGTGCTTGAATGACTCTGTTAGACACTCCATAGGATTGTTTACAAAGGCAAGAGGAGCCTCACATGTTGCATGTTGCTCCAAATATGGGACTAGGAATACATAGTCATGATGAGACCACCACAGTTGCTAGGGAAAGTGATTGATCAAAAGTAACTAAATGGAATTGCTATTTTAATATAGGGTAGATAAAGCACCATAGCGATACATTTTGAATGATATAAAAAGGAATATATGAGCTATAGGTAGATTAGATCATCTAGAGGCCTTTGGGCATCATTTGGCTAGTATGATGATGCCTACCATATAACCCACATTAGGAAATTTATATGAATGGTGAGACCATAAGAGGAGTAATACCTTCATCATTTAATTGGGTGCTACTAATTTGATGCATGATAAGGGGTACTAGTAGGACTAGTGTAGTAACAACGATTCACTAGAAGGGGATTTGACAAACCACCAAGTCCAAAATATTTTATAAAGGTGGATCTAAGTGATATAATCATCCTAAATATAAGATGAGACAATCATGGGATCACCTAGGACTACTAGATGTGGTAGTAGATAATCTCATTAAGGAGGGTCATAGTGCTAAGGGTATGTCCTTTAGATCAAACATAGAGGCCAAGTAGGGATAAATAGGTAGCTCTCATTTTGATGTAGCATTTACATGAGGTACAAATGTAGAGAGACGAATAGAGATAGCCAATAGTGCCATCAATAGTAGGGGGGCTTCCACTACTTGTGCTACCAATGATTATGATCAATGGTGCAACAATAAGTAGATCTTTCTAATGATTTATCAATATATATTAGGATGTATTTGCAAGGGATATGGAAAGCTTATAGGTATATTTGGTAGGTAATATAGTGAAGAGAGACCAAATAATAGCACAAGTCATGGTGATGCAATTCAAATTTTAAAATATGACAATAGAGTGGGATGTAGTAGAAGTAAAAGTTATAACAGTAGTAGAAGTTGGCAAGGATTGATAGGTATAAGCATAGGGGGATGTGATGATGTAGAGTGAATGCATATCAAATTATAGAGTCATATTTTATGTAGCCATGCTACCAAGCAAGAATCTACCATCATTGAAAAGGACATGATCATGGACCGACTCAAGTTTTATGACTCATCTTAAATATCCATATGGATACCACTACCTATATGAGGAGGATGAGTGCTAGATAAAAGTACCAAAATCTAGTTGCTATAGCTTACTATCCTATGATTTCGAGAAGATAATTTGCATATTATTATGATTATTGATTGTATATATGTATTATAATCATGATGTATAAAAAAGTTATATATAAATATATGTTACTGATGTAATGGAACATAAGTTATGATGTTATGGTGATGAAATAATTTTGTTTATTTAAATTTAATTACTTAATTTTGTCTAAGTGATGATTCAATTATGAGTTAATCAGGATAAAATAATGATGGAATTTTTATATAATTAATAATTTATACTAGATGATGATTAAATTTATAATTTGATGTGAATAGATTAAGATAAATGAATATCAAGATGAAATATGTATTGTAAATTGAATTATGATGAGTAAATTTAATTGTAAAATAATAAATAATTATGATTACTTAAAGGTTAATTAACCAATGATGATAAATTAAAGATTAAAATAAATTATTAAAAATAATTAGATGAAATTATCAGATGTGATGAAAGATGCATGATGTGCCCAAGAAGGTGTTTTTATAAATATGTACAACTATATACTTAGAAATTTTTCCAAGGGGAGTTTAGTTAGCTTTTCTTGGAGGAATTATGGTTAGCTTATTATGCGTTATCACTTGAGAATATTATGATCATCCATTGTAGTGGCTAGATGCATCCAACCCTCATACCTCACATAGAGTGATATAGCCAAAATTTCAAAGAGTATGAGACACAAGTGTCAAGTTCATACATCCACTACAATGGATGACCATGATATTCTAAGGTGACAATAGTTTTATAGCATGCCAAATGTGATGAGCTTGAAATTTATTTCTAGTAAGAATAACTAATTTTCAAGTTGATATTCTAATAAAACTATTTGCTTATTTTCTTATCAAAGCATCTAAAACTTCACTTGGTAACTCCACTAAAGAATAATACCTAGAAACATCCACCTAGAGAGATATTGGACTAGGATTATAGTAAAAATATTAGTCTCTCAATTTTTTGAAGACACATTGAATCTTCACCTAGCAAATCTAATTAGAACAATAAACCCAAAGCTTTATGATTGAAATACTTACCACTACGTCCTATACGATTCTAAATACCTAGGAATTAGTGTAGCCCCTAAACCTAGTTTAAAGAAGAAGGAGAGATTAGCATTAGAACATGATGTAGGAAAATTAGCACCCAAGAAGATATCCAACCTAGAATGATTGAGGTCCCTTTATTTGACTAGTTAATCTAGCCACATGGAACCCCCTCCAAACTTCATCCATGAAATCCTTATCCTACATCATAGGGAAGGATGAAACTAACTTGATAGAGAACTTAATTCATATGGTTAGTCTATTCATGGTTTATAACATCAAATAACAAAATGTAGCTCTAATATTATTGGCAAAATGCTTTAGAGGAAAGGCTAGAGAATTGTACATTAGCCTTACTCTACATTTAATTAAAAGTTGGGACCAACTCATGGATCTACTATTTGATGGGTTTAGATATAAATTTGATGGAGTATTTATTCTAGATATATTTACAACCATAAAGAGAGCACCCATGGATACAATATATGTATCCAATATTTAGTTTCATAAAACTTGGTATAGAATCCCACATGACATATAACCTTTCCTAGGTATCACATTTATATATTAATTAAAGTTTTTCATTCCTAAAATTTTTATGATGGTAAAATATAGTGGATGAAATTCCTTTCTAGTGACCTATAGGATAGCTATTCAAGATAATAATTACCTCATCCATGGATTTAGGTTGTCTCTTAGACCCCTTATTCCTTGCTTTTTGAATATTCAACATGTGTATCATCCTCCTTAGGTTGTACAACAAATAACCTTTCAAATAACTTTGTCTATAAACCTAATCATAATCTCTACTCCTCTTGCCACCCTTGAAAATCCTACCACAAATTCCCAACCATTTATTGATCTATATGAAATAAGAAATCTACTCATGATTGCCTCCAATGAAGTCTTGGCCCTGAGGATAAAATAAAATACCTAAGGATTTTAATATCAAAATAATATAAGAACTTATTTCTAAAAGAAAAATTAGATCTATAGACCCCCTCTTAATGGATACCAGTACCTCCAATTCTTGGTCAATAAGGATGCAAACTAGACCTAGGGCCATCAATAGAAATGGTCTATCACAATCCCACTACAATAGATTCCTCCTAATAAAATTATTACATGGAGTTTACTATATGGTACTACTCATACCTAAATGCCTATCCTCCTAATGTCTATTCTAGAAGGAAATTTTAGTAGATAATGGTAATTTCAAATGAGGGAGTTCCCTATAGATACCAAAAAATGGTCATCCACAAATTCACTATTTCCCACCCCACATCAAATCCTATATAATCATTTGTGTGCCTAAGTTTAAACTTAGGTGTATAAAATCTTGCACAATATCCAATTTTCCAAATTTATTAAATCTGGAAAATCATCCTAGGATACCCTGCCTACCCATTAGACATGTGTCCTAGCCATCTCACCAATATCCCTTACCACATCTCATACACCCTTGTCCCATTTTTTCCTTCACATGGGACAAACCTCCACATAACACTCCACTTGCATCCACCTCACCCTAGTTAAGTGAAACACCCTAGGTGATTCACTTTAACTGCCCCCTCCATTTGGTAGCCTAGAATTGCCACTTGACAATCCTATCTTACCACCTATAATTTCCATTTAAAACCCTAAGGATGTAATAAAGTGCTACAAGCTAGAACCTCCATGACCCCTACGAGATCCATGCACTGATGACCCATATGGAGTGTGAGAACTCGATGACCGATAAGATCTAGAAATTGACTCAATTTGTCTGTTGGAACCTACAATTGATGATGAAGGAGGAATATGAAGAGGAATTTGATGCTGATCTAAATCATTCTACATCATGGCAATGTACACAGTATGCCTATTTATAGTCCTCAAACCTATCAACTGATGAGTCACTTGTTGAGCTAACTTTGCCCTGAGAGATGTGATGATAGCAACATAATCATCCCTACTCAGCCTAGCCCATAGCCCATCCAAATCACCATGTAGCCTTACAATATTTGCATCCTAAGCTTCAATAGCATCAGTATCATTCAGCCTACCCCACAACCCATCCACCTCATCCTACAATCGGGTCATCTCACCTTGAATTTGAGTCACCTCACCCTTCAGCCTTGTCACCTTCTCATCCAAACTATCCTTCTGCATTGTGTGTCATCTGGTCAAGTAGCATAGACATAAATTTCCTTTATTTTCCTATTTTTGTGATTGGATAATTAGCATAAAATTGTAGCATTTCTATCTTCCTCTGTTTTCCCCTATTTTAGCAACTTTTGTTAAGTTTTTAGTAGTTTTTATTTTGTTGTCAGTCACTGTAAAAAAAGCCTAACAACATTATGTAGCAAGACACTAACAAATGTTTTAGCATGATTTTTTCCTTTCGAGCAATATTTCAATTCTGTTGTTTCAATTATGCAAGTGTAAATTTTACATTCCTATGATTCTATTTTTACACATGTAACTAGTTTTCCATTCCAAGTCCTAAAAGCAGTTTTAAATTCTTGCAAGTTAATTTTTTTTTTAAGAAAAAAATCCTTTTGGATCTGCCTTGGTTCGAGAGACCACGAATAGGGGGTTCTACACCGTCAAATTCACCTGGGAGTCGCACCCGACCCTACCCACACCAACATTATCAAATGGATTTTGGATACCCAATTCAGCTTTTTGGTAGGGTGGATATTTGAACCTGAGACCTCCCTTGGAGGATTGCCCTCTCCTCTCCAACTCACCTACAAAACCTGGGTATTCTTGCAAGTTAATTTAGTTTCCATTCTGTAGACTAGGTTTAGTGTGACACCAAAAAGGCTAAACCAACATTTGTTTCACCGAACAAATGCTTGTAATCTAAATGTCTGAATTGTAATCTGCCCAAGCCTTCTATCGTAGACAACCTTGGACACCACCTCGAATTTGACAAATCATAAATATTAAATGATGCTATTAATGACACGCATCATTTTTGGCGTCATTTTCAGGGAACACGGTGTTGTTAGAGGGTAAAAGCAGTCAAATAATTATTATTATGCTAAGTTGTGAACTTTAGAGTAAAATCTGAATGTAATAACTGGTATAAATAATAGTTGTTGATAGTTGCATTTCAGAAACATTTAGAAAACAAGCAAGAAACCACAGGAAGAAAAATTTCACAATAAGAGGTTGAAACTATGTCAAAGTTGTCTGGATTTATGATTTCCAAAAATGTTGGAATTTTCAAAGAATCACAATCATCTATTTCAAGAACTGTAGGATCCTTTGAGAAATCATTACAAGGAGGAAAAATCAGTAGTTCAACACCACTTTCTCTTGACAAATCCATACAATCAGGACAATTTAATAGGATTTATAATTGTTGTTGGGAACCCATAATGGTAGGCTCACAAGAGAATCTAGGGAAAGCCAATAATGTGCTCCACCCTAGTGCAACTAGTACACCTACCAAAACTTTTCAAAATCCCATTCAATTAGATCCTAATCAAAATGCTCCCATGAAGGTCATTTCACCTTCAGTGTTACCAACTTTCAAGGGAGTTACATCTGAAGACCCTGATATGTTTTTGTTTGAGTTTAAGATTGTATGTCAAGCTCATGATTACACTAATGACAATCAAAAGCTCAAATTGTTTCCTTCCACTCTTAAAGAATCAGCCCTACGATGGTTTATCACCTTAGCACCTGATTCAATTAGAACTTGGGATGAGATGGAAAATATATTTTTGGAGAGATACCAAGAATATTGTCAAGTCAAGAATCAAAATGATGAATTGCTTGGAATGAAACAAGAGGAAAATGAAATTTTAGAAGACTATCTAGACAAATTTTCTTTTGTTCATAAGAGATGTGGTAGTGTTGAACCTGAAATTTGCAAAATCATATTCTTAAGGGGACTGCAAGATGAATCTAGAGATGTATTGGATATTTTGGGAAGAGGAGATGCACATGCACTTGAATTTTAGGAAATCATTAAACTTTGTAAAAATTATTCTCATTCAAGGCATAGAAAACACAAAACTGGTAGTAACACAAATGATTTGAAAGAATTCATGAAAGAGTTTTCTAATCTAAAGGTTGATATTGATAAAATATTAGATGAAAAGAATGAATCTGTTGAATCTTTAGCCATCTATTGTTCAAGATGTGAGAAGAAGCACTCTCTTCATGAATATCCTTTGAACAAAATATTTATATCTGCTACATGTAGCATTTGTGAAAAAGGACACCCTACAGATCAATGCAATTTGTTACCAGAACTCAAAAGTGTCTTTGAAAAATAGTCTCAACCTATGAAAGAACTCAATTTTGTAGGACAAATACAAGGGGATAATTTTCTTAAATTTCCATATCATAATGCTTCTCAATTTCCTGCACATTGGAGAAATAATCCTTGGTATATGCCATGGTCTACTTCAAGTCCACTTCAAAAATATTGGAGTCAACCACCATGGGCATATTCCCAAGAGTGGTCTCAACATGGATGGATGAAACAACAATGGAATCAACAACATCCACCATGGTTGCAACCAAAACTACAGGGACATCAATGGGTACAACAACAAAAACTGTACAAAGGGCAACAACATTATCAAAAACAAAAACCAAATTTGTTGCCTACTCATACCCATAATTTCTCTCATGGACAACAACAACAACAAGAAAAACAACCTCTATTTTTAGCTCAACCTATGGCCAATCCAAATCATGTTAAACAGGTAACCCCTGTATCTATGGCTGAATCAAAAAATACAACCATAATAAATGCTAGTGACTATGATAACACTCAGTTGTGTTCAAGAAAACCACTTCTTGAACCTATTCCACTTATCAATGTAGAAATGAGAGCTAAAAAGAATGAACATGAAAACAAATCTACACTGAAACATCAAAAAGAAAAAGAAAAGCTCTCTCAAAATGATTTAATGGAGAAAGTATCATATCTTGAACAGTTTGAAATATCAAAAATAACATCTTCAAAATTAGATTTGATAAAGGAATTAAAACATTTAACTATTACAATCCCTTTACTTCAAGCTATTAAAGATGTACCAATAATTAATAAGATTGTTCAAGAAATGTGTTTTAAGAAACCAAGAAAAAAGAAGAAAATATATCCTGAAACCATACAAGTAGGTGGAAAATTAGTAGACTTGCTTGTAGGAAAACTTACTCCACCTAAGTATGATTGTCTAGGAAGTCCATTGTTTCTTGAATCACATAAGGAAAATGAAAAGAACATTTCAACTTTGGCCTCCATAGTTGTAAAGGATAATGTAGAAGAGTTGGATTCATCCAAAAAGTTTATTTTTGATGAAAATGTTCTAAATTCAGATTTTAAAGATGAACCAATTATTGTTCAACAATTACTATGGAATGATGAAAAATAAAATCCTGAACATTTATCACCCATTCCAATACAAAACAGTTTCCTTCATTTACCACATGGATGACATCATTTTTTCTCCTCTTTTCATTGTCATTTATCAAATTTAATTCCTTCAAGAATTGTTTTTGATAAAGATACACAGATTTTCCATTATTTTCTACCACACCATTGCTCTCTTAATTTATTAATGCATAAAATCAATTCTGGTCTAAAACAAATTGAAACACAACCAAAACAACCTTTGAATATCAATAGTTGGTTGACTTATGCCCAGAAAGCAAAATTGTTTGATGCATTGATCCAACATCCTAATGCTTTACTAACACTTCATACATCTTTAGAAGTTGGCATTAAGTTGTTGCAGGTACAAAACAAAAGAATTTTGTAGTTGAATGCATTGGATGAACTTTGGTTGGAGGCACTTCACCAAATAGAGTTCATTCAAAAAAAATGGAAAATGTGGCATGATGATCACATTAAGAGCAACAAGGATGAACCAGAAGATTTTGAGAATGAAGTTGTTCAACTTTCTTCGGTTGATGATTTAAGGAGGACATTAGTGGTGAATGGACATCATTTACAATTGTACCATAAGCCACTAACAAAGGTGGAATTTGCTCAATATTTCACACAGTCAAACTTGCATATGATAGAAGAGGCTTCCTCTTCTGACAAAGATTCCAAATGATCATATTTTTGAATCTTGAAAAAATGAGAAAAAAGAAAAAAAGAGAGAAAAGAGAAGAAAAAAAAAGAGAAAGAGAAAAAATTGCAGCATAAGGCATGTCCCACAAAATGAGAATACATGAGGACATTCATCAATTTCAGCAAGGAGGAGGAACAATGAAGTCAATATTTCATTTCCAGCAATAAGGAGGTAATGATGACATAAGAAGATTCTTATTGCTCATATGGAAAAAAGGGTGCATCATTGTTGCGATTTTTAGGCAAAAAAAAGATGTTTTCATACAGAAAAATTGATGTGCTTTTTGTAGAATAAGGATTGTTCTTATCCAAATAAAAATGAGAGACATTCTCTCTCATTGCAGCCTCATGAGAGACATTCTCTCTCATTGAAGCACCTAAAAAAAGATAGAAGTTGGTTGAAAACCAGAAATGGCAACCTCTTCTGATGAAAAAAAGAAAAAAATAGAAGTTGGTTGAAAACCAGAAATGGTAGCCTCTTTTGATGAAAAAAGAAAAAAAATGATGAAAAAAAGAGATGAAAAAAATGAATAATTCAGTAGTGAAAACCTTTTTGGAGGCGTTGCTGAATTAAGGCTTACATGAAAACTGGTTTTTCGGCATGTTTGCCTTGTTGATCTACCCACCATTGTTCCACCATTGTACAAATCTCACCTACTGCACATGTGTTGTCTTTGATTTCAAAAAATCAGCTAACAATCATCGAAAGCAGCTTGTAAGGTGCATGATAAATTTTCAGGATAGTAAGGTATGTGTTTCTTGCATTTAGTCATAGTAAGCATTTAGCATTTAGTGTATGATAATCGGTATTTGGCATAAACTATTTATAAAATATTGGCAAATTAAAAAAATGGAGCCTGTTGTTCAAAATGTCAAGAAGCACCCCCTTCTGCCCTTAGTTGCATGAGAAATTCAAAACTATCTACAAAAACCTGATTTTGGGATAGACATGGCAAAAATTCTATTTGAATTAGTAGGGTAGGTTCTAGAAGGAGAAATGCAAGTTGATACCCCATAATTACCTCATAAATTTGAGGAGGATAATCTGGAAAATGCACTTGAAGATTCTATTTTACTACTACTGCAATAAAACAACATACAAAATGAAGAATAACATCTAAAAAAAAGGATGGAGAAGGGATTTTTGATGTTATGGAAGGCTCACACACCCTAGAGATGGGCCCACAAAAAATAATTCAGATAAAATTTGCACAGGAGGCCATTTCAACACTTTCATATGCATCTTCGGAACATCCTGGGTTAGCTTTGGAATGACACAGTCTCATTTCGAAGATCTTTGAAATGAGACAGAAATTGTGCCAGAATACCCTGAAACCATTGCAGAATAGCAAAAAAAGCAAGGCACATCAAAGGTTGAGTTCCCTTAAGCTCAGAACATCCCACCACAAGTAAGTACATCCCTTAAGAAGATTCAAAATCAAAGTTTTTGTCAATTTTGTTTCAAAGGTGCAAACAACAAAAATAGGCATTCAAGTTGAAATGTTGTCAGAATAGAAAATTCTACTAGTAGTAGTGCATCTGCCAGATATGATTCCATTAGAAAAACACAATGAGGCTATTGCAAGATGAATCACATGCTATCAAGCCTTTAAGAGGTACCTTGCAACACTAAAACTTGTAGAAGGGCAGAAAAAGAGTCAAAACTATAGGAATTGCAGAAATTGCAATATTGAAGGATGAAAGTGCAGAAATCAAAGAATTGCAAGATGAAAATGAAAAAAATTAAAAAAAATGCAAGAACAAAACAAAAAGCAGAATAAAAAAAAGAGGAAGAAAAGAAAAAAATTGCAGGAATTACAAAAATTGAAAAATTGTAAAGTTGTAGAAAAATGAAATATATGTGCTTAATTGCAAAATGCTTAGTGTAGTGCAGCAAGGAGAAATTTCTCAGGTGGTAGGTAATGTGAACTATTCAGAAATTTTTAGAAAAGTACAATAGTTTCATATTTTCAACATCACATTTTCAAAAATTGCAGTACTTTCAGATTTTTCAACATTTTGAACCATTTTCAGAAAATTGCAACAATTTTAGAAATTGCAGCATCTTTATCATTTGTCAAAAATTGTAAAAATTTCTCAGGTGGCAAAATATGTTGTTTAAAAGGATAAAACCTGCATATTTCTATGGCCTACTAGGATGCATGAGGGCATGCATCAGTTCAAGCTAGGGGGGATGATGAGGCCCATAAATACCTCATTGTTACACTATGTTTGACATATATAAAACTGCCATATTACAAAGCATAACAAATTTAATTTCCAAATAGTGATTAGAATATGTTATTTGTTAAGTGTTTGCATGATTTTATGTTAGGAACACTATACCCCTATTTTGATAGTTTTTTGCATTTTGTGACTATTTTTGACATGATTTTGTTGGTGAAAATTGCATAGAAAAATAAAGCAAATAAGCATGTTCAGATATTTGGCTAACTCTAGCATATTTGAAGTGTCATCCCATTTCAAAACCAAAATTTTCAAGTGATCTGGCATCAAAATAACCTCTGTTGCAAAACAGGGTAGTGACAAGTTTTGTGCAGCATACAAAAATAACAAGTTGTCACATTAAAGGAGCACCTTGAAGTTGTCAAGCAAAGCATGGGAAAATGCATGGAATGTGTTCACAGGGACCAAATAAGACCTCTGACCCACTTGGATGCATTCCCACATGGTCTAAATAGATAGCAATAGGGCATAACAAATCAAGGACAGTTGTGCAGCATTGTTGCACTATTTTAGTTTGGTTATTTAGTGAATAAAAGGTGTAATTTAAGTAGCAGAATGATGTGTGCTAAGGTGTATCCCTTCATAATGGTATTTGAATATTTTTCCCACCTTCCAATTGATTTAAATTGTAAAATAGCACCAAACTCTTAGAACTGTGCAAGAAATCTAGAAAATGTAGGACACAATCATACAAATTCCAGCCAGCTATCAATGAATGGCATGGCTTGGAATTTGTCAGAATTGGCATGCAAAACTTATTGGATCTAAATTCTGAGGGATAGGAGAGATGTCCTATCTAGTTAAACCTACTTTGTCAACCATTTTGATAGCTATTGAGCATAAAGTATGTTGCACAACTAGATATTTCGAAGAAGCTTCGGAATGAGGGGGAAAGTAGCCAATTTTAACCAAATAGAGGATTTAGCACCCAAAATGGTAGGGAAAGGATATTTTAATATGGATATAGGTGTACAAGACCATTTCTAACCTCCTCCAACTCACTCCCACCACTAGAGATGCATCCCAAGGGCCAATGAACATTGTTGCAACATATATTATCTTAATTTGGACTAATTCAGTTTCAAGTTGTTATCAAATCACTGAGAAACAACACACAGCTGATATTGAGCATGAGATACATGTAATAGTTTAGTATAAATAACAACTCCCTTATTGGTTGATCTAGTAGCAATAGAGGGTAGTTGATAGTAGGAGAGTAAAACAACAACAACAAATAGGATTTGACATAGTGCAGGATTTTCCTGCAACATTGTAATGTTGTGCAATAATCAATAAAAGTGCAGTATTTTTCAGTCATATTGTGTTCATGAGTGAGTGTGAGTGTTAAGTAGTTAGCAACACTTTCCCACCTTCTTCTGGATCAGGAAGCAAGGGCCCACTTTTAGGCCTAGAAGGAGGATTGTTATGACAAGTTTTTCTGATAACTTTGCTACAACAGATTTAGTAGGATGCTTGTCAATTTCTATTTCTTGTTTTGAGTTAATGTGATGTCTTCATGTTTTTAGTTATATTTTTATGCAACAAGTGTGTGTCAGCTGATAAAAATAGCTTAGACCTATGTTTCCTTTTTTTCCTATTCTTGTAATTTGACAATTAACATAAATTTGTAGCATTTTTGTCTTCCTATTTTTCCCTTGTTTTAGCAACTTTTGTCAAGTTTTTAGTAGCTTTCATTTTGCTATCAATCACTATAACAGAAGCCTGACAACCTTCTGTAGCAGGACACTAACAGGTGTTTTAGCATGTGTGTTTCCTTTCCAGCAACATTTCAATTTTATCATTTCAAATTCTGCAAGAGTAAATTAGGTTTCAATTCAACAACTTTTACATTCCTGCAATTTCATTTTTGCAACTGTAACTAGTTTTTCCATTCCAAGTCCTAGAAGTAGTTTTAAATTCTTGCAAGTTAATTTAGTTTCCATTCTGTAGACTAGGTTTAGTGTGACACCAAAAAGGCTAAACCAACATCTATTTCACCGAACAAATGCTTGTAATATGAATGTCTGAATTGTAATTTGCCCAAGCCTTCTATCGTAGATAACCTTGGACACCACCCTAGATTTGACAAATCATAAATATTAAATGATGCTATTAATGACACGCATCAAATTGATCCTTTTTTTGTAGTTCCTTCAGGACTTCCTCCATCAGGTCCTCTTCTTCAATGATCATGTTCATTGTGCTCGTTTATTGATCCACATCCAATTTCTCTATATGGAATGAGGATGGTTTTTCTAAATAAAATTTTACCCTTCTTCCCTTGTATGGTATTTCCATATGAGAATAATCAAGGGAAAGGTAACTACCCAAATTGGGAGTGAATTCATTAGAGAGGTGCATACCAAAATAAGTCTCCAAATCACCAACATAATATCTTGAATGATAGTAACCTGAGGTAGTTTGTGAAGCACCATGGGTACATCTTTGATTACCCCAAAAGTATTTACTATAGTACCATCCAACTAAAAAATGCTAAGATAGTTTCTAGTATATTCCATGCCCATAACATTACACACAACCTTGGGTAAAACTGTAGTAGCATCCCATGATTCAATCATGCAATTATGTACCACCCACCCTTACATTTCCAAAGAGAGATAAAACTGAGAGGGTTTTTTTACCAATTCCAATAACAAGACTACCTTGAGCCATATTCTATTATGGGTGAGATTTTATTTGGCTCTTGATCAACTTGAAAGAGGCTTGAAGAAAACCAATCTATTCAAGGATCAACAAAGCATCATACATGGTAGCTTTTATAGGTGTTCTCTATTACAAGTGTGAATAGGGTTGTTTCGAAACTGGCTTAGAAAAATCTCTTTTCCTAGCTTCAGTGTGAAATCTCCCTACATTTGTCGGCAGAATTTGTTTTCGAATTGTCGGCAGTCTATCTCCTATTTTGTCTCCCCTAATCTCCTATTTTTCCTCCTCCTTATCCCTCCTGTTTTCCTCCCTTTCCCTTATCCCTCCAACTTCCTTATCCCTCCGCGTCTTTCTTTCCCCCTATCTTCTCCCTCCTTATCTCCTATTTCCCCTTATCTCTCCTTTGCCGACTTTCCTCCTATTCCCTTTCTATATATTATGTGATTTGAATAAGTTGTAAGGTTGAATGCTTCAAATTTAATAAAGGTATTTTAATTATTTGCCCTGCATTATTTTCTGTTGATGTGACTGCGTTCGGGTTTCATATCTAGTATCAGAGCCAGACTTCGTCATCTGTCGGGCACGGTTCCCGAGGCGAAGTGAGGTCAGCGCGGGCACGGTTCTCGAGGCGCAACCAGGCGCACATCCCGAAGCAGTTCGTAGCAGGGCTCGGATCTCGAGGCGGATCGCGAGCAGGCTCGGGCATGGATCCCGAGGTAGTTCGGGCATGGATCCCGAGGCGGAGGTGGCAGCGGCACGGCAGTCGAGGCGACACGTGGCAGTGGCATGACTTCCGAGGTGACAAGTGGCATTTGCAGATCGTGACACGTGTCGCAGTCTGGTTGGCAGCTGGCAAAATTTTGCCACGTGGCAGTGAGGTGGCGAACGACAATTTGACAACGTGGCAGTGATTCGTCGTGCATTGGTCGAGCTTCGACTGCCCGAACACAGTCGAACAGGACTGTGTGGTGTGAGGGTTAAAAACCCTCACTGCGCGATCGCATCGCGCATGTGGGATTAACCCACATATATATATTTTTTAAAAACAAATCGCCGTCGATGATTACAAAGTGGACGGGGCAGAGATTAATTCCCGTCCGCGACTGTGGTATAGCGGACAGAGTTGTCCGCTTGGAGGGTGGAGGTTCGCGGGTCGATTCCCGCCCGCTCCACGAAATTTTTTTTTTTAAAACTTGCCCGACGGTCGGCAATATTACCAGCCGCCCTCCCTTCTGTTTTCAGCCGACGCAATTGGCGTGGCGGTAACTGTGTTTGTTGGTAGTGCGGAGGTCCGCGGATCGAGTTCCGCCAGCATCATTTTTTTGAACAAAGTTTTTTTTATACATCACCGCCGACCTCGATTTAATAGGACGTGCCGCCGGGTTAGTGTGCAGCGAAGCCGCGTGATCGTGCGGCTAGGGCGCCCGCGTAGCACTAAGGAGGTCGCGGGTTCGAGCTTGACGGAAAGGTACAAATTTTTTATTTTTTTTGTTTTCAAAGGTTTTTAATTTATTTAATAATTTTTATATTATTTATTTTTTAAATTTATCTTTTTTAAATAAATTTATTTTTTAAAAAGGATAATTTAAAAAATAAAAAAAAAGGTTATTAAATTTATTTAAAAAAACTTTTAGAAAACATTTAAAGAGAATTTGTGAAAGGAGAAATAATGTGCTTGTGGAAATGGTAGATGTTCCGATCTGAAGGAAGTTATCATGCACTTATCTCTCTTTTGAAGAGAGAATCGCCGGAATCCTTTGATGAAAGGGTTCGCCGAACTAGTCTGCACACTGTGTTTAGTCAGTTGGAGAATCAGGTGATTTCTCACCTAAGAAAGCCGGATTCAGGATACGAAGCAGACTCCGAAGACAATATCTTCGGACAGAGAATTGAAGAATTCGAAACCGTGCAATTTGTTTCGGACGTACAAACTGGTGCCAGTTATACACCAGGTGTGCCAACAGATGAATTGAGTGTGGGCTATACACCACGCTCTCCTGAGCCTGATCCTGACCCAGCGAAAGCAGAAGAAGAGGAAGAAGAGGAAGAGGAAGAAGAAGAAGAAGAAGAAGAAGCAGCAGCAGCAGCAGATCCAGTGGAAGTGAAACCTGAGATTATCGTCATTAGCAGCAGTTCTGAAGCAGAACATAGATGTACTAAGAAGGCGAGATTTGATTTAAATTATTAAATCATTCTGTACTGCATTCTACTTTGTATTTCCAGTTTGCCTCAATAAAAGTACTTGTGTGCTTTGAATAAAAGTTTGATTTTTAGCAATGGTCGCAAACACTAGTCTACCAATCCCTGAATTTAATGGTAGTGACTATGAATACTGGTCTATAAAAATGAAGACTTTGTTGATAGGAAAAGGTCTTTGGGATGTAGTTGAGGAAGGTTATATAGAACCAACTGTTGCTGAATGGGCAGCATTTTCTAATGCTGATAAAAAGACAAGAAAAGAAGCACAAAAGAATAATGCTTTTGCCTTATATCACATTCATGTTGCTTTAGACAAAACTATCTTTCCTAGGGTTGCATCATATGTCATTGCACAAGATGCATGGAATGCCTTAAAAGAGAGCTATAGAGGCAGTGACCAGGTGAAGCAGGTAAAACTGCAAACCTTGAAACGAGATTTTGAGAATCTCAAGATGCAGGAGAATGAAAGAGTCGGTGATTACTGTGTGAGAGTGAAAGCAATAGTCGACAAAATGGTCACACTAGGAGAGGATATCAAGCCAGAGATGATGGTGAAGAAAGTGTTGAGAACACTTCTTCCAAAATGGAATTCTGTTGCCATAATTATTGAAGAATCAAAAGACTTATCCACATTGTCTTTTGATGCATTAACTGGTTCACTTCTCTCACATGAAGAGAGATTGCAGGAAACTCCTACCACCAGTTATGGAGGAGATGACAAGGCTTTTGCTACACATGAAGGAAGAGGTAGAGGCCGAGGTAGAGGTCAACAAAGAGGCAGAGGCAGAAATAATCAAAGAGGGGGAACTCCTAACAGAGGAGGATCATCCAACAGAGGTGGAAACCAGAATAGAGGAGGACAACAGCAATACAGAGGGAAACAATCTGGAAAAGGAAAAGGAGGAGACAAGTCAAAGCAAGTTTGCTACAATTGTGGCAAACCTGGCCATTATGCTCATGATTGTTGGTCAAAGACTTCGCAAGGAAGCAGCAGCAACCAGAGCAGTCAATTTGGGAATTTTGGAGAAGAGGAAGAGTCCTCAAATCTCTTTCTCTCTTATGGCCAGACAGAGCAAAATTTGAATGATACATGGATTTTGGACACAGGGTGTTCAAATCACATGAGTGGCAAAGAAGAACTCTTTGCTAAGATAGACTCCTCATACAAATCCAGCATTCGGTTGGGTGATGACAAGTCATTGGCGATTGAAGGCATTGGAGCTATGGCGGTTCCAACAAAAGAAGGCATAAAACATGTAAGTGATATCTATTACACTCCTCATCTTCAACACAATCGTTAAGTGTTGGTCAAATGCTTGAAAAGAATTATAAGTTGATTTTTGATGAGGGGAAATGCACCATTTTTGACAAAAACAATAGTAATAGAATCATTACACAAGTGCCAATGTCAAAAAATAGATTATTTCCTTTGAAGTTTGGCCAGCCAGGAGGAAATAAGTTAGCAAATGTAGCTATTACCAATCCAAGTGTCCTATGGCACTTGAGATATGGTCACTTGAATTCTGCAAGTTTGAAATTGCTAACTTCACAAGCAATGGTGACTGGACTTCCCAAAGTTCAAGATAGTAAGGAAGTCTATGAAGGGTGTGCCTTGGGCAAGCATGCCAGATCGAAATTTCCTCGTGGACAAGCATGGAGGGCCAACTATCCTCTTCGAGTTGGTACATTCGGACATCCGTGGTCCGATGCAGACCAAGAGTCTAGGTAATCACTCTTACTTCCTACTTTTCATTGATGATTGCACAAGAATGTGTTGGATATACTTTTTGAAGCATAAGGATGAAGCATTTGCATGCTTTGTTGATTTTAAAGCAAAAGTTGAAAGTGAGAGTGAATATTCAATAAAATGTCTTAGATCAGATAGAGGAGGAGAATACTCCTCTAATCAGTTTTTGAATTTTTGTAAACATCATGGCATCAAGAGGCAGTTCACAACTGCCTACACTCCACAATAGAATGGTGTAGCAGAAAGAAAGAATCGCACCATTGTGGAGATGGCGAGATCAATGCTTCAGACAAAGCATTTGAGTAATGCATATTGGGGAGATGCAACAAGGACTAGTGTTCACATCTTGAACAGAAGTCCTACTTCGAGTTTGAAAGGGAAAACACCTTACCAAGCCTGGTATGGAAAGAAACCAAATGTGAAGTATTTCAGAGTATTTGGTTCATTGGCATATGCTCACATTCCTGATGAGCTGAGAAAGAAGTTAGATCCAAAGAGTCAGGCTTGCATTTTTGTAGGATACTGTGAAAACACAAAAGGGTATAGACTCTACAATCCTACAACTCGAAAGATAGTGGTTTCAAGGGATGTGATTTTTGATGAAGGGGGAGAGTGGGGTAAGCCCCAAATATTCAGTGATGTTGAAGCCACTGATGTAGTTGCTCAGCAGGTGCAACCACAACTACCACAGAAAGGAAAGCAGTCTCCGCCCACACATCCACCAAGTCCATCTTCTGATTCAACTGCTTCACCAAGTCCTTCTCCACAGTGATCAGTAAGTTCCTCACCAATGGATATTGATGTTCCATCCAAAGGTAAGAGAACTTTACAGTATCATCCATCCTCTCAGATGTTGGATAAGAATTTTTCAAGAAGATATACTAGGAGTCAAGCTAGTGAAATGGAATCTGTGTTACATAGATTAGAAAGTATGCACTTGTATGGTGATGATGAATCACAACAAGAACCCAGAGGAGATCAAGTTAACTATGCATTGTTAACTAGTGCACAGCTTGAACCTTCTAGTTATGAGAAGGCATGTACTCAGAAGATTTGGCAAGATGCCATGGAAGAGGAGATAACCTCTATAAAAAACAACGACACTTGGGAGCTCGTGAAGCTTCCGAAAGGAAAGAAATGTGTTGGCTGTAAATGGATCTTCAAGACCAAGTTTAATGCTGATGGCAGCATTGAGAAGCACAAGGCAAGATTAGTGGCAAAGGGTTTTACTCAGAAGTATGGAATAGATTATGAAGAGACATTTGCTCCTGTAGCCAGACAGGAGACAATTAGAACAGTTCTTGCCTTAGCTGCACATAAAGGATGGAAAGTCCAACACATGGATGTGAAGAGTGCTTTTCTCAATGGTTACTTGACAGAAGAAGTGTATGTTGAGCAGCCACAGGGATTTGAAGTACAAGGTAAGGAACACCTTGTTTACAGATTGAAGAAGGCACTCTATGGCCTCAAACAGGCACCAAGAGCTTGGTACTCACGCATTGATGGGTACTTCAAAGAATATGGGTTCACAAGAAGCAAAAATGAACCCACACTTTACTACCTCAAGCAAGGTAAAGACATTCTCATAGTTTGTTTGTATGTGGATGATCTCATTTTTATGGGTAGTAATGGAAAAATGAATAAGGAGTTCAAACACTCCATGATGACGCAGTTTGAGATGAAGGATCTTGGACTAATGCACTACTATCTGGGAATGGAAGTTCATCAGTCAGATACAGGGATCTTCATCTGTCAACATAAGTATGCTCAGGATATGATCAAGAAGTTTGCTATGGAGCATTGCAAACCAGTTGCAACTCCAGTTGGACATGGGATCCAACTAAGCAAAGATGATGGAGCACAGAAAGTTGATGTGACCACTTTCAGAAGCATGGTTGGGAGTTTGATGTTTCTCGCCAACACCAGACCAGATATTCAGTATGTTGTATCTCTTGTTTCTAGATTTATGTCTAACCCCTCTGAGTTGCATTTGAAGGCAGCTAAAAGAATTTTGAGATATGTGAAGGGTACATTGGATTTTGGAATCCAGTACCATAAATGTAACACTATCAAGCTTGTAGGCTTTAGTGATAGTGATTGGGGTAGCAATATTGATGACAGGAAGTCAACATCAGGAAACTGTTTTAGTCTTGGATCAGGACTAATAACTTGGAGTTCAAAAAAGCAGACAGTAGTAGCGCTATCTTCAACAGAAGCAGAGTATATAGCGGTTACTTATGCTAGTACTCAAGCCTTGTGGCTAAGGAAAGTACTAGAAGATATTGGAGAACAACAAAGTGGTCCGACCAGAATCTACTGTGACAACATCAGTGCCATTCAGTTGGCATATAATCCTGTCCACCATAGCAGAACCAAACATTTTGATATGAAGTATCACTTCATCAGAGATATGGTGGAACAAGAAATTGTTGAGCTTCAATACTGTCACACTTTGGAGAACGTCGCTGACATCTTCACCAAGGCGATGACAAAAGCTCAATTTGTAAAGTTGAGAGACTGTGTAGTCAGTTCTCTCAACTTTAAGGGGGAGAATGTTACAAGTGTGAATAGGGTTGTTTCAAAACTGGCTTAGAAAAATCTCTTTTCCTAGCTTCAGTGTGAAATCTCCCTACATTTGTCGGCAGAATTTGTTTTCGAATTGTCGGCAGTCTATCTCCTATTTTGTCTCCCCTAATCTCCTATTCTTCCTCCTCCTTATCCCTCCTGAATTCTTCCCTTTCCCCTTATCCCTCCAACTTCCTTATCCCTCCGCGTCTTTCTTTCCCCTATCTTCTCCCTCCTTATCTCCTATTTCCCCTTATCTCTCCTTTGTCGACTTTCCTCCTATTCCCTTTCTATATATTATGTGATTTGAATAAGTTGTAAGGTTGAATGCTTCAAATTTAATAAAGGTATTTTAATTATTTGCCCTGCATTATTTTCTGTTGATGTGACTGCATTCGGGTTTCATATCATTCTCTTGATCTCTTCAATTATGTTAAAGGCAATAATTGCATGATGCTTGTCCATATAACTCAATGGTAGTTCAAATCGGCTTGTATAATCTTGAGTGGCCTCAATATGTTGATGCTTTGTCAGAGAGATATTTCAGCTTCTCTCTAGTCTCTTCCTAAGTAAAATATTTTTGTTGAGCTTCATTAGGTTTGGCCTCCCTCCTCTAATGCTAAAAAGGCTTGTGAATAGGGACTTTTTGCAGATTTTTCTTTTTAGCTTCATTTTTATTTTTAGCATCAGTGGGTACCTTTAAGATATTTAATTACTCTAGATTCACCTGTAGTGATTTCTTCCTATATCTGGTTAGAATGGAAACTTAATCATAGGATGACATCATAAAATTGTGACTGCCCTCTCTAATCATATTAATATGACCTTTTTGGGCTCTTTCAACCTTCTCAATGGCCACCCTTTAGATATAATGTTGATGCATCATACAAGTAATTTACTTATGGAGGTCATTACATGTAGAACTCCAATAATCTAATTTAGATGTAGAATTTGAGACTTATCCTTATTTGTTGATGAGGATTGTATTGGTTCTTTCAGGAGGCTTGCTGGTGGAGGTGGACTGATATTGGTGACATAAGAAAACCTTATTGGCTAAAATTTTCTTTCAGTCTCTCTTATTTTCATTAGAGTAATCTTATTAGATAAATCCTTCACCATATTCTGCATTTTCTATATGATAGTAGTTTGTAGATTTGGAGTGGGCAATGTAGGTATCACTAGAGGGGTAGGTAATGTTGGGATCATTTGTGGAGCTAATAGTGCTAGAAATACAGAGGGGGTTGGGACATTGAGGGAAATTTATATGATATGGAAGTGTAGGGTAGGTAGGAGTTGAGACAATTGGTTGACGATGAGGCAATTTAAGGAAGATAGACACCAGAGGTTTGGGAGGCAGCCAAGCTATTATGAAAATAATCTTTTCCACCTTTATATCTTCTTGGAATTTTTGGAAAAAGGTGAGTACATTTGACTAACTTATCATTAATCTTATATCTACGCTAAAATATCTCAGATAATAATACACAACTTTCTCATTAGTTATCCTAAGGCCATCAGACACTCTTTGCCAAGTGTGACTAAATCTGATGTTAAAGTCTACTATATCTTCTTGTGGATGTTTTTGTATCACTGCGAATTAGGTGAGCAAGAAAAATGGGTATGCCTATTCATTAAAATATTCTATTATTTTTCTTTCTAGGTTACACCATGATATTATAATCATGTTAGGTAAAGTTCTATACCAATATAACATTTTTCACTTCAAGGAGATAACCAAAAAATGGATCATGATATCTTCTTCTTGAATATTATGAGCAACATCTAATGATGCTACATCCTAGCAATACTCATACATTGTTTTTCCAATACCATCATACATCAGTGGGGATTTCAAGGCTACTTAAGGAATAGCATGTTGATCCATAAGATCAAGAGGGCCTATGTGATTCTTATTATAAAATATTTGGTTCTTATTTTAAGCCATCGCTACTTGAGGAACAATAGAAGCTTGAGGTACTAAGCGAGTATCAATCTAATATTCTTCTTGATTCTTAGTGAGAGAATGGGATTCACTACCTAGTATGTTATGCTTTATTCAAAAGGATAATTCAAGAAACTTGATTGTCTCTTCAAAAGGGTAATCCCTATGTCTTGTAAACATAAAATGACTACAAGGTTGATATGGATTTCTAGGTATATCTTCAACAAAGTTGCTAGGTGATCCAAAATAACTAGGCAAAATAGAGTATCACCAACCTCTATTTATTCGAGATATGGGATAGAGTTCCACCAGGTATGCAAAAAATTGTTGGTCAAAAGTTTTTCTAATGGTAATGATTGTGCATCCATATACCTTGTCCAACTTTGAATGGTCTCAAAACTAGATGCTTTGAGATCGATATCTAGAGAAGGCTATTTTCTTTGGGTCCTAGCTAACTATACCTAGGGAAAATGGAGAAGAGAGAAAATAAAGGAAGTTGAAGCTTGAACTTAAAAGGTACATATTCACTTACATCAAAATACATGCATAACTTAAATATTTAATAAAATCTTTATAGATCATCTAACATACCATTACAATTTTTCCATTAATACTTACAACATAGGTTTTAATTGTGAATTCCAAAATTAAAGAAAAAAGAGCATGAAATACATAATGTAGAATTATAGCACATTCATTCAACAAATTTTAACAAAAATAAACAATCAAACAAGCATACATACATGAAAAGTTTCTAGAGGCTAGAAAATAATCCAACTATATTTCTTAGTCATTCAAATTTTACATGCAAGTTGTAATGGTTGAAGAGTTGATCCTTGAAATGCCTCACAAACCTTACATATATAGCCCCAAGAATATTATTTTTAGAAGTGAATTAAAATCTCATTAATGAATTATGGTTGCATCAGAGGGCCACTAGACTACATATATTGCTTGTCACCCTACTACCATTGATGAAACACTTTGATCGCATTAACTGCATTAGTTCAATTTTCTTCTTCACCATTGAATTTGATAGTCCTACTGTCTTAAATATCCATGCTAGATTGGGAGGCAAACTAGTTTGGGAACTTATATATCCTACAATACACCTTCAGAATTCACATCTTTATTTACTAAAAAATTAAAGGGGGACCTGCTAGATTCTAGTTGCATGCGAAGTTCTTCTAGATCCAACATTGAATTTGCTTACCAACCTTCTTCTCGGATACATCACTCTATCATCACTATAAGCACGATATTCTTATGAATTATTTACTAAAACTACAATATCCTCTTGATAGCGTGATGGGCCTTTGGGCTACTTTTGAATCCTAGAAGCATCTCGCTTTCATGTCGAGAATTAGATCCTACATAGGGTGTACCTTTGGGTAATACATGGAGCCTAACCTCATCCTAGTCTTCCATCTTGAATTTGCCTTTACCTCCCTTAATATGGGGTTCTAGGATCTAGGAGAGAGTTTTTGGACATTTTGAGTCCTTAAAGTTAAAGTTGTCATTGATGTCAAGAAATGAAGTCATCATTAAATATCAAGGAATTTGTCAAGAAACAAGTTATCAAAGTTGTCATTGATATTCGGGAAAAAGGCTTCTAATAAAGTCAATATCAAGAGGAACAATGCAAAGGTTAAAGGCAAAGGGCTCCATAATATTTTTAAATATTATGTGGAAGCATAAGTTAAAAGGTTTTCATAAAAACCCAAGAAATTTTATTTGCAAAGCTAAAGGGAGGTTTAATATTTATTTGATAAATTATTTAAATTCAAAATGAATTTAAATTTTATAAATAAATATTATTTATACCAAGGTGCAAAGTGAAAGATGGTTTAAATAAAACCATAGGGTTTAAAGAATTAATTTATAAAATTTAAATTCAAAATAATTTAAATATTTTATAAATTAATAAAGTTTCAAAGGAAATTCGAGTGTCGACGTCCAAAAATGTTGAGAGTAAATCGAGTGCCGACGTCATGCATGGTGGAAGAGATTTAGTATAAAAGCTAATGCCTTGGAGGTATTTCAAATTATCCCTTTGCTCGATGATAAAAAATGTGCAATTGTGTTTAAGTTTGTAAGGAAGAAAGAGCAGCGAAAATCTTGTTTATGCACCAGTGAACATAGCCAAGGTGTGGCTAGAGACAACAAGCATAGCCAAGGAGTGGTGCAAGGTAGCAAGCGTAGCCAAGGTGTGGCTAGAGACAGCGAACGTAGCCAAGGTGTGGCTAGAGACAACAAACGTAGCCAAGGAGTGGTGCAAGGCAGTGAGCATAGCCAAGGTGTGGCTCAAGGTAGTAAACGTAGCCAAGGAGTGGCTCAAGGCAGCAAACGTAGCCAAGGAGTGGTGCAAGACAGCCAACATAGCCAAGGTGTGGCCTGAGGTAGCGAACATAGCAAGACGCGGCTTGAGGCAGTGAACGAAGCCAAGGTGAGGCGTGGCCTGAAGCAGGCGAAGGCGTAAGGTGTGGAGGCTCCAAGGGAGAACGCAGCTCCACGGTGGTGACAACCAAGAGGAAGGCGCTTGGAAGAAGAAGCGCTTCATGCGTTAATAAAACTGGTAACATTTTATTATTGTGATCTTTAATTTTAATTTAGGCTAAGGTTGAATAAAGGAGAAATAAGGTTGTAATTAATTTAGTGAATGCCTAAATTAAAAGGGAGTATTTATTATAAAGTATTGAGGTGAAAATATTTACTTGTGGGTAAAATAATTTTACCTTAGAAAAGGGAAAGATAGATTATTGCAATAATAAGTTTAGGGAGTTATAAGTAGAAATAGCTTTAGGCTTTGAAAATCAAAATAGTGAAGTGACTTATGCTTGAGAGGTGAATATTCAAAATAGTATGGTGTTGGATATTATTTTGAGATTGGAGTAATAAGGTATACTCATGAATTAATATATGCATTATATTGTCATCTAATCCTTTTGATATTGGCAAAGGAATATTGTGTTATTGTGGCAGATTCTTGAAGGTCATCTTATCAAGAAAAAGGTATGGGCATATTTTTCCAAAGTTTAAGTTGATTGGTTGTTTTCTGGAAAATAAGTTTGGAGTGAAAAGGACTTGATTAGGGTTTCCTTTTGAGTGTGTTTGAGTGATTGCTTCAAGGTTTTCTAGAATAAATAAGTGTGGTTAAAACCTTGTTTTATAAGCATTGTTGTTGGAGCCATTGGTTGTGTGAAGAACTTGAACTAGGGTTTGAGTATCATTGCTATGTGAAGATTGTTTTATAAGCATTATTGTTGAAGTAAGTTGTTGAGAAAGAACTTGAACTAGGGTTTGAAAAGAAAATGAGTATCATTGTTATGTGAGATTTGTTGTTGAGCATTATTGGAAATATTTTGAGTTGGTGTTTATATACTTGGACTAGGGTTTGTGAGAAAGGGGTGTTTCATTAAGTGATTGGTTGAGTAGAGTTGGTTGAGCCTAGTCAAGTGGATGTGTGAAGTGATTGTTCAAGTTCCATAAAACAAACTATTCTATATTCTGATTTGAGTTGAGAAAGTGATTGGGCATTGAGTATAGAACATATTGGGTCTCTAACAATTCTCTTTATGTTTCTATGAGATTTGAGCAAGTTTTGTGTGGACTTGTTGAGCAGATTTGAGCAAGTTTTGTGTGGACTTGTTGAGAATATTTGAGCAAGTTATGTGTGGACTTGTTGAGCAGATTTGAGCAAGTTCTATGTGGACTTGTTGAGTAGATTTGAGCAAGTTATATGTGGACTTGTTGAGCAGATTTAAGCAAGTTTTGTGTGGACTTGTTGAGAAGATTTGTGCTAGATCGAAGGACTATGTTTAGTGAAGATTTGAGATAGATATTTGGAGGTGATAGAGAAAAGAGGATAGTGGTCTCTAGTGGATAGAGATCCATCAGCTAGGGCAGTGAGGATAGGTCTTCTGAGTGGGGACAAGAGTCTTCAGTGGAGAGAGATCCACAAGCCAGTGTAGTGGAGGTAGTAGTCTTCTAGAGGATCACCAACCAGAGTAGAGGAGAAGGAGTTCTCTTATGGATAGAGATCCATAAACTTGATTTAGGGGATCAACATCTCCTTTGGACAGAGGTCCATAAACATTGTAATAGGGAAAGGATTCCCAAGAGATTGATCGAGAAAATTTTAGTGAAATATTTTCTCCGTGGAGTAGCCCACATTGGGTGAACCACGTAAATTATGGTGTCTCTATTGTGTGTGGTGTTTTGTACATTGCTTTGATTACTGCTTCTAGTATTGCTATCTATACATTGCATAATATTTATTGGGAAAGAAAAGTAAAAAGTGGTCTTATACTGTTCACCCCCCTCTCAGTATAAGCTTGTGTTCTTCAATTGGTATCAGAGCGGGTTCCTTCAGAAGAGTTTAACAACTTGAAGGAAAAGCTAACAAGAACACAATGGATCCTAAGGAGGTGTCCTCAAATAATTCAACACCAATATTTGATGGAAGTGACTATTTGTATTGGAGTATGATGATGAAGATCTACCTGATGGCACTTGGCAATGAAATTTGGGAAGCAATGGAATTTGGATACGATCCCTTAGTCAATCCTCCTACAGATAAGGAAGGTAAGCTTCTACAACACTATAATTCAAAAGCAATGAATGCACTTGTGAGAGGTTTGCGTAGAACAGAGTCTATGAAAGTTATGCATTGTCAAACTGCAAAAGAAATGTGGGATAAATTGCAAAATATATATGAAGGAGATAAAAGTGTTAAGAAAGCAAAGATGCGAAATCTCAAAGGACAACTTGAAGCATTAAGAATGAATGATGAGGAAAATATTAGTGCTTATCTACTTCGAATTGATGAGGTTGTTAATGATATGCAAGGACTTGGAATGAAGATTGATGAATCTGATGTTTGTGATAAAGTATTAAGATCTCTTCCAAAAAGATTCAATGAACAGGTTTCTGCTATAGAAGTGTCAATGGATGGTGATACTTTGACAAGAGATAAGTTTCTTGGTATGCTCACAGTATTTGAGATAAGAACAAAAGATCCTATTCCCCAGAAGGAAGCAGCATTCAAAGCAATCAATAAAACAAAGGGTAAGAAGTCAGAATCAAGCAATGAGTCATCCAGTGATGAAGAAGCTAATTATGGTAGAAGAGATAAGGACTATAGAAGATCCAGAGATCTAAGATCTGTTAAGTGTTTCAATTGTGGAAAGTATGGACATTTTGCAACAGATTGTCAAGAACCCAAGAACAACAATGGTGAAGAAAAATAGGATCACAAAAATAGGGAATCAGAAAGATACAAGCATCAGAAGAAAAGCAAGGATGGACAAAGCAGACAAGGAAAGAAGTTCTTTCAAAGGCAAAAGAGAAGCTACTATGCGGATAAGGCAAGTAAGTACTCAAGTGATAGTGATGCTAATTTTTCAGACAATGATAGAGATGAAGTCCTATTTATGATTGAAGAAAAAGAACCAATTAAGAAAAAGGCCCCAAAAAACCCCAGGGTTTAAAGGGGGGGAAAAAAGGGAAAACCAAGAAAAAAGGAGAAAGGGGGGGGGTAAGAGTCGAGGGGGAGGGAGAGGAAGAAAAACAGGAGGGGAGGGAAAAAAAAAAAAAAAAGAAAAGAAGATAAAGAAGGTGATTCCATAGAAGACAAGACAAAAGAAAATGAAGATGCGGACAAAGGTAAACAAATAGAGGAATATTCAGAAAAGGATGGATATGATCTCAAGGGAGAACTTATCTATGCCCTTGAAATAGTAAAGAAGGTAAGAAAGCAAAACTCTAAACTTGAAATTCAGTTCCAAGAATGTGATGAAGAGAGAAGTTTGCTCATAGAGGATTTAGAAAAATCAAAGGCTAAGGCAAAAAGGTTCAAGGATAAGTTAGAAGCAAAGATCTTAGAATGTGAGAAGTTAGCACAAGAAGTAGCACTACTAAGAGAATATTTGGAGGACTCCAAGATCAAGATGAAAGGGTTCAAAAATAGCTCAAAGAACTTGGATAAGTTCATCAAGACACAAAAGACTACATCAAGCAAAATAGGCCTTGGTTTTGAACAAGCTCAAAAGAAATGGGAAGGAGAATCATCCTCAAGTTTTGGAGGAGAAGAAACTTCAGATGAAGATACTTTAGAAGAAGATAATGTAAAATAAAGTGAGACATCTGAGGATGAGTTGGACAATAGAGAGTTCAACAAAGATAGGAACAATGCACAAAGAAGATACAGATGGAACAACAATCAGAATAGGTCAAGAGAGACTAAGAGACCTATGAGGTCAAGACAAGGAAACTTCAATGGAAGATATTTTTCATGTCACAGGTTTGGGCACATGGCTTCATAGTGTAGGACATGAGAAAGATAGGAATATGGGAACAAATAACTTTTCCATGGGTATTGCTACTCATGTAATCAGTTTGGTCACAAGGCAATGAATTGCAGGGTTCATGACAGAAGAGGATATGGCTTCACTAGGAGAAATCCTATGGCATTTGCACCTCCAAGGAATAATAACATTAAGTGTTATAAGTGCAACAATGATGGTCACACAACAAAGTGGTGTAGAGCAGACATTCCAGAAATAGGTATGAACAGAAACAAGAATAGGAATATGAATATGAACAGGAATAGGAATAGGGATATGAATAGGAATAGGAACAAGAACAGGAATAGGAACATGGATATGAACAAGAATAGGAATAGGAACAAGGATGTGAACAGGAACATGGACATGGAAAGAAATAGTCAAAGGAATCAGAAGGATCAGATAAGAAGGAAAGAGGATAAAGGTAAAGAACAATGCTTTCTAGGAGTAGAAATACTCCCACCCCAGAATTAACCACCTCAAGAGGAGGTGGGGGAGGGGCTAAGCTAAGAGGCTCATTCTTAGCCCCGAGCCCCAAAGGTGACCCTTTGCCATTGATGTCAAAGGGGGAGAGATTTGAGTAAGGGGGAGAGTTTTGAGTAAGAGGGAGAGACTTGGTATTTGAAGAGAGCATTGAGCCAGGGGGAGCAATGTCCCAGGGGGAGCAGCACAGAAGAAGAAGTCAAGTTTTTGGTAAAATATTTTGGGTTGCCATCAATGACAAAGGGGGAGATTGTTGGACATTTTGAGTCCTTAAAGTTAAAGTTGTCATTGATGTCAAGAAATGAAGTCATCATTAAATATCAAGGAATTTGTCAAGAAACAAGTTATCAAAGTTGTCATTGATATTCTAGAAAAAGGCTTCTAATAAAGTCAAGATCAAGAGGAACAATGCAAAGGTTAAAGGCAAAGGGCTCCATAATATTTTTAAATATTATGTGGAAGCATAAGTTAAAAGGTTTTCATAAAAACCCAAGAAAGTTTATTTGCAAAGCTAAAGGGAGGTTTAATATTTATTTGATAAATTATTTAAATTCAAAATGAATTTAAATTTTATAAATAAATATTATTTATACCAAGGTGCAAAGTGAAATATGGTTTAAATAAAACCATAGGGTTTAAAGAATTAATTTATAAAATTTAAATTCAAAAGAATTTAAATATTTTATAAATTAATAAAGTTTCAAAGGAAATTCGAGCATCGACGTCCAAAAACATTGAGAGTAAATCGAGTGTCGACGTCATGCATGGTGGAAGAGATTTAGTATAAAAGCTAATGCCTTGGAGGTATTTCAAATTATCCCTTTGCTCGATGATAAAAAAATGTGCAATTGTGTTTAAGTTTGTAAGGAAGAAAGAGCAGTGAAAATCTTGTTTATGCACCAGCGAACGTAGCCAAGGTGTGGCTAGAGATAGCAAGCGTAGCCAAGGAGTGGTGCAAGGCAGCAAGCATAGCCAAGGTGTGGCTAGAGACAATGAACATAGCCAAGGTGTGGCTAGAGACAACAAACGTAGCCAAGGAGTGGTGCAAGGCAGCGAGCATAGCCAAGGTGTGGCTCAAGGTAGTAAACGTAGCCAAGGAGTGGCTCAAGGTAGCAAACGTAGCCAAGGAGTGGCGCAAGACAGCCAACATAGCCAAGGTGTGGCCTGAGGTAGCGAACGTAGCAAGACGCGGCTTGAGGCAGCGAACGAAGCCAAGGCGAGGCGTGGCCTGAAGCAGGCGAAGGTGTAAGGTGTGGAGGCTCCAAGGGAGAACGTAGCTCCACGATGGTGATAGCCAAGAGGAAGGCGCTTGGAAGAAGAAGTGCTTCATGCATTAATAAAACTGGTAACATTTTATTATTGTGATATTTAATTTTAATTTAGGCTAAGGTTGAATAAAGGAGAAATAAGGTTGTAATTAATTTAGTGAATGCCTAAATTAAAAGGGAGTATTTATTATAAAGTATTGAGGTGAAAATATTTACTTGTGGGTAAAATACTTTTACCTTAGAAAAGGGAAAGATAGATTATTGCAATAATAAGTTTAGGGAGTTATAAGTAGAAATAGCTTTGGGCTTTGAAAATCAAAATAGTGAAGTGACTTATGCTTGAGAGGTGAATATTCAAAATAGTATGGTGTTGGATATTATTTTGAGATTGGAGTAATAAGGTATACTCATGAATTAATATATGCATTATATTGTCATCTAATCCTTTTGAGATTGGCAAAGGAATATTGTGTTATTGTGGTAGATTCTTGAAGGTCATCTTATCAAGAAAAAGGTATGGGCATATTTTTCCAAAGTTTAAGTTGATTGGTTGTTTTCTGGAAAATAAGTTTGGAGTGAAAAGGACTTGATTAGGGTTTCCTTTTGAGTGTGTTTGAGTGATTGCTTCAAGGTTTTCTAGAATAAAGAAGTGTGGTTAAAACCTTGTTTTATAAGCATTGTTGTTGGAGCCATTGGTTGTGTGAAGAACTTGAACTAGGGTTTGAGTATCATTGCTATGTGAAGATTGTTTTATAAGCATTGTTGTTGAAGTAAGTTGTTGAGCAAAGAACTTGAACTAGGGTTTGAAAAGAATATGAGTATCATTGTTATGTGAGATTTGTTGTTGAGCATTGTTGGAAATATTTTGAGTTGGTGTTTATATACTTGGACTAGGGTTTGTGAGAAAGGGGTGTTTCATTAAGTGATTGGTTGAGTAGAGTTGGTTGAGCCTAGTCAAGTGGATGTGTGAAGTGATTGTTCAAGTTCCATAAAACAAACTATTCTATATTCTGATTTGAGTTGAGAAAGTGATTGGGCATTGAGTATAGAACATATTGGGTCTCTAACAATTCTCTTTATGTTTCTATGAGATTTGACAAGTTCTAGTGTGGACTTGTTGAGCAGATTTGAGCAAGTTTTGTGACTTGTTGAGATTTGAAAGTTCTATGTGGACTTGTTGAGAATATTTGAGCAAGTTCTATGTGGACTTGTTGAGAAGATTTGAGCAAGTTTTGTGTGGACTTGTTGAGCATATTTGAGCAAGTTATGTGTGGACTTGTTGAGAATATTTGAGCAAGTTATATGTGGACTTGTTGAGCATATTTAAGCAAGTTATGTGTGGACTTGTTGAGTAGATTTGTGCTAGACCGAAGGACTGTGTTTAGTGCAGATTTGAGATAGAGCTTTGGAGGTGACAGAGCAAAGAGGACAGTGGTCTCCAGTGGATAGAGATCCATCAACCAGGGTAGTGAGGATAGGTCTTCTGAGTGGGGACAAGAGTCTTCAGTGGAGAGAGATCCACAAGCCAATGTAGTGGAGGCAGTAGTCTTCTAGAGGATCACCAACCAGAGTAGAGGAGAAGGAGTTCTCCTATGGATAGAGATCCATGAACTTGATTTAGGGGATCAACATCTCCTTTGGATAGAGGTCCATAAACATTGTAATAGGGAAAGGATTCCCAAGAGATTGATCGAGAAAATTTTAGTGAAATATTTTCTCCGTGGAGTAGCCCACATTGGGTGAACCACGTAAATTGTGGTGTCTCTATTGTGTGTGGTGTTTTGTACATTGCTTTGATTATTGCTGCTAATATTGCTATCTATACATTGCATAATATTGATTGGGAAAGAAAAGTAAAAAGTGGTCTTATATTGTTCACCCCCCTCTCAGTATAAGCTTGTGTTCTTCAAGAGCTTATCTCTTTCCACTTCTTCACCTAGGTTGATTTGAGTAGGAATTTGGGACTTCCCTACTGCTTTTTGGTTACCTAAATCTCTATCCACCTTGAGGGTGGGGCTTTGGGATCACTCACAACTTGCTATGTGCTCATATTTCTACTTGCCTTAGGATTCCTAAAGGGTGGACTTTTGGTAGAATAAAAAGAACACATATGACTCGATTCTCCACCCGATACCCCCTATTTACCTTTCCTTGCAGTAAAACTTTGGGATATGCTTGGGGTTGGATATGGACCTGATTTGCCATATCATTCCATACTTAGCAATTTTTTAGGTAAACACCTAGTTTGTCCACCTTGAGGAATAAGTGGGTGAGAAAAAGCCTCCCATAGGTAGATGAAGAGTCATGGGTAGAGTAAAGTCCAAGGCACATATATTCCTATTATAGACCTTTAAGGTATAGAGTGAGAGAGAGACATTATTACTATAGAGATTTAAATTATAGTTGTGAGTAGGTACAATGTATCTTCATTGAAAATTCTAAGAGTGTTCAAGTCTTCCATTATAGTGCATTGTACTATTTTGTGAGCTTTCATTAATGGTATATTACTAAGTTATTATAGAATTCTATATCATTATTTTCCTACATATTGTAGTACCATTATCATATAGTTATCGTAGCTTGCTTATTTTACATCTTGTGGTTGCATTCCCTTCAATTTACATTCTTAAAACCTAAAAATGGTATCAAAGCACATGGTAGATCAATAGGTAATAGCGAGAACTACAAGAGATATTGAGAGGAGATTAGAAATATCATTTTTAGAATTTTTGAAAATACATTTGGCTGGAGTCTTTCCATAGAGTTGCAAAAAAACTCGTGAAGACTAGGACTCAACATTGATTCCACTAGATTGATAAATCAACTAGTGAAGATTATTATCTCTAGATTTAGAGTTTTTTTCCATTACAATTTATAATACTTTGTTGCAAAAAAAAAGAGATTCAAAGAAAGTAGGAAAACTTCTTGAAAAGAGCTAGGAAGAATATCTTCTTTATAATCAATCTAGTAGAAGCAACAAACAAAAGATGAATGATTTGGAGGTATAAGAAAAAGGTCCCATTGTAATATTATAGACCTCCAAATTATAGAAGAGAGTAAAAAGCTAGAGGAGCCTTACTGTAGATTGAAGAAGAAGAGACTCCATAGTATATTTCAAGATAATATTGGAGGTTGGTGATCTCCATTGAATATTGAATATTGCAGATAGTAGATTGAAGCAAGAGGAGAAAATGACTCAATAAGCTGAAAAGACCCACATAAGGTCTCATTGAATAAATTCCAATTCTTGGATGATTGAAGATAGATAAGGAAAAGCAAAGGTTCTTTTACCAATTCTATAAGCAGAAGATTTTAGAGATACAAAATATCTCATTACAAAACATCCATAGTTGAAGATTGAAGAAAATGTCTGATTGAGAAGACTAGAGAAGATACAAAAATTTAGCAGGCCCTAGGAGAATGCCTCAAGCTACTTGAAAGGAGAAACAAGAAGGCTAGGAAAGCCTCATTGAAGGAGACTTGAAGAAGTCCATTGGAGAATATTTGAGAACTCAAGGAAAATTTTTTGATAAAGAAAATTTAGGACAATTGTCACCATCCGACAACAAGCCCAAAAGGAGAAGAATTTGGCAAGGAGTTTGCCAAATTTTGGAGGAGAATAGTGAAGACCTCAAGATAGTCAAAATATTGAGAAGAAGGCCATTAGATAGGATAATATTGAATTTAGAATTCGATAAGGAGGTTGAAGGAGAAATGAGTTAGAAGAAGACATTAAATCTAAGATATTTATATATTTCAACTGAAAGCTATTTCAAAGAAAGTAGATTGTTGGTTTTATAGTATAAAATTGAAGGTTTCTTGAAGGAAAATTCTCAGCTACAATTTGGAGGAGTTTCCTATCAAAATTGTGAGATTCAAGGACATCACTTTAGAGGAGAAATTGACTGCTTTACAATATGAAAATTTTATATTTTAGAATATCAAGAAAGCAACAATAAAGGCAAAATTACTAGATGCTAAGTTTCATATTTCAAGACAGCATCCTGAAGGATAGTGTAGAGCAGAAAAATGATGCACCTAGCAAATGAAATTGAAATGCATCTAATGTTCTAATCAAGCATGCAAAAGCGACAGATAATGTAAACCATAAATGAAAAATGTTTGAAAGGAAATGGGGGGTTCTCTTTGTATTATATAATTTGTCAAATAGAAGGTTACAATATGTCCCCTTGAGGGCTCCCAAGTTGATACAATTCAAGTTATAATTTTGAAGGATCCAATCCTTTCACAAACTTATGGAACACTTTCAATGTTATTCTTGCACTGACAATTGAAGAGAGGGCTTGCACTACCATTGTTTTGAGCTATCTTTCTTCAAATCCTTAGCTCCTTCCTCATGCATTGTAATATTTGTATGTACACACAAGGAATTAAAATATGTTAATAGCATATGCATATTACGATGAAATCCATGAAATGTATGCAGTATTGAAGGTAAAAAGTGAAATCAAAAGGTCTAAAATATTCCAAATGACATGAAAATTTAGCATGATGTATGTTATATGATTTTGTAATGATCTAAGAATAAATTGAAGTACAATTGTGATCAGAACATATGGCCATCCCTGAGTGGGCCAATTAAGAATGTAATCACAAAAACCTAATTAACAATTCAAAACCACTCTAAAATTCACCAAAATTAAGTACGATGTTAATATAATGCTATAAAATTAATTTATACTAAAATCAGATGAAAATTGTGGCCCAATTCATGGCCATACCTGAGAGTTCTAATTGGGACTGTTAATCATCCCAGGTGGGGATGACCACAAAACATGGTGGTTTTTGGCACCAATTCCACTTGGATCTTGTCTATAATCCTCTTAGGGTATTTTCATCAAATTTGGTAAATTAACTCACTGTAATTGATAGGTTTTGGAGAGGATGTGCATATTTGGGAATGCCTTGAAAACACCTTCAATTTTTGAGGTTTCCAAGGGAAAATACAAGCGCAAAAGGTGAGAGGAAATCTTGGCAGTACTTCGTGGTAAATGCTTGCAAAGGTATCTCTCCAAAGTTGAGTGGAAACACTCCAATTTATAGCTCAAGATGGAAAAGGAGGCAAAGGAGCAATTTTGGGCATGCAATGCAGGTGCTACCACTTGTCATCACCCTTGCCATGCACAGGGTGGAAGAGGATTTCTATTTGGACCTCCAATTTGTAGTCTCTAATGGCTATAATAGTTTCCCAATATGTCATGAGTGATTGGGTGGGATAAATGGCAGAAATTGTTTGTCATTTGTTCTACCCTTGAATTTTTGGGGGCCTGGACCATGGTCATCCTACCCAATTATGGTTACTTGTGGTCGTCCTTGGATGGGATGACCATGAATTATGGTCATTCTGGGGTGGGATGACCATGGCTACATCGCCCAAAACCTCCCAAAAGTGGGGTAAAACTTCTCAAAATGGGTTAGGATCACTAATTAACCCTTTATGGTTTCCCAAAGGGGACATATGGTATCAACAAGAGTGGAACCTTGGTAGTCTTATCCGATTTACATGATTTTAGTATCCACAAATACCTCTTTTTGATATGCGCTATGTGAAACAGAGCACATAGAAAAAATAAATGACTAAATCATTAAATGATTAAGGTTACTCATTAACCTAACCAAATTTAGATGCCTCTATTGTGTAAAGAGCATACATTCTTGGAATCCTTGCTTCTAACATAGTTGAAGGATTGATTTTGGTATACCTTTCAGTCACCCTGTAACGACAGGCTTGGAAATTAGGGTACACATGGTCTTGGTTTTTTATTTTAACGATATTGGGATACATGTCCTAAGGCTTTAAGTATACCAAGACTTTTTTTTGTTGAATTTTCTGAATTATTTACCCCAACGTAGGCTTGAAAATTTGTCTTTGGCAATGATTCTTTTGAATGTATTCAAGTTGCATTTTTTAGTGTTTAAGTGTTGATTTTGATTGTGAATTCATTATTATGAATACCCCCTCAAGTGACTAGTCGATGAGGGTATGAAAAGTGATGAAAGTGATGAGTCACTTGACCCATATGACTTTATTGGGATAACCTTCATTTTTAGCCATTGTAAAATGTATCAATTTTGCTAGGATTTTGATCATTTTGTTGATATTTCATGGCAAAAAAGAACTAAATACCTCATTCTCGTGGAGTGGTCCAGTTGCAATGGCCTTATCAGGGATTGAAGTAAAAGAATTTTTAATTCATCCATGAACATTATGAATGCAATTTTGATCCTTTGTGAAATTCATCAATTTTGACCTATTTTTGGTGGCTTTTGAGCCCTATTCTTTTTGTCTTTTTTAGTTGTTTTTATGAGGTTTTTTGGTGGTTGTACTTGGGTGGGACAACTATACAGTTTATGGGTATCCTAGGGTGTTATGTTCAGCCAATTTTTTTACCATCTCACCTTAGGATGACCATGCTCATTCTAGTGTTTTTTAAGCCCAAAATTGGGCAAATGAGATCATTTTCATCCTTATAACTTGGTAAATTGAGAGGTGAGGAGTAGGAGATTTCTTTTATAAAGTAGAGCACTAATGAGAGTACTCAAAAATCACTATGAGCCATCCATAGGACTTGACAAGCAATAGAGCCAATGCGATATGGGTAATGGTTGTATTTTCTCCTATTCTTTATTGAACTAGAAATTGTAATTAATTACACAATTTTCAAATAAAACACCCTAATTCTTGGTTAATGAATTGTAGTAGTGCTAAAATGTAGGAATGTAGGATTTATTTGTGGTTTAGATGTATTATTATTCTATTTTTTTTGTGTTTTATTGTTGTTTTATGGATATTTTTGGGGGCCAAAATGGCCCTTTTTTAGCATTTTTGGGGGTCATCCTTGGGTGGGATGGCCATAAAATTAGGGCAAAAAGGTACCTTTTTGAATATTTTTATGCTATTTTTGGGTATTTTTGGTGCATTTTTGTTAACTTGCTTACCTATGCTAGGTGGTTAAGATTTGATATCAATTTTTGACTCTCTTTTAGACCACTAGGGAATTACTGATAGAGGAGGATTCGAAATGAATTCATGCCATTGGTATTAAGCAAGTGACATGGTTAGAGCCAATAGTGGGCGACTGGGCTTATTTGACTACTTTCATAGACTTATGGAATCCACACACGAACACATTCCACCTACCTACAAGGGAGATGATGGTGACTCTAGAGGATGTCTATCAAACTTTGTGTATTTCTATAGAGGGGCGACCTATTATATTCACTCACCAAGATCTGAGAGATATGGTTTTGGAGAGATACTTTGATAGGGACTGACATGAGGAAGTGAGAGACTTGCCTAGCAATGGTATACTAGTGGAGTTATGGTATGAGGTGGATGTGTTGACTATGAGACATGCCTTACTAATGATACTGATCTCCAACATGTTTCTACCAAATTCATCAGGTTTCTGGTTCCCCTGGAACCTTTTGGAGTTAGTATTTATACTTATGGAGTGTATCATAGAGCAACCACTAATGATGAATTGGGGCACTACTTTGTAGGTATAGTTGTATGATGAATTGTACAATATCCACTCTCATGGGTGAAAGGGATTAGGATGAAGCTTTTTACTGTAGGTATGGGGATGGCAACATACTTTTGTGGATCGTGTTGGAAATTTTGAGTAGTTGTGTTGTCATTGATGTCAAGAAATAGTGTCAGTGATGTCATAAGTCAATGCAAGGAATTGGCAAAAGGAGGATTAGAATATTTATTTTAGGCCCAAGAGATTTGGTTTAAAGCTTCACATGATTTCTCAAAAGATTGACAAAACACCTGAAGAAAGGAGATACCTAGGCTCAAAGGAAATAATATTATAATATTTATTATTATAATATTAAAGGTGTTCAAATAAAGCCTAAGGTTGGAAATTACTTATGCTCAAAGGAAATAATATTATAATGTTTATTATTATCATATTAAGAGTTTAAGTTAAGCCTAAGGTTAATTAATTATAATATTTATATTATAATTAATAATATAAATTAATTTAATTAAACCCTAAGTTAGGGTTGGGCGCAAAATATTTCATTTTAATATTTTCCCATCGACATCGAGCAAAAATAAGATATGGTATTTATACCATATGGTTTGGATGCAATAAAGCAAGTCTTTGAAATAATATTGCGCATGCGAAGGGCTAAGAAATATCTCAAGCATTTTTCATGAGCAAGGCAAAGGTTTTAATTTTTTTAAAGAGTTGAAATGGATGATGAAATAATAAGGTGGAATGAGGGCGCACTTCCATCACCATCCACTCATGTGGTCTAGTGGCAAGGCATGGCATGTATGTTGTTGGTAGGATAGAGGTCCCACATTTTATACCCAATGGTAGCAGAGGTTAAAGGATTTTTTCATTTGGTTTTTGCTTTTGATGAAGGAAATAAGAAGTGGAAGGTGCTTCATTGGTTTTGTGAGGGTGCATAACCTGCGTGGCTACCTAAGCCATGGCTAAGGAGCTTGGTAGGCAGGTGAACGTGACTTAAAATCATGTGGGGTGCTATGTGGAGTCTAAGGCGTATGAAATTAATTTTTTTCTTGTGGCTAAGGTATGAATAAATAATTTTTATTTTTACCAAGTGTTAGTTAAAGTTTTGATTTTATAAGGGTTTCCAAGGATTTTTGTTGGTATAATTTGGAATCAATGTTGGGTTGAGAGTTGGAGAGGATAAGGTGTATTCAAGGACTTTATTATTGTAATTTGAAATTTATTTTGAGGGTTGAAATTTGATTAAAATATTTTATTGAAATGGATTTAAAAGGAGTTAAAGGGAGATTTCCATTATAATTATTTTTGTGAGTGAATGATTCATTGATTGAAGATTATTTTTTAAGGAAGGAGTAATAAGGTGTATTTGTGATTTGTTATTTTATTTGTATGGTGAAATATTTTTTGGGATAAATACTTCTATGGAGATTTTGATATAGGTTGTTGCTATCTAACCTAGAGTTGGCAAAAGGTTTTGGTTGTGATTATAACAGGTTTTGAAGACACATCTTCATAAAAAAAAAGGTATGGGCACATCTTCCTTATGATTAAAATGTTGTTGGATTGAATGTTGTTAAATGCAAAGGTGGAATGAAAATGATTGTTTGATAAGAATTGTTGGAAATGTTTGAGTGAGTTTTTATATGCATGATTAATGAATATTTAAGAGAACATTTGAGTTAGATATTGAGGATTATTTGAGTTAGGGCTTGAGACTGACATTGTACTTTTTCTTGGAGAAGAATGGAAACACCTGTTTAGGTTTTGTAAGCAAGTTGTGTTTCATTGATTGAATGATTGAGTGAAATTTCTTGAGCATTGGTTTTGAGTGATATTGAAAGTGTATTTGCAAACATTATAAATCACATTTTTGGAAGTGAAAAACTTAATGATTGAATAGAATATATTTTATTTTTTGATAGAGTACATCATTCTCTATATATTCCAGAGGTTAAATGAATTCTGAATAGAATATGTCTAAACTACTTCATGTTAAAGGAATTACTTTGAATATTAGACAAAGCAATTGATAACATTGTGTGCAAGATTTGAGATTTATTTAGCATATCTTGTGAGTTGTATTGAGCATGTGTTTGAGAAGATTTGAGTAATATTTTGTGAAATCTTAAGGGTAGAGTTAATCAATCTTTTGTGAAAAATTAAGAGCTGATTTGAGGTAAGTCTTGGTGAAGACTTGTTGAGAAGATTTGAGACAAGTCTTGATGAATACTTGAGAATAGATTAAGCAAATTCTAGTGAAGACTTAGGAGCATATTTGAGGTAAGTCTTAGTGAAGACTTGTGTTATGACCCCATCCAAAAACTTGATGTAATAGTCCTTGTAGAACATGGGTAGTACCCATGTTAATATTTTATAATATTTTATTATAGTTTTGGATTAAGAAGTGCCTATGCCAAATGGTTCCCTTCTATGTAATCATAATTCAAGAATGTACGTAGGTAGGAGATTCTAGCTCGGGTGGCATTTTGCATGTTAGCCAACCTTGGGAGTTAGGTCCTTGATAAATTCCTTAAATATATGAGAGGCAATATTGTATACATATTTTTACAAAATTGAATGACATATTGAAGGATTTTTCCCCCTTGAAGAGGCTTTTGATTCAGTGTTATTGTGAGATTTTTCTTTTTCTACAATTTACTTTCGTATTGTGCATTTTATTTCCAAGAGTGTTGCGAGCATGTGTGTTTATTTTCAAGTATTTGTGTGAGAGTGTTGTTTTTAATAGTAGCTTCCTAACAAGTGGTATGAAAGCGTTTTACAGGACTATGTTCTGCTATGACTGCAACAAATTCTGCCAATTCGACTCTTAGGTATAAGATTTCTGATTTCAATTTTTTTTTGCAAGTTTTCCTTATTAAAAATAAATAAAAAATAAATTTACATATCAAAAAAAGGTCAAAAAAGAATTATAGTATTTTTATAGTAGTTGATTAGGTTAGAAACACTATGCCAGGGGTTTTAAAAAATCGTGAAGTAGTTGTCATTATTGGTTAAGCTAGATAGCCCATAAATAGTCTAGTGTAGTGAGGGGTGATCAGGCTCTAATACCCAGGCCTTAGACAACACTCGTGCATGAAATTGAGCTCTCACACATATTTGAGTGTATTGGGAGACCATCTAGGATTTAACAAAATTTTATCCCTAGGAAGATTTTTCAGCCTTGTATTGTCCATAGTGCATGGTACACAACATCCCGAAATACTACCCTCTCGTATTGGTAGAGAGGTATATATTGTGCTCAAAGGTATGTGCGGAATCCTCCTTGATTAGTGACTTGAAATATTGGTCCAAGGACTATTGTTCATCATTGTGGTATAACAGAGGGCCTATGGATATTACATACACCCTTGCCTAGAGTACCTTGGTTCTGTTTAAACTTGCAAACAAGGTTGTTCTTCAAGTCTTTTGTTTTGCTTAACCTGCAACCAAAATCCCAAACCTATTATTGTATCCTACATAGAAGTTGAGCATACAAAGAAGACATCCCTATTATAGAATTCTTGCATGCACAACAGGAAATACAAACTCCCAAAATAATAATAGGGGGACAAGAATCATTAGAGTCTAAAACAGGGGGTCAAAGCCAGTTACAATTAGAAAAATTCCATCAGTAACAGTGAATACAGGGTGGTTAGGAATAACAGGGTCATAACAACAACCTACACAGTCAAAAATTACTTGTTCCGGTTTAATAGTTAGGGAATATCAGTGATAGTTAGAATCAAACGAGAAACATAATAGTATTATTAATCAGAACATATAGGATAAATACAGTTGACAAAGTTCTAAGAACCAATCTTCAGAGGTAAACCCGACCTCATTAATAAAAAAAAAAAATAGCTCATAGTGACTAAAACAAGGATATATCTTCACACAGAGATTAGAGTGACTCAAACATTTAGCAGATAATTCTACATTCTATTCTAAATAAATTTATCCTTTGCAGCTCCTGGTCAAATTTTGCACCAATTTTCCAAAAATGGTAGTTTTTTATTTTTCTTGCTAAGGCCATAACTTTTCAATGGTCAATCAAATTGATCTAATTTTTTTTTGTAATAGAAGCTACTTGTTATTCTGCACCAAATATACTCAAGGAATCACTGGTTAAATTTTAAGTCCAAGTGGAAGAAATTACCTTGACATCGACTTGCAACCAACCAAGAGATCACAAAAAGTCAAGAAATTCAGTATATCTCCTCATTGAGCACTCATATCAAGTAGCCACCAAAGTGGAACCTATCCCAATATCAGTGTTACAACCCATTTCCTAAATTAAATTTTGGACCCTTACTAAAAATAGTAACTCCTAAAAGCTACCTATATATTTTTAGTAAGTCCCACAAAAGGCATCCAAACCTTCATTTATGGCTGACGGAACTCGCCAACAAGTAGCGAATAAGGAACTTCAAATAAAAGTGGACAATATGGGTAACAAAAATTTTTCTATGGGTAATAAAAGCATACATGATATACAGTACCAAATGCAATATTTCCAAGAATCTATGAATGATCTCATATAGGCACAAAAAGCAATGAAGGTTGAATAGGAAAGTAGAGCCTCTACTGATTCCACAACTCTACATGACCAAGCAAAAATTGGTACAAGACACCACCAACGAGTTGTACCCAACTATAATGGGATGAGGTTATCCAAATTAGACTTTCCCAAGTTTGATGGAAACAATCCTGAGGGGTGGATTTGTAAGGCAAAACAATATTTCACTCTTCATAACGTTGATTATTTCCTATGGTTGACCATTTCTTATTTCAATTTTGAATCAGATGCACTCCATTGGTTTTTATGGCTTAGAAAGGTTGAACCTGATATTTCATGATATGAATTTGTTCAACGCCTACTCACTCACTTTGTTCCTAATGAGTTTGAAGATTTTACAAGAACCCCTTTTAAACTCAAACAAACTTTAATTTTTCAAGAATACCAAACTTAGTTTGAAAAACTTACCAATCGAACAACAGGACTAAGTGCTGATTCATTCGAGAGTTTTTTTGTGGGTGGATTGAAGGATGAAATCAAGGCTGAGTTTAAATTAACCTCAATCACTACCACAATCCATATAATTATCCAAATTGGTAGAGGAAAAATTCAAGGATATTGGTCGAACTTCTAAATTTATGTCATCTAAGTCATCTTTTGTGAATAATCCAATGTCAAGTTTAACTAATAAATCTCCACCTACAAAAAAGTTTAAGCATGAGGAGATGGAGCATAGGAAGATCCAAGGATTATGTTACAATTGTGATGAAAAATATACCCTAGGGCATAGGTGTGTGCAACAAAAATTATACTTGTTAGATATGGATGAAGTTCCCACATCAGACGCATCTGAGGATGAGGAGGATCCTCAAGAAACAAAAAACACAGATCAACCAACTAATCAGGAGGAATCCCAACCAAAAAATTTTGTACATGCTCTAGTAGGAGTATCCACACTCCAAACCATGAAGGTGATGGACCATTTCAAAGGAGAAAGGGTCATCATTTTGATTGAATTTTTTACCACACATAATTTTATTGATCCACATATCGCCAAACAAGGAAATTGTTACATTACCACATATAATTCCTTTGAAGTATGATTGCTAATGGTGGCTCCCTACCATGTAAAGGAAAATTTTGTAATTTTAAGCTAAAAATTGGGGACTATAATCTCAATTTTGACATGTTTGCTTTACCCTTAGGAGGGTATGGTATGGTTCTGGGAGCACAATGGTTATGAATGTTAGAACAATTCATATGGGATTTTGTAGAATTATGTATGAAATTTAATTAGGATGGGTAGGAATATACCTTCCATGGTACAAAGGTAGGAATAGTTCAATTTATTTCTTCTCATAATATGAAAAAATTGTTAAAGAGATATTCTCATGGAGTGTTAGCTCGACCTTTTTATATCACCACTCTCGAGAAAGGGGAGTATAGTCAACCACAATAATTACAACATATATTAAATAGGTATTCTCATGTCTTTGAGGAACCCAAGGGAATTCCTTCTCAGTTCTCACATGATCATGCAATCCAACTTGTTCCTATAAGTTTACCTCCTAAAGTTCACCCATACTGGTATGCCTATGTTCAAAAAACCAAAATTGAGAAAATTATATAGGAACTTCGAGCTTATGGAATTATCCATTTTAGTGTTAGCCCCTATTATTCACTAGTATTATTAGTTAGAAATAAGGATGACATTTGTCTCTTGTGTACAAATTACCAAGATCTTAATAAAATTACCATCAAGGATAAGTTCTCTATTCCTGTTATTGATGAACTCTTTGATGAGTTGCATGGGGCTCAGTATTTTTCCAATTTGTATTTATGATTAGGTTATAATAAAATTCATATTAAGAATGAAGATTTTACAAAAATGGCCTTTAGAACTCATGAAGGGCATTATGAATTTTTGGTTATGCCTTTTGGGTTAACCAATGCACCTTCCACCTTCTAGAGTTTGATGAATTATGTTTTTTGTCCTCATCTTCGCAAATTCATTTTAGTCTTCTTTGATGACATCCTGATTTATAGTCACACATGGGAGGATCATATTTACCACTTATATGCAACTCTTAAACTTTTTTCTGACCATAAACTTTATGCAAAGCAATCAAAATGTTCCTTTGTTCAATAAGAGATTGAATATTTTGGGCATATACTCACTAAGGAGGGAGTTCAGGTAGACCCTAAGAAAATTCAAGTAGTGTAAGAATGGTACAAACCTCATACTTTGAAGAGACTTCATGGATTCTTGGGTCTTAGAGGATATTACAAAAAAATTATAAAAAAATATGGAAAAATAACAACCTCCCTCATAGCCATGTTGCAAAAAAAATCTTGTGTGGACTGATTTCCCTAAGAATGCGTATAGATTTGAAGATTTCTATGACCACCACCCCTATTTTGGAAATGCCACATTTTTATAAGCCCTTTCTCATTGAGAGTGATGCATCAGGTGTAGGCATTGGAGCAATTTTAATGCAGGAGGACCACCCATTAGCTTTCACTAGCAAGGCACTTTCCCCTTAAAATTTGGGCAAGTCCACATATGAGAAGGAAATGCTTATCATATTACATGCAGTCACTCATTGGCACACATATCTCATTGGTTGATATTTTTCCATCAAGACTGATCATCAAAGTCTAAAATATTTTTTAACACAACGGGTGGCTACTCCAAAACAAGAAAAATGGGTCTCCAAATTGTTGGGATATGACTATGACATTTATTATAAGAAAGGTAAAGAGGATGTGGTGGCTGATGCATGGTCTCACCTACATGAAGATCATACCATGCTACATGCCATATCTACTCCTCTTTTGCAATGGCTTCATCAACTTCGTAAATATCTCACTAAGAATTCAGCATTATAAAATCTCCTCTGCCATATCCAAAAGGATCCTCAATCACACCCTGGATACATTTGGGATGGTTAGGATTTACAATTTTATGATTGATTTGTTATTCCATCCGAGTCTCAAATCAAGGACTTCCTCCTTCATTAAATGCATGCATCCCCAAAATTGGTCATTCGAGTTTTCTCAAAATATATGCTCGATATATTTTCCTTGAATTCATCTCTAGCACTTATGTTCCCTAGCACACCCTTATACGACATCCATTGTCGCCCACATCTTCCTTGACTTCATCTTTCACCTCCATAGAATACCTAAATCCATTGTCTCTAATCGGGATCCTACCTTCACCAGTAATTTTGATATAAAATATTCAAGTTGTAGGGGACACAACTCAAGATGAATTTGGCTTACCATCCTCACACTGATGGCCAAACTAAAATTTTCAATAAATTCTTGGAAATATACCTTTGTTGCTTCACTTCTAAACATCCTACTCATTTTTCTAAGTGGATCCCTTTGGCTGAATGGTGGTACAACACCACCTATCACTTTTCCACTAAGGTGAATCCATTTGAAGCATATTATGGTCAACTTACACTAGCTCCAACTTCTTACATTATATGTAGCTGCAAGGTTCATGTCGTGGATTCCACTCTTTGTCAATGTCACTCCATTCTTTGCCAACTCCAGCTCAATTTGGACATGGCTCAAAATAATATGAAATAGTGAGAAGATCAACATCATACTGAATGCAAATTTGTTGTTGGTGAAATGGTCTTCCTTCACTTGTTACCATACAAACAATCATCTCTCCAGTTGTGTGGTTGTCAAAAACTTTCTCCCAAATACTATAGTCCTTACTAGGTATTACAGAGGATTGGTGTATAAAATAGCCCTTATGGCTAGTTCTAAACTTCATCCAGTCTTCCATGTGTCCTCTCTCAAGTAGGTTATTGGCAACAGGGTACAGGTGTAGTCTACACTTCCAGATTTGGATGAGGAAGGGTCCATCATTCTTGAACTTGAATTCATTCTTGACCACAGATCGTGTACCCTTCATCGATGGGTTATCAGAGATGTCCTGGTCTAGTGGTGTGGCTTACAACTAAAATATATTACATGGAAACCTCTTCACCAAATCCAAAAATATTTTCCTCACCTGCAACTTTCAGGATAAATTTTTTTGAAGGGGAAGGGCATGTTAGGACCCCATCCTAAAACTTGATGTAATAGTCTTGTAGAATGTGGGTAGTATCCATTTTAATATTTTGTAATGTTTTATTATAGTTTTGGATTAATAATTTCCCATTCCAAATGGTGCCCTTCTATGTAACCATTTTTCAAGAATGTAACTAATTGTAGGTAGGATATTCTAGCCCGGGTGGTATTTTGTATGTAAGCCAACATTGGGAGTTAGGTGCTAGATAAATTCCTTAAATATATGATAGGTAATATTGTACACATGTTTTTGAATAATTGATGGAAATATTGAAGGAGGTTACCCCCTCAAAGAGGCTTGCGATTCAGTGCTATTGTGATATTATTCATTTTCTACAATTTACTTTCATATTGTGCATTTTATTTCCAAGTGTGTTGTGAGCATGTGTGTTTATTTTCAAGTATTTGTGTGAGAGTGTTATTTTTAATAGTAGGTTCCTAACAACTTGAGAGTATATTGGAGATAAATCTTAGTGAAGACTTGAGAGGAGATTTGAGTTAAGTCTTAGTGAAGACTTGGGAGTAAATATGAGGTAATTATTAGTGAAAACTTGAGAGCAGATTTGATGTAATTCTTAGTGAAGACTTGAGAGCAGATTTGAGGTAAGTATTGGTGAAGACTTGAGAGTAGGTTGAGCAAAGTTCTTGATAGGACATTAGGATAGATTTGAGGCAAGTCTTGGTGAATACTTGTGAGGAGAGTTGATTGATTTATTTGTTCAAGCTTTTTGTAAGGCTTGGGGTAAATCTAAGTAGATTTGATTTATGATTTGTTCAAGCTTTGTGTTAAGTCTTGTGGTAAATCTAAGCATATTTTATTTATGATTAAATCAAGTTTTGTGTTAAGGCTTGGGGAAAATCTAAGTAGAGTTTATTTATGATTAGATCAAGCTTTGTGTTAATGATTGAGGATATATTTGAGGACATATTTTGGTGCATATTTGAGAGCAGCTCTGTGCTAGATCTAAGACAGAGTTAAAGCAGATTTGTACTAGATCGAGGATAGTATTTGGTGAAAATATGAGATAGATTTGAGAGTAATATTTGGAGGTGATAGATCATAGGATAGTAGTATCCAATGGATAAATATCCATTATCTAGTGTAGTGAGGATAGAGGTCTTCTGAGTGAGGATAGAGGTCTTCTATAGAGATATATCCATAAGCTAGTGTAGTGGGGATAGTAGTCTTCTAGGAGGTCATTAGCTAGAGTAGAGGGGAAATATTTTTCCTATGAATAGAGTTCCATGAACTAGAGCAAGGAGAAAGAGTTCTCCTATGGATTGTGATCCATGAAATAGCTAGGAATATAGAGTTCTTATGTGGAGAGATATCCATGAACCAGTTGAAGAGATAGAGTTCTCTTGTGTCAATTTCCATGAACCAAAAAAGGGAAAAGAGTTCTCCTATGGATAGAGATCCACAAAGTAGAGCATTAGGGGATTGGTGTCTCCTTTGGACAAGAGGTCCATAAATATTGTAATAGGGAAGTAATTCCCAAGAGATTTGTTGAGAAAATTTAGTAGAAATATTTTCTTTGTGGAGTAGCCCACATTGGGTGAACCACATTAAATTGGTGTTTCTATTGTATGTGATGATTTGTGCATTGCTTAATTACTACTATTGATATTTCCATTGATATATTGGATAATATTGTTTGAGAAAGAAAAGTAAAATTTGATCTTATACTATTCACCCCCCTCTTAGTATAAGTTTGTGTTCTTTAATAGTTATCAGAGTGGGTTCCTTAGAAAAATTTTAACATCTTGAAGAAAAATCTTATAGGAACACATATGGAATCTCAGAGTGGATCTTCTAGGAATAAGGCACCATTGTTCGATGGTAATAATTACGTATTATAGAGTGTAAGAATGAATATTTATCTAATGGCACAAAAAAATGGCATATGGTATGTAGTTGAGGATGGATACACACCACCAACTACTCCTCCTATAGATAAATATTGTAAGATCCTACATCTGAATAATTCAAAGGAAATTAATGTAATCTTAAGTGGTTTATTTGAATCAAATTTTATAAACATTGTGCATTGCACATCAACAAAATAGATTTGGGAAAAACTAAAGAAAACATATGAGGGAGACAAAAAGGTTAAAATGGAAAAATTATAAAATCACAAGAAAATATTTGAATATTTGAAGATGAAGGATGACGAATGCATTACTACATACTTACATCATGTGTATGATGTTGTTAACTCCATGCAAGAACTTGGATTTAAAATTGAAGAATAAAATATTTATCAAAATATTTTATGATCACTTCCTAAGAGGTATAGTGAAAAGGTTTCAGCCATAAAAGAAACAAAAGATATTGAAACTTTGACTAGGGATGAGTTACATGCAAATCTCACAACTTTTGATATGAAAATAGGAAAAAATCCTACTCCCCAAAAAGAAGCATCCTTCAAAGTAGCAAAGAAGACAAAGGATAAGAAGACAAATTCAAGTGATGAGTCATCCAGTGATGAAGAAGTAAACTATGGTAGAAGGAACAAGGAAACAAGAAAGCACAAAGGTACCAAATCACTTAAGTGCTTCAAATGTGGTAAATATGGTCACTATGCATATAAATGTACAAAATTTTGAAGTAGTAGTAGTGAAGACAAATAGGATCACAAGAATAGGGAAGCAGGAAAATCTAGGTATCAAAATAAGAACATGTATGAATAAAATAAACATAAAAATAAGTTTTTCCAGAGGTATAACAAGAGTTTTTATGCATACAAGATAGGCAAGAGTTCAAGTCATAGTGATGGAAGGTCCTCATATATATTGAAGAAGAAATTATATTTCTAACATTAGAAAAATAAGATGTTGGAAGAGAAGCTAAAAGGAAACCAATAATTATCAAGTGTTTTAGGTGTGGTAACTTTGGTCATATTGAAGATCACTGTACAAAGAATGGGTTCAGTTTTAATGAAGATGAATATGAAGATGCTCTTGAATATCTAGAAAAATAAACTCTCCTCTTGGCAATAGAAGATGAAGGAAGTGCTCCTAGTGGAAATAAATCAAAAAATAATGAAGACAAAGGACTAGAGTAAGAATCATAAAATGAAACCGATTGGTTTGACCGGTTGGTAGTCAGGCTCATGCTAAGGCACTATATTGCAAGCGATCAAGGGGTTGAATCTGGTCGATGTCATTTTAGGTCTGAGGTGTAGACCAATTGGTTCATCCAAAGCCCGTAAGGGGGGTGGAGTTCCAATGTTCAAATCTCAGGCCTCGTCAGATTGAACACTTGTCCCTTTCATGGTGCTTTTAGTGGCGTAAAAGGTTTAAAATGAGTGTGGCATGGTGGTTATAGGGGTGTACTGTGCAAATATCTGTGTGGTGGCTTTCAAGGTGAACAACGCAGAATACTATGGCAGGCATAAAAGCTAGAAGGCCTACCCGAATTCGTGGTGGCTACCGATTCCACCATGAAAAAAAAAAAGAATCATAAAATGAAGAAGAAGGAGAAGTAGATCTAGAAGGTGATCTTATTTTTGCTCTTAAGGAATTAAGAAAGGTAAGAAATAAGAACTCAAAAATCAAGATTCAATTTCAAGAATGTGATGAAGAGAAAGGAAAGCTTATACAAGATTTGATAGATTCAATATCTAAGACATGGAGACTTAAATAGAAGTTGGAAGAAAAATTATTAGAATGTGAAATATTAGAGCATGAGGTAGCTTCACTAAGGAAGTGAAAGAGTCTAAATACAAGCTACACAGGTTTGGGAGAAGCTCAAAGGCCTTAGATAAAATTATCAAGGTACAAATATCTTCATCAAATAAGACCATACTTGGATTTAAATAGGAACAAAGACAATGAGGAGAGGATTCAATCTCAAGCTCCAAAGAAGAAGAAGAGAGTGAAATATAAAGTGATACTTCTAAGGATAAGTTGGAAAATAGTAAGTTCAAAAAGGAAATGAACAATGCACAAATAAAGAACAGATAGAATAGGAAACATCACAGGAAAGAAAGGACTAAGAGACCAATGGGGTCAAGGCAAGATTTCTTCAATGGATTTTTCTTCTTATGTCATAGGTGTAGGACACATGAAAAGAAATAATATGGTTTCACTAAGAGAAATTTCAGAAATGGACATCTATTTCAAGGGTATTGTTACTCTTGTAATCAGTTTGGTCATAAGGAAATTAATTGTAGGGTTCATGATAGGAATGGATATGGCTTCACCGGGAGGAACTTCAAGACATTTACACCTTCTAGGAATCACAACATTAAATGTTATAAGTGCAATAATGTTGGGCATATGGCTAAGTGGTGTAGAAAAAAATTTCTAGAGACAAGTAGGAACATGAATATTTAGAGGAATCATAAGGATTAGTTGAGGAAGAAGGTGGACAAAGAAAAATAACATTGTATGCTAGGAGTAGAGTTACTCCCACCCCAAAATTAATCACCTCAAGAGAGGAGGTGGGGAGGGGGCTAAGCTAAGAGTCTTATATTTAGCCTCAAAGGTGGCCCTTTGCCATTGATAACAAAGGGGGGGAGATTTGAGTAAGAGGTAGAGCAATCAGTCAAGGGGAGTAGAATTGAAAAAGGAAAAATAAATGGTTAAAGAAAAAATGGTTGTCATCAATGACAAAGGGAGAGATTGTTGGAAATTTTGAGTATTTGTGTTGTAATTGATGTCAAGAAACAGTGTCAATGATGTCATAAGTCAGTGCAAGGAATTGGAAAAATGAGGGTTAAAATATTTATATTTTAAGCCCAAGAGATTTGGTTTAAAGATTCACATGATTGGTCAAAATATTAACAAAACACCCTAAAGAAAGGATATAACTAGGCTCAAAGGAAATAATATTATAATATTTATTATTATAATATTTAAGGTGTTTACATAAAGCCTAAGGTTGGAAAATACCTAGGCCCAAAGGAAATAATATTATAATGTTTATTATTATAATATTAAGAGTTTAAGTTAAGCCTAAGGTTAATTAATTATAATATTTATATTATAATTAATAATATAAATTAATTTAATTAAATCCTAAGTTAGGTTTGGGTGCAAAATATTTCATTTTAATATTTTCCCACCAACATCGAGCAAAAATAATATATGGTATTTATACCATATGGTTTGGATGCAATTAAGCAAGTCTCTGAAATAATATTGTGCATGCGAAGGGCTAAGAAATATCTCGAGCGATTTTCGTGAGCAAGGCAAAGGTTTTAATTTTTTTTAAAGGCTTGAAGTGGACGGTGAATGAATAAGGCAGAGTGAGGGCACACTCCCATCACCATCCACTCGGGTGGTCTAGTGGCAAGGACTGGCACATAGGTTGTTGGTAGGATAGAGGTCCTACGTTCGATTCCCAATGGCAACAGAGGTTAAAGGATTTTATCATTTGGTTTTTGGCACCGATAAAGGAAATAAGAAGTGGAAGGTGCTTCATTAGTTTTGTGAGGGCGTGTAGCCCATGTGGCTAACTAAGTCATGGCTAAGGCGCTTGGTGGGCAGGTGAATGTGAGTTCGAATTGCATGGGGTGCTCTATGGAGTCTAAGGTGCATGAAAATTAATTTTTGCTTGTGGCTAAGGTATGAATAAATAATTTTTATTTTTTCCAAGCATTAATTAAAGTTTGGAGTTTATAAGGGTTTCCAAGGATTTTTGTTGGTATAATTTGGAATTAATGTTGGGTTGATATTTGGAGAGGATAAGGTGTATTCAAGGACTTTATTATTGTAATTTGAAATTTATTTTGAGGGTTGAAATTTGATTAAAATATTTTATTGAGATGGATTTAAAAGGAGTTAAAGGGAGATTTCCATTATAATTATTTTTGTGAGTGAATGATTCATTGATTGAAGATTATTTTTTAAGGAAGGAGTAATAAGGTGTATTTGTGATTTGTCATTTTATTTGTATGGTGAAATATTTGGTGGGATAAATACTTCTATGGAGATTTTGATATAGGTTGTTGCTATATAACCTAGAGATGGCAAAATGTTTTGGTTGTGAGTATAACAGGTTTTGAAGACACATCTTCATCAAAACAAAATGTATAGGCACATCTTCCTTATGATTAAAATTTTGTTGGATTGAATGTTGTTAAATGCAAAGGTGGAGTAAAAAGGATTGTTTGATAAGCATTGTTGGAAATGTTTGAGTGAGTTTTCATATGCATGATTAATGAATATTTAAGAGAACATTTGAGTTAGAGATTGAGGATTATTTGAGTTAGGGTTTGAGACCGACATTGTGCTTCTGCTTGGAAAAGAATGGAAACATGTGTTTAGGGTTTGTAAGCAAGTTGTGTTTCATTGATTGAATTTTATTGAGCATTGGTTTTGAGTGATATTGAAAGTGTATGTGCAACCATTAGAAATAAGATTTGTGGAAGCGACAAACTTAATGATTGAATAGAACATATTTAATTTTTTGATAGAGTACATCGTTCTCTATATGTTCCAAAGGTTAAACTAGTTCTGAATAGAATATGTCTAAACTACTTCAAGTTAAAGGAATTACTTTGAATATTAGACAAAAAAATTGATAGCATTGTGTGCAATATTTGAGATTGATTGAGCATATCTTGTGAGTTGTATTTAGCATGTGTCTAAGAAGATTTGAGTAAAATTTTGTGAAAGCTTAAGGATATAGTTAATCAAGCTTTTGTGAAAACTTGAGAGCAGATTTAAGGTAAGTCTTGGTGAAGATTTGTTGAGAATATTTGATACAAGTCTTGATGAATACTTGAGAGCAGATTAAGCAAGTTCCATTGAAGACTTGGAAGTATATTTGAGGTAAGTCTTAGTGAAGACTTGTGTTAGGACCCCATCCTAACACTTGATGTAACAGTCCTTGTAGAACATGGGTAGTACCCATGTTAATATTTTGTAATGTTTTATTATAGTTTTGGATTAAGAAGCACCTATGCCAAATGGTGTCCTTCTATGTAACCATTTTTTCAAGAATGTAACTGATTGTAGGTTGGATATTCTATCCCGAGTGGCATTTTACATTTAACCCAACCTTGGGAGTTAGGTGCTAGAGAAATTTCTTAAATTTGTGAGAGGTAATATTGTACACATCCTTTTCATAATTGAATGACATATTGAAGGAGGTTTCCCCCTAAAAGAGGCTTGCAATTCAGTGCTATTGTGATATTGTTCTTTTTATTCAATTTACTTTCGTATTGTACATTTTATTTCCAAGTGTGTTGTGATCATGTGTGTTTATTTTCAAGTATTTGTGTGAGCATTATTTTTAATAGTATGTTCCTAACAAGTGGTAGGTGTGTTATTCTACGACTACAATGGATTTTGCCAATTTGATTGTTAGGTATAAGATTTATGAGTTTAATTTTTTCATTTGCAAGTTTTCCTTATTTAAAAAAAAAATTACGTATCAAAAAAATACCAACAATTTTTTTTTTTGTATTTTTACAGTAGTTGAGTAGGTTAGAAACCCTGTGCTAGGGTTTTAAAATATTGCAAAGTAGTTGTCATTATTGGCTAATCTAGATAGCATGTAAAGAGTCTAGTGAAGTGAGGGGTGATCAGGCTCTAATACATAGGCCTTAGACATCACTCACGCATGGAATTGAGCTCCCACGCATCTTCGGGTGTATCGGGAGACCATCTAGGATTTAACAAAATTTTATCCCTAGGAATATTTTTCAACCTTGTATTGTCCATAGTGTATGGGACACAACATCCCAGAAGACTATCCTCCCATACTATCAGAGAGGCAGATAGTGTGCTCAAGGGTATGTGTGGAATCCTCCTTGAGTAGTGGCCTAAAATATTGGTTCGAGCACTATTGTTCATCATTGTCGTATAACAAAGGTCCTATGGATATTACATACACCCTTGCCTAGAGTACATTGGTTCTATTTAAACTTGCAAACAAGGTTGTTATTCAAGTCTTATGTTCTACTTAACCTGTAACCAAAATACCAAACCTATTACTATATCCTACACATAATTTGATCATACGAATAAAACATCCCTATTCCATAATTCCTGCATGCACAACAGGCAATACAAGGTCCCAAAAGAATAACAGGGGGAAAAGAATAATTAGAGTCTAAAACAGGGGGTTAGATTCAGTTACAGTTATAAAAATTCCATTAGTAACAGTGAATACAGGGTGTTCAGGAATAATAGGGTCATAACAGTCACCTACACAGTCAGAACAATTACTTGTGCTTGTATGAATAGTCAGGTAATATCAGTGATAGTCAAAATTGAATAGGGAACAAAACAATATCAATAATCAGAACATACAGGATAAATATAGTTGACAGAGTTTTGGGAACCAATCTTCAGAGGTAAACCCAACCTCACCAAGTATATATATATATATATATATATATATATATATATATAGATATATAGCTTAGAGTGACTAAAACAAGGATATCTCTTCACTTAGAACTCAAAGTGACTCAAAAATTTAGTAGATAATTCTAAATTCTATTCCAGATAAATTTATCCTTAGCAACCCTTGGTCAAATTTTGCAGCTATTTTCCAAAAATGGTCATTTTTTATTTTTCTTGCTAAGGCCATAACTTTTCAACGGTCAATCAAATTGGTCTAAAGTTTTTGGAATAGAAGCACCAAAGACCCTCAGGGACTCACTGGTGAAATTTTAAGTCCAAGTGGAAGAAATTACCTTGAAATCAACTTGTAACCAACCAAGGGATCACAAAATGTATATCTCCTCATTGAGTTCTCAGATCAAGTAGCCATTGAAGTGGACCCTATCCTAAAATCAGTTTTGCAACCCATTTTTCAAATTAAAATTTGGACACTTAGTAAAAATAGTAACTCCTAAAAGCTACCTATCTATTTTAGTAAGTCCCACAAAATGCATCCAAATCTTCAATTATGGCTGAGGGAACTTGCCAACAAGTAGCAGAGAAGGAACTTTAAATAAAAGTGGACAATATGGGTAAAAAAATCTGGTCTATGGTTAACAAAAACATATAGGATATATAGTCCCAAATGCAATATTTCCAAGAATCTATGAATGATCTCATCCAGGCACAAAAAGCAATGAAGGTTGAATGGGAAATTAAATCCTCTACTGATTCCACAACTGCACATGACCAAGAAAAAATTGGTACAAGCCACCACCAATGAGTTGTACCCAACTACAATGGGATGAGGTTACCCAAATTAGACTTTCCCAAGTTTTATGGAAATGATCTTGAGAGGTGGATTTGTAAGGCAGAACAATATTTCACTCTTCATAATGTTGATAATTTCCTATGGTTGATCATTGCTTCTTTAAATTTTGAATCAGATAAACTCCATTGGTTTTTGTGGCTTAGAAAGGCTGAACCTGACCTTTCATGGCCTAAATTTGTTCAACACCTACTCACTCTCTTTGGTCCTAGTGAGTTTGAAAATTTTACAGGAACCCTTTTTAAACTCAGACAAACTTCAACTTTACGAGAATACCAAACTCAGTTTGAGAAACTTGCCAATCGAACAAGAGGAGTAAGTGTTGATTCATTCTAGAGTTGTTTTATGGGTGGATTGAAGGATGACATTAGGGCTGAGGTTAAATTGTTGTGACCTCAATCACTACCACAAGCCATACAATTGGCCAAATTGGCAAATGAAAAATTCAAGGCTCTTGGTCAAACTTCTAATTTTTCTCCATCTATGTCATCTTTTGTGAATAAGCCAATGCTAAGTTCAACTAATAAATCTCCACATATAAAAATTTGAGTAATGAGGAGATGGAGAATAGGAAGGCCCAAGGATTATGTTATAATTGTGATGAAAAATATACCCGATGGCATAGTTGTGTACAACAAAAATTCTACTTGTTATATATGTATGAAGTTCCCATGTCAAACTCATTTGAGGATGATGAGGATCCTCAAGAAACAGAAAACACAGATCAACCAACCAATTAGGAGGAATCCCAACCAAAAGTTTTTGTACATGCTCTAGTAGGAATATCCACACCCCAAACCATGAAGGTGATGGGCCATTTCAAAGAACAAAAGGTCATAATTTTGATTGACTCTAGTATCACACATAATTTTATTGATCCACGTATCACAAAACAAGGAAACTGTTACATTGCCACATGCAATTCATTTGAAGTTATGATTGCTAATGGTGGCACACTACCATGTAAAGTAAAATGTCATAATGTTAAGCTAAAAATTGGGGACTATAATCTCAATTTTGACATGTTTGCTTTACCCTTATGAGGGTATGATATGGTTCTAGGTGAATAATGGTTACAAATTTTAGGATCAATCGTATGGGATTTTTTAGAATTATGGATGAAATTTAATTAGGATGAGTAGGAATATACCTTCCGTGGCACAAAGGTAGGAGAAGTTCAATTTATTACTTCACATAAGATAGAAAAATTGTTAAATAGATCTTCCCATGCAGCGGTAGCTTGAATTTTTGCTATCATTGCTATCGAGGAAGGGGAGTCTAGTTAACCACACCAGTTACAACATAAATTAAACAAGTATTCTCATGTCTTTAAGGAACTCAAGGAAATTCCTCCTCAGTGCTCACATGATCATGCCTATGCTCAAAAAACCAAAATTTAGAAAATTATACAAGAACTTCGAGCTTCTAGAATTATCCATTCAAGTGTTAGCCCCTATTCTTCACCAATATTGTTAGTTAGAAATAAGGACGACACTTCATGCTTGTGTGTGAATTACCGAGATCTTAATAAAATTACCATCAAGGATAAGTTCCCTATTCTTTTTATTTATGAACTCTTATATGAGTTGCATGGGGCTGAATATTTTTCCAAGTTGGATTTATGATCAGGTTATCATCAAATCTATATTAAGAATGAAGATATTTCCAAAAAATCCTTTAGAACTCATGAAGGGCATTATGAATTTTTGGTTATGCATTTTGGGTTAACCAATGCACCTTCCACCTTCCAGAGTTTTATGAGTTCTATTTTTTACCCTCATCTTCACAAATTCATTTTAGCCTTCTTTGATGACATCCTAATTTATAGTCATACATGGGAGGATCATCTTCACCACTTAGAAGCAACTCTCAAAATTTTGTCTGACCATCAACTTTTTGCAAACCAATAAAAATGTTCCTTTGGTCAACAGGAGGTTGAATATTTGGAGAATATAGTCACTAAGGAAGGATTTCATGTAGAACCTAAGAAAATTCAAGTAGTGCAAGAATGACCCAAACCTCATACTTTGAAGGGACTTCATGGATTTTTGGGTCCTATAGGATATTAAAGGAAATTATAAAACACTATGTAAAATTAGCATCCCCTCATAGCCATGTTACATAAATATTATTTTATATGGATTTATTCCACTGAGAAGGCTTTTTTTTATTTGAGTATATTTGTACTAGACCGAGGGCAGTTTTTGGTGCAGATATGAGATAGAGTTGAGAGTAAGCTTTGTAGGTGACAGATCAAAGGACAATAGTCTCTAGTGGATAGAGATCCATTAGCTAGGACAGTGAGGACACAGGTCTTCTAAGTGAGGATAAAGGTCTTCTGAGTGATGACAAAGGTCTTCTATGGAGAGAGATCCACAAGCCAGTGTAGTGGGGATAGTAGTCTTCTAAAAGATCATCAACCAAAGCATAGAGGAAAGAGTCCTCATGTGGATAGAGTTCCACAAACAAAATCAAGAGAAAAGAGTGTTAGACTTACAATGGCACTGAGAGGGGGGGTGAATCAGTGTAGCTCTTTAATTATGAATTAACAACTCTTAAAACAACAACAGTTAAAACTTATAAACAGATACAGCAAGAACAACAAGAGAACAACACACAACACAAGATTTAACGAGGTTCACCAATGTGGCTACTCCTCAAAAATGACTGCTTGGACTACCATCCAAATCCAGCCTTTGCAAAGCACCAACTTTACAATTAATTTACCAGCACCAACTGGAAGGAGCACCAACCCCTGATTTATCTGCACCAACAGAAAGGAGCACCAACCCCTGATTTACCAGCACCAACTGGAAGGAGCACCAACCCCTGATGCCAAGCACCAACCTGGACTTCAAATTGAATCTTTGGGTTTAACAGTAAGATACCTTCGCTTTTACAAGACCCTGACTGGTCTACTTCACCTTTGCGTTCTCTGCTTTTTCTGTGCAAGCACTTCGCACACTCTACTGCACCTCGTAGTCGTCTTCTCCTTGTTGTGCACTCTGCTTTCTTAGAAAAATTCCACACTTCGAAAGATTCGACACGACTTGCTCTTCTGCACTCAGCGACCATATTTCACACTTAGAATGATTCGACGACTTGCACACTACACTCTACGATCAAACTTCGCACTCTGTGCACTCTCTCCGAACTTCACACTTCAACACCTCAACTCTTCAAACAACCTTCCTTTTATAACAAAATTTTCAAGATCAAAAACTCTAATCTTAGTCGGCTGTAACCCTAATCATAGTCGGCTGCAAACCCTAATCTTCGTCGGTTGCAAACCCTAATCTTCATCGGCTAACATCGGTCTTCGTCGGCTTCAACTGCCCTTGTAACTCTTCTATTGTTGTTGCCATGAAAACACATGTCACGATATCGTGACACTTTCGCCTCCATACGCTTTCTCTTAGCTTTGGCCCACGAGAATACAACATGTAGCGATATCGCTACACTTTTTCCTTCCGTACGCTTTCTCTTAGCTTTGGCCCACGAGAATACAACATGTAGCGATATCGCTACACTTTTTCTTCTGTACGCTTTCTCTTAGCTTTGGCCCGCGAGAATACAACATGTAGCGATATCGCTACACTTTTTCTTCCATACGCTTTCACTTAGCTTTTGACCGCAAAAATGAAACATGTCACGAAATCGTGACACCTTTTTCTCTCTCCTCTTTCTCTTCGCTTTGGACCACGAAAATGAAACATGTCACGAAATCGTGACACCTTTTTCTCTCTCCTCTTTCTCTTCGCTTTGGACCGCGAAAATGAAACATGTCACGAAATCGTGACACCTTTTTCTCTCTCCTCTTTCTCTTCGCTTTGGACCGCGAAAATGAAACATGTCGCGAAATCGTGACACTTTTTCTCTCTTTCTCTTGCCTTGATCTTTTCTTTCTCCTGTAAACCGACATGTCGCGATATCGTGACACTTTTTCTCCTTAGCACTTTTTCTTGCCTTCGGGTCGCGAAACTCGACATGTCGCGATATCGTGACACTTTTTCTCCTTAGCACTTTTTCTTGCCTTTGGGTCACGAAAACCCGGCATGTCGCGATATCGCGACACTTTTTCTCCTTAGCACTTTTCTTCCAGACATGTCACGATATCGTGACACTTTTTCTTTCGAACTCTCTCTCCTGCAATATGTCACGAAATCGTGACACTTTTTCTTTCGTACAAACTCTCTTGCAATATGTCGCGAAATCGTGACACTTTTTCTACTTGTCTTTTTCCTTTCCAACATGTCACGAAATCGTGACAATTTTTCAACTTGTGTTTTTTCTTTCCAACATGTCACGAAATCGTGACAATTTTTCCTGTTGTTTCTCTCTCTTCCAACATGTCGCGAAATCGCGACAGTTTTTCCACTTGTGTTTTTTCTTTCCAACATGTCACGAAATCGTGACAGTTTTTCTTGTTGTTTCTCTCTCTTCCAACATGTCGCGAAATCGTGATAGTTTTTCTTGCTATTTCTCTCTCTTCCAACATGTCACGAAATCGTGACAATTTTTCTTGTCGCGATATCGCGACACTTTTCTTACTTGTATTTTTCTTTGATCTTTTGCAAGTGGTCCACTTCGGTCTTCTTGGAAAATCATTGTACAAACTCTGAGTAACCTTTGAACTCCTGTCTTCTGCATCTGACTAGCCTTTGAACTTCCTGTCCACTGCATCAACAGATCTATCTGACTGTGTTGACAACAATGACAATACTCCTGCTGCACCTTGCTCAACAATCTCCCCCTTTGGAATTGTTGGCAACACAAGTGTAATTTCCTGTAACTCTTCTCCCCCTTTGACAATAATACCAAAGGGCTACTGCAGACTCCCCCTGAGTCCATGCACAACATTCTCAGGCAAAATAGATTATACTTAGCAAAAATCATGAACATGAGCAACAAGATAATCAAATGCTTAGATGCTCCCCCTGAGAATGTGATCCCTGTAGCTAGTCAATCTTTGGGAAGTGTGACCACTCCCAATTTATTGTGAAGGTACTCAAAAACTTCCTTGGGCAATGGTTTTGTGAAGATATCTGCTACTTGCTCTGTAGTTGGAACAAAATCCAATTTAACCTCACCTTCTGCAACTTTCTCCTTCAAGAAGTGATACCTGATAGCAATGTGTTTTGTGCATGAATGCATAACTGGATTCTTGGAGATGTTAATGGCACTGGTGTTATCACACTTAACTGATATTGGTTCACTGAAGCAGATACCAAGATCTTTTAGGGTTTGTTTCATCCATAATACCTGCGTACAACATGTTGTCGCTGCAATATATTCTGCCTCTGTTGTTGATAAAGAAACTGACTCTTGCTTCTTACTGTGCCATGCAACCAATCTGTCTCCGAGATAGAATGCACCTCCACTGGTACTCTTTCTATCATCTACACATCCTGCCCAATCTGCATCTGAATATGATATAAGGGTGAAGTCTTTACCTTTTGGATACCACAACCCATACTCCATAGTACCCTTGAGATACCGAAGAATCCTCTTTACTGTTGTCACATGAGTCTCCTTGGGATTGGCCTGAAAACGTGCTACCATGCATACTGCCTGCAAAATATCTGGTCTGGTAGCTATCAGATACAGTAAGCTTCCAATCATAGATCTGTACATGGTTTGATCAATAGTTGGAGATTTGTCATCCTTGCTCAACTTGCAACCTGTTGTCATGGGAGTGCTAACTGGCTTACAATCCTCCATTGTGAACTTTTTTAACATCTCTTTTACATATTTAACTTGAGAAATAAATATGCCCTTCTCACTTTGATTAACTTGTAATCCGAGAAAATATGACAGTTCTCCAATCATTGACATTTCAAATTCTTTTTGCATCTTATTTGCTAAATCCTTGCATGACTCATCTTTGCTGCTGCCAAATATGATATCATCTACATATACAACAAGAACGATAAGATGCCCATTTTCTGTTTTGACATACAAATTACTATCCACCATACCTTTCTTAAACCTTTGTTGAGTGAGATAGTTGTCTAGCCTTGCATACCATGCTCGGGGTGCCTGTTTTAAGCCATATAATGCTTTCTTCAACTTACAAACAAAGTTGGGATTATCACCAAGTTGGAACCCATCTGGTTGCTCAATATAAACCTCTTCTTCAAGTTTCCCATTCAAAAACGCTGATTTCACATCCATTTGATAAACTTTGAAATTTTTGTAGATTGCTAAAGCCAGAAACATTCTGATTGCCTCTAGTCTAGCTACTGGAGCAAACGTTTCCTCAAAGTCAATGCCTTCAACTTGAGCATAACCCTTGCATACCAATCTTGCTTTGTTTTTGACTACCTGTCCATCTTCATTCAATTTGTTTCAAAAAATCCATTTAGTCCCGATTATATTTTTGTTTGCAGGTCTAGGAACTAACTCCCAAGTGTCATTTTTCTCTATCTGATCTAATTCTTCATTTATTGCCTTCATCCAGCTTTCATCTTTGCTTGCATCATCAATATTTTTAGGCTCAATGCTGGATAGTAGAGAGTAGTTGCTTACTGCTCTTCTTCTTGTCCGAACTCCAACTTTGGGATCTCCGATGATTTGCTCTCTAGGATGATTTTTCTTGCCCTACCTATTTTGAATTTCTTATTTTCTTCCATTTTCGCATCATCATCTGAGTCAATTTTTTGTATCTTTTCAATTTCGTTTTCCTCATCTCCTTCAATGACCTCTTCATAGATTGGGTAGTTTGTTTCATAACTAATTACTCGTTCTTTACCTTCATCAAACTTAACATCAACACTGTCCACAATTTTCTTTAGCCTTTTGTTGTAGCATTTGTAAGCTTTGCTTCTAGGCGAATAACCAACAAAAATACCTTCATCTGCTCTATCTTCAAACTTACCAAGATTATCTTCAGTTCTTTTGATATAGCACTTGCTGCCAAACACTCTGAGGTATTTTGTTGTTGCCCTTTTACCGAACCACAGTTCATAAGGAGTTTTGCTTTCATGTGTTCTCAGCATGTACCTATTTTGGATATACACCGTAGTATGGATTGCTTCTTTCCAAAATTTGTCAGCTACTCTACTTTCAGCCAACATAGATCGTGCCATTTTCTGCATAGTCCTGTTCTTTCTTTCTACCACTCCATTTTGCTGAGGTGTCCTGGCTGCTGAGAACTGTCTTTTGATACCGTATTTTTCATAGTATTCTGCAAACTCCTCTGAAATGAATTCTCCTCCTCTGTCTGATCTTAAACATTTGATCCTCTTTCCTATTTCATTCTCAACCTAGTTTTTGAAAATCTTGAACATATCAAGGGCTTCTGATTTATTCTTCAAGAAGAATATCCATGTCATTCTGGAATAGTCATCAATGCACAACATAAAATATTTGTCACCATTTATGCTTTGTGTTCTCATGGGTCCACATAAATCGGTGTGAATTAGTTCCAAAGGTTTGCTTGTGTAGTATTCTTTTGTTTTGAATGTGACTCTAGTTTGTTTCCCCTTTTGGCATGAAGCACAAATGTTGTTTGCAGGTTTGCTGATGGTGGGAATATCTCTCACTGCCCTTTTTGAGGTGATTTTTACTAGATTATCAAAACTGATATGACCAAGTCTCTTGTGCCACAGCCAATTTTCTTCTTCCTGTCCAATAAAGCAAGCTCCTTTTGAAGTCTCTGAGAGCGTGTACAGGTTACCAGATGTTCTTGACCCTGTTGCTATCAATTTTCCACTGTTTGTTTTTCTGACTTCACAACCTTGCTTCATAAAGACTACTTCATGACCTTTATCACAAATCTGACTTACACTCAATAAATTATGTTTCAACCCATCCACAAATAAGACTTCTTCTGATTTAATCCTTCCATCACTAATTTTGACTGAGCCTTTGCCGACTATCTTGGCTCCATCATTATTTCCAAATTTTACTGATCCTCCTTCATATTTCTGTAACTTTTCAAATTTTTGTTTGTCACCTGTCATATGACTGGAGCATCCACTATCTAGTATCCATGGTACATATTTATTCTATGCTTTGAATGCAGTTTGTATGATCAAAGATTCCTTTTCTTCCTTCAGTTGCTCTTTTCCTTTCCACACTATTTTGATAGTAGTTTTGGGCTCTTGTTTTGCCTTTCTCTTATCAGTAGTTTGAGTAGGTTTTTTGAGAAGTTTTTTATTCTGACTCATCCTGTATGGTTGAAATTTTCTTCCCTGAAACTGATTTGAAGTAAATGTGTTTCTATAGTTTCTTGCAATGTGCCCAAACTTATGACAGTTATAACATTCCACTGTATAATTCATCAGAGGAGAAAAAACATTTCTACTGGTGAAGTTCCTTGGTCTTACATTATATTTGCAGTTTGAGATTTTATGCCCATAGCCATTGCATTTAAAATAGAAACCAGAGAAAGGATAATTGAACTTGGGTGATGGTCTTTGCCATGTTGTCGTAGGAGCCATAGGTCTTCTTCTTCTTTGATGTGTGACTTTGGTGAATCCATCATTGTCAATTCTCCCATCGTGCCTGGCATTAATGCTTTCTCTTTCATGAGATGTTTTTCCTTGATCAACCTATTTCTTAGCTTCATTCTTTATGGACTTGGCCTTTGATCCACTTGATGATTCTCCTTCGATGAAGCCTAGACCAAATTTGATGCCTGCAGGTCTTTGGTCATTTAAGATCTTATCCAACTTCATAGAACTTTCTTCACGTTTGTGATAACAACTGATTTTCTTATTCATCTCTTCTAGCTGCATTCTTAAACCAACAATCTCTTCTTCTAACTTGTTGCAATGATCTATTTTCATTGTTAATAGCACTTCGAGATCTTCGAAGATTTTCTTAGATTCTTCTATCTGTACTTTTAAGTTGGTTATGATTCCATTTGCATCCTCAAGCTTTCTTGATAGTTTCTTGTTCTTTTTCTTTTCTATCTCCCACTCTTCAAGTGCAGATATCAACTCACCTTCTAGATCTACTTCAGCCTCGAGAATCTCACCACAAACTTCAGACGTCACTCCTTCTTCCTTTTCTGATTTAACTTCTTCAAATGCCATAAAAAGAGCTTCATCTCTTTCTTCTTCAGACTCTTCTCCGGAGCTATTTTTTGATGAACTGACATTCTTGGAGATGAAACTTTTCTTTTTGAAGTTGCCTTTTCTAAAATTCATTTTCATCTTCCAGTCACTTCTTTCTTGGTGGGATCCTTCATCATTTTTGTTCTTCTCTTTAAGTGGACATTTAGTCGCAAAATTCCCAATGCCCCCATAGTTGAAACATTTAAATGGAAGCTTCCCTCTGTATTTTCCTTTCCCCTTTTTTAGTTTTCTAACAAAGTTTGCTTCCATTTCATCTGATGTCTCTTCTTCCTCGGACTCGTGTTTTGTGTTTTTATTTTTAAGAGCTTTGAAAGCTGCTTCTCTGTCAGAGGGTTTAGATCTTCCTATCCTCATCTCATATGCAGTTAAAGAACCATACATTTCATCTATACTAAAATAATTTAGATTTTTAGCTTCTTCTATCGTTGAGACTTTGGAATCAAACCTTTGAGGAAGAGATCTTAATACCTTTTTCATGACAGTAGAGTCATCGATATCCTCGTCGAGTCCTCTGATCGCATTGATGATTCCATTAACTCTCAACATGAATGCCTCAATGTTTTCATCGTCATTCATCTTCAATGCTTTGAACTGAGCTCGATGTGTCTGTAACTTGGCTTCTTTGATCTTATCATCTCCTTCATGAACACTCTTCAATTTGTCCCATATTTCTTTTGCCGATTTACAACTCATGACCTTTACTAGTTCACTATCTGCTAATCCACACAAGATGGCATTCGTTGCTTTCGAATTATTCTCAAATAGTTTCTTTTCATCCGCTTCTTTTGGAGGAGTGGTGGGAATTGTGTATCCACTGACTACTGAATCCCAGATGTCGTAACCCAAAGCACAGAGATATGTCTGCATCCTGACTCTCTAGAACGCATAATTAGATCCATCAAACAATGGTGCTTTGTTTGATGAGAAGCCTTCACCACCTGCCATTGTGTTATTTCCAAGATCACCCTAGCTGGTTAAGCTTGTACAGGGACTTAGCTTTGATACCAATTGTTAGACTTACAATGGCACTGAGAGGGGGGGTGAATCAGTGTAGCTCTTTAATTATGAATTAACAGCTCTTAAAACAACAACAGTTAAAACTTATAAATAGATACAGCAAGAACAACAAGAGAACAACACACAACACAAGATTTAACGAGGTTCACCAATGTGGCTACTCCTCAAAAATGACTGCTTGGACTACCATCCAAATCCAGCCTTTGCAAAGCACCAACTTTATAATTAATTTACCAGCACCAACTGGAAGGAGCACCAACCCCTGATTTATCTGCACCAACAGAAAGGAGCACCAACCCATGATTTACCAACACCAACTGGAAGGAGCACCAACCCCTGATGCCAAGCACCAACCTGGACTTCAAATTGAATCTTTGGGTTTAACAGTAAGATACCTTCACTTTTACAAGACCCTGACTGGTCTACTTCACCTTTGCGTTCTCTACTTTTTTTGTGCAAGCACTTCGCACACTCTCTGCACCTCGTAGTCATCTTCTCCTTGTTGCGCACTCTGCTTTCTTAGTGAAATTCCACACTTCAAAATTCACACCTTGCTCTTCTATGCTCCATATTTCACACTTAGAAAGATTCGCATGACTTGCACCACTCTACGACACTCAACTCTCTCACACTTCACACTTCAACACTCAACTCTTCAAACAACCTTCCTTTTATAACAAAATTTTCAAGATCAAAAACTCTAATCTTAGTCGGCTGTAACCCTAATCATAGTCGACTACAAACCCTAATCTTCATCGGTGCAAACCCTAATCTTCGTCGGCTAACATCGGTCTTCGTCGGCTTCAACTGCCCCTGTAACTCTTTTGTTGCTGTTGCCATGAAAACATAACATGTCACGATATCGTGACACTTTCGCCTCTATACGCTTTCTCTTAGCTTTGGCCCATGAGAATACAACATGTAGCGATATCGCTACACTTTTTCCTCCATACGCTTTCTCTTATCTTTGGCCCATGAGAATACAACATGTAGCGATATCGCTACACTTTTTCTCTCTACTCTTTCTCTTAGCTTTTGACCATGAAAATGAAACATGTCACGAAATCGTGACACCTTTTTCTCTCTCCTCTTTCTCTTCGCTTTGGACCGCAAAAATGAAACATGTCACGAAATCGTGACACCTTTTTCTCTCTCCTCTTTCTCTTCGCTTTGGACCACGAAAATGAAACATGTCACGAAATCGTGACACCTTTTTCTCTCTCCTCTTTCTCTTGCCTTCGGTTCGAAAATGAGACATGTCGCGAAATCGTGACACTTTTTCTCCTTATTCTCTTGCCTTCGGGTCGAAAAGGACATGTCGCGATATCGCGACACTTTTTCTCCTTAGCGCTTTTTCTTGCCTTCGGGTCACGAAAACCCGACATGTCGCGATATCGTGACACTTTTTCTCCTTAGCACTTTTTCTTGCCTTCGGGTCGCAAAAACCCGACATGTCGCGATATCGCGACACTTTTTCTCCTTAGCACTTTTTCTTGCCTTCGGGTCACAAAAACCCGACATGTCGCGATATCGCGACACTTTTTCTTTTGAACTCTCTCTCCTGCAATATGTCACGAAATCGTGACACTTTTTCTTCCGTACAAACTCTCTTGCAATATGTCGCGAAATCATGACACTTTTTCTACTTGTCTTTTTCCTTTCCAACATGTCACGAAATCATGATAGTTTTTCAACTTGTGTTTTTTCTTTCCAACATGTCGCGAAATCATGACAGTTTTTCCTATTGTTTCTCTCTCTTCCAACATGTCGCGAAATCGTGACAGTTTTTCCACTTGTGTTTTTTCTTTCCAACATGTCACGAAATCGTGACAATTTTTCCTACTGTTTCTCTCTCTTCCAACATGTCGCAAAATCATGACAGTTTTTCTTGCTGTTTCTCTCTCTTCCAACATGTCGCGAAATCGCGACAGTTTTTCTTGTCGCGATATCGCGACACTTTTCTTACTTGTATTTTTCTTTGATCTTTTGCAAGTGGTCCACTTCGGTCTTCTTGGAAAATCACTGTACATACTCCGAGTAACCTTTGAACTCCTGTCTTCTGCATCTGACTAGCCTTTGAACTTCCTGTCCACTGTATCAACAGATCTATCTGACTGTGTTGACAACAATGACAATACTCCTACTGCACCTTGCTCAACAAAGAGTTCTCCTATGGAGTGTGATCCATGAAGTAGCTAGGAATATAGAGTTCTTCTATGGAGAGAGATCCACGAACAAGTTGAGGAGAAAGAGTTCTCCTGGGTCAAATTCCATGAACCAGGAAAGGTAAAAGAGTTCTCCTATTGATAGAGATTCAAAAAGAAGAGTATTAGGATATTGGTGTCTCCTTTGGACAAGAGGTCTATAAACATTATAATAGGAAAGTGATTCCCAAGAGATTTTTTGAGAAACTTTAGTTGAAATATTTTCTCCGTGGAGTAGCCCACATTGGGTGAACCATGTTAAATTGGTGTCTCTATTATATGTGATGATTTGTACATTACTTAATTAATATTGTTGATATTGCCATTGATATATTGGATAATATTGTTTGAGAAAGAAAAGTAAAAGTTGGTCATATATTGTTCACCCCCCTATTAGTATAAGCTTTTGTTCTTTAGATTGACCATGGGGATTGCCTTGGATGACACGAGCAAAACATGTGGATAGTGAGATAGGTTATTGGATTCTATGGCAATGAGACTAGGAGATAGGTCAGAGTTATCCCTTTGCAGGAATGATTGATCATTACACATAGTCCTTTGCACAACTCAAGGTATAGGAGGTGACGTGGAGATCCTACATGGATTGTACAACATGTCCTAAGGTTGAGGCACACCTTCATTGAGTGAGGCAATGAATATGGTTAGTTTGGAAACATGGTACTGAGTGAGAAAACTTCCTGTATGCTCAAGTATTGTAGTATTTTGGACTATTCCTAGTGATCCAGTGATCTACCGATGCCATGGGGATGAGAGGACACTTGGTTGACCTATAGTTGAGGTAGTGGAAGAGGAGGTAGATCTTGTAGTGAAAATTTCTAAGCTAGATAATGCTAATACTAATTCAAAGTATAATTCTTTGTGTGTGGCACGCCAGTTGTGAGAGGAAGGGCCACTAGGAGGTGATACAACAGTGGCGATGAAGGAGGCTCACAAGGATGCTCTAGACGAGGGTCATGATGAGGCTCTAGATAAGGAGGAGCCATACATAGGTAAGTGACATGTGAATCACCAAGTAGAGGATGAGTAGATAAATCTTATTGATGTGGGGGATCCACAAGATAAATTTGGTGAGGATTACTTTGATGGGCATGGAGTGCAGGAACAACTTACAACACAAGATGCTACAATTACTAAGCTATGAGGCAAGATTATTAGAGGTATATGAGAGCACATAGAGGAGAGAGATCTCTTATAGGAACAATTTTAGAGTGCATTGGTGGATATTGATAGGTAGGCATAAGTTTTGAGGGGTATGAGACCGGTCTTGTCGAGCAGGTGGTAGAGATAGCCACTCTTCAGGCATAGGTTACTTCAGGGATCTCAATCCAGGTGACATATAGTTGTGATAAGGTAGCTAATCTATGGGAGGAGGTGACATAGCTCCAAGCCTTAATGGGGGACTTCTAGGATCATCGTTAAGAGGAGCTATCATACACCCAATATTTGGAGGATGAGGTAGTGCACTGGAGGGGGTGCTTACCAACCCATCCTTTCGCTAGTGGATCCCAATAGAGTAGGTGGAGTGGTACAAGGTAGTTGTCTATGAGGATGGGGATCCCAGATCTGTATGGAGGTCATACATGGTAGGGAGTAGCAAATCTAGGAGTTCTTGATGGATGATGTTCAAGGGTGGGGGTGAGAGTCATAGTGTTGGTCTTGTGTGACCATGGCTTTTGAGACTCTATGGTTATTTTTGGACTTTGGAAGCATGAGGTTTGAGGACCCACGTGATTATAGTCTGTGGTTAATTTTTGGATTATGATGTATATTTTGATACCACACACACACACACACACACACACACACACACACACATATATATATATATATATATATATATATATATATATATATATATATGTGTGTGTGTGTGTGTGTGTGTGTGTGTGTGTGTGTGTTTATGTTATCATCATGCATTTATTTAATGTTTTATTATATGTATGTAATGCTTATGTATGCTTTATGATGCTTTTATGGATGCTTATCATGGGTGAATTTATTGTAATATAATGTGATTGATGATATGTACATGGGTGTATGCATAATGAAATGAATGATTTGTTAACTTGTATAATGGATTATGAATACTATTTAACACACTAGATGCTACCACTGTAGATTGTACAAAATTTATCTCATCATTTTAATGTTATCATGACACTATATAATGGCTTGTGTAAACATAATGTAACAAACATGTGATAGCATGATATGAAATGACATGAATAATATAATGTTATATGATTTCCTTGATATTTTTGTGAGACTCAAACACTCTAGTGATCTAGTCAAATATTGTATAGTAACTATGCAAGACTTTCTAGTAAAGTATAAATCTACTATGATGACCAAGATATTCAACATCCCTATGTGTACATGTGAATTCATTGCTATGATAATGCATAAAGTTACCCCAATGCCAAATAGGATTGATGCAACCCATTTGTACTAAATATAACCTTGCGAGTATCATTATCCTGAGTTTTGTACATAGTTGAATTAGACCACTCGACAATACAGGCTACCAAAATCTAGTTCATCTGCATGCAAACATTGGTCTGTATAGAATAAAGTTGTTTATGTGAAAAATATATCATCATGCATAAGGATACCACCATTTCCAGGAAGGTGATGAGTGTCGTTGTTCATTCATCATTTAATCATTATGTGTGTCAATCCAGGGCGGTGTCCAAGGCTATATACGAAAGAAGGCTCCAATAGGTTAAAGATTAGTTCATTCAAAAAACAAGATTTATTGATGGATCAGTTAATGTTTTTGGGGGTTTTGTGTGTTTTCTAACTCTTAGTACTGAAAATCCAATTGCAGAAGATAAAAACTAAACTAAAACTGCAGTAAATAGAAATTGCAGAATTTGAAAGAACAAAAAATGAAAGAAGGCTCCAACAGGTTAAAGATTAGTTCATTCAGAAAACAGGCTTTATTGATGGATCAATTAATGTTTTTGGGGGTTTTGTGTGTTTTCAAACTCTTAGTACTGAAAATCCAATTGCAGAAGATAAAAACTAAACTAAAACTACAGTAAATGGAAATTGCAGAATTTGAAAGAAAAGAAAATGAAATGTTGCTGCAGAATTGACAGAAAACAAATTACAGAAAACCACACACAGTTGCTGAAGAATAAATCAACTACAATTTCTCTGAGCATGTTATAAATCCATAAAATCAAATTAACACCTATTTGCAAACTGGAACTGTCATAAATCTGGAAATTACAGTAAATTACAGAAAACTGGAAATTGTTGCAAATCTAAAAAATAACAAGAAATCTAAAATTGCTGCAAAGCTGAAACAAAAATACTAAATTTGCATGGAAGTATGAAAAATAATGTCAAATGCTGAAATCTGAATTTAAAGCTGCTAAAGAAATGAAAAGACTGACAAAACTTCTGCTAATCTACTGCAGCAGAAAATCAGCAAGATTTTCTGTCAGAAGTTGCCTTCCTCTGGTCCTGCAAGTGGCCCTTGCTTCCAGAACCAGATGAAGGTGAAGAGTTATGCCAAAAGAATTTAAATGCCAATCATCAACTTAATCATGCTAATTTATAACTAAAAAAATTGCACCTTTATTAAATCTGGAAATGCATTATAGTAAATGCAGGAAAAACCTGCAGATTACTGTTATGCTACAGAAGTAATTGCACTCTATTGCCTATTTCTCTCCTATATGCCTAAATGCCTATATCACTATATGCTCAACCGTGCTGGGAGCTTTATTATTTATAATGCAGTACTGATATGCTTGGTTGCTGATTTGCAGGGATTTACAATTGTTTGCACAACTACTTCCTGAAATGCAGCAATTGGCTTTGTCAAAACTTTATCCAATCAACCTTATTGAGCTGCATTTGTTGAGGAAATCAGTTAAGATGAGTTGGGACAACTTCCTGGTCAACTAAATTATTTCCTCCACTGATTTTTTGCTTTTGACCACTTTCTGTTGTTCTTGCGCTATTCCTTGTTCCTGCGCCAGATTTCCTGCATTTTAGCCTTTTGACTTGTTGCTTCCATTTGCATCACGTGGAAGTGCTGTCAGGTGGAGAAATAGTCATGCCTATTCTCCCTCAACTATTTCCAAGCATTTACCTCTTCTTTATTTGACAAATTCCATGCCTTCCTTCAAAGTGACAAGTGGCTGGAATTTGTATGGACTGTGACCTGCTGTTTCCAGTTGCCAAAACATGCCCAAATGCCTTTTTGGAGTGATCATAACTTGTTCATCGTAACTCCATTTTTTACCAAATTATGTCCACATGTTCTTGGTTATATGAACAACATTGGGTTAAATTTTCAAATCTTAGTTCCTCATAAATTACTCCCTGCATCGCTGTCAAGTTGGCATTTAACACAGATTTTTACCAGCATTTCCAGTAGTCAAAAAGTGTGAAACTGCCATTTTGCAGACCCCATAACTTCCAGGTTACTTATCCATATGCCCTCAAATTTTGGCTATGTTTGCTCTATATTATGAAGTACCATTGGTATGAATTTGGTACCTTAACTCACTCTGGATCATTCCCAGTAGATCCGCCAATGTGCCCTTTAACGCAGATTTGCACCTGTTAATAGCTCCAAAAAGACTAAGGCATGAACAATGAGCGCAGGAATGAACAATGAGCACAGGAATGATGTAACCTTCATAACTTTTTATTTATAGCTCGGATTGACTTGCTTCAAAAAGCAAAGTTGTAGTTCTTGATGAGAGGAATCTATTCATGCCATCAGAATGTAATTGCAATACATATTTTATTTACTACCTAATCAATTGAAACAGTGCATAAAATGTTGAAAACAGTCAAAACAGAGGTATAATGTTCCAAACATGAAATCATGCAAACATTTAACAAATAACATATTCTAATCATTATTTGGCACTTTAACTTTGTCATATTTAATATTATGGCAGTTTTTATATGTCAACAATAGTGTAATAATGAGGCATTTCTAGGCCTCATCATTCCCCCCAGCTTGAACTGATGCATGTCCTCATGCATCCTAGTAGGCCCTAGTAAGATGAACAACATAATTTTGCCACCTACTACCCGATAAAGTTCTTCTTACTGCACTACACCAAGCATTGTAGTTCCTGCAATTTTTTTTTCTTTTTTTCCTTTTTTTTTTTCTTTTTTTTTCTTTTCTTCCTTTTTTTTTCCATGCTATTTTTTTTTGTCTGTTACTGTTTTATTGCAGTAGTAGTAAAACATAATTTTCTTGTAGTAGTAGTAAAACAGAATTTTCAGGTGCATTTCGTCCTTCTCAGATTTATGATGTATTGGTGGGACATTTTATTCTGAAATCTGCCCTACTAATAAAGATAAAATGGCTGTCATATTTGTCCCAAAATCAGGTTTTTCACAATTTTGAATTTCCCATGCAACTAAGGGCAGAAGGGGGGTGTTTCTTGACATTTTTAACATGTTCCATTTTTTTAACTTGCCAACATTGTATGAACAGTTTATGCCAAATATTGATTATCATATACTAAATGCTAAATGCTTACCATGACTAAATGCAAGAAACACATACCTTACTGTCCTAAAAATTTATCATCCACCTTACAAGCTGCTTCTGATGATGATAGTTTTCTGAAATAAGAACAACATAGGTGCAGTAGGTGAGATTTGTACAATGGTAGAACAATGATGGATGGATCAACAAGGCAATGCATGCCGAAAAACCGGTTTTCATGCAAGCCAACTTAGCAGCGCCTCCGAGAAGGTTTTCACTACTGAATTATTCATTTTTTTCATTTCATTTTTTTTTTTCATTTTTTTTTTTATCAGAAGAGGCTACCATTTTTGGTTTTCAACCAACTTCTTTTTTTTTTTTTTCAAGGCTAAAAAAAATGTGATCATTTGGAAACCTTGTTAGAAGAGGAATCCTCTTCTATCATATGCAAATGTGACTGTGTGAAATATTGAGCAAATTCCTTCTTTGTGAGTGGTTTATGGTACAACTGTAAAAGATTTCCATTCACCACTAATGTCCTTCTTGAATCATCAAGTGAAAAAAGTTGAACAACTCCATTCGCAAACTCTTCTGGTTCATCCTTGTTGCTCTTAATGTGATCATCATGCCACATTTTCCATTTCTGTTGAATGAACTCTATTTGGTGAAGTGCTTCCAACCAAAGTTCATTAACTGCATTCAACTGCGAAATCTATTTTTTCTGTACCTGCAACAACTCAATGCCAACTGCTAAATATGCATAAAGTGTTAGTAGAGCATTAGGATGTTGGATCAATACATCAAACAAATTTACTTCCTGGTTTTTAGTCAACCAACTATTGTTGTTCAAAGGTTGTTTTGGTTGCATTTCAGTTTGTTTTGTACCAAGATGTTTTGAATTGGCTCTTGGAGAATGATGCATTAATGAATTAAGAGAATAATGATATGGTGGAAAAGAATGGAAAATCTGTGTATGTTTACCAAAAACAATTCTTAAAAGAATTAACTTTGATAAATGGAAAGGAAAAGATGAGAAAAAATGATGACATCCATGTGACAAGTGAAGAAAATTGTTTTGTATTGGAATAGATGACAAATTTTTAGAATTTTGTTTTTCATAATTCCATAATAATTGTTGAACAGTGATTGGTTCATCCTTAAAATCTGAATTCTGAACATTTGCATCAAAAACAGACTGTTTGGATGAATCCATCTCTTCTACATTATCCTTTACAACGATGGAGGCCAAAATTGAAATGTCCATTTCATTTTCCTTATATGTTTCATGAAACCATGGGCATCCTAGACAATCATACTTAGGTGGACTAAGGTTTCCTGCAAGCAATTTTACTCTTTTATTACCGACTTGTATGTTTTTAGGATATATTTTCTTCTTTTTTCTTGGTTTGTTAAAACATATTTCTTGAACAATTGTATTAATGATTGGCACATCTTTAATAGCTTGAAGTAAAGGGACTATAACATTTAAATGTTTTAATTCCCTTATCAAATATGATTTCAAAGATGTTGGTTTTGATATTTCAAACTGTTCAAGATATGATTCTTTTTGTGGGAGATTTTCTTTTTCTTCTTCTTATTTCAGTGCAGATTTATGTGCATTCATTTTAGCTCATATTTCTACACTGGTAAGTGGAATATGTTCAAGAAGTGGTTTTCCTAAACACGACTTGATGACGATCACCAGCATTTATTATGGCTGTATTTTTTGATTTAGCCATAGAGACAAGGGTTACCTGTTTAACATTATTTGGACTGACCATAGGTTGAGCTGAAAATAGAGGTTGTTTTTCATTTTGTTGTTGTTGTCCATGAGAGAAACTATGGGTATGAGTGGGCAATAAATTTGATTTCTGTGTTTGATAATTTTGCTGCCCTTTGTGCAATTTTTTTTGTCCCCATTGATATCCTTGCAGTTTTGGCTGCAACCATGGTGGATGTGGTTGATTCCATTGTTGTTTCATCCATCCATGTTGATACCACTCTTGGGAATATGCCCATGGTGGTTGACTCCAACACTGTTGAAGTGGTCCTGAAGCATACCATGGCATATGCCAAGGATTATTTCCCCAATGTATAGGAAATTGATAAGCATTCTGATATGGAAACTTAAGAAAATTATCTCCTTGTCCTTGTCCTACAAAATTGAGTTTTTTCATAGGTTGAGGTTGTTTTTCAAAGACACTTTTGAGTTCTGGCAATAAACTACATTGATTTGTGGAATGTCCTTTTTGACAAATGCTACATATAGCTAGTATAAATGTTTTGTTCAAAGGATAGTCATGAACAGAGTGTTGCTGCTCACATCTTGAACAATAGATAACTGAAGGTTCAGTAGATTTACTCTTTTTATCTATTGTTTTGTCAAGATGTACAACAATATCAGCTTTAGCAAACTCTTTCATGCATTCTTTCAAATCATGTTTATCATTACCACTTCTATGTTTTCTATGCCTTGAATGAGAATAATTTTTGCAAAGTTTAATGATTTCCTGGATTTCAAGTGCATTTGCATCGCCTCTTCCTAAAATATCCAATGCATCCCGAAATTCATCTTGTAGTCCCCTTAAGAATATAATTTTGCACATTTCAGGTTCAACACTACCACATCTCTTATGAACAAAAGAAAATCTGTCTACATAATCTTCTAAGATTTCATTTTCCCTTTGTTTCATTTCAAGCAATTCGTTGTTTTGATTCTTGACTTGACAATATTCTTGGTATCTCTCCAAAAATATATTTTCCATCTCATTCCAGGTTCTAATTGAATCAGGTGCTAAGGTGATAAACCATCGTAGAGCTGACTCTTTAAGAGTGGAAGGAAACAATTTGAGCTTTTGATTGTCGTTAGTGTAATCATGAGCTTGACACACAATTTTAAACTCAAACAAAAACAAATCAGGGTCTTCAGATGTAACTCCCTTAAAAGTCGGTAAAACAGAAGGTGGCATGACCTTCATGGGAGCATTTTGATTAGGATCTAATTGGATGGGATTTTGAAAAGTTTTGGCAGGTGTACTAGTTGCACTAGGTTGGAGCACATTACTGGCTCTCCCTAGATTCTCTTGTGAGCCTACCCTTATAGGTTCCCAATCATAATTAGATATCCTATTAAATTGTCCTGATTGTATGGATTTGTCAAGAAAAAAAGGTGTTGAACTATTGATTGTTCCTCCTTGTGATGATTTCTCAAAGGATCCTACAGTTCTGGACATAGATGATTGTAATTCTTTGAAAGTTCCAATAGTTTTGGGAATCATAAATTTGGACAACTTTGACATACTTTCAACCTCTTGTGAAATTTTTCTTCCTGTGGTAGGCAAAGGATTTTTCATACTTTGACATCGTGCTTTCATATCCTTTAACCTATTCATACTTGCTTGTTCTCTAAATGAACTGAAATGGAATTTACCAACAACTATTAATTATGCCGGTTATTACATTCAGATTTCACTCTGAAGTTCACAACTTAGCACACTAATAATTATTGGACTGCTTTCCCCTTCTAACAACACCTATCCCTGACAACGGTGCCAAAAATGATGAGTGTCGTTGTTCATTCATCATTTAATCATTATGTGTGTCAATCCAGGGCGGTGTCCAAGGCTATATACGAAAGAAGGCTCCAACAGGTTAAAGATTAGTTCATTCAGAAAATAGGCTTTATTGATGGATCAGTTAATGTTTTTGGGGGTTTTGTGTGTTTTCTAACTCTTAGTACTGAAAATCCAATTGCAGAAGATAAAAACTAAACTAAAACTGTAGTAAATGGAAATTGCAGAATTTGAAAGAACAGAAAATGAAATGTTGCTGCAGAATTGACAGAAAACAAATTACAGAAAACCACACACAGTTGCTGAAGAATAAATCAACTACAATTTCTCTGAGCATGTTATAAATCCATAAAATCAAATTAACACCTATTTGCAAACTGGAACTGTCATAAATCTGGAAATTGCAGTAAATTACAGAAAACTGGAAATTGCTGCAAATCTAAAAAATAACAGGAAATCTGAAATTGCTGCAAAGCTGAAACAGAAATACTAAATTTGCATGGAAGTATGAAAAATAATGTCAAATGCTGAAATCTGAATTTAAAGCTGCTAAAGAAATGAAAAGACTGACAAAACTTCTGCTAATCTACTGCAGCAGAAAATCAGCAAGATTTTCTGTCAGAAGTTGCCTTCCTCTAGTCCTGCAAGTGGCCCTTGCTTCCAGAACCAGATGAAGGTGAAGAGTTATGCCAAAAGAATTTAAATGCCAATCATCAACTTAATCATGCTAATTTATAACTAAAAAAATTGCACCTTTATTAAATCTAGAAATGCATTACAGTAAATGCAGGAAAAACCTGCAGATTACTGTTCTGCTACAGAAGTAATTGCACTCTATTGCCTATTTCTCTCCTATATGCCTAAATGCCTATATCACTATATGCTCAACCATGCTTGGGAGCTTTATTATTTATAATGCAATATTGATATGCTTGGTTGCTGATTTGCAGGGATTTACAACTGTTTGCACAACTACTTCCTGAAATGCAGCAATTGGCTTTGTCAAAACTTTATCCAATCAACCTTATTGAGCTGCATTTGTTGAGGAAATCAGTTAAGATGAGTTGGGACAACTTCCTGGTCAACTACAAATTATTTCCTCCACTGATTTGTCACTTTTGACCACTTTCTGTTGTTCCTGCGCTATTCCTTGTTCCTGCGCCAGATTTCCTACATTTTAGCCTTTTGACTTGTTGCTTCCATTTGCATCACGTGGAAGTGTTGTCAGGTGGAGAAATAGTCATGCCTATTCTCCCTCAACTATTTCCAAGCATTTACCTCTTCTTTATTTGACAAATTCCATGCCTTCCTTCAAAGTGACAGGTGGCTGGAATTTGTATGGACTGTGACCTGTTGTTTCCAACTGCCAAAACATGCCCAAATGCCTTTTTGGAGTGATCATAACTTGTTCATCGTAACTCCATTTTTTACCAAATTATGTCCACATGTTCTTGGTTATATGAACAACATTGGGTTAAATTTTCAACTCTTAGTTCCTCATAAATTACTCCCTGCATCGCTGTCAAGTTGGCATTTAACACAGATTTTTACCAGCATTTCCAGCAGTCAAAAAGTGTGAAACTGCCATTTTGCAGGCCCCATAACTTCCAGGTTACTTATCCATATGCCCTCAAATTTTGGCTATGTTTGCTATATATTATGAAGTACCATTGGTATGAATTTGGTACCTTAACTCACTCTGGATCATTCCCAGTAGATCCGCCAATGTGCCCTTTAACGCAGATTTGCACCTGTTAACAGCTCCAAAAAAGACTAAGGCATGAACAGTGAGCGCAGGAATGAACAATGAGCACAGGAACGATGTAACCTTCATAACTTTTTATTTATAGCTCGGATTGACTTGCTTCAAAAAGCAAAGTTGTAGTTCTTGATGAGAGGAATCTATTCATGCCATCAGAATGTAATTGCAATACATATTTTATTTACTACCTAATCAACTGAAATAGTACATAAAATGTTGAAAACAGTCAAAACAGAGGTATAATGTTCCAAACATGAAATCATGCAAACATGTAACAAATAACATATTCTAATCACTATTTGGCACTTTAACTTTGTCATATTTAATATTATGGCAGTTTTTATATGTCAACAATAGTGTAATAATGAGGCATTTCTAGGCCTCATCAGAAGGCTTGATGCCACCCAACCTGTAATGAGGATCACCTTATGGTTGTCAAATATTGAGAATTCCAGGTATTTAAGTTCAATACTCCATTATTTTATTTTATCTTTGAATTTCTCTAGGGAGTTTACTTATTTTTTTGGTGAGCAAGGGATTTTGGTAGTGGTGAGAACAGTTGTTTATTTTTCTTTTGCTTTTGATAATGGTGAAAATCATTTTTTCTTTTTACATATTGTTTAGTGATAATAACCACTGTTTATTTTTCTATTTTGGATACTTATCCCAATTTGGCATGAAGCAAGGGATTTTGATTGTTTTGGATAAGGAGGAGCTTCTAATTTTGTCAATTCTCAACATTTTTGAACCATTCACATATGGGGATGAGTAAGGTCAATTTTTTGCTTATGGTAACACGTACCACTTTGTAGGCTTCATATTTCCTTGTGCAAAAACTTGGATTTATTAGCGTGAAAATGTGTTGGAATTTTAACATATACAAGGTACAATCTAAGCAGGATTGTACCTTCTAAAATTTAGGATAGCTTTTTTCAAAATCTAAAAATAAAAATAGATATGGTTGAGTGATCAAAAACCCTAAGGATACCTTATGAACAATGGCTAAGTGAAGGTAAATAGACACACAGTATGAAATGTGGATGGAAATGAAAAATTTAATGTAGACGAGTATTAATAATGACTTTTGACAAAGTTGATTTTGAAAGATGCCTAGTGTACATGCCTAGTGCTAGACATATGTGATCAACTCTAAAATACAAAATACAATGACATCTATGCCTAATGCAAGTGATGTTATAATGCAATGATATGAAATGTAATGCAATGGAATATTTTTGTGTTTTTGATATTTTAATGATATTTTTGGATTTTGATAAATATATGGATATACATTTGAAAAATGGGCTTAATGGATGCCATTGGGATTTTTTGGGTGACCAAAGGGTTTATATATACATTCGGGGCTTTTGGTGTCACCAAAGGATTTATAAATACCTTTGGGACTTTTAGGGTGACCAAAGGGCTTATAGATACCTTTGGGTCTTTTTATGATGACCAAAGAGTTCGTAGACACCTTTGGAGCATTTCAGGGTGACCAAAATAATTGTAGACATCTTTGGAGCATTTTAGGGTGACCAAAGGGTTTTTAGACACCTTTGGAGAATTTTGGGTTGACCAAAGGGTTTGTAGATACCTTTGGAGTATTTTAGGTTGACCAAAGGGTTCATAGATACATTTGGAACATTTTAGGGTGACCAAAGGGTTTATAGACACCTTTGAAGCATTTTAAGTTGACCAAAGGGTTCGTAGGCACCTTTGGAGCATTTTAGGTTGACCAAAGGGGTTATAGAGACCTTTGGAGCATTTTTGGGTGACCAAAGAGGTCGTAGAAACCTTTGGAGCATTTTAGGGTGACCAAAGGGTTCGTAGACACCTTTGGAGAATTTTAGGGTGACCAAAGGGTTTGTAGACACCTTTGGAATGTTTTAGGTTGACCAAAGTGTTCTTAAACACCTTTGGAGCATTTTAGGTTGACCAAAGTGATTGTAGACACCTTTGGAGCTTTTTAGATTCACCAAAGGGTTTGTAGACACCTTTGGAGCATTTTAGATTGACCAAAAGGTTCATAGACACCTTTAGAGCATTTTAGGTTGACCAAAGGGGTCGTAGAGACTTTTGAAGCATTTAAGGTTGACCAAAGGGGTCATAAACACCTTTGGAGCATAATAGGGTGACCAAAGGGTATATAGATACCTTTGGAGAATTTTAGGTTGACCAAAGAGTTCATAGACACCTTTGGAGCATTTTAGGTTGACCAAAGGGTTCATAGACACCTTTGGAGCATTTTAGGTTGACCAAAGGGGTCATAGACACCTTTTGAGCATTTTAGGTTGACCAAAGGGATCGTAGACACCTTTGGAGAATTTTAGGTAGGGCATGGTGCTCTAAGTGTGGGAAGGTTGTAGGTGAAGGATATTCAAGGGTTTGGGCTCCTCACATCCTTCAATGGAATCTAAGTGATAAGTTTCAGGTACAATCCAACTAGTAATAATATATGGACCTAACCAGTTTACCACAAATTTATCCCATAGATGGGGTGGCAAATTAGAATTTTTTTGGTTATATTTTAGAACTAGATCACCAACCTAAATGTCTGTAGGGTGGAATTTCATGTTATAAGCTCTCTTAAGGCACTCTTGATAAATGATGGGGAGCCAAATTTTAATGCATAGAAAAAGACTCAATTTTTTTTATTCAGAAGCATGGAAAGATTACAATTCGGAACTATGGAAGATTACATAGTACAAAAAAAAAAATGCTAAAAGAAGCCATCGTCTTCGTCTCTCCAGCCTGCGCAATCTTTCGAACTCATCTCTTTTTATAATCACAGGTTCTTGCTGCAACTGATGTTCACAACTGTCCCTGTAATCGTTGCAACGGTTCCCTAGAACTGCCTTAACGACTTCTAGAACTGTCAAATGTCATTATGTAACTGGCCATGAAAAGTAGCAAGTCGTAATATCGTGACATCTTTCTAACCTGCCTTCTCTTTCCTAGCCGGGTCACGAAAACGTGACATGTCACGATATCACGACACTTTTCTGCCTTCCACTCTCTTTTACCAATGTGTCACGATATCGTGACACTTTTATGCCTTCTGCTTACTTTTCCAATGTGTTGTGATATCACGACATCTTTTATGCCTTCTGTTCTTCTTTGTCTAGGTGTCCGGATATCGTGACACTTTCATTTGCTCTCCCTTGCGTTCAAAGTTCTTCGTGATATCGCGACATCTGCATTTAGCTCTTGTCTTTGTTCTGAGTTGTCACGATATCATGACAACTTGTATGTCACGATATCATGACACTTGCCATTTGCACCCGTCGTTGTTTTTGAGTTGTCATGATATCGCGATAACTTTTATGTCGCGATATCGCGACACTTACGATTTACGCCTGCCGTTGGTTTTGAGTTGTTGCGATATCGTGACAACTTTTGTGTCACGATATCGCAACACTTGCGATTTGTGCCCGTCGTTGGTTCTGAGTTGTCACGATATTGTGACAACTTTTATGTTGTGATATCGCGACAATTGCGATTTGCGCCCATCGTTATTCTGAGTTGTCACGATATCGTGACAACTTTTATGTCATGATATCGCGACACATTACAACACTTAGACTATTTTGTGTTTTTATTCACTTTTTATTTCTTTTTTTGCAAGATTGTGTTGTTACCATTGGATGCTCCTGCATCAGACACCCGGGGTAGATTTAGAAGTGATCCTCACTTCTAGATGGTCAGAGGAAAACCCAGACGATTAACCTTCGATTTGGAAAACCATGTTGCATCTTCGACATGGCAGCCCTTCCACTTGACCAAATACTTCGAATATTGCATGTTTTGGGTACTTCTGTCTTCGTGAGTGTCGAGTATGTCTTCAATTTCTTCTTTGTCTGGAGTGGATGCTGGAATGTTCCATAGATCTGGACTGGGTGATTCGCTACAACTTCCTGCATGATATTCAACCAAGTTTGAAATATTGAAGATAGGTGAAATATTTAGCTCACTTGGTAGATCTACTTCATAGGCATTTCCTAAATCTCATTTACCTATGATCTGACATGGTATAAACCTCTTCATTTTCATATTATTGTAGGTTTTGGTAGGAAAACGTTCCTTGCACAAATGAACCATGACTTCATCTCCTATCTGGAATTCCTTGAAATGCCGCTTCTGATCTGCGTGGGCTTTGTACGTAGCATTCATTTGACTGATATGTTGTTGTACCTCTTCATGTAAATTCTTCATGTGTGCTGCAAAGTCTTTAGCTTCAGCACTATGCTTGTATCCCTTATCCATCGACCTCAACTCAGAAGCATTTCTTGGGTTGTTCCCATGTACTATCTGGAATGGGGATTTACCAGTACTGCGGTTGATAGAATTATTGTAAGCAAACTCTGCCTGTGGTAAAATTAGATCCCATCCCTTGGATTTATCTCCAACCAGACATTGTAGAAGATTACCCAAGCTTTTGTTGACTACTTCAGTCTGTCCATCAGTCTACAGGTGGTACGTAGAACTGAATTTCAATTCTATTTTTAGCTTCTTCCACAAGGTTCTCCAAAAATAACCCATAAATTTAGTATCTCTATCCGAGACAATGCTTTGGGGTAGACCATGAAGGCGCACAACCTCCTTGAAAAACAAGCCTGCAATATGAATATCATCACTTGTCTTCTGACATGGAATAAAATGGGGCATCTTCGAAAACTGTCAACAACAACAAAAATGGTGTCATTTCCACGTTGTGTCCTTGGCAGACCAAGAACAAAATCCATACTGATGTACTACCACAGTCTCTTTGGTATAGGCAATGGCTGGTACATTCCTATATTTTGGCTGACTCCTTTCGCCATCTGGCACACTCTGCAACCCTGCACAAATTTTGTCACATCCGACTGTAACTGTGACCAATGGTAATTCTCACTAATGAGAGCAATGGTCTTATCTCAACCAAAATGCCCTACTAGTCCTCCGCTATGTTTCTCTTTGATCAAAATTTTCCTCATGGAACTTCATGGAATGCACAACTGGTTCTTCCGAAATAGCATCCCATCTTGGATCATAAAATCCAACCACTTAGTATGATCCATAGTGGTAGGAGATAAACATGCCATCCATGCCTCTACAAAATCTGGATCTGCTGGGTATAAACTCTTGAGTTCATCAAACCCAACAACTTGCACTCTCATTTATATCAACAAATTATGCCTTCTACTCAAGGCATCTGCAACTCTATTAGATTTACCACTTCTATGCTTCAGGACAAAGGTATAACTCTGCAGGAATTCAACCCACTTCAAATTCCGCTGGTTAAGTTTACCTTGACTATTTATATACTGCAAAGCTTGATGGTCAGTATATAAAACAAACTCTTTGGTTAGAAAATAATGTCTCCATTTCTTAAGAGCTTGAATGATAGCATAGAATTATTGATCATAAACAGATTATTTCTTTCTAGCATCATTTAAATTTTCACTAAAGTATGCAACGAGTTTACCTTCTTGGATCAACACAGCTCCAATGGCACTGCCACTAGCATCACAGTCAACCTGAAACACTTTATTAAAATCTAGAAGTGCCAGAATGGGTTGTTCTATCACTTTCTTCTTCAATGTCCATACTGGTACCTGCCTTGGCAGTCCACTTAAATTCTCTCTTATCCCCTCTCATAGTTTCTATTAGGGGTGCACAAATACTGCTAAAGTCTCTAATAAAATTTCTATAGAAACTTGCAAGACCATGAAATGATCTTACCTCTGTTACATTCTTTGGGGTAGGCCATTCAATGATAGCCTTCACTTTTTCAGGATCCATTTTCAGACCCTCCTCTGAGATGACAAATCCCAGGTATATCAACTCTTTCTGTACAAAACTACACTTTTGTATATTTATCAATAACTGCTCCTCTCGCAGTTTTTCAAAAACTGTCCGCACATGCATCAAATGCTCTTCCAATGTTTTACTAAAAATTAAAATATCATCCAGATAAACTATCACGAAATTTTCTAAGAAGTCACGCAATACCTCATTCATTAGCCTCATAAACGTACTGGGTGCATTAGTCAATCCAAATGGCATAACTAACCACTCATACAAATCCTCTTTAGTTTTAAAGGCTGTCTTCCATTCGTCACCCTCTCTAACACGTATCTGGTGATATCCGCTCTTTAAATCAATCTTAGTGAAGTATTTAACTCCACTCAAACAATCCATTATATCATCCATTCTAGGTAATGGAAAGTGATATTTAATGGTAATTTTATTAATGTCTTGGGAATCAGTGCACATTCACCATTCGCCATTCTTCTTTGGTGCAAGTACTGTCAGTACTGTACAAGGGCTCAAACTTGCTTGAATCAAACCCTTCCTCAATAATTCATGAACCTGGTGGTTCAACTCTTCATTCTCTACAAGAGACATTCTATGGGTGGCCTTATTGGGTAAGCTATATCCTGGCATTAATTCAATCTGATGACTAATCTTCCTCATTGGTGGCAAACCCTCAGGCACATTGTCTGATATAATATCAAGAAATTCTGCTAACATATGTTCAACTTCTGCTGGAATGTCAGTAGTATCTTCTCTCTTTACAGTAGAAATTAATGCATAACACATTGAATCCCTCTTTAGACCATCCAAAAAATTTCTGCCATCTACTAAACAAATTCTAGCATTATTGCATACCTTTTCCTCAATTCAATGGCTTCAGTTTGTGGCGTACTCCGTCTTTTGTCAAGGAATAGGTATTTGCATGCCCATCATGCGCTGCACGTCTGTTAAATTGCCATGGTCTGCCCAACAACAAATGGCAAGCATCCATCGACAAAATATCATACAGGACCTCATCCTGGTATCTTCCAATTTGAAACTTGACTAAGCATTGTTCACTGACCAATGCTCTATGGTCCTTCTGCAACCATGCAATCCGATATGGATGCGGGTGTTGTCTTCTTTCTACCTTTAACTTAGCTACCATTTCCTTAGAAACCAAATTATTTGTAATACCATTATCAATAATAATATTACAGATTTTACCTGAACATTTGCACCTCGTGCAAAATAGGCTTTTTTTCTGGTCTAGTTCCTTCTCTTTGTTCAACAAGGTTCTCCTTGTGATCATCACTTCTCCTTGCTCTGCTTCTTCAGAGTTTTCAGATTCAACACCATCCTCAACAACCACAGCTCTGGCATTACCTTCAGGCCTTCTGTTCGGTGTTTCTTGGTGTTTGGGACACTCATATGATCGATGCCCCTCTTCTCCGTAATTGAAACAGGTTCCACAAAATCTGCCTCTTCCATATCTGCGTCCACCTCTACCTCATCCCCTTTGATAATCATTGTTCTGATTACGAGTTTGGTAAGCATTCTCCTCCTTATTTTCCTGGTGATTTCTTGTTTCACCAGTCTGCTTTTGGTCATTGTATTTACCTCCACTGGTTCTTCCACCATGACCTCTTCCTCTCTATTTACTGTCAAATCTATGGTTCAGTTTCTCTTCCACTTTCAGAGCAAACCGGTAAGCATCTTGAATGGTGCTCATTCGAACCAAACTAAATTCTTCTTGCACGCTGGTTCTTAACCCATTAATGTAATGGGCTACTCTCTCTTTATTTGCTTCTATATGGCCGGTTCTGATGGAAATTTTAAAAAATTCCTCTGTATATTCTTTAACAAACTTGCTGGACTGTCGCAAACTTTGCATTTTTCTCAGTAGATCTAATTCGTAATCTATTGGAATAAACTACCATTTCAGTTTTTCAACCATTCGATCCCACCTGGTGATCTTTTCTTTTCCTCTACGGTTTCTTTCTAGCTGCACTCCTTTCCACCATATGCCAGCATGGCCTTTCAACTTTGTTCTGGCAAATTTTATTTGATTTGGATATTCAACCTCCTCATATTTGAAATATTTCTCCATGTCATTAATCCAATCAATCAATTCTTCTAGATTTAAATTTCCAGAATATGTGGATACGTCTATCTTCGACCTTTTCCCAATTTGAGAAATGGCTTTAATCATTCGAGCTTCTGCAGAACTCATTGCTTCTTCTTCTTCTTCAGACGGGTCATCAACTATGCAAGCTTCATCATCACTCTGGTCTTCTCCTCTTGGCTCTATTCCTCTATGCAATTCTTCCTGCAGGGCCTGCACTTGCCTCTGTAATGCTTGAAAGTCTCATTTAGGAACCACGTTCCTTCTAGCACCATGATTTCTTCACGGTGGCATTCTTCTGCTCTACTTCTCAGAACCCTTAACCCTAGATCCTAGTGCAAGCTACCTCACGTTCGGTGCTCTGCTTACACACTCAAAATCTTACTGCTCTTATACCACTTGATGGGGAGCCAAATTTTAATGCACAAAAAAAGACTCAATTTTTTTTATTTAGAAGCATGGAAAGATTACAATTCGAAACTATGGAAGATTACACAGTACAAAAAAAAAATGCTAAAAGAAGACATCATCTTCGTCTCTCCAGCCTGCACAATCTTTCGAACTCATCTCTTTTTATAATCATAGGTTCTTGCTGCAACTGCCATTCACAATTATCCCTATAACCGTTGCAACGGTTCCCTGGAAATGCCTTAATGACTTTTGGAACTGTCAAATGTCGTTATGTAACTGGTCGTGAAAAGTAGCAAGTCGCGATATCATGACATCTTTCTAACCTACCTTCTCTTTCCTAGCCAGGTCGTGAAAATGCGACATGTCGTGATATCATGACACTTTTCTACCTTTTGCTCTCTTTTACCAATGTGTCATGATATTGTGACACTTTTTTGCCTTCTGCTTACTTTTGCCAATGTGTCGCGATATCACGACATCTTTTATGCCTTCTGTTCTTCTTTTTCTAGGTGTCACGATATCGTGACACTTTCGTTTGCTCTCCCTTGCGTTCAAAGTTTGTCGCGATATCGCGACATCTGCATTTAGCTCTTGTCTTTGTTATGAGTTGTCGTGATATCGCGACAACTTGTATGTCACGATATCGTGACACTTGCCATTTGTGCCCATCGTTGTTTCTAAGTTGTCACGATATCGCCATAACTTTTGTGTTGCGATATCGCGACACTTGCGATTTGTGCCCACTATTGGTTCTGAGTTGTCGTGATATTGTGACAACTTTTATGTCGTGATATCATGACACTTGCGATTTGTGCCCGTCGTTGGTTCTGAGTTGTCACGATATCGTGACAACTTTTATGTCATGATATCACAACACTTGCGATCTGCACTCACCGTTATTCTGAGTTGTTGTGATATTGTGACAACTTTTATGTCACGATATCGTGACACATTACAACACTTAGACTATTTTGTGTTTTTATTCACACTTTATTTATTTTGTTGTAAGATTGTGCTATTACCACTGGATGCTCCTGCATCAATAAACACGTAGATGCTCAAGAGCATTAACACATTGCTCATCAAGCAAAGTTAATTGGTCTATATGAGCTTGTCATGTGGTATCATCATCGATGAACTCTTGCATGGATATGTGCAACGATAGGATTTCCAACTCTAAAGGCATGACAACCTCAACACCATACACTAGTGAAAATGGAGTTGGTCTAATGGGAGTTCGAATAGTAGTGCAGTAAGCCCACAGGGCTAGATTCAATTGATGATGTCAATATTTGTGATTATCCTTAATGATTTTATTTAATATTGCAATTACTATTTTATTTGATGCCTCAGCTTGCCCATTAGCTTGTGGATAATAGGGCATATAAAAACTATGATGTATGTTATATTTAGCTATTAGAGCATGCACATACTTATTCTTAAAAGGTGTCCCATTGTCTGAGATTATTTTGGATGGGATACCAAAATGGTATATGATATTATGTAGCATGAACTCCATGATGCGAGGTCTAGTCGTAGTGGTAAGGGGAATTTCTTCAACCCATTTTGTAAAATACTCAATATCCGTAATGATGAACGTGTGATGGTTGTTGGACATTTTGAGTCCCTAAGCTAAAAGTTGTCATTGATGTCAAAAGGACCTATGTAAGTAAGCACAAATATTTTTCTCCACAAAGAGCTTCATGAGAAGCAAAGGTTTTGATCAAAGATTCAAGAAGGGACGCATGGCATTTGGTTCCAAAGAAGCTTCAAGGGAAGCGTAGAAAAAGGTTTTTATGAAAACCAAGAAATGCAAGGAAAGGTTTTATTTAAAACCAAGTATGGCATATTTGAAATGGGTTTTTCTTAAAACCCAAGTTGGATTTTTGTTTCATCGAAAAAGGTGCCCCGGTGATGGAGAAATTTAATTTTAAAGGTTTAGTTTAAATTTTAATTTATTTAAATTTTAAATTTTAATTTTAAAATTAAATAAAAGAGTTTGCCCACCATGTCCAACGACATCATATATTTTATCATGCAAAGGTTCGAATATTTAAAGGGGTTGACTTTATCAACCAAGAAGTTGACAAGAAATATTTTCGCATATGATTCCCCTATTCTGATTTTGGTTGCGTACTGCACGTGGAACAAGGGAGCAAGTTTAAAGGCATAGGTGGAGAGGATGGAAATATAAGTCTCAAAGGATTAAGGCCTCTATGTGGGAGGCCTAGCCCACACGGTGGGTAGATAATGCACTAAGGTGCACGACGAGGAGGAACGCAGGGTCGAAACCACCCGAAGCCATTTTGCAAGGTATGCCATAATTCAATCGCTGAAATATTCGGGTGCATGAAATATTTTGAATTTGATAAGGTTGTGTTAAACGTTGATTTTCACGGAGAGTATAGTGGATTTTATTTTTGCATATGGCTAAGGTTTGATATTTGATTAATGTGGGATATTTCCTAAGAAGGCTTTGTGAATATTATTTTTTAAGTGTAAAAGTGTTGAAAGGAAGGATATAAAATATTTGAGTTATTTTATTGTATAAGTGGTTTTTGTAGTGACAAGGTTATGCAATGTTTTAATTTATTTTGTATAAGTGGTTTTTGGAGTGACAAGGTTATGCAATGTTTTGATTTATTTTATTTTATGGTACAAGTGGTTTTAGGAGTGATAAGGAAGTTGTGCATTAATTCTTAAGAAGGTTTTCTAATTAAAAGCCTTGGTGAATATTATTGTGAAGTGGAGTAATGTTGATTATTTTGTGATATTCTAATCCTTGTGAGGATTGGCAAAATAATATTGTGATTGTGGCAAATTTTCAAAGAGGCTTCTTCATCTTCATAAAAGGTATGGGCACATTCTCCTATTGATTGATTATTGTGGTTGATTATAAAATACCTTTGGAGTGAAAAGGATTGATTGTGGTTTTCTTTTTGAAAGTGATTGGTGTAATGCTTCAAGGTTTTTTGAATTGAGATTTGTTATTAAACCTTGTTTTATAAGAATTATTGTTGAAGCCCATTGGTTGTGCAAAGAACTTGAATTTGAGTTAGAAAAGAACATGAGTATCATTGTTATGTGAGATTTGAGGTTAAGCATTGTTGGAAACATTTTGAGTTGGTTGATACATGCTTGGACTAGGTTCTATGAGAAAGGGTTGTTCATTAAGGTGATTGGTTGAGTTGAGTTGATTGAGCCTAGTCAAGTGAATGCAAGTGGTTGTTCAAGTTCCATGAAACAAACTATTCTATATTATGGATTTGAGTTGAAATTTAGATTTGAGTATAGAACATATTAAGTCTCTAACAATTGTATTTATGCTTCTATGAGATTGATTTGAGTTGAGATTGGGATTTGAATATAGAACATATTGAGTCTCTAACAATTCTCTTTATGCTTCTATGATATTTATTCGAGTTGAGATTGGGATTTGAGTATAGAACATATTGAGTCTCTAACAATTTTCTTTATGCTTCTATGAGATTGAATTGAGATATTGATTGAGCATTAAGTATATAACATATTGAGTCTCTAACAATTCTCTTTATGATTCTATGAGATTGGAAAAGTTCTATGTGAGCTTGTTAAGAAGATTTGAGACAAGTATTTGAGAAGGCTTGTGGACTGATTTTGAGTAAGCTTTTGTGGAATCTTGCTATGCAGATTTGAGAAAGTCCTAGAGAGGATTTATTGAGTATATTTGGACAAGTTCTAAGTGTTGGCAATTTTGGGTACCTTTAGTACATTGCCTTTGCTCAAGTATAGTTGTCATTGATGTCAAATGAGCTCTTGGTAATTGTTTTCTTTGATATCAAGGAGTTCTTGAAGCTTTTTGATTAGATGTCTAAGTATGTGTTTTGATGAAGGTTTCAGCTGATCAGTAAGTCTCCAAGAAAATCAGGGTAGCATAGTTGCCAAAAATCCAGAAAAAGATAAGTTAGAAAAAGGTTGCAGGCTGTTGGAAAAACTATCGCGATTTCACGACATGTTTGAGGAGAGAGAAAGCGCTGGAAAAACTGTCACGATTTCATGACATGTTTGAGGAGAGAGAAAGTGCTAGAAAAACTATCATGATTTCGCGACATGTTTGAGGAGAGAGAAAGTGCTGGCAAATCTGTCGTGATTTCACAACATGCAGGAAGGCAGAGGCAAAGCAAGGAAAAGTGTCACGATTTCATGACAGGTTGAGTTGGCAGCTTGCAGGTGGCGAAAACATCACGATTTTGTGACATGTTCCAGTTTCGCGAGCAGTTGGCAGAAAAGTGCTTAAGGGAGTGAAAAAATCACGATTTTGCGACATGTTCTAGTTTCGCGAGCAGTTGGCAAAAAAGTGCTTAAGGCAACAAAAGCGTCACGATTTTGTGACATGTTCCAGTTTCACGAGTAGTTGGCGAAAAATTGCTTAAGGCAACAAAAGCGTCATGATTTCGTGACATATTCCAGTTTCACGAGCAGTTGGCGAAAAAGTGCTTAAGGCAGCAAAAGCGTCGCGATTTCGCGATATGTTCCATTTTCGCTAGTGCAAACCGAGGGAAGGTTGAAGAAGTAAGGAGTGTTGTGATTTCGTGATAGAGTTGTTGATGACATCAGCAAAAGCAAATGTGTTGCGATTTCACGACAAGAGCAGCGAGGAAGGTCTTGCAAACTAAAGCGTCATGATTTTGCGACAAGAATCACGATGACGTCAACAAAAGCAAATGTGTCACGATTTCATTACAAGAGCAGTGAGGAAGGTCTTGCAGACTAAAGCATCATGATTTTGTGACAAGAATCATGATGACATTAGCAAATTCAGGGAGTGTCATGATTTCATGACAATAGGCTCAAGCAAGGTGTAAGGCAAACTGTGGTGTCACGATTTCGTGACAGCAATCTAGCGAAAGTGTACGACAGGCTGTAGTGTCACGATTTCATGACAACAAACCAAAGAAGGCGCACGACAGGTAGTAGTGTCATGATTTTGCAACAGCAAATATTACAAGGTGTACGACATACAAAGGCATAGCGATATCGTGACATGTTTCAATTTCGTGCTAGGAAAGCTACAGAACAATAGAGGCGATTGAAGCCGACGAAGTTAACCTTTGTCGACGAAGTGTAAGGTTGTGCAGTCGACGATTGTTTTGAGGTTTTACAGTCGACTAAGATCATGAATTTAATCATGAATTATTGCTATAAAAGAAGGACTGTTTTCAAGATCCATGTGCATTGAGTGAGTGTGTGTCATTTTTATGTAAGTGAAGTCTGCTGTGCGCAAAGAGCAGTCGTATCAAATTGATCGAAGTGTGTGTTCGTAAGTGTGACCTTCACAGAAGCAGAGAGCGGGAAGAAGAATGATCGAGGAGAAGTAGACTGTGCGAAGAAGGTGTTGTTGTGATTACACATAGGTGCACAAATTGTTGTGCGATAGAAGTGCTGCAGTATTTCATAAATACTGTGCTATTGTGTTTTCATAGAAACACGTGAAGTCTATGCTACTATGTTTTCATAGAAACAAACAAGTTGATTAAGTGCTACTGTATTTGCATAGTTAGTGAGAAATTGATTTTGACCAAGTGCAGAAAAGAACAGTGGAAGAGGACAGAATTATGCTAGACTGAAAGATTGTGTTTTGTACAGAAAAGAGGACCAACTTTGCAGTGACAGAGTTGAGGACAGAGATCTCCAGCCAGAGCAGGGAAGACAGGCGTCTTCTATGGAAAAAATTCCACTTGCTAAGGGCAGAGGAGGTAGAGGTCTTCTAGAGGATCACCAGCAAAGTAGAATTAGGGGAAGGTGTCTCATTTGAGCTGAGGCTCATAAACATTGTAATCGGGAAGGTTTCCCAAAGGTTTTTGATATAACTTTTTAGAGGAAAGTTTTTATCCATGGAGTAGCCCACCTTGGGTGAACCATGTTAAATGGGTCTTCTTTATGTGATGCTTTCTATCTTGTTCAATATTATGTTGATGCCACTGCTATTTGAAATTAAAATTATTAAATGGTTAAGTCTTATACTGTTCACCCCCCCATCTCAGTATAAATTCATGTTCTTCAATTGGTATCAGAGCAGGTCTCTCCAGAAAAATCCTAACAACTTGGAGAAGGATCTAACAGAGGAACATATAAATTTAGAAAATGTTGAATTCGATCTCAAGAGTGAATTCTTCTTGGCCTTGAGAAAGCTTGAGAAACTCAGGGAAGAGAATTTTGTCCTCAAGCAGCATTTTCAGGAAGAAGAGATAGCAAGTTCAGAATTGGCTCAAAGTGTTATAGATTTCAAAATTCTAGCTGAAGAAGGGAATAAGATTGAACAAATTCTAACAGAGGTTCTAAAAGGAAAGGTATCTGATTGTGAAAAACTATAAGGAGAAATTATGTCTCTTAGAGTGAAGATAGAAAAGTCAACTCTCAGATAGAATATTCCGTGTGAAAAGAAGGATGGCATCACCATTCATGAAACAAGATCTTCAAGCAAGAACAATCTTCTCTCTGAGGAACAATGGATTCCAGTTGATCGCAAAAAGAACAATATTCCAAGGTATCAAAATAGGTTACATAAAACCTTTCATGGATATTGTTTTTCCTGTAAAAAATTTGGTCACATAGCTATGCATTGCAATAAATCTCTGAAGAGTCATAGTAAGCACAATGTTAACTCATTTGCACCTCTTATGAATAAAAATATCATGTGTTACAAGTGCAAGAATTTTGGGCATATAGCTAGGATGTGCAGTTTGGATAAATTTAGTTTTGAGTTCTCAAAAAGGAAGAATGAGATAAAATCTATGTCAATGATAGTTCAAACTGCTTTTCATGCTCAAGATAAAGTAGAAAAATGGTATCTTGATAGTGGCTGTTCAAAACATATGACTGGTGAAAAAGAAATTTTTTTCTCTTTTAAAGAAGCAAACAGAGGAACATTCAGTTTTGGAGATAACAGGTCCGCAAAGATCTGTGGTAAAGGGACTCTTATTTTGGATGGGAAATCCAAAACAAAAAACGTGCTTTATGTAGAAGGGCTAAGACACAATTTGCTTAGTGTGAGTCAACTTTGTGATCAAGGGCACATAGTATCTTTCTTTTCAGATAGATGTGATATAAGTACAGAATTAAGTGGAAAACTTATTGCTAAGGCTACAAGGACTCCAAACAATCTTTACATGCTGAGTGAGATAAAAGGAGAAAAATGCTTTCTAACTCAAGAAGATGAGAGTTGGTTGTGGCACAAAATATTGGGACATTTGAGTTTTGATAATCTGGTCAGTATTAGTAACAAGGAAGCAATTAGAGACTTGCCCAGAATAAAAAGGCCCCAAAACATCATTTGCAGTCCTTGTCAACATGGTAAATAGACCAGAACCAGTTTCAAATCAAAAGGGTATACTTCTTCCAAACCCTTGGATCTTATTCATACTGATTTGTGTGGCCCCACCAGAACTCAGAGTATTCAGGGAGATAGCTATTTCATGCTGTTTATAGATGATTACTCAAGAATGACTTGGGTTACTTTTCTCAAAGAAAAATCTAAAGCTTTTGAAAAATTTAAACTTTTTAAAGAAATGATTGAAAATGAGACTGACAAAATAATCAAATGCTTAAGATCAGATAGAGGAGGAGAGTTCACTTCAAATGAATTTGTGGAATACTGTGAACAACACGAAATAAAAAGAGAATATTCAGTAGCAAGAACTCCTCAACAAAATGGAGTAGTTGAAAGAAAAAATAGAACTGTTGAAAATATGGCTAGAGCAATGTTAGATGAGTCAAAGTTTTTAGATGGTTTTTGGAGAGAAGCAGTAAATACAGCAGTCCACATCATTACCAGGGCCCAAATTAGATTCAATCATCATAAAACTCCCTATGATCTATGGAAAGGAAGACCAGCTACAGTTAAACACTTCAAAGTGTTCGGGAGTAAGTGCTTCATCAGAAGGGAAGATCAAAATCTGGGTAAGTTTGATCCTAGTGTGATGAGGGAATTTTTCTTGGATATTCCAGCAAAAGTAAGGCCTACAGATGCTTCAACAAAAGAACTCATACAGTTGTAGAGAGCATAAATGTAATAGTAGATGAAAAGATAGGGATAAGAGAACCAGTCAAGGAACTCAGTGATGGAATTTGTCAAGAAGAATTCAGAGAAGTGTCAGATGAAGAAGAGGAAAGACAACAGCTACTTCCCAAAACTCCTTCACGGTATGTTCAGAAACATCATCCCAAAGACTTGATCATTGGTGATCCAAATAGTAGGAAAACAAGAAGAAGATTCATTCCTTCACATGAATCTGCGAATCTTTCATTGTTATCTCAGATTGAGCCAAAAAAAATTAGTGAAGCATGTACAGATGATTTTTGGGTAAAAGCAATGGATGAAGAGCTAAATCAAATAGAGAAAAGTGAAACCTGGGATTTGGTTCCAAGACCTAAGAACAAGAATGCCATTGGCACAAAATGGGTATTCAAAAATAAACTTAATGAGGATGGAAATATTGTCAGGAACAAAGCTAGGTTAGTGTGTAAGGGGTATGCTCAAGTCGAAGGTGTTGATTTTGAAGAGACGTTTGTGCCTGTTGCTCATCTTGAAGTGATCAAAATGTTTTTGGCCCTGTCTAGTTTCAAATCTTTCAAAGTGTTTCAAATGGATGTAAAATCTGCTTTTCTAAATGGGGTGTTGGATGAAGAAGTCTATATAGAACAGCTAGAAGGTGTGTCTCTCTCAAAAAAACCAGACTATGTGTGTAAACTAAAAAAGGCACTGTATGGGTTAAAGCAAGCACCCAAGGCTTGGTACTCAAAGCGTCGCGATTTCACGACATGTTCCAGTTTCGTGAGAAGTTGGCGAAAAAGTTCTTAAGGCAGCAAAAGTGTCACGATTTCGTGACATGTTCCAGTTTTATGAGCAGTTGGCAGAAAAGTTCTTAAGGCAGCGAAAGCATCGTGATTTTGCGATATGTTCCATTTTTGCTAGTGCAAACCAAGGGAAGGTTGAAGAAGCAAGGAGTGTTGCGATTTCGCAACAGAGTTGCTGATGACGTGAAAAAAAGCAAATGTGTTGCAATTTCATGACAAGAGCAGCGAGGAAGGTCTTACAAACTAAAGCATCGTGATTTCGCGACAAGAATCATGATGATGTCAGCAAAAGCAACTATGTCGCGATTTCGTGATAAGAGTAGCGAGGAAGGTCTTGTAGACTAAAGCGTCGCAATTTTGTGACAAGAATCATGATGACGTCAACAAAGTCAGGGAGTGTTGCGATTTCATGACAACAGGCTCAAGCAAGGTGTAAGGTAGACTGTGGTGTCGCGATTTCATGACAGCAAGCTAGCAAAAGTGTACGGTAGGCTGTAGTGTCACGATTTTGTGACAACAAACCAAAGAAGGTGCATGACAGGCAGTAGTGTTGTGATTTCGTGACAACAAGTATTACAAGGTGTACGACAGACAAAGGCATAGCGATATCGTGACATGTTTGAGTTTTGCATTGGGAAAGCTACAGAACAGTAGAGGCGGTTGAAGCCAACGAAGTTAACCTTTGCCGACGAAGTGTAAGGTTGTGCAGTCGATGATTGTTTTGAGGTTTTACAGCCGACTAAGATCATGAATTTAATCATGAATTATTGCTATAAAAGGAGGACTATTTTTGAGATCCATGTGCGTTGAGTGAGTGTGTGTCATTTTTGTGTAAGTGAAGTCTGCTGTGCACAAAGAGCAGTCGTATCGAATCGATCGAAGTGTGCATTCGTAAGTGTGACCTTCACAGAAGCAGAGATCGGGAAGAAGAACGATCGAGGAGAAGCAGACTGTGCGAAGAAGGTGCTGTTGTGATTACACATAGGTGCACAAATTGCTGTGTGATAGAAGTGCTACAGTATTTCATAAAGACTGTGCTGCTATGTTTTCATAGAAACACGCAAAGTCTGTGCTACTGTGTTTTTGCAAAAATAAACAAGTTGATTAAGTGCTACTGTATTTGCACAGTCAGTGAGAAATTGATTTCGACCAAGTGCAAAAAATAACAGTGGAAGAGGACAAAATTGTTCTAGACCGAAAGATTGTGTTTTGTACAGAAAAGAGAACTGGCTTTGCAATGACAGAGTTGAGGATAGAGATCTCCAGCTAGAGCAGGGAAGACAGGTGTCTTCTATGGACAGAATTCCACTTGCTAAGGGTAGAGGAGGTAGAGGTCTTCTAGAGGATCACCAGCAAAGCAAAATTAGGGGAAGGAGTCTCCTTTGAGGCTCAAAAACATTGTAATCGGGAAGGTTTCCCAGAGGTTTTTGATATAACTTTTTAGAGGAAAGTTTTATCCGTGGAGTAGCCCACCTTGGGTGAACCACGTTAAATGGGTCTTCTTTGTGTGATGCTTTCTGTCTTGTTCAATATTATGTTGATGCCACTACTATCTGAAATTAAAATTATTAAATGGTTAAGTATTATACTGTTCACCCCCCCTCTCAGTATAAATTCATGTTCTTCACTGAGTGAGCTTGTTGAGCAGATTTGGACAAATTATTAGTGAGGTTGTTAAGAATATTTGGACAAGTTATGAGTGAGCTTGTTGAGCATATTTGAGCAGGTTATGTGTGGACCTATTGAGCATATTTGAGTAGGTTCTATGTGGACCTATTGAGAAGATTTGAGCAGGTTTTGTGTGGACCTATTGAGTATATTTGAGCAGGTTCTGTGTGGACTTATTGAGAAAATTTAATTAGGTTCTTTGTGGACCTATTGAAAAAAATTGTACTAGATCGAATGTACTGTGTTTAGTGTAAGATATTGAGCATAGCTATGCTAGACCAACTGAATTATGTTTAGTACAATTGATATAGAGATTTTGAGGTGATAGATTACAGAGGACAGAGCCTCGGTGGATAGATATCCAACATCCAAGACAATTGAAGATAGATCTGAGTGAGGAGTCTTCAAGTGGAGAGAGATCCACCATTCAATGCAATAGAGAGACAAAGTCTTCTAGAAGATCACTAGCCAAAGTAGAAGGAGAAAGAGTTCTCCTATGGAAGAGATCCACGAACTTGAGATTAGAGGATCATCATATCCTTTGTACAGAGGTCCATAAACATTGTAATTGGGAAGGATTCCCAAAATATATTGATTGAGAAAATTTAGTAAAATATTTCCTCCGTGGAGTAGCCCACATTGGGTGAACTATGTAAATTGTGGTGTCTCTATTGTGTATGGTGTTTTGTGCATTCCTTTGATTACTGCTACTAATAATGCTATATATACATTGCATAATATTGAATTGTAAGAAAAAGTAAAAGGTGGTCTTATAATTTTCACCACCCTCTCAGTATAAGCTTGTGTTATTCAATGGCCTAAGGAAGTGGGTGATGTTATTTTGATTAAATAAAACCCCATTGTAAAAATGGCCAAACTAATTGAATCGTTTGTAAGGCCTGAGAAGGTACATGTGTTATATTAGCATGGTGTTGACACTTATTCACTTCTTGACATAAGTGCAACAACCTTGCTCTAAAGTTGGGCAATAATATCCCATGTTAAGAATGTGCTTAGAGATATCCATGCCACTGAAATGGCCACCACACATACCATCATGAACTTGGGTGATTGCTCAAAATAACTCTTGATGATCTAAGAAATGAAGGAGGATACCTTCATAGCTTTGATGATACAATATGTCTTCAAGTAATATATACTTTGCCACATTTTGCTTGAATGTGCACTTGGAGGAATGCAACAATCCAGAAGGGATACTACCAAGATTTAGGTAATATTTTGTTTGGATGGACCAATCTTGTTTTGAAGAATCCTCAATTGCATGAATTGCTTGATCCTTTTTATTTTCCTATCTCATGAATATTGATTGGGAGAGAAATGGAAGATATAGTGTTGTGCTAGTATCAAAAGGAGTTTGAGGGAACAAAGTCCCCAAAGTGGTATTATTAAAAAAATTGTTAATTTGAGAGAACCATTCATCTGAAGGTTCAATATGAATTATGTGGAATTTTGGCATGGAGTTAAGCTCGTCATGCTTAGTCACAGATTGTGATAGCATTTTGAATTGAATGGTTATTATATCATCAGAAGAGTTCTGTGAGATTAAATACCCTAAGGAGGTGATTGTATCCACAAAATTATTAGATGAGTGAGGGAGTGTCTCAATATCATACCATTCAAATTTTTCCAAATGTTTATCCACTAGGGCTTTGTAGGCTTGCAATATTGGGCATATACATTGGAATATTCCCTTGACCTGATTCACTATGAGCAAGGAATCAACAAAAATATTGAACTTGGTTATTTTCATGGTGATTGCCATTTGAAGGCCTATGAGAAGAGATTCATACTCAGTATTATTGTTGGTGCACAAGAAATAAAGTTTAAATGATAGGGGTATGGGAGCACCTTATGGTGTGAAAAATATTATTCTTGTGCCACCCTTGCTCACACTTAGATCCATCAAAGAATAGAGTTATGTTAGCCTTTGCTTCAGGATCTTTAGGATCAGGTGATTATGACACCTGAAATACTCCATCATCAAAAATATCTATGCTAAGAGGATGGTCATCCTATAAGGGATCCTCTACTAGTTGATCAGCTATGACCTAACATTTAATTTATTTTTTTCCTATGAAATCTAGGTCAAATTCCATCAACAACATAATCCATTTTGCCATGTGATTGTTATGGTAAGTTTGACTCATCATGTATCACAATGGATTCTCTTTTGATACTACATACGCGGTATGATTGAGCATGTAATGGCATATCTTGTTAGTGGTAAAAACCACTACTAAGCATAGGTTATCAACATATGCATAATTTATTTCATACCTAACTAGGGTGCAACTAATATAATATGTAGCATGTTCTTTATGCAATTCATTCTTTTGGGCCAACATGGTGCCCAATGCAAGCTCAATAACTGAGATGTAAAGATAGAATGACACTCATGGTTGGGGAGGAGAAAATATTGGTGGTGAAGCTAGATATTGTTTAATATCATCAATAATAATTTGACACTCATCATCCCAATGAAATACAATTCCCTTAGGTAACAACTTGTTCATAGGTCGACACTTATCCGATAATTACGCTATGAAGCACTTTACGAATGTAACCTTTACTTGAAAATTACATAGCTACTTGATAGTAGTGGGGGGAGGTATTTATAGGATTACCTTGAATTTATTTGGTTCTACTTATATGCCTCATTTAGAGACTATGAATCCCAAGAGTTTCCTAAATGTGACACTGAATACACACTTCTTGGGATTTAGACTAACATTATGTTCAATGAGGTGATATAAAACCTTACGCAATACATCAATATGCTCATGGCACCATAGATATTTTGCCAACAAGTCATCTATGTAATCTTCCAAAATTTTATGCATGTAGTCATGGAAGATAGAGGTCATACATCATTGGTAGGTGGCATCGACATTTTTTAGGACAAAGTGCATGACCTTGTAACAAAATGGTTCCCAAGGTATTGTGAATGTCGTTTTGAGTTGATCTTATGGATTAATGTAAATATGATTTAATCTAGAGAAATTATCCATGAGGGATAACATTTCATGGCCTGTTGTGAAATCTATAAACGCATCAATGTTTGAAAAAGGAAACTCATCCTTAGAAATTACTTTATTGAGATCTCTAAAATCAGTGCAAATGTGAATACTCCCATCAGGTTTCTTGATAGGTACCATGTTGGAAACCCATGGTGGATAATAAATTGATATAGTAAAATTGGAAACTAATAGTTTTTAAAATTCATATTTTACCAATAAGGCTATTGTTGGATGTATCTTGTGAAGCTCTTGCTTAACTAGTTTAGAATTTGGATCAATTTTAATATTATGTATGACTAAATTGGAATCTAGTCCTGGAATATCTTTATAAGACCACACAAAAGCTATTTTATTATCTTTTAAAATATTTGTATAATCATCTTGTTTAGTAAGTGATAAGCTTTCCCCTAGCTTGATGAATTAGATATTATCAGAATCTGTGCCAATATCCCTATCAATCATTGGCTCAATTGACATATGATATCCCTATTCCAACTGGTTTGAGTAGGGATCAAATTAATGTTGTCAGTTGGATTTACATCATCAATTGGAAACTCTTGATCAACCTCGACATGAAAGATATTGTGAGTAGATATTGGAAAAAAATAAAATAGTTGTAACATTTCATCGCAAGGCCAGTACTCAGATGGAGATGGGGGAGAATCTCCCTGATCAAATTCAATTACCTCAAGATCAAGGTGTAATGGCTTTGATGGGTTATTCAGGTCATGCAATGGTGTACTAATATCTATGGAAATCATGTTGATGGATGGATGATTTCTAGTGGATGGGCCATTGGGTCTAAATACAATAGGTTGTATCATAACTCATGGGGGTGGATGTGGTGGTGGTGGAATAATCAATGGTGGTCTATGTGGAAGGTGATGAGCTTGCTCTTCGAGTGGTAAAATATGTTGCAATATGGGATGTTGCACTAGGAATATACACAGATAAAACTCTTATTCATCATCCAATGGAATGACCTACTTGTGTTCCTCATCTAAACTTGGGTAATTTATGGGTGTTATAACATAGTATGATTCATCATTTTTTTTCCATTCGTGAAGAGGACCTTGATCATCTTCCTCACTATCAAATGGAAGGGCATGTGACCCTTAACCCACTTCTTGAGATTGGGTGAAATTGTGAGATAACACTTGATCTATCATATTTATGGGAAAGATATCTCCCAATAAGCAGACATGATTTGGATTAGCATAGGGATCATGTGCAAGCTCATCCCTATAGTTTTGATCTAGGCATTCTAAACTCTTTGTGAGTACATCTAATGGTACCAACTTGTGTCATAAACCAGATTTATCATACGGTAATTGATATTATGGCTGGTAAGGAACATGAGTACCTTGTTCATATAACCCTAGACCATATCCATGCCAATGGAAATGATGTAGATATCACAAGGCATAGTTAGGATTTGAAATGTAATTTATGTCCTCAAAGAAAGGCCCCTCATCTTCTTCTTTCTAAGGAACTGGTAATGTTCCATATTCAATACCCCCATATATAAAATTAATTTGATTGGTAATTATGCCTAGAGGCACAATGATTCCTGTGGAGAGGCGAGGTCATCCCATGTATTACACCATCTCAATGGCTTGAACTATTGTGATTTTTCTCACTAGGTATTCTCCTAGCCCTATACTAGCCATATGGATTGTAACCTGGGATGGTGAAGGTGCAGGAGATGGAAGCGAGGCTTGAGATGACTCAATGTGTACCTCATGAGATGTTTTCTCATATGATATACTAGGAATATATTTCATATAAATGGTTGAAACTATGGGAGGGATCTCATCAATTGGCCTCTTCAACATATTACTCTACGGAGGATTGGATGATGATGAAGGTTTTTCAGAAGGTGCCAATGATGATGATGGTGTGGAAGAATATGGTAATGGAGTTATGGAAGGTGATGATGGGGGAATTGGATCCAAAATGGATGTAGTTAGTTTTAATTCCACTTTAGTAGATAATAATGTCAACTCGGGGATTTGTTACACAAATTTATTGTATTTGAAGGGCTTGAGGTATGTATAGATGACATGCACTTGCCCTTCATAAGTATACTTTAGATATTATTGAGCTATAGAGGGTACACACTTCATGTCCCTGATCCAAGTACTACCTAAAAATATGTCGTAGTCCATTGCATCCTCTAAGATGTGATATAAATTTGGTATAGTCTTGCACCCTACCTAAATGGGTAGGACTATAGTGCCAACTATTGAGCATATCATATCATTGAATGCTTAGAGGGTGTAGGTGGATGCAACAACATGGGATGTTGGGAGTCCTAAATATTTGAGAGTATTAGTGGTGATTATGTTACTTGAAAAACAATTCAAGTCAATCTGTCGATGATACCCTTCTATTGACTAAGGCGTCGGTGGTTGAGGTCAAAAAAATTAAATTTGTCCTGCAACTCTACGAGGATGTTGCTGGTCAGAAAGTTAAATTTTAGTAAAAGAAAGTTATATTTCTTGAACACCCCCATTTAGAGGTAAGGAAGGATTACAAAAATTTTAGGGTGTGATATAGCAAACCTCCCCACTTCGTATCTTGGTCTCCCTATTTTCATTAGTTCTCCTAGAGAGTCAATGTGGGATAGGGTTATTGAAAGAATTCAAAAAAAACTTGTTGGATGGAAAGGTCATATTTCTCAAGCAATAAATATAACCCTCACTAAGGCCTCTCTTCAGAGCATTCCAGTCTATTTCCTCTCCATTTTCAAATCCCCTATGAAGGTTTTCAAAAAAAATGAGAAACTCCAAAAAGAATTTTTATGGACTGGATCATAGAAGAAAAAAAGTATACACCTTGTAGGATGGACCAAAGTGTGCAGACCCAGGGAAAATAGGGGCTTAGGTCTGAGGAGAATTGCTCATATGAATTTATCTTTACTAGCTAAGCAGGTGTGGTACCTCATTTCTAGTGAAGAAAATTAATGGACAACTATCATCAAATGAAAGTATCTTCAAAATATGGAATTTCTAAGTGACTCAGTTCCAATCAGAGGTTCTTCTTTTTGGAAAGCAATTCCCAATTGTAAGGATATCATCAAAAAAGGTTTAAGATGGGTTTTAGGCAATGGTGAGAAGATAAATTTATGGAATGATAGGTGGGCTAAGGACAAACCACTAACACAATATCCTAACTTATCCCAAATTAGAGATATCACGAAAGAACTCATTGGAAGAAAAGTATCCGATTATATGGTTGAGGATAGAGGTAGAATGAAGTGGAAACAAATAAGGATTTAGGTATTTCAAGCGAAATCAAATGATCTTTATAAAATTCTCGAGCAACAATTTATCCCCATGAGACCCAAGGAAGATCAAGTGACCTGGGCTCCTACAAAAAATTGGCAGTTCACTGTTAAATCATCTTACAAGCTTCTTCTTGATGATGAGGATTTTGTCCTCCAAAAGGATTTAGTTTAGATAAAAAATTTAATTCCAAAAATTGCAGTCTTTTCATGGTTGGTTATCCAAGGAATAATTCTAAGCATTGATAATATGATGCGTAAAGTATTTGTATCACTAATCGTTATCTATGCAGGGCTAATTGGGATACCATTTATCACATTTTCCTTGAGTGCCCTTTTTCCTTGACTGTCCTAAGTGGGGTTTTTCAAGCCTTCAATATTTCTTGGGTTAAACCAGCCATCGTACTTGATTTGTTCATCTAGTGGCCTTACCCCTTTTCAAGCCAAAGACTTAGATACATGTGGAAAATTTGTCTCAATCACTATCTTTGGTAGGTGTGGTTAGAAAGGAACCATAGAGTCTTTAATGAGTCTATCCATGATCATCAAACTATCATTATGAGGATCCTATCCTTTGCCAATGAGAATGTGAACCTTATCCCTTTTGATAGTCGTAAACCTCATCTGTAGGAGACCATGATTGCTAAATATATAAGCTTAACCTTGTTAGATGAGTCTGTGCCTAGGGTAGTCAACCCTAGAGCCAATGTTAAGTGGTCCCCACCTCCTATAGGTTGGTTTAAGCTTAATTTTTATGGAGTGGCTAAGGACAATCCTAGTAGAGCAGGCACTGGTGGCATTGTGCGAGATCATAATGGAAATATGATGCTTGCATTTTTTGAATATTTGGGAACAAGGATGAACAACGAAGTTGAAGCTAGAGCTATGTGGAGATGCCTTCAAATGACTCAAGACTTATAAGGAAATTTGATCATAGAAGGAGAATCTATGCATTTTATAAATCTACTCAATAATTCGAAAACGCCTCCTTGGAGGATTAAAACAATTGTTGAAGAGGCTAGGATACTTTTCTAGGGAAGACATGATAGAAAATCCCAACATGTCTTTCGGGAAGCTAACTAAGTTGCTAATAAGCTGTCCAATTTGGGTGTCTATGGTGATGAACTTTTCAAATGGGAACACAGTGTCTTGAGCGAAGTAGAGGAGCTTATTCAACAAGAATGCTAAGAATTATAGTCGAATTTACCAACAGGGAAGGCATTGTGAGTTCGAAGGCTATGAGTATTCCCATATTTTTTTTGAAATGGACTCACAATAAAAATTATCCGAGTTGTCAGTCTTGATGGATGCTGCTTGGAAATACATCAAATACTAATGGGGACAATCACATGTCAGATAACATGGCTCCTAGTCATCTTAGTAATTTGAGGTTGGTTGATAATTATAGGGCAGAAAAGAAATGATAATATAAGACTTTGAACCAGAGCCACATAGACGACCAAATAGCCACCGCCATAAATATAGCCAACATGTTCACTTATCCAAGGCTGATTGGCCAAGACAGAATGTGGTCCCAAAGCATGTCATATACGAAAGAAAGAAATTACCAAAGAAATATTAAGAGTAACTGTCAATATAGAGCTTGTGGGAGTTTTTCTCAGTACTCTGCTATATGTTTCTGTAGATTTTTGTTTCTCCACTATTTCAAGGAAGGGATCTGTGTCTGTTTCTTTTTTTGTAATTATGATGTAGGTGTGTTTTATCGAGGTATACTCAAAATGTTGTATGGGAAGTTTCTTTTTGATAACAGTCTATTTGCCTTACCAGATATAATGGCTTTGGTGGCATGTAGATTTTACATATATAGGATCCTTAGTAATGACATGTTCATCAACAACCTTGGGATGATTTTTGTAAAATGTTTTGGGTCAACCTGTAAAACCCAATATTAATGCTATAGTATCTTATCTACCAAAAACAAATGTTACTTAACAAACCAGTATCCATTAAAACTCTCTTACATGGTGGTCCATTCACACATGCAATGATGTGTAGAGGAGGATTAATCACATCACTTGCTATTAGTTTGAGTTCATGCTCATGGAACGTGATCATTGGTTCCTTACAGTGATGCACATGCCCTATAAAATTGGAGTTAGAATCCTAGGACTACAGATCAATCGACTTAATAATATCTAGAAGAGATTATCTATGAGGTGGATATTGTTGAATAAGATCACATATGGAAAGTCTAGCTAATGTTGTTCGTAAGATTTGAGCAAGCTTACTTTTGAGTGTAACCACTAGAAGAGGTGGAAGGATTTGCACTAGAGGTGGAGGTGGTTGTGATGTTGAAGGAATATCACTTGAAACTACCAGTGGTTCCACTTGACTTGAATAGCATATATTGCTTGTCATGATGCTAACCATCCTAAATTACCCTTGTTTAGGGGGTGATGTATGTGCCTCATTTAATTTTTTGATGGTTGTTATCTGTACACCCATTTGTTGATTGTTAGTTGTGAGAGGATTGTCCACCTGAATTTATTTCCTCTTGATTATATCTTGTACTAGGTTTTTGAAATCGTAGCACATGAGCAAGTCATGCCCAATCTGCCTATGATATCTATAATATAGGTCTTCTTTATGTCCCGTAGGCTTTTTTTTTTCCTATACTTGTGTCTATAGGCTAGATCTCGAGTAGATTCATCATCTTGGTCATACATAGAAGATCAAATAGGGAGTCCATTGAATCAACAAATGGCGTAAAATATCACCTAGGGTGATGTTGTTGAATTTACCCCTGGTTCACTTGAGTGTTGTTATAACTTGCAGGACAAGGTTGGGCCTGATAATTTGCCTTTTGAGGTGGCATTGGTTGTGCAAGTCCTATGACATTGATGGCAACTTGATTCATTACTGTTGGTTTTGATTGTGCTAGATTTATCTATGGGTTATTAGTCCACTTATTCTTATGGGGCTTTGTAATTTCCCCCTATTGAATTTTAATTTCTTCTATGATTCTAGCCTGTGCTAGAGCATCTTCAAGATTTTGATACTACTAAAGTTATAGCAATAATGATATTGGTTTTAGATAGATATTTTAAAAATATGATTCAACTTACAGACTGACACTATGTAAGGTAGCTTAGCAAGAAGCATTTTCCACCAGTTACCATAGTCTATTATTGACTCATCTTCATATTGTTTTAACCCCATTATATAGGTTAAGGTAACCTTTCTCTTGGTATTAAAGGTGAAACATTCCAATAATGCATCTAAAAATTATTCAAAAGTATGGATGATATGCCTTGGAAGTTTATTATACCACTCTACTACTATGCCAAAGAGGGTGATTAAAAATATTATTAAGAGTAATGCATCATCATCTTGAATATTGAAACACTGGTTCATGAACCTAGTGATGTGCTCTTGTGCATATTCCTCTCCTTTAAATATATCTAATTTGGGTATTTTAAAAATATTTGAATATGGATGGGAATGAATAGATGGCTTCAATAGTTGATTATGTAGTTGGTGCAAAGTGGGTTTCTATTGCCTAGATCCAATTGTCTTGCTCTCTATGGTTTCCATGCACTCAAGCAATGCTCTATATGCATCCAAGGATTTAATTTTATATTCTTTGTTTTGGCCCCACAGTGGGGGGTAAGGAATGTTAATCATGTGGTGCAATGGTTGATTATCATCAAGCATACCTCCATAAGGTGCTTCTATGTATTCCTATTTGGGTTATAAATCATCATAGGCCCCGTAGGGTGTTTCTTGAATGGGTCTACAAGGAGGAACCAATGTCTGCTAAAGGTGATCTATGTTTGACATAGGGGGAAAGTCTTGATTAGGCCTAGGAGATCAAAGAGGTACCATTTTATTAGGTGTAAGAGGTCTATTTTGGTTAACAGTGGGTTGCCTCTAATGAACCCCCTATTTGTGCATACTTGGGGTAGGAACCTTGTTGCACAAGGTTTCTTGAATCGGTTGTTCAATTCTTTGTCTAGTTGATGCTTGATATGGAAAATTAAAGCTGAATATTATTGAAAACTTAGGACGTTAAATAAGTCCAAAAATAAAATCGTAAACCTGGAAATCATGAACGACTCCAAGGATTTACGCACACAAATCTGGAAAGGCTAAAGATGTAAGCCCGACAATGCTGAAAACAAAAACACCTACACCTAGACCAGTAAACAGAGGTTAAAAACAATTCACGTTGATTATTATGAACACTAAGTCCTAATTAACATACCCTAGGTCTAAAAATAATTAGTCCCTAGGTCTAAGATTCTTTATCATTCGTCCCAACAAAAGAAGCATTGGACTCCAATGCTTTTAACAATGAGGGAAAATATCGGGACAGAATGTGAGCAGAAATCCAACGAGCCTGATGTGGAAATTGGCCTCGGTGGGCCACAAGATATGAAGTAGAAACACATTGGCGTGTTTTTCGGGTCTTCGTATCAAATATTGTATCGGCGTCAAGCGAAAGCTGAGCATCAGGAACCACATCAACTGGATGAATGATGGCTGGAACTGTCTCCAATGTGGAATCATAGTATGGTTTGAGAAGATCAACATTGACAACATCGTGAATGCCAAGATGTGCTGGAAGGTCCAAGTGAAAGGCATTCTCAAAGATTTGCTGAAGAATAGTATAAGGCCCATAACGTAGAGGCTTGATCTTGCTATGTGCCTTATCTGCAAATCGTCGTTTGTCAAGATGAAACCATACTTTGTCACCAACTTGAAAGGAATGAGGAGTGCGGTGCTTGTCCATCTGTTGTTTCTGCTTTTGCTAAGTCTTCTAAAGAATTTGAACCACTTTGGCTTGAAGATTCTGCAAATGCTACACAAAAGAGTTGGCCTTGTCTTGTTCCTTCTAAATGTGCATTGTGGCTGAAGAAGGTAAAGACAAAGGTAACTCATAAGGAGCAAGTGGTTGAAAACCAAAACACACTTCAAATGGAGAGTGCCCTGTAGAACTGTGGACCGCCCTATTTTAGGTGTGCTCAATGTGAGTGAGGCTTAAGTCCCACTTGGCTAGAGTGGAATGATGGTAAATCCTCAAACTCTGCACTAGAGTACGATTAACTACCTCTATTTGCCCATTGGATTATGGATGATAAGCAGTAGAGAAGTTAAGAGATACTCCCAAAATCTTCCAAAGTGATCGCCAAAAGTGACCCACAAAGCGTGAGTCACGATCAAAGATAATGCTGGTAGGAAGACCAAAAGAATGCCATAGCACCTCAAAGAAGAGTTGGGCAAGATCCTGGCAGTACTTGTCTTGCGACAAGGAATGAATTTGGCCATTTTGCTGAATCTGTCCACCACAACAAAGACACAATAATGTTTGCAGATTGTCATTGGAAAACCGCTCAAGAGATCCATGGAAATGCTTTCCCACGGACGAGAAGGAATGGGAAAAGGCATGCTCATTCCCAATGTCCTATTGGTTTATTTGGAGCGATTACATACTACACATTGTCGCAAGAAGCGAAGAACATCTCTTTGCATGTGTGGCCAAAAGAAGAACCGTTGCAGATGATGAAGAGTTTTCTGCCTACCAAAATGTCCCCCATAGAGTGTGGAATGAGCCTCCTTCAAAAGAGACTCCCTGTTCCCATGAGGAACACAAAGTTTTTCCATTTTGTACAACAATCCATCCTTAATATGAAAGTCTTGAAGAGCTCTCAAATTTGAAGAAGAAGGATTGGAAAGTTGGTGGAAAACTTTGCCAAAATCTGGATCCATAGGATACTGTGTAGGCCAAGTTTGGAAGCCAAGATGAGAAGTAGTGACAATTGTCAAAACAAGAGTAGAAGGAGGACAACTCAAACAATCAGCCACTGCATTGTTTCATCCTTTCTTGTACTTGATTACCAAATGGAATTGTTGCAAGTACGATGCCCATTTCATGTGCCTAGCTTCTTCAATTTTTGTTTGAGATTGAAGAAACTTAAGGGGCATGTGATCTGTATGAACAATTGTTTCTTTTCCCAAAATATAGTGCCTCCAATATTTGATTGCTTGAACCAAAGCATAGAAATCCTTATCATATGTAGAATAGTTCTTCTTGGCCTCTGAAAATGTTTCTAAATGATAGGCCATTGGATGGCCATTTTGCATGAGCACAACTCCAAGTACAACTTGCGAAGCATCAGTTTCTATCTCAAATGGTTGAGACAAATCAGGAAGAACAAGAACTGGTGCAAGATCTCAATTTCTGTTTCAATGTGTCAAAGGCTTTTTGTTGATCCTTTGTCCACTGAAACTGAATTTTGATCTTTGTCAAATAGTGTAAAGGTGCAGCAATAGAAGAATATCCACCAATGAACTTGCAATAGAAATTAGCAAGTCCAAGAAAACTCCTTAACTCTGTGACTGAAGTAGGAGTTGGCCAAGAGAGGATAACTTCAACTTTGGAAGGATCTACTTGCACACATTTTTCAGTAATTACAAATCCAAGATAGGCAATGAATGTTTTCCCAAAGGAACACTTAGGAAAATTTGCATACAATTGGTTCTTTCGAAGAGTTTGAAGAACCGTTTTCAAGTGTTCCAAATGATTCTCCCAAGTAGAAGAATATACAAGAATGTCATCCAAATAGATGATTACAAATTGATCCAATCAATCTCTGAATACTTCATTCATCAGCCGCATGAATGTAGCTGGAGCATTTGTAAGGCCAAAGGGCATGACAAGCCACTCAAAGAGCCCCATTTTGGTCTTAAATGTTGTTTTCCAAGTGTCTTCTGCTTGAATTCTCACCTGATGATACCCACTTTTGAGATCAATTTTGGAAAAGAATTTTGCACCCTATAATTGGTCCAAAAGATCATCAATGCAAGGAAGTGGATAACGATTCTTGATTGTAATCTTATTGAGTGCCCTGAAATCAATGCATAGTCTCCATGTGCCATCCTTCTTCAACACAAGCAAGATAGGATAAGCACAAGGAGAAGTACTAGGTTTGATGAACCCTTTAGTCAACAATGCTTGAATTTGCTTTTTAATTTCTTCCATTTGCACTATTGATTGTCTATACATTGAAGAATTAGGAAGAGAAGATGCAGGAACAATCTCAATACTATGATTAATCTGTATTTCAGGTGGAAGACTTGTGGGTTCTTGAAAAACATCAAAAAATGATTGAAGTATTGAATGAACTGAAGAACTCATGTTATTAGTGTGCTTAGGTGCTTCTTGAATTGGTCTGATGAAAATGAGTGCTAATTCTTTTGCTTGATTTACAGCTTTGCGTGCTTGTCTACAACTCAACATCAAATTATGTGGTGTTTGTTGTGTACTTTTGATTATGAAATCCTTATTGTCTTTGTGCAAAGTGTATGTATTTTTGTACCCATCATGTATAGACCTCCTATCGTATTGATAGGGTCTTCCAAGCAACAAGCCACAACAATCCATTGGAGTTACATTGCACACAACCGAGTCCACAAAAGAAGGACTGAAAGCAAAATTCACAGTGCAAGTGTGTGTGATGTTGGATGTAATCCCATTGTCCTTCCATCCCAAAGGATAAGGATGAGGATGAGGATTCATCGATAACTTCAGTTTTTCAACAACAGACCTCGCAATTAGATTTTTCTGTGAGCCGCTATCGATTATACAATCAACCATAAAGGTGTCATTGAGATGGACCGTAGTCACAAAAAAATTCTCACGATCACCTTGTGAAGTATTCATAAGGGTCAATTTGTTTAACCCTGCCAATTCCTTATAAGGCTTACGTTCCTCTGTAGCCTCAATGGGACTTTCGTGTGAGTCCTCATTGGAAGGCTTTACAACTAGGGATTTTTTCTTCATATTCTGCAACTTAAAACACCTCTTTTGAGTATGTCCCGGCTTTTTACAATAATTACAAATCAAAGGTGATTTAGAAGAAGAATATTTTTGTGAAGAAGAAGGAGAAGATGAAGAAGAGGGAGAAGGAGAAGAAGAAGAAGATTTAGATCCCTTGGAAGGTTGGGGAGAAGCCTTCGGATTTCCTCCTGACGTAGAAGAGCGAGTCCCACGCGATTGTTCCCTCATTTCCTCCTCAGCAAGGAGGGCTTGATTGAAAGCCATGTCAATGTTTACAATCAACTTGTATTTCATCTTCCTGTAAATGGGCTCCTGCAAACCACTCTTAAATTTGTTAACAAGTTGTGCTGCATTATCCTGTATAGAATTCAAAATCCGCAACTTGCTAAACTGAAAAATATAATCAGAAACAGTCATATTTGAGGTTTGGCGAAGACGAAGCCACTTGATCTCAAGGTCAGTGGCATAGTTTGAAGGATAAAAATTATTCTTCAACACTCTTTGCAATTCATCCCACATGTCAATGGGATTTTGGGTCCGTTGTCGATCAGTGACAAGGACCTTAGCAATGTCGAAAAGTTTCAATTTGGCAAAGTTAACCTCCTGATCTTTGGCGATCTTGATATACTGAAACCAACTGTCCATGTCCAAAATCCAACTGTTGAGGACTTTGGGATCTCGGGAACCAGTGTAAACCGGAACCTCACACTGTTGTTGCACTTCATTCGATGTAACTTTATCAGCCAACACGCTGACAAGTTGGGTCACTTGAGCCAACTTATTGGCTAATTCAGAAGCCATTTGACCCCGAGTGATCGCCAGCAAAAATTGTCAAAATAGACAAAGTTACAAATTTGCTAAAATGAAATGTGCCCAAAACAATTTGCACAATATTTGAAAAAGCAAAATTGACTTATAAAAAATAAAAAGGAATTTTTTTTTTTCAAAAAGTAAATATCCTTTTTTTTTTTTTTTAAAGGAATGTCCCTTGTGCTGTTTTTTTTTTTTTTTAATTATTGAGTGGCTTAACTAATGAAAATAGAAATTAAAACCACTCATTTGGCGGCGAAGCCAACTGGATATTACAACCAGTATTTGGTGGGGAATTCAACCTGTTAAATTTGCGGCCAACCGGAGCTGCGCGCAGGATCAACGCGGACACCTTTAATCGCTCATTCGTCGAATCGGGAGCCCTGCACGGAGTAGAAACGGTCGCCCATGAACACAAAATCTGGAAGGAAAAGTGGATCCAGCAGCTCCGACGTCGCTCAACGTGCAGGAAAAATGCAACAATTTAATCAAGGTGCAGGAAACAGTTTGCATTCATGCGGGCCGAAGGAAACAAAATTTTACCAACTGCAGGAAATTAAGAATTGTTTACAACAGCGATAGGGAACAGGGTACGCAGGCCAAAATTAGACAAGGTAAAATGGAAGGTGAGTTTGGTTTCCCAGAGGGTTTCTCCATCTGTACGCCAATTCAAACCGTACACGCCGCAGGCAACAGGTGTCTAGCAGATCTGACCAGGGAACTGTTGGCATTTTTGCCACATTTATTGTTATTATTAATTATTAATGCTTAAATTGTTGGCCCAAAGCAGTTTTGTGAGTTCCGAGGAGGTTTTTTCGATTTTCGAAGATTAAATGCTGCCCCGAATTAAATGCTTTGTGGATTTTCAATGAGGTCAAGGTCGAAGAGCACCCAGGCCACCAAAATTAAAGATTTTCTTGGTTCGAAATTGCTGGTCGTGGATCATTTTAACGGTTTTTCATGCACATGTTTAAAAAACAAATTTAATGAAGGTGGTTCTTCGAAGCTGACATGTACATTGCATTCAATTTTGTGGGTCTCCAAGGCTACAATTAAGGGGATCATGTGCATAATTTCCAATGCATAATTGTAGATCACAAGGAAGTCGGTTTCAAATATTTAATGCTGCAAAGAGGACCGCCCTCTATAAAAACCAATGTAAGCTTCATTTGAAATGGTGGTTGGAGAGTTCTATGCTAGAAACTGGAATTGTATCTGTAGGAATAAAAGTATTGGCTTCAGATTTTCAGCAACGATTGTATGAGTGATTTTCTTTTCTGTCATGTTGCATTTCTTATAGTATTCGTATTTCTTAATGGTTGTTGTATTTAAATTCTGCATCTTGGATTTAAGTGCTTCCGTGAGAGTATGATTTCTGGAGTGTAATATTGGAGAGATTTGCTACATACAGTTGTGTGAGAATTGAGCTGACATCTTATGTTACTTGCTGTTGTCACATTTTTAAGTTTCCTGCTGTTATCTTCCGATCCCATCACTTCAGCCTGTGGCTATATTTCCCATTCCTTTCTGCAACTTTTGATTTCTTTCCAACAACCCTTATCTTTAACCAAAAATTTAGAATAGTAAAGGGAACCAACCCACTCTGGAGATTGGTCTAGAAGCCATTTCTTGCTTCCAGCATTTCAATGTTGGCCGGGTCTAGGGTGCAATTGTAAAAATCCTTTCCTGTGGCAGATTTTGGACCAACAGTTTTTGGCACGCCCGGTGGGACAGACTTCTTCTGTCTCAAAAGATCCACATTTTTTTTTAACACCCGAAGGTCTCAAGATTTTTGATGAGCTATCTTGGCATCCCAACGGAGATTTGTAAGTTCATCTGGCGACTTTCCTGAGTTGAAGATCCAAATTTCTTGATCGTGGACGCCTGTTTTTTTTTTAAGTTCAAAGAATGTTCATCTGGCGACTCTGACTTAATGGCGATAGTCGTGATCCCGTAGACCACTGCCACAAAGGCTAGGGTTTTTCCTATATGGGATGATCCTGGCCCTTTGAATCTTTTTAATCTGGCATGAAATTCCCAAAGGTGCCTTGAAGGCCCTAGAAAAATATGATGGTACCGAAGGCATGGCTCTGGCGCATGTTGAAGATATTGCTAATTTGTCAATGATCCATGTCATAAATCATGAGGATATCATGATCAGACTTCTGGTTCAGTATTTGGAAGGAAGGGCATTACAGTGGTACAGACTGCTCAAGCGTCAAAGCATTAGCTCATGGGATGATCTAGCAGGAGCACTAATCAAAAGATTTGATGAAGATCCTTTTTTCAGCTCTCTGGATCTCTATCATTTTTTAATGTACATCAAGCGAGCACCTCAAGAGAGCATCACGGACTTCAATGTCCGATTCAGCAGCAGCTGGAAGAGAATTCCAGAAAATATCCGACCATCACCCACCCAAGCCCACCTCTTCTATGTTCGAGCTTTCCATTCTGACATAGGTCTCCTCTTGCTGCAATCAGGTGAACAAAGGTTCCCGCAAATATTTGAGGAAGCAGTGCGAGCGGAACAACTTTTGCTCTTATCAGGGAAATTACCGTGGGGAAAAACTCCATCACTTTCTCCGATAGTTGCTGCTCCTGTCCATCCTGTGCAGTCTGTTTCATGCCAGATCCCTTATACTGAAAAAAAAACTGAGATGCAGTTGTGTGGAGTTCAAGGGACAGATCTCATGGATCCGGAGGATATAAGCGAAGAGGAAGAAGAGATTCAAGTGGCAGACCCTGAACACCAAGAAGGCATAGCTGTGCAAGACACGCAAGCGTGTAGTCAGAACCTGTTGAATATGTCAGATCAACAGGTGAAGTCGGCAAAGATCCTGAAGAAAGTACGGTTCCTGGCCAATTCCTGTGCTCGGATCCAGGAGTTGGAGGAACCTGTTCTCAGTCCACACTCAAAGAACTCTTCAAGATGGTGGGGTTTCTTTTCTGCATTATTTGTAAATTATGTCGGTACTGGTATACAGCATGATAACTTGCCAGTGTCTGAAACATGGAGAACTTCAGGAAGAAGCCAGCCCAATTTCAAGGACCGACTTAAGTATGATCAGATCTGGTCAGGACATTGCAGATTTACCGAATAACCCTCTGAGACTAGGTGTCTGGTGGCGACATGCCAATCATGTCGTGAACTATTGTATATAATATTTAAAAAAAAAATAGAAAGAGTAGAAAAAAAGAAAGAGGTATTGTTTTTATTTATTCATCTCGGCTCTTGTTGCCTGCGAGCCGTAGATGCTTGTTTTTCCTTTGTTTTTCTCCTCCCAGCAGTTGGTGGCTTTCTAGAAATTTCTTCTTTATCCTCTCCTTTTATTCCTTTCCCTTCTTCATCTTCCTTCTTTTACTTCTTTTTCTTCTGCAGTTAAGAAACAAGCCACGACTGTTGTTTCTTTTCCCCATTCCTATTATTCCCATTCCTTCTTATCCCTTTCCTCTAAGTTCTATCATTTTATGCATTTATTTTACAGTCTAGTTCATTTTCATTCCACACTTTTCATACTTCCATTTCCATTCCATCCGTTCATTCACTTTCATTCCATATCCATTGCAGCCGGTAGTACAGCAGCATTCTGTTACTGACTACCGCATTATTTTTCTTCATTTCATCCATTTCATCATATTACCATTCCATTTGCATTTCACCGCCTACGCATCCATGGGATCTCATTCCATTCATTTCCATTCCATGTTCAGTTCAGCCAAATGCAGATTTCTTTAACTTTCAATCATTCAGCAAAAGTTTCTATTGCAGCAGTTCACTGAGATGTACCACCGCAGCTAGTTTACAGTTCCAATATGACTCTGTGCCCAATAGATTCAGGCCTGGATTCTTGCATACAGCGAGCTGTATACCCCGCGATCCGCCAAGAATGTTGGCATTTTTGCCACAGTTATTGTTATTATTAATTATTAATGCTTAAATTGTTGGCCCAAAGCAGTTTGGTGAGTTCCGAGGAGGTTTTTCCGATTTTCGAAGATTAAATGCTGCCCCGAATTAAATGCTTTACGGATTTTCAATGCGGTCAAGGTCGAAGAGCACCCAGGCCACCAAAATTAAAGATTTTCTTGGTTCGAAACTACTGGTCATGGATCATTTTAACGGTTTTTCATGCACATGTTTAAAAAACAAATTTAATGAAGGTGGTTATTCGAAGCTGACATGTACATTGCATTCAATTTTGTGGGTCTCCAAGGCTGCAATTAAGGGGATCGTGTGCATAATTTCCAATGCATAATTGTAGATCAGAAGGAAGTCGGTTTCAAATATTTAATGCTGCAAAGAGGACCGCCCTCTATAAAAACCAATGTAAGCTTCATTTGAAAGGGTGGTTGGAGAGTTCTCTGCTAGAAACTAGAATTGTATCTACAGGAATAAAAGTATTGGCTTTAGATTTTCAGCAACGGTTGTATGAGTGATTTTCTTTTCTGTCAGGTTGCATTTCTTATAGTATTCGTATTTCTTAATGGTTGTATTTAAATTCTGCATCTTGGATTTAAGTGCTGCCGTGAGAGTATGATTTCTGGAGTGTAATATTGGAGAGATTTCCTACATACAGTTGTGTGAGAATTGAGCTGACATCTTATGTTACTTACTGTTGTCGCATTTTTAAGTTTCCTGCTGTTATCTTCCGATCCCATCACTTCAGCCTGTGGCTATATTTCCCATTCCTTTCTGCAACTTTTGATTTCTTTCCAAAGAACCCTTATCTTTAACTAGAAATTTAGAATAGTAAAGGGAACCAGCCCACTCTGGAGATTGGTCTGGAAGCCATTTCTTGCTTCCAGCCTTTCAATGTTGGTCGGGTCTAGGGTGCAATTGTAAAAATCCTTTCCTGTGGCAGATTTCGGACCAACAGGAACACAAAACCCCTGATCATGTTGAGCTCCAGAACAGAAACCATGCAGCCAAAACGCGACAGAAAATGCATGGTCAGATCACGTAGAATTTCTCCGGGACACACTCGATGGCGAATCCATCGTCGGTGACGTCGTCATGCGAGGTTTAATGAAAATGTTTCCCTCAAACGCAAAACCAGAGACTATGAATGGAACACGACGACGATGGATCGTTCTCCGCTCTCCCTCGGTGTGACGATGAAAGTGGCCATCGACCGACGAGTATGCGATAGCCTGAAACCGAATTTGCAGTCGGCAAGTCGATGTCGAAAAACACAGAGGGCATCAAGGGAAAATGTGATTTCCCGAATCGTATTTATTTATTATTATTTTTAATTGAAAATCATTTGGGGTTGCGGTTTGCGGAGCGAATTCGCATCAAACAGGTCTTCCGACTGCTAGCATTTAATGACGTCAAAAAATGTCGAAGTGCAGCATGGAAAGAACATGGATGGCCGGTACTACGATTTTAGCAGCAACAGACAGGATTGGAATGCAGCAACGACGGTGGTAGCAAATGAACAACGGTAGCAGAACGGCAGGAATCTGTTGAGTTTGTCACTGTCGAACAGATCTTTCTAATCTGGATCGTCCCGAACACCCGATATAGGCGTTGAAAGCCGCAGGTCGCAGAGGGCCAAGACAAATAGTAGCAGGGCCACTTTCACAAAACTTTCGATCCCCAGAGGCATCAAAAAGATGCAGATTGAAGAAAACAAATTTTCTTCTGCTTCAGAATTCAATGAAATGTTGTTGGCTTTAGACGCAGATCGACGAAATTTCTTCGGAGGCGTCGGCCAAACAAGGGACGCAGGCGGCAAAATTGAATCCCCTTCAAATTTTTTTTTTTTTATATAATGGCCTCTCGAACAAGTTGTGAGGCCCAAGAACAGCCGAACAAATTTTTTGACCAAGGCGTCCCTTCAAAAGTTGACGAACGGTGTTGACAAGAATTTTTTTGTCAGCAAATTTTCTCAACAGCAATGGAAATTGGCAGCAATTTTCCTGCCAGATTGGCAACAAAAATTCTGCAGTTTCCCTGGGCTTCAACTGGAACAGATTATGGAGGTCGAAATAACCCAAAACCTCCAAAATAACCTGCTCTGATACCAATGATATGGAAAATTGAAGCTAATTATTATTGAAAACTTAGGACGTTAAATAAGTCCAAAAATAAAACCGTAAACCTGGAAATCATGAACGACTCCAAGGATTTACGCACACAAATCTGGAAAGGCTAAAGATGTAAGCCCGACAATGCTGAAAACAATAACACCTACACCTAGACCAGTCAACGGAGGTTAAAAACAACTCATGTTGATTATTATGAACACTAAGTCCTAATTAACATACCCTAGGTCTAAAAATAATTAGTCCCTAGGTCTAAGATTCCTTATCAATGCTAATGATATAAGAGATCCAAGTGTTATTTATCTAGCCAAAGCTAATTAAATTGGGCTTGGAAATCAACATACCTCTTAACAACTTGATTTATTTGCTCAACTGTACGAGGCCTATAAGACCTAGAATTATTACCCTAATACCTATCCTATTTAGGATGATATGGCATATCTATTATGAGATTCCCTCGATTGATAGAGGCCACATTTACTTGAGGCTCACTCCTAAAAAAATGCTCTTTACACTCAGTTGGAACAAAATCACATCATGCTTGCATCGAATGATGTGATCGAGGATAATTAGGAGTTTACTTAGATATTCCTTCATAAATGAGGAAAGGAAGAGTTGAATTTGCATATCTAGGGTGATGATAATCATACTCATATTCATATCTATACTATGGAGACCTATTAGGATGATCTAAGGTTGCATTGTGATCATTTTGCCCTACCCATAGTACATAGTCTTGATCCTGCATAGAGGTGTGCTTAGTAGACTAATTAGTCACATGAATGAGTGGTATTTATCTATGAATAGGCACCTCAATGCATGGTTGTTGTTCATGAAAGAAGGAATATGAAGTATATATGCTTGGAAAATAATTTCCCTGATTAGGACCATAACCTGTAGGGGTGTCCCGCATGGGGGTCCCTTGGAGGGTAGGTTCTCTATTGGAAAATCTAGGACTTGGGTGAGTAGGAGGCCACCAAGGAGGTATAACCAAGTTCTCAGGGTCAAACCAGAGATGATCTACATCCCCTTGTCTACTCCCCATAGCGTTAGCCCTTAAGGGGGTTTGGATACGAGTGCAAACCATAACAACTTTTTCTAAACCCCTACGTGATTATCTCCTTTACAAATTTTGATGATTCCAACACATAAAAATAGAAACACACAAGAATAAAAATATTTCTCTTTTAAATATTGATATGTGTTCCTAAAATTTTTAGTGTGTTTCTAATTTATTATTTTGTAAAGAATATATTTTCATGTGTTTGAATGTTGTTTATGTAATTCTTAATTGTTTAAAGGATTTCACCTATATACTCATAGCTCAACAATCGACAATGAAAGTTCGATCACGTGAACTGAAATAAGTATGGAGATGAAGCCCATACCCAATTAGGGTGCATAGGTCCTACTAGTACTCACCCATATTTACCATGGGAAATGATGCACCCTCCAAAGAGGAGTGCATGCTATTTTCTATAGCTAAGATGGTTCTTGGAGCTAGCATTGGCAAAAAATAGGGTTTGTATAATTTGAGCCAATGGATGGAGATGAAACCCACCATCATTGGAATCTATTAGTGGTTGGGGATGAATTCCAAATCACTAACACTTAAAAGTGGTATGGTGTGTGTGGTTCCTTTTATAATTAAATAAAGTAAACAAATTAGCATTCAATGACTTTTCACTAAATGCATAAGAAGCATTTTACTTTCAGAATTAGATGCATGAATAAGGAACCCACAAAATATCTAGCCTATATGAAAAACTAATAATTAGGTAGGTCACACACAAGCAAACCACTCAAATGCATGATGAAGACTATTATTTTTCCTACTTTTTTTCAATTTTCTACTTAGATTTTTAGGAAAAGTGAAGACTAACCTTTCAATCAACAAAGAGAAGACATAAAACAAATGAATTTACACTTTTACAAACAATATTAATGTAAATTGAAGGTTTAGGTACTTACCTTGTCTGTCTGTGAAGCTGTTATTTCTGGAAATTTGGGTTGAAAATCCCCTATTTTATGGTCAGCCCTGGATGTGATGATTGCAAATTTGGAGGCTGCCCCTGGATGGAACGGTTGTTGTGGTTGTCCCTAAGAGTTATAATTAGGAATTTAGGGACCATTTCAATATAGCATAGCTAGAAATTGCAACATACAAAGTGTAAAATAAAGGTTAAAATTGGCAAAATTGAAAAGGGACAAGGGTCCCACTGTAATCACCACTGTAGATTAGAAAAGTGGTGCACCTAGCAAATAAAATTGAAATGCATCTAATGTTCTAATAAAGCATGCAAAAGCGATAGATAATGCAAACCATAAATGACAAATGTTTGAAAGGAAATGGGGGGTTCTATTTATTATATAATTTTTCAAATAGAAGGTTACAATATGTCCCCTTGAGGGCTCCCAAGTTGATACAATTCAAGTTATAATTTTGAAGGATCCAATCCTTTCACAAACTTATGACACACTTTCAATGTTCTTCTTGCACTCACGATTGAAGAGCAGAATTTCACTACTACTGAGATATATTTATTCAAATCCTTAACTCCTTCCTCATGCACTGGTATATATAGCTACACGTAATAAATTGAAATATGTTAATATCATATGCGTATTATGATGAAATCCATGAAATGTATGCAGTATTGAAGGTAAAAAGTGCAATCGATGGGTCTAAACTATTCCAAATGACATGAAAATTTAGCATGATGTATATTATATGATTTTGTAATGATCTAAGTAGAAATTGAAGTGATATTTTGAGAAGAACCTATGGCCATACCTGAGAGGGCCAATTAACATTGTAATCACAAAAACCATAATTAACATTGGAAACTACTCAAAACTTCACCAAAATTAAGTATGATGCTAATATAATACTATAAAATTGATCTATACTAAAATAGGATGAAAATTGTGGCCCATTTCATGGCCATCCTTGAGGGTTCCAATTGGTACTGTTAACCGTCCCAGGTGGGGACAACCACAAAATAGTGTGGTTTTTACCACCAATTCCATCGGGATCTGGTCTAGAATCCTCCTAGGGATATTGCCATCAAATTTGGTAAATTAAATCATTGGAATTGCTAGGTTTTGCAGAGGATGTGTGTATTTGGAAATGCCTTGAAAACACATTTTATTGATGAGGTTTCCATGGTAAAATATGAGGGAAAAAGGTGAGAGGAAATCTTGGCAGCACTTCGTGGTAAATGCTTGCAAATTTCTCTCTCTAAAATTGAGTGGAAATACTCCAATTTATAGCCCAAGAGGGAAAAGGGGACAAAGGAGTAATTTTGGGCATGCAAGGTAGGTGTCACCACTTGTCATCACCTTTTCCATGTATAGGGTGGAATAAGCTTCCCATTTGGACCTCCAATTTGGAGTCCCTAATGGCTATGACAATCTCCCAATATATCATGAGTTATTGGGTGGGATAAATGGTAGAAATTTATTACAATTTATCCTACCCTTGATGTTTTGGTGGCCCAGGACCATGGCTATCCCACATAGAACTTGTCCAAATTTGCTCAATAAGTCCACATAGAACCTGCTAAAATATTTTCAATAAGTCCACATAGAACCTGCTCAAATATGCTCAACAAGATCACACAGAACTTGTCCAAATCTACTCAACAAGCTCACATAGAACTTATCCAAATATGCTCAACAAGCTCACACAAAACTTGTCCAATATCATATAAACATAAAGAGAATTTTTAGAGACTCAATATGTTCTATACTCAATGCTCAATTATTTTCTCAACTCAAATCAATATCATAGAAGCATAAAGAGAATTTTTAGAGACTCAATATGTTCTATTATCAAAACTCAATCACTTTCTCAACTCAATCTCATAGAATCATAAAGAGAATTGTTAGAGACTCAATATGTTCTATTCTCAAAACTCAATCACTTTCTCAACTCAATCTCATAGAATCATAAAGAGAATTGTTAGAGACTCAATATGTTCTATTCTCATAACTCAATCTCAACTCAAATCCGAATATCGTATAGTTTTTTTTTGAACTTGACGAATCACTTCATACATCCACTTGACTAGGCTTAATCAACTCTACTAAACCAATCTCTTCAAGAAAAAACTATTTCTTTCAAACCCTAGTCCAAGCATGTAAACACCAACTCAAAATATTTCCAATAATGCTCAACAAAAAATCTCACATAACAATGATACTCATGTTCTTTTCAAACTCAAGTCTAAGTCCTTTGCATAACAACTCATTTCAACAAAAATGCTCATAAAACATTCTTCATATAACAATGATACTCATGTTATTTTCAAACCTAACTCAGGTTCTTCACATAACCAATGGCTTCAACAACAATGCTAATAAGACAAGGTTTTTAATCACAACTCTTAATTCAGAAAACCTTGAAGCATTAACTCAACCACTTTCGAAAAGGAAACCCTAATCAAATCCTTTTCACTCCAAACTTAATTTTCAAGATAGCAATCAATCAACTCAATCAAGAAGGAATTTGCCCATACCTTTTGTTTGACAAGTAGTTGGTCTCACAAATCTGCCACACTCACAATTAATTCTTTGCCAATCTCAATAAGAGTTAGAGGATAATTTTCTTGAACAAAACATATCACAAATATAATATAAAAATTACACCATATAACTCCAACTTGATTAGTAATCAATATCCTCACAATAATCACAAAACCCCTTAATTCAAAATAACATACTACCCACAAAGTCTTAATCTTCTAATATTCCACAATAGAATTTTAAAAATTAAAAAAAAAAAAACAAAATTCTCCTTATAACTCCTAAAATGAATTCTCAATTACCACAAATTTATTACAAATCAACATTTCCAAACTCAACCACTAAACAACCTTATACCTCCAACTTAGGTATTTAATTAAAATTAAAATCAAAATATTACCTTTACCTTTGGAGGGAATCGAACCCTCGGTGATGCCCCTATTAGCGTCTTAACTGCGGCCAAAGTCACCACATGATCCAAGTGCTCATTGAGATTAAAAAAGCACCACATGCTTCTTAATATCCACTCTCTCCTTCCACCTTGGCAAAAGAACGTGCGCCGTAGGTGCTTCACTCAACACACCTCACAATGCACCCGCTGTGATTTGAACACAAACTCCCTTGCAAGCCAGCACTTTTACACTTTACAAAATGCCACTAGACTATGTTGTCTTATTCAACTTCGAAAATTGAAGCTTCCTCCCTTCAACACTTTGCTGCCATATTTTTTGCATACACTTACAAGCTCTTACTTTTGCAGGCCAATCTTTTTTTACTTTAGAGCAAGGATTAATAAATTTAAACTTTAGGCATAGTATTTATATGCTTCCTCCATTACTTTGAAAATGTCAGTGCTTTCCTTGTTTTCTATGACGTCGATGAGGATCATAAAGGCTTCAAATGCCTTTGGTCTTAAACCCAACCTTTGGGTTTATTAAGATATCTTTAGACTTTATAAAACCCACTCTTTGCATTATAAAATATTATAATAAAAATTATAAATATTTTATTTGGGTTTTCACCATGGCACATTTAATATTATAATAACCATTACTATAATACTATACCTTTGATAAAGTACCTTTAATATTTATTTCTAAAATTTAAATTCTCACTAAATTTAAATAATTTATAAAATAAATATTATAACTCCTTTTTAACTTCTATCTTTTGCACTATTTCACTTGATCTTTGGACTTTTTATTGGATATCAAATAACCATTTTATCCCCTTTTTTTCCTGCTGTAATATTTGGTATTAATGATGACTTCATCTGGTGACATTAATGACAACTTTGACTTAGGGACTCAAAATGTCCAACAATCTCGCCCTTTGTCAATGATGGCAACCCATACTCTTCTTACCAAAATTTGACATTTCATTTCATTCTACTCCCCTTGGGACATTGCTCCTCCTGGCTCAATTATCTCTCAAATATCAAATCTCTCTCCATTACACAAATCTCTCTCCCATTTGACATCAATTGCAAAGGGTTGCCTTTAGGGCTCGGGGCTAAGAATGAGCCTCTTATCTTACCCCCTCCCCCACCTCCTCATGAAGTGGTTAATTTTGGGGTGGGAGTATTTCTACTCCTCAAAAGTATTGTTATTTACCTTTATTATTTTCCCTTATTTTTTGAGTTTCCTGAATCCTCTAATTGTTTCTATCCAAGTCATCGTCCCTATTCCTGTCATCATTTTTGTTCATGTTCCTATTCTTGTTCCTATTCATGTTCATGTTTCTGTTCATATCTATTTTTGGAATGTTTGCTCTACACCACTTTGCTATGTGACCATTATTATTGCACTTATAACAATTAATGATATTATTCCTTAGAGGTGCAAATGTCTTAGGATTTTTCCTAGTGAAGTCATATCATCTTATTTCATGAACCCTGCAATTCATTGTCTTGTGACCAAACTGATTACACGAGTAGCAATACCCATGGAAAAGTTGTCCATTTCCATATTTCTATCTTTCATGTGTCCTGCATTGTGAATTCATGTGCTCAAACCTGTGACATGAAAAACATATTCCATTGAAGTTTCCATGTTTTGACCTCATTGGCCTCCTGTTTTGATTGTTGTTCCATATGTATCTTCTTTGTGCATTGTTCCTATATTTTTTGAACTCTCTATTGTCCAACTCTTCCTCTGATGTCTACCTTTATTTTACATTTTTTTCTTCTAAAGTATATTCATCTAAAGTTTCCTCTTCATAACTTGAAGTTGACTCTCCTTCTTGTTTCTTTTGAGTTTGTTCAAAACCAAGACTTGTTTTGTTTGTTGACCTTATTTGTACCTTGACTATATTATCAATAATATTTGAGCTATTCTTGAATCCTTTCATCTTGATATTTGAGTCCTATAAATATTATTTTAGTAGTACCACTTCTTATGCTAGCTTCTCACATTCCAATATCTTTACTTCTAACTTATATTTGAACCTTTTTGCCTTAGCCTTTGATTTTTCTAAATCCTCTATGAGCAACCTTCTCTCTTCATCACATTCTTGAAACTGAATTTCAAGTTTAGAGTGTTGCTTTCTTACCTTATTTACCATGTCAAGGACATAGATAAGTTCTCCCTTGAGATCATAACCATTCTCTACTGAATAATCCTCTATTTTTTTGCCTTTGTCCACATCATTACTTTATTTTGGCTTGTCTTCTATAGGATCACTTACTTCTTCTAAATCCATTAGAATATTTTCATCTGGTCCTTCAAGTGCATTCTCATATTCATCATCACTAAAATTATAACCTTCCCTTGTACAATCATATTTAAAATGTCCAAAGTTACCACATATAAAAAAATTGAGAATAACTAGTCTTTTTCTTAACTGGTTCTTTTTCTTCAATCATAAATAGGATTTCATCTCTATCATTATATGAATAACTATCATCACTATCATTTGAGTACTTGTTGTGGCTGATCCACAACACACCCCAAAATTGGGGACCCACCTTTTTTATTCTTTCAAAGAAGACTGCAATGGCCCAGATACCAAAAAAATCAGAGGAGCAAAATAAAGCAAAAAAAAAAAGTTGTTACGATATCGCGACATGTCGCTATGTTGCTGCCCAAAAATGAAAGTTGTCATGATATCGTGCCATGTCGCTCCGTCACTGCCCAGAAATGAAAGTTGTCATGATTTTGTGACGTGTTGCGCTGTCACTGTCGGAAAGGAAAATTGTCGCGATATCACGACATGTCGCTCCGTTGCTGCCTAGAAATGAAAGTTGTCTCAATTTCATGACGTGTTGCATGGTCGCTGCCAAGAAATGAAAGTTGTCATAATTTTGCGATGTGTTGCACTGTCGCTGCCAAGAAATGAAAGTTGTCATGATTTCGCGATGTGTTGCTCTGTCGCGGCTCAGACAAGCAAAATGCAGAGAAAGAAAGAAACATCACGATTTCACGACATGTCGCATTTTTGTGGCTATGAGCAGCAGAATGCATCATGAAGAGAAAATGTCACGATATCGCGACATGTCATAAAATTGTGGTCAAACCAGTCAAACAAGGCAAGGCACTAAAGTTGTCACGATATCGCGACATGTCGTGTTTTTGCGATCTGAAGCAGCAAGACATGCCAAAGATGAAAAGCATCGTGATTTCACGACAGGAAGCAGCAAAGGGGTACGAAGCAGAAAAATGTCATGATATCGCAATAGGTCACGTTTTCATGGCTTCAAGCAGTGAAATGGTACAAAAATAAAATATGTCACGATTTTGCAACATGTCACGTTTTCGCAGCCAAATACAGCGAGAGCGGCTCGAAAGAGAAAAGTGTCATGATTTCGCGACAGGAAGCTGGCAAAGTGGTACGGTGTGGAGAAGCGTCGTGATTTTGTGACAGAAAGCCATAAGATAGCTCCAAATGAAAGGCGTCACGATTTCACAACATGAAGCAGTGAGACAACCTGAAAGAGAAAAGCGTCACGATTTTGCGACAGAAAGCAGCCAAGTGGTATGGAACGAAAAAATTGTCATGATTTCGTGATAGAAAGCAGAAGATGCATGATTTCGTGACATGTGTTTTCATTGTGCATGATGGCAGACAAGGCTGTTGGTCGAAAAATGTTGTGATTTTGCGACATGTCTCATTTTTGCTGTGCAGGCAGGGGAACAGAGTTGCATGCAGAAAAACATCACGATATTGTGACATGCTATTTTTTGTCACAATTTACAAGGGGGCAGTTACAAAACATGCAGAGAAGCACGAAACACATGGCGTACAAGTGTCAAGGTTACAGAAGCGTTACAGTTCACAAAGAATATCAAATGTTTCGGCATTGAACATAAATTCAAAAGCAATGAAAAGGTAGGGAATACAAAACGATGCATTCTGGGAGGTGAAACGAAGTGCCACAGAGCAAAATAGAGAACCACACCAGAAAGTATAAAATCAGAGGCACATATTGATACAAGGGTCAGAAAATTGCTGCTAGCAGAGTTGCAGAGCCAAAGGCGACAAGCCATTCTAGGCCTGCTTTTGGAGCATTTTCCTCCACTTGTTATGGTTTTGTCAAAACTGGAACATTCTGTCATTGTAATGATATATTATTTTAATACAAAAAATACTAAGAGTTGGCATCCCATTGACAAGAAAGAAGGAGTCATTTTTGCATGCAAGATTTAATGTTTTATTTTCCCCTTTCAGATTTCTAGGCTTATAGGTGAAGTTTAATGCAAGTGCTCTTGGTTGCTTCATGCGAATGTCTAAATCTAAAATCACAGTAAAAACCCCAAAAACCAGCACCTAGCTTATCTGGATTGTGTGAGTTTTGCAGGTTCAATAGGTTAGGTTGTATGCAGAAACCTCATTATCTTCAGTTTTTTCAGAACGGAATGGTAGCACTCTAAATGTAGTATAGTTTACCCTCTTTGCAATTTTATTCTCAATTATTTATTTTTTTGCATTTTTTAATTTAGTCATCCAAATAAACACTTGAAAATCTACCAAAGCTTGAAATCAAAATAGATTCATCATTAAGATTAATTCACTCTGAGTCCATTGCAATTTCAAAGTAAAATAAACCATAGTGCCCCTTGTTAACAGTTACTTGCAACCACTAAGGTATTCCCAGCATTCAATTGAACAACATTATTGGTGTAAAAAAGCTAATATAATAGGAACCTTGGAGAAGTTACTTGTTTAATTTCTTTGCAAGCAGAGGATTTGGGACTCGGATCCTATCGAAGAGTGTATTTTCACAATCGGGTGAAAATACCACTCAACATATTGGTGCTAGAAGGAGGGAAAATTGGTTTACTTTATTTTGATTTTCATATAGATAGTAATATGTGTTTGATTCAATTTTGAAATTATCTCTTAAATTTCACAAATGGCTAAACTACAGCATTTATGTTTTTTGTGTTGCAGGTTTTCTTTGACATAATCGAGGGTTTCGTCAGGAAGGCTGGACCCACCATGTCGTATTGCGACTAGGTCCCAAACAACTGGGGAAACCATATTCCATGACCTTACACTCACTGGTACTCCCAAGAATAAAACCAAGCAAGTTGTAAGCTTACCAGTCACAAAAGATCTTTTTGCTCTAGGAACATCGAGTGGACCTACACCGGTGGTATTAGTTGCCACTAGTGCACCTATTGTCAGTAATATTTCCATTGCTCTTGTAGGGTTGTCCTCATCAATTTTGAGTCAAATGGCCCAACCTCCAGCAGCTCCTTGGTATGGAGCTAATAATATTCCTTTGAATATTGCCGAGGATATCCATGAAATCCCAAAGAACATAGAAAGATTCTTGCCCAAGTATAAACCAGATGGCCCAAGTACTGTAGAGGAGCATATCCAAGCCTATAGGGATGTTTTGGTAAGGTTGCAAGTTCAGCATGAGGATGTGGCTTGCAGAATTTTTCCCATGAGCCTAGATCCAATAGCTTATGAATGGTATATATGCTTGCCTACTGGTTCAATCACTTCATGGACTCAAATGGAGAATGCCTTTGTCAATCATTTTAGGTCACCTTTGGATCCCACAACCATTTACAATCAATTCATTACATGCAAAAGGGGCCAGGGTGAACCGATCAGAACCTTTAATCAAAAATTCCAAAAATGCTATAATAGAGCAGTTTGGCATTTTGCTATAGATCTTGCAGTGGCCTTGCAAATATACTTTGGGGCATTGGATCCCATGACAACAATGTTTGCAAGGTGAAATCCTCAAGTCACCACGCTCGCCTTAGCCTATATGAAGCCATGACCATCGAGCAGCAAATGACACCACAGGGCTATGGGTTCCCCCAGATGTCTATGATGGGACAATATGCTTCATATGGTCAAGCTCCCATGGCAAATCAGATCATGGCACCACAAATGCCAAGCATGAATGCTTTCCCATATCAAAAACCATATCCACTAGCACCTACTTATCCACCCATTCCAATCCAACCAATCACATCCATTCCACCCGTTCCCACATTTTTATAATATGGTCAATCGACTATGCAAGGAACCAGCCAGGTTAATTCTCAGGCTATAGTTCCTTTCCCAAATCCAACTCTGATCCAAAGTGTAAATCCATTTATGAGCCAAATTCCTCAAAATCTGAATCCAGATCCCACCAATTATGCAAACCCAAGGGGAATTAACAACAATGTAGCTCCATCGAAGGAGATTTATTCGGATGTTGAAGAGCTCAATTAGTTCATAAACTGAGCAATGACTTGGTTCAAAAATAGAAGTATGAGTCCCATGCCCCTCATTCAAATAAAAATTTTAACAATAGAGGGAGACATTGGAACACAAATCCAAACAATGGGGGAGTACCTGCTCCTATTGCCAATCAACTAGATGCTTTTGTAGGACCTAGTCAATCTAGTTCCCTTTTGAATCTTTCCGATTTGGCATGGGAAAAAGGGTGTAGGTTGCACAACACAAAAGAGCACAATGAGAGGAATTGTCCTAAAATTGCTAGATACACTCATTGTCTCCAAGCCCAAGTAGATGACTTGGAACTAGTGTCAAATGAAGATCCATACCAACATCAAGATGATAACATTATGGTGGTGGAAACTTTATACCATCAAGAAGGTGAGAGTGAGGAAGAAGAAGATGAAATTTTGGAATAGGAGATGCAAGCTTTTCGAGAGTTTAGAAAGGGGAATCACGGATATCATTTGAGAAGTAAATATAAAGCCCCTCAGACGTCATCAACACCACCAAATAACTCTATCCTTCCTTCATATACTAAAGCAGACAACAATCCTCCTCCTCCACTTAGAAGAGAAATGTCTAATGATGCGCAGAAGACAGTCAAATTTGAAAAACCAAACTATGACATAGTGGAGGATCTAAAGAAGTCCAAATCAAGCCTTTCATTCTTTGAAGTGGCCAGGTTGCCTAGCCAAAAGGAAGCATTAATAAAGGCTCTGAACTCACCTGATCAAGTGCGAAAAGGAAAATAAGTGGAGTCCCATCTAATTTTACGAAAGGAGAGAGGGGTTGTCCCGCCATTCTTATTGACTCTGAGAATTGCGACTAAGAATTTGCATAATTGTTTGGTGGATACGGGTGCCACGAGCAACTTCATGCCTTCATAGATATGTCAAATGCTAGGTCTATAGCCTGTTTCATCCAAGTGCAAGGTTTTGCAATTGGACTGATCAAAGGTAAATGTGGTAGGGACCTTGTATGATGTCAAAATTCAAATAAATTCTGAACCCAAGGTCCAGCAGGTTGTCGACATTCTAGTTGTTAATATCCCAAGTAGATATGGAATGTTACTTGCAAGGGATTGGATGAAAACACTGAATGGCTATTTTTCAACAGACTGCTCACATATGTGGCTACCCTGGAAAGGAATTGCAAATCAAATTAGAGTAGAAAATGAACCGAGGATTAAAGAAATCATAATAAAATTTAATAAGCCAAATGAAGTTCAGTTTTTTGAGCCAAAATTGGAGGTGTATGCATTTGATGTTGAAGAGGCTGTTGAAGAGCCTAAAGGGGAAACGTTTCACAATAGCTCTCTTGAGGAAAATGATTTCGTATGGTTGCTTCGGTTTTATGGATCCAAATCCAAGCAGGGAGTAGGAGCCGAAGTCGAGCTCACTTTCCTAGGAAGTAAACCATTATTGGCTGCCTATAGATTGCAATTTCCTTGCACGAACAACGTGGCATAATATGAAGCATTGATCTTTAGTTTGCAACTAGCATTGAGCAAGTAGGTTAAATGCTTGAAAGTATTGGGAGATTCTAAACTGGTAGTCAAGCAGATTAAAGGACAATACACATGCCATGACAAGAGATTGAGCCTTTATAGAACTAGGGTAATGGACCTCATTGAGGAATTCGAAGCTTTCAATATAGTCCTTATTTCTAGAAAAGGAAATCGAGTAGCAGATTCTCTTGCAGTCGTCGCGGGCATGTTAAACCCAGTTGATATAAAAAGGTGTAAAAATTTCTCCATCGAATTAGTTCCTTGTCCATCAATACCTGATAATGTCAAGAATTTCCAAGTTTTTGAAAACGACAGACACATATTCAAATTTGTCATGAATTTAGGTATTTTTGAAAACTAGGTGATTGATGAGGAGCAAAAACGACAAGAAGTAGAAAGTGAAAGTGAAACTACATGTCAATCCAACAAAATACCTAAAGACATAGTTTCATTGGAAAAAATGTTCGATATGGGACACAAGGCTAGAAAAGGAAAAAAGGTTCCACTCCCCAAATATGCATGTGATCTAATTAATCTAGGGAGTGCAGACAATCCACGAGAAGTGTACATCGCAAAGGCATGTACAACTGAAGAAAGAGAAAATATAATACATGCACTAAAGAACTATGTGGATTGCATTGCTTGGAATTATAATGAGTTGAAAACATACAACCAAAATGTCATTACACATACCATCCCTCTAAAGCCAGACTCCAAACCTTTCAGACAAAGACAACGAGTTGTTAACCCGCTATTGGAGCCCCTAATAGAAAAGGAGGTCAAAATATTATTGGAAGTGAAGATTATTTTTCCTATTAGGCACTCAACCTGGGTTGCTAACCTTGTTCCAGTAAGAAAGAAGAGCGGAGAGATTAGGCTATGTATAGATTTTATAAATCTTAAAAAGGCCTCTCAAAAAGATAACTATCCTTTGCCATCCATTGATGAGATTTTACAAACAGTGAATGGATCTGAAATGATGTCTTTTCTTGATGGATATTCTGGATATAACCAAATTATTATTCATCCCAATGACAGGATGAAAACAGCCTTCACAACCAAGTGGGGGACATTTGCCTACAAGAGAATGTCGTTTGGACTGTTGAATGCTGGTGCAACATTTCAATGCACCATGGATTATGCATTCAAAGGGCTCATAGGCAAGTGTATCATCGTGTATGTGGATGATATTCCAGTATTTTCAAAGAAGAGAGAGGACCATGTCAAGGATCTAAAAAAAGTTCTTCAAAGATGCAGAGAACATGGAATTTCTTTGAATCCCAAAAAGTGCATCTTTGGAGTAACAGAAGGAAGACTACTTGGTCACATCATTTCAAAATAAGGGATATCCATTGACCCAGAAAGGATAGAAGCGATCCAAAACTTACCTCTCCCGAGTAGTAAAAAAGAGTTGAGATCTTTCTTTGGGCAAATTAATTTTGTGAGGAAGTTCATTTCGAGCTTCGCTGAAATAGCCAAACCTTTGAACAAAATGCTCAAGAAGGATGTAGATGTCAAATGGAACGAGGAAAGTAGGGTGGCCTTTCAAAACATTAAGGATGCTATTTCCAGAGCCCCCGCCATCATAAGTCCAGACTATTCTAAACCTTTCTATATTTATGCTTTCGCATCAGAACACTCTTTTGCGAGTGTCTTGACCCAGAAAGGTGAAGATAGTGCAGAAAATCCCATAGCATTTTTAAGTGCTCCTTTAATAGATGCTCAATTGAGGTATTCCATCCTTCATAAGTAGATGTACGCACTCTTTAAAATGGTAAAAAATTTAGACATTACATTGTGCACAGCAGAGTTTTTGCCATTGTGCCTGACCTTGCTGTCAATACCATGTTTTTACAGAACGAGTTAGGTGAGAAAAGAGGTAAATGGATTTCTACCATCCAAGAATTTGATCTTGAAATCCAACCTATGAAACTAGTTTGAGGACAGGGACTTGTGAAGGTAATCACTGAGAATAATCCGCAAATGACATGCCAATATTCAAATACAGAATACATTGCTAAGGATGACTGGTATGTTGACATTGTGCATTTTCTATTGAATGGTAAGTGTCCCTCCAATTTGAATTCAACTCAAATAAGAGCTTTAAGACTTAAATCTATTAATTATCTGATTATATCTGGTTGTCTGTACAGGAAAAATCATGAAGGGATCTACTTGAGATGTCTAAATAAAGAAGAAGATACCAAGGTTCTGTAGGAATTTCATGGGAAATATGGAACTGGCCATGGTGCGGCAAATGCTACAACGCATCAAATCTTGAGAGCAGGATACTATTGGCCCCACATTTTCAAAGATGCACATGCTCATGTATGATCTTGCCACATTTGTCAAGTAGCTGCCAATAGAGAAAGAAATGCAGCCATGCCATTACAACCTTTAGTTGAGATGAGACCATTTGCACAATGGGGATTAGATTTCATTGGGGTTATTAACCCAAATTCTTTTGATTCCCATAAATTCATACTAACAACTACAGATTATTGTACAAGGTGGACAGAAGCAGTTCCTACAAAACATGCCACTACAGACGTTGTAATAATATTCCTTGAGGACCACATCATAACAAGATTCGGAATGCCCGATTCTATTATAAGTGACAATGGTAAAGCTTTTATTTCTATGCAATTTGTAGATTGGGCATATGACAATAAAGTAAGTTTAAAGTTTGCATCTAATTATTATCCTCAAGGAAATGGTTTGGCTGAATCTTCAAACAAAAATTTGTTGAATATCATTAAGAAGTTACTAGAAAAGAACCCTCGAGATTGGCACAACCAGTTAAAGTTTGCTCTTTGGGAAGATAGGACCAGAGTAAAATAATCAATAGGGAATACCCCCTATCATTTGGTCTATGGAAAAGACCCAATATTTCCTGCAAACTTGAAGTTGCAAACCTTGCATTTCATGCAAGAATACTTGGGGATAGATGACCAAGTTGAAGCCAGAATAAGTCATCTACCACACCTTGATGAAAAGAGGGAGGAAGCCATGAATCACATGAATAAACATCAAGAGGTTGTTAAAATATGGTTTGATAGAAGATCCAAAATCATGTCCTTCAGAATTTCAGATTTGATTCTACTGTAGGATAAAAGACATGAAGAAAAGGGAAATCATCAAAAATTTGATTGTCTTTGGTTAGGCCCTTATCAAATCTCAAAAATTCTAGGGAAAAATACCTTCAGGTTGATAACTTTAGAAGGGAAAGATCTGACGTTACCGGTTAATGGGCATGTTTTAAAGCATTATTTTAGCTCTTAAGTCATAAGATATTGATATTATACTTTTCGATTTTGGTATGGATTTTCAGATTTTGTTTTGTTTGTTTTAGGATTGCTAGTCTAGTCAGGATTTAAGGTGTGTGTGTTCATTTCATTTGGCATATTTTTGTTTGTTTATATGCAAAAAAAAAAATAAAAAATTGAGATGTCAACTTATGCCTAAGACTAGGAGAATATGAAACATTGGAATTATGTTGTAGAAGCTCCGCAAATAACACAAACATCTTAAATACTATCGTTTGAATCTTGTGATGCATGAAGTTGTCAGTTTTGCACATTATGGTAAAATAGATGATGTATTCCAAAAGAAGCAGTGCATTCATATCTCATGTCATATTCCACATTCCATATACATGTCATCTCAGTTACATTTTCATTCCATGGGCAATCATTGAGAAGGTGTCGAATCCTCTTAGGATTATTACATAACATATTTTAAAAGGATCCTAAGGTTGGGAACTACTGCCCAAACTATCTTGAACCAAGCACATTCCATGCACATTAAAAAGAATCTTGAGCAAAATGGTCAAGACCATACTTGGATGAAAAGGGGAGGTGAAAATAATATTTCATGTCTATCCTATCATGCAACATAATCCTTAAAACAATGGTTTTTACCACTTCCATCAAGCTTAAATTCTAAAACTAGAGTAGTAAGGATAGGATTAAATCCTCATCGAACTTAGGTTGAGGATCCAACTCCCCAAAGATCTGATTTGACCTACATGGAGTAGTAAGGATAGGGCATAATTCTCATCTCTCTTATGTTGAGAATTTGATTCCCCAAAGCTTCCATTTTGTCCATTTCATCATAAAGCTTGGATTGGAAGGATCGTACTACATGTCCTATGCAAAGGATGGGTAGTCATCCCAAAGGTCCAAGAAATAAAAATAAAACTAATTTTTCCATTTCATCCCAATATTGGATTGGAAGGATTGTACTACGTGTCCTCTGCAAAGGATGGGTAGTCATCCCCAAGGTCAAAGAGATAAAAGATAATATTTTCCATTTCATCCTAATATTGTATTGGAGGGATCGTACTACATGTCCCTAGCAAGGATGGGTAGTCATCCCAAAGGTCCAAGAAATAAAAAAAAAAAAAATGAATGAAGCCAAGTCATGGATTATGGGGTTAAGTATGCTCATGCGTGGCAACATGTCTTGTTTAAAAGCAAGACCACTGATTGCTCATATGGATAGACTAGCCTGACCATTTCATCCATAATAGGTTAGATTATTTTATTCAAGATGAGGTAATGAAATCCAAATTAGAATAGTAAGGATAGGGTTAAATTCCCATCTTTCTTAGGTTAGGAATCCTATTCCCCAAAGTTCTGATTTCACTCACACTTGCACATGGGTTCAAGATGGTAGTGACACATAACCAACTTTGGGATCTAGTAAATTAATTTAGTAGACATATATTTGGTCCTAAGAGGGTTTGACATTTTTAATATGTTTGTCCATGATATTAGAAGGTTTGAGCATTTATAAAGTAGGTTTGACATCTCTAGCATCTTCATCATGCATCAAATCTATGTAAATCATTCATAGCCTTGCATACAAATCATAAGTGAAACTGACAATGGAATGTTGAACAAGTTCAAATGATAGAGAATGAAACACATTGCACACATCGAGCTGATACTTAATGATTCTGATGTTTCACATATTTCTTATCTATGGGCATTTTTTTATATTTCTTATGTGCTAATGCTGGTTTTGAGTTTGTGTACTTCTAGGTTGGGTTCTCACCAAAATGCTCAGGAGCATTTGACAACAGAGTCGCCATTTGTTGTGGCTGATCCACAACACACCCCAAAATTGGGGACCCACATTTTTTATTCTTTCAAAGAAGACTGTAGTGGCCCAGATACCAAAAAAATCAAAGGAGCAAAATAAAGCAAAAAAAAATTATCGCGATATCACGACATGTCCTTCCGTCACTGCCCATAAATGAAAGTTGTCACGATATCGCACTATGTCACTTTGTCGCTGCCTAAAAATGAAAGTTGTCATGATTTCGTGATGTGTTGCACTGTTGTTTCCAGAAAGGAAAATTGTCGTGATATCGCGACATGTCGCTCTATCGCTGCCTAGAAATGAAAGTTGTCACGATTTCACGACGTGTTGGGTGGTCACTGCCCAGAAATGAAAGTTGTCACAATTTTGCAACGTTTTGCACTGTTGCTGCCAAGAAATGAAAGTTGTCATGATTTCATGATGTGTTGCTCTGTCGCGGCTCAGACAAGCAAAATGCAGAGAAAGAAAGAAACGTCACGATTTCGAGACATGTCACATTTTTGTGGCTATGAGCAGCAAAATGCATCATGAAGAGAAAATGTCATGATATCAAGACATGTCATAAAATCACGGTCAAACTAGTCAAATAGGGCAAGACACTAAAGTTGTCGTGATATCGCGACATGTCATGTTTTCGCGATCTGAAGCAGTAAGACATGCCAAAGATGAAAAGCATCACAATTTTACGATAGGAAGTAGCAAAGGGGTACGAAGCAAAAAAATGTCATGATATCACAATAGGTTGCGTTTTCGCAGCTCCAAGTAGTGAAATGGTATGGAAAGAAAATATGTCGCGATTTTGCGACATGTCATGTTTTCACGGCCAAATACAGTGAGCGGTCCGAAAGAGAAAAGCGTCGTGATTTCATGACAGGAAGCTGGCAAAGTGGTACGATGCAGAGAAGCATCACGATTTCTCAACAAAAATCCATAAGACAACTCCAAATGAAAGGCGTCGCGATTTCGCGACATGAAGCAGTGAGACAGCCTGAAGGAGAAAAGCGTTGCGATTTTGCAACAGAAAGCAGCCAAGTGGTACGAAATGAAAAAATTATCACGATTTCACAACAGAAAGCAGAAGATGATGCAAAAGAGAAAAGTGTCATTATTTTGTGACATGTCGCGTTTTCGCTGTGCATGATGGCGAAAAAGGCTGTTGGCAAAAAAATGTCGTGATTTCGTGACATGTCTCATTTTTGCTGTGCAGGCAGGGGAACAAATTTGCATGCAAAAAAATGTCGCGATATCGCGACATGCTATTTTTTGTCATGATTTACAAGGGGGCAGTTACGAAACATGTAGAGAAGCATAGAACACATGGCGTACAGGTGTCAGGGTTATAGAAGCGTTACAGTTCACAGAGAATATTAAATTTTTTGGCATCGAACATAAAGTCAAAAGCAACGAAAAGGCAAGGAATACGAAACGATGCATTCTGGGAGGTGAAACGAAGTGCCGCAGAGCAAAATAGAGAACCGCACCAAAAAGTATAAAATCAGAGGCACAGATTGATACAGGGGTCAAAAAATTACTGCTAGCAGAGTTTGCAAAGCCAAAGGCGACAAGCCATTCTGGGCCTGCTTTTGGAGCATTTTCCTCCACTTGTTCTGGTTTTGTCAAAACTGGAACATTTTGTCATTGTAACTGATATATTCTTTTAATACAAAAAATTCTAAGAGTTGGCATCCCATTGACAAAAAATAAGGAGTCATTTTTGCATGCAAAAGTTAATGTTTTATTTTCTCCTTTCAGATTTCTAGGCTTATAGGTGAAGTTTAATGCAAGTGCTCTTGGTTGCTTTATGCGAATGTCTAAATCTGAAATCACAGTAAAAACCCCAAAAACTAGCACCTAGCTTATCTGGATTGTGCGAGTTTTGCAGGTTCAATAGGTTAGGTTGTATGCAGAAACCTCATTATCTTCGGTTTTGTCAGAACGGAATGGTAGCACTCTGAATGTAGTATAGTTTACCCTCTTTGCAATTTTATTCTCAATTATTTATTTTTTTTGCATTTTTTAATTTAGTCATCCAAATAAACACTTGAAAATCTACCAAAGCTCGAAATCAAAATAGATTCATCATTAAGATTAATTCACTTTGAGTCCATTGCAATTTTAGAGTAAAATAAACTATAGTGTCCCTTGTTAACAGTTACTTGCAACCACTAAGGTATTTCCAGCATTCAATTGAACAACATTATTGGTGTAAAAAATCTAATATAACAGGAACCTTGGAGAAGTTACTTGTTTAATTTCTTTGCAAGCAGAGGATTTGGGACTCGGATCCTATCGGAGAGTGTATTTTCACAATCGGGTGAAAATACCACTCAACAAGTACTTAATTTCATTATCCACATAGTAGCTCCTCTTTTGTCTTTGGAAGAACTTCTTTCCTTGTATGTTTTGTTCATCCTTGCTTTTATTTCGATGCCTATATCATTCAGATTCCCTATACTTGTGATCATGTTTTTATTCACCATTGTTGTTCTTTGGTTATTTAAAATCTATTGCAAAATGTCCATACTTTCTGCAATTGGAACACTTAATATATCTTAGATATATGCGTCTTCTGGAACCTTTATATCTTCTACCATAATTTGCTTCTTCATCACTAGATGACTCACTGCTTGATTCTGACTTCTTACCCTTTATATTCTTGTTCGCTTTGAAAGCAACCTCTTTTAGAGGGATAGGATATTTTGTTATTATCTCAAAATTTTTAAGCATGCCAAGTAAAGAATTTATTTTCATACTATCACTATCAATTGATGTTTCTATAGCAAAGACCTTTTCACTGTACCTTTTTGGAAGAGTTCTCAAGATCTTATCACAAGCATCATATTCATCGACCTTCATTCCAAGACCTCTCATATCATGTACAAGTTCATCAATCTTACTGAGATAGTCACAAATTTTTTCATCATCTTGCATTCTTAGATTTTCAATTCTCCTTTGATATTTTTGATCTTAACTTTCCTGACACCTTTATCTCCTTCATATATGTTATGCATTAGTTCCCACATTTATTTTACTGTTTTACAATCCATAACCTTCATAGATTATGATCTATGCAACCCTTTTATAATTTTATTTATAACTCATGAATTTGCATGTATTAGAATCTTAACTTCCTTATTATTAGGAGGATTGATTGCTGAATTATATCCAATTTCCACTACATCCCAAACTTCATTACCAAGTGTCATCAAGTGAAACCTCATCAGCATACACCAATACAAGAAGTCACTTCCATAAAATATTGGTACTGTATTAATTATGAACCCATTCATTTGATCATTTTTATCCATTGTGTTCTTGATCGCTTTTTATTCAAGCTATCAAACTCTTCTAAAGGAACCCGTTCTAATACCAATTGAAGAACACAAGCTTATACTAAGAGGGGGATGAACAATATAAGAGCACTTTTTACTTTTCTTTTCAATTCAATATTATGTAGTGTATAGATAGCAGTATGAATAACAATAATTAAAGAAATGCACAAAACACCATACACAATAGAGACACATATTTAATGTGGTTCACCAAAATATGGCTACCTCCATGGAGAAAATATTTCTTCTAAATATTTCTCAAATGATCTCTTGGGAATCTTTCCTAATTACAATATTTATGGACCTCTTTCCAAAGGAGATGTTGATCCTATAAATCTAGTTTATGGATATCTATCCATAGGAGAAATCTTTCTCCTATGCTCTAGTTGGTGATCCTCTAGAAGACATTGCCTCCATTGCACATTGATTGGTGAATATCTCTCCACTTGAAGACTCTTATCCTCACTCAAAAGATCTATTCTCAATATCCTGGCTGATGAATCTCTATCCACTGAAGACTCTGTCCTCTCTACTCTGTCACCTCTAGAGCTCTATCTCAATTATGTACTAAACACATTCTAGTTGGTTTAACACAAATCTACTCAAATCTTGCACTAAACATAGTCCAATCAGTCTAGCACAAGTCCAGTTAGTCTAGCACAAATTTTCTCAATATCTCTCTTTGATATAGCACAAATATATCCTCAAATCTACATAAAAATTTGATCTCAAATCTACTTTTTAAGATTCCACAAAAGCTCACACTAATCTGTCCATAAGTCCTCTCTAGAACCTGCTCAAATTTTCTCTACAAGTCCTCTCTAAAACTTTTTCAAATATGTTCAACAAGTCCACACAGAACCTGTCCAAATCTGCTCAATAGGTCCACACAAAACCTACTCAAATGTGCTCAATAGGTCCACACAGAACCTGCTCAAATCTGCTCAACAAGCTCACATAGAACTTGTCCAAATCTACTCAACAAGCTCACATAGAACTTGTCCAATTTTTCTCAACAAGATCACACAAAACTTGTCCAATCTCATAGAAACATAAATATAATTGTTAGAGAATCGATATTTTCTATACTCAATGCTAAATCATTTTCTCAACTCAAATAAATCTCATAGAAGCATAAAGAGAATTGTTAGAGACTCAATATGTTCTATTCTCAAAACTCAATCACTTTCTCAACTTAATCTCATAGAATCATAAAGAGAATTTTTAGAGACTCAATATGATCTATTCTCAAAACTCAATCACTTTCTTGACTCAATATCATAGAATCATAAAGATAGTTGTTAGAGACTCAATATGTTCTATTCTCAAAACTCAATCTCAACTCAAATCAGAATATAGTATAGTTTTTTTTATGGAACTTGATCAATCACTTCATACATCCACTTGACTAGGCTTAATCAACTCTACTCAACCAATCTCTTCAAGAAAAAAACTCTTTATTTCAAGACCTAGTCTAAGCATATAACACCTACTCAAAATATTTCCAACAATGCTCAACAAAAAATCTCACATGACAATGATACTCATGTTCTTTTTGAACTCAAATCTAATTCCTTTGCATAACAACTCATTTCAACAGCAATTCTCATAAAACATTCTTCATATAACAATGATACTCATGTTCTTTTCAAACCTAACTCAGGTTCTTCACATAACCAATGGCTTCAACAACAATGCTAATAAGACAAGGTTTTTAATCACAACTCTTAATTCAAAAAACCTTGAAGCATTAACTCAACCACTTTTGAAAAGGAAACCCTAATCAAATCCTTTTCACTCCAAACTTAATTTTCACGATAGCAATCAATAAACTAAATCAAGAAGGAATTTGCCCATACCTTTTGTTTGACAAGTAGTTGGTCTCACAAATCTGCCACACTCACAATTAATTCTATGCCAATCTCAATAAGAGTTAGAGGATAATTTTCTTCAACAAAATATATCACAAATATAATATCAAAATTACACCTTATAACTCCAACTTGATTAGTAATCAATATCCTCACAATAATCACAAAACCCCTTAATTCAAAATAACATACTACCAAAAAAGCCTTAATCTTCTAATATTCCACAATAGAATTTTAAGAATTTAAAAAATAAAAATAAAATTCTCCTTATAACTCCTAAAGGGAATTCTCAACTACCACAACTTTATTACAAAGCAAATTTTCCAAACTCAACCACTAAACAACCTTATACCTCCAACTTAGGCATTTAATTAAAATTAAAATCAAAATATTACCTTTTTCTTTGAAGGGAATCGAACCCTCGACGTTGCCCCCTATAAGTGCCTTAACCGCAGCCAAATTCACCACACGAGCCAAGTGCTTGTTGATATTAATGAAGCACCATGTGCTTCTAAATATCCACTCTTTCCTTCTACCTTGGCAAAAGAACGTGCGTCGTAGGCACTTCACTCAACACACCTCACGATGCACCTGTCATGATTCGAACATGAACTCCCTTGCAAGCCAGTGCTTTTGCGCTTTCCAAAATGCCACTAGAACACATTGTCTTATGAAACATAAAAAATCGAAGCTTCCTCCCTTCAACACTTTGCTGTCATGTTTTTTCATACACTCACGAGCTCTTAATTTCGTAGGCCAATATTTTTTTACTTTAGAGCAAGGATTAATAAATTTAAACTTTAGGCATAGTATTTATATGCTTCCTCCATTACTTTGAAAATGTTGATGCTTTCCTTATTGTTTTCTATGATGTCGGTGGAGATCATAAAGGCTTCAAATGCCTTTGGTCTTAAACCCAACCTTTGGGTTTATTAAGATATCTTTAGACTTTATAAAACCCACTATTTGCATTATAAAATATTATAAAAAAAATTATAAATATTTTATTTGGGTTTTCACCATGGAACATTTAATATTATAATAACCATTATTATAATATTATACCTTTGATAAAGTACCTTTAATATTTATTTATAAAATTTAAATTCTCACTGAATTTAAATAATTTATAAAATAAATATTATAACTCCTTTTTAACTTCTGTCTTTTGCACTGTTTTACTTGATCATTGACCTTCTTCCTGGATATCAAATAACCATTTTATCTCCTTTATTTCCTACTGAAATATTTGGTATTAATGATGACTTCATATGGTGACATCAATGACAACTTTGACTTAGGGACTCAAAATATCCAATACATTTTGCAACTGGGCATAGGACATAATAAATCTAGTGGTTAAGTTGATGTACCAATCATATGCCACCTCATATAGGCTCCCAGGAAATAATCTATATGCCATATCCTCATGTTCGACATTCCACCTAACTAGGATATCCACATAGGACTGGATGTGCTCCTCGGCTAATGTTGTGTCATTGTGCATAAACTTGGGCAAAAGTTTCTCTATGCTCTTGGGTATGTCATGAGCATCTCCACTAATTTTCAAAGGATTACCATGCACCTCATACCACTTTCTAGTATTTTTAGCCATTAGTGAAACTTCAAATAATAAATTCGAAACCAATTTGTTAGTCAAATAAATATTTCTTAAAAATAAGCATAAAATGACTAACAATCTCAAATGTACAACATATAAATGATCATGTTAGCATCAACTAAGAGATATGTTTCCATTAAACTATGAAAATGAAGAACATTCTCAAATTTGTGAATATATTTGCATTAGCACATCAATAAAAATAGGTTTTTACTCTCTGAAAATTTCTTAATCCATGGTCACATTCCTAAAGTGAAGACTCTTAATACTGTTGGTTCGTATCATTGGCCAGTCATGGTGGAAATGTTGAAAACCAATGTGAGTTTCTCTCCTTTTATTTTTCAATTAATGTGGCTTAGAGACATTTCCTTCAGATATCATGTGCAACAATGGTGTAAGGAAGGTAAACCTGGGCATGGGACTAAGATGTTTTGTTTTGTCAAAAGACTGCAATACATTAAATCCAAAATCAAGACATGGAACTGGAAAGAGTTTGGGGATGTTCATAAAAAAAAACATGAAGTTATTGCTCATATTGAAAATTTGAATAAGAAAATCCATTTAGATGGCCTCACAGAGAAGAGAAGTGCGGATGAAATTAAACACACAACTCAGTTAGAGGAATGGGAAAAAAGAGAAGAAATCTTATGGAAGCAAAAATCTAGAATTCAATGGCTCAAAGAAGGAGATCGAAACATAATTTTTTTCCACAAATATCTTCTAGCTTGAATATCTCACAACTTTATTTCTTCCTTAAAATCAGATTCTGGGGATGTTGTTTATACTTGGGATGGCATGAACTCTATTGTTGTTGATTACTTTTCCAAAATTTTTGCTACTACTCCCCTTGACTCAACTTCACAATATAATTTTCTTCAAGAAATCCCTTCTCTTATCACTTTTGAGGAGAAATCTATTTTGACTACTCCTGTTACTATCAATGAGCTTCAACAAGTAGTTTTTAAAATGCAAAAAGGGAAAACCCCAGGTCCTGATGGTTTTCCTATTGAGTTCTAGCGAGAGTTCTGGGATATCCTTCATTTTGATTTATTAGAGGTGGTGGAAGAATCCAGGAAAGCCAAAGAAATTTTAAAGGTTATTAATAAAACTTATATTACTCTTGTTCCAAAATCTCAAGAGGTTGATCATATCTCAGCTTTTAGACCTATTGCTTTATGTAATGTTCTTCTCAAAATCATTACTAAAATCATGGCAGAAAGGTTGAAGCCTCTTTTGCATAAGATTATTTCCCCAGAGCAAGGGGGTTATGTGGAAGGACGTCAAATAGTAGATGAGATAGTTCTTGCTCAGGAAGCCATCCATTCCATGGATATGCAACATTCTCCTTCCATGTTCATTCGGTTAGACTTATCCAAAGCTTATGATAGAGTGGATTGGCACTTCCTTATCAAAGTTTTGAGGCAATTTGGTTTCTCTCAGGATTGGATGGATTGGATTATGGGATGTATCTCTTTAGTTTCCTACTTAGTTCTTATCAATGGTAGGCCTTCTCAGTCTTTCCCAGCTTTTAGAGCTATTAGGCAAGGTGACCCGCTATCCCCTTATTTATTCATCATTCTTGTTGAATGCTTGGCTAGGACTATAACCAAAAAGAGGGAAAACAAAACCCTTGAGGGAGTTACCATTTCTCATGGAGCTAGACCTATCTCTCATCTTCAATTTGTGGATGACTCTACTATTTTAGGTAAAGCTACGAGTTAAGGAAGCTTCTAATATTAAGCAAATCATTAGCTATTTTTCTAAGGCTACTGCGTAGTTGATCAATGAAGACAAATCTAAAGTTATTTTCTTTCACTGCTTTGCTAGACAGGAATCCATGGTCTTGGATAAGCTAAGATATATGAAGACCTCTCTTCCAATCACTTATTTAGGTATTCCCATAAATATTCAAAGGCAGAAAAATAAATATTGGAATTGGTTGTTGGAAAAAGTCAAGAAGAAAAATGGAAAGTGGACCAACAAGTGGATTTATTATGGGGGTAGAATCACCTTGGTAAAATCAGTCCTTCAAGCTATTCCTATTTATGTTTCTTCCATTTTTAATATTCCAAAGATTGTTCTTCGAGAATTGGATCAAATCAGTCATCGTTTCCTTTGGAGTGGTACTAAGGAGAAAAAAAAATGGGCCTTGGTGAAATGGGATACTTTATGTCTTCCTAAGAGTGAAGGGGGGTTAGGTTTATGGTCTTCAATTAATAACAATAAAGCTTTAGCTGCTAAATTATATTGGAGGATGTTGCATAACCCCAATGCTCTTTGGGCCAATAATCTTTGTGCTAAATATGCTGAGAAAAAAAGTCTCGAAGACCTTGTTCGCTATCAACTTCCTACCAAAGGTTCTCCCATTTTAGCAGTTCTTAAGACTAGTGAGGATTTGATAAAGAAAAAATTATTTTGGATCATTCATAATGGTCAACATGCAAATTTTTGGATAGATTCTTGGGATGGTCACAAGCCTTTGATAACTCAGTTTCCCGATTGGAGTCCTTGGATGGAGGAGCTTCACCGAGCTAATTGGATAAAGGTGGCTAATTATTGTCGGTACCATACTAGTAATTCAAAGGTTGGTAGATATTGGATCCCTATTGAGGACTAGCCTATTCAAATACCATAAAGGCAAAGACAAGATATCCAAGGCATCCTTCATATGATATCCCTCTCTTGGTCCCATGAAAAAGATTGTTTTGGATGGAACAACACTACTAAGGGTGAGTATTCAATTGCTCAAGGTTATTTGACCTTATGCAATAATAATCCCAACCATTCTTCTGACATATTTTCTCAATTGTGGGCTCAAAAGCTCTGGCCTAAGGTAAGGTTCTTTAATTGGCTTTTATTGCATCGTAGGGTGCTTACTGGTGAGCTACTTATGAAGCGTGGTTTTCATGGCTCTTTTAGATGTGAAATGTGTGAAGAGAATGTAGAAAATATCAACCATATTTTTATTGAGTGTACTTTAGCCTTTGAGCTATGGAGGAGAATTGCCACTTTACTTGGCTTACAGTGGTCCAATTTTTTTACTTTTGAACAACTTTGGAGGGATTGGCCTAATCAAGAGGGTGTTGATCATTTTATTAGGCAATTAGTTTGGATGGGTTCTACCATTCTTCTTTGGAATATTTGGAATGAAAGGAACAACCAAAATTTTAATCAAGATAGGAAGGATATTAACTATATTTGGCAAAAGACCATAGCCAGCTTAGTTGAATCATTCCATCATATCCTTAATCACCCCTAAAACACCCACCAAATATGGGATCAAGTGATGCAAATATTGAAGATTAAACCTTCTAAGGGCAACCAACTTAAAGGGAATGTTAGTATTAGTAATTTGGATAGGAATAGAAATTGGCAACCTCCTCCTAAGGATTTTGGAAAAGTTAATACTGATGGAGTCTCTAGAGGGAACCCTGGAAAAGCCAGTGTGGGAGGAATTGGTAGACTTTCAGATGGCTCCTTGGTTTTTACTTTGTCTAAGAATTTTAGTATTCTTTCCAATAACCTTGCTGAGGGGTATGGTATCCTCAGAGGTCTTCAGGAGGCTACTAAGGTTGGTTGGGAAAAGGTGTTAGTTGATTCTAACTCTCAACTTATGATTAATCTCTTGAAGAATCCTTCTAAGAATCATAAGTTGGATTGGAGAATAAAAAGAATTATTGAGAAGATTCATTTAATCTAGATAGGATTTTTGAAAGTTGATTACAATCATGTGGTCAGATATCAAAACAAGAGTGCTGATGCTTTAGCTAATTGGGCTTAGACAAAGGTGATCTTACTTGTTATGGTCACCCTCCTATATGGTGGGCTTCTCAAATTAGGGAAGATCTTCTTTCTATCATTTCTTTGGATGGCTCCAGTTTTGAAGGTACCTAGTTTCTTCTTGTTTTTTTTTTTGCTTCTCTTTGGTTCATTCAGTTTTTTTAGTTCCCTAGCTCTTTCTATTCTTTATTTTGTTTCCTCTGTTGATTCTTGCCTTCTTAGTCTTCTGGTCTAGATAGGTCTTTGTTTTGTTCTTTTTTTATTTCTTTTGTCCTTTTTTTTTTTTTTTTTTAGTTTTTTAAGGTGGGTGGGGTTTTTTTTTTGTGTTCTTTGTGTTGTTTTTTATTGTTCTTGTGTTTTTCTTGTTTTTTTTTTTCATGTTTTTGGTTATTGTTCTTGTGGTTTTTTCATTCTTGTTCTTGGGTTTCTCTTTGTTTGTGTTATTTCTTATTTTTATGGGTGAGAGTTTTCTATATTTTTTTGTTTTTGTTTTCTGTCTGTTGTTGGTTGTTTTTTATTTTTATTTTTGTTTAATTTTTGAATTTTTTAGGTTTTGGTTGTGTTTATTTTTCTTATTTTTTTTGGGTTGTCTTTGTAGTGTTATGTTGTTTTTGTCTTGTTTGTGTTTTGTTATGTGTTTCTTATGTTTTTCTAAGTGGTTTGTGTTGTGGTTTCTTTTATCTTATTGTGCGTTTTTGGTTGTGCTTTTGTTTTTTATATACTCAAGGAGCATGTTTTTTATTTTATTTTATCTTTTTTATTGTTATTTGCTTATTTTTAATTGGTTTTGTGTGTTTGTTTGCTCCTTGAGTGTATCAAAGGTGGTAGGCCAGGTTTGAGTCCTGGGCGTTTTTGATGGAATGGATACCCCTGCCTCCTTGGGTCTTACCCGAAAGTGGCATGCCTTTTGGGATGTTTTCCACAAATAATAAAAAAATAAAAATAGAGAATGTTAGAATCAAATGAAAGTGATCATATAGAAACAAAACCTCGTTAGTTAAGACCAATGTTTTAAAAAATAAATCTTTCAAGTAACGTGAACAATTTAACATCTAAATAGCCATAAAATAAATCAATTCAAATCCTTCTAGCTCCCAAAGTGTGAGTGTTAGGGGAAACCAAAGATGTTGATTGAATGAACTTGAAATATTTAGCAATTCAAAACTTTCCAAATTATACCAAATCAAATTATTCCTATATGAACAATCCAAAAGCATTAGATCAATGAATAGCAATTCACGTCCTCCTTTTAGCATCACAATGTTGTGTTAAAACAGGTCTAAATATAATAATCAATAGGGCATGAAATATTCCAAATTTTAAATCCCTATAGCATTTAAAATCACAATAAAATAATCCACATCAAGCTCTCCTTCTAGCACCAAAAAATTAAGTGTTAATTTTACCCAATTGTAAAATTACACTTTCCCTTAGGGTTTGGATCCCCAAAACCCTCTCTTGCAAAGAAGTCAAACAAACAACTTCTCCAAGGCCTCCACTATATTAGCATTTGTATGTGTATTAGTAATCTCAATAAAGATGTATCAATTTAATGCTTGGAACACCTTAGTGATTGCAAGTAATTGTAAAAAAGGGGCACGCGTTGGTTTATTTTACCATGCTACTTTAATGATTGTTCATGAAATTAAAATAAAAGTAAATGTGAATCGGTCCTCATATGACCATGTAGTGCCTTAATTCCTTTTATCTTGAGGATTTTAAGGTAGATTTTATTTTTCCTTATTAAGTAGACTTTAATCAAGCTTTACCTTGCATTAAATCCTAATTTAAACATGAAAGTAAATATTAAAATCTATCTATGAATGTGAATCCAAAATGATGAATAGGCTCCTTAAATGTAGCTTCTTATCATGAAGATAAATATAGCTTTTATGTGATTGATAAATTATCCCTCTTTGGTGAAATCAATTTTCACAAAAAGACAATAATTTATAGCCTTAAAAGAAGGGCTTTAAAATGTCATTCAATTATCCCTCTTTTATGAAATAATTTTTCTAAATAAAAATAATTTAATGCTTTAAAATAACAGCCTTTGTATGTAAATTATAAAATTCTCCCTCTTCCATGAAATCAAAATTTTCATGAAGAAAGATGCATTTATTGCTCCCAACATGCTAATTTGTGGAATGCCATAAACATAACCCCTTCAATGAAATTGACATTTTCATGAAGGAAATGTCATCATAGGCTCATGAATGAAATATAAAACTGAAAAAATTAAATTTGGCCTCAAAATGGAAATTTTGAAAATTTAAAAATCTACAATGAAAATAGCAACTTCATATAATTTTTAAAAATATGAAATGACTCCGAATAAAAAACTTCTAAGTGCAAAATGAAACTATGAAGTATACTCTATATAGCCATCTAATTATTTTTGGATTTTGAATTTTTTTAGTTTTTATTTTAATGTCTGAAAATTTAAAAAAATATTGAAAATAAAAAGTTAGAAAATAAAAATAAATTCTTGAAAACTGAAATAAAAGCTGAAAATGCAAAACATGCTACATCCAGTATAATGCCATCCTATTCCAGCAAAATCGAAGATGTGAGGCATCTATGCATTCAACCTAATTTATTCAAATTTGCATTTGCACAACTTGATGTAATCTAGGTGTGAGCTTCTAAGGAAAACGAAAAATAAATTTCAGGTTTTAAGAAGTTCAATGATGCAACCTTTAAAAAATGTATTTAACATCATCTATTAATCCTAAAATGTGAAGGGAAAAAAATTGGCATTAAAACAAGCATGCACGAACAAACTAAATGACGCACTTGGGACATGATGATGTCAGACTGGTTATTCATAGCACCCATTTGAAATGCAAAAACCATGCTTGGAAGGAGCGTTTGACTATTCGCAGGAAATTGTAATGAGACATTGGTGAAAACTGACAACACTACCAAACAATAGTGGAACAACATCAACATCTACAACCAGATGGTGAGAGCGAGTAGCCTGCTGATGAGTGTTGTATATCACATCATTTAATCCTTAAAATTTGTCAAGCCAGGGTGGTGTCCAAGGCTATATACGAAAGGAGATATAGGCAGCTTGAAAATCAGATCATTCAAAAAATGGGCTTTATTGGTGGGACAAGTTAACCTTGGGGGTTTTTGGTGTCACTTTAATCCTGTAAACTGAAATTGAATTCTAATTACTCTTGCAGAATCAAAATTACAAGAACAGAAAGATTACAGAAAAATAAAACCTGATTACTTTTGCAAAATTTGAAATGATAGGAATGAAACCTACTTACTTTTGCAAATTGGCAATGACAAAAATAAAAGATTTGGAGAAAATAAAACCTAATTGCATTAGTAGAAATGAAATGATAGAAATAGAAATGTTGTAGAAATGAAACACACAAGTTGATAATCACTCAATCACAATGGAAATGACAAAAATTGGAAATAACTACTGAAAAACACAAGGGAAAACCACAAATGTTGTAAACTTCCAATACTTATGCTATGAGATGAACTTACATGCACACGTAACTATCCTATGCACAAACCACAAACATTATATGCATTTACTACAAACACAGTTAGTAACAAGAAATAGAAAATGACAAGTTTCTGCTAATTTGCTGCATCAAAAGGTTAATAGAAAAACCTGTCAATAATTGATCCTTCCTCTTGGTGTGGAAGTGGACCTTGCTCTCTGATCCAGAAGAAGGTAAAAAATGTTGATCCTAACTACTCAATATGCCCACATTCACTCAAAACAATAAACAAATGAAGAACTGCACATTTATTGAATATGAAATAACATTGCAACGATGCAAGAAAAATCTTGCTGAATTGTTGTTTGGTTACAATTAAAACAACTATTCTATCCCTATCCTTCTATGGAAATGTCTACCTGCTCAACCAACATGGGAGCTTGTTATTTATACTAATCTACTACATATGCTAATCTGTTCTGTTGCTATTTTTATGGGATTCAACAACTGTTCTGAAGTTTTCTTCCTAAAAATTAGTAAACTATTATGCTGCAACATCTTCATTTTCCTTTGTTGTGTGTCCTCCATTGGTGGAAATGCATTGGAAGGGGTGATAAAACACCTTATACACCTGGATCCATTCCCATATTTCCATTTTCCATATTTATGAGCGCTAAAAATAGTTACTTTTTTGCTCATTCTGGAGCTGCTCTAGAATATCTGGTAGTGCAACAACTTTATGCTCATATGCGATAAAAATGGTCAACAAAGTAGTTTTGACTAGATAGGAAGTCTTCCCTATTCCTTAGGAGATGATCCCAATCATTTTTGCATGCCAATTGTGATAAATTGCAAGCCATGCCATTCATTGACAACTGGCTAGAATTTGTATGATTGTGTCCTCCATTTTCTAGATTTTCTACATTTTAGCCCTTTTGACTTGTTGCTTCCATTTGAACCACGTGTAAGTGCCATTAGGTGGAGAAAGAGTCATTCCTATCCTCCATCAACTATTTCTAAGCATTTCCCTTATCTTTAGTTAACAAATTCTATGCCTTCCTTCATATTAGTAGGTGGCTAGAATTTGTACGGACTATCACCTGTTATTTCTAGCTATCAAAACATGCCCAACTACCCTTTTGGAGTGCTCATAACATGTGCCTCATAAATCCAATGTACACCAAATTTTATCCACATGTTATTGGTTTTATTAACTACATTTGGTTCGATTTTTAGCTCTTAACACTTTAGAAATTGCTCCCAACATCGCTATCAAGTTGGCCTCTAACAAAGATTTTTAACCAAAATTTCTAGGTGTCTAAAAGTGTGAAACTATCATTTTGAAGACCCCATAACTTCCAACTTACTTGTCCATATGCCCTCAAATTTGGGTCATGTGTTCTCTCTACTATGAAGTACCATTGGTATGAATTTTATATCTTAACTCACTTTGTATCATTCACAGTAGATCCGTCAATGTTCCCATTAACGCGGATTTGCACCTATTAACAACTCCAGCAAAAACTAAGGCATGAAGATTGATGTAACCTTCATAACATTTTATCTATAGCTCGGATTGACTTGCTTAAAAAATCAAAGTTGTAGTTCTCAATGAGAGGAATCTATCCATGCTATCATAATGTAATTTTACTACAATATGACACTAACATTGACATGATAGTCATTTTTGACCTTTTACAAGTATAACTAGACTATGTTGACAATCATGAGAAAACATCCTAGGGTCTCCTTTAATAAACATAGAACATTTGGCTAACTAAAATATATGTTTTATTTGCTACTTAATCAATTGAGAGAATGCATAAAATGCTAAAAATAGTCAAAACATTGGTATAATGTTCCAAACATAAAATCATGCAAACAATTAACAAATAATATATTTTAATCAAATATTTTGCAATTAAAATTTGTCATATTTAATAATATGGCAGTTTTTATATGTCAACCATAGTGTAACAATGAGGCATTTCTAGGCCTCATCATTCCCCCCAGCTTGAACTGATGCATGCCCTCATGCATCCTAGTAGGCCATATGAACAACATCCTTTTGCCACCTGTTACCTAAGAAATTTTTTCTTGCTACACTACACCAAGCATTTTGCAATCTATGCACATGTATACAATGTTGCAATTTTTTCAATTTTTGTAGTTCTTGCAATTTTTCCTTTTTTTTCCTTTTCTTCCTTTTTCCTTTTTTTTTTCTGTTCTTCCTTTTTTTTTTTTTTTAGTTTTTTTTTTCTTGTTTTTATGCTGCTCTTTCTTTTCTTCCTTTCAACTTGCACTTCTTTTACTTCTACACTTTCATGTGGAATTGTTTTATCTTGACAATATTTCAGCTTGGATACTTATTTTAGCTGTTCACACCTTTGAAACAAAATTGACAAAATTTTGATTTTGAAATGTTTGAGGGATGCACTTACTTGTGGTTGAAATTTAAGAAACTCAATATCTAATGTGCCCTACTATTCAGCAACATTTTTAAGAATTTCTGGCATAATTGGTCTCATTTTGAAGCCTGCTCCAGAATGAGACTATCATTCCAAGATGTGTCAAAATCATGCCAAAATTGCCTCCTATGTTAAATTTACCTACATATTCTAGTGTGGGCCCATATTTAAGGTGTGTAAGCTTTGCATAACATTAAAAATGTCTTATTGGAGTAGGAGTAAAACAAAATCTTTCGGTGCAGCCATGTCTATCCCAAAATCAGGTTTTTGCATAGTTTTGAAATTACCATGCAACTAAGGGCAGAAGGGATGTTTCTTATCATTATTTTTATTTTTAAATTGCCAATATTGTATGAATAGTTTATGCCAAATACCGATTATCATACACTAAATGCTAAACGCTTACTATGACTAAATTCAAGAAACACATACCTTACTATGTTGAAAAATTATCATGCACCTTACAAGTTGTTTATGATGATTGTTAGCAAGCTATCTGAAAACATAAACATAACACACGTGCAGTGTGAGATTTGTACAATGGTGAAACAATGATGGGTGGATCAACAAGGCAATGCACATCGAAAATTCGGTTTTCATGCAAGCCAATTCAACAGTGCCTTCGGGAAGGTTTTCACTACCAAATTATTCAATTTTTTTTTAATTTTCTTTTCTTTTTTTCATATTTCTTTTCTTTTTGTTTCATTTTTTTTATTAGAAGAGGTTGCCATTTCTGGTTTTCAACCAACTTCTATCTTTTTTAAGGGCTTCAATTAGATAGAATGTATCTCATAAGGCTGCAATGTGATAGAATTTATCTCATTCTTATTTGGATAAGAACAATCCTTATTCTGCAAAAACATGTCAATTTTTCTGTATGAAAACATATTTTTTAGCTAAAAGTTGCAACAATGAAACAACATTTCTTCCATACAAGTAACAAGAATCTTCTTGTGTCATCATTGCCTCTGTATTTTTGGAAATGAAGTATTGACCTCATTAGTTATTTGTCTCTACTGAAATTGATGCATATCCTCATGTATCTTCATTGTGTGGGACATGCCTTATGCTATAAATTTTATTTTTTCTTTTTTCCCTTTTTCTTTCATTTTTTTTTTCTTTTTTGCTTTTTTCTCTTTTCTCTCTTTTTCTTTTCTTATGTTTTTTTTCAATATTCAAAGATACGATCATTTGGAATCTTTTTCAAAAGAGGAATCTTCTTCTATCTTATGCAAATATAACTGTGTGAAATATCGAGCAAATTCCACCTTTGTTAGTGGTTTATGGTACACCTGTAAAAGATGTCCATTCACCACTAATGTCCTTGAATCATCAACTGAAAAAATTTGAACAACTTCATTATCAAAATCCTCTAGTTCATCCTTGTTGCTCTTAATGTTATCATCATGCCACATTTTATATTTTTGTTGAATGAACTCTATTTGGTGAAGTGTTTCCAACCAAAGTTCATCAAATGCATTCAACTGCAAAATTTGTATTTTTATACCTGCAACAATGCAATACCAATTGGTAAAGATGCATAAAGTGTTAGTAAAGCATTAGGATGTTGGATCAATACAACAAATAAATTTACATCCTGGTTTTTATTCAACCAACTATTGTTGTTCAAATTTTGTTTTGGCTACATTTCAGTTTGTTTTGTACCATGATGTTTTGAATTTGTTCTTGTATAATGATGCATTAATGAATTAAGAGAGCAATGACATGGTAGAAAAGAATTAACTTTGATAAATGACAATGAAGAGATGAAAAAAAATGATGACATCCATGTGGTAAAAGAAGAAAATTGTTTTGTACTGGAATGGGTGACAAATTTTCAAAATTCTACTTTTCAACATTCCATAATAATTTTTGAACAGTAGTTGGTTCATATTTAAAATCTGAATTTTGAACATTTTCATCAAAAGCAAACTTCTTGGATGAATCCAAAGTAGAAATGTTCTTTTCATTTTCCTTATGTGATTCCAGAAACAATGAACTTCCTAGACAATCATACTTTGGTGGAGTAAGTTTTCCTGCAAGCAAGTCTACTGATTTTCCACCTATTTATACGGTTTCAAGATATACTTTCTTCTTTTTTCTTGGTTTCTTAAAACATATTTCTTGAAAAATCTTATTAATGATTGGTACATCCTTAATATCTTAAAGTAAAGGAATTGTAATAGTTAAATGTTTAATTACTCTATCCAATCTGATTTCAAAGATGTTAATTTTGATATTTCAAATAGTTCAAGATATGTTACTTTCTTTGATGAGTTATCCTATGGGAGCTATTCCTTTTCTTTTTGATATTTCAGTGTAGATTTGTTTTCATGTTAATTATTTTTAACTCCCCTTTCTACACTAATAAGTGGAATAGGTTCAAACAATGGTTTACCTGAATACAACTAAGTTTTATCATAGTAACTAACATTCATTATGGCTACATTTTTTGATTTAGCCATAGAGACAAGGGTTGCCTATTTAACAATGTTTGAATTGGCCACAAGTTGAGCTGAAAATAGAGGTTGTTTTGCTTGTTGTTGTTGTTTTCCATGAGATAAATTATAGGTATGAGTAGGAAACAAGTTTGATTTCTATTTTTTATAATGTTGTTGTCCTTTGTACAATTTGTGATGTTGTCCCCATTGATATCCCTACAATTTTAGTTGCAACCATAGTGGATGTTGTTGATTCCATTGTTGTTTCATCCAACCATGTTGAGACTACTCTTGGGAATATGACCATGGTGGTTGAATCCAACATTTTTGAAGTGGACCTGAAGCAGACCATGACATATACCAAGGATTATTCCTCCAATATGCAAAAAATTGAGAAGCATCATGATATGGAATTTTATGAAAATTATTCCCTTGTCCTTGTCCTATAAATTTGAGTTGTTTCATAGGTTGAGATTGTTTTTCAAAGACACTTTTGAGTTTTGGCAATAAACTACACTAATATGTGGGGTTTGCTAATTGACAAATGCTACATGTAGCAGGTATAAATGTTTTGTTCAAAGTATAGTCATGAAGAGAGTGTTGTTTCTCACTACATTTTGAACAATAGATGACTAAATTTTTAGTAGATTCATTCTTTTCATCTAATGTTTTATCAATATTTACTAAAATATCAGCCTCTTTCATGCATTATTTCAAATCATGTTTATCATTACCAATTTTGTATTTTCTATGCCTTGAGTGAGAGCAATTTTTATAGAGTTTAATAATTTCCTTAAATTCAAGTGCATTTGAATCTCCTCTTCCCAACATGTCCAATGCATCTTTAGATTCATCTTGTAGTCCTCTTAAGAATATGACTTTGCAAATTTTAGGTTAAAAACTTCCACATATCTTATGAACAAAAGAAAATTTGTCTAGATAGTCTTCTAAGATTTCATTTTCCTCTTTTTTCATTGTAATAAATTTATCATTTTGATTCTTGACTTGATATCTCTCCAAGAATATGTTTTCCACATCATCCTAAGTTCTAACTAAATTAGGTGCTAAGGTGATAAACCATCATAGAGCTGACTCTTTAAGAGTGGAAGGAAATAATTTGAGCTTCTGATTGTCATTAGTGTAATCATGAGCTTGACATACAATTTTAAACTCAAGCAAAAATATATCAGGATCTTCATATGTAATTCCCTTGAAAGTTGGTAACAATAAAGGTGAAATGGCCTTCATGGGAGCATTTTGATTACGATCTAATTGAATGGGATTTTGAAAAGTTCTGGTAGGTGCACTAGTTGCACTAGGATAGAGCACATTACTAGATCTCCTTAGATTCTCTTGTGAGACTTCCATTATAGGTTCCCAAAAAAAATTATAAATCTTGTCAAATATTCCTAATTGTATGGATTTGTCAAGAGAAAGTGGTGTTGAACTACTAATTTTTCTTTGTTGTAATTATTTCTCAAAGGATCCTGTAGTTCTTGAAGTGGATGGTTGTGATTATTTTAAAATTCCAAAATTTTTGGAAATAAATAATTTAGACAACTTTGACATAATTTCAACCTCTTGTAAAAATTTTCTTCCTGTGGTTTCTTGCTTATTTTCTAAATGGATTGAAATGCAATTTACCAAAATTTATTACTTATACTAGTTATTTATCCAGATTTCACTATGAATTTCACAACTTAGCACAATTAACAATTATTGGGCTTCTTTTACCTTCTAACAACACTGTGTTCCCTGAAAACAGTGCCAAAAATGATGAGCATCGTAAATCATATCATTTAATCCTTAAGATTTGTCAATCTAGGGCGGTGTCCAAGGCTATATACTAAAGGAGATATAGGAATATTGAAAATTAGCTCATTCATAAAATGGGCTTTATTGGTGGGAAAAGTTAACCTTGGGGGTTTTTGGTGTCACTTTAATTCTATAAACTGAAATTGAATTCTAATTACTCTTGCAAAATCAAAATTACAAGAATAGAAAGATTACAGAAAAATAAAACATGATTATTTTTATAGAATTTGAAATGACATGAATGAAACCTTCTTACTTTTGCAAAATGGAAAAAATAAAACCTAACAACATTAGCAGAAATGAAATGATAAAAATAAAAATATTGTAGAAATGAAACACGCAAGCTGATAATCACTCAATCATAATACTTATGCTATGATATCAGTTGACATGCAAACGTATCTATCTTATGCACAAACCACAAACATTAAATGAATTTACTACAAAAACAATTAGTAATAAGAAATAGAAAATGACAAGTTTGTGCTAATCTGTTGCAGTAAAAGGTTAACAGAAAAACTTGTCAATAATTGATCCTTCCTTTGGGTCTGGAAGTGGCCCTTGGTCCCTGATCCATAAGAAGGTGAAAATTGTTGCTCCTAACTACTCAATATGCCCACATTCACTCAAAACAATAAACAGTTGAAGAACTACACTTTTATTGAATATAAAATAAAATTGCAATAATGCAAGAAAAATCTTGCTGAATTGTTGTTATGTTATAGCTAAAACAACTATTCTATCCCTATCCTTCTATGGAAATGTCTACCTACTCAACCAACATGCGATCTTGTTATTTATACTAATCTACTACATATTCTAATATGTTATGTTGCTATTTTTTTGGGATTTAGCAACTATTCTGAAGTTATCTTCCTGAAAATTAGTAAACTATTATGCTACAACATCTTTGTTTTCCTTTGTTGTGTGTCCTCCATTGGTGGAAATGCATTGGAATGGGTGATAAAACACCTTATACACCTCGATCCATTCCCATATTGTCATTTTCCACCTTTCTAGGCATTCTATTTACCTGGATCCATTCCCATATTGTCATTTTCCATATTTATGAGCGTTCTACTTACCTTTTTAACTAAAACTGGTTACTTTTTTGCTCATTTCGGAGCTGCTCCAGAATATCTGGTAGTGCAACAACTTTATGCTCATATGCGATACAAATGGTCAACAGAGTAGTTTTGACTGGATAGGAAGTCTTCCGTATTCCTTAGGAGATTATCCCGATCAGTTTTGCATACCAATTGTGACAAATTGCAAGCCATGCCATTCATTGACAACTGGCTGGTATTTGTATGATTGTCCTCTATTTTCTAGATTTCTTGCATTTTAGCCTTTTTGACTTGTTGCTTCCATTTGAACCATGTGGAAGTGATGTCAGGTGGCGAAAGAGTCATTCCTATCCTCCCTCAACTGTTTCTAAGTGTTTCCCTTATCTTTAGTTGGTAAATTCCATGCATTCCTTCATATTGATAGGTGGCTGGAATTTGTATTGACTGTCACCTATTATTTCTAGCTATCAAAACATGCCCAACTGCCCTTTTGGAGTGCTCATAACTTGTGACTCGTAACTCCAATGTACATGAAATTTTATCCACGTGTTGGTTGTATGAAATACATTTGATTATATTTTTAACTCTTAAATATTTAGGAATCACTCCCAGTATCGCTGTCAATTTGGCCTCTAACACAAAATTTTCACTAGAATTTCTAGCTATTTTTTTTTTTTTTGAATTTACATGGTGGAATCGGTACCCGCCATGAATCTAGGCAGGCTGTCTAGCTTTTATGGCCGCCACAGTATTCTACGTTGTCTTCCCTAGAATCTGCCACACAGATCTTTGTGCAGTCCGCCCCTATAACCACCATGCCACAATCATTTTAAACCTTTTACGCTGCTGAAAGCACCAGGAAAGGGACAAGCATTCAGTTCGACAAGGCCCAAGATTTGAACCTTGGACCTCCGCCACCCTTATGGGTTTTGGATGAACCAATTGGTCTACACCTCAGATCTTGGAATTTCCAGCTGTTAAAAATTATGAAACTATCATTTTTGAAGACCCCATAACTTCCATATTTCTTGTCCATTTGTCCTCACATTTGGGTCATGTGTTCTCTCTACTATGAAGTACCATTGGTATGAATTGGGTATCATAATTCACTTTGTATCATTCCCAGTAGATCCATCAATGTTCCTCTTAATGTAGATTTGCACTTGTTAACAACTCCGAAAAAAACTAAGGCATGAACATTGATGTAACCTTTATAACTTTTTATCTACAACTCGGATTGACGTGCTTCAAAAAGCAAAGTTGTAGTTATCGACAAGAGGAATCTTTCAATACCATTAGAATGTAATTTTACTACAATATAACACTAGAATTGACATGATAGCAATTTTTGACCTTTTACAAGTATGCCTAGACTATGCTTACAATAATGACAAAACATCATAGGGTATCTTTTACTCAATATACAACATTTGGGTAGCTAAAATACATGTTTTATTTGCATTTAATCAATTGAAATAGTGCATAAAATATTGAAAATAGTCAAAATAGGGGTATAATGTTCCAAACATAAAATCATATAAACAATTAACAAATAATATATTTTAATCAAATATTTGACAATTTAAGTTTGTCATATTTAATAATATGGCAGTTTTTATATGTCAACCATAGTGTAACAATGAGGCATTTCTAGGCCTCATCATTCCACCTTAGCTTGAACTGATGCATGCCCTCATGCATCCTAGTAGGCCATATGAACAACATCATTTTGCCACATGTTACCCAATAAATTTCTTTTTGCTACACTACACCAAGCATTTTGCAATTTAAGCACATGTATACAACCTCACAATTTTTTCAAATTTTGTAGTTCTTGCAATTTTTCCTTTTTTTTTTTTGTTTTTTTTTCTTTTTTTTATGCTGCTCTATATTTTCTTCCTTTCAACTTGCACTTCTTTGACTTCTGCACTTTCATGTGGAATTTTTTTATCTTGACAATATTTCATCCTGGATACTTATTTTTGTTGTTCACACCTTTGAAACAAAATTGATAAAATTTTGATTTTGAAATGCTTGAGGGATGTGCTTACTTGTGGTAGAAATTTAAGAAATTCACTATCTAATGTGCCCTAGTATTCTGCAACATTTTCAAGAATTTTTGGCACAATTGGTCTCGTTTTGAAGCCTGCTTCGGAATGAGATTGTTGTTCTGAAAATGCTTCGGAATAAGATTGTCATTCCAAGATATGTTAAAAACATGCAAAAATGGCCTCCTATGCAAAATTTAGCTGGAGAATATAGTGTGGGCCCATATCTAGGGTGTGTAATCCTTCCATAACATTAAAAAAATATTCTCCATCCTTTTGTTTAAATGTTATTCTTTATTTTGCATATTGTTGTTTTATTGCAGTAGGAGTAAAATAGAATCTTCTGGTGCAACCATGCCTATCCCAAAATCAGGTTTTTGCATAGTTTTGAAATTTCCATGCAACTAAGGGTAGAAGGGGATATTTCTTAACATTATTTTTATTTTTAACTTTCTAATATTGTATGAATAGTTTATGCCAAATACCGATTATCATACACTAAATGCTAAATACTTACTATGACTAAATTTAATAAACACATACCTTACTGTCTTGAAAATTTATCATGCACCTTAGAATTTGCTTCTCATGATTGTTAGAAAGCTATCTGAAAACATAAACATAACACATGTGCAATGTGATATTTGTACAATGGTGGAACAATGATGGGTGGATCAACAATGCAATGCACGCCAGAAAACCAATTTTCATTCAAGCCAATTCAACAGTGCCTTCGAGAAGGTTTTCACTACCAAATTATTCAATTTTTTATTTTTTTATTTTTTTATTTTTTTCTTTTCCTTTTTTTCATATTTCTTTTCTTTTTGTTTCATTTTTTTTATGAGAAGAGGCTGCCATTTCTGGTTTTCAACCAACTTCTATTTTTTTCAAGGGCTTCAATGAGATAGAATGTATCTCATTAGGCTGCAATGTGAGAGAATTTCTCTCATTATTATTTGGATAATAACAATCCTTATTCTACAAAAACATGTCAATTTCTCTGTATGAAAATAATTTTTTCAGCTAAAAATTGCAACAATGAAGCAACCTTCTTTCCATACAAGTAACAAGATTCTTGTGTCATCATTGCCTCTGTATTTTTGGAAATGAAGTATTGATCTCATTAGTTCTTTGTCTCTGCTAAAATTGATGCATATCCTCATGTATCTTCATTGTGTGGGACATGCCTTATGCTGTAATTTTTCTTCTTCTTTTTTCTTTTTTTCTTTCATTTTTTTTCTTTTTTTCTTTTTTCTCTTTTCTCTTTTTTTTCTTTTTTCTTTTCAATATTCAAATATATGATCATTTGGAATGTTTTTCAGAAGAGGAAGCCTCTTCTATCTTATGCAAATGTAATTGTGTGAAATATCGAGCAAATTCCACCTTTGTTAGAGGTTTATGGTACACCTATAAAAGATATCCATTCACCACTAATATCCTCCTTGAATCATCTACTGGAGAAAGTTGAAAAACTTCATTCTTAAAATACTCTAGTTCATCCTTGTTGCTCTTAATGTGATCATCATGCCACATTTTACATTTTTTTTTAATGAACTTTGTTTTGTGAAGTGCATCCAACCAAAGTTCATCAAATGCATTGAACTACAAAATCTATTTTTTTGTACCTGCAACAACGCAATACCAATTGCAAAATATGCATAAATTTTTAGTAAAGTATTAGGATGTTGCATCAATACAACAAAAAATTTACTTCCTAGTTTTTAGTCAACCAACTATTGTTGTTCAAAGGTTATTTTGGCTGCATTTCAGTTTGTTTTGTACCAAGATGTTTTGAATTGGTTCTTGGAGAATGATGCATTAATGAATTAAGAGAGCAATGGCGTGGTAGAAAAGAATGAAAAATCTATGTATGTTTACCAAAAAAAATTATTGAAAGAATTAACTTTGATAAATGATAATGAAAAGATGAGAAAAAATGATGACATCCATGTGGTAAATGAAGAAACTTATTTTGTACTAGAATGGGTGACAAATTTTCAAAATTATGTTTTTCATCATTCCATAATAATTTCTTAATAGTAGTTGGTTCATCTTTAAAATATAAATTTTGAACATTTTCATCAAAAGCAGACTTCTTGGATGAATCCAACTCTTCTACATTATCTTTTACAATAATGGAGGCCAAAGTTGAAATGTTCTTTTCATTTTCCTTATGTGATTCAAGAAACAATGAACTTCTTAGACAATCATACTTTGGTGGAGTAAGTTTACCTGCAAGCAAGTCTACTGATTTTCCACCTATTTGTATGGTTTTAGGATATACATTATTCTTTTTTCTTGGTTTCTTAAAACACATTTCTTGAACAATCTTATGAATGATTGGTACATCCTTAATAGCTTGAAGTAAAGGAATTGTAATAGTTAAATATTTTAATTCCATTATCCAATATGATTTTAAAGTTATTAATTTAGATATTTCAAACAGTTCATAGTATATTTTTTTTCATGTTTATTTTTTTTAACTCCTATTTCTACGCTAATAAGTGGAATAGGTTCAAACAATGGTTTACCTGAACACAACTGAGTTTTATCACAGTCACTAACATTAATTATGGCTACATTTTTTGATTTAGCCATAGAGACAGGGGTTTCCTGTTTAACAATATTTGAATTAGCCATAAGTTGAGCTGAAAATAGAGGTTGTTTTGCTTTATTTTGTTGCTATCCATGAGAGAAATTATAGGTATGAGTAGGCAACAAGTTTGATTTCTATTTTTGATAATGTTGTTGTCCTTTGTACAATTTGTGATGTTGTTCCCATTGATATCCCTGCAATTTTGGCTGCAACCATAGTGGATGTTGTTGATTCCATTTTTGTTTCATCCAACCATGTTGAGACCACTCTTGGGAATATGACCATGGTGGTTTACTCCAACATTGTTTAAGTGGACCTGAAGCATACCATGACATATACTAAGGATTATTCCTCCAATATGCAAAAAATTGAGAAGCATCATGATATGGAAGTTTATGAAAATTATTCCCTTGTCCTTGTCCTACAAAATTGAGTTTTTTCATAGGTTGAGATTGTTTTTCAAAGAGACTTTTGAGTTTTGTAAATAAACTACACTGATCTACGGGGTTTCCTAATTAACAAATGCTACATGTAGCATGTATAAATGTTTTTTTCAAGGGATAGTCATGAAGAGAGTGTTTCTTATCACTACATTTTGAACAATAGATGACTAAAGTTTTAGCATATTCATTCTTTTCATCTAATGTTTTATCAAGATTTACTAAAATATTAGCCTCTTTCATGCATTCTTTCAAATCACGCTTATCATTACCAATTATGTATTTTCTATGCCTTGAATGAGAGTAATTTTTATAGAGTTTAATAATTTCCTGAAATTCAAGTGCATTTGTATCTCCTCTTCCCAATATATCCAGTGCATCCCTAGATTCATCTTGCAATCCTCTTAAGAATATGACTTTGAAAATTTTAGGTTCAACACTTCCACATATCTTATGAACCCAAGAATATATGTCTAGATAGTCTTCTAAGATTTCATTTTCCTCTTTTTTCATTGTAATAAATTTATCATTTTGATTCTTGACTTGATATCTCTCCAAGAATATGTTTTCCATATCATCCCAAGTTCTAATTGAATCAGGTGCTAAGGTGATAGACCATCATAGAGCTGACTCTTTAAGAGTGGAAGGAAACAATTTGAGCTTCTGATTGTCATTAGTGTAATCATGAGCTTGACATACAATTTTAAACTCAAACAAAAATATATAAGGATCTTTATATGTAATTCCCTTGAAAGTTGGTAACACTAAAGGTGAAATGGCCTTCATGGGAGCATTTTGATTAAGATATAATTGAACAAGATTTTGAATTTTTTTGGCATGTGCACTAGTTGCACTAGGATAAAGCACATTACTGGCTCTCCCTATATTCTCTTATGAGACTTCCATTATAGGTTCCCAAAAACAATTATAAATAATGTCAATTTTTCTTGATTGTATGGATTTGTCAAGAGAAAGTCGTGTTGAACTACTGATTTTCTTTCTTGTAATGATTTATCAAAGGATCCTACAGTTCTTGAAGTGGATGATTGTGATTCTTTGAAAATTTCAATATTTTCAAAAATAAAAAATTTAGACAACTTTGACATAATTTCAACCTCTTGTAAACTTTTTCTTCCTATGGTTTCTTGCTTATTTTATAAATGGATTGAAATGCAATTTTAAAAAAATTATTACTTATACCAATAATTTATCTAGATTTCACTCTGAATTTCACAACTTAGCATAATTAACAATTATTGGGTTGCTTTTACCTTCTAACAACATCGTGTTCCCCGGTAACAGTGCCAAAAATTATGAGTGTCATAAATCACATCATTTAATCCTTAAGATTTGTCAATCTAGGATGGTGTCCAAGGCTATATAAAGAAGGACATATAGGCAGCTTGAAAATCATCTCATTTAGAAAATGGGCTTTATTAGTTGTACAAGATAACATTGGGGGTTTTTGGTGTCACTTTAATCCTATAAAATGAAATTGAATTCTAAATACTCTTGCAGAACCAAAATTACAGGAATAGAAAGATTATAGATAAATAAAACCTGATTACTTTTATAGAATTTGAAATGACAAGAATGAAACCTACTTACTTTTGTAAAATGGAAATGACAGAAATAAAATATATGCAAAAAATAAAACCTAATTACATTAGCAAAAATGAAATGACATAAATAGAAATGTTACATAAATGAAACACACAAGCTGATAATCACTCAATCACAATGGAAATTACATAAACTAGAAATACCTATTGAAAAACATAGGAGAAAACCATAAATGTTGTAATCTTCCAATACTTATGCTATGAGATCAGCTAACATGCACACGTATCTATCCTATTCACAAAAAATAAACATTAAATGCATTTACTAAAAACATAGTTAGTAACAAGAAATAGAAAATGACAAGTTTATGCTAATCTACTATAGAAAAAGCTTAACAAAAAAACCTATCAATAATTGATCCTTCCTTTGGGTCTGGAAGTGGCCCTTGCTCCCTAATCTAGAATAAAGTGAAAAACACTGCTCCTAACTACTCAATATACCCACATTCACTCAAAAGAATAAACAGATGAAAAACTGCACTTTTATTGAATATGAAATAACATTGCAACAATGCAAGAAAAATCCTATTGAATTGTTGTTCTGTTATAGCTGAAACAACTATTATATCTCTATCATTCTATGGAAATGTCTACCTACTCAACCAACATGGGAGCTTGTTATTTAAACTAATCCACTACATATGCTAATCCGTTATGTTGCTATTTTTTGGGGATTCAACAACTGTTCTGAAGTTGTCTTACTAAAAATCATCAAACTATTATGCTATAGCATATTCATTTTCCTTTGTTGTGTGTCCTCCATTGGTGGAAATGCGTTAGAAGGGGTGATAAAACACCTTATATACATTGATCAATTTCTATATTACCATTTTCCACATTTTTGGGCATTCTATTTACCTTTTTAACTAAAACTGGTTACTTTTATGCTCATTCTGGAGCTGCTCTAGAATATCTGGTAGTGCAACAACTTTATGCTCATATGTGATAAAAATGGTCAAAAAAGTAGTTTTGACTGGATAGGAAATCTTCCCTATTACTTAGGATATGATCCCAATTAGTTTTGCAAGCCAATTGTGACAAATTCCAAGCCATGTCATTCAGTGACAACTGGTTGAAATTTGTATGACTGTGTCTTGCATTTTTTAGATTTTCTATATTTTAGCCTTTTTGACTTGTTGCTTCCATTTGAACCATGTGGAAGTGCTGTCAGGTGGAGAAAGAGTAATTACTATCCTCCCTCAACTATTTCTAAGCATTTACCTTATCTTTAGTTGACAAATTCCATGCCTTCCTTCATATTGATAGGTGGCTAGAATTTGTATGGACTATCACCTGTTATTTCCAGTTATCAAAACATGCCCAACTACCCTTTTGGAATGCTCATAACTTGTGCCTCTTAACTCCAATGTACACCAAATTTATCCACGTTTCTTGGTTATATGAAGTAAATTAGTTCAAATTTCAACTCTTAACTCTTTAGGAATCGCTCCCAGCATCACTGTCATGTTGGCCTCTAGCATAGATTTTTCACAAGAATTTCCAACTATCAAAAAGTGTGAAATTGTCATTTTGCACCCTACAAATTCGAGATTACTTGTCCATATGCCTTAAAATTTAGGTCATATGTTCTCTCTACTATGAAGTACCATTGGTATGAATTTTTTATCTTAAATCACTTTGGATAATTCCCATTAGATCCATCAATGTTCCCCTTAACGCAGATTTGCACCTGTTAACAGCTCCAGAAAAAACCAAGGCATGAACATTGATGTAAGCTTCATAACTTTTTATCTATGGCTTGGATTGACTTGATTCAAAAAGCAAAGTTGTATTTCGTGATGATAGGAATCTGTCTATGCCATAATAATGTAATTTTACTATAATATGACACCTAAATTGACATTATAGTAATTTTTGACCTTTTACAAGTATACCTAGACTATGTTGACAATAATGAAAAAACATCTTAGGGTCTCCTTTATTCATCATACAACATTTGAATAACTAAAATACATGTTTTATTTGCCACTTAATCAACTGAAATAATGCATAAAATGCTGAAAATAGTCAAAACAACGGTATAATGTTTCAAACATAAAATCATGCAAACAATTAACAAATAATATATTTTAATCAAATATTTGGAAATTTAACTTTGTCATATTTAATAATATGGCAGTTTTAATATATCAACCATAGTGTAACAGTGAGGTATTTCTAGGCCTCATCATTCCTGTCTAGCTTGAACTGATGCATGCCCTCATGCATCCTAGTAGGCCATATGAACAACATCCTTTTGCCACATGTTACCCGAGAAATTTCTACTTGCTGAACTACACCAAGAATTTTACAATATAAACACATGTATACAACCTTGCAATTTTTTCAAATTTTGTAGTTCTTGGAATTTTTCCTTTTTTTTCCTTTTCCTCTTTTTTTTTTTGTTTCTTTTCTTTTTTCTTTCTTGTTTTTATGTTGCTCTTTCTTTTCTTCCTTTCAACTTGCACTTCTTTGACTTCTGCACTTTCATGTGAATTTTTTTTATCTTGATAATATTTCAGTCTGGATACTTATTTTTGTTGTTCACACCTTTGAAATAAAATTGACAAAATTTTGATTTTGAAATGCTTGAGAGATGTACTTGTGGTAGAAATTTAAGAAACTCAATATCTAATGTGCCCTACTATTTTGCAATATTTTCAAGAAATTTGGCATAATTGGTATCGTTTTGAAGCCTGCTTCGGAATAAAACTGTTGTTCTAAAAGTGCTTCAGAATGAGATTATCATTCCAAGATGTGTCAAAATCATGTCAAAATGGCCTCCTATGCAAAATTTACCTGCAGATTCTAGTGTGGGCCCATATCTAGGGTGTGTAAGTCTTACCAAAAATTAAAAATCTCTTCTCCATCCTTTTGTTTAAATGTTATTCCTTATTTTTCATGTTGTTGTTTTATTGCAGTTGGAGTAAAACATAATCTTCTGGTGCAGCCATGTCTATCACAAAATTAGGTTTTTGCATAGTTTTGAAATTCCCATGCAACTAAGGGCAAAAGGGGGTGTTTCTTAACATTTTTTTTATTTTTAACTTGTCAATATTGTATGAATAGTTTATGCTAAATATTTATTATCATACACTAAATGCTAAATGCTTATTATGACTAAATTCAAGAAACACATACCTTGCTATCTTGAAAATTTATCATGAACCTTACAAGTTGTTTCTGATGATTGTTAGCAAGCTATCTGAAAACATAAACATAACACATTGCAGTGTGAGATGTGTACAATGGTGGAACAATGATGGGTGGATCAACAAGGCAATACATGCCAAAAAACCAGTTTTAAAAAAACCAATTCAACAACACCTCTTAGAAGGTTTTCACTATCAAATTATTCATTTTTTATTATTTAATTATTTTTTTCATTTTTTTTTATATTTCTTTTCTTTTTGTTTCATTTTTTTTCATTTTTATCACAAGAGGCTATCATTTATGGTTTTCAAACAAATTCTATCTTTTTCAAGGGCTTCAATGAGATAGAATGTATCTCATGAGGCTGCAATGTGAGAGAATTTCTCTAATTCTTATTTGGATAAGAACAATCCTTATTCTACAAAAACATGTCAATTTTTTTGTATGAAAATATTGTTTTCAGCTAAAATTTGCAACAATGAAACAACCTTCCTTCCATACAAGTAACAAGAATCTTCTTGTGTCATCATTGCCTCTGTATTTTTTTAAATGAAGTATAAACCTCATTAGTTATTTGTCTCTTATGAAATTGATGCATATCCTCATGTATCTTCATTGTGTGGGACATGCCTTATGCTATAATTTTTATTTTTTTCTCTTTTTCTTAAATTTTTTTTCTTTTTTTTTCTCTTTTATTTTTTCTCTCTTTTTATTTTCTTTTGTTTTTGTTCAAGATTCAAAGATATGATCATTTGGAATATTTTTCAGAAGAGGAAGCCTCTTATATATTATGCAAATGTAACTGTGTGAAATATCGAGCATATTCCACCTTTGTTAGTGGTTTATGGTACACCTGTAAAAGATGTCCATTCACCACTGATGTCCTCCTTGAACCATAAACTGAAGAAATTTGAACAACTTCATTCTCAAAATCCTCTGGTTCATCCTTGTTGCTCTTAATGTGATCATCATGCCACATTTTAAATTTTTGTTGAATGAACTATGTTTGGTGAAGTTCTTCCAACCAAAGTTCATCAAATGCATTCAACTGGAAAATCTATTTTTTTTGTACCTGCAACAACACAATACCAATTGACAAATATGCATAAAGTTTTAGTAAAGTATTAGGATGTTGGATCAATACAACAAATAAATTTACTTCCTAGTTTTTATTCAACCAACTATTATTGTTCAAAGGTTGTTTTGGTTGCATTTCAGTTTGTTTTGTACCAGGATGTTTTGAATTGGTTCTTGGAGAATGATGCATTAATGAATTAAGAGAACAATGGTGTGGTAGAAAAGAATGAAAAATCTATGTATGTTTACCAAAAAAAATTCTTGAAAGAATTAACTTTGATAAATGATAATGAAAAGATGAGAAAAAATGATGACATCCATGTGGTAAATGAATAAACTTGTTTTGTACAAGAATGGGTGACAATTTTTCAAAATTCTACTTTTCATCATTCCATAATAATTGCTGAATAGTAGTTGGTTCATCTTTAAAATATGAATTTTGAGCATTTTCATAAAAAGCAGACTTCTTGGATGAATCGAACTCTTCTACATTATCTTTTACAATAATGGAGGCCAAATTTGAAATGTTATTTTCATTTTCCTTATGTGATTCAAGAAACAATGAACTTCCTAGACAATCATACTTTGGTGGAGTAAGTTTTCCTACAAGCAAGTCTACTGATTTTCCACCTATTTGTATGGTTTTAGGATATACTTTCTTCTTTTTTCTTGGTTTCTTAAAACACATTTCTTGAACAATATTATTAATGATTGGTACATCCTTAATAGCTTGAAGTAAAATAATTGTAACAATTAAATGTTTTAATTCCTCTATATAATATGATTGCAAAGATGTTAATTTTGATATTTCAAACAATTCAAGATATGTTACTTTCTTTAATGAGTTATCCTGTGGGAGGTCTTCTTTTTCTTTTTGATATTTCAGTGTAGATTTGTTTTCATGTTCATTTTTTTTAACTCCCTTTTCTACACTAATAAGTGGAATAGGTTCAAACAATAGTTTACCTGAACACAACTAAGTTTTATAACAGTCACTAACATTCATTATGGATATATTTTTTGATTTAGCAATAGAGACATGGGTTGCCTATTTAACAATGTTGGAATTGGCCACAAGTTGAGCTAAAAATAGAGGTTGTTTTGCTTGTTGTTTTTGTTGTTGTCCATGAGAGAAATTATAGGTATGAGTAGGAAAAAAGTTTGATTTATGTTTTCGATAATGTTGTTGTCCTTTGTATAGTTTTTGATGTTGTACCCATTGATATCCCTACAATTTTGGTTGCAACCATGGTGGATGTTGTTGATTCCATTATTGTTTCATCCAACCATGTTGAGACCACTCTTGGGAATATGCCCATGGTAGTTGACTCAAACATTGTTGAAGTGGACCTGAAGTAGACCATGACATATACCAAGGATTATTCCTCCAATGTGCAGGAAATTGAGAAGCATCCTGATATGGAATTTTATGAAAATTATTCCCTTGTACTTGTCCTACAAAATTGAGTTTTTTCATAGGTTGAGATTGTTTTTCAAAGACACTTTTGAGTTCTGGAAATAAACTACACTGATATATGGGGTGTCCTAATTGAAAACTGCTACATGTAGTAGGTATAAATGTTTTGTTCAAAGGATAGTCATGAAGAGAGTGTTTCTTATCACTACATTTTGAAAAATAGATGACTAAAGTTTCTATAGATTCATTCTTTTCATCTAATTTTTTATCAATATTTACTAAAATATCAGCCTCTTTCATGCATTCTTTCAAATCATGATTATCATTACCAATTTTGTATTTTCTATGCCTTGAATGAGAGTAATTTTTATAGAGTTTAATAATTTCCTGAAATTCAAGTGCATTTGCATCTCCTCTTCCCAAGATATCCAATGCATCCCTAGATTCATCTTGCAGTCATCTTAAGAATATAACTTTGCAAATTTTAGGTTCAACACTTCCACATATCTTATGAACAAAAGAAAATATGTCTAGATAGTCTTCTAAGATTTCATTTTCTTTTTTCATTGTAATAAATTTATCATTTTGATTCTTGACTTGATATCTCTCCAAAAATATTTTTTCCATATCATCCCAAGTTCTAATTGAATCATGTGCTAAGGTGATAAACCATCATAGAGTTGACTCTTTAAGAGTGGAAGGAAACAGTTTGAGCTTCTGATTGTCATTAGTGTAATCATGAGCTTGACATACAATTTTAAACTCAAACAAAAATATATCAGGATCTTCATATGTAATTCCCTTGAAAGTTGGTAATAGTAAAGGTGAAATGGCCTTCATGGGAGCATTTTGATTAAGATCTAATTGAACATGATTTTGAATTTTTTTAGCATGTGCACTAGTTGCACTAGGATAGAGCACATTACTGGCTCTCCTTAGATTTTCTTGTGAGAATTCCATTATAGGTTCCCAAAAACAATTATAAATCTTATCAAATTTTCCTGATTGTATAGATTTGTCAAGAGAAAGTAGTGTTGAACTATTGATTTTTCTTTCTTGTAATAATTTCTCAAAGGATCCTGCAGTTCTTGAATTGGATGATTGTGATTATTTGAAAATTTCAATATTTTTGGAAATAAAAAATTTAGACAACTTTGACATAATTTCAACCTCTTGTAAACTTTTTCTTCTTGTGATTTCTTGTTTATTTTCTAAATGGATTGAAATGCAATTTACAAAAAATTATTACTTATACCAATCATTTATCTAGATTTCACTTTGAATTTCATAAATTTGCATAATTAACAATTATTGTGCTGCTTTTACCTTCTAAAAACATCATGTTCCTTGGTAATGGTGCCAAAAATGATGAGTGTTGTAAATCACATCATTTAATCCTTAATATTTGTCAATCCAGGGTGGTGTCCAAGGCTATATAAGGAAGGACATATAGACAGCTTGAAAATCATCTCATTCAAAAAATGGGATTTATTGGTGGGACAAGCTAACATTGGGGGTTTTTGGTGTCACTTTAATCTTATAAACTAAAATTGAATTCTAATTACTCTTGTAGAACCAAAATTACAGGAATAGAAAGATTACAGAAAAATAAATCCTGATTACTTTTGCAGAATTTGAAATGACAGGAATGAAACCTACTTACTTTTGCAAAATGGAAATGACAAAAATAAAATATTTTCAGAAAATAAAACCTAATTACATTAGCATAAATGAAATTATAGAAATAAAAATGTTGCAAAAATTAAACACACAAGCTGATAATCACTCAATCGCAATGGAAATGACAAAAACTGGAAATAACTGCTTAAAAACACAAGGGAAAACCACAAATTTTGTAAAATTCCAATACTTATGCTATAAGATAAAATGACATGCACATGTATCTATCCTATGCACAAACCACAAAAATTAAATGCATTTTATACAAACACAGTTTGTAACAAGAAATAGAAAATGACAAGTTTCTGCTAATCTTCTACAACAAAAGGTTAACAAAAAAACTATCAATAATTGATCCTTACTCTGGGTCTAGAAGTGGTCCTTACTCCCTGATACAGAAGAAGGTGAAAAATTCTACGCCTAACTACTCAATATGCCCACATTCACTCAAAACAATAAACAGATGAAGAACTACACTTTTATTGAATATGAAATAACATTGCAACAATGTAGAAAAAAACCTGCTGCATTGTTGTTATGTTACAACTAAAACAACTATTATATCCCTATACTTCTATGGAAATGTCTACCTGCTCAACCAACATGGGAGATTGTTATTTATACTAATATACTACATATACTAATATGTTCTGTTATTTTTTTGGATTCAACAACTATTCTGAAGTTGTCTTCCTAAAAATCAATAAACTATTATGCTGCAGCATCTTCATTTTCCTTTGTTGTGTGTCCTCCATTGGTGGAAATGTATTGGAAGGGGTGATAAAACCCTCATACACATGGATACATTCCCATATTGCCATTTTCCACATTTATGGGCATTCTATTTACCTTTTCCAACTAAAACTGGTTACTTTTCTACTTATTTCGTAACTGCTTCGAAATATTTGGTAGTGCAACAACTTTATGCTCATATGCGATACAAATGGTCAAAAAAATAGCTTTGAATGGATAGTAAGTCTTCTTGATTCCTTAAGAGATGATCCCAATCAGTTTTGGATGCCAATTATGACAAATTCCAAGCCATGCCATTCATTGACAACTATTTGGAATTTGTATGATTGTGTCTTGCATTTTCCAGATTTCTTGTATTTTAGCCTTTTAGACTTGTTGCTTCCATTTGAACCATGTGGAAGTGTTGTCAGGTGGAGAAAGAGTCATTCCTATCCTCCCTCAACTATTTCTAATTTTTTTTCTTATCTTTAGTTGACAAATTCCACGCCTTCCTTCATATTGACAGGTGGTTGGAATTTGTATGGATTGTCACCTGTTATTTCTAGCTTTCAAAACATGGCCAACTGCCCTTTTGGAGTGCTCATAACTTGTGCCTTGTAACTCCAATGTATACCAAATTTTATCCATGTGTTCTTGGTTATATGAACTACATTTGGTTCTATTTTTAGCTCTTAAATCTTCAGTAATCGCTCCCAGCATTGTTGTCAAGTTGGCCTCTAACATAGATTTTTCACCAAAATTTATAGTTGTCAAAAAGTGTGAAACTATCATTTTGAAGACCCCATAACTTCCAGATTACTTGTCCATATGCCCTCACATTTGGGTCTCTCTCTACTATGATGTACCATTAGTATGAATTTTGTATCTAAACTCACTTTGTATCATTCCTAGTAGATCCGTCAATGTTCCCCTTAATGCAGATTTGCACCTGTTAATAGCCAAAAAAAACTAAGGCATGAACATTGATGTAACCTTCATAAATTTTTACCTACAACTTGGATTGACTTGCTTAAAAAAGTAAAGTTGTAGTTATCAATGAGATGAATCTTTCCATACTATCATAATGTAATTTTACTATAGTATGACACTTAAATTGAACATAATATTTATTGTTGACCTTTTACAAGTATACCTAGACTATGTTGACAATAATGAAAAAACATCCTAGAGTCTCCTTTACTGAACATAAAACATTTGGCTAACTTAAATACATGTTTTATTTGCTACTTAATCAACTGAAATAGTGCATAAAATTTTGAAAATAGTCAAAACAACGATGTAATGTTCCAAACATAAAATCATGCAAACAATTAACAAATAATATATTTTAATCAAATATCTGGCAATTTAACTTTGTCATATTTAATAATATAGTCATTTTTATATGTCAACAATTGTGTAACAATGAGGTATTTCTAGGCCTCATCATTCCCCCCAGCTTGAACTGATGCATGCCCTCATGCATCCTAGTAGGCCATATGAACAACATCCTTTTACCACCTGTTACCCGAGAAATTTCTTCTTGCTGCACTACACCAAACATTTTGCAATTTAAGCACATGTATACACAATTTTTTCAAATTTTGTAGTTCTTGGAGTTTTTCCTTTTTTTTTTTCCTTTTCTTCCTTTTTTTTCTTTTCTTTATTTTTCGTTTCTTCTTTTTTCTTTCTTTTTTCTTTTTTTTTTCTTCTTTTTTTCTTGTTTTTATGTTGCTCTTTCTTTTTTTTTCAACTTGCACTTCTTTGAATTTCGTACTTTCCTAAAATTTAAGTGCATTTGAATCTCCTCTTCCCAATATATCCAATGCATCCCTAGATTCATATTGCAATCCTCTTAAGACTATGACTTTGCAAATTTTAGGTTCAACACTTCCACATATCTTATGAACAAAAGAAAATATGTCTAGATAGTCTTCTAAGATTTCATTTTCCTCTTGTTTCATTGTAAGAAATTTATCATTTTGATTCTTGAATTGATATCTCTCCAAGAATATGTTTTCCATATCATCCCAAGTTCTAATTGAATCGGGTGCTAAGGTGATAAACCATCATAGAGCTGACTCTTTAAGAGTGGAAGGAAACAAATTGACCTTCTGATTGTCATTAGTGTAATCATGAGCTTGACATACAATTTTAAACTCAAAAAAAAAAATATCAGGATCTTCATATGTAATTCCCATGAAAGTTGGTAACACTAAAGGTGAAATGGCCTTCATGGGAGCATTTTGATTAAGATCTAATTGAATGGAATTTTGAAATGTTTTGGCAGGTGCACTAGAATAGAGCACATTATTGGCTTTCCTTGGATTCTCTTGTGAGACTTCCATTATAGGTTCCCAAAAATAATTATAAATCTTGTCAAATTTTCCTGATTGTATGGATTTGTCAAGAGAAAGTGGTGTTGAACTACTAATTTTTCTTTATTGTAATGATTTCTCAAAGGATCCTGCAGTTCTTGAAGTGGATGATTGTGATTCTTTGAAAAATCCAACATTTTTGGAAATAAAAAATTTAGACAACTTTGACATAATTTCAACATTTTTGTAAAAAATTTCTTCTTGTGGTTTCTTGCTTATTTTTTAAATGGATTGAAATGCAATTTACCAAAAATTATTACTTATACCAATAATTTATCTAGATTTCACTCTAAATTTCACAACTTAGCATAATTAATAATTATTAGGCTGCTTTTACCTTCTAACAACATCGGGTTCCCTGGTAACGGTTTCAAAAATGATGAGTGTCGTAAATCACATCATTTAATCCTTAAGATTTGTCAATTCAGGACAGTGTCCAAGGCTATATACGAAAGGCAATATAGGCAACTTGAAAATCATCTCATTCAAAAAATGGGCTTTATTGGTGGGACAAGTTAACATTGGGGGTTTTTGGTGTCACTTTAATCCTATAAATTGAAATTGAATTCTAATTACTTTTGCAAAATAAAAATTATATGCATAGAAATATTATAGAAAAATAAATCCTGATTACTTTTGTAGAATTTGAAATGACAGGAATGAAACCTATTTACTTTTGCAGAATTTGAAATAAATCCTTATTACTTTTGTAGAATTTGAAATGACAGGAATGAAACCTACTTACTTTTGCAAAATGGAAATGACAAAAATAAAATATTTGCAAAAAATAAAACCTAATTACATTAGCATAAATGAAATTACAGAAATATAAATGTTGCAAAAATGAAACACACAAGCTGATAATCACTCAATCACAATGGAAATGACAGAAACTGGAAATAACTGCTAAAAAACACAAGGGAAAACCACAAATGTTGTAAACTTCCAATACTTATGCTATAAGATAAACTAACATGCACATGTATCTATCCTATGCACAAACCACAAACATTAAATTCATTTACTATAAACACAGTTAGTAACAAGAAATAGAAAATGACAAGTTTTTGCTTACCTACTGCAGCAAAAGGTTAACAAAAAAACCTGTCAATAATTGATTCTTCCTCTGGGTTTGAAAGTGGCCCTTGCTCCCTGATCAAGAAGAAGGTGAAAAATGTTGCTCCTAAATCCTCAATATGCCCACATTCACTCAAAACATTAAACAGATGAAGAACTACACTTTTATTGAATATGAAATAACATTGCAACAATGCAGGAAAAATCTTGTTGAATTGTTGTTATGTTACAGCTGAAACAACTATTCTATCCCTATCCTTCTATGGAAATGTCTACCTGGTCAACCAACATGGGAGCTTGTTATTTATACTAATCTATTACATATTCTAATCTGTTCAATTTCTATTTTTCTGTGATTCAGCAACTATTTTGAAGTTGTCTTCCTAAAAAACAATAAACTATTATGCTGCAACATCTTCATTTTCCTTTGTTGTGTGTCATCCATTGGTTGAAATGTATTGGAAGGGGTAAGAAAAGACCTTATACACCTATATCCATTCCCATATTGCCATTTTCCACCTTTACAGGTATTATGTTTACCTTTTTAACTAAAAGTGGTTACTTTTCTACTCATTCCAGAGCTACTCTGGAATATTTGGCAATGCAACAACATTATGCTCATATGTGATACAAATTGTCAACAAAGTAGTTTTTATTGGATAGGAAGTCTTCCATATTCCTTAGAAGATGATCCCAATCAGTTTTGCACTCTAATTTTGATAAATTCCAAGCCATGCCATTCATTGACAACTGGCTAGAATTTGTATGACCATGTCCTGTATTTTCCAAATTTCTTGTATTTTAGCCTTTTTGACTTGTTGCTTCCATTTGAACCATGTGGAAGTCCTTTCAGGTGGAGAAAGAGTCATTCCAATCCTCTCGCAACTGTTTATAAGATTTTTCCTTATATTTAGTTGAAAAATTCCATGTCTTCCTTCATATTGACAAGTAGATAGAATTTGTATGAACTATCACCTGTTATTTCTAGTTGTTAAAACATGCCTAGCTACCCTTTTGGAGTGATCATAACTTGTGCCTCGTAAATCCAATATACACAAAATTTTATCCATGTGTTATTGGTTTTATAAAATATATTTGGTTCAATTTTCAACTCTTAAATCTTTAGGAATAGCTCCTAGCATTGCTGTCAAGTTGGCATCTAACATATATTTTTCACCAGAATTTTCATCTATCAAAAAGTGTGAAACTATCCCACAACTTCCATATTACTTGTCCATATGCCTTAAAATTTAGGTCATATGTTGTCTCTACTATGAAGTACTATTGGTAAGAATTTTGTATCTTCAATGACTTTGTATCATTCCCATTAGATCCGTCAATGTTCCCCTTAACACAGATTTGCACCTGTTAACAGCTCCAAAAAAAACCAAGACATGAAAATTGATGTAAGCTTCATAATTTGGTATCTACAGCTCAAATTGACTTGCTTCAAAAAGCAAATTTGTAGTTTACGATGAGAGAAATATTTCCATTCCATAAGAATGTAATTTTACTATAGTATGACACCAAAATTGACATGATAGTCATTTTTGACCTTTTACAAGTATACCTAGACTATGTTGACAATAATGACAAAACATCCTAGGGTCTCCTTTACTCAACATACAATATTTGGCTAAATGAAATACATGTTTTATTTTCTACTTAATAAACTAAAATAGTGCATAAAATTGTTAGCATATAGTATATTAGAGAGCATATGGTATTACATTATTTAATAAAATAACACATTTATGCACTCTCCAATTTTGGGTTGGTTAGACAACTGATTCGTGGTGGTTCAACTAACTTCGAACCACCCACTACATTGTATTTAACAAGCACCTAAAATCAAATTGATATGCTTCGTATTTCACATCTTTTTGCATATTGTCTAAACTTTATTTATATGATACCAGAGCTAGGCAGTGGGAGAATAGTGGAACAGATATGACCAGAGGAGAGCGCATGCTTCCCAAGTAACTGGACTAGATGCTAGATGCAGAAAAAAAGGATAGAACACATGCAATCCTAGACAAATATAGATTTTGGATGCAGACAACAAGGATAGGATGCATGCAACCCTAAATAGAGACCTAACCGACTGACAAGAAGCGAACAAGGACTGACACAGACGTAGACTAACCAACACAAGGAGACAGAATACCTAACACACATTTTGAGAGCCACGTTGAATATGCATTTCAAGGTCTTGGCCAAGGCAAAAGGGAGGTACTCATTGCCCTAAGGCAACCAAAAATAGTAGTGTGTTTCAACACTATTAAATAACTTTATTGTTGCAGCACAGCGCATGTGGGATTTTTTTTTACTGTGCACTGACTGCAAGTAAAGAAGGCTTTCTTCCTTATTTATTCTCAATGTGCCCTTCAGTGTGTGTGGTATGTATGATGTATGTTTGGTGAGAGGTCGCTAGTTCAACTCTGAGCAAAGTTAATATTTTTTTATAGGCATGTCAGATTGACACCCCGATCATCGGATTGATGCCCAAGACATCAAATTGATGCCCTGAACGTCAGATTGATGCCTCGACCATTATATTGATGCCCAAGCCATTGTATCGATACCCCAAACATTATATTGACACCCTAGACATCGTATTGACACCACAGATGTCAGAATGATGCCCTGCCAAAGTTTTTTTACACTAACAATACAAAATTGCATATTTTATTGTTATTTTTTGATATTTTTTTTTCAAATAAGGTACTAGCAATTTTTTTTCATCATAAAATTAGTAGAGGTGTCCCATTTTTTGCAAGCAAGACGTGTTCTTTGAGGTATTTTTCCACACTTTGTTGTCTTTCTTTCCAAGTTTTTCTCTTTGGAGAGATAAGTTTTTTTTTTTGGAATTAGGAAAGACCCATTGTTTCTTTTGCAACACCAAGGGGGGATCTTAAGCATTTATGTTTTTTTTTGCAAAATACTAAGACAAAGGGGGGAATAAGAAAAATTGGCATTGTAATAGGTGCATTTTTTGTGGAAACCGACACCTTCAAGTAGTTAAATTTGTGGGTATGTTGTGATTTTTTGCATTTAAATTTCCTATTTTCTTGCAAATAACAATCACATAAACAAAGAGAAAGAAAAGACCCCAAATTTATACACCTATATGTGCAATTTGTTGCACAACAATGTTCGTATTTGTGATACCTCTGGCCCACACTTACAAGTAATTTTGTCATGCTTTGGGCTACTATATCCGCTACCTAATATAGCTGCAACAATGACATCTAAGCTTGTTCTCTATAAATCATCGAGGAGAAATAAGGCAAACTAGTTCTATTGTTAACTTTATTTCATACCCACATCGTGATTGTTGTTAGGCGTAAATCCTGACGAATGTTTTTCCAAAGTATTTAGGGTAAGTTACACCCCACGCATGCAGAATAAACTTTCGATGGTAGGTGTCATTAAAAACATGATGCCCTTTCAGTATCGCCTATTCAATGTATCGTGCTACTCATATATACTTATAGTCTCCCTCACATAAGGGCGGGTATATATTGAGTGGTGTGTTGTTCATATATGCTTATAGTCTCCCTCATTAAGGATGGGTATATATTGAGTGGTTAGGATATTTAGATATGGTAGGTATAAATAAAGGGATATTAATTGGTGATATAAGGAACCTTCATAATGGCCGGTATTCACAAGTATCTCTCAGATTCACAGTTGCTAAAAGGTCCTAATTTTGTTCCATGGAAGATAAATATGAGAGCCATTATTCGGGTGGAAGATTTATGGGATGTAGTGACTGGCACTACAACATGCCCTAAAATAGCAAAAATAGATCAAGAAGCTTGGGATAAAAAGGACAAAATAGGTCTCATGTTTCTCCTACTTTCTACTACAGATGAGGTCCAACCTCATATCTGTGATGCCAAAACTAGTAAGGAAGCTTGGGATGCTTTGATTACTGTGTATGAAGGAAAGAATCAGACCACTATTCTACACATTCAAACTCAACTACATACACTTAGTATGAATTCAGTGGAGATAGTTGATCTATTCCTTTGCAGAGTGGCAACCTTGAAAGCAAAATTGAATGCTATGAGAAAACTAGTGAATGATGATATCTTGAATTTTATCATCTTGAGAGCATTGCCAGATTCCTATAATATGTTGATTACTTCCCTCAATGTTTCTGGTAGACAAGTATATTTTGTGGAGTTGGTAAATTTGCTTTAGACTGAGGAGGCAAATCAGGTTCAGAAAGATGAGGTGCCACATAATGCCCTTTCCACCCAACAAAGAGGTAAGAAACAAGGTCAGTTTGAAAAAGGGGGTTCTTCTTCCAAGGGAAAATGGAAATAAAATCAGCAAAAGGATAAACAATATTGTAATATTTGTGATATGATTAACCATGACACTAACAGGTGTTGGTTCAAAAACAAGAAACAAAATGACCAATCTAATAGGAAGAAGGGAAAAGAGAAATATAAATATAAAAAGAAACATAAGCAACCTAAGGGCCATGTTGCTTATGCTAACTCTAACTCAGACTCAGATTCCCCTGAGTCCGATTTAGATTCCAACTCTCAAGGAGCACACAAGGTGCTCATGACCCATATTTCATCTTCTCAGATAGATGTTGTCTGGTATATTGATTTAGGAGCTAGTAAACACATGATAGGGGACAAATCATGGTTTGAAACTTTTGAAGAGAAAGAAGGTAAGCTCGTCACAATTGCTGACAATCAAATATCCTAGGTGAAGGGTGAAGGGAATATTTTTGTCTCTCTTCCATATTGTAAATTCTAGATAGAGAAGGTCCTCTATATCCCTGGATTAGCCAATAATTTGTTGTTTATTCCTCAGATGTTGGATAGAAATATGGATGTGTTTTGCATTGTGAAAGGCAAGAAGAGATGTTTTATAATCCACAAAGGTAAAAATGTTGCCATAGTCTCCTACAAGCATGGCTTGTTCATTCTAGATGCTCTCTCAACACCTCATTTTGCTCTAGCTGCAACTACAAAGGAGGCTACTTTTATCTGGCATAAAATATATGGGTATCTCAGTTTAGGATATTTGCTTGAATTGCACAAATATGAGATGGTGAGAGGACTTCCCCACCTTTCCTCTATCTTACCAGTTTTCTCAGATTTCTTAGAAAGGAAGCAACATCGGGTACCTTTTGAATATAGCTCTTCTAGAGCTAAGAAAACTTTGGAGTTGGTACACACCGATATGTGCGGTCCTATGCCAACCAGTCATGGTGGAAAGAAGTATTTTTAATTTTTCATTTATGATTACTCCTAAAAAATATGGGTTTTTTCCTTCAATTGAAATCAGAGGCATTTTATATTTTCAATAGTTCAAGAAGCTTGTTGAAAAAAAATCAGGATGTTTCATCAAATATCTCCGCTCAGATCGAGAGGGGAAATATACTTCCAAATATCTTTCATCATTTTTGAAAGAACGTGGGATTAAGCAACAATTGACAACATCCTATACACCTCAGCAAAATGGAGTTGTAGAAAGGATAAATTGTTCCATTGTGGAAATGGTATGATGTATGCTAAAGGGAGCACATCTTGAGGATGTGTATTAGGTAGAAGCAGTAAATACATAATCATACCTCCTGAATAGAACACCCACAAGAGCTCTATAGGGTAAAACTCCACAAGCAGCATGGAGTGGTAAGAAACCCTCCATTTCTCATCTAAGAATTTTTGGATGTAAGGCATTCATGTACATCCCAAAACAGAGAAGGAAGAAGTTAGATGAGAAGACCCTGCGATGTATCTTCATTGGTTATGATGAGCATTCAAAGGGATATCTTTTGATAGATCCTATAACCAAGAAAACACATATAAGTAGAGATATAGTATTTGATGAAGGTTCCACATCAGATATCACATCTATAGATGTATACCTTGAAGAAGAAGAGGTTCCTAAGAAAGAAAGTTCACCCCCACAGAAGAATATTCCAAAATGGTATACTAGTACATTAAGATATTCTAAACTGAATACACTTCCAGACCTAACTCAAGATTGACCTTGCACTCGGAGTATGACACAACAAATAAGAGCAGAGGCATCATCTTCATATGTTGATGAACTTTGCCAACAATTTGATGATCAATCTGTAGATGCAGAGGAAGAAATAAACACATATATGGATAATCAACGGGTTTATATGACAACATTGGATGAAAATGAACGTGCAAAAGTTCAAGATGCACTTAGTGAGCCTCAGTGGAAGGTTGCTATGGAAGCAGAAAATACATCTCTTATGAAGAATAATACATGGAAGCTAGTCAATTTGCCTACAAAAATGAAGCCCATTGGTTGTAAATGGATTTTCAAAGTAAAGTATAAGACATATGGTACTATAGATAAGCATAAGGCCCATCTTGTTGCAAAGGGCTATGCTAAAAAATAAGGCATAGACTATGAAGAAACTTTTGCCCCTACTGCAAAGATGACTACCATTCGAGTACTTTGTACCATGGAAGCTCAATTTGGGTGGAAGTTGCATCAGATGGATGTTAAAAGTGCTTTATTGAATGGTGACTTACAAGAAGTATACATGACTCAACCAGAAGGATTTATGGTTGAAGGGCAAGAACAAAAGGTCTGCAAATTGATCAAATCCTTTTATGGGCTCAAACAAGCTCCTTGAGCTTGGTATATCAATATAGACAATCACCTAATACAACATGGATTCAAAATAAGTCCTTCAAATGTAAATCTCTATATTAAGAACAATGGTTATGATATAGTGATACTAGTGTTATATGTAGATAATTTGATCGTAATAGGTAGTTTAGAGAAAATGATTCATACAGTAAAATATGATTTGAAATAATCTTTTGAAATGACAGATCTCAGACTTATTTATTATTGTCTTGGTTTGGAAGTGACTCAGAAAAAACACCATATAAGAGTAACATAAAAGAAGTATGCCAAGACATTAGTTGAAAAATATCGGATGACTAACTGTAATTCTAAAACCACTCCAATGGAAGAAGGACTTAAGTTATCACGATATGATGAATCACCTCACGTAGATAGTACTATCTATCGCCAGCTGATTGGGAGTCTCATATATCTAACCAATACCAGACCTCATCTCAATTTTGCTATGGGTTATATTTCATGGTTGATGTAGGAACCCAAGGTAAGTCATTGGAAAGCAACAAAAATAATTCTACATTATATCCATGGTACAACATATTTTGGCCTGGAATACAAAAAGAATAACAAGTTTTATCTAGAAGGATACACAGGCTCTAAAAGGATACATAGACTTTGACTATGCTAGATCCATTGATGATCGAAAGTCAACTTTTGGATATATCTTTAATCTTGGGTCTGGTCCTGTATCTTGGCATAGTAAGAAGCAACAAGTGGTTGCTATATCTTCTACAGAGGTAGAATATTGTGTAGCTAGTGGAGCAGTTTGCGAGATAATATGATTACATCACATTCTTACAAACATGGGTCTTCAAATAAATCTTTCACTTCATTTGTTTTGCGATAATCAAGGTGTTTTGAATCTTGTCAAGAATCCAATTTTTCATGATTGCACCAAACACATTGACACTCGTCATTTTATTCGTGATGAAGTTCCAAAGCACAATATACAGCTCCAATACATTCCCAGTGATGCTCAAGTTGCAGATATATTCACCAAGGCACTTGGATGCATCAAATTTGAATTATTTTGCAATACCCTTGGTATTTGCCAATAATGTAATAAGGGGGGATGTTAGCATATAGTATATTAGAGAGCATATGGTATTACATTATTTAATAAAATAGTGCATTTATGCGCTCTCCAATTTTGGGTTGGTTAGACAACCGATTTGTGGTGGTTCAACTAACTTCGAACCACCCACTACATTGTATTTAACAAGAACCTGAAATCAATTTGATATGCTTCATATTTCACATCTGTTTGCATATTGTCTAAACTTTATAAAAATGCTGAAAATAGTCAAAACAGAGGTATAATGTTCCAAACATAAAATCATGCAAACAATTAACAAATAATCTATTTTAATCAAATATTTAGCAATTTAACTTTGTCATATTTAATAATATGGCAGTTTTTATATGTCAACGATAGTGTAAAAATGAGGTATTTCTAGGCCTCATCACCCACATATATGATAGACACGATGAAGATTTTAGTGTAGTAGTAAGCATGGGCATTTCATGTGGATAGTGGCATTCGAATGAGGTTTCACCATCTCAAAATCGGAGCGCAATGGTAATATTAGACGATGGATGGGTGCGACTTGATGTGAATACCATCGATTTAATTAGCAAGTGTGATGGGGGCCACGTTACTATCATGAGGATTACGTAAGTCGTTAAACATAGTGAAGGTGCACCAGATGGAGGTTTCAGAGAGATCACGATAGAATTGAATTCCTCCATAGTCAAAAATCAACAACAAGTAAACTACGTAGAGGAACAAGGAGGTTTTCAAGCAGCACAGAATGGATTCAACTAAAAGGAGGATCGAGAGCTTGAAGAGTGATTGTTTGATATTCTCTAAAACAAGCACAATGGCAAGATGTTGAAGATTGTAGCATAGCCAATTCGAGTTGTATGAATGTGGAGGAGATGTTGTTGGTGGTCAGGTGTGTAGTACAGATGATTTTTGAAGTCGATGGTCGATGCTCGGTTGAGTTTCATTGGTGTCATAATCACTTGGACTGTGGACTCTCACATATAGGTGGACGAGTGTTCAACAGAATAGATGTGGTCAACAACGAATCAAAGTATCATTGAAACACAATAGTAGTTTCGTAACAGTAGCCATTAGAGTGCAATGTAAAACCAAGCGATAGAGGTTTGAAGAGCCATGATATTAGAGGCATCCATGGATGAGACTTATGACAATTAGTGATAGAGAGTGGGTATGACATCACTTGTTTATTACCTATTCGGTCAGAAACATGCACATCAAAGTATCCATATGGTATCGCAAGTATGCCATAACGATAATGGATCGTCAAACAGAGAGGGTGTTACATGAACATGACCAGGCATGTTTTAGAGAGGGAAAACATTCTGTTATGAAGAGGAAGATCTACCGTAGATGGGGCACTTTTTTCTAAACATGACGTCAAGTATTTTCAGAAGTGAAGTCACCAAATAGGACAGACCTTAGCTCGGGGCTATTGAAAATATGGATGCAGTGGCATTAATGCAATGAAGGCACAAGATACGACAGACCCAAGTATTGCACGAGAAATTTTTCAAATGTCATGGCGATGTGGATTTCAAAGCAAAGATTCCTAGGTGGTGGAGATCGTAGTATACAGTGGAATATTCTCCGGTATTGAAGCAAAAAAGAAATATAGTTCCAGAAGAGCCCGAAGGTGAATGATAAGAACCTACGTTCCATGAGTTTTGTAGGTTTCGAACAATTTCAAATAGTAATTAATATGTTATGTGTAGTGATAATAAATAACAAAGCATTACCAAAAGTCCATGAAGACCCATGTGGTCAAAAGGACAAGTGAAACAACTAAGGGATATGCGCATAATAAAATAAAATGGTTTTTGAAACGCTACCTTCCATGATACAATAAAAGATTATATTTATTGAAACCAAGGGTTTTGAAAATTAAAAATAATAGGAAGATGTTTTGAAACTTGAGAAGACAAAAAGTTGGAAGCCATGCCAAATGAAAACTGAAACCAAAAGTTGGGAAAATGAACTGTTTTCAAGGGTGGAAAATGAAATGCAAAGTTTGCATGTAAATCTTAAATAGGCCATCAAACGAAGGATGAAGGGTTGGAAATTTTCTGAAAATAGAGTTGCAGATCTGAGTACACTGGGCCTATTTTGGGATTGTTTTTCCTTCCACTTGGACTGGTTTTTTTGGGGAAAACCAGAAATTCTGTTGTTGTAAAATGAAACATTTTTAATGCAGGAATTTTCCAGAAATTTGCATCTTATGGGCAAGAAAGGAGGAGTTTGTTCATGCATGCTTGTTTTAATGCTTACCTTTCCCTTCACGTTTTAGGATTAATAGATGATGTTAAATGCATTTTTTAATGGTTGCATCATTGAACTTCTTAAAGCCTGAAATTTATTTTTCGTTTTCCTTAGAAGCTCGCACCTAGGTTACATCAAGTTGTGCAAATGCAGATTTGGGTAAATTAGGTTGCATGCATGGATGCCTCACATCTTCGGTTTTGCTGGAATAGGATGGCATCATACTGGATGTAGCATGTTTTGCATTTTCAGCTTTTATTTTCAGTTTTCAGATTTTATTTTTATTTTTCTAACTTTTTATTTTCAGATTTTTTTAATTTTCGGACATTAAAATAAAAATAAAAAAATTTCAAAATCCAAAAATAATTGCATGGTTGCGTAGAGTATACTTCGGAGTTCCATTTTGCACTTAGACGTTTTTACTTTGGAGTCATTTCGTATTTTTAAAAATTATTTGAAGTTGTTGTTTTTATTGCAGATTTTTAAAATTTCGAAATTTCAAAATTTCCATTTTGGGGCCAAATTTAATTTTTTCAGTTTTATATTTCATTCATGAGCCTATGATGACATTTCCTTCATGAAAATTTCAATTTCATTGAAGGGGTTATGTTTATGGCATTCCACAAATTACCATTTTTGGAGCACTAAATTGCACCTTCTCTTCATGAAAATTCTGATTTCATGGAAGAGGGAGAATTTTATAATTTACATTGAAGGTCATTGTTTCAAAGCATTTAATTATTCTTCTTTATGAAAATTTTGATTTCATTTAAGAGGGATAATTAAAGTGACATTTTAAAGCCTCTATTTTAAGGCAATGAATTATCATCTCTTTGTGAAAATTAATTTCACCAAAGAGGGATAATTTATTAATCACATTAAAGGCTATCTTAATCTTCATGATAAGAAGCTACATTTGAGGAGCCTATTCATCATTTCAGATTCACATTCATAGATAGATTTAATCTTCATTTTCATGCTTAAAGTAGGATTTAATGCAAGATAAAACTTGTTTAAAACCCACTTAATAAGGAAGATAAAATCTACCTTAAAATCCTCAAGATAAAAGGAATTAAGGCACTACATCGTGGTCATATGAGGGCCAATTCACATTTACTTTTATTTTGGTTTCATGAACAATCATTAAAGTAGCATGGTAAAATAAACCAACACATGCCCCTTGTTTACAGTTACTTGCAATCACTAAGGTGTTCCTAGCATTGAATTGATATATCTTTATTTGAGATTACTAATACACATATGCAAATGCTAATATAGCGGAGACCTTGGAGAAGTTGTTTGTTTAACTTCTTTGCAAGAGAGGGTTTTGGGATCCAAACCCTAAGGGAGAGTGTAATTTCACAATTGGGTAAAATTAACACTCAACATTTTGGCGCTAGGAGGGTTGAATATTTCATGCCTTATTGATTATTATCTTTAGACCTATTTTAACACACAACATTGTGATGCTAAAAGGAGGACATGAATTGTTATTCATTGATCTAACACTTTTGGATTGTTCATACAGGAATAATGTGATTTGATATAATTTTGAAAGTTTTGAATTGCTAAATATTTCAAGTTCATTTGATTAGCATCTTTGGTTTCCTCTAACACTCACACTTTGGGAGCTAGGAGGATTTGAATTGATTTATTTTATTGCTATTTAGATGCTAAATTGTTCATGTTACTTGAAATATTTATTTTACAAAACATTGGTCTTGACTAACGAGGTTTTGTTTCCATATGATCACTTTCATTTGATTCTAACATTCTCTATTTTTGATGATGTGCTAATGCTAATCTATTTGTAAATTTGAGAATGTTCTTCAATTTCATGGTTTAATGGATACATATCTCTTGGTTGATGCTAACATGATCATTCATATGTTGTACATTTGAGATTGGTTAGTCATTTTATGCTTCTTTGTAAGAAATATTTATTTGACTAACAAATTGGTTTTGAAGTTATTCTTTGAGTTTCACTAATGGCTACAAATATTGGAAAGTGGTATGGGGTGCATGGTAATCCTTTGAACATTAGTGGAGATGCTCATGACTTACCCAAGAACATAGAGAAACTTTTGCCCAAGTTTAAGCACAATGGCACAATATTAGCCAAGGAGCACATTCAGTCCTATGTGGATATCCTAGTTAGATGGAATGTCGAACATGAGGATGTGGCATGTAGATTGTTTCCTGGGAGCCTAGATGAGGTGGCATATGATTGGTACATCAATTTACCCACTGGCTCTATTACATCCTGGGCCCAATTGGAAACTGCTTTTATCAATCAATTTAGGTTGCCCATTGATCCTATCATGATTTATCAACAATTTGCTTCTTGCAAGAGGGAACCTAATGAGCCAGTGAGAATTTTCAACATGAGATTTTGAAATCTCTATGCGAGATTAATTGCTCCCTATACTATTGAGGAGAGTGGTGCTCTTCAAATATACTTTGGGGCATTGGATCCATTATTTGCCATGTTCATTAGGACAAATCCTTTGGTCACTAATCTTGCATTGGCCTACATGGAAGCTATGATTATAGATCAACAATTGAGGCCACAAGGTTATGGGATGGAGCAATTACCTATGGTAGGACAACTAGGGGCTTGCAATCAAACCTCGATGGTAAATCAAGCATGGGCACAACAAAATTTGATATCAAATATTTTGCCCCATAATCAATTTTACCCTACCATACCCACTTATGCTCCCACATGCGCTTATACGAGTACATCTATCCATCCAACCACTCCATGGTTAGAGAATCATGTGGTCACTCATGGAGCCATTGCAACAAGTGTCTAGACTTTATCTGTTGATATCAATCCAACTAATCCTACTACTTCTACCACTCAACCAAAGAAGCTTGTATCGAAAGTAAAAGAGCAAAATAAGTTGGTTAAGAAGTCAAGTAGAGATGTGGTTCCATCACAAAAATGAGCACATCAATGTATGCATCCAAATCATCCTAGGAAGAAAATTCATAATGATAATCTTAATGATATTTCATGTTATGCTCCTTCAGGTGATAGAAGAGATTTTGATGTGACTTACATTGAAGTAAATGCCTATTCAGAATGTCTTGAAGAGCATGAAGATTTTGGAGAAGAAATTCTATGGATGGGTAACAAGAAGTTGGAATCAAATGATCACCATCTTGTTTTGGAAAGAAAATATCTAGAATCATTACCCACAAATGAGGATTTGGATGAACAAACTTATCAGGATATGATTTGGTCATGTGTACTCGCAAAGGAAGATTGGGGTAACTATATGGAGCAAGATGTAAAAATTGATCCCCTTATAGAAGCTCCTAAGCCATCAAAAGTGGTTGAAAGTGAGCTTGAAAGAGAATCAATAAATGAATTTGAAGACATAACAGAATTTCACCACTTGTTCTTGGAAGATACTTTGGATGATATTGTTGAAACTGATGGCCAAGAAGATCCACACCTTCCAAAGTGTGATAAAATTGAATCATGGGTTACAAATTTGGATTATGATAGCCTTACAAATTTGAATTCAAGAAATAACCCACTTTTGGAAATAATTGAACCATCTAAGGAAGGTGAAGATGAATTGGATGAGAAACATGTTGATGAATCGGAAGATGATGAAGAAGTAATTGAGCGTCACAACTTGATTTTGGAAGATGATTACTATGATTCTTGGAAGAAATGGGAAGAATATGCTCGCTCTAAATCTTCTAATGAACTTTTTGTGTCAATTGATATGCAGGATAATACAATTGTTTTCTCGCATGAGGATATTACAAATCCTGTACAATTTGAGAAAGTTTTGGAAGAGGGATTCAAATCTCATCAAATTTTGGAAAGTGATAAGGATTCTACAACCATGGATAAAGAAGGAGAATCATTTTCTTTAGATCCCTTTGAGGGAAAAGAAATTGAAAATATTGATCCACTTATTGGTTCTACAATGTCTATGCCATCTCAAAATGAGGAAATTTTAGAACTTGAATGGTTTGGGTTTGATATCACTGATGATCCAATTGAAAATGTCACATTATCTGAAACAACCCAAGTGATTGATCATGGAGATGTGTTAGTTGACCCATCCCTAGATAGACAAGACCTATGGTTTGAAAAGGATGGACATGTTTTTAATTGGGTGCCTAATTTTGGTGTCTTTGATAAACAAGTGCTATTCGATGATGATGAATGTCATGAGAGAAAAGAGGAAGTTTCAAATCCTCTTCAAGTAATGGTAAATGGAAATGTGCCAAAGGTAAAATCTCACCTTTTAGGTTCCACCATTCGAAATGCAAGTGAAGGTTTATCTAATGGATTGATGGATTCAAATACTATCAATGATGAAATGTCATTTGTGGTTGATAAAGAATTTGACTTAATTTCTCCTCACACCACTAATGATATTGCTTTATTGAATGAAAAGGAAGTTGATATGCTTGAAGTGTTAAATCAAGTTCATAATCAATTAGTAATAGAATCTAGGATAAAAACTTATGATGATCCTCATTTAATAAATATCCTAGATGCTTGCAAATGGTTACATAAATTTGATTGGTCTACAAATTTGAAAAATGATTTGGCTTTAAAATTTTTAGAAATAGGCTCTAGTTTGCAAGATCTCATATCTAAAAAGGAAAGCCTAATTCTAAATCAAGAAGAGAATTGTGAAATTGACATCCTAAGGAATAGACAAGAAACTATTGAAGATCAATTATTGTCTAATCAATTTGACTATTTACTCCACTATGGGATTATTAATGGAACTTTACTAAAATGGTGGGGTGAGAGAGGCAAGTTGAAGTTTGTTGCATTGTTTGGCTTAATCTTGTTTTTGTTGGATTCCTACAACATTTGGCATGCGTATCATGTTATATGTCTTTTGAAATGTTCTAATCATGTTTGGGATCCAGGGAAGTGATAGTCCAAATTTTTTGCACCATCTTGTACCATATTGTACATTTGTATATAGTTTTGGTTTTCATGTTTTGGATTTTGGGTTGGATTTCATTTTGGTTTTTAGTTTTGTGTTTTGGGTTGTCCCTATTGGTTGAGGTAATGTTTCGTGGGCACTAACTTTTGGTCTTTGGCCCATTTGGGTGTTTCTTTGCTTAGTAGGTTAGAGTACCTGATTTGAAAAACTGATGAACCCGAGAAAAGGGGGATGAGTTATTTGGTGATCATGCTCAGATTTTGGGGACTAAAATGGTGGAAAGTGGAACAATGAAAGATTAGCCAAAGCTCCACATGGGACTCACACACATTAAATGGTGTTTCTAGAAGTAAGAAGGATGAAGTTGTCTTGATTATGCAACCCTAGGCAAAAATCTAAAACGCTCTACTTTGGCTTTCTAACCTAGTGAGACTTGATGCTTTTGCAAGAGTTCCATTAGTACAAGCGATGCAACAGATTTCTTGAAATCTGTCATCTAGTTCAGGAAAACTCCACTGGGGCTATAGATGCCTGACTGGCTGTGGGGCCCTGGCTAGGCAAAGTTTGATACTTAGAAAGAGAGAAAAAAGAAAAAAAGAGAAAAAAAGAGAAAAGAAGAAAAAAAGAGAGTGAGCAATAGAAATCTAGACCCACCTAGGATAGATGGGCTTTGCAAAGCATTAAGCGAACACATGGGTGAGTTAGATAAACCTCATCGGGGCTATAGACGCCTGACTGGAAGTGGGGCTCTATCTGTAAAAGTCTTCACTTCATGAGTTGTACTTCATAGCCTAATGCAAAAAGGGATGATGGAATCTGGAGGATTTTTAGAAATGCAAGAATGAATCACTTTTGCACACACTGAGCAAAGGCAGATGGATTAGTTGTTTTCATTCTAAAGTTGTTTACCCCCACCTTCTTGAGACGTTGCTAAATAATTTTTGTTTCGCTGATCTTGTGTGTTTTCATTTCAGGTTGGGTTCTTACCGAAATGCTCAGGAGCATTTCCCAACAGAGTCACCATTTGTTGTGGTTGCTCCACAACTAGCCCCAAAATTGGGGACCCACTTTAAATTTTGGTTTGGAGAGTTTCCTTTGTCTTTGGTGGTCTTTGAGCGGTAGTGTTGAGGGGTTCCACCCATGATCTAATAAATTCTATTTTGATAGTATCCCCTTCCATTTATGTTCTTGCATTTGCAATTTTGGAATGTGCTCTGTGCCTTCTTGTCGCCTTGTAAAAGGTTAATTTTATCATTCGATGGGAGTCATTGTATAAATGTGTATAGCTTGTTTTGGTTTGATAAAGCTAGCATTTGTTTTAAAATTTTGTGTAAGTTGGGTGGTGTTCACATTTTGGATTTCTTTTATAACAAGCCTTTAAGGTTTTCAAAAAAAAAGAAAACATTACATATATATTTATGTATATAAATATATATTTATTCAATAAAAAAATTAAATAAATTAATAAATTAAAAATGAAACTTTCATATTTATATGTGTAAGTTTAAAATAAAAAATTGATGCATAATAATGAAATAAAAGTAAAGTAATAATGCCAAGAGGAGCATTATGGTTGGTAAAGTGATGTTGTGGGTATAGAATTTTACGTGCAGAGGATGCGACGATAATATGGCATGCACAGTCATGTTTTGGAAGATTGAACAAATGGGGCTCATTTTTGCAGCAAAGACAAATACTGATTGATGAGTGGACTTGAAGTTTGAATATAATCACGAAGACCACTACAGGGTTCGAAGGCCTATACTAGGATGAAAGTAAATAGGGATTTTAGATGCATTGGTAGCAACCAATGTGATTTGGTCAAAATAGAGGACTCCGGTGGCATCTGTGGCATCCACGTTGGTGATGAGAAATATTGGCATGCTTTGATGGTTAAACACATTAAACATAAGTTTCAAACATGGAGGAGTAATGTGGACGTCGTCGGTGAGTGATTCGACATAGGATGGAGGTAAACCAAAGGACGTTGTCGAAGGAAGAGAGCAGTCGGTGGATGAAAGTCTGATTTGGCATATGGGTCTCTACCAAGAACATAGGAGGTTCGAATGACTCGGTGGTAATTTAGAATATGGATCATTTTGGCATGACAGTTTTGAGCATCGAACCCAATACTACAACCTGGAAGTCACCGAGCATAGTGGGTCTGCAATTATCGGACATCGGCAATGTGAGACATCGACATCTGAAATAAATAATCTTCGACGTATGGTGCCTTCGTTTGTTTTTATGCACCTATGATGATGCCCTACCATACTATTAGCAACAGTCAGGGTAGATGCGAGCATAGGGTGAAAAAATGGTGAGGCCAACGCGGAGATGGCGAAAAGCGACATTGATTGACAACGAACTCACTCAGATAAAGGTGGCTAATTCAAGGCCATAATATGGACACATTTAAGGCATGAATACGTGATGACCGGACATGAAAACAACAATGGGTATGCGGGAAAATTCGATGGGAAATATGAACCAGTTGTCCTACGTGGACCAGACAGATACTCGATGCAGGATTGGTTTGGTCAAACGGAAATAGTGCGCACAGCACAACAATAGAAGAGTCAAGAATTTTGTCTAAGTATTACCGAAGTCGTTAGGAGGAGTCACAGTGTAGAAACGATTAAATGGTAAAGGTTAATGTTTTTAGTACCGTTTACATATAATAATATAAAGCTTTAATGAGGGTATGTTTTCGATGAAGATTAAATATGACACTTTTTGACCTAAGCCTTAATACTTCCCATGTAAGGAGAAAAGGACAATTCCAAAGTCCATTATGAAATATGTCACAAAAACAGATACCATAAAAGCGTTATGAAAGAATATGTACGCGGATGTAAATGAACGAAACATTTCGAGAGTCAAATGAAGAATAAAGAAAGCGAAAAGTCGGATATGGAAACAAAGAGACCATTTGAGAACCCAATGAAGGACACATTGGAAACATCAAATAGGGCAACAAAATGCTGAAATGGGGTTGAAAACTGGTTTCAAAAATAGAGTTGCAAATTTGTGAGAAGAGGCATACTAGGCCTGTTTTGGAGCTATTTTTTCCTTTCATTTGGACTGGCTTGAGAAAACTAGAAATTCTGCTGTTGTAAAACGAAATATTTTAATGCAGGAATTTTCTAGAAATTTGTATTTTATGGGCAAGAAAGGAGGAGTTTGTTCATACATGCTTGTTTTAATTCTTAATTTTCCATTTTACATTTTAGTATTAATAGATGGTGTTAAATGCAATGTTATTTGGTCGCATCATTCAATTGCGCCTAGGTTACCTTAAGTTGTGCAAATGCAGATTTGGGTAATTTAGGTTGCATGCATGGATGCCTCACATATTCGATTTTTCCGGAATAGGATGGCATCATACTGGATGTAGCATATTTTGCATTTTCAGCTTTCGTTTTTTAGTTTTCAGATTTTCTTTTGTTTTTCTAATTTTTATTATTTTCATTTTTTTTTTATTTTCGAACATTAAAATATAAAGTAAACAATTTTCAAAATCCAAAAATAATTGCATAGCTGTGTATAGTATACTTCAGAGTTCCATATTGCACTTAGACATTTTTACTTCGGAGTCATTTCGTATTTTTAAAAATTAGTTAAAGTTGTTGTTTTATTGCAGATTTTGAAAATACGAAATTTTAGATTTTGCATTTTGGAGCCAAATTTAATTTTTTAGTCTTATATTTTCATTCATGAGCCTATGATAATATTTCCTTCATGAAAAAATCAATTTCATTAAAGGGGCTATGTTTATGGCATTCCACAAATTAGCATATTGTGAGCAATAAATGCCCCTCTCTTTATAAAAAATTTGATTTTATGAAAGAGGGGTTATTTGTGCACTACATTGAAGGTCATTATTTCAAAGCACTAAATTATTCATCTTTCTGAAAATTTAATTTAATTTAAGAGGGATAATTTGAAGTGGCATTTTGAAGCCCTTACTTTAAGGCTATAAATTATTGTCTTTGTGTGGAAATTGATTTCATCAAAGAGGAATAGTTTATTAATCACATCAAAAGCTATCTCTATTTTTATGATAAGAAGTTACATTCAATGAGCCTATTCATAATTTTGGATTTACATTCATAGATAGATTTAATCTTTACTTTCATATTTAAAGTAGGATTTAATGCAAGATAAAATTTGATTAAAATCCACTTAATAAGGGATGATAAAATCTATATTAAAATCCTCAAGATAAAAGGAATTAAAGACTACATCGTGGTTATATGAGGGTCAATTCACATTTACTTTTATTTGGTTTCATGAACAATCATTAAATTAGCATGGTAAAATAAACCAACACATGTCCCTTGTTTACAGTTACTTGCAATCGCTAAGGTGTTCTTAGCATTGAATTGATATATTTTTATTGATATTACTAATGCACATATGCAAAGGCTAATATAGCGGAGACCTTGGAGAATTTGTTTGATTAACTTCTTTGCAAGAGAGGGTTTTGGATTCCAAACCCTAAGGGAGAGTGTAATTTCACAATTCAATAAAATTAACACTCAACATTTTGGTGCTAGAAGGAGGGCATGATGTGGTTTAGTTTATTATGATTTTATATGCTATAGGGATTTAAAGTTTAGAATATTGAATACCCTATTGACTATTATATTTAGGTCTCTTTTAACACACAACATTGTGATGCTAAAAGCAGGACATGAATTGCTATTAATTTATCTAACGTTTTTGGATTGTTCATACAGGAATAATATGATTTGTTATTGAAAACACGAGATTTCGGAAACCAAAAAGGATAAACTAAAATTGCAATGTAAATGAAACTAAAATAACGCTTAAACCCTATGTTATTGAAAATTGCATAAAAAGGAAGAACATGAACACAAGATATTAAAGCAATATAAAAATCGGCCCTTTTATTGATATGCTTTGCAAATTCGTGTTACAATGCGTCTCCTTCCTTTTTAGGGGATAGGAGCGTTAAATATTGCTCTTTTACAACTTGTTTCAGAATTCCTTCTTCTCGCGTGCCCACATATAAGATGGGCGAACCAAAACGTCGTCGCCGCTTGCGTTGGTAAAGGTAGATTCCTCGTTGCTCCTCTAATGCTGCAAATCTGCGTTCAAAGAAACAAACAAAGAATCAGTAGCACTTGTGTATGAAAAATAAAAGATAAATCTAACTATGATTAAAATGAATCTAAATGAAATGAAGACTTGACAAAAGCATAAACATGAAACTAGCTAAATACTATAAAAGAAATAAAGCGGGGGGTGCCCGAAGGCAAACCACCCGCGGGTGAAACTTTGCTTCGACACCAATCCGCTTAGGATGGGTCCGAAACCTGATGTGATGTGTTGTCGGCAAATTGGTAGAATATTGTGGTCAAAAAATCGGTGTTGGTTCTTGATTCGTGCCTTCAAAAGTCACCCAATAACCTCTCTTTCGATTAAGAGATTATGGATGTTGAAAACACAAATCGCAAGTAAATGAATTAGCAACACTTCGTCGCTCAAAATGCTCCTTCTCGGTATATCTTTTGGGTGAGGAAACTCACCATTTTATAGACCCAAGGGGTCTCTTTGAATTAACATGCAAAAGTGTTTCTTTGCATGAATGCTTTTGTGTGAAGAGAAGACTTCTTCTTGATCAAGGGCTTCTTAACTGCCTCTGTGCATGTCTTTGTATGTTTTAGAAAAGCTCACTTGCACTCCCATGCAATGAAGGGATAGCTAAGTGGCAAATCCGAGTTGTCTTAAAAAGCTCACTCTTATTCCCATGCAGTGAATGGAGAGTCAATTGGCAGATATGAGTTGTCAAAAGAACTCACTCGCACTCCTATGTCATGCAGGAAAAGCTAAGTGGCAGTTCTGAGTTGTTATATGCCGAGATTTGACTTTTTGTCGGTCAAACTTGACATTCGTCCCACCCCGAAGCGAGCGCTGGTAATCGTCTCTGGGTGAGACGAGTATCAATCTGCACTCGTCCCTGGGTAGGACGAGTAAAAATCTGCACTCGTCCCTGGGTGGGACGAATAAGAAGCTGAGTGTCTAAAAGGTGCCAAATTGATTTTTGACTTGCAAAACTGTTGTGTGAGTGGTTAGAACCACTGTTTAACCTCTGAGGGCTGCCCTGGGGGCTATGTGTGTTAGTGCGATCAGTGCTTGTTGTCACATAATCGGATTGGTGTTGTTTTGGTGTCTACAGATGCCCCTTTTTGGGAAGCGCTGCACATGGTGCAGTGCTGAGCAAAAATATATAACCAAAGCACTAATGATTAGGGTTTCTCAGTAACCTAACCAACTCTTGATGCCCCAAGTATGGAAAGGGCACGCATTCTTGAATCCTTGCTTCTGACGAGCTAAGGAACTTAAATCAAGTATTAACCTGGTTCGGTGAGGTATTACTTGAACTTAGACATTGATCAGTCATGAATAGGCAAAGGGCGCAACCTTTTGTTGTGGGAACCTTGAGTTCATGATTCACGAATGCCAAGTATATGATCGGTTTGTGATGATTGCTTGTTTGCTGCCCCAAGCAGGGGCGCGATTGTCTTTTGCAATGATCCTTTGAATGCGTGTCATTTCCAAGACTGGGTATATTGGTGTTGATTGGCAACTAAGTGTGACTACCCCCTCAAGCGACGAATCGATGAGGGAATGACCGACATGAGAAAAGCGACGAGTCGCTTGACCCAAGATGACTTGTGCAAGGGTGCCTTTAGATGGTTTACCGCTAAGCATGCTCGAGCAGTTTCTCGATTGTTTTGACCTATTTTTGGTGGGAGTGTGAACCCATTTTGAGATGCCATTTGGGGTTAACATTGGCGAAAATCCGTCTTCCCGTGGAGCGGTCCGGCTATGGTAGCCTTCTTAGGGAGTAGGATAACGACAAGGTAGACCCCGACATCAGTTTTCTTATGCCAAGAGGTTAAGTGCAAGAGCACTTTTGTCCGACAATTTTTAGTGGTTTTGTTGGCATTTGTCATTTTTAATTTTTTTTTTTTTTTTTTACTCGTCCCGTGGGGGGACGATTGCCGTGATGGTACTCGTCCTGGGGTGAGACGAGTGCGCCACGGTGGTACTCGTCCTGGGGTGGGACGAGCGCGCCGAAGAGCGCTCGTCCCGGTCAGGGACGATTACCGACTGACAAAAAGTATAAATAGGCGAAAATGACGGTTTTGGCTCATTTGCACTGTTCATCGATTGCGATTTGGAGCTCTGGGGAGGAGGAGGTAGATTTTACGGCGCGAAGCGCTTGCCGGATTATCCAGCCACCATGAGTGCACAGACCGGGTCGTCGAGCGGCGGAGCCGAGGCGAGACCAGTAAGTGCACTATCTCCTCGATTGTGAATTTGAAAAATGCAAATGTGTTTTTATGTTGTTTTTCTTTTGTTTAAACATGAAACCTTAATTAATTAAAAGGTAAATGAATGAAACCAAATGAAACATGGATGCAAACCGATGGAAACTTAGATGGACAACCATAGGATAAACCCAAAATGAAACTTAGAGTAACACTTTAGGGTAACCATGATTAAAAATGTTTTGTTTTTTATGTGAATGGTAAAACTTAGGTCGAAACCATAAGTAAACCATGCCCAATTTTTGTGATAATTTTATGGAATTAAAAATGGAAAATGGATGAAATTTTTTGTTTGAAATGGTAAACTTAGGTCGAAACCGTAGGTAAACCATGTCGATTTTTTTTGTTTTTGATGAAATGAAAGATGAATTTTTTTGGTTGAAATGGTAAACTTAGGTAAAACCGTAGGTAAACCATGTCAAATTTTTATTGTTTTTGATGAAATTAAAGATGAAAAATTGATGATTTTTTTTTTGAAATGGTAAACTTAGGTAAAACCGTAGGTAAACCATGTCAAATTTTTGTCATTTTTGATGAAATGAAAATGAAAAATGGATGAATTTTTTTGTTTGAAATGGTAAACTTAGGTAAAACCGTAGGTAAACCATGTCAAATTTTTGTCGTTTTTGATGAAATTAGAAAATGAAAAATAGATGAATTTTTTTGTTTGAAATGGTAAACTTAGGTAAAACCGTAGGTAAACCATGTCAAATTTTTGTTATTTTTGATGAAATTAAAGATGAAAAATTGATGAATTTTTTTTGGTTGAAATGGTAAACTTAGGTAAAACCGTAGGTAAACCATGTCAAATTTTTGTCGTTTTTGATGAAATTTAAAAATGAAAATTTGATGAATTTTTTTTTGAAATGGTAAACTTAGGTAAAACCATAGGTAAACCATGTCAAATTTTTGTCGTTTTTGATGAAATTAAAGATGAAAAATGGATGAATTTTTTTTTGAAATGGTAAACTTAGGTAAAACCGTAGGTAAACCATGTCAAATTTTTGTCGTTTTTGATGAAATTAAAGATGAAAAATTGATGAATTTTTTTGTTTGAAATGGTAAACTTAGGTAAAACCGTAGGTAAACCATGTCAAATTTTTGTCATTTTTGATGAAATTAAAGATGAAAAATTGATGAATTTTTTTGTTTGAAATGGTAAACTTAGGTAAAACCATAGGTAAACCATGTCAAATTTTTGTCTTTTTTGATGAAATTAAGATGAAAAATTGATGAATTTTTTTGGTTGAAATGGTAAACTTAGGTAAAACCGTAGGTAAACCATGTCAAATTTTTGTTATTTTTGATGAAATGTAAGATGAAAACTGAATGAATTTTTTTTTTGGATGTACATGTGAATGAAAGATGTTATTGTATGGTTATGCATTTTTGTACATGTGATGGTAACTTGATGCATGATTTTGATGTTTATTGTTTTATGTGATGTGCAGGTGGTGAAGAGTCGACATCGGGTGCCGACGATTTTTTCTAATGCCCGCGAGGCATTGACAGCTGAGGACTGGGATTGGCTTGATGCCCTAGGGCTCAAGCATGTGGCTCGGTTGGATGCAGTTGTGGCGGATCGGGCGTACATTACAGCATTGATCGGCCTATGGGATGTTCGGACGAACACCTTCCATATTTCGACAGGGGAGATGACTGTCACCTTAGAGGACGTGTATCGGATTCTTCGGATTTCGATAGACGGGGTCCCCATCCGGACGACGCCACGGGGCCAGAGGACGGCTGTACTGACATGGTATTTTGGATATGGAGAGGATGATGATGGGATGACCTCGCTGGAGAGGGCGGAGCTGGATTGTCATATTGGGGGGATTTTGGTGCGATATTGGTATGCGAGGGGAATGTTGGGAGTGAGGCATGCATTACTCATGAGCCTCATTTCCAACATGCTCTTGCCAGACTCGTCAGGAGCGAGGTTCCCATGGAACCTATTGGAGGTGGTGTGGCAGCTAGTGGAGTGTCCGGTGACAGAGCCGGTGATTATGAGATGGGGCCAGACGCTTTTGGCTCAGTTGTATGATGAGTTGTATGAGGTCCGTTGTCGGAGGTGGAAGGGGATTGGGTGCAGTTTCTTGTTGCAGTGTTGGGCCTGGCAGCATATAGCCGTAGAGCGACCACGAGGGCTACCTTGGACTACCCGAGCTGACATGGTGGACAGGGATATTGGGTATGGTGCTCTATGGTATCGATCGGAGGAGCGGGGGCAGAGTCGACGGTTTGCGGGAGACGTAGACCATTACAGAGATGCATTTGCATGACTGACTCCCGGGGATGTGGTATGGAGGCCATATCGGGATTGTCCCGCATGGCCAAAGGTGGATGATTGGCTTCGGCGGGTTCAGAGGGGGAGATGGGTGATTGGGCGGCATGGGACAGAGCAGGAGTACTTCCATTACCTCCGAGTGACGCGACAGTTTGGGGTACGCCAGGGGTTGCCTGGGGAACCCATGGTCTATCGACGTCGGAGTGATGAGAGGACCTTAGCTGCGTCGATCCTCGAGCCATTGGGGGAGGAGTCTGATACTGTTTTGGACATTTCGGACGTAGATGACGTCGGAGTGACGGTCGAGTATCAGGAGTGGTGGACGCTGCGACAGTGGCGAGGTGAGGGGCCATTGGGAGGAGATGAGGCAGCGGGAGGCAGAGAGGGTGCAGAGGCACTAGGAGAGGGTTGGGGAGCTCCTGCGGATGTGGAGATGGTGGAGGTGGCAGATGTAGGAGATGATTTTGAGGAGGAGGAGCAGCGGAGATGCAGGATGCTCCTAGAGAGGGGGGTCGAGGGAGACAGAGGCGGGGTTGCGCGTCGAGGTAGCACGATTGACGGGGTTATTACAGAGGTGAGATGGAGAGCTTGCGGAGATGACGTAGGAGAGGGATCTCCTACGGACACAGTTGGTAGGGCGGGAGAGCGCAAGGGCTGCGTCTCACCAGCAGGCGGGGGATACGGATGCTGCACGGGAGAGGGATCTCCTACGGGTGCAGCTAGCACAGCGTGATGATGCCATCGCGTACTACCATAGGCGAGAGGTCGAGTGGAGTCGGCATCGATCGAAGATGGAGGGTGAGATTATCCGCCTGGGTGGGCGAATACCAGAGCCTCCGGCTAGTGGCTCGTCGTACAGGATGAGAGATAGCGGGACGGAGCAGTCGGCATCATCTCGGCGTAGGCGACGAGAGGAGGGAGGAGCGAGTGGTCGGGATGCAGGGGCGAGCAGTCACCCTGAGAGGTCTCAGAGGACGGATACCATGGGGGGTAGCTCTCGTCGCACCGATCCTGCATGATCATGGTGGCCGACGCCCTAGGCTGGGGGTTTTGGGATTTTGGATGATGGGAGGGAGGTCTGAGGACCAGTTTTGTAGCCTACGGGAAATTTTGTTATGATATATATACAGATGATTCTTTTTGGTGTTTATCATTTTTCATGATTTATTTTTATGTGCATGTTTTTACATTGATGTATGCATATGCAATTTATGAATGCGATGATTCTAATTTGTATGATGTATGCATATGGAATGAATGAAATGAATTATTGATGATTTGTCGATGCACCATAGACTGTACAAGATTGGATTGACTTGCTATAGTAATGGGATAACTTTGTGGAATGCTTGTGCATGTGGAAACTTTGTTTTTGTATTTTGTCTATTTTTTGATGGTGATGTATGGAATGAAATGTATCGGTTGTTTGAAAATGTAGTTAAGCTTTTACGAGATGCAGATATTTTTAACTAACTAGCCAAGACTGTACATTTATCTCGCAAGACTTTTTGAACAAGGTATAAATCCGACTTGAATTTAACCAAGTTATTTCACATCCCTGTGTGTGCAATTGAGTTCATTTATGTGTTATTCATCAGGATACCGCCAGTGCCAGATGGGCTTTCAACCGAACCTGTATTGAGGATCACCTAATTAGCTCCACTAACTCCTTTATTGTATTTAGTCAGATTAATCTGCGATGTTATCTAGGATACCATAAGCTAGCTCATCCACATGCAAACATTGATCTGCACACAAGTTAATGTGACAGATATATCGTCATGCGGGAGGTTTACCGCCAGTGACCAATAGGCTATCAACCAAACCAGTACTGAAGCTTGCCTCATGACCTGTCAAAATACTGAGAGTTCCAGGGATTCAAGTTCGACTCCCTTCTTTTCTTCAAGTGTATTGGGATACTTGCTCTTTATAGTGATAAAATCACTATTTATTTTTGTTTTATTGTTTTTTTTGTTTTTTTTTTTTTGAGCAAGGGATTTGAATATGGAGTGATGAGAATCACTATTGTTTGTGCCTTTTGATGTGTGCACTGTAGGATGTCAAATTTTAGTGTTTTGACGTTTTGCAAATTTTTGATGTTTTTGCAACTTTTGAGAACTTGGGATTCATGGGGAATTGGGTAGGGAGGATGCTTGTCCTTTTGCCAACTCTCAGCATTCCTAAGGTCATTCGCACAAGGGGATAAGCAAGATAGCCGTTTCGCTTATGGTAACCGGGATTACGGTGCAGGTTTCATCTTTCGTTCACACAACTTAGGAATTATTTTATGTGTGTTAATTTGTGTTGGGATGCTACGTACCAAGGTGGGATCCAAGTAAAACTTTCCCGTGTAAAATCTGCTTAACTATGTACAGTTATTGGCTAGAAATTTAAAGACATCTGAATGACGAAAACCCTATATACATTAGGCGACAACTGACGATGCTAAAATAAAAGGGTGATATGCTGGATGTAAGCGTTTATGAAAATGGATCGGAGGTGGAAAAGGATGGAATTGCCAAGTAATGACTGTCTATGGTGCTTTTGACTTGTATGACCTAGCGAAATATGCAATGTATGGATGCAATGCTTAATGTAACCTATATTTTTGTATTTTGATTTTTATGAGAATGCATGGAATTGGAATGCAATTGTTTTTGTGATTTTGATTTTTATGAGAATGCATGGAATTGAAATGCAAATGTTTTTGTAATTTTGATTTTTTTTTTTTTGAGAATGCATGGAATTGAAATGCAATTGTTTTTGTGATTTTGATTTTTGTGTTGTTTTTGTTGATTTTTGAATATTTATGTTGACCAAGCAATAATGGTAACGCTTGGAGCCTTTGGTTTGACCAAAGGGTTTATAGATACCTTTGGGGCATTTAGGGATGACCAAGCGATTATGAAAATCCTTGGAGCTTTTGGGTTGACCAAGCGATTGTGATAATCCTTGGAGCTTTTTGGGTTGACCAAGCGATTGTGATAATCCTTGGAGCTTTTTGGGTTGACCAAGCGATTGTGATAATCCTTGGAGCTTTTTGGGTTGACCAAGCGATTGTGGTAATCCTTGGAGCTTTTTGTTGGACTATGGCTCTCTAGCTATGGAATGGCCTCAAATGAATGATGTTCAAGGGTTCTATTTCCTTGATTCCTTCAAGAGAGGCAAGCCGGTATGTTTCGGGTCCTATTTTACTATCAATGATGTAAGGACCTAACCAGTTTGCTATGAACTTGTCCCGTAGATGGGACGGCAAATTAGAATTCTGTTGGTTCTCTTTTAAGACCAAGTCACCAACCTGAAATTCCCTAAGGTGGACTTTCATGTTGTATGCTTTCTTAAGTCGCTCTTGATAGATACGCAAATGCTCGAGAGCATTAACGCGTCGTTCGTCGAGCAACGTCAGTTGATCTAACCGGGCCTATCGCGCAGTGTCATCATCGATGAACTCTTGCATTGAAATGCGTAGGGAAGGAATTTCCAACTCAAAAGGCATGACTGCCTCGGAGCCATACACCAACGAAAATGGAGTTGCCCCAGTGGGCGTTCGAATGTTGGTGCGATAAGCCCATAGGGCAAGCGGGATCTGAATGTGCCAGTCTTTATGATTGTCTGCAACTATCTTTTTGAGAATGGCGACTAGCATTTTGTTTGACGCCTCTGCTTGCCCATTTGCCTACGGATAATAGGGTGTTGAAAAGCTATGCTTGAATCTTGTACTTTGTGGTCAAAGCACGCACATCTTTATTCTTGAATGGTGTCCCATTATCCGAGACTATTTTGGATGGAATACCAAAATGACATATGATGTTATGCAAAATAAACTCCGCAATGCGGGCTCCAGTCGTAGTGGTCAGCGAAATTGCTTCCACCCATTTGGTAAAGTACTCTGTGGCCGTTAAAATAAACGTGTGACGACCAGACGATGCAAGGGAGATCTTTCCAATTAGATCAAAGCCCCACTTGCAAAAAAGGCCAAACCGATTGGATCGGTTGCAAGGCACTGAGAAGGTACGTGTGTCAAATTAGCATGGTGTCGACACTTCACGCACTTCTTCACATATGCGCAACAATCTCGCTCTAAAGATGGCCAATAATAACCCATGCGAAGAATGCGCTTTGCGATGGCCATACCGCTGAAGTGGCCACCACATGTACCATCGTGAGCTTGGGTGATCGCCCAAGCGGACTCTTGTTGGTCCAAACAACGAAGGAGGATTCCTTCATAATTTTGACGATACAAAATGTCTCCTAACAAGACATGCTTTGCCGCTTTCTGTTTGAATGATCTTTTCGTGGCTTGTGTCAATCCAAGTGGGAGATTACCTAGCTTGAGGTAATCCCGAATGGGTGTGTACCAATCTTGCTGATCAGAAACCTCGATAGTATGAACGGCCAATCCCTCTTGAAGTCTATCCCGAACAAAAGCTGAGCTAGGAAAGAACTTGTAAAAACAACGTGGTGTTGCTAGTAAGAGGGGTCGGGGAGAACAAGGACCCCCAGTTGGCTTGAATCAAACAATCTCGAATTCGAGAGAACTTATCCGGAGATGGTTCAATCTGGATCATGTGGATTCTTGGCGTCAGATCAGAGCTTGCACGCTCCATCGTAGATTGCGATAATGTTTTAACCTGAATGGTTGTCATTTCACCAGAAGGGTCTTGCGGGATGAGTGACCCCAAGGAGGCCATAGTATCCGCAAAATGATTTGATGATCGAGGGAGTGCCTCGATGTCATACCATTCAAGTTGTGCCAGGAATTTGTCCACAAGGACTTTATAAGACCACAAAACTGGACATTTACATTGGTATATCCCCTTTACTTGATTGACAATTAACAACGAATCACCAAAGATGTTCAATCGTTTAATGTTCATGGTGATTGTTGTCTGAAGACCTATGAGCAAGGCTTCGTATTCTGCATTGTTGTTGGTGCATGGGAAGTCTAATTTAAATGACAAGGGCATTGGAGCACCTTGCGGAGTGAAGAATACAATTCCCGCACCACCCCCTTGCTCACATTTAGAACCATCGAAGAATAGGGTTATGTCAGCCTGTGACTCAGGCTCATCGAGAATCCGGCGACTACGAAACATGGAAGACCCCATCATCAGGTAGTTCAAAAGTCAGAGGCTGATCGTCTTCAAGAGGAGCCTCAGCTAGTTGATCGGCGATGACTTGACCTTTTATAGATTTCTATCCAATGAACTCTATGTCAAACTCCGTCAACAACATGATCCATTTCGCCGTGCGGCTACTATGATAAGTACGACTCATCATGTATCGCAATGGATTCTCCTTAGACACAACATACGTCTTATTACTAAGCATGTAGTGGCGTAGCTTTTTGGTAGCAAACACCATTGCCAAGCAGAGCTTTTCAACATATGCATAGTTAAGTTCATAACTGACCAGGGTGCGGCTAAGATAGTATGTAGCCTGTTCTCTGTGAAGTTCATTTTTCTGGGACAGCATGGCGCCCAGTGCCACCTCAGTGGCTGAGATGTATAAATAGAATGGCACTCCTGGTCTGGGTGGTGCCAATACTGGCGGTGAAGCCAAGTACTGTTTAATGTCGTCAAAGGCTGGCTAGCACTCATCATCCCAATGAAATGTGACCCCCTTATGCAATAATTTATTCATGGGTCGGCATTTGTCGGATAAGCTGTGCTATGAAGCGCTTGATCGATGCAACCTTTCCTCTGAGACTCTGAAGCTGCTTGATGGTGGTTGGGGGACGCATTTCAAGGATTGCCTTGACTTTGTTTGGATCAACCTCAATTCCTCGTTTGGAGACTATGAAACCCAAGAGCTTTCCAGAGGTGACGCCAAAGACGCACTTCTTGGGGTTTAGTCGACTTTATGCTCAATGAGGCGATCAAGGACCTTACTCAAGTCACCGATGTGATCTGGGCGCAAAAGAGATTTGGCCAACAAATCATCCATGTAATCTTCCAAAGTTTTGTGCATGTAATCATGAAAGATGTATGTCATGGCACGTTGGTAGGTAGCTCCGGACATTTTTAAGGCCAAAAGGCATGACCTTATAGCAAAATGTCCCCCAAGGCGTTGTGAATGCCGTTTTTAGTTGGTCCTCAGGATTGATACGAATCTGATTGTATCCTGAGAAACCATCCATAAGGGAAAGCATTTCGTGGCCCGTTGTAGCGTCTACCAACGCGTCGATGCTCGGCAAGGGAAAATCATCCTTAGGACTCGCTTTGTTAAGATCTCAAAAATCGGTGCATATGCGAATCCTCCCGTCGGGCTTCTTGACAGGGAACCATGTTAGACAACCATGGCAGATAATCCACACGAGATGACAAAGCTGGGCATCCAACAACTTTTGTAACTCATCTTTTACCATTAAGGCCACTTGTTGGATGCATCTTGCGTAGTTTTTGCTTGGCTGGCTTGATTGTCGGATCAAGCGTTAAATTGTGCGTGACTAGCTGTGGGTCTAGTCCCGGCATATCCTTGTATGACCATGCAAAAACCTCCTTCTTTTCCTTAAGAAGGGCAACATAATCGGCTCGCTCTTCGGGGGAAAGACTTACCCCCAGCTTGAGAATCCATGGATTCATTGGATCTATGTCGATGTCTACATCAGTCGTTGCTTCAACTGACATATGGGATCCGTCTTCCAACTGGTGTGGAATTGGGATCAGATGGATATCGTTTGCTGAATTAAGATCATCATTAGGAACGTCAAGTTCCTCTTCGACATGGAAGACATCCTGAGTCTGTCCTGGAGTGAAATGAAACATCCCACCGCAAGGCCAATACTCTGATGGAGATGGTGGTGTGTCAGCGCGATCCCAATCAATAGCTTCTATGTCTAGATGCAATAATCATGTTGGATTGGCTGGATCATGGATGGGGGCGGTCAAGTCAATGGAGACCATGTTGATGAAATGATTGTAATCTCCATTACCGCAAATGTGACAACTATGACATTCTAGATGTTCTTGGTGCTTTGGATCTGGCTCTGTAGGCACTGGCACAAAGGGATCAGCCCTATGCGTGGACACGCAAAATAGGGTCTGCCCTAGGTAGCGATGGTTTGATAGGGTCTCCAAGTGAAAGATGCTCGTTGTATGCCAGGAGTGGCGGGTGCGGTAATTGCTATAACTGTGCCAGGTTGAAATGCCTCCTAGGTCTTGGATCTATGTGTAAGTGTTCAAACATGTCATCTATGTCCAAAGGATTTTGTTGTTGTTGAGGTAGCCTATGCTCACTAGGATCATTCAATGGGAACATCATCAAGAAGTCCTCCTGATCGTCATTCATTGGATATTCATGCGAATGATCATACTTCGACTCATCTTCAGAAGACCCTTCGTGGTCTTGTCCATCTTCCCCTTGTGGGTGAGTCCATGAGGTTTCTCCTTGTTCGGCCGTAGGGAAAGGGTTGTTGAGGTCAACAAGGTTATTTGTTTGTAATGGGAAATAATCCCCCAATGTATAAGTTGTATTTGGATTGGCATATGGATCTGATGCCAACCCATCCTTGTTGCCTATCCCTAGGCCTTGCATGTTTTTGACCAAGATGTCGAGGGGCAAAGGGTGATTAAACCCTACTCCTGACTTATCATAAGGCATTTGGTATCTTGGTTGACACAAAACACGCATTCCTTGTTCATACCGGCCTAACCCGTATCCATGCCAATTGCATTGGCTAAGATATCGTAATGCGAAGTCTGGGTTAGCCAGATAGTTGACATCTTCCACAAAGGGATCTTCATCTTCCTCTTCTTTTTGGGAAGGTTCAACGCCATGATCCAAGCCCCCAAAAATAAAGTTTGTCTGATTAGGTGGGTAGCCTAAAGGAACCACGGAGCCTATGGGGAGTCGAGGTCTTCCCATGTCTTGCATAGGCTGAAGTGTGGGCGTTGCAACAACATTGCGCACTATATACTCCCCCATGCCTGTGTTAGACATCTCAACAGTAATCGTTGGCGATTGAGGGGAAGCGAATGGGAGTTCTCCTTGAGTCCACTCCATGTGGGGTGAACTAGGCGTCTCAACTTCCATTCTATTAGGCGTCTCTTCTGTAGAGATGTTGGAGACTAAAGGTGGTTCCGTTTCCAGGGGCTTCTTTCCTTTGTCCGTTGGTGTGGCCACCGTAGGTGGCGTCGTTGTGGGAGGACTGGATGAAGAAGATGATCCCGCCTGAGAATTTGATTGACTTGGTGATGGAGATTCTTGCTTAGTCGGACCCCGTTTAGATGGATTTAACTGGAAATCCACATGCGTTGAAGGGAGGGTCGACTGCGGCATGATTTGCACTGAGTTGCAATACTTAAAAGGTTCCAAATCTACGGGGACCACGTGCACTTGTCCTTCAAATGTATACTTCAAACATTGATGAGCAATTGAAGGGACACACTTCATATCTCGGATCCAAGGCCGCCCAAGCAAGATATTGTAAGCCATCTCACCTTCTAAAATGTGGCACAACGTATGAATGGTCTTTTGTCCCACTTGTATGGGCGGGACAATTGTGCCAAGCTATCGAGCATATCGCATCATTAAATGCTCGAAGGGTATAAGTGGAAGGTGCAATGTGAGAGGCTGGTAGTTTCAAATGTTTCAGTGCAGCGGTTGTAATAAGGTTACTGGACGAACCAGTGTCTATCAACACCCGTTTGTATGGAGTCCCGTTGACCCGTGCAATAACGTGCAGGGGTGGATCCGCTACATCTCCAGTCACCGTTTTTAGCTCATCTTCCCTGAAGGTAATGACTGGTTCGGTACACTCGTTTGACATGCCCCACAAAATTGTTGAACGAATCCGCTTCGTGGGGTTGCAATTCAATTGCCTTTAATATCTCCATAAGAGCTTCCCGATGGGGCGTCGATTGTTGAATAAGCTCATAAATGGAGAGCCTAGCCGATGTGGTCCATAGACTTTGAGTAAGTCTAGTTCGAATCGTGGCCACTGGTCTAGGCGGGGGCAACTGTGTAGGATTCGGTTGATGTTGTGACGTGGATGGAGCTTCCCTAGTGGCTGTCGTGGGGACAACTCCTGGGTGTCTCTTGTTTCTTGTCACAATGCTAATCATCCCAACATACCCCTCCATGGGGCAACTCTGTTGCACTTCGTTGACATGCAGAGGTTTTGTTTGTGCATCATGTGTGGGTAAAGGATCTTTGAAAACACCCATTTGTTGGTTGTTGGGTGCGATGGGGTTATCCACTACCAATGTGTGATTATCAATGAGATCTTGCACTAAACCTTTAAACGTCCAACAGACATTAAGGTCATGCCCTTTCCTTCTATGGAATCTACAGAAAATATCCTCTCTATACCCCTTAGGCTTTGGCGCATTAGGATCAATTGTTGGAATATCTGGCAGATTAATCAAGTTTGCCGCTGACAAACGGTCAAACAAGGAATCCCTAGACTCAGTGTATGGTGTAAATTGTCGCTTGGGGCGACGCTGCTGATTTTGATCCTGCTTTTTGTTATCTTTCTCATAATTATTGTGAGGCACCGCCTGATAATTAGCCTTTGGAGGTTGTGTTGCTTGGGCAGGCGTAGGGGCATTAATAGCAACTTGATTGACCGCGGCGGGTTTTTGTTGCGTATTCCCTATTTTGGTGCTCTTGTTCCACTCTTTTTTCTTAGGCTTGGCAATTTTGCCATCCTGTATCTTGATCTCTTCGATACGTCTAGCTTGTGCCAGAGCTTCTTCTAAAGTGGCGTATTGCTGCAGCTGCAATAGCACAGAGATCGATCGCAAACAACTCTTTGCGAACATTTGAGTTAGGTCGGACATAGGAGGGAGGTAGGACAACTTTGAAAGCACCGTCCTCCACCGATTCCCATATGCTACCATAGACTCCTCCTCATACTGTTTGAGGCTAGCTAGATCACTGAGTGACGCCTTTTTCTTTGTATTGAAAGCAAAACGTTCTAGGAACGCGTCCACTAGTTGATCCAAGTTGTAGATGCTATGCTTCGGTAGATGGGTAAACCAATCCGAGGCAGATCCTGCGAATGTGGTTATGAATGTTCTCAATAGCAATGCATCATTGTCTTGTATACCAAAGCATTGGCTCAAAAATCGCGTCACATGCTCTTGAGCATCCTCATCCCCTTTAAAGAGTGCCAAGCTGGGGCAGCTTGAAATGTTCGGGGTATGGAGGTGTTGGCAATGATGGATGCATCGGATGACTACGGAGTTGGCGTAAGGTAGGCTTTTGGGGCCCACCAGTCTTGAGTTCCATAGTCTCTAAGCATTCTAACAACACTTTGTATGCATCAGAGGATATAATCTCCTCCTCCTTGGTTTGTTCCCGTTGTGGGTTGCGGGGAACTTGAGGCCTTTGAATGGATAAATGGGTAGCATCCCTTCTGCCTTGATAGGGCATTTCAGCCCGCTCTTCTTCTTGGTAATAATCCTCATAATCTTCTTGAGGAGTGTTTGGCCTAGGCTCTGTAAACATGGACGGGTGCCCGCGGAGGATGCCCATCATGGTTGCGGGGAATGGCCTCCCGCTCAGGTCTAAGAGGTCTTGGAGGCGATGCTTGCTGAAGTCGTGGAGACCTGTCTCGCACTAAGGGGTTGTGCCTCACATACATCTCAGATTGTTGTGCGCGAGGGACTGGGGCCTTCTCAGGCGCATGGTTGTGAAGCAATTCAGTTGTCTGACGCTGAATGCGCTCTTGATCAAGGCGACACAAATGTTCTAATTCCTGTTGTTCTTGCCTAAGCCGCGTGATTTGTGCTTGGCGGGCGGCTAGTTGTGTAAATGCCAAGTCATTTTGTTCTGTTGTCTCTTGTTTAATAGGCCTAGATGTCTCTCCTACATATCTGTTTCGATCATGGTGCTCTGAGACCCCTATATGTTGCTTCCCTCTGTCGAGGTTGGCCGCATTAACTTGAAACTCTGGTCTCAATAAGCGATCGGATATAAAGCGGGTGCGGACGTGCATCGTTTCGACGCTTGGATACTATTCCGGAGGAATGTAGTGATCTTCCTCTCTCTCTCTATGATATGCATAAAAAGTGCGGGCAGAATTGTCTTGCCCTGTAGGGAGAACCTGATGTTCTGGATATGGTCTACTATGTCCGACATTAATTGGGGGTAAATTAGGAACCACAAAATCATATGGTTCTTCCTTTTGGACCCTTTGTTGTTCCATAGCAGTACACAATGCTTCATCACTAGGCCATCCAAAATGAACTTCCAAAGGAGGCCTCGTGCTTAGACCAGGTGGTATATATAGGTTATTGTCTTGAAAAGATTCTTGTTGCTCATGAGTTTCCCTTAGGGAAGGGGTTCTAAATTCTCGTCTATTGAAGGCCTGACTTGGAGAGCCCCTCAAGGAGGGGCCTCTAGAACCATGTTCTATAACTGTATGGGTTGGAGTGCCCCTCAAGGAGGGGCCTCTAGAGCCATGTTATGCATGGTGTGAACTAACTGGTGTACCCTACCGTCGAGGCGGGATGACTAAGTCTTCAAGGCTATATCGGAGACGATTTGTCTCTCTTGGTGCATTTTTTGCAGCTTACGCCCGTGATTGGGCTTGGCTACGAGTATTCACCATGGTAATGCTAACCTAAAAATGCAAAAATTCTTTTTATGATTTTTTTTGTCTAAACAGAAAATAGCATACACACACACAAGCAATGATTATCTCTTTTAAAGATTAATAGTGTGCCCTAAATCTGGTTTAGTGTGTTTTTGTTGTTTGTTTTGTTTTTGAAAATTTTTGTGAAACGTTTAAATGCAATTATGAAGGCTCTTATGACTCCCAAAATGGTCGCCCCTTCAATATACCATTGCCGGACCGATATACCAACCTCTCTATATACCCGCCCTTACGTGAGGGAGACTATAGGTACGTGAGAGCGGATGATACGTGGAACATAGGCGACACAGAAGGGGAATCGCTCTGTTTATGACACCTACCATAGAATACTTATCCTCGCGTGCTTGGGAATCACCCCAAGCTACACTCGGTCAACTTTCGTCAGGATTTACGTCTAGCAACAGTCGCGATCGAGGTAATGGATGCAATATCTCAAGCCAAAGTGATAATGGAATCCACCTTTGGTCTTGCTCAAGGGTTGGGGTTTTACGACCAACGCCTTGGTTTAAAATACCACGTGATGTGTGGGGTTCATTTTAATTTTGCAAAATTGAAACAGGCAAACGAAAAGAAATCTTTCCCTAAGCCATACAAACTGAAAACCAGAAAATAGAAAAACAAAAATTTGATAGAAGCTGTAAAAACCCCTACCTCTTCTCTGCCTAATCGGATGTTTCTGATTTGCTCTAAAAATTGCACAGAATTATACTCGTCCCTGGGTGAGGCGAATATCAGAACCGTAATCGTCACAGGGTGAAACGAATAGTTTATTCGTCCCGGGGTGAAACGAATACCAATTCTGTAATCGTCACTTGCAGAGACGAATAACAGTCTGATGTTGAAAAATAGGTACCTGTAAAAAAACAAGCAATTTTAGATCAGTAATTTAACCTAAAAAAAAATAGAGGACAGAGGTCCCACCGTGATCGCCATTGAAAACACGAGATTCCGGAAACAAAAAGGATAAACTAAAATTGCAATGTAAATGAAACTAAAATAACGCTTAAACCCTATGTTATTGAAAATTGCATAAAAAGGAAGAACATGAACACAAGATATTAAAGCAATATAAAAATCGGCCCTTTTATTGATATGCTTTGCAAATTCGTGTTACAATGCGTCTCCTTCCTTTTTAGGGGATAGGAGCGTTAAATATTTGCTCTTTTACAACTTGTTTCAGAATTCCTTCTTCCGCGTGCCCACATATAAGATGGGCGAACCAAAACGTCGTCGTCGCTTGCGTTGGTAAAGGTAGATTCCTCGCTGCTCCTCTAATGCTGCAAATCTGCGTTCAAAGAAACAAACAAAGAATCAGTAGCACCTGTGTATGAAAAATAAAAGATAAATCTAACTATGATTAAAATGAATCTAAATGAAATGAAGACTTGACAAAAGCATAAACATGAAACTAGCTAAATACTATAAAAGAAATAAAGCGGGGGGTGCCCGAAGGCAAACCACCCGCGGGTGAAACTTTGCTTCGACACCAATCCGCTTAGGATGGGTCCGAAACCTGATGTGATGTGTTGTCGGCAAATTGGTAGAATATTGTGGTCAAAAAATCGGTGTTGGTTCTTGATTCGTGCCTTCAAAAGTCACCCAATAACCTCTCTTTCGATTAAGAGATTATGGATGTTGAAAACACAAATCGCAAGTAAATGAATTAGCAGCACTTCGTCGCTCAAAATGCTCCTTCTCGGTATATCTTTTGGGTGAGGAAACTCACCATTTTATAGACCCAAGGGGTCTCTTTGAATTAACATGCAAAAGTGTTTCTTTGCATGAATGCTTTTTGTGTAAAGAGGAGACTTCTTCTTGATCAAGGGCTTCTTAACTGCCTCTGTGCATGTCTTTGTATGTTTTAGAAAAGCTCACTTGCACTCCCATGCAATGAAGGGATAGCTAAGTGGCAAATCTAAGTTGTCTTAAAAAGCTCACTCTTATTCCCATGCAGTGAATGGAGAGTCAATTGGCGAGATATGAGTTGTCAAAAGAACTCACTCGCACTCCTATGTCATGCGAGGAAAAGCTAAGTGGCGGTTACGAGTTGTTATATGCCGAGATTTGACTTTTTGTCGGTCAAACCTGACATTCGTCCCACCCCGAAGCGAGCGCTGGTAATCGTCCCTGGGTGAGACGAGTATCAATCTGCACTCGTCCCTGGGTAGGACGAGTAAAAATCTGCACTCGTCCCTGGGTGGGACGAATAAGAAAGTAGAGTGTCTAAAAGGTGCCAAATTGATTTTTGACTTGCAAAGCTAGTTGTGTGAGTGGTTAGAACCACTGTTTAACCTCTGAGGGCTGCCCTGGGGTCTGTGTGTTAGTGCGATTAGTGCTTGTTTTCACATAATCGGATTGGTGCTGTTTTGGTTTCTACAGTTATAATTTTAAAAATTTTGAATTGCTAAATATTTCAAGTTTATTTGATTAGCATCTTTGGTTTCCTCTAACAATCACACTTTAAGAGCTATGAGGATTTGAATTGATTTGTTTTATTGCCATTTAGATACTAAATTGTTCATGTTACCTGAAAGATTTATTTAAAGACATTGGTCTTGACTAAAGATATTTTGTTGATCACTTTCATTGATTCTAACATTTTCTATTTGATGATGTGCTAATGCTAATCTATTTGCAAATTTGAGAATGTTCTTCAATTTCATGGTTTAATGGATACATATCTCTTGGTTGATGCTAACATGATCATTCATATGTTGTACATTTGAGATTGTTAGTCATTTTATGCTTATTTTTAAGAAATATTTATTTGACTAACAAATTGATTTTGAAGTTATTTTTTTGAGTTACACTAATGGATACAAATATTGGAAAGTGGTATGGGGTGAATGGTAATCCTTTTAACATTAGTGGATATGCTCATGACTTGCCCAATAACATAAAGAAATATTTTCCCAAGTTTAAGAACAATGGCACAATATTAGCCGAGGAGCACATTCATGCCTATGTGGATATCCTAGTTAGATGGAATTTCGAACATGAGGATGTGACATGTAGATTGTTTCTTGGCAGTCTAGATGAGATGGCATATGATTGATACATCAATTTACCTGTTGGATCTATTACATCTTGGGCCTAATGGGAAACTGCTTTTATCAATCAATTTAGGTTGCCCATAGATCCTATCACGATTTATCAACAATTTTCTTCTTGCAAAAGGGAACCTAATGAGCCAGTAATAATTTTCAACATGAGATTTTGAAAGCTGTATGCAAGATTAATTGATACCTATACTATTGAGGAGAATGGTGCTCTTCAAATATACTTTGGGGCATTGGATCCGTTATTTTCCATGTTCATTATGACAAATCCTTTGGTCATTAATCTTGCATTGGCCTACACGAAAGCTATGATTATAGATCAACAATTGAGGCCACAAGGTTATGGTATGGAGCAATTGCCTATGGTAGGATAACTAGGGGCTTGCAATCAAACCTCGATCATAAATCAAGCATGGACACAACAAAATTTGATATCAAATGTTTTTCCCCACAATCAATTTTACCCTACCATACCCACTTATGCTCCCACATGCACTTATACGAGTACTTCTATCCATCCAACCACTCCACGGTTAGAGAATCATGTGGTCACTCATGGAGCTATTGCAACAAGTGTCCAAACTTTATCTGTTGATGTCAACACAACTAATCCTACTACTTCTACCACTCAACCAAAGAAGCTTGTATCGAAAGTAAAACAACAAAAGAAGTTGGTTAAGAAGCAAGTAGAGATGTGGTTCCATCACAGAAATGAGCACATCAATGTATGCATTCAAATCATCCTAGGAATAAAATTCATAATGCTAATCTTAAGGATATTTCATGTTATGCTCCTTCAGACGATAGAAGAGATTTTGATGTGACTTACATTGAATTAAATGCCTATTCAGAATGTTTTGAAGAACATGAATATTTTGGAGAAGAAATTATATGGATGGGTAACAAGAAGTTGGAATCAAATTATCACCATCTTATTTTGGAAAGAAAATATCTAGAATCATTACCCATAAATGAGGATTTGGATGGACAAAATTATCAAGATATGATGTGTTCATGTGTACTCGCAAAGGAATATTGGGTTAACTATATGGAGCAAGATGTAAAAAATGATCCCCTTATAGAAGCTACCAAGCCATCAAAAGTGGTTGAAAATGATTTTGAAAGAAAATAAATAAATGAACTTGAAGACATAACCAAATTTCACCACTTGTTCTTGGAAGATACGTTGGATGATGTTGTTGAAATTAATGGCCAAGAAAACCCACACCTTCCTAATTGTGATAAAATTGAATCATGGGTTACAAATTTGAATTATGATAGCCTCACAAATTTGAATTCAAGAAATAACCCAAATTGATGAATCGAAAAATGATGAAGAAGTAATTGAGCATCACAACTTGATCTTGGAAGATGATTACTATGATTCTTGGAAGAAATGGGAAGAATTTTCTTGCTCCAAAACCTATAATGAAATTTTTGTTTCAATTGATATGCAAGATAATACAATTGCTTCATCACATGAGGATATTAAAAATCCTGTACAATTTGAGAAAGTTTTGGAAGAGGGATTCAAATCTCAAGAAGGATTATACAACCATGGATAAATAAGGGGAATCATTTGCTTTGTATCCCATTGAGGGGCATGGAATTGAAAATATGGATTCACTTATTAGTTCTCCAATGTTTATGCCATCTCAAAATGAGGAAATTTCAAAAAGTGAGTGGTTTGGGTTTGATATCACTGATGATCTAATTGAAAATGTCACATTATCTAAAATAATCCAAGTGATTGATCATGGAGATGTGTTAGTTGACTCATCCCTACATAGACAAGACCTATGGTTTGAAAAGTATGGATGTGTTTTTAATTGGGTGTCTAATTTTGGTGTCTTTAATAAACAAGTACTACATGATGATGAATGCCATGAGAAAAAAAGAGGATGTTTCAAATCCTCTTAAAGAAATGGTAAATGAAAATGTGCCAAAGGTAAAATCTCACCTTTTAGGTTCCACCATTCGAAATGCAAGTGAAGGTTTGTCTAATGGATTGATGGATTCAAATACTATCGATTATGAAAGGTCATTTGTGGTTGACAAGTAATTTGACTTAATTTCTCCTCACACCACTAATGATATTGCTTTATTGAATGAAAAGGAAGTTGGTATGCTTGAAGTTTAAATCAAGTTCATAATCAATTAGTAACAAAATCTAGGATACAAACTTATGATAAACCTCACTTAATAAATATCCTAGATTGCAAGTGGTTGCATAAATTTGATTAGTCTACAAATTTGGAAAATGAATTGGATTTAAAATTTTTAGAAATAGGCTCTAGTTTGAAAGATCTCATATCTGAAAAGGAAAGCCTAATCCTAAATCAAGAAGAGAATTGTGAAATTGACATCCTAATAAATAGAAAAGAAACTATTGAAGATCAATTATTGTCTAATCAATTTGACCATTTACTCCACTATGGGATTATTAATGGAACATTACTAAAATGGTGGGGTGAGAGAGGTAAGTTCAATTGTGTTGCATTGTTTGGCTTAAGCTTGTTTTTATTGGATTCCTACAACATTTGGCATGTGTATCATATTATGTCTTATGAAATGTGCTAGTCATGTTTGGGATCCAGGGAAGCGATAGTCTAAATATTTGCACCATATTGTACCATATTATACATTTGTATATAGTTTTTGGTTTTCATGTTTCGATTTTGAGTTTGAATTTCATTTTGGTTTTTATTTTTGTGTTTTGGAAGATCCCCATTGGGTAAAAAAGAAAAAATGTTTTATGGGCACTAACTTTTGGTCTCTGGCCCGTTTGGGTGTTTCTTTGCTTAGCAGGTTAGAGTACTTGATTTGAAAATATGATGAATCCAAGAAAAGGGGGATGATTTATTGGGTGATCATGCTCAGATTTTAGGACTAAAATAGTGGAAAGTGGAACAATGAAATATTAGCCAAAGCTCCACATGGGACTCACGCACAGTAAATGATGTTTTTATAAGTAATAAGGATGAAGTTATCTTGATTATGCAACCCTAGGCAAAAATATATAATGTTCTACTTTGGATTTCTAACCTAGTGAGACTTGATGCTTTTGCAAGAGTTCATTAGTACAAGTGATGCAACAGATCTTAGAAAGAGAGAAGAAAAGAGAAAAAAAAAAGAGAGAAAGAAAAATTAAAAAAATAAGAGAAAAAAAAGAGTGAGCATGGAGAATCTAGACACACCTAGGATAGATGGGCTTTGCAAAGCATTAAGTGAACACATGGGTGAGTTAGATAAACCTCATTGGGGCTATAGACGCTTGATAGGAAGTGGGGATCTGTCTATAAAAGCCATCACTTCAAGGGTTGTACTTCATAGCCTAATGCAAAAAGGGATGATGGAATCTGGAGTATTTTCAAAAATGTAAGAATAAATAACTTTTGCACACATTGAGCAAAGGCAGATGGATTAGTTGTTTTAATTTTGAATCTGTCTACCCCCACCTTCTAGATACATTGATAAATGATTTTAGTTTTTCTAATTTTATGTATTTTTGTTTCAAATTGAGTTCTTACCGAAATGCTAGGAGCATTTCCCAGGAGAGTTGTCATTTGTTGTGGCTGCTCCACAACTAGCCCCAAAATTGGAGACCCACTTTAATTTTGGTTTGGAGAATTTCCTTTGTCTTTGGTGGTCTTTGAGTGGTAGTGTTGAGGGGTTCCACCCATGAGCTAACAAATTCCATTTTGATAGTGTCCCCTTCCATTTATGTTCTTGCATTTGCAATTTTGGAATGTGCTCTGTGCCTTCTTGTCGCCTTGTAAGAGGTTGATTTTATTATTCGATGGGAGTCATTGTATAAGTGTGGATGGCTTGTTTTGGTTTGATAAAGCTAGCATTTGTTTTAATATTTTGTGTTAGTTGGGTGGTGTTCACCTTTTGGATTTCTCTTATAACAAGCCTTTAAGGTTTTCAAAAATATATATAAAACATTACATATATATTTATGTATATAAATATATATGTATTCAATAAAAATAAATAAATAAATAAAACTTTCATATTTATATGAAAGTTTAAAATAAAAAATTGATGTATAATAATGAAATAAAAATAAAGTAATACCTATATATATATATATGGTGTTATATCATATAATATAATAGCAATATGATAATATAAGAATAGTAAAGACTCACTTAAAATTTATATTATCATGCTTATATAGTTCTAAGTTTTAAATGTGTGTGTTATGATGTGTAGGGCTACGGGTCTCACGATAGATGGCGTAGAGTGTATTGGACGATTGTGATTGGCGAACGGATCCTACCAATGTTGGACAGCGTGCAATGGGCGAGGATTCCTGGACACCTAACGAGGCAGAGGTTTCGTCGATGATGCCTCACTCAGATAGCAACCCTTGTGGGAGTTTACCATGGATTTGGAGACGGTATCACAGAGGAACGTCGTGGTGCGATTGCGGAAGGAAACCCCATACATCAAGAGGATACACAGTTATAATGACATGACAACAGATGTTGATGACACAGATCAGGACCAGGCCTGCATGCTAACATGGACAAACTCCAGGAGAGGCTAGGGTTCATGCATCATTTGGTAGTGCAAAATAGCTACACAGGAGGGTCCACCTCGGTAGCAAGGGATCGAACACAGGCGGGCAACGATGAAACAATGATGAGGTAATCACGGGTAATGACATATATGTTAAGTGGATGCCAATTGCCAAGGTGACAATTATATGGACCTCGCACAGATATTATCAATATGACAGGGCGCTAGTTTGGAGAGTTCGACAGCTGTAATTACGAGTGAAATAAAATAGATTAAGGTATCCGGACGTCGTCAATGAGATATTCGGCATCGGATGAAGGTAAACTGAAGGACATTATCAAAGGAAGAGAGCATTCGATGGGCGAAAGGTCAATTTGGTAGATGGGTCTTTGCCAAGAACATAGGAGGTTTGAATGACTCAGTGGTAATTTAGAACAGGGGTCATTTTGGTATGACAATTTTGAGTGTCAAACCCAGGACTACAACCTGGAAGTCATCGGGCATAGTGAGTCCGTGATTGTCGGACATCGGCAATGTGAGACATCGACGTCTAAAATAAAAATCTTCGACATATTCCAAAGTCCATTATGAAATATGTGAGGAAAACAGATACCATAAAAGCGTTATGAAAGAACATGTACGCGTATATAAATGAACGAAACTTCTCAAGAGTCAAACAGAGAATAAATAAAGTGAAAGGTTGGATATGGAAACGAAGAGACCATTGAGAACCCAATGAAGGACGCATTGGAAACTTCAAATAGGGCAACAAAATACTAAAACGGGGTTGGAAACTGGTTTTTAAAATAGAGTTGAAGATTTGTGAGAAGAGGCACACTGGGCTTGTTTTGGAGCTATTTTTTCCTTCCACTTGGATTGGTTTGGGAAAACCATAAATTTTGCTGCTATAAAATGAAATATTTTTAATGCAGGAATTTTCTAGAAATTTGCATCTTATGGGCAAGAAATGAGGATTTTGTTCCTGCATGATTGCTTTAATGCTTATTTTTTCCTTTTACATTTTAGGATTAATAGATGATGTTAAATGCAATGTTCTTTGGTTGCATCATTGAATCTCTTAAAATGTAAAATTTATTTTTCGTTTTCCTTAGAAGCTCACACCTAGGTTACATCAAGTTGTGCAAATGCAGATTTGGGTAATTTAGGTTGCATGCATGGATGCCTCACATCTTCAGTTTTATTGGAATAGGATGGCATCTCAATAGCTGTAGAAAATTTCGCATTTTTAGCTTTCATTTTTTAGTTTCAGATTTTCTTTTGTTTTTCTAATTTTTATTATTTTCATTTTTTTTTTTAATTTTCGGACATTAAAATAAAAAGTAAAAAAATTTTAAAATCCAAAAATAATTGCATAACTGTGTAGAGCATAATTCAGAGTTTCATATTGCACTTAGACGTTTGTACTCTAGGGTCATTTTGAATTTTTTAAAATTAGTTAAAGTTGTTGTTTTATTGCAGATTTTGAAAATACGAAATTTCAAATTTTGCATTTTGGAGCAAAATTTAATTTTTTCAGTCTTATATTTTCATTCATGAGCCTATGATGACATTTACTTCATGAAAACTTCAATTTCATTGAAGGGGCTATGTTTATGGCATTCCACAAATTAGCATATTGGGAGCAATAAATGCACCTTTCTTTATAAAAATTCTGATTTTATGAAAGAGGGGTCATTTGTGCACTACATTGAAGGTCATTATTTCAAAGCACTAAATTATTCATCTTTGTGAAAATTTGATTTCATTTAAGAGGGATAATTTGAAGTGACATTTTGAAGCCCTTACTTTAAGGCTATAAATTATTGTCTTTTTGTCGAAATTGATTTCATCAAAGAGGAATAGTTTATTAATCACCTCAAAATCTATCTCTATATTTATGATAAGAAGTTACATTCAATGAGCCTATTCATCATTTTGGATTTACATTCATAGATATATTTAATCTTTACTTTCATATATAACGTAGGATTTAATGCAAGATAATATTAGATTAAAATCCACTTAATAAGGGAAGATAAAATCTAAATTAAAATCCTCAAGATAAAAAAAATTAAAGACTACATCGTGGTCATATGAGGGCCAATTCACATTTACTTTTATTTGGTTTCATGAACAGTCATTAAAGTAGCATGTTAAAATAAACCAACACATGCCCCTTGTTTACAGTTACTTACAATCACTAAGGTGTTTCTAGCATTGAATTGATATATTTTTATTGAGATTACTAATGCACATATGCATATGGTAATATAGTGGAGACCTTGGAGAAGTTGTTTTCTTAACATCTTTGAAAGAGAGGGTTTTGGAGTCCAAACCCTAAGGGAGAATGTAATTTCATAATTGGGTAAAATTAACACTCAACACTTCCTATATATAGACCTTTAAGGTATAGAGTGAGAGAGAGATATTGTTACTATAGAGAGTTATATTATAGTAGTGAGTAGGTACAATGTAGTTCTTCATTGAAAATTTTGGAGTGTTCAAGTCCTCCATTATAGTGCATTGTACTATTTTTGTGAGATTAATTAATGGCATACTACTCAATTATTGTAAAATTTTACCTCATTATTTTCTTCCATACTATAGTGCCATTATGATATAGTTATCATAGATTACTTATTTTACATCTTGTGGTTCCATCCCCTTCAATATACATCCTCAAAACCTAACATTCTTAATCAACCAGATGAATATTTAGTGGTCATCTATTATCACCTACCAGGGTTCCTGCTTGCACATGTTCCTCATGTTCATGTGCTTAGACTATTTTGCAAAGGTGTGCGATGCATAATTTATTTCTTTTCTCATCCTACAAAGGATTTGCTCCATTGGGATGACTTCCAAGCTAAATTTAGGCTTAGTCACTTTGAAAAGGATACTTTGAGGCTGTCAAGGTTGCTCTCCTTGACTCCATGTTACACAAGATTTTTGTGCTTTTGTAGTGGCCTTGTTTGAAGGATTCATAGTGGTATCCAAACACTTCACTACTAAACTATAAGGTTTGATTAGGGTACGTATGTCTCTCCTTACCTCCACATGATTTATAAGCTCAAATTAATGATGGAAGGTATCTTCCCCTTGACCTATTTGGATGCACAGGTTATAGACCGCTTGGGATCCTTTATTGGAGCCCAAAATTTCCTATTTTTCTTGAAGTATTTTTCACCAAGGGCTTCATTTTGGGGATTTTATCTAGAATTTAGGTTTCCCTAACCCTTCTTGCCCTCTTTGTCTTCAATATAAAGACTTTACCCTTATTTTCTAGGTTTGTGCTCATGATCATTCCCTTTGAGAGTGGATTTTTTTATTTTTTAGACCCTATTCCTTCACCACATTTGAGTGGAAGCATATAATTTTGGGAGACCCCCTACCATTGTTGGTTATTTTATTTTAAGTGTGGTACTTGTTTTGTATGGAGACCATGTTTAGAATATGGATAGCTAGAAATGATTGTATCTTTGGTAAGTGTTCTTCCTCTTTGCACATATTTTCTTTTGAGATGTCTAAAATTATTTTATCTATGTATTTTCATATTGTAATTCAGGCCAATAAGGTTGCCATGGATCTCAATCATCTTCAAGAGCATATTGATCAATGGGATAACACATCGTGCATAGTCAATCGGGTTCCTCTTGAGCATGATACTCCTTGAAGTCATTCCAGGTCTAGATAGCAGTGTCGCTCACTCCCAAACTATACTCCTATACCAACTCAATGTCCTTAAAGTGATTTTCATGGCTACTTGACTATTCCTCTCTCCCCCAACTCCTTAACTTGATGCCTAGGATAATTCAAAAGCTCTAATGATTGTTACCAGCCAAGAGCCATTTGTTTATGGATGGAAGGATGTTCCTGAGACTTTTAGACAAGGGATGGACTTGGTATGAAAGTCTCTTAATGCTAATATTGTGTGGGAATCAGTCCTATGGGTGGCTAAACCCACATAATGGAGCCTCATCATTATATAATTAGTTAGTTCTATTGTCCATCATTTTTGTAAGGAAATGTTAATTAGTTGTTAATTGTTTGCTTGGGTTCCCACTTTTTTTTGACGGGTATGGTTTTTTTTTTTTTATGGCATTAGCCATGTGGCTTGCTTATCCATCTTTTATAAGTTTGTAAAAATGTATTCTTAATTATTTAATATAATGCCTTTTTTTTACATAAAAACAACATATTTAATAGTTGTAAACTATCAAGATAATATGTAAAATTTAAAATTATAAATATATGTTTCTATTTGAATAGAATCCTTTTCATACTTCATAAATTTTTAAGGTATCCACTTAAAATATCTTCAATTTCAAATTTTCAGGTGTCAACTTAAAATATCTCCATTAGTGTCTAGTCATTATCTTTTTCCCTCTTACTATCCCTCATCTTATTGAAAACCCTAACCAACCTAAATAATTTCCTTTGATTTTATGTTAGTTTTACTTCATATGAATATAATAATAGTTATGTAAGTATTCTTGTTAAGGCAACCTCAAATAAATAGTATAATATAATAAAATATAATTTTGAATCAATTTTTTACTTTAATACATAAAATAAAAAACATAATAATATTTACTTTCTTTTAAAAAAAAATGTAAATTTATATTATGCAACTAATTGTGTATATGTTTATGGAAAGTTGTGAGATAGTGAGTAAGATCTCTGTGGAGGAAATACTTCATCAGAACTCTCATGCTATTTGCTAGTCTATCTTAAGGAGATCAAAACTCATGTGTTATTTATCATGGTCAAAGCTAAACTACTACTATTCATAAGTTAGACAAAAGAAAATATTGAAAAAGGACCCACTACATAAAACTAAGGACAACACATTCATATCAAAGTTTTGAAACCTTAGCCCACCACATCCCACCCCTATTTGTGTTGTGCTTGTTAAGGGAGTTCACAAAAAAGCTTGGGGTATCTATCTTTAGAATACACACATATGGTGATTATGTACAATGGAAGGAAAGTTAGAATCCATGTGGAAAATCCTAACTCCTACTACATAGAAATATTTGATAAGTAAAGCATACATTTGACTAAAGATGACCTGAAGCACCTTAGAGTGAAGATAGAAGAACATCCAAGGAGTTGATTAATGAGCCACAAATAGAAGATGAGTTCTCACTTCTTGATTTTAATGCAGTGATCTATACAAAATTGAGGATCCATTACATACCAAGACCAACTAGCCATAAGCTTTTGGATATGATAAAGCAAGTGTTCTAGAGAAAAAACACTCAAGAGTGAAAAATTTTTGAATCATGTTGTTCTAGTTATTGTTGATTTTTGTGAAGGAGCAACATGTAAAATAATTGGCATGGGAAAGCATACCATAATTTATTGTAAATAAGAGATATTTAAATAAAAGTTAATATTAGGTAAAAGCTAGATTGTCAAATAGCTATTGGCTAAAGTAGGCAATGACATGAAAGAGGGAATTGAATCACATTGAGCAGTTTAATTGAATATTTGAAAGAGGTTGACATGAATTAGGAGGTCTAAGAATTAACAAAATAGATAAGTAAGAGAATTCCCTAAATTACCATCAACCACTCAGGAGTCATAAGACTAATGAAAATATAATTTCCACAACTAAATATGAGGTAAAATAGTGGATAATCATATCTTTGTTAATTTGGCTATGTGGGAAGAGTCATTTTCCAATAACTTGCTAAAGAAGAATTAATGTAAATAAGGATTGTTTAGACGAGTGACTTAAATGAATTTTCCAGTTGAAAAGACCTATAAAAGGAGATATTCCTTCTCAATATCTCATGAGATCCTAATAAAAGTTGCTCTTCAAGTAATAACTTTACCTCTCGTCCCCTTAAGCCTCAAAATTTGTAGGATTTGCCTCTATAGAATCTACGTCCCATATACAAGGCTATTATTTTTGGGTCCTTTGCGTCTTGCAAGTAGAAGCCTCTTGTGAGTTTCTAAACTATAGTGAAATTTTACTACACTAAGAAAACCCCACTAGAAGAAGGAATTTTGAGCAAAATTTTTGCCTAGAGATTAAAAATATGAGAGGACCTGAAGCCCCATTGATATATCAAGTAGTTTATTCTATAAAAATACCAAATATGCCAACAAAGGAAGGCCTTACTCAAAAGATGCTAGTAGATTCTAAACGCCTTACGCCATGGGGTAATTATGACCAACAGACTTGACAAAGAAGGGCCTATAGTCTTTTTAGTGGTAGCTAAGAGGACTTTACCTTTGTTGAGACCTCCTCCCATATAGAAGTTATGAATTTGTCCATCATCTAGAGGGGTAGTTTCAAAAATTGAACTATCGTCCACTTATGATTGTGTTTATAGTTACTATCCAACAAGTCACTAATCCCTAGTTCAATACCGAGGTAACATCAATAAGGGACCCTAAGAAATAAAATCTTAGAATAATGGAGGAAGAAAAAGGAACCCAAGGTGGCTAGATAAGGGATTGGCATCATCCACAAGAGCTTATAATTATGGAAAAGCAAGTATATTGAATGTTTCAAGGTGTGAAAATTTTGTATATCATGTAGCATTTTTTGGTCCATATAAAGGTTACCTCAATCGTGGCAAGAAAGAAAAGGAAAGCTTTTTGGACTCAAAACTCTCTTAAATGTTTCATCGTGAACCTAAGGGAGGAATTTTAGGTAATGAATCTGCTTAAAAAGCTCTTATACAGTGAATTTGAAAGCTTTTGTTTGGAATGATTTAAGTATTCTTCTAAGCCAGACCTATAAAATAGGCAAGTCACACCTTTCGTGCAATGACATCAATAGTATGTTTCCAAATATTCTAAATAATGTATGTAGTGGGGATGTTCAAGAACAAAGGTACTAAGCTAGAACTTTTCTATGCTAATGTTAACAAAGCACTTTTAAAATATCAGAATAGCTAATAGTCACTTAGCCTTTGTGCAAAATTATAGAAAGAAAATGCAACCCAAATATTTTATAGTGATTTTAGCTCATATCCATAAGGTTTCAACATGGTGAAAATACTAGCATTAAGCATAATCTGAAAGGTAAGGCAAAAGGGGAAGCATTATTGAGTAGATCTTATTGGAAAGAATGATGATATTAGCATAAACAATGTCTGACATGCTTATAAAGCAACATAGTTTAAAGAAAATGTGCACTCCCTAATAAAAATTATTAAGCCCATACAATGATTGTTAGAGCCTAAAAGCAATAGCCACTTTATTTAAGTACAAATAATGATTGTACAAATAACAAATGCTTGATAGAAGACATGTTGAAGATGCCAAGTGGTTCCAACTCATCCCTAATCTTGCTCGAGTAATTTTTTCTAATAATTGTACATGGTAGTTAGCTTTGTCTTAGTCGAGAAAAATCTATAAATAGGGTAATGCTCCTCATTGTAAAGCATTAGATATTTTAGTATTTGTATGTCATAGATTGTATGTTTATGCTAATTTTTTGGTTTCTCTCTTAAAATTAATGGGATATTGTTATGTAAATTGCACTTTCAATATTTTTTCTTATGTTTCAATTGGAGTAATATCTGTTAAATTTTGAGTTTGGTATTCCTAAATAACTAGGGTGTTATCTGTTAGGATTTGAGTTGTTTGGTATGCTTCAAAAACTGAGGTTCTATCTATTAGGTTTTAATTTGTTTGGCTTATTTCAACTGAAATGCTTGAAATATTGAATGTCATGATTCTTGTGCTTGTTATGATTCCTACTTAAGATTTAATTGAGGGGAAATTTTTAGGTTTTTCTTGTAGAATATGGACTTTTCTCATGCATCTAAAAATAATATTGTTACATGAATTCCAACCACTTTTAAATAAATCTCTCTTATACCTTTCTCTTTTCTTTATTTAGTCTTTTACCAACAATAATTTCACAAGGAGTCAACTTTCTCCAAAGGTTGATTTAGAAGCTATTTTGAGTCACCAGTATTGAATTCAATCTAAGGTGAACACTCCATACCTAGGTGGATTGAAGCATTAAAAGGTATATGGTTATCGTTAGCAAGAAAAGTGTAGCTAATTAGATCAGTCTTATATGTCGTTCCAACATATTATGTCCTTGTATATCATGCCAAAATTGGTAGAAAATATTTTAATCTATATATGAAATCATTTTTGTGATTAAGATTATATTAAAAAGGAAATTTTCTTTGGTGAAATGGAGCAAGGCGTGTGATGATAAAAATAGGATAGATCTCAGTGTAATAGTTCTTATGAATGTGAACTTAGCTCTAAGAGAAAAAATAATTTGGATAATATACAAAGAGATTCAAAGACAATGGTAAATAATTATTCTAAGTACATTGAGCTTAGTGATACAAGCTTAATATTTAATGCATTCTCACCAGAAGATAGTTTTGCACTATGGAATGGTTTAAAAAATAATTGATCTAGTTATTAAAGTTCTAAGATGGATGGTGGAAATTGGAGAAAAAAATTCTATTTGGATAGATACTTGGTGTGAAAAAACCACTCAATATAAGATCTAATTTTGAATCCATTTATGAGATTACTTCTAGACAAATATGGTAATAGGGTTTTAAACATTATGTACAAGGATAAGGAAGGAAGATACAAATGGAAAAATGATTTTTTTACAATTATATTGGACATTACTGCTAGGATTTAGTTGAGAAGAAAGATAAAACAATTATTATTCCAAGGGGAGCTAAAGATAAGTTGATTTAGGAGTTGAATATTTCAAGATATTACACAACAAAAAGTGGATATAATGTAAAGCACCAACAAAATAGGAATACTACAACAATATGGAGAGATATTTGGGATATACAAAGCATTCCAAAATTCAATTTGTGTGGCTAGTATACCAAATGAAAAATTTATCTTGGGATAACTTGATAAAAATAAGTTTTCATAGCCCCTCACAATGTTTTCTATGTAAAAATAAGGAGAGTATAGACCATATCTTAGGATATTGTTCAATAGTCTAGGAACTATGGCAATGGATTCTTAATATGTTTGGTAAATGCATGGTAATGAATAATAGAATTAAGAATGGATAAAACAATGGTAGAGCACTTTTAAAGTGAGGTGTTATAGATAATTTGGGATACATCAAAATATATAATACTTTGGACTATATGTTTGGAAAGGAATAAAATAATATTTAAAGAAAATAAAAGCAATATAGAGGTAATGAAAAGGAAGATTTATTTAGGCATAAAGGATTTTAAACCAACCCTATCAACTCGCTAGATCCCTATTCTTTAAGTAGAGAGCCTTGATAGATGGAGTCAAGTGATCAAATGGAAAAATGATGTTGGGTACAAGAGAGATAAAATAAAGGTAAATAATGTGAAGTGGAAACCACCAAAAGTGGAGTTTATCAAAATAAATTTTGTTGGAGCATCTAAAGAAAAACTAGAATAAGTAATAAGAGGAGGAATAATAAAAAATAATAGGAGTGAGATTTTGTTGCATATCACTTTCAATGGTGGATTTAAGATAAATAATGAAGGTAAAGCTAGGGCAGCTTTGGAAGGGTTAAACATATGCCAACAAATGAAATAAAATAGAGTATGGATGGAAGGTGATTCAATAATAGTAGTAAATACAATATTGATGAAAGCAAAATCTCCATGGAACATACAAGAGATCATTGTGGATATACAAGACTTTGTTATAGAGTTTGAATAAATCAGGTTTACACATACATTAAGGGAAGGGAAAAAATGTGAAGATAGGCTAGTATAGAGGTTTTAATAGAAGATCATGAAGTTAAATTATATTTTCTATGGTTAGAGGAAGTAGTAAGTTTAGCTAAATCTAACAATAAAATATTGACTATGTAAATTACAATAATGATTAAGTTTTTTTGTAATGTTTTTCATTGGTAATATTTGTTGTATTTTATAATTTGTTTTTATATAAACAATTTATTATAGTTCTTGTGGTTGCACTTATTCTTAAATAAGGAAACTAACAATCTAATATGGTAAAGAGGACTGTGATAACACAAAGTTTTGGAAATATTACTCCACTAAGATGCAGTGCGTAAATAGTAGAGGCGGAGATTTGGTATTGTTAAAGTTGTAAGAAAATGTTAAGAAGAAGGATGCTAAATTTTAGAATATTTGTATTTACAAAGAAAATTAAAGAAGATCTAGAAAATGAAAATCAAGAATTCAAATTTATTATGAAAATAAATGTAGGTATCTAACTATAGAAACTTAATTGAGATGAGAATTAAATCTATTAACTCTCAAACTCTAAATGAGAGAGTTACACTTTTTCAAGGGTGGAGAACTTGAATACAATCCCTTCTTATCCAAAAAAAAGAAAAACTATTAGTGTTAAAGTCAATTATAAATTCACTAAATAATATCCTTGTCTAGTATATTTAGATTTCTATTTGAAATTTACTCGTATACTATTTATTATATACTTGGATTTAAAATTGTAACATGTTGACAAGCAAGTACAATATTATGTATGATTAATAACAATACGATAAGAGGATATATATCATAAATTGATAACACTTTTTAAGGTTAAAAATAGGCTATGATTAAAACTATAACAATAAAATTATGTTATGAGGAACATGAAATGCCTTGCATTTTATATACGATAACATAGTGTATATTTTTGGGATTGCATTACAGTCAAGTATATTATCTCTATATAGAGAAGTATCGGAGACAAGTATTTTTATTAAATAACACGATGTGTCCTCTATTTTATATATATATAGATGGTGAGAAACTCCCTACGACCAACATTTAGGACTGAGCATTACTTTACCAACCATTACCTCTCATAAGTCTAAGAGCTAAGCTAATCAAAAAAGGATTTCAACACATCTATATAGGAATACAAACTCAAGATCTCTCAAATGAAGGGAGTTGTTCACAATCACCAATGAGCCACCATTACATGTAAAATTTTCTTTGACTAGAAAGAAACCTTTCTGTATACCTTGGGGCTAGTCGCCTATCCCATCCGAGTATACCCTTCAATTTAGTCTAGATATTTTTTGTATCTGAAGTAGACTACTAGGATCGAACCCTAGACCTCCTTTGGAGGATTGAGGGATATTACCACTGAGGTACCTGGTGTGGATAACAATTTATTTAGTTAAAAAGAAGCCTTTCTATATCCCTTGGGGGAAGTCAACTGTCCCATCTAGATATACACCCCAGGTTAGTCCAAAGATTGTTTTTTGTATATGATGTTGTCTATTAGGCTCAAATCATGAACCTCAATAGGAGGATTGAGGGATATTACCAATGAGATACCTAGTGTAGATTAAAAATTTCTTTATCTTGTCCCATTAGGATAAACCCCTCATGTTAGTTGGTAGGGGGGGGTTTGTATATGATGCAGGCTACCAGGATTGAACCCTAAACCCCCTTTGAAGGATTGAGGAATCTTACCAATGAGGTACCTAGTGCAGATAAAAAAAATTCTTAGTTAGAAAGAAACCTTTCCATATATCCTAGGAGCTAGTCACCTCTACCTTTTAGGTATATCCTTAGGTTAGTTGGAAGGTTTTTTTTGTATTCAACGTAGGTTTCCAAGGTCAAACCTCATAACTCCTTTGGAGGATTGAGGGATCTTACCAGTGAACTACTTGGTGCAAATTAAAATTTATTTAATTAGAAATAAACCTTTTTGTATCCCTTGGGGCTAGTCACCTATTCCATTTGAGTATACCCCTTAGGTTATTCAGGATATTTTTTAGTATCCAATAGAGGTTGCTAGGCTCAAACCTTGAACCTCCTTTGCAGGATTAAGGGATATTCCTAGTGAGGTACTTGGTGTGGATAGACTTTATTTAGTTAGAAAGAAACTTTTTTGCATCCCCTAGGGGCTAGTGGCCTGTCCTATCTAGGTGTACCCCTCAAGCTGGAATTTATTTTTATGTGTAATATATTCCTTACATGAATATTTAACATAGTGTATTTTACTATGATTTTTGGTATAAGATAACTTTGACTAAGTATTCTAAATTATTATTGATATAAGTTTGAGTATAAGATAAGTAAAGTGAACTACTCAATTATGATGTAAAAAAGAACACTAAAATTTATAATTAGTTAATTTTAAACTTAAATATTGTATGCATAATTTTTTTTATTTATATTATATATAATACATACTTATTAATCAAATTAATTTAGTTAGATTAAATGAAAAGTATGATATTTTACCTTAAAATTAAATCACTAGATCAATTATGTGCTTCTACTTTCATTGATGGAAGATTTCCTTATATTTTTTAAATCAAATATATATTTCAATTCATTTTTATTCAATCATGTGAAAAATTCCATAAAATATTTTTTTTGTGTTAATTATAAAATCATTTTATTTTTAACATGAGAGAAGTACAACCTTTTCAAATTAATATTAGATTTTATAAAACATTCAAAGTTTCATGATAACGTTGTTTAAAATTCATAAATAATTTAAGCATATTACCTAAAGTATTAGATAAATTTAATACTTTAGATAATATTCACCTAATAAGAGAGGGGGGTGCTCCCTCAGGGAGCGGGGATCTCTTTTCTTTGAATCTTGATAATTGGTGGTTACTGGATGTAAATTTTGGGATGCTCTTCATTTTTGTAGTGGTGCATGATTTGGTAGATAGTAGGATCTATTTCTGCTTTTTTAGGGTTTCAATAGACCACTTTAGGGTTTCAAGGAGCCACTCCTCGAGGGAGCGAGGAGCTCTTTTCTCTGAACCTTGATCTTTGCTAGTTGTTGGATGCGGATATTGGGATGTTGTTCTTCTTTTATACAGTGATGCATGGTTTATTGGATAGTGAGACTTGGTTTCACCTTTTTGACTTGGTGGATGGGTGCTGGTCCTAATGCTAAAATATTTATATTATGGGACCTTACCTCTTTTAACATACCCTATTTTGGGGGTTTGTTTTTGTTTCTTGGATGGAGCTTAGATTTTAGATCTATTTTCGTTGGAAGCTTTCTCTATTGGGGTATAATTAATGCCTAGATCCATTTTGGAGAAGCTATGGGTGATCTCAGGTATTATCTAGTTGTCTATATTTCTTTGCATAACCTTGATATATTTTTTCTTACTATTTTTGACCTTTTTGGTGGTCTGTCGAGTTGTTGCCTTTGTAGGAGGGGAATTTTTTTTTCAATTATAAATAGGAAGTGGTTGTTTCCTAATTATCCTTTTTGCTTTTTTTCCTATTTGGACTAGGAGGGACTTTTCAAATTTTAAATCTGATGGTCAACAAGAATGTGTTCTATTTTTTCTGATATGTGGACCTTTTGGTTCTTTTGGATCTCTAGGATCCTAGCATATTTTAGGTTTGGAGAGCCTTCCAAAACCCTATGGTCCTCTACTAGAGGCTTGATCCATTTATAGAAGGTTCTAGGAGCCTTGCTTTTTTGTTTCACTATTAGTATTTGAGCAAGAATTTGAATTTTGAATTATTTTAGTGCTCTTGGTTTTGTTTGTATGGGAAATGGTTGTTATTTACATCCTTGTGTTTTTTTAGGCTCGAGGAGCCTATCAAAATCTAGTGGTCCTTTGCTTGAGGCTTGATCCACTTGTACAAGGTTCTAGGAGCCTTTCAAAACCCTATTTGTAAAGGTTTGGGGACCCTTCCAAAACCCCCTATGAGGTTCAAGGAGCCTTCCAAAACCCTGTGGTCCTCTACTTGAGGACTAATCCTTTATAAGGTTTTGGGAGACTTTCCAAAATCCCCTTGTTTAATGTTTGAGGATCCTTTCAAAACCCCTTTGTTTAAGGTTTGGGGAGCCTTTCAAAATGACATATTTGAGTAGGATTCCAATTTGTTATTGCTTAAGTAATTACTAAAGGTATTGATTTTCCAAAGTTAGGATTTTTGTTCTTGGTAGGAAGACCTAATGTTTTTCTCTGGTTTTTTGAGTGCTTGTGATGTCTTAATAGAAATTTTCCAAATTGAGTGCTCTGTTTAAATTTAAAAATTAAATTATCTTCGAATGACATGGATGATTGTCCTATTTTATAGATTTGCTTCTTCTGTGGTGGCTTAGTCAGGAAGGTCCTTTCTAGATCTAATTTTAAAGGTGGGAATGCTTTTTATTTTGGATCTATGAGATCTGACTATATCAAATGTTAGATCAATCTTTGTTGGATGTTGAATTAGTTTCTCCTTAGAAATGCAATCCCATTTGTGATCTTCTTTGGATTTTTTTGAATATCTTTGTGGTTTTGTAAAGGTTGGGGGACCCTCCCAAAACCCCTATGTAAACCATTTAAGAACCCTTACAAAACCCCTTCTTCTACCAAATAAAAAAAAATTATTAGGTCAACATCCATGGACAAAAACCTTAACAAGAACACGTATAAGTTGAAGTACACGTAAAGGAATATATTTTTAATTTATTAAAAACAAAACTAGCAAGTGAGTAGTAGGGTCTAATGAGTTATTGAAGATATAAAATATATCAAGAAAAAAATTTAAATGCATTTTTTCAAATAAATTTGCTAGCTATTTATATATGTGATGGATATTGATACATAAATCAGCATAAGTAAAATGTAAAAGATTTTGAATTTGACATGCTAATTTGTAGGTCATTTCTTAATCAAAGTGTTATGTGAAGGATATCCTCAAGAATTATGCTATATTAAAATTTTAATTATTATTTTAATTATTTTGATGTGTAATTTATTTTAAAATAAAATAGTTATTTTTTAGAAGCACTAAAATATTTATTATGTTTTATGTTAAATAAACTAACGGTAATGTGTTTTTATCTATTATGTTTATGTTAAATAGAATAATAACAATAATATTAATTATGTTTTTTGGGGTATTGAGTTGGTTTGTCTTTGGACATTTATTAAGAAGACCCATTTTTGAATCATGGGAAATATTGTTCCCATTGTCCCAATAGTTATATTTTGCATCCTACTTCAACAAAAAATAGTAATTAATTAGGATTAAATATGATTTAAATATTTATATATTATGTGTATAAAAATTTAGATATTTATTATGCTATTATTTTGTTTTAGCTATGGAAATATAGGAATGCTGCTATTTATTTTTTGATGAAAAGCTAAATTATATTAATAATAAAGTTTAACATGAAAAAAGTGGCAGGTGGAAATGATCACACCCCTGGAAGAAACAAACCAACCCTAACCACGGGTTGGGAAACCACAAACCAGAGCTCACTATAAACTAGGCAACATCAATCAAACAGGCAGTGAAACTTGCATGCAATCAGAAAGTTTGTGGCTGCACATCTATGTTGGAGTCCCATGGAATGGCCAAGGTATGCGATAATCCATCTATGTGTCCCTGATCCTCATGAACATTTGAATCTCCCTAGCCCTATCCTCAAGATCTATCAAGCTGGCGATTATGTGCACTTATATCCCCTGCATTCCAGGCATGATCCTGTGTGCCACCATTAACTTCCACCAGGTCATCCCAGGTACCTCTGGGTGGAGAACATGATGGTGATTGAATTGGATGTGCATTACATCCATCATTGTAGGTAAAATTTTCATGTCCCCAACCTCCCTATGCATGCACCAGATGTGGCAGTTGATGAGACCTCGAACGGGAACAGGACGTCTGCTGTGCGTTGTTTGGAGAAACCCTGCTAACTGAGCATGGTGCATTTTTCCAGTCATACAAAAGTGCCTTCATGTGTGCCTGCTCAATGTCAAGTTTAGCTTACTGATTGTAAATTTGGAACCATGTATCTTGAAACACCTCTATTTTGTCAGCTAGAGAAAATTCATCAGAAGGATTTTGATGCTGAAAAACTATCTTGTTTCTAGATTTCCACATGTGAAAAAGAAGACTAATTCGAAATATGTGCCACACATTGGACAAGGGAAGAACAAATTTAATCTTATCGCCTAACAGAGCTTTCTGCCATGTAAGGGATTCATCCTGGAATTGGGAAAAAAAAGACTATCCCCATTCCCAAGCACTCCTTACTCTTGTGCAGAACCAGAAAATATGAGGAGAAGATTCATCCTCATTACAGAATGCACATTTAGGGTTTGCAACTCCCAAGTGCCTGAGTCTGTCTCCTAAGGGTAAACTTTGAAAGAGAAGGCTCCAAGCAAAAAATGATTGTTTTGGCTCAAGAAAAGAAGACCAAACTATCTGAAATCGAGCCTTCCAACCAAAAACCACCACTGGATCTCCCCATTTATCATTAAGTCTAGGGACCATTGGCAACATTGGGGAGAGCCACTTGTAACCCAATTTAGCTGAGTAATTCAAAAATGGTATATCCAAAAACCAGGACCAATCTTTCAACAATGCTGCTATTTATTCTAGAGATTTACTTTTTTTTTCAATTTTCTATAAATGAAAAGATTATGATGCTTTGTGTTGTTACCTCTCAAATCCATTTGTAGGATTTTAAAGTGGTGCATAAGTTGACATTTTCTATGAATCTTATTCGTTTGTAGGCTTTCAAGGTGGTGCATGAGTTGACGTATTTGATGAATCTTATCGAGTGTTGGTACAAGGTTTCATGCACTATGAGAAGGGCTCCACCTTGTTGGAAATAAAGCTAGCAAAAGGAGTAAAAAGGTATAAAAATTTGTTTCAACTGTAAGGTTTGGATCTTACCCCTTTTACCTCCTTGAACAATAGTTGATTGGGCAGGTAGGTTGACTTGGACGACAACTGACTAGGCGGATTAGATGGCAAGGGCGGCAAGGTGAACCAATTATATTTCCCTTTCTCTTTTCCTCCCTATTTCTCCTATTTTCCTAACTTCCCTATATTCCCTAAAGTCATTTGGAGTTACCATTATAAATACCATTGTAATCTCAATTTTATAAGGTTCAATATATATTATTTTCTATTTGCTCCTAATTTTTCTCTCACAAACCACATCTGGTATCAGAGTTGAATCTGAGAGGGTATGAGGATCAAGGTGAGTGAGGTCCAAGGACCGAGGTGAGAAATCCGCATCACACAACCCAAAGCAAGGTCGAGGTGGGGTCTGTAACACGTAGCTCGATGTGAAAGAAGCCAAAAGCATGTGGATCGAGGAAAAGTTTGGAGCAAGCTAACACAACAAGCACGTAGAGACAAGAGCGACGCAAGAGGACCTATCACAAAGTGACACATGGTGAGAGGAGGATGACTCAGGAGCTTACATGGATAGACATGTGGCACGAGGAGGAGGAGCAACGTGGCAGCAAAGGGAGCAACATGGTGAGGAGTGGTTGGTCGAAAGGAGGCAAAAGAGGCAATCATTGATTACCCGAAGGCAATCACTTCATTACTTGCCCGCCCAGGATTATAAACCCTATTTTTGCCCCCATCCTGCTCAATGTGGGATAAAAAAATTTCAATTTTTTTTAATAAAATCTTCATCCACTGCATTTCAAATAGAAAATCTTCCTCCTTCATACCCAACTGTGGGTGTAGCTCGAGCGGCTAAGGAGGAGTGCTTGTTATTAGGGTGTCTCGGGTTCAAATCTCACCAGGCACATTTTTAGTTTATTATTTTTTTTAATATTCGGGAAGCACAATCTAGAAAAGGATCGCGGATCCTTTTTTTTTCAAATAGACACCATGGTGCATTGGTCAAAAGTTTTGTGACAGTTAAGAGGTCACGGGTTCGAATGGGCTAGAGGATAAATTTTATTAAAATAAATATTATCATTTAAACTTTAGAATATTTAAAATTATTAAATATTAATTTAATAAAATTAAAACTAATTTATAATTATTTTAAAACTTAGGTTTTTAATAATTATAAATTTATTTTTTTTATTAAATATGAATATTTAATTTTTTTATTAAGTTTAAATTTTAAATTTTTTATTGTAAAAGCCCTAGAGGCTTGATATTGTCAATTATTGGAGCCTTGTAAATTTCACATTTTGTGAAAATTCTAGATTGTAAAAGAGGTTAAAACTTTACTAAGAGGAAAGAGTGTGTAATAAGCCTAAGAGGCTTAGTTTTTTTTGTAAAGGGCATTTATGATAATATCGAATGGCTATTATCATGCCTTATGTGCAATTCTAGCAAGAGAAGGTGCAGAATGATTTGATGAAAAGGTAAGAGGTTATGGACTCAACATTGTGTTTAGTCAACTCCAAAATGTAGTAATTGCACATCAAAGGCATCCTAACTCAAGGTAAAAAATAGATTTTGAAAATAACTCATTCAGGAGTCAATTTGAATAATCAAAATCCATACAAGTTGCACCACAAGAATCAAAGACCACACACTACAATATTTTAGTAGAAATCCTAGAACCAAAATCACCAAAAATCATACATATAAGTGACGACGAAGAAGTGGCAGATAACTTTGTAAATCAAGAGATAGCATCCCCACATCAAGAGGAAAAAGCAGTCAATGATAGAGTAGAACAAGTCAGATTTGACTTAAATTTGTAAGCTCTTCCTTATTTCTTCTTCTTCTTTCCTTCTTTCAAATAGCAAAAGTACTTTATTGTAACCATGAAATAAAGAGAGTTTTTTGGTAACTATGGCCTCACACAATAGCTTACCTATACCATAATTTAACGGTTATGACTATGAGTATTGGTCTATAAATATGAAGACCTTGCTCATAAGTAGAGGTTTGTGGGACATTATAGAATAGGGCTATACAGAACCCTTATACTGGACAACACTTAGTACCACAAACAAGAAAACATGAAAAGAAGAGAAAAATAGCAACTCATATACTCTTTCTCATCTCTAAGTTGCATTGGAGAAAAGAATATTTCCCAGAATCGTTGCTTGTACGACTGCACAAGCTACATGGAAAGCATTGAGTGATGGATTCCAGGGTAGTAATCAAGTTAAGCAAGGAAGGCTTCAAACATTGAAACGAGATTTTGAAAATCTCCGAATGAAAGATGATGAAAAAGTCGGTGATTATTGTGTTAGAGTAAAAACAATTGTAGATAAAATGGTTACACTAGGCGAAGAAATCAAGCCTAATACAATTGTAAAAAAAATGTTGAGAACACTTACACAGAAATATAACCATATTGCCATAATAATAGAATAATCCAAAGATATTTCCATTTTAACATTCGATGCATTGATTAGATCGTTAATGTCACATGAAGAGAGGTTTCCTGAAACTCCTTCAACAAGCTATAGAGGCGATGATAAGGCCTTCACTTCCAATAAAAATAATGTAATAGGATGGGGAATAGGTCAAGGTAGAGGCAAGAAAATAGGTAGAGGAAGAGGCAACTACAAAGGAGGCAACCAAAATAGAGGAGGCAATTCCAATAGAGGAGGCAACTCATATAAAGGAGGCAACCAAAAAAGAGGTGGAAATCAAAATCGAGGTGGAAATCAAGGACAAAGTGGCAATCAAGGGCGAGGAATTTACAAGTCCAAATCAGCATGTTTCAATTGTGGCAAGCCGGGTCACTTTTCTCATGATTACTAGTCAAAATCTTCATAAGGCAGCATTAGTCAATATGGTAATTATGGAGAAGAAGATGATATTTCTAATATTTTTCTGTCATATGGCCAATCATAATAGAATCTAAATGACACATGAATTCTAGATACTAGTTTTTCCAACCATATGAGTGGTAAAGAACATTTATTTGCTACTCTCGATTCCACTTATAAATCCCAAATCAAATTATGGGATTATAAGACATTGCAAGTAGAGGGTATTGGAGCCATGGAGGTTCCAACCAAAAAAGGACTACAAAAAGTGCATGAAATCTATTACACTCCAAAGCTCCAATACAATCTGCTAAGCATTGGACAAATGATGGAGAAAAATTACAAGCTTGTATTTGATGAAGGACAATGTATTATTTTTTATAAGAATAATTGTAATCGTGTCATCACATAGGCCCCCATGACCAAGAATAGGTTATCCCCTCTCAAATTTGATGAGCCAGGAGGAGCTCAAATTTCAAATGTAGTTATAACAAATCCAAGTATCCTTTGGCACTTGCGATATGGTCACCTTAATTCTGCTAGCTTGAAACTTCTAATTTCTCAAGTTATGGTGATAGGACTTCCCAAAATCAATGAACAAAAGGAGGTCTATGAAGGATGTGCTTTGAGAAAGCACTCAAGGTCAAATTTTTTGATAGGACAAGCATGGAGAGCCAAATATCCACTACAGTTAGTACATTCAAACATCTATGGTCCAATGCAAACATAGTCTCGAAAATAGTTCTTATTTTCTCACTTTCATAGATGACTTCTCTAGAATATGCTGGATTTACTTTCTAAAACACGAAGATGAAGCTTTTGATTGCTTCATAGATTTTAGAAACAATGTAGAGAATCAAAGTGAGAATTATGTAAATTTCTTAGGACATATCGAGGAGGTGAATACTCCTCAAAATATTTTTAGAAATATTGTAAATCAAGTGGGATCAAAATGCAATTTACCACTGCCTATACCCCACAACAAAAAGGTGTGGAAGAAATGAAAAACTGCACCATAGTTGAGATGGTGAGATTGATGCTATAGTCTAAGTATCTAACTCATATGTATTGGGCAGAGGTTATAAGAACTAGTGTATATATTTTAAACAGAAGTTCAAATTCTAGTTGAAATGGTGTCACTCCTTATGAGGCATGGTACGAAAAGAAACCTAATGTAAAGCATTTCAAAGTGTTTGGTTCTTTAGCATATGTACACATTCCTGACGATAAAAGGAAGAAGCTTGATCCAAAAAGTCAAGCTTGTATATTTGTAGGGTATTGTGAGTCTACAAAAGGATATAGACTCTACAATCCCAAGACTCATAAAGTTGTAATCTCTAGGGATGTAAGTTTTGATGAAGAGGGAGAATGGGGTCATCAAAGAATTTTTGTTGATGATGAGTCCCAAGATGTAAGTTCTTCACAGGTACATCATATGTCTCCAAATAAAAGCAAAGGCACACTACCCCATCCAAGTCCATATAGGAGTACTACATCAAGTACTTCAGTAAACACTTCAAGTACTTCTCCACAGAGATTAGTAAGTTACTCACCAACGGACATCAACAAAGACTCTCCATCAAGAGGTAGAAGAATATTACAAAATCATCCATCCTTTAAAATGTTGGATCAAAATTTCTAGAGAAGATTCACTAGAAGTCAAGCTAGTGATATGAATACAGTTTTGCAACAACTTGAAATTTTGCAATTGTATGGAGATGATGACTCTCATGATCCTATGGGAGATGTAGTCAATTATGCTTTATTGGCTAGTACACAACTAGAACCAGTTATCTATGAGAAGTCATGTACTCAAAATGTATGGCAAGAAGCCATGAAAGAGGAAATAACCTCTATAAATAATAATGATACATGGGAGCTAGTAAATCTACCCAAAGGAAAAAAATGTGTTGGGTATAAATGGGTCTACAAGACCAAGTAAAATGCTGATGGAAGCATTGAAAGGCATAATACAAGACTAGTAGCAAAGGGTTTTACTCAAAAACCTGGCATTGACTATGAGGAAACCTTTACTCCTATTGCACGACAAGAGACAATAAGATCAGTTCTTTTCTTAGCAGCCCATAAAGGATGGAATGAACAACACATGGATGTGAAGAGTGCTTTTCGGAATGGATACTTGACAGAAGAGGTTTATGTTCAACAACCTCAAAGTTTTCAAGAACAAGGAAAATAGAACCTTGTTTACAAATTGAAGAAAGCACTTTATGGCCTCAAGCAAGCACCAAGATCCTGGTACTCACGCATTGATGGCTATTTTAGTAAGTACGGATTCACTAGAAGCAAAAGTGAACCAACTTTATACTACCTAAAGTAAGGAGTAGACATTCTCATAGTTTGTTTGTATGTGGATGATTTAATATTTATGGGTAGTAAAAATAAAATGAATATGGAGTTCAAAAACTCCATGATGAAATAGTTCGAGATGAAATATTTTGGTTTAATGTAATACTTCCTAGGTATGGAAGTGCGTCAATAAAATAAAGGGATCTTCATATGTCAACACAAATATGCTCAAGACAACATCAAGAAATTTGCCATGGAGTAGTGCAAATCAGTTGCAACTCCAACTGGACATCATCCAATTGAGTTAGGACGATGGAGCATCAAAGGTTAACATGACCACTTACAGAAGCATGGTTGGGAGTCTGATTGTAGCACCCTAAAATTGGCGCAGTAAAATCTTAATAATTACATTTACTCTAGTAAATAATTCAAATTCAAATTTTAACCTCCCAAACCGCTCCCAAACCATCGCTTAATCCATTTCCTCCTTTCTCGTGCCATTTTTATAGTTTGTTTTGACCATTTAACGGTATCGTCGTCGATCAGATGATATTGCCTCAGATCGGATGATTTCATCTGGGCTAGGATGTCCAGACGATCTTGTCCCAAAACTGATTTTGCATAATTAGCTTCTGTTCTAACAACATCTCTAATCTGGGTAGAAGCGTGTCTGCATCGTTAGAGACCCTTCCCCGTTGGAGATCTCCCAAATAGGGATGATCTCCAACCTCCTAACCTCCCTCCTAAGCCTATTTAATCCTAAGCCCTCCCCTTAGCACCCCCTTGGCTGATATTTCCTGTAAATTGACTTCACATGCATTAAGACATCCTAAATTGCTATTTGCATTAGTTCTATCCAAATTTTGTTGCAGGTACCTTAGTATTTTTTAGTCGAAGCAAGCTTACATCGTCGTAGACGATCCTGTTCAGATCGGAGGTGATCCTGTTGAATCAGAGACGATTTCGTACCCATCCGAGACGATTTTGACTGCAATCAACATTGGGGGCAATCAGTGCCTAGAGTTTGCATTTCTTCATCTCTTTTCAATCTACTGTTTTATTCTGCAATTAGCTAGTTTATTTATTATTTTATGCTATCTTGCATCTTGGAGTTCACCCATCTAGATCAAATGCATAATTAAGTCATAATTGTCATGAAATTGGTATAATGCATTCATGTTTCTGTTTAAAATTTTCAGTTTGATATTGTTATTGTCATTTTACATTGTTTCCCTATGTTAGCATTGTTGTATTTTTTGTGTTTTGCACCTATTTCTCTGTTTGTAGGTCTCTGATGAATTCGTCAGATCTCAGATGATCTTGTCTGATAGCAGACGATCTTGTCAAATTAGAGGTGATATTGACTGCTTCAAGAATTAGAATCTTCATCAGACATCCGGATCAGGTATGGCTCTGTAATTTAGCCTTCTTTCTCTATTTTCTGTCTTAATTTGTTCTTTTGTATTCATTTAATCTGCATCTTCATATAGAATAATTTAGATTCATTTTGGCCAAACCTAGGACTTGAATGTTTAAGGCTAAAATTGAACACATAAAACACATTCCCAACCTAGGCGTGGAAACTGCCATTAAATGTTTCCTGGTGAACCCACCATCTATCAAAAAATCACCATAATACACCTCCCTCGAGAGGCGGGACCTTTGCAAGGCCTCTCAGTCCGAGGTACCATGCCATCCTTTTCACATCCCCCTTCCGGGCACGGATCCTATAGCCTAAAGGTAAGGGTGTGAAAAATTTGGAGCGATACATTTTGGTGAACCCGACGTGAATGCATTTTAAACCTTTTGAAAACAAAACAAAAAATAAAACAACTAAAACATAGATGCATTTCAGATCATTTAAAATTAATAAGTTGCATATCATGTTTAGATGGTAGCTCCTAAGAAAATATTAGCAATTACTATAAATGTTGAAAACCAATTGGCAGCCATAGAAATCAATTATGTGCTTAGTGTGCCTAAAACAGATAGAAATCAACTTTTGTGGGACGAACTTGATAGAAGACTTAGTGTCATTTCATCTAGGTCAACAAAACTTAAACAAATCAAGAGGCTTGTCCTAGATAGAATCCTAGATCCTCATCAACTCGTCTTTTATCATGAACTTCAGAGAGCCTGCCATAGATGGTTAGCTTATAGGAGAGCTCTTGTGTCTTTAGAATTGTTCACCTTCGAGGAATACCTCGAGAACACAGCCATTATACACCAGTTCCTAGGTCGTGTAGAATACCAAGAGGTTGTTCTTATGGATAGGGAAATATGGAATAGAGTTCCTCGAGCTATGCTATATCGAGAGTATTGCCATGAGCTTTACTTCTATCAACCAGCATCTGAGACAGATAATATCACTATAGCTCTTTTCATTAAATTTTTGAAAGAAAACTTTCAATTTGAAGAAGAACACTTCATGACTTCTGAAGAACTCGAGCCCATTAATGATATTTATAAATTGTTTATAGAAAACTAGATTATTACTTTCAGTCTTATTTCTTGCATTTATTGTGTTGTTTGTTATCTTTACAATATTATTACAAAAACAACAAAAACTAAAAAACATAACAAAAACTTAAACCTTTCATTTTAAATATTGTAGTAGGTATATAATTAATATATACCTCTTAAGCTTGTTGCATATATATATATATATATATATATATATATATATATATATATATATATATATATATATATATATATTTGTTGAAATCTAAATTAAGCACAATGCCTAAACTTAGGAATGGTAAACAAACTGAAGGAGAAGAAGAAGATTGGTTAGAAGATAAAACTAGAGACCCAAATGTCCTTCCTGAAGATCCAATTTCGGAAGGAGAAACTCTAGATCAACCAGAAGATGACCTAGGTGAAGATAATGAACAAGAAGAAAATGTTAAAGAGGATGGATCCTCATCCCCTAGAGTAGCTCCAGATGGAACTATTGCTTTTGACAACGTAGATCATTTCTAGAAATTTCTCCATGATAACATTGGTGCTCTTAATATGGCAGTTCGTATGGATAAAGGGCAAATTAGTGACACTCAAGCAGCCATGGAACATATTTTTGATGTGCGCACTAATCCCTTGTCTTTCATTGATCAAGAAAGTGATAATGCTGGACCATCCAATACAGATATGGTCACTATGATTCAAAACATGCCAAAACAACAGGTTACCCAACCTCCTAAGGAACCTGTTATTCAACCTAAAATCATTCCCACACAAAATAAAACTTCCTTCACTACTTTACTTCGCCAAACTATTGATCAATATGCTTCAAGTAAACAAAAACCTAAAATGAAGTCAAACACCAATTTTCAACAATCTGGAATACAACATAATACAACTTCAAAATTCCTTCATAACACCTTTCCTACCAACAATTTACACAATAGCAACATAGCATCTAATCTTCATGTCCCTCCATCATATGCTCACAAATCCCATATCAATGCCCTACCAAACCAATATGGTGGGCAAACTAGTAATCTGGAAGCCATGGTGAAATAGTTAGCTTCACGTATGGACCAGATAGATCCCTACCGTCCCTCGTACAATTATCGAGAGATATGTAGTCAACCTTTGGATCCCATGGTTGTAGCACAACCATACCCTAAGCATTTTTCCATGCCCATCCTGCCTATATATAAAGGAACCGAAGATCCCATAGAGCATCTTCACATGTTTAGGATAGCATGTCATGATATATCACATGATGACTTGCTATTACTAAAAATGTTCCCGAAAAGTTTAGGTGGAATGGCATTAGAGTGGTACTATCAATTGCCCACTCATTCTTTGAGAAAATTTGAAGAAACAATTTGAATCTTTTGTCCATCAATTTAGTGCCTACATCGAGAGGCATGTAACCATTAAAGATTTATACAACTTAAAACAAGACAAGGATGAATGTTTTGCCGATTTCTTAGCTAGATGGAGGTAGTTGACAGGAAAACTGCACTTTGTGCTACCTTATAGGGAAATGTTGGACATTTTTATCAATAATTTACAAGAACAAATATCTTATGAGCTATCAACTGCTACTTTAACTACCTTCGATCAAGCTATAGATTTAGCTTGAAGAGTAGAAGATGCCCTCATTAGGAGAGGCCAACTTAGGAAGAAGGATGATGAGAAAACCTCCAAAAATCAATATAAAAACAAACAAGTTGTTGGTGACGGAGTCACTGACAGTAGAAATGTTGCTAATATCAATGCAACGAAAACAACAGAAAAATTTATATTGAAACCACCTGATAAACCTCCTCGAGAATTTACTAGATTGAATCAACCGTTATCAACTATTTTACCTCAATTACTCGAAAGAGGTTTGATCCAATTACCAGCTATCCAAGAACCTGATCCAACTATACCCGGATACAGAGCTGACTTACACTGTGATTTCCATAGAGGACCTAGACACTCTACCAATGCTTGTAAAAGGTTGAAACATAAAATACAGGATCTAATTGATAATAATGAAATGGAGGTGCAAGCCTTCCAACCTAAACAAAATGCTCCTAATAATGCTCAAAAGACCATTCCCCAAAATCAAAATCAAAATGCTAATCAATCATTAGACATATTTCAACACCCTTTACCAAGACATGGTAAAGAGGTGGCCAATCAAATCGAACATCATAATGTTCCTCCTCCTACCCGATATGTAGGAACCATTAGTGGACATTTACTTAATCCTGATCCTCAAATATTTGACACAACCTTATCCATGGTTACGACCAGGCCCCTACATAATATTCCAACTCCAGATTCTAGTGATGTAGAATCAGATACTGAAAGTGAGATAGACATCACTTCAAACCAATCGAATAGTTTTGAAAACGAATCAGATCCTATTCAACCCATCACAGATGCTATGGTTCCAGAAGAACCATTTCCTAGAAGAGTTACTACTCGACCTTCTTCTAATCAATTCCTCCCAAATGAACAAGCCATAAATGCTCGATCGAGACCAGTTCATCGTCCTCAATATAACATTGTAGGTACCATTGGAGTCGTTACCCGACAACAGGCTTAAAATTCTCAACAAGAACCAAACCAGAATGATGGATCACTTCCATTTGTTTTGAAAAATCCCAATAAAGGGAATCATGCTTCCAATGTTCAACCTAAACCCCCTTACAATATTAATGAGCAATTATCCAATACTACGACCAGAATTTCCCTTTTGGATTTATTAAGATCTTCTCCCACCCATAGGGATGAGTTGATGCTTACATTAAGCCAAATGATGGTACCTCAAAACATTCAACCTAAAGCCATGGCCAATACTATCATCACTCGAGAAGTTGATTGTATTGACTTTCGGGATAAAGATATCCCACAACACAGTTTACATAAGGATAATCCCTTATATATTACTGCTCTAATTGGAGATGTAGCTTTTAAATGAGTCCTGATTGATAATGGTTCATCTCTAAACATTTGCACTTTTGACTTCTACCAACGATTTGGCTTTAGAAGTGATGAAATGAAGAAAACTGACATGATTATCAAAGCTTTCAATGACGAAACACAAGAAACATGTGGAGTTATTACCATCCCATTGCAAGTTGGTCCTAGAACCCTAGATACAACCGTGTTTATTGTACATTGCCTTGCATCGTACAATATACTTTTGGGTCGTCCTTGGATCAATGCGATGCGGGTTGTCCCATCAACTTTACACCAATGTGTTAAATTCGAATTTAAAAATCAGTTGGTCACTATCCACGGTGACCCTAGACCCTTTGATATGTGTGCTTTGGCAAAACCTGTTGGAGTGCAATTTTGCCCTGCTCTGTCATCCACACATCCTAATTCTTATTTTTCATCTAAAACTGTGAAACACACACCCATATATTCACCTATTTCTCCTCCATTCATTTCATCCTCATATATAGATCAACAATCTTCTAAACAAATCACTCTAGAACCTCAAAAATATCTTAAATCTACAACCAATCCTTCATGTTCTATCCCTATAATTTCAAAACCTATAGACCCATCCATTAACACTTCCGCATTATCAACATCCATCATCCCTTCCACATCTAAAGATATAGGGAATGATCCTTCTACATCTTATGCTCTTTCTGATGAACTTTTACCAGATTTATCCACAATCTTAATATAAAAAAAAACAAATGCTTTCATGCAAGATTCAATTCTTTTAAATAACTTGCCGCCATCTCCTCGTACTTTGGGCCTCCCACAACCTATGGGAAGTACTTACCAAGTCGGGAGTTGTGCCTTTATTTATAAAGGATATGACTGGGGAAGAATCCCTCGGAACATTAAAACTCATCATGAGGGATATGCTCGATGTTATTTTACCAATGAATATATTAAAGCTAAACCCATAATGCTTAAAATGGGATATAAAGGGAAAGGCTTGGGACCTTTCCAAAATGGCATGAAAGAACCTTTTGAGGTAGAACCGTGGCCTGCCTACTGTGGTGTGGGCCTATTTCCTAGTAAGGGTCAACCCTTTCCTTTTGAATATGATGATCAACTCATATGTTATCAAGATTATTTGGATAGGTATGATGATTTGCCTCTAAAAAATCAGCCATTTACATGTAACATGCTATCCATAGCTTACCTTGAAATGATTGCTGACTCCGATGAGGAGTTGGAAGGAGATATCTTCCACGATGTCTCCGTTGAAGAGATGTTACACAATGGATTTTATTTTGATGGTTCTATACCAACTATAGCCCAACTTGAGACCGCTAATCCTCAAGATGAATTATCCAAATTAACCCTACAAGAATTACAAGAATTGGGCGTTTCACCCGCCCCACCTAACTTTGAAAGAGATCTACACATGGAGGTAGAAAATGTCATTAAAATTAATATTGGAACTGAGGATAATCCTCACATAATCAATATTGGATCAGAATTAAGTCAAGAAAAATAAGAGCAATACATTGCATTCCTTAAAGAGTATGAAGATGTCTTCGCTTGGACATATGAAGATATGCCAAGTCTAGACCCTTCTGTAGTCATGCATCATCTAGTGGTCCATCCGGATGCTAAACCTGTTAAACAAAAACTTAGAAAAATGCATCCCAAAGTGGCTCTTGCTAGTCAAAGGGGAGTTAGAAAAACTCCTGAATGTTGTTTTTATACAAGCTATTGATTATGTTGAATGGATCTCAAATGTAGTTCCAGTTACCAAGAAAGAAGCCACCAAAGTTAGGGTTTGCATATATTTTAAAGATATTAACGTTGCATGCCATAAAGATGATTTTTCTCTTCCAAACATGGATCAAATCATTGACTTTACTGCCAGGAGTGGGATGATGTCCTTAATGGATGGATTATCTGATTATAATCAGATCATGATAGCTTATCCAACCTTGTGGGCCTATCAAAATAGTGTTCGAAATCCCACTAGAACTTCACCTTTTGTTTTGGTTTATGGTGCTGAAGCAGTTTTTCCTTTTGAATTAGAAGTTCCTTCTTTGGCTCTACTACTTCAAGATACCGAAGTAGGAGATGAATATCGAGCTGGCAGACTCAATCAGCTAGAACTCCTAGATGAAAAATGCATCAATGCTTTGGAGCATCTCCGTGCCTACCAAAACAAGCTTAAAAGATCATATGCTAAAAAAGTTCGTCATCGATCCTTTGAGATCGACGACCTTGTTTTAAAGGAAAATAAAAAAAATACTAATGCAACTAAGGACCTTAAAGGTAAATTTGAGCCCAACTGGCTTGGACCATACATTATCACTCGCTAAATTTGAATCGAGAGCATACAAATTATCTACCTTAGATGGTAAAGAACTTAAAGAACCCATGAATATTTTGCATCTTAAACGTTACTATGTATAAATTTGGTCATTTCATCTTTGTATATATTTGTTTAAAATATTTCAAAATCACTATCTTGTATTTCTTTCAATTTATAAATCCAAAAACACCAAAAACATTCATAATCATCAAAATCTTCAAAACTATTTGTTGTATTTATGTATGGCACTTGTTAATTCTTTCAAAAACAAAAACTAATAACAAAAAACAAAACAACAATATTCTTGACTCTTTCAAAACCAAAACAACATAAAGAAGAAAGAGAGAGTCAACATTCTCAAAACTTCTCAAAAAGTATTTATATATATCTTCTTACAAATGTTGCAGTTATATTTTTCAAATTATTTTGGATAAATTAGCATTTATTTGGAATCCTCACACTCACAAAAATAAATATCTTGATTTTATCTGGCATGATTACTAATCTCTCTTATATCAAAGTCCACAAAATTCAATTAAATAAAGTTTGAGCATAGATAATTGATCTTGTTATTTACTTAAACCAAGCACATTTTTTTCACAATAAAATGATTATATTTGTAATTTCCATGCTATGCTACATAGTAGAAGTGGTTTCTTGAGCGAAAAGTTTCCCCTGCTATCCTATCATGCACATGGTCTAGAATCTTTGAGAATTGGCAAAAGGACAAGCTCACCCCTACCCAGAATAAAAATCCCTTGCTCTATAGCTAATCCGAGCAAGTATCCCTAGCATAGAACAAAAAGAAAAAGCAAAGTTCAAGAAAAAGAGAAAAAGAAAAAAGTTATTTTATATCATTACAACAATGTTTCAAGCATTATCTCAAAAATCAAGCAAAAATACAAAAGAAAGCAAAAGAAAGCAAAAGAAAAAGCAATAAAATCCCTTTCCCTACCCTTTGAAAAGAAAAGAAGGGTTGATGAGCTTGAATCCCTGGAATTCTCAATTATTCGAAAATTGTGAGGTAAGCCCCATAACAGGTGGTTTGTGCCCAACCTGCTTGGCCTTGGGTAACTCCTAGCATGGCGATATGTCTGTCACATTAGCGACCTTCTTTTGTACAGACCTATGTCTGCTTATGGATTAGCTAGCTCTTGATAATCCAACTTACATAGTAGTCTAGTATGGTTATATGCATCTACATCATGGTTAATGAACACTTATTTGGTTTATTCAAATCACTTGTATCATATTATCTTGCTCAAAACTGGTAAATGAACATAGCAATTGCACACACATTTTATATTTGAGAGATTTTGTGTATCATTATGATAAATCAAGATTGGAAATGAACTCACATATGCACATGGGATTCCTTATAAATCTAACTTTTGTCTTTAAGATACTTTGAAATATTTTTTGCAAATTGTTTGGAATAATTCATTTTCTTCTTTCAAGTACAGTTGTTTAGACAACTACATGCATAATCAGAAAGATCAAAATTTCTTTCAAAACCATACAATCAAAACATACATATATATATATTGTCGACTTTCGTGACGATGGTATAGTTCTAAAACCAAAATTGGAATTTTATGCCTAGCGCAAGTCCTCATCTTCATATTTTCTGTTTATTAAAAATCAACCATGCAATAAAACTATCTCTTTTTGGATTTTGCGATGATGGTATAAGTCTATACCTACATATTCTATGCCTAGCGCAAACCATTGTAACAATTTTTATTCCCCATTTATTTAAAAATCATGAAAACCATATGACTTAAATCATTCTGTTATACAATTATGTTTTTAAACAAAAAGCATGCACATTATCACTATTTCATGTCATTATGTCAACCTTCAATTTTGCAATGATGGTATAATTCCTAGGGAATTATCCAAAAAATTTATCACACTTAGGAATTTATGCCTAGCAAAAATCATTTTAACATTATTTCATGCATACTATTTTTATGAAACTCTAAAAACAAACCATCATCATCATCATTTGCACCATTGCACCAAAGTCTTAAGACAGTCTCTTAAGCACTCTTTTACTTTTAACAATATTTCTATACTGGGATTAGCTTGATGACCGAGTGAGCGGTGACTCCATGAAATGGTCTATAATAGCGACAATGTCCTTTGAAATTATTGTTAGAAGTCTCTTTTTATTTTTTATCACATCACATCACAAACAACCAATTTTTTACATCAGATTATTTCATTTAAAATCTTACAGCATGACATCAAAATTATAATATTTCAAAACGACATAATTACATGAATCATAAAATCAATCAATCAAACATAAAAGCATCATAAAAATACATAAGACAAGTCATATGATCAAAAAATATCTCATCTCTATATATATCACAAATATATATACATCATATCAAAATTGGATCGGTATGCCACAATCTGTACCTCGGCATACTCAATCTTCTATCAAAAAAATAATAAAAACTATGTCTCAAACTATACAGTGCTGTAGTAGCTAGCCTCGAGAACCCCTCGAGCTCTCAGCCTCATCTCCTCCCCCGCCCTGAGGTGGATGAGGTGGCCCCATCGTAGTATGGGTGGTACTGCGAGTCCTAGTCATCGATCGGGACGAAGTCCTCGATGACCCAATCCTGATCGAATCCACGATGTTAGTTGGCAGTGGTAATCTCTCCTCCTCTCGCACCATCTGGTAGTATAATGTCTGGTAAAAAGTGATCTGGGCAATAGCCCGTGCTAGCTCTCGAGTGCTCGCCCCTCCACCTCATGCTCTAAGGCGTGCAATCTCATCTTTGAGCTGTGTCACCTCAGCTCGATGGCGTGTAGCCTCATCCTGCAATGTCTACACCTGTGCCTGGAGATTAATTGTCTCTGCTCGGAGAGTCACTGTCTCACTACTCTTCCCTAGTGTCAACACCCTTGCCCTTATCGAGCGATGGTGGCCTCTCTCTCTATGGAGAAGGGGGTCTCTCCGCCCTCCTCTCCCATTGCCGTGGCCTCTCCTGTGCCTGTGGCCTCCTCTGCTCTCTCCCTCCATGACCCTGGGTCACCTCAATAGCCACCTGGTGTCACCTCCCTATCCGATGCACAATTGCATGAATCAAACCCTGAGCCCTCGTCATTCGAGGAGGGTAGATGCCTACATACCAGGCATCGTAGCCATCGGCTACCCCTATGTCATCCCCATCCACTGGCTGAATGGGGGCATCATTTGTGTCCTAACTCCAGAAGCGCTGCATGTTTGGAGCCCCGCTCACTGTAGTGTTATCCCAGACAGTCTGGAAAAACTCGTAATCCCTGAGAGATGGGATCCCCTACTGTAGATAGAACTATCGCAAAACTCGATCATAGAGGTGGATCTCTACCTCCCCCCTCTCCATCCATAGCCAGCAGACTCACCTGATGCGAGCTAGCTCCTATTCGTCCTTGGCCCACCCTGGGTGCTCTCCCTATGGCCTCTAGGTGATCTGGTCCAGGACAAGGTCATCCAGCAGTCTTTGGGACATCGACAGATCAATCCGCTGCTATGCCCCTCTTCGGAGCCACCAGTAGAAAACTCGGGGCCTCTCCTTGTCAATCCCTATCAAAGGAAGCCCTATCGGCCTCCGCACTGCAATGTGCTCCCAACACCAAACCTGTAGGAGCGATGTCATAACTAGACATCGATCGCCCTTGTACACGACCCCATGCAGGATCCTGTATAGCCAACATAGAACAAAATTGCCCCAAGAGAACCTGTAACCATGGTCTCGCATGTCGTAGATCACATCTGCTAGCACCCATGGTACCCTACACCCGCTCTGGTGGCACAGCAGAAGTCCACCTACCACTTCGGCCAAAACCTGTGTGAGTCTGGATGCCCCAGGCATCTGACGTAGTGCCTCGATGTTCACTCTACCCTTCTCCAGGGCGAAGCTCGGGTCACCACACAATCGCATCATAGCATGGCCCTGATTGGCCACAGGAGTGATCAACCGTCCTTGTATGGGGATCCTCAGAATCCTCCATACATCCTCCAATGTGGGAGTCATCTCCCCTATGGGTAATCGAAAATAGGAAGAACCTAGATACCACCTCTCTGCTAGGGCTATCAGTAGCCCCATGTCTGTAGAAACTTGTGGCATTTCTGCCACATGCTGTAAGCCGGCCTAAGCCAACTGATCCCGCTCTGCCTGTGATAGAGCGGCCAAGTCATCTCTCAACCCACCATATTTCCATTCTCTGCTCTTTAGCAAACCTCTCTGCAACATAAAACAACAACACAATAAAAATCATTAATAAAAACTCAAGTGATTAATAATGCAAGTTAAAATAAGTTTAATTTTATACAAATGATGATATCGCCCACTATTGGACGATATCGTCCCAAATTTGAGCACAATCATCTCCGATTTTGCAAGCCGAAATCGTCCCTAATTTGATGAAATCGTCCCCCTTTCGCCGATTTCGCCCTTAGATGAAATCGGTGAACTTGAGACGATTTCGTCGAAATCGGGACGATTTCGTCCCGACGACATCGACGGCCCAAAAATGGCCACGATGCTCAAAATTTATTCAAAATTCACCTAAAAAGCATGTAAATTCAACTTAAAACATTCTAAGCTAAGTTTAGACTCTTACCCGTAGCCCGTGCCGGACCTCTGTCGATTTGTGCGCTGTCTCCACCATTTTTTCTTGTAGAGCTCTAGAAACCAGAAAAATGAACAGTAAAAATGAATTAGGGTTTTACCCTATTTTTCTTAATTTTATTCAAAAACACAATTAAAAACATTTTTAAATTTTGCTTTTTCATGTTTTTACCTCAAATGTTCGATTTGGGTAAAAACACGGAGGGGGCACCATAGTAAGCTGTCGTACGATTCGACCAAGAATCGTCGCCTAAAAATGGGAATAATTTTTGCTTTCTCGTAGATCGAGAAGAACTCATCTTTAACGCATTTTCTTCGAAAAATTTGCTAAAGAGGGGGCAAAATGTAGCACCCTAAAATTGGCACAGTAAAATCTTAATAATTACATTTACTCTAGTAAATAATTCAAATTCAAATTTTAACCTCCCAAACCACTCCCAAACCGCCGCTTAATCCGTTTCCTCCTTTCTCGTGCCATTTTTAGAGTTTGTTTTGACCGTTTGACGATATCGTCGTCGATCAAACGATATCGTCTCAGATCAGACGATTTCGTCTAGGCTAGGACGTCCAGATGATCTTGTCCCAAAACTGATTTTGCACAATTAGATTTTGTTCCAACGACGTCTCTAATCTGGGCAGAAGCGTGTCTGCGCCATTAGAGACCCATCCTCATTGGAGATCTCCCAAATAGGGATGATCTCCAACCTCCTAACCTCCCTCCTAAGCTTATTTAATCCTAAGCCCTCCCCTTAGCACCCCCTTGGCTGATATTTCTTGTAAATTGACTTCACACGCATTAAGACATCCTAAATTGCTATTTGCATTAGTTCTATCCAAATTTTGTTGCAGGTACCTTAGTATTTTTTAGCCGGAGCAAGCTTACATCGTCGCAGATGATCCTGTTCAGATCGGAGGTGATCCTGTCGAATCAGAGATGATTTCGTACGCATGCTAGATGATTTCGACTGCAATCATATTGGGGGCAATCAGTGCCCAGAGTTTGCATTTTTCTCTTTTCAATCTACTGTTTTATTCTGTAATTAGCTAGTTTATTTATTATTTTCTGCTATCTTGCATCTTGGAGTTCACCCATCTAGATCAAATGCATAATTATGTTATAATTGTTATGAAATCAGTATAATGCATTCATATTTCTGTTTAAAAATTTTAGTTTGATATTATTATTGTCATTTTACATTGTTTCCCTATGTTAGCATAGTTGCATTTTCTGTGTTTTGCACCTATTTCTCTATTTGCAGGTCTTTGATGAATTCTTTTGATGAATTCGTCAGATCTCAGACGATCTTGTCTGATAGCAGACGATCCAGTCCACCATAGAAGATCAAGCCCTATGGTTAAGAAAAGTTCTTGAAGAAATTCAAGAAATTTAGAGTGGTCCAACTCGACTGTATTGTGATAACATAAGTGCCATTCAGTTAGCATACAATCCAGTCCACCATAGAAGATCAAAGCATTTTGATATGAAGTATCACGTCATTCGAGATATGGTGGAACAATAGATAGTTGATCTTCAATATTGTAACACTTTGGATAATATTGCAGACATCTTCACCAAAGGTATAGCTAAAGCTCAATATATAAAGCTGAGAGATTGTATAGTCAGTCCTCTCAACTTTAAGGGGGAGAATGTTGGAAATAAATCTAGTAAAAGGAGTAAAAAGGTGTAAAAATTTGTTTCAACTATAAGCTTTGGATCTTACCCATTTTACCTCCTTGGACGACAGCTGACTGGGCAGGTAGGTTGACTTGGACGATAGCTGACTGGGTGGATTGGATGGAAAGGGCGGCAAGGCGAACCAATTCTATTTCTCTTTCTCTTTTCTTCCCTATTTCTCCTATTTTCCTAACTTCCCTATATTCCCTAAAGTTGTTTTGAGTTACCATTATAAATACCATTGTAATCTCAATTTTATAAGGTTCAATATATATTATTTTCTATTCACTCCTAATTTTTCTCTCACAAACCACACACCTAACCTTCCTCCACATCAAGGTCTGAGTTAACGTATTTGATGAATCTTATAGATTATTGACATGAGGCTTCATAAACTATGAGAAGGGCTCCACCTGACCTCCCTCCACTTCAAGGTCCCTCTATTTCTCTGAGGCCTCGGTATAGTAAGTTCATGGGCAACATTCTCCAACCTCAAGTTGTTCTACTAGTGCTTATAGTAGGGCTAGGTATCCTCCTAGATCTCACAACATGTATCGTTTATGTTCACACTCTCCACAACATGGTTGGAGTCTTTTGCATCACTCAGTTGATCATGGTACTGATTGGAGTCATAACCCATCTCCAGGGTTATGCATAAGGGGTTGGACTCAAAATGAACATGTAAAAAATGGTGAATTCTAATCAAAATCAACATGAATCATGGATAATCCTAAGCAAATAAAATCAAGCATCTTCACACCAAAATTTGGGGTATTTGAAGCCCTAAAATGTAAAGTCATCTTTGGAGCCACTTTTGACCTATTAAATCATCTTATAACTTCATAAAAATACCACCATTAGATCAGGATTGAAATGAGCTTTCCAACTAGTAAAAATATACCTATGTTTGGATATATATTGTGGTAAATTGACCCTAAGAAATAGTTGGTCCTAAACATTTTAGGTGAATGGGCCGACGTCGAGGTTCATCATATTCACCAATTTCTAATTATGGAAATCCTAATATTCACCCAATTTGTGAGTATTCACCACTGTGCATAACCCTGCCTGTCTCCTTGGCCTGTTACTTCTCCTCTTGCTCTTGCTCATTCTACTCCATTGCTACCTTAAACTTTGATCAATTCTACTCCCCTTGGTTGGGGTATTATGATTCCTTTGATTATCATTGTTGTTCTTGATAACTCTTAGTATGTATGTAGATAATCCTCATGGTTTGGACTCTTTTGGGCTCTATTGATCCTCCTATGAGAGCAGCTCTATGGATGTTTTTTAGTTTTTATCATGTGGATAGCCCTGAGTCCGGATTTGTGATCTCTCCAACTCCTTTTTTTTTATCGGTTAAAATATTTAGATTAAAAAACAAGTTTTAGCAGGATCCCAAAACCTGATTACAAAATGACTTTGCTAGCCCATAAAATTTTGAATATTTGAACCCTGCCTGAATAGGCTATCCTTAGTACTCAGAGGAGGAAATCCTTAGGAAAAACTAATCAACAAAATAAACCTCCAAAGGCAATCCTTAGAAAAAAATAAATAGGAGGATATCCTTAACCAATGCCAAGACAGAGCAACAAGCAGAAACAACTGGAAAAGATGAAACCAGGATCCAAAAATAATGATCCTGAATAAACTAGGCTTCCTCCTTGAGTACAACACTGGTATCTTGATATTCCACAATGGGAGTGTCCACCTCTCCACCAACAACATTACTAGGATCATCCTCAAGAATACCAAGATCAACCAAAACATTGACGTTTGCAATAGGAACATTACAATTATCATTAGCAAAGGGCTTCCTAAAGAAATGCATATGAAAGGCATTACGAAGTTCAGCTAGCTGAGTGATATAGTTTGATATGGAATTAATAATATACAAGTGCATGTATTGATGAGGGGAGTCCTTCTCATCGTCCCCAAAGTCAATAAGTAAAGACTCCTTCTGCTGAGCCAGTTTATTAAGGCAAAGTGAGGAATGCACAGGTTTTTGCACATAATCAGGTTCAGGTTCAGGAGAATCACTATGGGTTCTCTTTCTCAAAGTACTGATATTTTCAATGATTGTTTGTTTCTTAGTAGATAATCTGGGGATATCAGACGACTGGAAAGTTGCTTGAGACGAGCTAGGTTTGATAGGACTTGGCCTAGGTTTAGGAGGCGGAGTTACAAAAATTCCATGAGGGCAATGCACAAGCCAATGTTTATACAAGATGGATTAGCAGCTCAGGACCCTTTAATATAGCCTATTTAATGTAACATATTTTATGTAGCATATTTTATTTATTTAATATAATTATCGTTTCCAATAAAAAAATAGATATTAATTAATGATCAATTAAAATTAAATATTTATATGATACTATTTATGTATAAGGTATAATTTGTAACTATATAATCAATGATAATTGAAATTAACAACATGAATACCAAAGTATAAAATTAAAATTAAATTATGTAATTATCTTCTAAAATTATTTAATTATATTAAGAAACCGACTTTCTTATAATTTTTTACACACATTAAAAAAAATAATAATAATAATATATTATGAATACAAATTCTTCACTTCTAAAAGTAAAAACAATATATTTATAGTTTAAATGTCCTTATTAAGATATCACAATTATTATTACGTAATTTTTATTTATACTAAATAGCTCATCTAAATTTTTTAGTTTTTGAATGGAGAAATTAAGCATATAATATTATCATGTCAACAATATTATCATGATGAATACAAATTTAACAAAAAGACATGCATAAGTGAAGTTACATGTAAAGTAGGATATATTCCCATCCAAATATTTAAGAGTTAAACATAAATCATAAAATGTTAAGATATGTGAAACTCAAAAAAATAAGAGTTGTAAACTAACAAGATAATATGTAAAATTTAAAAATAAAAATATATGATTCTATTTGAAAAAAATATTTTTCATACTTCACAAATTTTTCAAGTGTTTATTTAAAATGTTTTCATCAACAACTTTTTCAAGTGTCTACTTAGGATGTCTTCATCAGAATCTAGTCATTATCTTTTGCCCTCTTATTATCCATCATATTATTAAAGACTCTAATCCACCTAAATAATGACTCAGCCATGGGCCCTTGAGTTACCTCGAATTTGTGCATTATTTGACCTCATTGATAAACATGTCAATATGTTGATGTTTACTGTATTAATCATTATTTCACCTCCTAAACCACTCTAAGATACTTGCAAAAAACAACAAAACAAATCTTATGTTGGCGAAAGACCATTGCCAACTTAGTTGAATCAGTCCATCAACTCCTTAATCACCCTCAAAACTCCTACCAAATATCGGATAAAGTGATGCAAATATTGAAGACTAAATCTTCTAAGGGCAACCAACTTAAAGGGCATGTGAGTAATTATAATATGGATATGACAAGAAATTGGCAACCTCCTCCTAAGGATTTTGGAAAAATCAATATTGACGGAGCCTCTAGAGGGAACCTTGGAAAAGCTAGTGCGGAGGAATTGGTAGACTTTTAGATGGCTCCTTGATTTTTACATTTACTAAGAATTTGGGTATTCTTTCCAATAACCTTGTTGAGGGGTATGGTATCCTCAAAGGCCTTCAAGAGGCTACTAAGGTTGGATGGGAAGAGGTGCTATTTCTGTCTAACTCTCAACTCATGATTAATATTTTGAAGACTCCTTCTAAGAATCATAAGGTTTATTGGAGAATAAAAATAATTATTGAGAAGATTCAATTAATCCAGATGAGATTTTTTAAAGTTGACAACAATCATGTGGTCAAAGATCAAAACAAGAGTTTTGATGCTTTATCTAATTGAGTTTTGGATAAAGGTGATCTTACTTGCTATGGCCATCCTCCTAGATGGTGGGCTTTGCAAAATAGGGAAGTTCTTCTTTCTATCATTTCTTTGGATGGCTCCAATTTTGGAGGTACCTAGTTTCTTCTTGCTTTATTTTTGCTTCTTTTTTTATTGGTCAAGGTATTTTAGTTCCCTAGATAAAATTATTCTTTATTTTGTTTCCTTTGTTGATTCTTGCCTTAAAAGTCTATTGGTCTAGAAAGGTCATTGTTGTGTTCAATTTTTTCCTTTTTTATTTTTTGTTTAGTTTTGTGAAGTGTCTGTGTTTTTTTGTTTTGTTTTGTTTTTGTGTTGTTTTTTTGTTGTTCTTGTATTTTTTTTGCTTTGTGTTATTTTATATTTTTTTTTATTATTCTTGTTTTTTGGTTGTTCTTTTTCTTGTGTTTATGTATGTTTGTATTAATTCGTGTTTTTGTATGTGAGTGTTTTCAAAGTTTTTTGTTTTGTTTATTGTTTGTAGTTGGTTATGTTTTTATTTTTATTTTTTAGGTTTTGGTTGTTTTTGTTTTTCATGTTTTATTTTGTTATGTCTTTGTAGAGTTATGTTTTTTTTGTCATGTTTGTGTTTTGTTATGTTGGTCTTGTGTTTTTTCGTGGTTCTTGGTGTGTTTTTGTTTTTTTTTATATTTTTTTGTGTGTTTGGTTGTGCTTTATCTTTTGGACACACTCAAGGAGCATTTTTTTTATTTTATTTTATTATTATTATTATTATTTTTATATATTTTTTTAATCTTATTGTGTGTTTGTTTTCTCCTTGAGTATGTCAAAGGTGGTAGGCCAAGTGCAATCCCTGGGTGATTTTGGCGGAATAGATACTCATGCCTCCTTGGGTCTTACCCAAAAGTGGCATCCCTTCTCGGATGTTTTCAAAAAAAAAAAAATCCACCTAAATAAAGTTAGTTTTATTTCTAATATATAAAAGCATATCTTACTTGGGATGTATCTATTAATAGTTATCGAAATATCCTTTTTGAGGAAGTGTATTTAAAACTTAGCCTCCCATGTAGAGGAGTTGGAGAGCAAGTGGGTAGTTAAACCTCTCTAGTTGCTGAGAGGCCCAGGTTCAAATCTCTCGCCTCACATGTTGCGGATATGTTATGTAATGGTTCCCTCGTGGTCACAGTCTGTTTACCCCTTGTGGCCACCACCAAAAAAAAAAAAAAAAAAAAAAACTTAGCCTCAATAATTTGTATAATTTAATAAATATAAGTTTGAATTAATATTTTACTTTTAATATAATTTCTTTTTTAATTAAAATTATAAAAAATACAATAATATTAATATTCTGTAAATTTATATTATGTGATTAATTATGTATATATTTATGAATATATGAATATAAAAGTTGTTGGTCGTTACAAAATAATATATATTTTAAAGAGTTGTTTAAATATTTAAAATTAAATTAATAATTATTTTAAATTTGTTTTAAAGCATTATGAATTAATTGGTAGATAGTGTAATTGTGTAAAGATAACTTAATTTTATTTTAAGACGCTTTCAAAATAACATTACTCATAATAATATTATTTATTATAATATTAACTACATATTTTGTTAATAAAAATAAATACTTTTCAATTTAAAAAAGGAGTAATGTATAAAAATAAATATGTTTAATTTTATTGTCTGTAATATATCCAAATATATATATCACAATATTCTAATAAAGGGTATTATATGTAACTTTACTTTTCTTCGTGATACTATATAAATATCTAGTTCTGCTCATTCTATAATTTCTTATCAAGAATCTAATTTTTCAAGGTTAGTCAGATCAAATAATATTTAAAATTGGATGAGAACATAACTATCATCAAATTTCATTTATTAAAAAACGTTATATTAACTTAAAAATAATAAATATAATCTTATAAGTTGTATTTATTGTTAGACCCAAAACGTTGTCTAAGGAATTAATATTATTGCTCAAAAATAAACATCAATCTGATTTTTAAATAAAGTGATTGTGATGAATAGTGTAGTATATAACAGGGAACTTTTTTTTATCAAATATATAATGGAAATGGATAAGATTAGTGCATATGCCAATATAAAATATCGTATAAGGTGGAAAGCGATATCATTCCTGAAAATGGTGTTCCAATTTGCATTTTTCTTTACCAACAATTATTAATAAATTAACTTTTTTTTCAAACATATTATATATTTTTTTGAGGACCACTTTTTCCTTCACTTACGAGATGCAAGCGAGTGTGTTAGCACTCTTATTAAATTCCATAGCATGAACTTTCCACATGAAAGTTGACCATTTTAAATGTTTGATTTGTAAAGGCTTTTGAGTTCTTTGGGCTCTTCAATTAAATTATAAGAAAGGAAAAGAAAAAGTCCAAGGAACCCAATTGGCCAATGGATGCCTCAAATTTTTCTTATGGTGTTCAAATTTTTTAGAATTCTTTCCTAGTCAAACGGTGTGATCTTTACAATCTGCCAACCTCACACCTCAACTCAACCCAACTATAGGTCCGTTCATATTCAGTGAGTGTTTGTTAAAATAAATAGGTCTAACTTTATCCCTATTTAATGGATTAAGATTTATAAAAAAAAATTATACAAAAAAATACTTGTTGAAAGAGATAGGTTGAGAGTTAGGTAGGTTGGTAGTGAGTGAATGCTCGTTGAAAGAGAATAGATTAGTTGGTAGTGAGTGAGTGCTTATAGGTGTTGAAAGAGATAGGTTAAGAGATAGATTGGTAGCAAGTGAGTGTTTGTCGTGTTTGTCCAAAAAGATAAATCAGTTGGTAGTGATCCAATACTTATAGGTAGACTGTTCTAACTTTGTCTTAATCTAATGGACTAAAATTTATAAAGATTTTGTATGCAATAAAACAAAAAAAAGTAAGGGATAAATGCTTGTTGGAGAAAATAAGTCCATTGATGGCATGCTAAAATATGTTAGTTGGTTACTTATTAAAAAAATAAATTGATTAATAATAAACTGCTCTAACATAATCTTTATCAATAAACTAAGATTTATAAAAAAATTCAACCAACTTCCAATCACATGAGGATAAATCTTGCTGTCCTCACGTGGAAGCAAGGTCATGTGACCGGCCTCCTAATTTGGCCTTTGGATCCTTACAAACAAAATGATTTTCATTTTCTTCGTAGGAAAAATGAGTTGACAACTGAAACGATGGGATTGATGTGATGACGACCCGTTATCTTCTCAATTGGCTCGCCACTCTCTCTCTCCTTTTACCCTTCACAAATTATTATTGTTTTCAAAATTCAACTGCAACAAAGACGGAACTCACAAATTTTTTGAACTCCCAATATTTCCAACACAACAAATATAACTAATAGTATTAATTTTGGCCCCAAAAGAAGCAGCTGCAATGGAATACTGTGTTCACAACTCCTATAGCCCATAAACATGAGGAGGAAATACAATAAAATAAGATTTAAATTACTCTATGGCCGTATGGTTTTTGTAGAGCAATAATTCAGATATTACTGTGGTTCAATAATGTCTGGTACTTGTAAAAATCAGGGCAATACAATATAATACAATGCTAATACCAATCTAAACGTTCCAAGTCTAATCAAGTGTGTCATTTCCCAGGCCAGCAATGGCAGCAATGCAATTGGATTCCTCAAACTGACATTACGTCACCATGATTTTAGCATTGAAGAAGGTGGAGCATTGGGATCGTCAGGATCAGCGTTCTACCCAATCCAATATAGAGGGTGTCGTCTGTGCTGGAGGTCACCCATTGGACCATGCAGGAAAAGAAAACAGGATGGTCCGGACGTGGGATGTAGTGGGTTCACACTCACCTAGGAAATAAAAGCGTATATTACTTCTAATTGGACTAGTCCCTCCACGTCAGTCCATGGCTTTATTTGGAGTACATAAAACATGGCTCCTCAACTATCAATGGTAGCTGCCGACCATATATGCTTTGTTGGGTGTTATCTGTTAATCCGTTCTATTATATGCAAACGAGCCATTGGCCGACAGTGGAAAGTGTTTCATAGGTGTTATCTATGTGAATTTGGTGGAATATTTGTGAAAAATCTATTGGATATCAGGATCGGTTCTGGCAGTTGGTATCATCCATTCATAGATGAGGGTGCCCTTTACTCCTGATTTAGCTACGAACTCTTCAACTCTTGAGAATATCCCTTTTGTTGAAATTCTTGCATATATTTCACTCTTACTCTTATCATCATACCACCATGTGTTTCTTATATAGCCTCTGCTTCTTTTCAACCATCCATGCTGTGGTTTTTTACTTCCATCATCATTATAAGTAATATTACGAGTAGTACAAGTTGAATTGCATTGTATTTTTCATTAAAGAAGTCTTTATATTCTTTAAAATTTGGTTTTTAAACCATGGAAAGTGGGTTTTAAACCACAAAAAGCTGTGAGATAGTGAGTAAGAGCTCCATGGAGGAAATACTTCATCAAAACTCCTGTGCTGTTTATCAGTCTATCTTAAGGAGATCAGAACTCCTATGTTGTTTACCATGGTCAGAGCTTACTACTACCATTCACAAGTTAGCCAAAAGAAAGCATTGAAAAAGGCCCACTGCATCACACTAAGGACAACACATTCATATCGAAGTGTTCGAAACCTTGGCCAACTCCAAGTGGACAGTTGTTATCTCAGCTTAGGTTTGCTCATTCGGTCGTTGCTAGTATATCAAATGATTTATACTTTATACAAATTATTTATTTTCTCATTGAAGTAGACGTTTCGTTTTGGTGTGGGGATTGACAAAGAAAGAAGAAATGTACGTCAAGAGATAAGACAATGGATAAGGTCCACAACGTTGCTTCCTCAGCTCCTTTTTATACTATGGATGACCCGATGAGCTCTATGACATTCTCATAGGGAGAAAGGAAGGTCAAAATGGGGTTAATTCTCAGCCCAATTTCATTAGTTCTTTGAAAAATTTAGGCTTGTAAAGTGGTCGGCTACAATTATTGATTAGATTAATTGGTCTCAACAGATTAAGATGAAAGCTAAGCAATTGGAAGATGCCATGGACCCGCTCAATTTGGAGTCCACAACTAGGAAGGGTAAGAATAAGTCGATGCTCTTTTATATTTCCTTTTGCATGGAAGGATGAAAGGATGGATTGTGCATAATTGTATGGTGGATACTAGAGTTTGCACAACAGTCATGTTTAAGGTTGTTTGTGATGTAATGCGTATGGAATATACCCATACTAGTTTTAGTGTGCTACAGCTAAACAGGATCGCAGTCCAGATAGTGGGAGTTGTGAAAGACATTTTGATGGTGTTGCACAAGATTTTCGATGTCTCAATCTCCCACCCCTATTTGTGGTGCTTTTCAAGGGAGCTAACAACAAAGCTTGAGGGGTATCTATCTCTAGACTCCACACACATGGTGATTCCCTACAAGGGAAGGAAAAGTAAAATTTATGTGGAAAAGCCTAGTTCCTACCACATAGAAATATTTGAGGAGCAAAGTGTCTGTTTGACTGAAGATGACCTGAAGTACATTAGAGTGAAGATAAAAGAGCATGTAAAATAACTAGAGGATTTTATTAAAGAGCTGTGAATAGAAGATGAGTTCTCACATCTTGATTTCAATGTAGTGATCTATACAGACTTGAGGACTCATTGCATACCAAAACCAACCAGCCTTAAGTTTTTGGATATGACAAAGCAAATGTTCTAGAGAACAAACACTCAAGAGTGGAAGAGGTTTGGGTCTCTTTGGCTAGAAATTGTTGAATCTAATGAAGGAGCAACATGTGAAATAACAAGAATGAAAAGCATACAAAAATTTGTTGTAAATAAGTGACATTTAGATAAAAGTTAAATATTAAATAAAATTTAGGTTGTCAAATAGCTATTGGCTAAATTAGGCAACATAAAAAGTGGAAGTGAATCATGACGCTCATATAAAAAAAATCTTTTGGAAAGCATATCGAGCGGTTCACATGCATGTTTGAAGGAGGTTCACACAAATTAGGATGTCCAAGAATGAATAGAAAAACTAAGGAAGAGCATTCCTTAGATTGTTATCAACTACTTAGAAGCCATCAAACTAATGAATAGACAATTGCCACAGCTAAACATGAGGTAAAATAATGGATAATCATACCTTTGTTGATTTGTCTATGTAGGAAGAGTCTTTTCCCATTATCTTGCTAGAGAAGAATTAATGGAAAGAAGGATTGATTAGAAAAGTGACTTCAATGAATTTTTTAATTGAAAAAGCCTATAAAAGGAGATCTTCCTTGTCAGTAACTCATGAGCTCCCAAGAAAAGTTGCTCTTCAAGTATGAAATTTGTCTCTCGTCCCCTTAAGTCTCAAAATTTCTAGATTTTTTTTTTAAGTGAAAAACCCCTTGCGGGGCCACCTTGGTCTAAGAGACCATGAACAGGGGATTCTACACCGTCAAAGTCACCCGGAGTCGCACCCGACCCTACCCGCACCAACATTATCAATTGGATTTTGGATACCCAATTCAGTTTTTTGGTAGGGTGGAGATTTGAACCTGGGACCTCCCTTGGAGGATTATCCTCTCCTCTCCAACTCACCTACAACACCTGGGTAAATTCCTAGGATTTATGTCTACAGACTCCATGCCCAATAGACAAGGCTACTATTTTTGGGTTCTTTGCCTCCTAGAAGTAGAAGCCTCCTATGAGTTACCAAAATACAGTGAACATTCACTATACTAGGTAAATCTCATTGAAAGAAGAAATTTTGAGCAAAATTGTCACATAGAGTTGAACAAGATGAGAGGATCTAAAGCCTTATTGATATATCAAGTAGCTAATGTTTTGAAAATGACAAAGATGCTAACAAAGTAAGGCATTCATTAAAATATTCTATAAGATTCTAAACTCTTTGCTCCATGAGGTGATGTTGACCAATGATCTGGAAAATTAGTGCCCATAGTCCTTTTGATGGTAGCTAAGAGGACTCGACCTTTGGTGAGACCTCTTCCTATATAACGATTAGTAAGGGACACTGAAAAATAAAAACCAAGAACAATGGATGAAGAAAATGAAACTTGAGGTGGTTGGATAAGGTATTGACATCATCCACAAGAGCTTATAATCTATGGAGAAGCAAGTATCTTGGGTGTTTCAAGGTTTAAAATGTTCATAGATTGTATAGCCTTTTTGGTCCATATAAAGGCTACCTCGGTCATGGCGAGAAAGAAAAGAAAATAATTTTGGACTTAAAACTCTCTTGGATATTTCATCAAGATCATAAGGGAGAAATTTTAGGTAATGAATCTGCTTAAAAATATCTTATACTATAAAGTTGAAAGTTTTTGTCTAGAATGATTTAAGTATTCTTCAAATCTAGACCTATAAAGGAGGTAAGTTAGACCTTTCATGCAACGATGTCAACAATATGCTTCGAAATATTTTACAAGGTACATAGTGTGCAGAGTGGGGAATGTTCAAGAATAGAAAGTACTAATCTAAAGCTTTTCTATGTTGGTTTCAACAAAGTGATTTCAAGAGCCCGATATGGCCAATAGTCACTTAGCCTTTAGGCCAAATTCCAAAAAGCAAATGGAGCCCAAAACTTTTATAGTGATGTCACCTCATCCTCCACAAGTTTTTAGCATGGTGAAAAGGCTTGCTAAACATAAAATAAGTCCAAAAGGTAAGGCAAAAGGATAGCATCCTAGACTAGAGTTTCTTGGCAAGAAGGATGATATCAACACCAACGATGTTCAACGTGCTTATAAAGAAACATGATTTAAATAAAATATGCACTCCTAAATGAAAATGGTTAAGCCCATGTGGTGATTTTTAGAGCCTAAATGCAATAGCTACTTTTTTTAAGCATAAAATGACCTTACAAATCACAACTGCTTGATAGAAGACATGTTGAAGATGTTGAGTCATGCTAGCTCATCTATAATCTTGCCCAAGCTATTTTTGCTTATAATTGTACATAGTAGTTAGCTCTATCTTAGCCTAGCACAACTATAATATGGGAATGCTTCTCATTGTAAAGAATTAAATATTTTAGTGTTTATATGTCTTAGGTTGTATGTTTATGATACTCTATTACAATCAATAGGTTTTTAGTTTCCCTCTGTTGAAATGTATGGGATATTTGTTGCAAAAATTGGACTTTCAATATTTTTGCTTATATTTCAATTGGAGTAATATCTGTTATATTTAATGTTGTTTGGTATTTCTCAAGTATTAGGATGCTATTTATTAGGCTTAGAGTTGTTTGGTATGCTTCAACAATTGAGGTTGTTTCTCTTATATTTTAAATTGTTTGGCTTATTTCAATTGGAATGCTTGAAATATTTAATGACGTGATTCTTGTGCTTGTTATGCTTCTTATGACATGAGGGAAAAATTATTAGGTTTTGCTTGTAGAATATGGCCTTTGCTCATGCAACTAAAATCAATGTTGTTAGCTAAGTTTCAGCTACATTTAAATCAATCTCTCTAACCATTTTCTTTCCCATTTATTTCTCTTTTCTTTCTTAATTTAGTCTTTTACCAACAATAATTTTGCAAGGAGTTGACTTTATTTATAGGTTTATTTAGAAGCTATTATGAGTCATACAATCATTACTTTGGTCTAGGGTGCACACTCCATACCTAGGTGGATTGAAGCATCAAGAAGTAAATGGTTATCATTTGTAATGACCCTCCTCACATGGTTTATGAAAGATAGTGAAATATGTATACATTGACCTTTTTCTATGATTCTTGGTACTACTGACGGTTCTTGTGAGTGCAGGAAAAATACATAATAGCAATGAACAAAAACAAGTCAAGGAAAAAAATTGAGAAAAGGAAGTGATGATTCAACTCGCGAGCACATGGAAACTCAAACTTGCATGTCATTTAGATGTATTACATATTGCATGTTTGTGTGGGTTTATTTGATTTGAATATTGCTTATGTGACAAGAAATATGAAATGTTATTTTAGGTGGCAATGATTATGGGAGCCACTAGTTTAGAAATACATGTGTGTATGGTTGCTTGTTATGGCATAAGAGTTTATTATTTAGAATGATATTTTGATTATATGTGAATTTATTATAATAAATAGGATTACCATGTATGGAAGTCTTAACGAATATCATTGTTGCATTACTTTGAAATATAAGAAGATATGTCATAATATTATTAATCTTATTTTATTTTAAAATGTGTGAAAAATAGTTTACACTATTATGCAAATAGCTTTGCATGGAAAATTAAAGAAATGATTAAAAAGTTTGGCAGAGTTAAGTTTTATTAAAATGTCCATGATAGAAGCACTCTCCATGGTTGTAAATCATTGTGAATTGTTAAATGATCATGATAACTTGGTAAGTTCATGATGTAGAGGAGAGGAGGCTCAGCATTCTGATGCTATGCATGGAGGGAAACGAAAACAACTTGCGAATTTTTTGTATATCGTTTTGGGGAAGGAAAAAAATAAAAGAAAAAAAATTAAAAGAAGGGATATTGGGCAAGAAAATATGGAAGGGAATTGGAGAAATAGCAAATGATGATATTGCAAAGTGTGAGAAAACAAGTCAATTGTTCCATAGCTTCTAATCCAACATATGCATTCTCCTTGCTTGCCTAGTATGTATAATGTGTTTGTCTTCATCGTGTAAATCATTGCTATGTTGCTGTGTGAATAGATGGTGAATGAAAGCAATGGAATTATTGGTATAACACTACCATATTTGTAGAAGTTTCATTGTGTGAATTATTGCTATGTTGTTGTGTGAATAGATGGTGAATGAAAGCAATAAAATTATTGGTATAAGACAGCCATATTTGTTGAAGTTTCATTGTGTAAATTATTTCTATGTTGTGTGAATATATGGTGAATGAAATCAATAAAATCGTTGGTGTAA